>OY756426.1:7441330-9941330 GCA_963576905.1 Mystacides longicornis
ACGAATGTATCTAGTCGAATCATTTGCATAAAATTACTTTAACGAATCTCAGAGTAGAATAATTGTAATCAGCAAATTCTATTGTTTTCTATCCATTGTTTAACTCTAACGTTCTCAATTGATAAAATAACATTTACCCATTAAAAAAAGCAATTAGGTACTTAATTTAAAGAATAGAACTTGTACTAATGTTTTTTTTTTTACTTTTAATTCGTGTTAAAAATTGCTGTTGCCTCAAATCTATAGAGTCCAGTTAAAATTCTTAGTGGGTCTATCTATTTGAGAGATCCCAAACGTTATTATTTGCGGAATTGTATTTTCTCGTATGAATAACATGTTACATTTTTATCCTCATAAAGTTATAAATAATGCAACAAGAATTTCGTGTTCAAAAATGAATTTATGTTTCCTCGTGTGATATTTCGCATAGTTATATGTATTGTTTTCTCGCTTTTTAACTCTATTGAAAAAAAAACACGCAATTTTTGACATGATAGTTTATCGTCAAAAGGTTTTTAATCAAAAAATAAAACTATCGATTTTATCTCGAATATTGCCATCGCTATTTTTCTAGATGTTTTTTTTATTTTCGCATGACAACACTGGCTTTTATGATCTATACCCAAAATTCGTCAAAGACAACCAATGAATATCATCGAATATCCATTGTTCTCTATGCTTTGATGGGTATTGTCCCAGACTATTCAATACGTCAGGCACCTACCTATATGTATAATTTGATAATAGCATAAATAACGCCTTTTTATTCAACACTGCCTCAAGCGTTACCATGGCCTCTATAAGCGATATTAATAATACTCACCATGGGTTTATTATGGGATATCGCCCTAACGGATTGAGGGTCTGCGGAGCTGACATGGCGAACCTAGCAATCATAAAATTAAATGGGGTTCTTTAATCGTGGGGAGGTTCCTCAAGTGGGGTAACCACTGAATCACTGCATGATTTACGGATTAGGTTTAATCTCTTTAAGTCCTTGTACATTAGGCCAAATATTAAACAGGACTTTAATGTGTTTTGTTTCAAACTCAGCCCTCTCTCGGCGTTCATTTAAACCTTCCTTACCTCTATATTAACAATTTTTAAGCCCGTTTTTGTCCCGAAATACTCACTATGGAATTGGCAAAAATTAATGGTATCTTAGGAATGAAAGATTTGAATAAGGACAAAATCAACATAATTACCTGCACTTGTTTTTAATTTTTCAATGGCGCTCGAATTTATTCAGAAATATCTATGAAAGACAAAAATGTTTCTATGCCAGTTATAGACTCGGAAACCATTCAACTGACGGGCTCCAAACCGGTTTCACTAGAAAGGATCTAAAGGGAAGATGGTTTGAGATCACTATCCTAGTAGGTATATTAAATACAAAAAAGTGTTTCTATCTAGGTACATCCAACTTTGGCACCATCCAACCGACGTATTCCAAAATTTGAATGACAACAATTCGAAAATGGTTTTAAACCACTAAAACTTATTCTGACCGCATTTTGTTATAAAAAATTTCAACACACAAACGCTGATTTGTCTTTCTCATCAAAAAGTTATATCATTGGTGATTATCGCGTCGATTATGTCAAACAATCGTCGTTACACAGGCGGTTAATGGGTGTTATTTTCAAAAAAATGAATTCGCTTTTTTAAAACCCTTGAAACAGTTTAAAGTTCCTTAATAAATTTAAAGAAATTTAGCCGCTTGTGTCACAGCGACCAAAACACGTCTGTTGTAATATTTAACAATTCCATTCCAATTGTCAAAGGGAACGAATATCTACGGGGATTGAGCTAACTTGACTTACAGTGATCTACCATTCATCTAGCCCAATATAAATTTAAAAATGTATTTGATAAATTAATTAAAAGATTAACTCGTTGAATATCGTTGCTTTCATCGGATTCCACGATGTGTGTCGGCCATTTTGTGAGATGGTCCTGACGAGACACATGCGCACAATGTCGAAACACTACACCTTTTTGACGAATCCAACGCATATTCTGGTGATGGGCACAGTCTCGTCCCATATGCAAGTGCAGTAGCCTAGTCTCTGCCTAACTGATCACAGTGAAATGGAGTAAAACTTACATCTTAATATTCTTCCTGTGAAAAGCTGATGACCTTTTTTGTCTATCGAGGTGCATGTTTTACACATGCAGTTCGTGACAAATCTTAGGTCATCACTTTCAGTCATATATATATATATATATATATATATATATATATATATATATATATATATATATATATATATATATATATATATATATATATATATATATAATATCTCAAAAGGGCGTTCGAAATAATGGGCGTCATAAAATATATCGTATCTCCTAAAATATAAGTATTGGCGCGGTGAGCTCCCATGGTTTGTGATGGCGGTGGCAGTTCACAATACCTTTCCAAACAGATTTATTGGTTTAACTCTTTCCGCTTGACCTCCCATCTTTAGCGGGTCATCTCTACCGGTGTAGCAACCGCGGTAACAAAGTGGCCCTTAGTTAGTGTAGATATTTTTATTCTTCTACCGTTACTCCCAGCGGCGGTAATTGATAACGACAAGATGCCCAACTAGAGGTATCGCAACTTTAGAATGTCTCCCACATCCGTATTGGTGAAATGATATACACGGCGTTCAAGCGGTCACTCATTTGTTGGATGTTTATCACTCTTTTTTTCTATACCGTCTTTTTCCTCAAAATTGCATAAATTTCCCAAAAAATGCATTTGGTATATTTTATCGTCAAATGGCTTTACTATTGGATTTTTGAAGACCGAACGCCTTATAGTTGATGTTAAAAGTTGACTGACTGCCTTATTGATAACGTGTTCAATTATTTCATGGATGTTTTTAAGCATATACGTTGTCAATGGATTAGATATTATAGGTAATTCGTATAAAATCAATGTTTTCAGTATTTTTTCGTATTGGCTATGATCAATGAAGGGTTTTTTGGGTATGTTTGTATTATCTTAATATTTCTCTTGTTTATCTAAGGAAAGTATTTTTATAAAATATAAAAATTCTTTCAGTAAACCAATAATATTAATATAATATTGTAATTATTTGGTATTTATTTACTACGTATTACCCGTATTGCTTTACGTCGTTGTTAGACAGTAGGTCATATAAAAGTCTATTATCCACTTGCTCGATAAATAAATAAAAAAACCACTAAGGCAAGGTTTGTTATGTCTGAAAGGCTCTGCGAGGATTAAAATCGAATCATCTGTACTTTTGGTGTGAAAACATATGAAAGCTGAATTATTTTGTAGATTTAACCTGGCGTTAGCGTTTTTAAAGCAATCTTGGTAAGCCTGTTCATAAAACACGCAGATTTGATTAATATTGTTTCATTAAAACGCTTTTTTAACGGACGTTTATAAAGTTCCCGTACGAACGAGGCTTGTTTAACATTTTCGCCAACCAATTTTGAAATTTTTGTGTAGGGTTTTTGAGGACACTCCTGTAGAATCTGGGACATTCTTAAACTGTGCAAGTTCTATACAATCTCCCATGGTTATCGGAATTTGAGTGTAATTCCAGCGTAGGTGACGGACAAATATATCCCGAGCTGTGGTGCGGCAATTGTGTCATTAATCTCAATCACGTTAATGAATTAAGATTTGAATTCACTCGCACCGGAATTCAGGCACAATTTGAGACGACATGCGCTTAATTAAATAATTCGTACGTCGTCGTACACAAGTCACATTGTACTTTGATACCGTGTTATACACGGAAGATCTAGTTGTTTTTAATCAAATAAGATGTATTTACACTATTCTTAAAATAGTGCGTAAAAACGTAGTACTGTACTCACAACATTAATTTAAAAAAAATACGTTAGTAAGGCTTTTACAGCATGTACAAAGAAACATTTCTTTCCCTGTATCGTTTTGCATTCAATGCTCCTGCCATTTTATTTGGCGCTTTATTAAATTACTTATTCTTCTACTTTTCCATCATTATTGTGCATGTTTGGGCGTTGGGAACGATTCCTATAATAAATTAAGGTACCTACTTACATACACTTAGTAGTAATCCCGATCATTGCTTGAGTATTATAGAATTCCACAAAACTTTGTTATAGGACGAATTAATTTGTACACCAGCTGATAAATCAATATTACTTAGTGCAATTATCAACTTTGACTACATAAATATCGTGGACGAGACTCAATGAATACACGTTCAATCTACATATTGCATGTAGATTGAATTTCAACGGTGAAATTTCATCTGATTGGATGAATAAAACAGGACTTCTTTTATTGTGTAGAGCAATTAAAAATAAAATAAATAAGTAACACTCTTCTATACATAGGTGTCAGTATAGCCGGCGGAACTTAATGCTTGAAACATTCTCTACCAGTCGACCGGTCCCGTCCAATCTGAGACAGGATTCCAACCCCGAGTAGAAATTTCAAGTGAAAAAACACATTGTAAATTTCTGACCCGACCGGGAATCGAACCCGGATCTTGATCTGAAGTCGGAGCCTTTGCCACTAGGCTACCGAGGTCGGCAATTACTGCATTGACTGCATAAATTTTATATTAAATTTCTCCCTCTCAATAGTTAGAATATCCTTAGAATGCCCAAAGCTTACATTAGATACTATTTTAAAACAATACATTTTTGCTTTTCTTTTTGATGATTTTGATGTCGCAAGGGATCGACGAGTGCTGAATCACATGCAAATAAGTTAGTTCAACGTATTTGTTTACACAAACAAACTAAAATTATTATGCTAATTATTTTGTTTATCGTACATAAAATTAACTGCGAAATCGCTATTTCTACACCTCCATACATTTACTCGTGTTAATGCTTCGTATTAAAATATACCGTGTTGAGATTTGAGAATCAATGTTTACTTTCTCTTGAATCATTACGTATGTAGACATAATGAACTACAAATTTGTTTAAATGTTCGATGTATAAGCGTCTTAAGATTATTCATTACATAAAATATCAATTCATTGTTGTGCTTTATATATTATACGTAGTCTTCTTATATAAAAGAATCTCTTATACCGAGTGTTAAAATATTGGCTGTGAAGTGTGATTGTATATCTAAATAATTCTAACGGTGAAATTTATACCGTGATCGTGTTGACCTCTGATGTTTATATAATTTATATATTTTTTTATATAAAATATTGATCGATATCTAATATTATTTTTTTTGTGGTCGATTATAATATGCGGCATCATATGTCACTGGTCTATTTTTTGTTTTCATTTTTTCTATTAGTTGTCCGGGTGAAGAATTCTATCAAATATTATGACTTTTTTTGACAAACCCAGTTGAAGTTTTATAATTTATATTTGACCTCGAACACTTAACGCTAAAATGATCATGCAAGAGTCTCTCAATTGTGTCCGCGTGGAATTGGCGAAAGCGCTCGAATACAAAATTGTTGTATTGTGTTTGCTTAAAATGAATAAATATGAACATTCAAGCTTTAAACTTCATCCTTGCATGTATAAAAAAGTATTATTTAGGTGATACCACTATTTATATATAAAAATGTATATTTTTGTTTTTATTCTTTGAGCCAAAATAAATTAAAAGCCGCTTTTATACTCCATCCGTAGAGCCATAGATAAAAATAATATGTGTGTCAAATTTAAAAGTCCGCACATTCGATCATCTAGCGCCGATGGGAATTTATCTATGCATTTATAATAATGCGTGGCAGCGGTTCATATTTAAATAGTAGGTAGATACCTAAATAATATACTAGCGGTGCGGTGAAAGTTGTTTTATTGTCTACTAGCTTATACCCGTCTTGCTTTACGTTTTTGATTCCGATTGTCAGGCTTGATCGGTAGGTAATTAAACAGATTCTAGTCTAGCATCCCATTGCTTAACATACCACTTTAACTGACATAAGCACAGAAAAAGAAGAATGACACTTTTACAATTTTTGTTTTACCGACCTCATAATATTATACGAACCTATTCAAACCACAGAGCTCTCTCTATGAAAACTTGCAAATTATGTCCACAGATAATATAAATATACTGATTATGTCGGTAGGTTCGTATAATATTTTATTTTTTTTGGAGGTCTATAATAATAAAAAAAATATTATACGAACCTACCGACATAATTTGCAAGTTTTCATAGAGAGAGCTCTGTGGTTTGAATCTTAGCTAGATACATTGCCTGCTTTGATATTAATTGGGCAACCCACCCATAGAAGGTGATTTGTATCTGTCAAACCTCAAAATCAAACTGCAAATTTTTTCATTAAATCTTTATTTATTGAGAATAATAAGCTTTTAATAACATTTATATGTATAACAAATCAATCTATAATTATTTTATTACATTTTCATACCGTAATACCAAGATCCCATTCAACGTTTACATGAGTAATTTTGTTTCCAAAAGTCTTTTTGAGAAATTTGTATGAAGATCCTAAAAAATACAGTTTTTTTAAATAGCTCTAAATATATTAAAGTTAATGAAGCAAATTGTATTTAAGAACCTTCTCCAGCATTTTATACTGCTCTGGGCATATTAATATCTATCTTAGCATTTGTATTTTGAGCGTGATGTTCACATATACGGTTAAAGTATTGTCAAAGGCAAATAAAAAAACATTTCTAAATTATTATATAGATGAATCTAAGCATTCGTCATTGTTCTGTGTTTGTATTTTGAATATGATTAATGTTCCGTATAGATTTCGTAGTTTATTTTTCTCGGAAGACCTACCAACTTGAACTTAACCTTTGTCTGCGACTCCGATACATCCGCAACTCTAATTTCTTAACCCCCGTACTTTCACGCGCTATCTTTTAAATCTACACTCTAATTATTATCGTTTTATACTTACAGCTTTGCCGTTGTCAAACAACCGTATTTTTTCTTTGTGTTTCGAACGTTCTCATAGCTTTAATTAGGTTTTTTTTTTCAAGATTTATAATGTTCAACTGTAAAATATATGTTCTGCTTTGCACTGATGATTCATAGTTGGAGTTCTTCTTTAATTTCATTCCGGTGTATTGAAGACGATGGAGAAAATAAACAATTGGTTTTCAGCAAATATTTGTATCTATTACTACACCATGTTCGATTCTCTAAAGCCCTTTTCGAGATTCACTATGGTGACAGAACTATCTATAAAAACGTGATATTTAACCAGTTTCTAATGCAGCAGACATTTCGAGCGAGACTTCACATTTTTAAAGAAAACGAACAAATAATGTCAAATGGTTACCGGGCTATTTTACCCTGAATGGTTCTTGGCCTGGTTTAGGAGATTTCTCCATGCCACCCTGTTCTACGCCATGTTTCGCAAATCGTCCACCTTAGCAGTCCGAGGTCTCTCTCCGGTCCGGCCAGCATATTAGACTGGGCCATCCAATCCTCATTCTTCCAGGGGATCTGCCACAAAAAATCTTTAAAAAATACGTCTGTCTAAAACACAGGCTCACCTTTCTGGCTCTTTTCACGCCCTGAAATTATGTGGGCAATTCTTTTGAGCTTGTCAATACTTCTATAATTACTTTATTTATTTAAATTAAAATTTTAGTCTGAATAGAGTTATCGGTCGGTTCTAACAGGCGACATCAACGTTATCGCGTAAAATCAAGACATAAAATTCATCCCGTACAGGAGCGAGTTGTATCATCCCTCTATTTTATTCATGAAGGGTTGACCTATAAAGAAAATATAGACGAGATCTCCACTACCCCTGGGTTCTATTTTAATTTTACTTTTTTAACGTCGAGGGTGGCACTTCACTATTTTATAAAGTTACTGCTAATTAACTTTTTCATACTTACTGCATAATTTACATTTAAGTCCTAACTTGAAACGAGCATTTTTACTAAATCCGCTCTGTGAATGTGAATATTCATGATTGAAAGGATTTACTACCTGAGAACTTTTTTTAATGCTTGTGTTCACTTTGTGCTTTGAACAACATTCACTGATTGCGCTTGCTTTAGGGGAAGACATCTGTCTAGGTTCCCACATATATCTTTTCTTCTAATTTAAGACTAGCTTTCCCGGCAGACGTTGTCCTTACATATTGAATTCGAATTCGTATACTGATAGATTAATTATCCATTCAACTTATGCAATTCCGATCGATTCATCTATTGTAAACGATGTTTAATCGCCAATTTAAACTAATTCAAACATATAAATGTTGATATTTTCAAAACCATTAAGATAGTACCTACATCCGTTTATTTTTCTTAATTTTTCTAACGTTCCACGTAATTTTCTCATTTTTTTTTAATAACAATCTTCTCCTGACAATAGCAACTTACTTAAACCAAAAATAATTTGCGAAATTGTAAAGGTTCTGTGACAATAATTAATAATAATAGATAGCCGCGAGAAATATATCGAAGAAATAATGATAGCTAGTTGAGCAGAGGTTCCCGTATATATCCTACGGGAAGGAATGTCAAATTGTCTGCAATTCTCAACGTGATCGATTAAAATTGGGTCCCTTTAAGGGACGATGTAACTTATGTATAGGACAATCAAACAATTAATGATCCTATTCTATGCCCATCATCCGACAGGTTTTGCTGCTGGTTATAGAATAATTATAAACTATCACGAGATACCATTAACATCAACATAATAAAAATTCAAATTACATTTTGCGTTTAGCCTACAATAAAACACAATTTGAATGTCTCCATTTAATTTGATAATCAAAATAAGGTTTGATTTATTTAGAATGAAGGAGTAATGTTTATTGTCTTCGACTTACAACTCGTTCGTTTTATGTTGGGTACTTACCCACTGTAATAATAAATTCGATTTTAATGTCACTTTTTATACGACCATTATTTCAGTGGCTGACTCAACTTTAAAATCCCATAACTGAGACTACATTATACTACGATACGGTTAAAGCAATAAGATTTGTGCACAATATAATTACTAGCATTCATCCGTATAAAAATTCCGTCTCACTTTTGAAGCAGGAACTTTGACTAGACCAGACGCTTCACCAAAAACACGTGGACTGTCTTAGTTTAGGTCACACAATACAAAATCACAAAGGTTTTTTTTTTAAGTTCATTCAAAGTGTCATCAAAAACAGTTATCTCCGCTAGCTGGCACGGCTATTGTGCATAGTTGTGTAAGTACAATGTTACCGAAATCTATTTCCGTTAAGGAAATTCCGGATTCCGGTTTCTGTTGGGTCAAAATTTATGTTTTAAGAGTATTTTTTTATGAAATTGTTATTCGTGGATAGAATTCTTTCTAGCTTTTCTTTTCTTTGTATTCTTCCTTGTCTACTATAACCCCTACTAAACGGGGAGTTCCCCTAATAATGTAATAGGTATAATAATATAAAACTTTTCTATACAAAGGTGTCAGTATAGCTGGCGGAACTTATTGCCTGAGGCAATTTTTTCCCGTCAACCGGTCCCGTCCAATCTGAAACAGGCCAACCCCGGGTAGAAATTTCAAATGAAAAACTCTGACCCGACCGGGAATCGAACCCGGGACCTCGGATCTGAAGTCCACGCTAGTACAACTAGGCTACCGAGGTCGGTCTGAATATTAAGGGGTTAGTCAGAGAGTATCTGAAAGTTTCATCAAACCACGCTGTCTAGACGGGTTGGTATGGGTTTGCTATCTATAGGTTTTCTTTTGTGATGCTACTATTGTTCTTAAGTCCCATAGGGTGATACGCGTATACCGCAATGTTTGGTCGTCAGAACCTCGTTAGTTTTCTAGCGACTGCTACCATATGTTTGGGTCGGCTAGGTGTTTTTCTCATCACCCCCCACTCTCGTTTCGCTTTTATAAATACTTAAACACAGAGTGTAGTTCCGCATACCGAGTTTCTCTTAAGAAAAGTGACATAAATCAATAATATAAAAGAAAGTCGGGTTAGTGCGAACACTTATAACTCGAGATCTGCTGAACAGATTCTTTCGATGTTTGATTTATTAGATTCTTTTTTTTTTCTAGATTACCGGCGACTCATTCATTTGCGAACATATTGCGCCGTGGTTTAAATTATATAGATATTAGCAAAATAATAG
Organism: Mystacides longicornis; assembly: GCA_963576905.1. NCBI lineage: Eukaryota > Metazoa > Arthropoda > Insecta > Trichoptera > Leptoceridae > Mystacides > Mystacides longicornis. The sequence goes on from OY756426.1 coordinate 7,451,397, forward strand.
ACAAAATTTTATTAGATTCTTCTCAGTTCTAGATAACAGAATAACTATTACAAAGTTAAAAGTGCATAAGAAATAATATAAAATATAATAATAAAGTTAGTATGGAACGGACTTCCTGCGACGCCAACACAAAAAAATTATTGTTTTCCTGACAACCATTGACATTAAAAAGATTGGTACGCAGATTTTTGATGGATTTTTTTCCGAGCTTTCAGAAACAGTTTTTTAACATTCAAACGTATTTTTGTATAAACTACAAATTCAAAATCAATTTTCATAATAAGGACCACAAGTCACGACTGTCGGGAAAACTAGTAATTGAATAAAACCGAATAAAATTACCTTGTAACATACAAACATATACCCACTTTCATTTATTAAGTAGATAGGCAGGTCCGTCCTCAGTCATCCTTGCGATAATAGTAAATTTCATTGTAACTTTTTTTATATCTCTATCAGACACAAGAATAACGAGTCCCGCCCACTTCCCCGCGCCTCTCCCTCCCGAGACTGGGTCTGGTTTAAAATCTGAATTAATATTCACAGCACGGTCGCGGTCCGATGCTTGCGGAATTGTGTAGTCAACTTGTATTTTTTTAGCATCATGTTATACAATCGAATACTCAGCATACAAAACAGTTCTCCTATATGATCTTACCTATGTGTACTTATCACGTGTCTAATACCAGCGGTTCAACCCATACGGATACCTAAAAAATTTACCATCCAATGACCAAAGTCAGTCTGTAAAATTAAAAAAAAAACTTCGAAATATCAGTAGAAGACGGTCGTAAGCCAGTATTTGTTTGTTTCCATTTAAAATCGAACATTAGTAATGAATTGTAAGAGTCATTAGTTCTGTTTTTAAATATTCTTTACTTTTGTTATGTTGTTGCCGACAAGTAGTCTTCTATTGAAAATTGCTGAGACACATTTTTTTAATGAATCTGTGCTGAGTCAAAGTGAATACAAATATACTGTTTGACTCTTACACAGTCAGTTACTTAAAACTTGTGTCGTCCATACATCACGAAGAAAATTTAATTGAGCAATAAAATGTTAATAAGGTAGAATGTGCGAGTCCTTAGGATGATCTAATAGAAAGAGAGAATCAGTACCAACCAATGAAGTGATATCTCTACTAACTTGTACGAGTAATTATTACGCTCTGTGCACGTATCACTGTTTTTACAAGCTTTATCATTTTCCACTTAAAAGATAGAATAATAATTAATAATAATAATCTATCAACAAAAGAAAATATTACAGACTAAAAAGTAGGTATTCCTTGCAGGGGTTCAGGGAGCTGGTGTCCCTCCTGTGACGGTTCTAGATCAGGCGCAAATGAGCTCTTGTTGCATCTCTAAGAGCTCCTAAATGCGATTTAAAGGGAGAATGAAGAATGAATGAATTCCTTGATGTTAAACTGCCCTCTCCTGAGCCAACCACTGTCGTTTGGCATTCTTAACACGTCCTACATATATCCTGCTCTATGTTTTCGTCTTACTTGTGTTAATTATATTTAATCTTTTTGAAACAACAACGTAAAATATGGTCTTCACTAGTTTTTTTAAAGAAACATCACCTTGAAGTGTCACGTATAAGCTCGATTATCCTTATGCAAATTCACAAAAAAGTCATTTATCAATCATTATAACAATTTCAAATAAACTTATACATAGTGACTTGGAAGGCGCAGACTTTTGAATCGTTTTGTCTTAAAAGCAAGTTCAAGGTCTCTTAGTTACCATACAAAATATTATGAAAATGCAACGAAGTAACCTTTAAATACCTTTTTCTAAACTGTATCTTCTTTTTGTACAATGCCGCCACATGCCAAAAGGTAAACAGCATTTTTCCTTGTCTTATCTGAGACTGGGTTCAACCCCAGGTACCTAAAACTTTCAAGAAAAATAGTTGTAGGACTGTTCTAATCTCTATGCCAATCTTCCACGGTTGTTATACTTTTGAGTTAATTTTGACTATTTTCTATGTTACACCAACTAATATACCTACAGGATACACCGGTGTGACTTAGGTCACACTTTGCCTATACAACTATAACATAGTTATGAGACCGGTCATTATGTTTATTAGCGCATAATTATATTAAACAGACTAAGGACCTATGCTCACGATATCATAATGTAAATGCGTCGACGCATTGTGTGAAGACCTGAAGAAAGCTACATACAAAAGAACTCTCAAAAATGTGAATATTACAATGTTGATTTTGTCATGAAAAGACTCGCTCCCGTATCAGGAACATGTTCACGCGTTATTACCGTCGATAAGATGTGAACGAAAATACGATACGTTGCCGATGGAATTATGTTTTTAAAACCATTTCGCTACTTGCTTTGGTTTTATTATACGGGAATCGGCGACATCGTTAGTACAAAACTTAATCCGTACAACGGCAGATGCCGACAAAAGTCGCTCGTATGTTGTTGCCGATTTTACATACTTGTTAACTTGTCTATATGGAAAATGAAAAACTGGCTCATAATATCCTCTAAAGATTTTAAACATATAGTGAACCTCTAAATTTTGAAAACTAGCTGAAGGTGTTCTTTGCGTCGAAAAACGCATGCTATATAAACTAGAATAACGTGGAGATGCTCAATGGAGAGCTCTTTATGCCTCCTTATGTCCCTAAGTGGGGGTTAAAAGGAGAATGTGTGAATCTTAGTAGGGAGTAGAAATATTATTGAAGTTGGTCGTCTCAACATAGTACATAATTTTTGTTCATGATTCAGTAACTAATTTTTTTTCGGTGCAAACATCACCAAAATGGCCGAACTATTTTCAGTTATACAGATATTAAATCTAAAATGGTTTTAATTTGAGCAATTTAACCAATTCAAAAAGGCGTAAAAACGAGCACTCCGTTAGAATATTGAGTTTTAGGGAAAAACTAAGTATGGAAATTAGGGGAAAAATTAAAATAGTTAAATACTCGAAATCAATTTTATCCCCCAAAGCACGAGCTCTGCTCAATTTTGGGGGTAAAAAAAATATATTTAAAAAAATGTATAAATTTGTTATTGTGAATGTATTTTTTTAATGTTTTTTATTTCCTTAATAAAAATATTTGAATTTGAATTTGAATTCAATAAAAAATCCCGATAATCTTGTTTTTTACGAACTACATACATAACAATTCATCAGATTACGCGTATATTTAAATAAGATTTCGTAATATTCGTATTATCCAGGGACATAAAAAAAACATCATTCCGTATTCCTATTAAATAACATGTATTTTCCCACGAGAAATTTCCCGCACAAAACATTATTTCAGCCAAAACAAAATAATATAATCTTATCATCCTTTTGATGTACCTATTGAATTAGTTCCAAATATAAATCTCAGATTTATAGAATATAAAAGTACACCTATCATTCTTACTTTTGTACTCAAATCAGATTATTTGAGATTAGTTATCATATTTTTAACCATATTGGTTTCTTTAGTAAGCGTATTCCTTTTCCATACTTATGCATTGCCTGTATATATCTTCAAACCATCATGAAGTGGTTGGTAGTCTAACGGCTACGATGCCGGCTTTCGCACTGTTTCGTTCGGAGGTCGTGGGTTCGATCCCAGGTGCCGACCATCTTCCTCTTTCACGACACAAGCTTTCAGTAGCTTACTGTGAAAGAGTCAAACAGTGTATTTGTGTTCACTTTGAGTGAGCACAGAGATTCATTTAAAAAAAAAATCTTATGGGTTTTGAATTGCAACTTAATTAAACCCGTTAGTGTAATCCCGTTGATCAGTGCTTTTGATGGGAGTATCGTCCAAGTTGATTGATTGATGGATTGATTGATTGGGAGAGTGGTTGCTTCTGAATCGGAACACCTGAAATGTAAGCAAACTTCATATATTTATCCAAAATTCTGAGGCTTTCCGAAGCACAGGGTTTTCCAATAAGAGGTGTTATTTTGAATAGCCCGCTATTTCGGTAGATGTCACATTTGAAGCTGTCATTTTTTTGACATTTGACAAGTAGAAACTATGCCATCAATAAAAATGGGACAATACACGCTTCAACTACGCATTGAAATTATTAAAATTCACTACAAAAATGGTGAAAATTTGGCAGAGGCATCTTGTGATTTAACACCTTGCGACTTCTTCCTTCTGCGCCAACAGCCCAGCGTCGATTCAAGACCTCAAAGATGGAATTCGTGAGGCTGTCGAGGACATAGGGCAGCCACTTTGCGATTTGGTGATGGAAAATTTCATAAAAGGATATGGTCCTGTAAGCGCGGTCGTGGTGGTTATTTGCCTGATGGTATTTTCCACTATTAACGGCATACCTTCCTCTTTATAATGAAATAAACTTCCGATCATTTATTTAAAAAAAAAAATGGCATTTTTCTTTGAATATTAAAATAACACCTCATATTGGAAAAACCTGTATTATATCGAACCCAACCACTATGAACACAAATACATTTTTCACAGAAAGCAACGTTTTTGTTGTGAAAAGGAAGGAGGTCGACCCCGGGAATAGAAACCATGACCTTCAGAAAAAAAATTTGCGACCGATACGCTAAGCTATCAACCACTGCATTTACGGCTTATTAATGTATGCTATAAGGTTGTCCACACTCTAATGAACATCACCATTTTCCCCAATTGTGCATACCACAATTTCAACGTAGCCTTTCCCTCTTACTATAAATCCTCATCTTAACACATCATTGAAAATGTACAAATAAACAATGGAAGCATTTTTGACAGTTTTTTTGGGATATTACGACAAATCGGGCAATCAGTTTGTAATAAATAAAATATTATATTTTTTGTTTTTTTATGATTTTAATGATTAAATTTTCCTCTTGTATTTTTTTCTTCAACAATTGAATCGGATAATCCAAATAAGCGTTCCTGCCATTAGCGTAAACGCGGCCGTCTATTTCTTATTGCTTTATTGAGTTGTAACACTTCTCAAATGACATTTTGACGTTTCATTTGAGACAATCAGTGGGAGTTGACGCGATGTTAGGTATATTATTATCTTTGAAGTATAATGAAGCAATACGAATCTCTATAATATAAGGCCGTGGGTATACACAGATTTATGAAGTAATATTTTTGAATGACGAGAAAAAAACAATAAAATAAGCAAATATACGGATTAAGTTTCAATTTTTTAACTTCCAATTTGTCAAAATATTTAAATAAAGTTTTATTCTGTTTTGTAGAAAAATGGATTCATCGGGTTGTTCTGCCATAAGCAATTTATATGAATTTCAAATTTAAAGTAATAAATATATGATTTTTTTATCGTGTTTTCTTATATACTTAATGTAATAATTAGTTTCTTGTGTTTGCTCCGTAAGACAAAATGCTCAATACTATTCTTTCATTCTTGCGCCAAATTCTCGTTCCCACTTAACGTGTGTTGGAACGAATAAAAATCGTGTGTAGGTATTGTTCAATGAACATTTTTATATGGAGCTGTTCAGTGTTCATATATAATCACGATTTTTCGTTGTCTGGTCAAGAATTGTTTCCAAACTACACAATGGAAACAGAGTGAAAAAAAAAACAACCGATTTAAAGTCGGATACGGTAAACGACATAGTGGGAACGTGCAGTAAGGTGCACTTACATTAAAGTCAAAATCCAGTGCATCCACATCAAAGACATAACCGGTATTTATTGGGAAAAATGCTTAAATTATGAACACATACCAAGGATAAGAAAAACGCGATATCTGCACAAAATGTTTAACGTGTCGTAGATCTGCTCAAATATTGTTCATGAGCAGATCTCTTTTTCGGGCGAAATCTTACAGTACAGAAGATGGAAAATGCGATCGGCTTGTGGAAGGTTAAATGTATTAGGTATCTATATCTGAAACATGGCTAGGCTAGTCTAATCTCAGCGAAATTATCCAGTGTTATTTTGTGCTAGATAATCTTACGCGTACTACGTACATGATACGTGATTTATTGTTAGTGCCAGCTAGTTGATCTATTGAACCAATTTCTATACCATGCCTTGTATTGTTTAGACTCCCACCTAGATCGTTAGACTTTGTTTTAAAGGAGATCATAGTAACGTTAGTAGCCGAGTAGTTTTCTCTCAGTATGACGGTACGGACCACAGTACATGGACCTTAACAAAGGCGGGTTCAAACCAGAATTTGATTGACGCATTGCGAAAGTGTGATATAGGAAATTGGAGATGATTGTACGTAGTCCAACCTTACTTGTCTGTTATAGGACAATGTTTGTATCTCTTATAATAGAATTGTAGGATAGTATAAAATATAGGTTCTGAATGGTACGAGATTAAGAACATGTCGTTCCAGCTCAAATTTTAGGTATATTTTTTACTAGCTTATACCCGTCTTGCTTTACGTTTTTGATTCCGATTGTCAGGCTTGATCGGTAGGTAATTAAACAGGTTCTAGTCTAGCTTCCCATTGCTTAACAGACCTCTATAACTGACATAAGCACAGGAAAAGAAGGATGACACTTTTAAAAATTTTGTTTCACCGACCTCATAATATTATACGAACCTACCGACATAATTTGCAAGTTTTCATAGAGAGAGAGATAGCTCTGTGGTTTGAATCTTAGCTACATTCCCTAATGTGTGATAATTAATTAGGCTCTCCACCCATAGAGGGTGATTTGCGCTATCTGTCAAACTTCAAAATGGAGGAATCATTTTGCAAATTTTTTCATTAAATCTTTATTTATTGAGAATAATAAGATTTGAATAACATTTATATGTATAACAAATCAATCTACAATTATTTTATTACATTTTCATACCGTAATACCAAGATTCCTTTCAACGTTTACACGAGTAATTTTGTTTCCAAAAGATGGCTTACTGTCTTTTTGAGAAATTTGTATGAAGATCCTAAAAAAATAGAGTTTTTTAAATAGCTCTAAATATATTAAAGTTAATGCAGCAAATTGTATTTAAGAACCTTCTCAAGCAAATTGCACCGCTCTGCGCAGATTCATATCTGACGTAGCATTTGTATTTTGAGCGTGATGTTCACATATACGATAGAAAGCACACAAACATTTCTGAATTATTATGTAGACTAGCCTTTTTACCCGTCCATAAAATTGTTGATGAAGTTTGTTGAGAAAAATGTGAATTACAGAACCTGATTTATGGATTAATAAAATATGGTACCTATAAAGTATGTCCCTAAGTGGGGTCAAAAAATGGAGAATTGATTGACTGATCGAGTTTGTATTACCTATAAGTCTGAGGATTTGAATTGGTAAATAGGTAGATATAATTAGATAGTATGAGAAATTTGTAGAATTGCTGTGAAGGCAGCAAAGGTGAGTCATAAACATAGCATTTTTATCTATTTTCTATACCTTCCCCTTCAAGTACATTTAGATAGAACACTTGATTTCTGTAAATGCTTTAGTTGTTCTTCTGCAAAAATATAATTATGTACCTACAAAGCTTTATTTATTCTTAATATCAAATTTAACAGGTAGGTACATAATTATTTTAAGTGTTAAGACCTCTACCCGAGCCAGTGATTTTGTACCTGAAAATCTTTTGTATGAAAAATTGTCAGTATAGCCAGCAAGAAAATATTGCATAAAAAATTCCTATAAATATTCTGACCCATCTGGGAATTGGAACCAGAAATTTCTTACCAGAAGTGGGTGTTAATTATTTTGAGCATAGTAAAAAATTTTGTGGCCAAGGATTCGAACCTGCACCTCACATCCAGCCTTCGTGTGAATAGAAAAATCAGTGTAGATTGCTTATTAAAAATATAACACAGGAATAGGGTAATAATAAAAATTTCAAGTTGCTATGGCAATTATACCACCAATTTATTAAATCCCTATGCCCCTAAGTGGGGCGTAAAGGGAGTTTGGATATCAAAAATTAATTTTACTTACATTAATAAAACAATCAATACAATAATTGGTAAAGAAACACACTTTTATAATAAATAACTAAGGTATTTTGCAGTTGATAAACTTCATTTAACAGGGTAAAACTTTTTAATAAATGATAATTTTGAGTATAAATATTTAGGTACTTCTAGAGAATTAGAACTCTCATAGGTGCTTAATATAAGTCATACCAAGAGTTGACAATTAATAAGAGATATACAAAACATGTAAATGTTATTGTTGTGAGAAAATATCTAGAAAATTTTGACACATTTTAAAATTCTGTAGACATTTTGGCATTGCATTCATTATAAGATATAATCCTAGGAATCTCAGCTCCATAGACGAATTATGGAAGGCATAAATGCAACGGGCCGTTAGCCCGTTGGCTAGCATCTTGGCAGATTGTTGAATTTGTCGAATACTCAAGGATTTCAATTTGACCACCTAAATAAGGAACGTTGTTAACGTGAAGTCATCACACAACGCCATTCGAAATAGCAAGAGAAGAAAGTCATAATCCAGTTAGTACTGGTCAAATGTTAAAAAAAAATGGCATTTTAAAATTGACCATAAATAACGGTGTAATGTTGAATATATCAGTCTGTAATAATATGAATTTTTTCGATGTTACAGGAAAAGAGGTCTGATTATAGAAACTTCAACTAAATTTCAACAAAAAAAAAACAGGTTTACAATAATAATAAAAAGTTGTAGAATAATGGGAGTTATAGAATCTGATCGATGGAAGTTTACATACAGAGCTTTATAAAAGTGTGGTGTACCTACATAATGTACTTATAATTAATTGGACTTAATTTTTTTGTCACACCTCATCAGCAATAAGAAAGCGCTGTAAGTCATAATCATAGACTGCTGACTTATTCTCTATGCTTGCCCCATAGTTAAAAAGACAGAGTGCTCAATTTATATGTGGTGAGCTATGGGCTCTCACCACAATGTTGATTTTATTATTCTGCAATTAAGTATGTACCAACACAGCTTTTTGTTCCTTATATTTAACAAATTGTGAAGGTGTATTCATACTTATTTGAAAATCATATTTTTTATAGAATAAAATAAAAATATATAACTGTATTAATAAAAGTTTTGACTTTTTAGTACTGATTTTTATGATTTTTTTTTAAGAAAATGCATCTTGGCTTACTTAAAGTACACAAATACACATTTGACATCTTTCACACTAACCAAAGGGTTGTGTTGTGAAAGTGCAAATGGGACCACCAGGACTTGAACCCACAGCCTTCAGTGCGCTGTGCAAACGAAAGTCATTGACTAATACCACCGAACTTCCAACAACCTGTTTGTGGATAAAACTTATAAAAAATTGTTCAAGTAAAGCTTCTCACTATGGAATATGTCTATAAATATAAGTAAACTAAGAAGTCGGCACCCAATCATCAAAACATAACGCAACAGTTGAAGAATTTAAGGCCCACGTCAAGTTTCAAACCTGCGTTAAGCTTTTTCATCAACAGATCTATTGCGTTTAAGTGCAATAACAACACATTGAGATGTGACTACTTTTACATTTATAAATTCTCCGTAGGTGGTTCTTCTTATTAATCTGATGTCCTGTAATCATGGTGAAAAGTGCATGATTCAAACATACATGTAGCTATCTCACAAACTGATATGCTCCTCTTGACGTCATAAAGTCATTATTTGGCAAGTTATAGGTAACTACAATGCTTTTATAATTAAGAAATGTAAATGAAATGACTTGCTAGTACAATCACCTATAATAGTATAGGTAGTAAGTTGTTTTAAAATATCACATTATTTGATATTTTAACACAGTAACCTTATTTGAAAATATACTTGCTAAATCCATGACTTCTCATCCTTTATTATTAACTTGTCGTTGATGGATTATTTGACTAAAACTAAAAAAATCAATATAAAATTATTTTATCATTATAAAATTATCTATTGTTTGGAAGTGGTTCAGGAGAATAATATATTATTAGATGTTTTATAGAAAATTAAAACACTATAATATGTATTTTTTTTCAGTTTATTTCTGGTTATAAATAAATGAAAACATTCTGTTTATTTCATTTCAATTACATATATTTCAATGAATATAAACACAACTACCAATTTGTAAAATTAAATAACATAATTTGTTAGATCTAGCAGATTAAAAATAGAAAAAAATAAATAAAAACAGAATATAGATAATCATATGGACACCTTCTTTACCAAAAGCTATAATTTGTATTCCATAATAAATTTCACATTTAAATCTTACAGTAGAAACAGCCCCGTAGACAAATTCAAATTGGCGTTCGACTACAAACGAAGATTTTGCCAATGTATAGTACGAAAAAATTAACTGTCCTCTGGAATATATAAACAATTATTTAAACCAAACAAAGACACTTATAAAAATATAAAAAGTGGACAGTTAATTTTCTTCCTACTCTACATTGTGAAAGAATTTGTTTGTAGTCGATCGCCAAATGTATTTTGTCTAGGCCTACAGACGTGTTGTGAACAATTGTGTTGTGGCACGCCAAAAGCTTATTTTTTCATAAAAATACAATGCTCAACGATAATGTGTCTCTAATCATACTAAATGTATGAAACCGATGTTGCTTCTAGCATGTCATAGCTCATCAAAACACATTTTTTTATACAAATGAATCTGGACTCACCCAAAGTGAACAAATTTACACTTTTGACATCTTTCACACAAAACGATGCTTGTGTTGTAAAAGTTGAAAATGGTCGGCACCAGAAGTCAAACACACAAAAGCCGTACACTGTACGTTCGAAAGCCGTCAATTGATACCACTGGGCTACCAACCTCCGTTACCGATAGTTATTTATTTATCAAATTTCGTCTAGTACTGTAACAGCGTATCCATATGGCACAATTCTTGAGAGCATTGCCTGCCAGTTCAATTTTACCAATTGTGATTGTGTTTTTTACATTCCAAACTATGAAAACATTGAATAGTTTCCAGTATAATTAGATTCCATCCTAATTCAATAGGAGTTTTGAATACCTATTTAACATTAATCTGTAACAAAACATTATGGAATTTATATACACAAAAATATGAAAGGAGGTACAATTATCAAATAATAATACGGGACTTACCGCTTTGCTTATTCCAGTAATAAAATGCATACTTGTACATTTTAGAATCACTCTTGATATTGTTGTAAATATCTTGTAATCTATCCTGTAAAAAAAATATAGTAACAGAAAATAAATTAATGTAATTGGCTAGATGCATTGTAATTATGCGATTATTTTGAAATAATATTTTCTCAATTAACTTTGCTTACCTGTTTTATTAATCCCAAAAATTGATTTTATATCTAAAGCCGTACAAAACCTCAATCTTTACATTTTATAGTTTGACATTTGACAACAAAATAAGACATATCCATAGATTTTTTATGACGTATCAAATGATTCATAGAACACTAAAAAATATTACTTAGTTAGTGTTAAATAATTATTATCGTAATTTATTAAAAAGGCTATATATTAAGAAAAGTATAAATAAAATGAATTCATATAAAATGTTTATAGTTCACACATCCTTAACCTGAAAATTAAAAAAAAATTCAATAAAAATATCATGATTTAATTTTCATTCACAAAAAAATACCGCGAATGTTTTATGGGTAATCTATGGTACTGGCTTACTGATATCTATGGCGTACTGGCTGTCATGTCATCCACTGTCATCGATATTTTCACAAACAACAAAACATTTTCAAAATTCGAATATTTTTTTAATTGATAGCTTCTAATATATTTCTAAGTAAGTACCTGATAATATTTATTTATTTAGATTACTCTATATACCTACCTACGTAATATTTACTAAATTATGTAGAATAAACACTTTTTTAATAGAAATTCTTGTCTTCCAGCATCAACCAAAAATTATATTATTTACAAATTATACAACCCAATGGATGTGATAAATGGATCTTGTCCTGGAATAAATAACGTTGGGTGTAAAAAATCAACATGAGGCTATGAGCAGTCATACTTTGAGAATGGATGTATAATGGAGATATTATATCTACAGGTATAGATTACTTTTTTTTAACATGATATTTTTGATACTCTAAGTGTATTGAGATTTCAAGTTATTTTTTAGTTTCCTCAGCAGTTTTTTCTTATAAATATATATTTAAAAAATCTAAATTAAGTGATGCTGAATATTAATAAATATCAGTATTGTTTTTTTTTTTATTTTTTCATTCATTCATATACCTACCAAGTTTTCATATTTTATAATGGTGGCCATGTAATAACTATCTACCATAATTTATTGTTTTTATTCTAGGATGGGATGACCATAGTCTTTTTGGTTTTCTTTTGGATTGAAGGAACCTTGGAGGTTCCGTCAAGAAAATGTCTCCAAACATACTGATCACTGCATTTTGCTGTCTTTCAAGGATATATTTCATTCAACACGATGATCGTCCTACATCTATTAAGATTTTTTACCACAACAATAGGTATGATCTTTCTTGTATTTTGTTTAAAGAATATAACATATGATAAATAAGTTACCATACTTTGCGTTTATCTACATAACGATTTAGATTCAATATAATATTTACCACCATTGTCTGTGACAAAATTCGATACAAATATTAACTTAAATACATCAAAGTGTATTTAAGAACGCTCTCCGGCATTTTGCATTACAAAAATATAAACAGACTAAAATATTATGTAGATGACTTTAGATTACATATTAATGTGTACCTAGACCAAAAAATTCATGAAATGATATTATCCGTCATTATAGGTACCTATATCTTTTGTGTTTGTTCTAGGATGAATGATTTGTCACAAACGTTGGACAGTTTAAGAAAAGCTTCAAGTCATACCTCTAATTGATTGCTTTCTTCAAGAATACTTCTTTTGACACGATGAAACTCTATGTATATTGTTTTTTTAAACAAATTTTCATGGCAACAATACCATCAGTCTTTTTTAAATGAACCTTGTATATTACTGTTTTTGCATAATATAATATATGATAAATAAGCTAACATAGCTTTGAGTTTATTTACTATTATATTTCTAAACTATTTTGTGGATAAAACAAACATTTTACTACACTGATTATAATCCAGTATTCCTGAATGCCATTTAAAGATTCTCAATTATTGTCGATATTATTTCTTTTCTCCCAACGATTCTGTCAAGTTCACTGTACCTAATGATCTAATTTATCGGTCACTGTTTTACCGGCAAGTTTGTTTATGGAATGTTCATACCAATTTCAATGTTTATTATTTTACTTGCAAATCTTTTTCAACAATGATTTTAAGAAACTTTATTAAATATAAAATATATTGAATATAAAATGATTCAACAATTATTGCTAAATTATTTTATACCTATCTGCATTTGAATATGATTTTTAAAGGTAGCTACATAATTATTACTCATCTAATGGCTACGACGTTTTACACAAAATGTGGCCATAAATTTTTTTAAATGTGTCAAATTACAAAATGGAGGATTTTTTTTTCCAAAATTTTTCATTAAATCTTTATTTATTGAGAATAATAAGATTTGAATAACTTTTATATGTATAACGAATCAATCTCCAATTATTTTATAACATTTTCATACCGTAATACCAAGATTCTATTCAACGTTTACATGAGTAATTTTGTTTCCAAAAGATGGCTTTCTGTCTTTTTTGAAAAATTTGTATGAAGATCCTAAAAAAATAAAGTTTTTTAAATAGCTCTTAATATATTAAAGTTAACGTTGCCAATTGTATCTTAGAACGTTCTCGAGCAAATTTCACCGCTCTGCGCAGATTCATATCTGACGTAGCATTTGTATTTTGAGCGTGATGTTCACATATACGGTAAAGTATTGTCAAAGGCAAATAAAAAAACATTTCTGAATTATTATGTAGACTAGCCTTTTTACCCGTCCATAAAATTGTTGATGAAGTTTGTTGAGAAAAATGTGAATTACAGAACCTGATTTATGGATTAATAAAATATGGTACCTATAAAGTATGTCCCTAAGTGGGGTCAAAAAATGGAGAATTGATTGACTGATCGAGTTTGTATTACCTGTAAGATTTGAATTGGTAAATAGGTAGATATAATTAGATAGTATGAGAAATTTGTAGAATTGCTGTGGAGGCAGCAAAGGTGAGTCATAAACATAGCATTTTTATCTATTTTCTATACCTTCCCCTTCAAGTACATTTAGATAGAACACTTGATTTCTGTAAATGCTTTAGTTGTTCTTCTGCAAAAATATAATTATGTACCTACAAAGCTTTATTTATTCTTAATATCAAATTTAACAGGTAGGTACATAATTATTTTAAGTGTTAAGACCTCTACCCGAGCCAGTGATTTTGTACCTGAAAATCTTTTGTATGAAAAATTGTCAGTATAGCCAGCAAGAAAATATTGCATAAAAAATTCCTATAAATATTCTGACCCATCTGGGAATTGGAACCAGAAATTTCTTACCAGAAGTGGGTGTTAATTATTTTGAGCATAGTAAAAAATTTTGTGGCCAAGGATTCGAACCTGCACCTCACATCCAGCCTTCGTGTGAATAGAAAAATCAGTGTAGATTGCTTATTAAAAATATAACACAGGAATAGGGTAATAATAAAAAATTCAAGTTGCTATGGCAATTATACCACCAATTTATTAAATCCCTATGCCCCTAAGTGGGGCGTAAAGGGAGTTTGGATATCAAAAATTAATTTTACTTACATTAATAAAACAATCAATACAATAATTGGTAAAGAAACACACTTTTATAATAAATAACTAAGGTATTTTGCAGTTGATAAACTTCATTTAACAGGGTAAAACTTTTTAATAAATGATAATTTTGAGTATAAATATTTAGGTACTTCTAGAGAATTAGAACTCTCATAGGTGCTTAATATAAGTCATACCAAGAGTTGACAATTAATAAGAGATATACAAAACATGTAAATGTTATTGTTGTGAGAAAATATCTAGAAAATTTTGACACATTTTAAAATTCTGTAGACATTTTGGCATTGCATTCATTATAAGATATAATCCTAGGAATCTCAGCTCCATAGACGAATTATGGAAGGCATAAATGCAACGGGCCGTTGGCCCGGTGGCTAGCATCTTGGCAGATTGTTGAATTTGTCGAATACTCAAGGATTTCAATTTGACCACCTAAATAAGGAACGTTGTTAACGTGAAGTCATCACACAAAGCCATTCGAAATAGCAAGAGAAGAAAGTCATAATCCAGTTAGTACTGGTCAAATGTTAAAAAAAAAATGGCATTTTAAAATTGACCATAAATAACGGTGTAATGTTGAATATATCAGTCTGTAATAATATGAATTTTTTCGATGTTACAGGAAAAGAGGTCTGATTATAGAAACTTCAACTAAATTTCAACAAAAAAAAAACAGGTTTACAATAATAATAAAAGTTGTAGAATAATGGGAGTTATAGAATCTGATCGATGGAAGTTTACATACAGAGCTTTATAAAAGTGTGGTGTACCTACATAATGTACTTATAATTAATTGGACTTAATTTTTTTGTCACACCTCATCAGCAATAAGAAAGCGCTGTAAGTCATAATCATAGACTGCTGACTTATTCTCTATGCTTGCCCCATAGTTAAAAAGACAGAGTGCTCAATTTATATGTGGTGAGCTATGGGCTCTCACCACAATGTTGATTTTATTATTCTGCAATTAAGTATGTACCAACACAGCTTTTTGTTCCTTATATTTAACAAATTGTGAAGGTGGATTCATACTTATTTGAAAATCATATTTTTTATAGAATAAAATAAAAATATATAACTGTATTAATAAAAGTTTTGACTTTTTAGTACAGATTTTTATGATTTTTTTTTAAGAAAATGAATCTTGGCTTACTTAAAGTACACAAATACACATTTGACATCTTTCACACTAACCAAAGGGTTGTGTTGTGAAAGTGCAAACGGGACCACCAGGACTTGAATCCACAGCCTTCAGTGCGCTGTGCAAACGAAAGTCATTGACTAATACCACCGAACTTCCAACAACCTGTTTGTGGATAAAACTTATAAAAAATTGTTCAAGTAAAGCTTCTCACTATGGAATATGTCTATAAATATAAGTAAACTAAGAAGTCGGCACCCAATCATCAAAACATAACGCAACAGTTGAAGAATTTAAGGCCCACGTCAAGTTTCAAACCTGCGTTAAGCTTTTTCATCAACAGATCTATTGCGTTTAAGTGCAATAACAACACATTGAGATGTGACTACTTTTACATTTATAAATTCTCCGTAGGTGGTTCTTCTTATAAATCTGATGTCCTGTAATCATGGTGAAAAGTGCATGATTCAAACATACATGTAGCTATCTCACAAACTGATATGCTCCTCTTGACGTCATAAAGTCATTATTTGGTAAGTTATAGGTAACTACAATGCTTTTATAATTAAGAAATGTAAATGAAATGACTTGCTAGTACAATCACCTATAATAGTATAGGTAGTAAGTTGTTTTAAAATATCACATTATTTGATATTTTAACACAGTAACCTTATTTGAAAATATACTTGCTAAATCCATGACTTCTCATCCTTTATATTAAGTTGTCGTTGATGGATTATTTGACTAAAACTAAAAAAATCAATATAAAATTATTTTATCATTATAAAATTATCTATTGTTTGGAAGTGGTTCAGGAGAATAATATATTATTAGATGTTTTATAGAAAATTAAAACACTATAATATGTATTTTTTTTTCAGTTTATTTCTGGTTATAAATAAATGAAAACATTCTGTTTATTTCATTTCAATTACATATATTTCAATCAATATAAACACAACTACCAATTTGTAAAATTAAATAACATAATTTGTTAGATCTAGCAGATTAAAAATAGAAAAAAATAAATAAAAACAGAATATAGAAATTCAAATTGGCGTTCGACTACAAACGAAGATTTTGCCAATGTATAGTACGAAAAAATTAACTGTCCTCTGGAATATATAAACAATTATTTAAACCAAACAAAGACACTTATAAAAAGTGGACAGTTAATTTTCTTCCTACTCTACATTGTGAAAGAATTCGTTTGTAGTCGATCGCCAAATGTATTTTGTCTAGGCCTACAGACGTGTTGTGAACAATTGTGTTGTGGCACGCCAAAAGCTTATTTTTTCATAAAAATACAATGCTCAACGATAATGTGTCTCTAATCATACTAAATGTATGAATCCGATGTTGCTTCTAGCATGTCATAGCTCATCAAAACACATTTTTTTATACAAATGAATCTGGACTCACCCAAAGTGAACAAATTTACACTTTTGACATCTTTCACACAAAACGATGCTTGTGTTGTAAAAGTTGAAAATGGTCGGCACCAGAAGTCAAACGCACAAAAGCCGTAAAATTAATCTGTAACAAAACATTATGGAATTTATATACACAAACATATTATGAAATGATGTACAATTATCAAATAATAATACGGGACTTACCGCTTTGCTTATTCCAGTAATAAAATGCATACTTGTACATTTTAGAAATTCATTCTTGATATTGTTGTAAATATCTTGTAATCTATCCTGTAAAAAAAATATAGTAACAGAAAATAAATGAATGTAATTGGCTAGCTGCATTGTAATTACGCGATTATTTGAAATAATATTTACTCATTAACTTTGCTTACCTGTTTTATTAACCCCAAAAATTGATTTTATATCTAAATTCAATGTTTACATTTTTTTATAGTTTGAAACAAAATTAGACATATCCATAGATTTTTTATGACGTATCAAATGAACCATAGAACCAAAACACACTAAAAAAATATTCTTAGTTAGTGTTAAATTATTATCGGAATTTATTAAAAAGGAGAAAAGTATCAATAAAATGAATTCATATAAAATGTTTATAATTCACACATCCTAAACCTGAAAATTAAAAAAAACATTCAATAAAAATATCATGATTTAATTTTCATTCACAAAAAAATACCGCAAATAATTTATGGGTAATCTATGGTACTGGCGTAATGATATCTATGGCGTACTGGCTGTCATCGATATTTTGACAAACAACAAAACATTTTCAAAATTCGAATATTTTTTTAATTGATAGCTGCTGTTAATATATTTCTAAGTAAGTACCTGGTAATATTTATTTATTTAGATTACCCTATGTACCTACCTACGTAATATTTACTAAATTATGTAGAATAAACACTTTTTTTAATAGAAATCCTTGTCTTCCAGCATCAACCAAAAATTATATTACTTACATATTATACAACCCAATGGATGTGATAAATGGTTCTTGTCCTGGAATAAAT
This sequence comes from Mystacides longicornis, assembly GCA_963576905.1. Taxonomy (NCBI): domain Eukaryota; kingdom Metazoa; phylum Arthropoda; class Insecta; order Trichoptera; family Leptoceridae; genus Mystacides; species Mystacides longicornis. The sequence goes on from OY756426.1 coordinate 7,469,681, forward strand.
TTTACGTTGGGTGTAAAAAATCAACATGAGGCTATGAGCATACTTTGAGAATGGATGTATAATGGAGATATATCTACAGGTACCTATAGATTCAAGTTTTCATATTTTATAATGGTGGCCATGTAATAACTATCTACCATAATTTATTGTTTTTATTCTAGGATGGGATGACCATAGTCTTTTTGGTTTTCTTTTGGATTGAAGGAACCTTGGAGGTTCCGTCAAGAAAATGTCTCCAAACATACTGATCACTGCATTTTGCTGTCTTTCAAGGATATATTTCATTCAACACGATGATCGTCCTACATCATTAAGATTTTTTACCACAACAATAGGTATGATCTTTCTTGTATTTTGTTTAAAGAATATAACATATGATAAATAAGTTACCATACTTTGCGTTTATCTACATAACGATTTAGATTCAATATAATATTTACCACCATTGTCTGTGACAAAATTCGATACAAATATTAACTTAAATACATCAAAGTGTATTTAAGAACGCTCTCCGGCATTTTGCATTACAAAAATATTATGTAGATGACTTTAGATTACATATTAATGTGTACCTAGCCCAAAAAATTCATGAAATGATATTATCCGTCATTATAGGTACCTATATCTTTTGTGTTTGTTCTAGGATGAATGATTTGTCACAAACGTTGGACAGTTTTAAGAAAGTCATACCTCTCATTGATTGCTTTCTTCAAGAATACTTCTTTTGACACGATGAAACTCTATGCATATTGTTTTTTTAAACAAATTTTCACGGCAACAATACCATCAGTCTTTTTTAAATGAACCTTGTATATTACTGTTTTTGCATAATATAATATATGATAAATAAGCTAACATAGTTTTGAGTTTATTTACTATTATATTTCTAAACTATTTTGTGGATAAAACAAACGTTTTACTACACTGATTATAATCCAGTATTCCTGAATGCCATTTAAAGATTCTCAATTATTGTCGATATTATTTCTTTTCTCCCAACGATTCTGTCAAGTTCACTGTACCTAATGATCTAATTTATCGGTCACTGTTTTACCGGCAAGTTTGTTTATGGAATGTTCATACCAATTTCAATGTTTATTATTTTACTTGCAAATCTTTTTCAACAATGATTTTAAGAAACTTTATTAAATATAAAATATATTGAATATAAAATGATTCAACAATTATTGCTAAATTATTTTATACCTATCTGCATTTGAATATGATTTTTAAAGGTAGCTACATAATTATTACTCATCTAATGGCTACGACGGTTTTACACAAAATGTGGCCATAAATTTTTTAAAATGTGTCAAATTACAAAATGGAGGATTTTTTTTTCCAAAATTTTTCATTAAATCTTTATTTATTGAGAATAATAAGATTTGAATAACTTTTATATGTATAACGAATCAATCTCCAATTATTTTATAACATTTTCATACCGTAATACCAAGATTCTATTCAACGTTTACATGAGTAATTTTGTTTCCAAAAGATGGCTTTCTGTCTTTTTTGAAAAATTTGTATGAAGATCCTAAAAAAATAAAGTTTTTTAAATAGCTCTTAATATATTAAAGTTAACGTTGCCAATTTGTATCTTAGAACGTTCTCGAGCAAATTTCACCGCTCTGCGCAGATTCATATCTGACGTAGCATTTGTATTTTGAGCGTGATGTTCACATATACGGTAAAGTATTGTCAAAGGCAAATAAAAAAACAAACATTTCTGAATTATTATGTAGATTTACCTGTTCAATACCGTCGGGTTTCTGTAAAAATTCTCGCATAACAAAATTCATTCGTGATTTCAGTCTCTTTCACATAATATATGAAAAAAAAACAACAATAATCACGATGTAAGTAAATTGGATTTATGTTTAACATGTAAGGTAGTTATTAATTTTTTTCAAACCTAACTTTGTCAGGCGAACCCGTTACTATACTGAATTGAATATTACTAAAATCAGTTGTAACAAGTTCTTTTATACCAGTTCATTCCCAAACAATTCCACTGGGACTCGATCTTTTCAATTTTTAGATTAATTGAATTACAATTAATACACGTACTTCATAAAAATTGTTTCTTTTACTAAAGAAATTATCGTTAAAAATCAAAGGAAATTAATTAAAGATATATTTTTTCAGTTCTATATTACTTGTGAGGCAACAGCGCAGTATTTATAAAGTCTTCAATGCTTAAATTTAGTATCTTCTTTTTGTCTAGACTTATTTAAGACTATATCACCTATCAAATCTCACCGAAATTCAATCCAAATTGGTCGAGTCTTTTTTCTCATGATAAACACTCGTTGCTTAATAAACTAAACGTTATGTACTTGCATGTGTTAGCTCTTGAATTATTGAGTCAAAACGTCCAAGGGGACCTTTAAAAAACAGTGCGAAAGGGCGCTTTCCTAAGCCGATGTCGCATAACGAAATTAAATGTTCTTAGGTTTCTACTCTAGAGACCCATTATTTAAAGACTTTTACACACGTTTTTTTTTTGGTTCTGCGTATATTTTTTCCATTCGATCAGTATTTCTCAGACTGTTTGCCTTTATTATAGTTTTAACGCATGCTAAAGTTTTCCCTTTTATAAGTAGCTCACTTTGAAACAAGTGGTGCTTAGGGTTTTTTTTTATCCAAGTCTTGGAAAAAATGCATCGATAAACTCCTTCACAACGTTTTATCACTAGACCACTCTCGAAGTACGCTTTTCAAGTGTCACTCTCCACATCCCCCCCTGAAAAAAACAATTCTCCACAACCCTTCCACAAGAATCTCAACTCTCTTTCTGTTTTACTCGTTATGGTTTTTTTTCGTTTCAGCATATTGGAAACATTTTCGACTAAAACCGTTTTCTTTGCTTATTCCAATTTTATGACTTTATGTTATTTTTCTATTTGAATGCGTGGCTTTCTGAGAACATACAATATAGGTACCTATTAGGTTGAAATTTTTTTTTTAATTCTATAGGCAATTCTAAATCAATGTCTTTCTTTTAAATCTGCTATGGGTAGCGTAGATTATTATTGATAGCTTAGGTGAAAAGACTATCATCATCATATTCCCTTTGTGATCCCATTTAAAGGCTTGGGAGGCATCAAGAGCCCTCCACCGCGCTCGATATTCAATAAACTTTTGTCACACTATATACAGATCCCTCAGATCGCTTCGAAAGAATAGAACACTTATTACTTAAACAATTGTTTAAATCTTTGTTTCCTTCTGAATTGTCAGTATTGCTATACGGTGAACTGTTTTCGTTTGATGTGTCCAACTAATGAAAAAGTACCTTTCATAATTATTTTTTAATAAAACATGTATCTGTGCTCACTCAAGGTGAATATAAATATACTCTTTGACTCTGTCACATCAGTAAGCCGAAAGCTTGTAGTTTTACCTCATGTTTATTGTTAAGTACCACGAATCGGTTTTCGGAGACGAAAGATTTTTTAAAAACAACTGAGTAAGCTACTTAAAGCTTGTGTCGTGAAAGAGGAAGATGGTCGGCACCTGGGATCGAACCCACGACCTCCGAACGATACAGTACGAAAGCCGGCGTTGTAACCGGTGGCCTACCAACCACTTCAATTATTAATGTGCCACTGCGCATGGTTCCAACAAGTACCACGTGACTGCTTTTAAAGTCATACAAAATGTGACGGTTGTCGGTAGCAGTGTGTGATATTCGATTTTTAATATTTTAGCATTAACACGTTTTAATCACCTATGGGCTTTGTTGTGTTATTTTGTGTTTGTGAATGAAAGTAAAAAGAATTATTATGGATAATTTATCTTCAGTCGCTTGACTGTTGCATAAAGGAACCAATTTTCCTTTCTGCACATCCAAAAAAGTTCTCAATTAATATTTGTACTCGTGGAATGAACAGATCGGTTCATGGTGATCAATAATTGACATATGGTAGAAGAAATTGACTACCACCAAGCGCTTTCTTCCGGCCGGCACATCGATTCTGAATGAACCTATCCAAATCTGTATGTATTATTACACAATAATTTTACTACCTTTGACCATCCAATCCAATCCAAACCCACTTAGGGGCATAGGGAGGCAACAAGAGCTCTCCATTGCGCTCGATCTTGCGCAACGTTAATGACCTCCTCCCACACCATTTCTAGATTCCTCAGCTCTGCTTCGAAGGAGCGGAACACAGTATGAGAGGGTCTTCCTCGTCCTCGGGACCGTGATGGGAGGAAGAACAGCGCTCTCCTCGGCCAACTGAAAAACTAGACCGTCGAAAAGAAAAACATTAGAATTTCATTTTTTTTGCTAAGAAGTAGTCGTTACAAGAAATATCAAAAACACTTAATGTAATGTACGCTCTGTGTGCCTTGTAGTACGTAAGGTCGTCCAACTATTTTTCTCATCAGCTTCCATAGCAGCGTGTAGTCCCCTGGGGTCGGCTTCGTGTGTCCTTTCGGTTCAACGTGTTCCAAGTCACAACATCAGCATACCTTTAGGAGAGGACGCATTATGTAATACCCACATATCTACCTTGTATCGTAAGATGTTCTATTGTATGCGAACTTTTTTGTATATAAATAGATTACTATCTTAAAATTTACACGCGGCAGTTGAAATAACGTAAGGTATGTATTCACTTAAGATGTAAGGAATGCTTATTTTGATAGCAAAGGCCCTTAGTAAATTGGTGGTGCTTGAAGTTATACAGTCAAGAAATTCAACTGTTTACACACCCTGATGATTTATAAAGTCTTGTGAACTTAAGGCCCTCCGCATACGATGCGTTGCGTTTTTCGTGAATCTTCTCCGGAGAAGACGCGCGAACGACGCAAGCAGAAGGTACACAAGCAGACAAAAGCAAAAACAAAAATAGAATAATTAGCAAAATTTGTCCAGCAGTTCGGACATTATGCGATGACCAAGGAAATTAGGGCTCAATTTTATGTACAAGATTTTATGTACTATATATTTTTTGCATCGATTTGCATAGCAACTAAACATAATAACTTTTTAAGAAACAAAGTTGTACGACTTTGCGAGATTGTACTCGTACTGCTTTGGCCTGATTAAAAACACGACCAAGTTAAATGAGTTTCTAAATCAAAAGTTATCATTTTTGTACAAAATATCCAAAAAAGCTGTGCTTTTACAGCTAGTAGGATAATATATAATGTATCCAGTATTTGTACCTCTGTGTAATATAAACCTACTTTAGTAAATATGCCGAGACAAACAAAGTATTCTCTGAAGATTTCACGTAGCTTGCGCAGATAGAGCGTAATATGAAGGTAGCAAACTAAATATCCAGACATATTGAAAAGCGATCTCGTCAAGTATTTATAGCGCGTGGAAGGCAGAAAGGAACAGCGGGATTTGATTGCTCAGAAGACTTGAGATCCGTTGTTGTTTTTCTCCCGTATAACTCGCAACATAATATTACTTCTGTTTTCCGTTTTATTTTTAGCTTTTTCATAATAACACAGCGTTTGTAACACGTTTCTTGAGAGTACGCGTCAATCTCTTGACGTCTGTTGACAGCTAATAGCTGAGCTGTCTGCGTCTGCTTCATTCATATAAAGACTCTTTGTAGCATTCAGTTATTTTATTCAAATATAAAATACTAGCAGCTTTTTTGTAAAACTTGTGCTCGTAAAAAATGACAACGCAAAATCTAGTTTAATGCCAACCCAATAAAAGTTTTTATTTTTTGTTCTAACTGAAAACAATCGACAAAGAAAATAACGCCTGTGAATAATACGAAAAATAATTGAGAGTTCTTCGATTTTCTTTTTCTTCTTCGGCCTTGTCATCACTTTGGAGGCAGAATCCTGCTTCTGAGCAGTATAAAACTGCTGTTTTTTTAACTCTAGCAATATGGGAATATTTAAAGAACATGATCTTTGCAGTTAGCCTATAACTTTCCTATATTTTCCCCTTGATTTTAGCCTTATTTTTTCGTTACTCAAGTGGACATTTTCGGATATTAATATTTTTTGTCAGCAACTCAAGTCAGCTTTTTTCTAATATTCTTGTAGTGTTGACCATGAGAATTATTTTATATACGATTTTTAACACAACTACATAATTACTATGTAGGAACATATAGTTCAGATTTTCATGTATGTAGCTATATGACTACGATGTATATGACCGTATTTTTACTGTAAGTAAGTACATATATAATAATTAAACTAATTTTAACAAGTTAATTGAAATTATTACATGATATCATTTCGATCCACCTTAAAAAAATTTACTTCACATTTTTGTTCTGTTCTTTTATATTTCACAACTTGACGGTTTGAGAACAGCAAATATGCTGTCTAATTAAATGAACCGTATAATTTAATTGCTTGAAATTGATACCCGTTGGTTAATTTATTTAATAACACAACAACTTTGATATTAATATCACTCTCTGTACATATTGCAGGTGTGCAACAATATACAAAAAACCAAGTGTTCGCCTATATGATAATTATTTTAAGTTGAAAAAATGAATTTACCAGTTGTTGTCGGTTGCGTAACTGTATTTTTATCAATTATCGATTAATTACTGGTATCAATATCACCCCTCCAATTTAATTTAATTAAGTTGTAGTGTTTTTACGACTTAGTCACTCACTATAGCAATACAAATCAACAATTGCTCTAATATTGAGTGTAGAACTTTAGTATGCAGACAGCAATAAAACCGGTGTTCTTAAAGGAATTTGGCAAGAACCGACTGCTACAACGTTTTCATACACATTCCTCCTATTAATCTCCTTACCAATATTTTAACGCTGTGAATGCGTCGGCTTTTAACTTTAAATTCTTCTGTATGAGTTTGAGTCCTGGCATCAGAAGTTTGAGAGTAAGCCGGAATCCCCGTTCCATGAACGACACTATAAGCCTGAATACCAGAGGGTCATATGGGTTATTTTTCGTCCTATCAGAGTTCGAACTCTTTGTGTGGACCATTAGATGCCGTTATTTATTTGGTGTCCATGATGAACACGGGAATTGGTTTCATTTCAAGTAGGTACCTGTCCACACCTCTGAGTACAAATATAATTAGAGAACATTTTTGGATGCGCAGAACCGAAAATTGGTTCCTTCATTCAACTGTCACGTGACTGAAGATAAATTATCAATACTAATTCATTTTACTTTCATCCACAAGCACTAGATAGCACAACAAAACCCCATAGGCAATTCCTTTAACTAATTGTATGATTAAAACTCCTCCCTATAAAATTCCTTTGTGTTAACGTTAAAATATTGAAAATAAAAATCGTGATGTCACCCCTCCCAACTAACGTCACAGTTTGTATGAGTTTAACAGCAGTCACGTGGTACTTGTTGGGACCATGCGCAGAAGCACATTATTTCTCTAGTATTATTTCTTCGCAAAGGTCCACACCTCCTCGTCATTGGTCTCCCACGAAAATTATAAAATATATTATTCGTCGAGTATCCAACGTTGGTGGATACTGTTGACCCATGGGCCAACGTGGAAGGAAGTCCTCACCAACTTGCTTGGCTAGCGCGACGTTGTAATGCCAAATATTCCTCACATATTTCACCTACAGTATGTGTGAATATTCTACCCCTTCATCCAGTACTGATTGGCTCTCTCTCGGAGATGAAAGCTCACGATAGTTAGGAAGATCCTCGCATACTTTTTGAAATTTTATCATCAAGGTGATTGGCATTGCTCAAGATAAAGTGCAGTAGAGTGCTGTAAAAAAATCCCTTTAGCCCCTTAAAATACCCAAACATGAAGAATCGATTGATTACGATAAGTTTATTAGCTTTGTATTAATGGGCATAACGATTTTAATTTATTATTTTTTATTGTTTCAGGTATGTTACACTTGGAGTATTGGGATAGAATTTATGACTAAAAATCTTCGGCAAACGAACGAACGTATTATGTAAGTGTCCTTTTGTTATCATCTGTTTCTTAAAATATGTAGGTACTAGCTGACATGCCATTTCTTTCAAGTACTAAATAAGTTAGAATATCAAACTGTGAATCTTAGCCATCCTTGAACCACCTTTCACACACAAGTTTTTTTATTCAAATTCATCTAGCCGTCAAGGAAAAGTTCGGTAACAACCAATCTCGACAAAATTAAGATTGAGATATGCAATGTTCAAAACGTCTTAAATTATTTTCACCGTATGTATTTTAAATATGGTTATTGTCTAAATATTTAGAGGGAATATTTCTTTCGTCACACGTATGCTGTCCCTCACTTTATCATCCCGGTTTACTGATTGACACGGACATGGGAAAATACCTTCCCAAAAATAAATGACAACACTTCAAACGAAGACCACATTTCCGAAACATAAGAAGGATTTTGTGTCAACATTTCACTCACAAGTAAAAATATCGTTTGTCCCTAACGCAAATCCTCCTGTAAATTGTTTATACCAGTGGTCGTCAATCTGAAGTTCGTGAAGACATATTTGATTTTGTTAGCTGTGGAGAACAGTGAATATATTCTATCTATTTATTGCAGTCATTCGCCTTTTTTGATTTCCGGCAGGCTCATAAAATTTCTACCTGTGCTTGACGTTCTATATCAGTTGACTTTTGTAAGTAAAACTGTTCATAAATATGTATGGAGTTAAAAGCTTTTTTCATAAATTTCCTTCATTTCTTTCGAATAGCTAGGTATATAGGTACAGGAGATACCTGTTGTATTAGCAAAAAAAAATCTAATATATATATATTTTTTTTTCATTAAAAATCAGTATGGAAATCCAATCCAATCCAACTAAATAAAATTCATAGTATTTTTTTGATCCGTGAGATTACAAAAGATTTATATTTTTTTAATTTTTATTCAATCAAAGCGGTATAAAAAATCTCGTTTTGAAATTAATCAATAATAATTTGAATGTTAACAGTTTGACAAGGAATGCTTAAAAACAATCCCACAGACATATCTCTTCTCTCATCGTCATTCTTTTGACACTCCATTTCATTTGCATATAGTTTATATTCCCAGGTTGGTATCATTTGTTTATTTATTTATTATATATTTATTTAAGTAAGCATTGCGCCGCACTAGCCGAAGTGCGTTACATATTACCTAAACAATTTCACGGCATTTCTTAACAGTACATGTACATAATGAGTAGTTATGTTCTTTTTATTTTATTGATATGCATTTTACGGGAGTAGGTACATTTTTTAGTCGAAATGGCATCAGAATATTGAATAAATAATTTTTTAATGCTCCTGTTGCGTCAATAGTTTTTGGCTAACTTTTTATTATAGCTATGCGGGAGGTGCATTTTATTGGAGATTCTATGTTTATATCATGATTTAATTTGTTCGGATGTTCTGTTGTTTGGTGTTGCTCATAAATGAATAACAAATTTAAGTCTTATAAATTGAAAATAAACTTTTACCTTCTGATTACATATAATTCACTGATCAGTTTTTACTTTATTGTAAAAAAAAATATTTGATCCGCGTTTGTTATGTATGAAGATGAAATTTCACACTAAATTTTGTAAACAAACAAAATAGTAGCCCGGCAACGGAAGTGCTCACAGCCGAGATGCGCTATGTCAGATTTGAATGATTTCGAGTAGGTGCAGAATAGGTGCCAGACCTTATTTTTTAATTTTTTATTTTATATTATCAAAATATTGTTAAGTCCTTATAAAATCACACGAAACCTTTATGTTTTGGCCAAAATTAACTAATTTATGTTAATTTTAATATTTGTACCTACTTTAAAAGTACTCTGAATATTATTTTCTTCAAAACGTCATTATATTTATCAGAAATTTAGTTGTAGCATCATGATTGTAAGACCTCGATGATTACGGGAATGCAATATTTTTGCTTTGTTTAAAATTTCTATTATCAAAATGATAAACCAAAACAAAATGAACCAAAATATGAAGGGAGCACCTAATTGGACTGGAAAAAACTTAAAAACAGTATATTGATTACAGAAAGCGTTGTTGTACACTCGAAACCATTGTCAGTTGACATAAAATCCAACATGGCGGGCTAAAATCTACAGAGATCAGCTCGCAATCAATCGATATGGGTTAAACTACCTCGACGCGCGACGGCTTAATCGCAAATTTTCTACCGTTGAACTTTTTTTTTCCACTGATCAGAGTTTTTAAATAAAACAGTTAAAGATTCTATTCCAACTGAATATTTCATCAAATTGCCAGCTTTATACAAACATCCAATCCAAATCCAAACTCCCTTAAGACCCCACTTAGGGGCATAGGGAGGCAACAAGAGCTCTCCATTGCGCTCGATCTTGCGCAATGTTTATGACAAACATTCATAATATATTTTTTTCCTCTTTCTCATACTTATCCGATAGTCAAAATACCTCAAACGCAGAACTTTATTCAGTTCGTTCAGTAATGGAATTGAACCTTATATTTTGCATTAAAATTAGAGTCAAATCACTATCAGATAGCATAGGAAACGTTGTTATAATTGTAGATTTGGCACGAAAGCAACTTTAGAAAGAGATCGCAAGGATCAACCAATAAAATGTCAGGTAAACACTTTTGCATATTTTCTAGTGCCTAATCATTATCTTTATTAGAAACAAAGGATATTCTTAAAGAACCCCTTCATATGATTATAAAATTACAAATATTCAAATTCACTAGCGAGGTAATTGTCCGTGCGAAATCATAGAGCGTGGTATTAAAACTAACACAGCACTTAGTTAATGTGAGGTAAATTGTTTGAATACATCGACACGTGGTGTAACTAATCGTTGTTTTATTTATACTCGTGCCGAGTACCAACTGTGAGCCCTCCTATGCTCATTTACCCAGCCTGGCTTATATATACTTACACATCTGTACTGCAGATGTAAATCTTCTTATTCACTTTGAATCTGATACAATATGAACGTATGAACGATCATGTTCATGCGATGTTTATACAATATTAAATTTGTGTGAGCGGTAAGTTTGTTTGTAAATATGTATTCAATTCTCACTTTAATTGTTTAAAATCCAAGTAAATTTTTCCATTATAAAAATGAATCTGTTCTCATTCAAAGTAGCATACAAAAACAATCATTTACTCTTTCTCAGTAAGCCAAGAAAGAAGAAAATGTTCGCCACCTGGGATCGAAACCATATGGACCTCCAGTTAATTAGTCATTTTAATTAAATATTTATTCGAAATGCTCTATCGGATCGATGTCTTTCGAAAATTAAAAACTGCTGCTTTTTTTTCAAGAGAGATGAACTGGGAAAAATACTGTTTGATTTCCTCGGCGAAATTTTTGGATTTTCGATATTGATAGCATTAATCCCTAAATGTGGCTTTTCAAAAGAAGGACCAGCATTTACTCTTATGAAATCACCACTTATCCTATCTTTCAGAACGTTCGTTCACCTCCATACATGATAAATCATAAAAACTTTCTAGGTTCAGCCTTCTTTCTGTGTCTTGTATTGCACAAATGCTTGCCTTGGACATCCATATAGCTCTCCGTCGAACGCGTCTGTCTTTCAGTACAGATCCGCTACTCTTTTAATAACGGCGGACCATCTTTCTGGGACCAAGAGTATAACATTAATTTTTTTAAATTTTATTTCCAAATGATGCATCTGGAACATAGGTACATTTGATAGAAAACAATAATTACATAATCAGACATTCAAATTTTATAAGAATTCTGTTTCAAGAGATTAAAACATCGAATTCTGAAAGGAGAGGAATTCTGTCTGTCGATGCTAGTAGTTTTAATTATGACGGGCAAGTAGCTAAGTACGTGGATAAGTTGCGTTGTTAGTATTATTATTAGCGCTCGTGTTCAGACATGGGAGCGTCTGCCCCAGCTATTTTAGGCCTGACAATGCCCGCACGCTCTCCACTGCACGGGGCGCACATGTTCACCAAATCTCAGACATCTTTCCCACGCACACACATCTGCTTGTTTACATCAATCTGGGTATTTACCCACATTTTGTGTAAAACAAACGATATTCATAAATTATTCGTATTATCCACGAATATTATTAATTTGTCATCAATCTTTTTTCTTTTTTGTGGTGTTGACATCCGTTTTTTTCCTTCTAAGAGACCTTTTGTCAGGGTTAGAATCTTGACAGTCGGAGATGATTTTTGAAATTTTATTTTAGCATTCATTCTTTTGACATGCTGGTGCCAATATCGCCGCTTTTGACGTCTTGATCTGACCACATATTTCAACCTTAGAGACCTGTCAGATTGTCATTTGCTTTAATAATAGTAAGTATTGGCATACATAATTATTAAATATATACCTTTTTCATAATATTTTTTCATATTAATGTAAAAAAACTTTGTGCGAGGTAAAAGGGATCATCCCTTTTATGAACATGACCAGTTTGAAACTATATTGTGAGACACATACTGCTGAGCTGTCCTTTAAAAAAAAATGAGAGACACTTGAAGGTATCAGTAGGGTGACTTCTAGGAGAACAATACAGTACAAATTTGAAAAATGTTGACGCGGAGCTGTAGCTCCAAGGTAGCTACCATGTTAGCATGCGTACGAAAAAATAAAAGTTACATGCTTTTTAAAATAGCATGTAGGGCGTAGTCAGTTTATAATGACAAAATTTGCATAAACCAAACTGTAGACATTTTTTTTTAAAACTGGCTTGCACCCGACATACTGCACTGAAGAACTTACGCGCTGTAAAAATGTCCCAGCATTTGTTAAGAATATCTGCGGACACGCATTTCCTAGTTTGAACATTCCTATAAAGCGCTTCTTTCTAATTTGAACTGCGCTTTATGAAAATATATTAATTTATGGTTGAGAAGTTTGGGCTTTTTATTTAAGTTTAAATCTTTATGGAATGGCTATAAAAATAAAACGTTAAATTTGCTCTCACTAACCTTTAAACAGTGATATTATTAATTTCAAAATCGAACTGCAAAGATAATATTATAGAAGCATCTCAAGTTATATCTCATTTTGTCAATCATCCACGAGGAAAGGAAAGTTTTCTAATTTCAACTTCTTTGATATCAAATAATAATTAATGTTACAAGTTATGAACAGTCTCTTACTTCAACAGCAAGTTATAGTACATCATAGAAATAGAATATTGGAATAAAATCCTGCTTGAACCCCGCATTCACTATCGCTGTCAGTCCTAAAAATGACAGTGAATGGGGAAAACCAAATGGATGATGTGGAATGATAAGGTGAGTCGGATGAATCCATCAGTCCAAAATTCGTCCTTCATTCAAACGGTTCGTCTATGGAGAAACTCAAATGGGCGTGGTTTATGTCGTTGTCAATTGATACCAGGGTAAAAAACGTGGTCCAAATTTGTCTCATTTTGTCAATCCTTCCATCAGGGTACACGTGTTGCTGTTTAAAATTTAATGATAGCAAAATACGTGAATTAACGTAGTGAAATTTCGTTAAAATGATTGAAAAAATTATTGAGATCGCTCCATTTAGACGGATACAGTTATAGTGAATGAGACAACTATTTTAGATTTGGAGCGATAGTGAATGTGGGGATTTTTACCATAACGCACGCAATTATATACGTATTTAATACAAGTTATTTTTTGTCAAAAATTATTGATCTCGTTCATCAAGAATAACTTTGGAGAACCATCGAAAGTTATTCGAATAAACTTAGGATGTTGTTTTTATTATTGATACTAACAACAATTTTTTCTTCTTCTTCTTTGTAACCCGGCAATCCATTCTCGGGAGAGTGATCAATTTTCTTACATCTTAGCAGACACATTAATTTCAAAATATATTTACTTTATTTGGGATCGAGGCCCACAGAGGGGTATAGGAAGACAGCGAGGGCCCTTAACTGCGCTCGATCCTGTGAATTTTTTGCACACTGTGTGCAGATCTCAAAGTTTTGCTTCTTAGGAACGAGAAAAAAACTCCATTTTAGTATTGAGGCTATAACAGTCGGTGTTATAATATAGTGTCAATTGATTTGTCGTGCCATTCGGCCTTGCCAAAACCACGGATAAATAGCCCAAAATTATGTTAACATCAACGTTAGCAAAAAGACCCTAAAATAACCATAAATGGGATAACAGAGTGCATGATGGCCACGACCCTCAGCAGTGAGGACGACGACTGGTAAGTAAGTAAGAAGCATTTCCAATGACAGTACTGTTCTTTGTCTAATTAGTCCCATTATCTTCAGCGTTTCGAAGATTTAAAGGACATTGTCAAACTGGGCTCAGTTTTCATTAATTATTTAACATCTGCTTGTTGCATACATGAGATTTTTCGACATGTTGAACATGTAGAGAATTCTCATGATTAGGAGTTTCAGAGACTTTTAAACATTACCACATAATGGCGAACGTTGTTAACGTAAAGTGATTACACTAAGCCAGCCTTCGAAATAACAGTAGAAGACGGTCGTAAGCTCGTAGTGGTTTGTTACATTTAAAAAGCGAACAGCAGTAATGAATTGTTAGAGTCATTAGTTGTTACATATTCTTTATGAACATTAACCACGGGGTTTTTTGGAACTTTCTGACATTGCATCAGATTGAACATCTTTGCTTCCCTATCAACCTTAAATCGTACAAAATCCCCCCTATATTTTATGACTCTTTGAAACATTTGAGTACCTACTTATACCTTCGGTTGTCCGCATCAACAACGGGGCGGCCCACGGACACATCGACGCCTGTATTGTTTCAACGATTCAAAATATCCTATCCATTGTGTATTATTCTATCAACATTCAAAAGCGAAAATTTTATATGCGTAATGTAAATATTTAGATATTTTCAAAACGAACAAGGCAGGTTGTACCTATATAAAACATCAAAAATATGTATGGATTATTTCAGTAGCGCCGTATGTTTGTTTTTATTCGCTAAAAGTATACATCGAGTCACGTTACTTTGTACGTTTTCATTGTGTTTGTGAATCGATGTATAGGCGTTGCCTATTCGAAATATTGAACGTTATGCCACCGGATATATTATTTCGGAACTTGTAAGAGATCGGTGGTTCTTATAAATATTAAAGATCTTCATCTTCAGCTCATCTTCATCAAATCCCTCTTTTTTGAGCACCGTCAAATATTTATTTATTTTATTTATTTATTTATCTATCGTCCTTGGGCCCTTACTTTTCAGGCGCTTGGACTCATCATACAAAATACACAGTTTATATAAAACAACAGCAATAAATAGTCAAAAGAAAGATTCAAAACAAAGTCATTGTGAACATTGGGTACATTATGCAGTCGCGGGTGTAAAGAGTCCGGATCTGCAACGTCAAATATAAAAATAAGTTGATACATAATTATTCAATTTAAAAGAATGAAAAATATATACTTTATTCATTTAGCATTTCGTCAATAGTATAAAAAAAATTATTGACCAGATACGATTTCACAGTTCTCCGAAAGACCAACACATCGTCACATTTTATAAACTGAATAAGTTCTTGTTACATAAAACAAGCTTGGGTACAATGTAAATTTTGGTTTTCGAAATAGTAATACCGCCCTAAGAACTTATTCTATAATGGATCAATACTCGGGGCTTAAATTATATTCCAATAAAAAATAAATACCCTTCCTCATTATTGGTCTTCCGTCGAAACCATGCTTTAAATTACCTTCTTCTTCTCCCTAGCTTGCTCCCAACTTAGCGTCTAAGTAGACTGTTGGGGTCAGCCCTCCTCGTTCTTAGGCTATAAGTCCGTCTCTCCTGCACCACCTCTTCCAATCCCAATCTTCGCATCCGGTCACGCCTCTGCACCACCCAGGAATTCTTTGGTCGTCCTCTGTTTGTCACACGTGGAACACTCATGTTGATGGCCTGATTTACAATATGTTCCTGCGGTCTCCGTTCTACGTGTCCATACCATCGCAACTGTCTTTCCTCAAGTTTGCTATTTATATCCGTCACTCCTAGGCTTCCACGAATGTGTGAGCTTTTTATCTTGTCTCTCAATGACACTCCTGTCGACCACCTCAGCATGCGCATTTCTGCCGTTTCTAGCTGTCTGTTATAGCTGTTGTACATGCTTTAAATTACCGTATGATTTATTTTCATAATTCACCATGAAACCAAATTCAGTGTAAAATTTGATCCATGGACCAACAGAAAAAACTTCCTCGTTAACGCTTTTTAAAAATCGTATCGTTATTATACCAACCTACTCTCGACTATATCGCGTTAAATTAAAAATATGACAGCCAAATAATGAAAAAGCTGTTAATGCAGCTATATTATGTAGTACAGAACTTAAACATCACAGCACATTTATTAAACTAACACTCATTGCGTGAGTAGAACTCAAAGGACATGACGAGAGAAGATTACAAAAACTCAACAATGTGTGATCTCGATGAGCAATGTTACGCGACTACTTCTTCACCCGCATCGGGCACTCTTTGTTTTCGTTTCCAGGGATTAATTTGGCAACGGCTGAATATCGGATTTTACGAAAGCAGTTTGTTTATTGGAACAATATCGTGTTTGTTATTTGCGTAAATACCCGTAAAGATGCACTTGTTTTATTGTGGGGAATAGCTACTCACGTCAAATTCTATTGTTAATGTTATACGCCATCTTGATTCATTCTAAAAATAACATTTCACTATTCAAATTTTAAAAAATACATATTCTGTGGAAACCAGAGTTATCTAAAGTCAGTACTGCTGCCATCTATCGGCAAATTACCTCTTTCTATCTACATTTTGAACTACTCTTATCCTCACATTCCATATTCAAAATTTGAAAAGACGAACGATTTGAAAATTTAATTTTACTAGCTCTGTCACCTATCGGCTGAATATTACGTTCGCATTGTTATTATTTATTTAGTTACAGTAAAATGTCGCCACCTGCTCTTGATTGCTTTAATAACATCATTAAGCGGTGGTCAACATTATTGTGTTGAAAACCAAATAACAATAGTAATAATTATTGTCACCTTGAACTAACATTATGCAAAAATGAGGACATTACATTATTTAAATTTCGTAATATGCCGTCCCTACAATTTTTATTAAAATAACCGACCTTTTATGTTTTTTTTTACATATGGCAATAACAATTGGCTTCTAGTCACATACTTGTATTGTTCCATCGTTGTTGAATATTCATGATGTAGGTTTATCAATAAAAAATACAACAATGGTCGTCGAAGGTTTAAGTAATAACTTTGTGGGTTTTTTTACGGCAATTGGCTACCTAATTTATTATTTATTTAATTTTGTGGCCATTATAAACGAAAATATTAATGTCTGTTAGCCCAGTAATTGAATTATAAATTTTCTGTAATGAGAATTTATTATTTATGAAAATGATACTATTAGATTTGATGAAATATAATACCTGCTCATATTTCTTTCATCATTTGTCGTTTCAATTTGATGTTTTGTTTTGGGTTTGATGTAATCAGGGAAAAATTATTTATAACGATATCAAATGGCGAGAGGTGTTGGGAGAATGAGAACTATGGCCTATTTTTTAAGATTCCCAGGATTGTGAGGCCTATTTTGACATGACAAATGAAGAAGAAAAATAATGATTATAAATTTTACCATAATAAAATATTATTGTTGAATATTACCTAATATTCTTGAACAGTGATGAATATTCCCTAATATTCATGGACATTGTCGATTGCTCCCAATTTTGCATGAAAATGTTTAATAATCTCAAATTGGCATAAAAGTGGTTATTCCTAACTATGCATACCATCATATTATGTTTTTTCTGCTTCCAGTCGACGACCCGTTTTTAATTTCCCGCTTATTTGGAAAGAATGTATTGAAGTGGTTGGTAGTCTAGCGGCTACGACGCCGGCTTTCGTACTGTTTCGTTAGGAGGTCGTGGGTTCGATCCCAGGTGCCGACCATCTTCCTCTTTCACGACGCAAGCTTTAAGTAGCTTACTGTGAAAGAGCCAAACAGTGTATTTGTGTTCACTTTGAGTGAGCACAGACAAAAAAAAATGTAAGGTGAACTCCACCAATAGGTATTCAGTTCACCCACAAATCACATAAAGTATTGTTGATTCCAAAAATGTTCACTAATATTGCTGATTATTCCCACATTTGGTATAAATTAACATGCACCTTCAATATTTACTATCTCAACTATACACAGTACCCTTTATTCAAGACATGGTTTATGGGCGCATGCTATTATTTTATTGCAGCTTGGTAAAGGGTGACATTTCATGCGATGTGTCTATTATTCCACGTGGCTTAAACGAAAAAAGGAAACAAGTTATATAATACGACTGGGCGTATGACTGCCTGCCATTAAACATACTCACCAGAGCGTAAATTTAACAGGTATACCGTTTACATCATACCTTCGTGTGTTTATATATTGCACACCATTTTGTTTTTGCCAACAAACAATCGTGAGAGAGATTTGCTTTATATTTTTGACATTAGAATGACAGTTAACTTCAAAGTAAATATGTTGTATTTGATTTGTGTGCCCTCATTGTAGTAAACACAGTGGTTTTATTATCTTCATTCAATACAAAGGAATTGTTTTCTTCTATAACTTCCTAAGTGATGAATTGTTTGTTTTTTTTTTAATCTAATTTTTTTGGTAGCCTATTAATTTAGTAGCCTAATAATTAATACTTAACTTTCGTAATATTGACATGTTCCAACCCTGAAGCGTACCAAAACGACAATAACATTGTTTATCGTCAAATATATATATCATCAAAGTGTATGTGTGATTTCTTAAGTACATTTTTATTTTTTTAATCATAACTCTGCAATTGCCTAATTACCTACATAATTAAGACTTTATCGGTCTTTTAGCTCTTAATTTCATCATCGCTTATTGTCAACACATTTTCCTCTTTCAGGCATTTTTATGTAAACTTGCTTTTCCAGCGATTTTCGAATCTAGCAATCAAATTATCTAACATGTACACATATATATATCTAACAATTATTAGGATTTCCTTATCTCCATGTCTGTTCACTAGGAAGAAATACCTAATATTTTTTTATGCATGCAATCTTTACATTTTCGATGTTCCTTTTATCATGCTCTAGTTAAAATTTCAACCATTTAGAGGTTAAAACTATCTACTACTTTCATATTGAAGGAAGAACTTCCATGTTTTGGGCAGAAGGAGCTTGTTCAAATGCAGTCTATTTCCAATTTATTGTTTAAACATGAAGCGATGGTCTCCGAAAACAGGTTCATGTTTGAACAATAAATTTTGTGATAGAACCAAACAAGATTCTTTCGTTTTGATTTTGATGGTCAATTTGTAGAGTTTGGACTCTTTTCCTTATCATAATCTCATAATATCAATGAAAGTCGGGCTAGTGCGAACACTTCTAGCTCGAGATCGGCTGACCAGACAAAACTATTGAATACCTGAAAACCATGGAAATTAAAAATATTAATACGTACGAAGATTTTAGATGGTACTTTTTCAAACTTTCAGAAATGATTTTTGATTTAACATTCAAACATATTTGTAACGTATTCATGTATAAGTTACATATTTGGAATCAATATTCATAGTAAGGACTACAGGACGTCTGTCGGGAAAGCTAGTACTATATAAACATAAAGTGCATAGGTACTCTTTTTCACTAAAAAGTCGTGGAAATAATGTCAATCTCAAATGTTTGCTGGAAACTTTGCTTTTTGCCAGTGATTACTGAACTTCTCTCTATCATGTTTTTGCTCAAGAAATAAATCTCTATAATTTTTTATTATTTTAAGTACTAACCTACCCACCCGATATCGAAGTTTTTTTTCCATTCTCGAAAGCATTCAACTTATTACTTTTAAGTAGTTTGTTTACGAAACTTTTAACAGTTTTCTTCTGTTTTTATTCTTTCTACTTTTTTTTATTGTCTCGGGACAATTTGTAATATTTTATGTAAGACTTTATGACGTCTTATTTCTCTACTTTGTTTCTGAATTTATAATACCCAAGTAATTTCTTGTTATCCTTTGTTTAAACTCAATCTAATTTCTTTTGTCTTGGTATTTATGTTTTTTTTTTTAATATCAGCTGAGATGACTACATAAGTAGGTACGTTTCAAATAATGTGAGCATGTACCGAAATAAATAAACAAATATTTGTGTTTTTTTTTTAACTGACATTTAAGCATCGTTTTTTAATGTCCTTTGTACAATCAAGTGTGTAAAATATGTAGATAACACGTAGTCAATGACTTCCTATGAGCTAACGCCAGTTAGTTTAATAGTGGTTCATTCATAGTATACGGGAACTAGCATGCTCTAGGTCCTAGGTCACAAAAATGCATTTGACAAGGGCAGGACTTTAACGCCAATAAGTTATTATATTAATTATATTTCCATATCTCTCTAAAATTGGAACCCTATTACATATATCCCTTTGTCATCGCATCACGCGAGATCGGCTGGACGAATTTCCAAAAATATTATTCTCTGAATATGTAAATAAAATATGATCTCATCTATAATTTTCACACTACATATTCAAATTTGCACCCTTTTCAATCGTGTTAGTCATTTAAAAAGCATAATAAATACTTCGTAATCATTGCGTGTTCTAGTTGATAAATATACAACTTGAGAAACGTTTTACAATATACGTCGTTGTATATTTTCAAAAGGGAAAAAATAATATGACTGTTCGTACCATCTATGCGCTGTTACCATACCGAATCATAACTTTAAAAAGCACTCCTACAAATTATAACATTGTAAAAACATTTTAGAAAAGCAACATTTTACTTGGTTTTATAATAGCACTAGCTTACACATACCCGTCTTGCTTTACGTACCCGATTGTCAGACTTGATCGGTAGGTAATTAAACAGGTTCTAGTCTAGCTTCCCATTGCTTAACAGACCTCTATAACTGACATAAGCACAGAAAAAGAAGAACACTTTTACAATTTTTGTTTTACCGACCTCATAATATTATACGATTCCTCATCGGGACGGAATGCCATATTTATGTAATAATAATAATATTATACGAACCTACCGACATAATTTGCAAGTTTTCATAGAGAGAGAGAGAGCTCTGTGGTTTGAATCTTAGCTACATTCCCTAATGTGTGATAATTAATTAGGCATTCCACCCGTAGAGGGTGATTTGTGCTATCTGTCAAACTTCAAAATGGAGGAAACATTTTGCAAATTTTTTTATTAAATCTTTATTTATTGAGAATAATAAGATTTGAATAACATTTATATGTATAACGAATCAATCTACAATTATTTTATTACATTTTCATACCGTAATACCAAGATTCCATTCAACGTTTACATGAGTAATTTTGTTTCCAAAAGATGGCTTACTGTCTTTTTGAGAAATTTGTATGAAGATCCTAAAAAAATAGAGTTTTTTAAATAGCTCTAAATATATTAAAGTTAATGCAGCAAATTGTATTTAAGAACCTTCTCAAGCAAATTGCACCGCTCTGCGCAGATTCATATCTGACGTAGCATTTGTATTTTGAACGTGATGGTCACATATACGATAGAAAGCAGACAAACATTTCTGAATTATTATGTAGATATACTCACCCACGAACTAAAGAAGAATGATAGTATACCCTTAGCAATGAATTGAACACGCAACGCATTTTCGCAAAACCTTTTCGAATATTTTGCATGGATTAACGTGACTGGTATGAGTAATTAGTTTTGATCCAACGAATCGAAAAGTTTGCTACAGCTCATACGAGTTAGTCTGTAAGAAGGTTCATAGTAAACGATGTCCACTTTTTTGTGTAAACTCAGATTATGCGAAATTTCGCGCATTATGATTAGAGATGGGCATTGTAACGACAGCTGATAATAATAATAGCTAAATAAAAATAACGTATCTAACGTTATTAATATTAAACGTTATTTATAAATAATAGTTGAATGAAAATAATAGCCTACCCCTATTATGTATATGTCAGGTAATATTATGGAACTGAGCGAATGGAACGATAGAGACTCCAGATACCAAATTTTGAAAACGACCTTTTTTTTTTTTTTTTAGGAAAAGTAGAGATTCCAGATACCAAATTTTGGAAACGACCTTTTTTTTTTTTTTTTTTAGGAAGAAGTTAAGATTCTAGATACCAAATTTTGGAAACGACCTTTTTTTTTTTTTTTTTTAGGAAAAGTAGAGATTCCAGATACCAAATTTTGGAAACGACCTTTTTTTTTTTTTTTTTTTTAGGAAGAAGTTAAGATCCCAGATACCAAATATTTTAAAATAGCTTTCAGCTTTTAATATTAACGTTATTTTCAATTAACGAAATGGCTATAACGTTTTTCAATTTAAGCCGTTAGTCCCATCTCTAATTATGATGAAGATCACTTCTGTACTACTATGTTTTTATAGTAAGGGTCTTCTGTTGTCAAATGCCTTTTCAAGATCAACCAAGGTATTAAAATAAACTATAATGTATGTAAAAAATATTTTAATGATTGTACAGTGAACGACCGGGAGTCTTATGAGCATACTGTTAAAAACATCTCCTGCCTCGCTTTGAATAAACATAACCAAATGAATATTAAATCATAAATTCGCGGATTTATTAATATCATCTTAGAGTTGGTATTCTGTAAAAGATTAGATTTGACCGGTCAACTTGTTCATCATTTTTCTGCTTTTTCATGTTGGGTCTTCCCAACTTCGACTATCGCTTCCCTGATTAATTATAGACCACAGAGTCTAATTTATGTACCTAAGAAGAGAAATTGAATGCAATTAATTAGTATAATGTTAGCATCAAAATAGAGTTGATTGTATGCACTGTGCTAAGATAATAATATTTTCCTGCATAACGGGAGATAAATTTACATGTTTAGTTTTAAATGTAGTGTATTGTCACAAAAATTGATTTAGCGTT
Source organism: Mystacides longicornis (assembly GCA_963576905.1). Classification (NCBI taxonomy): domain Eukaryota; kingdom Metazoa; phylum Arthropoda; class Insecta; order Trichoptera; family Leptoceridae; genus Mystacides; species Mystacides longicornis. The sequence goes on from OY756426.1 coordinate 7,492,535, forward strand.
GTACTACAATAGTTTAACTGGGTTTGGGGATTACTTTATACCAGCAAAAATGGTACTCCGGCTTGGCCTTAAAGGTAAGAATTTCTTTCTGGTATTTTAGTAATATTTGTCACAAGTAAGAAAAATATACATTTTTGTCGTTCAATATAGTATTTTTATAAGCAGCACTCCTATACATATAAGTAGAGGTTGGCCACGACAAACTATTCTCGTCGCATACCTCCACACAATCAAGTCAGTTATGGCATACCTCGGCTACCTGTTCTGTGTCGTGTTACACTTCTGTTTATTCTTTATTAACCCACATAGTTCTCACGGTTACGCAACAACTCAAGCCAACCTACTGCCTCTACACTACAATAATGCAATCATTCAAATCTTGTGCCATAATTATTAATAATAGTTGTGTAATATTAGCTGCTTCAGTGTTTTTTCGATACTTCCACATTGTACGACAATAATTGACGGGAAGTGGGTAGCAAAGTAATGAAATAATGACTTGAATGCGAATGATGAATCTCAATGCCAGGATAAATGTGTTTGATGTGTAGATCTTTCCATTACAACGTGATTTATCCTATACCATCCAGAATAACTTCAATTCTCTGATTAAAGTCCTTTTTCGGATGTTTTGATATCAGGATATTTGGCCGCAACCTTTATGACATGCAGAAAGCACTGATTAATATTCTGAATTCATTGCCTCAAATAAAAATAATTAATAGTTTCGGTAGAGGGTGCTTTGTAGTATGTCGCTATTTTTACGGTAATTTATATTCCTAACAGTTAAGTAACTGGTTTTTGGGATCTAAAAAAATACAAGTTATAATGATTACAAATTAGGTAGGTACAACAGTTAAAAAAATGTCACTAATAAATGACAATCAGTTCAAACACATAATATATTTATGTCTAGATTCTTGTGACCATTTTTCAGGACTAAATCTTAACAAATGTGTAACAACTAATGATTCATTACTTTGCATTAAGAAGTTCTTAACAATAAGATTCAGTCCTGAAAAATGGTCACAAGAATATAGACATAATTAGAACGTTGTGCACCAACAAAGCCAATAGGCAATATAGATGAGGCGTTAGCAAAAATGGATTTATTCATATCCTGGCGCCGAATACATGACAGCAGTCGCAGTCTTTAAATTTGGTAGCGCTGTATGTTCTCAATAATTTCCAACTTTTAATTCTATATCTCATTAAATTATTAAATATCTACTTGTTGTATATATGCGATTTTTTGACACGTTGAACATGTAGAGAATTCTCATGATTGGGAGTTTCGGAGACTTAAATATTACCACCTAATGGCGAACCTTGTTAACGTAAAGTGATTACACTAAGCCAGCCTTCGAAATAACAGTAGAAGAAGGTCGTAAGCCTGTCGTGGTTTGTTCCATTTAAAAATCAAACATCAGTAGGTAATGAATTGTTAGAATCATTAGTTGTTACATATTTGTTAAGACATATACAATAAAAATTATTACCCGATATTAACTGAATCTATGATTCTGTTTTGTATTCTTTTATGTTAGATTTTTAGGATAATCACAGAAGCCGACCATCTTTTTGTGCCTTACATGTGATAATTTAGCAGTTTATACGAAGGTATAATCTTTAAATCGTTCTTCGGGGAAACGCATTAGGGATGCGTATAATGCCTAACACGGGGCAACTAGAAATCGATATCAGTTATCATAAGCCTGATAAAATTATCAGCAGTGTAGTCCATCTGAGTAAGAATATTAATAAGTCTGATAATGAAGTAAAAGCTTTTATTAGTCCTTGGCTATGAACCCAGCTTTCGTTGACGGTTTTGACCACGAAGGTGGCAAAACCATAGGTCCTTAGTATATCGCGTGACAAAAATGAACCGTGCTCAATATGCCCAATAATAATATGTCGTTGCATATAAAATATGACTCGTGTGTTAATTTAAGTAGGTACACTTAAAGTTAGGCTGATGTGAAAATTTTGACTAAATCGGTTGTTGTACACCAAATTAAAATGTGCACTTGAGCCTTACTAAAAATATCGAAATCACGGCCACGTCGTCGTGTATATAAAATAATAGTGATAAATAGTCAATTTTATACGACTTTAACGTTGGTTAAATCGTCGTGAAAAGTGCTACTAATAAAAAAAGGAATAAGCTATAACAAGAATAATTTTCATCCCAACTTTTTTCCTGGCTACCCCCAGGTATAAAGATGTTATAGCGACGTTTAATGAGACAGACTATCTCTGCACTCTTCATATTTTGACACTTCTTACCGATTATATACACGGAAATATTCGTACTGATTCGTACAAACTCGAGGTATTCCGCACACACTTTCCCGAGGGTCCAGCCAATCAGCAACGTAGTATGGAACAACCACAAACTTCATTGATAAATGCGAGGTTGCCAAATTATTCTGCAGTATAGCTATGAAAAGGAATAAAATTGATTATTAGTAGCGCATGGAATAAGTGACTTATACTGTAATAGCTATTCCCGTCATAGCGGTGTTATAACGCAGTTTCTATCATAGTACCACTGTTTGAGTATAAGCGAAATGTTTACACAACCGTTTTATTTCGCTTAATCGTAACAGATCACATTTTTATACTATTGGCTCCCCGTTTATTTAGCGAAACCTTATGCCTTAAACTGTTTCTACCAGTCAAGCTGTCCCAGTCAACTCGAGATATTTTGCCCACACCTCTGTAGATATATAAAGTGATGAATGTTTTATTTAAAAGCCTATTTATTGGCGAAAAATCGAAGATCATAAGTGTTAAAGAAGTTTTCCGCTCGACAAATTCAGCACCAACCTTCTTATCAAATTGATGTCACAAAACCATGTTCGTTATTTGAGACGGAAATATGGGACAACGTAGCGCTCCTTTATTAGACCAAGAGAGTCACGCCAATACGAAAAACAGAAACAACAGTTGCGCATAATAGGGACATTGTTAACCCGAAGTCTGTCACGGATATTGAATTGGGTCTGATGTATAATTTCGTTTATTATAACAAAAAGCATTGTCTTACAAGTTTGGTATGACATGATTATTGTGGTAGGTCTACTCAGACTAGCGTCATTGTCTACACCCATACAAATCGATCAATATAGTTTGCATTCTCCTTATTTAAAACAAAATATATACACGGGAAAAACAATGCATTTTTTTTCATTTGCATTAATGAATTATGCATGCAGGACGTCTTGAATAATAAAATGGTTTGTTTTCTGCAACTTTTTTCCTTGAGTTTCTTCGTGTAAACAAAATACAAGCGAGCTTCTGTAGAAAATAATCCTATAACAAAATGAATCCGCATAGATCGATGATCTATATTCCCCTATATTATAATAATAATTTGTTAATTCCTTCCGTAACTAGGAATGTTCGTCAAAACACTAACCCCACGTGAAACGTTTTTCATACTTATTCGTCTGATTTGTATATTTATAAGGTCATAGAAGCCGATATAGGGCTCCTATTGCCTTCTTTTCACCCTGTGTATATATTCGTTTGTAAGTCTTTATAATTTGCTATGACAATAATAATAATCGAGGTGTCGCTGGATTTATTACATCGATGAAATATTATATGCGTAATCAGAGGTTTCTACATGCAACTGTTACTAAAGCTACCGGAAGAAACATCAAATTATCTGCAGTCCCCAGTGGTTAAGTAAAATTGGCACCCATTGAGGGACTATGTCTATCTGATTATTAGGAATGCCTCTCTCCTAACAGATTTTGCTGCTTTTCTCAAATTCTCATCATACGGTTCCTATACGATCAACCAATACAGTGTCCGGACGATTTGCAATAATCGTTCGGTCAGTTTGTGTTGGTATATACCAATAAAACTAAGTACTAGGATTTCTTCACATAAAATTACAACAGATGCCTGCAGTTATAATTTTAAATGATTGTGAAAATGTATTATTTCGAGTGTTTGTTTATTTGATACATCTGTTTTCGTTGTCTATAAACTTTACAATTACAAAGCCTTCCCGTACATCCTGGAGGTTATCTGCAGGACATGTTGTGACAGAAGTAGGATGAAAGCAATAGACAAGGGCAAGGGAGGCCAATAACAGTGGCTGCCTGCAAAATCGCTTAGGGTGACTGTCTCATTGCCAAACCTTTAGTACACGTTCTCACTGCGCTTAGATCTAAAATAGATACAATAGTACCTGTCATAACGAGTTTCATTCGACCCAGAGTTGTGCAAACATTCGTTATGCGAAGCAACCTTTTTCGTATAAAAAAATATAAATAATAATAATTTTTAAGCAGAAAAAAATAATGTTTATTCAGGATAATGCAAATCATTGGAGATATAGGTACGTGCTAGATTAGCCATATCCATAACTCGTGCTTGATCATCATCTTTCCCTTCAAAAAGGTCTGTGGACCTGTTATATTGTAGAGACGTTTCATTGAACATTGAGTTTCAATTGTCTCGCGGTCACAAGTTTGTAATTACATTCAACCAACCTCATACTCTAATCCTCCCTGTCTCTGACCGTGACCATCCATCAACTCCGACGGCCGGTCGGCGCAATGACATCGATGATGAAGGCTGATAGTCATGTATCCCTCCAGGGTCACGGACGGTGGAATAGGAAAACAACAGACTACAGACCAAGAAGTGTGGGTAAACAGCCAGTAGGTGGAGCAATTGTATAAGAAACTACGTATCATACCTACCAGACACTGGCACAAGAGTTGGGCGTTATAACGAAAGCTGATAAAAATATTAGATAAATAAAAATAACCTATCTAACGTTATTCCTATTAAACGATATAAGTAAAAAATATTAGTCTAACAAAAATAATAAACAATATTAGTTTTACCTTTAAAGATAGGCGTCTAATATATTGACTGTTAAAAATATTATTTGAATAAAAATAGCAGGGTCGTGACTTTAGTTAATGATTTTTTTTTTGGGCTATTATACCTTTTGCAGATAGCAAATTTTCGGAATGATCTATTTTAAGCTTAAAAGCTCAGCCCTTAAAAATAACGTTATTTAAAATTAACGAATCTACTATAACGTTTTTGACTTTAAGCCGTTATTTCCACCTCTAACTGGTGCAGAAGTCCCAGATCACGGACAAAGGCTTTCTAAAATATTGCCTATTATGATTTGTACAGTCTGTTTTGCTCGTTTGCCAATTATCCAGTAAACGAAGCACTGTTTGTGTGGGGTACGACTGTGTTGTATATCTAAACAAAACTTTTATATCTGTCTGTTGGAGGGGGCAAGTACTCACTAATGAGAAACCCCTACATTGCCCTACAGGCTATAACCAAACAAAGGTTATGAAATTCAGGATGTTATGAAATTTAATTCGGATAATAATGTTGGAGAGTTTCAGGCGATAAGGAGGGAACTTTAAGGTTCTAGGTAGGTACCCACGCAAAAAATAATATCTTCGTTCTTAATGAAATAAAAGTTTTTGGGGTTAATGAAGAGATTTTTTCTTCTTCTTTACAACTTAATTACTCGATACTATCTATTGTTTTATGCGAAAAGATAAACGAATTTGTACTTATTTTATTTCTATTAAACTGAAAAAACTTTTTATAAGCACCATTTTTCAATCGTACCATAACCTTTTGTTAGTTTTGATGTATCAAGTTTTCTTTCATGCGTATCTTGGCAACGGACAATCCGCAATAATTGAGCGAAAATCGTTTGGTCTATATCAATCTTATGCCCACATTAAGATTAGGTATGCCTCTTTAACAAGGATTTGCGTAGGGTTTAACGTTAAAAAACTTATTAGTTCATTTAAGTCGTAAATAGATTTCTGAATAGAAAAAGTAAGTTTTGTAAATTGGACTTGCTCCAAATTGCCACATTTCTAAGTTTGCTTAATTACTACTCGGACCAGAAGCGTATAATAATTAGAAAGGAATTCAGATTACAAAAACCAACTAGTTATAATCGGCATGAAGAAATTTCTGTATTTCACTGTGGAATATTGCGTGCTTGATTGGCAGCCCAATGCCTATTTCATGCCAATTAAAATAAAATAATACCATAGATCTGGATAGGTACCATCGCGCTTCTTATAATAAAAACTTTACGTTACGGGCGAGCAGTTAATCTATGGTTAAATTATAAATCACGTTGAAATTAAAACTAATAAAATAGACAATTAACAAACTATGATGATAGACACTGATTTAATTAATCAAATTATTAAGTATAATTGGCATATATGACCAGTTATATTGGTTAACTGACTTCAGTTAAACTCTGTTTTAAACTTTGGGTTAAACAAACTGACAACTATGAATCAATGCTTTCCTCTTTTTTTGAGAAGAGTTGAGTCCCATAATATGAATTCAATTGTTATTAAAAGACAAATTAATAATTGATCAAAAACATTGGTATTTGCTTACGTCTTTTTTTCTCATGATTTTAACAGTAGTTAACCCACAACATGTGAAATCGTGTTAAACTCCGGTTAAAAATATTGTTAACCAGTTAACTAAATATTATGACTAGGTATTTTCCAGGCAGTTTCATGCAACAATGTCAAATTAAAAATGTAGATGAATCACGTAAAATACATTCTGCGATTATATCACTTACGATCGCAGAATGCATAACTGCCCCATCTCCAAAAATACATTTTTCATTTTAATATTCCATTTGTACAGTGTGTTATTATTACCTTCACGCTATACGATAAGGTTTAAAAAATTAGAACGTGTTTCGGGTGTTAAATTGAATCGATTGCCTTCGGCCACGTAGCGTTAAGCGCGCTGTATGTACACACAATATGTATAGGTAAGTTCCTCGTCTAATAAATGTTTTCATTGCTATTTCTAAGGTGTTGCACTAATTACAGAAAGGTTCGAATGTTTCAATTAAAACAGTATTGCAAATTAAATTGAGTGTTTTGATGAAGAATTTATAAAAAAATGTATGTAGGTAGGTACCTACCTTCTTACCTATACATGAATTTTTAACATCTGGTTCTGTATACTAACATTGGCGCATACAATGTTTGTTCTCATACCAAAACTAACATTTTTATTTTTCTTCTTTTTGCTTTGAATTAGCCTTATCAACTCGTTGTCAAGGAGTGCTGCTTCCGATTATGTTGAATCCCAAGATACTTTAAACCTTTTGAAAGTCCTCCAAAAACAAATTTAAAATAAAAACAGAAAAATGAAGGATCCCACAAAAGCTATGCTCGTCCGTAGTAAAATAAAATAAAAACTCAATATTTATTATTATGTAAGAATTGAAGAGCTCAGACAGCTTGCACGTCACTGCGCAGTAAAAATACATACCTACCCACATTTTACGGTTTATCATAAAGCTATATTTCACCATACCAGTTTCTTTAGATTTCAAATTTATAGTCTAAAATATTCCGAACTATTCGTCAACTTTAAACCGCATCGACGCATTCTGTATGCAAATTTTCAGCGTGTCCAACTGTCAAACGAACGTTGCAAAAGAGATTGGAATCGACTTTCTCATAGACGACATTTCGAATAGTTTGATATTGACGGGGAATCGGTACAAACTTGAATCGACCGTTCTGTGTCGTTGGGCTTTTTTATTTGTTCAATACAACCAACCACAACGACTTTATAAACGTGTGTATATGTATGCCTATATTATAGACTACAAAATCAATTTTTGAAACCGGTTTCGCAAGGAAAGTTTCATCGAACACTTCTCATGCGGGCTGCAATAACATTACTTGTAGTAGGATAACATCGACAGTCGATGTCAGAGATGAAATCATGTCTATATATTCTACGAGTATACATCGCAAAACCGCTTTTTTGATCGAAACTAGCTATGCATCCCAGACATATTCTTCCAGTTATAAACCAGTGAATTAAATTCCCTTTGTACTGCGTTTGAGATGCCATAGGTAATATGCAAAGCAGTCGCAAAAATTGTTCCCACAATTTTCTACGGATGTCTCAAATTTTTCGTAACATAAAAATTAGTTAGGCACCTATCTCGGAATTTGTTATATAAAATGCAGGTTTATTAATCAGACTTTGAACATTAAAATAATTTTTATACTGAAGTTTGAAATTAAACCAGATTTCAAAACGGACACAAATTTGGTCGTAAGGTCGTACTTTTTGTAATTCAAAATCTGCATATCCTTAAAAATGTACATAATTTATTGCACCCAAAATTTACTATTTTATAACAGAATCTGTACATATATACATAAATTTCCTATTTAGTAAATATTAACCGACCGATGCATCTGTTTTAAACTATATTAACACGCACATTCTGACAATTATTGCAATCGGTCAACTGACAAGTTGTCAAGCGTCAATTAAATTTTTTAAAAAATATATAATTTCATAAAGTTACCTACATTAAGTTTTCTTTCATTTTTTAATGTTCCAGGCAATTTTCTATTTTCTTTTATAGGAACGTTCTTCTGAAAAAAGCAATAACAACAATAAAAAAATTGCGAAATTGATCCAGCCGTTGACCAACGCTAAAGGGCCCCATTTTTATATTTAGAGATCAATCGAATTAAGTTATTGTTACATACACAAAACTTCATAAGATCGATTATTTTTATGATACAATACAATTAAACAAATATTTTTCTTAAAATATTATAGTGTTGATCCTCATGCCCTCTATGGATGTGATCCGAAACTTGATTTTATGGATGACTGTTTTGTTCTTTATCCCACATCTCTTACGTATGGCTTCTACACAGGTTTTGAAATCCTTCGAAACGGTAAAAGAAAAAAAAATTAAAAGGCGGCGAAACTGGTGAACCGTTGTATTTTAATTTTAATTATTTCAATTTATATTTATTTTTAATTATTTTAATTTTCTATTTATTTTTATTGTGTCAATTTTAATGAATTATTTGTTTTCAAAACGATTTCTGCGTAAATCTTAATAAAATTTTCCTGTTTACTTGTGTACCTACCTGTTCTGTTGAATCAAGTTGATTTCAAAGAAACAATTTGCGTAAAATCGGAAGATTATCCTCAATGACTGTTAATTTTTTTTTTGGAAAGGGGGGATGTTTGTAACAAAACGCCTTTTTTTAAATTTGATATTTTGTAATTTATATCATTTATATTCGTTTTTATTAATATTTCTAGTGATCAAAAAACATGCGAATGTTAAAGACTTTTGCCTTATATTTCTTAAGGTGCATTTATACTAAACGAATAACGACCCAGAGCTTGAAAATAGAGTATATTTTAGTGACCATATCAATGATTAGAAAAATATATAAGCACATTATTTTTAAGCTCTGCTGGGTCTTTGTTCTTTTGGTATAAATGCACCTTAAGACTAACACATACCAAAACTATAGATTAGGTAGGTACATTAAAAAGTTACTTTTAAATCAGAAAGAAAACTTGACTAAATAAATCAACTTTAACGCGTATCAATTACTTTAAATTAGGTATATCGAATCACCGCATTATAAAATCAGGTGCCATTATTGTACAACTGCGAAAGCGATTGACGGATTCGAAGAATCCCCTAAAGTATCCCCCGTAGTAAATCTGTTAAAAGATTCTGTATTTGTAAAATATGTTTCTCCTTACTCATTCTTGGGATTGTTTTTAAATGATAAATAGCTGTAGCAAACTCATGCGCTGAAGGTGTATCGTAAGGTTCGTGCTTTGAAAGGCTTTTGTATAACAATGCGAGCCCGTCGCATCTCCATGAATATTCATGGGAGGAAGTTCTGCACGCCATAACTACAACTATTTTATCACTTAGTTCTCGTAAATTTCTTGTCATTCCCCGTAAGTAGGTAACATCATAATAGGGTTTTGTTATTTTGCATTATTTGCAACACCATACACACCTGCAGCTACTCTCAAACCTATATGCAGTCTCATAAGTTTATTTAACACACTAACAGCTCATCTTCTGTCAACTCGGACAACTTTTTCAATCAATTGAAATTTTGTAATTGTATCCCTAAATCTGTTTAAGACTTTCAATGACGTACCTTTTTGCTTCAGGGCCGATGCGGACAACCAAAATGACATTTCAGTCTACTTCAACTGTATGTAATGAGTATGAGTATTATTATTGTGTTCTCTACATTCTCAGCGTAACTGTCCTCGGTGGGTCTTAGCTGCTTCCAAAAAAACCTCCCTGTCCCTGATCGTCTTTTTTTCCAGTTTCTTTGTTTCAAAGTTCTGCAGTATCTAAGCTTCTAACAAACATTGCAGTTTCGGCCTTTCGTGCTTTTTCCAAATGGAAATTTAACATTCCTTTTGGTAGTATCGGGTTATCCATTGAAACAGATTTTCTAGCTTATATACATCTTATCATAATAATTCGTTTCGATTTTATAGCAAATATACATTATATTTCTTGCCTTTATACATATTATACAATGATTTTCTAGTCATATACATCTTATTAAATTCTACAATAATTCGCAACCCTAATGTATGCATGAACTTTTATGCAAAAGGTGCATTCATTGTATTAACCAAAGACACAGCATCAACTTATTTGTTGGGTTTCACTTGTTTGAACATTATTCAACTTTTGTGTAACCAAACAATTTTTAAATACACAACACGTAAATTTAATGTTGCTAATGATACTAATTGTACGATTATTTCATTGTTTCAGGTAAACACTCTTCATGCTAAGAAAAGTAAGGATATTGTTTTTCGTATGGAAGTATCAGCAATATATGTAACTCCCTCATTTTTCTAGTAAGTCTTACAGGTATGTATATAATATGCTAACTTGGTATGTCCATAATGTCGCAGTATTTGCTTGGAAATCATTATTACAATCGGGCTATTATAAATAATTATTATGTGGCACCATGATAACCGGCCGAACCCTTTTTTACACGATATGCAAATTATTTCTAGTTAAAGAAATGATTTGATCATTTTTTAATTAAGTATGCTACTAAATATAACATTTTACTGTCTGAAATATAAAGGCATTCATTAGGCGACCATTATTTAATTTGTATTTTGATTCATCACATTTTTATCTTTTTTTTTCACTTTTTTCGTAGGTACTCACGTCCAATGAAACTCAAAAATCATTGTAAAACACGTCTTCGGATCATTTAATTTAATGAATTTCTAATGAAATGATTTTTATATGACATTAAATGGCCGAAATTAACGCAATTTCATTAAATTTCAACTGAAAAATTGTGAAGTAGCGAAATATAAAAAGAACAATGTTCAAAACTTATAATTTAAATTACCTAGATATGGTCGAATTTCGACCACTTGACGACCAATAGTTTGTTATTATAAAATGACCTCCTCACCTCTAAGAAAAACAAGTTGCTTGTGGACCGTGTAGGACCTACCGTGTTGTAGTAGAAGCAAGTATAATATCACTGTTACGTAAAAACTTTTCTGTCTTGGTGAGTATGAAGCAAGTTAGCAAGAAATTTTCATAATACTCCGCTGTCACATATCTTTGAAAGTAAGTCCCTATCTTCTGCTCTGAACCGTGACTCGGAACCATCAGATACTGAAAGAAAACAGAGAACTCTAATTAAAATACGAGACCAAACAAATGTTCTTCCTGGATAAAAGTTAACTAACTTTTAATTCATGAATAAATTTAATAATATCGCGCACTCGAACAATTTAGTCGAGGAATGTTCGTTAAATTTAGCGCGCATCGGGTAAAAATTTCATTAAAATTAGTAGAAAAGAAATTAGCTATTATTTCAATCCTGTTAAATATAACGAGATTGAGTTATATTATTATATAACAAGTTTGCTTGGTGCACATCTGGTTAAAAGATAATCGCATACAATGTATAACAGATGGAGTTAATCCAGTTTATGAATCCTTAAAGTAACCTCAAACTCTCTCTTCTTTTAATATTAAGAGATAAAATAACAAGCATTTTTTGCATTCCAGTTAGAGGTTAATAATCCTTTCGAATTGGAGACCGGAGTTTTTCTAATTACTAGAGTAAATAAACTATAGGCCTAGAAGACAGATACCTACTGATTATTCAGGTACGGAGAGAGGGATTAAACTCTTAGCTCTGTCTGCTGAGGAATTCTGACAATCATCAATCTACAGCAACCCGATCCATTCAGTCATCTCTGCTTGTGTCTTTTAAAGACTTTCAAAAAACGGAATTTTTGTTTAACCCTTAACATGGCTCGGCCGCTGTATAATACCGGAGTCAAGCGTACATAATATGAACAAGTTCCATATAGTTTTAATGTAATAAAATCGGAGTTGATTATTCCATATTATAATTTAAGTGCGACCTAGTCGCTTAACTGGAACAAATTTGCTGGTTGTAATGCAGCTTGGATTAAGCCGTCCAGGCTTTCAGCTTTGAAATCTTTGTTAATTAAATTCAATATCCACTCAAATTTTCGCAAAGACATCATCATTGGACATAGATTCTCTTCTAACTTCACACTGGCCATATGTTACCAATTCTCTCCTCCTTTTCGAAGTACATAATTCATTATAGAAGACATTCTTCCTCAAACTTTGTCAAAATTTCTTATTCACTCCTTCCGAATTTCGTGCAGTTGAAAAATAGCACCTTTTGCTCTCACTCCGTTATGTTATAGGTAAAGGACATGTTTTTGTTTTCTTTTAAGTTTCGCCTCTTTGCCTTTCCGTCTTTTGTCACATTCTTGAGAACCTGTGAGGCATCCGATCTCTTCATGATATAAACTAGGAAAAAAATAATAAAATCAACAGCTTAAATTAGAAGACTTTGTTTCAGTTCACCATCTGACGAACAATTTTTAAGTCACTCACACAGTTGAATTATTTTTGTTAGCATATTATTATCGTCATTTCCATCTGTTCGCTCTTCAAACCCCACTCATAGGAAGGCAACAAGAGCTTTCCATTGCTCAATGTTTATGATCTTCTCCCACACTATATCCAAATCCCTCAGCTCTGCTTCGAAAGAGCGGAACACGGTGTAAGAGGGTCTTCCTCGTCTTCGGACTCTGATGGAAGAATGAACAGCGCTCTCCTCGGGCGACTTTCATTCGGCATCTATAACGTATGTCCCAGCTAAGTCCATATCTTCTCCATAATAGTAGAGGATGTCTATATTATAATTACCAAGATATTACACCAATATCTTGTCAAAACTTCAGAGATACATAATTAATCCCTGGATTTTTCTTTGAAACACCCTCAGTATTATTATTTTTTGTGTACTTTATATATTAAACTAAATTACAAAATTTCGTTATAAAAAATGCAGGCAAGTTTTCCATCAAGAAGCGAGGATGGAACAGAGCAAGAACTCCATAAAATGTCAGACAGTCTGAGAAGCATTGCTCCAACCGTACACACATTCTCTCACACTCCGTTCAACATGGAAGTTTTCCAATTTGCCTTCAAAATTAATGACATTTTAATATTAAAACCGAGCCGGGCTAACTAAATAATGAAATTATTATATTATGTACCTACCTTCTACATATTATATCACCCTCGCCGTTTTAAGAAAGTGAGCCAAATAATTAGTATTTAATTAACAGCAAGTAATTGAATTTCACAACACTTTCTGAAGCCCTTCTACAGCGATCGGATAAATATCGGAATTCTGAGTTCGTAATTTGTTGTAGTTATTTTAACTGTTAAAGTGCGATGTGCGATGTTTGAAATGAATTGTTTCTCTTCTTCTAACGGAATCGCATTTGGGTCATAATATGGAATAAAAGGAATCGTGTTAATGGTCTGAAAATGAAAAATAGAAACAAAAATACTTGTATGTGCCTCGAGGCGGAAAATTCTTAATATTATTTCAAATTCGATTCGTATCTTAATGTATTTTTAAACAATAATTTACGAAATTATGCAAAACCAATTCCTTGATTTACTAGAAAATATTACAGTATTCTTTGAGACAAGTAGGTAGAGACAAGCATATTATTATGTTTATCTTTTTCACCACCTGTAATAAAAGACAGCGCGAAAAAGACAGTGCATGCTGTATGTGTAGTGTCATTATGGGTAGCTTGGAGACCGCAGTAAACAATACACTCATTGAAATAAAATGCAAAAAACAAATTTAAAAAAAGTTCCAAAATCCAAAAACTTTTTTAACACTTGTTAGTAATATTGAAAATTAGATGTTTCTTTGTATAACGGCCGTTAGCTAGGGGTACGTTTGTCTAGCAAACCATCGCATAAGATTTCATAAAAAATATTCCACACCTATTTTACTTTACTTTAAATTTCCACGAAAATACAAGTACGATATTGTACTGAAAGTTATACGGGTAGCGGAAAATTATCTCGTAACATATTTATTTTGTACAATATTCAATACGCTGATTTTTTTTCTTTCAACCCCAATTCAATAAAACTTTTTTACTCACACACACACTAACACAGATTTCAGGATATAAAAAATATATACGCACACCTTCAGATTAATCCTGTAGACCTTTCTCGGATTCTCCCGCGGGTCCCGAGAGCGACAAGCACCTTTATATAGGATTCCATTTGGCAATTTTGTGTTCGCCATACCCCATTCGCTTGTCCAAAGAGACCCTAAATAATTTCTATTTAAAATGTTCCATTTCGTTAAAATTGGATTAGCTCATAATAAAATTGATCAACGAATATTCAATTTCCAATATACCAAATCAACTTTAAATGTTTTCGATGATGATTAATGAATCTTTTTTTTTTAAGAATTTATTTGCAATCTTACGTACGAGTAGGTAATTGGTATTTGTATAAAAAAATCTAATCATATTATTTAAACAAATTCGTTTGTAAAACTTTTGTAACTTATTATATTGACTTTTTGTGCAACAGGTGCACTATTTTTTGCCATTATTTATGTCATTTTTTTATTCTGCTTCTACCTATTTCGATGCTTTATAATTGAATTATCCGAATGCTCTTAGTGTTTGCTAATTCCAATAAGTCCAACAAAGATCTTTCCCAAATATTGGTGTGATTTTTTCTTTTGAATACGCCTTTTAATATAGATGAGTCAGCGGCAAGGTTCGCCACCCACCATGTCGTGTCTTAAAGGGAAGGCGCATAGGATTAAACGGATAAGCTTTGTTTTGAAGAAATGTGTTTGGATTAAAAAGAGTTGAGGTCCATTATTTCTTCCACCCCTTGAGAGACATTGCGTGTTTTACGCCCAACAAAAAGCATTGCTTCTTATTTTGATCAGTTATCTGGTAATTTCCAGACTCAAGTCTTGATTTGTCTTTTGAAATGGTTTAAAACGAATTGTTTAGATACTAGGTAATTGTTTATTAGATATTCGCTAAGCAAGCCAGTATCTTAGTATGAAAGAAATAGTCATATTGTTACATAATATTCTCATCGAGTAGCATTCATACAATATGTGTAATATTATCATTTTACATAACAGCTTCGCCCCATCCTCCGTTCAGAGCAAATAAATAATATCTGATGTATGAAAGGGGCGAGAGTGGCACCGAGTAGGCGGGGATGAAGCATGTAGCCTCCGTCGAAGGATCATGGGTGATCGACATATGCCGTGTGTCGGAATACTTTATTTTTTCATATTATTTCCCTAATATATTATGTAAGTAATATGTGTGCGATGTTCGGTCGCTTCTTTTTTTTTTAATACGCCATTTTGCGTATCTGCCCTTTGCTCTTATAAAACATGTATTTTTTCTTCCGGATATTTTAAATATTTAGAATGAAAGTAGTTTTATCAATATAACAAAAAATAGTAAAATTTTCACAAAAAGAAAGATTGCTTATTGTATTGTTCCTTATAAAAATTCAAATGTGATAGAGCTACTTCGCATCATCTTGGTGGGTTTATACCAGATGAACGAATGCTTATTTCATTAGATTCTATTCTAACAAACTCTTGATGTATGGTCAGAGATAAACCATTCTTTCGTTGCTACACCGTTGTTTGTTAAAGGTGCGTTTACACCAAACAAAGAGCCAATTCTGGAAATTGAGTATATAGTTTCTTAATCGTTGATATTTGATGTCATGGAAACAACAACGAACAAGAACAAATAAATGCGTGATGACACATTACGTGCAGAACTAGACTGTCCACAGATAGGTTCATGAAGAATTACCAAGGCTTGTTCGTGTAGTATAAACCCTCCTTTACACATTCTATTAAACCTTCTAGGTCATACGCTGGATCATATGCACAAAGAAACCTCTAGTGTTTACTCACCAGCTTCTGTGTACATAATATTTCGTGAATTGAAGATGGATCCACATATCCCCCTCTTTTGACAAAAGACTCATCTCCAGTCTCCCGCTACCATTTTAACTCTTTCACTTTTGAGACTTTCATATAACATACACTCTACGTTGTGACACTCGCGTGTATTTATATACCTTACAATGTCAATTTATGTACATTCACATAATATATGCATATTCAATTCACATTTCGGCAATAAAGAATTCGTGATTTTTGGTTATGGCATTGATTCGTCAGTATCGAATCAAGTATCCGAAAAGATTATAAGAAAGCTAGATCATCTTACAATTTCGTGATCTATTATTCCATTCC
Source organism: Mystacides longicornis (assembly GCA_963576905.1). Taxonomy (NCBI): domain Eukaryota; kingdom Metazoa; phylum Arthropoda; class Insecta; order Trichoptera; family Leptoceridae; genus Mystacides; species Mystacides longicornis. The sequence goes on from OY756426.1 coordinate 7,509,079, forward strand.
TACATATCTTTAATTATCAAGGAAGCCAGGACAGAATTAAAGCACAAAGGAGAAACTGCATAAGGTACGGTAGATATGTAGCAGAAATATGACCAACTTCACCTAAACACATGGACAATTTTTTACGTTGTTTTTTATATTAAAGTTTTCTTAATACTAAGTCAATTTTTATTTTCCTATTTGATAATTATTGCACAAGATCGAGCGCGGTGTGAGGCCCTTGTTCCTCCCTGTGCTCATGAGTGGGGTGTAAAAAGGATTACCTATGTATTTAATATGAAATTGAGTTAACAGTTTGAATTATTGATCCACGAGGGAAAAAATCGAATTTGTGTCAATAATTAATTCAATTGATGAGAGAAGAATTTGGAGCAAACTGAAGTGGCTAGCATTCGCAATTTCATAGCGGGCGACGAGTATTAATGAAAAAAATGAGAATAAATACGGGAGGGGGGTCCGTTCCTTATGTTTACCCCTTAAGGGAGACGGCTCAATAAGTTCCACGTCTGTTTATGAAAATTTCTCTTGATTAGGAGCCGTCGCTCGAGCATTGTTTTCAAAAATTCATATTAATTAAGTTCTCGCCCGCCTTTCGTTCATTCCTATCGACTGATTGTGTGTTCCGTACTATAGCCGTACCTGGGATTGCTTTTGTTTCATATATTTTGTATTATTTTTGCCGCTATATAAAGCCCGCAACGTTATTAGTCTGCGGCCAAGCAAGCCATTGGGGACTCGAGTATGAAAAGAACAATACAAAATTGTTTCGACACAATACAGAAATTATAATTTTATTCCAACATCAATTTTGTTATGTAATTTTATTACGGAAATGTTATCAAAATATACGAAGACTCGTTTTGAAAATTGTTTCGGTTTTTTTAATGAAATAATTCAGTTGAATTTAAGTTGGATCTCTCATAAGAGCCTTTAGTGCAAATGAGATGGATAAAAACTTAAACACTGATATATTTCCGTCTTCGATTCTGCTAGTATTAACTGCAAATACTTATAACCTCAGCAACCAAACTTTGTCTTTCTGAGAAAAGGAGCAATCGCTCTCGAAAACTAGTTATCTTACCATAATAATTTGGTAAAATTTGGGTTTAATGGAGTCAAATCATCCAACAACATAGAATAATAACGTATCACGCTTCATATGTGACTTATTTCCCACTACACCGCCATCTCTTGTATTTTTTTTTTAAATTACGCAACTATAGAAGAATTGTTTTTATTAAAAACTTATAACCCATTGAACTTACTTCATCCCACAGCAGAATCAACAATAATTATTAAATAATATAATGCAATAAATTATTAGCTAAATTCAATTCATTTATTTACTCTCCACCTACTATTTCTAAGACAATATCATCGAGTTTTTCAGTGAACTCACTAGTCAACTATCTGAGGCGCAATAGAACTGATTTTTTCTGTGTTTTTGTGGAAGATATATCCACTTCAGTTGGCCTAGACAAAATGCATTTGGCGATCGACTACAAACGAATTCTTCGACAATGTAGAGTAGGAAGAAAATTAACTGTCCATTTTTTATATTTTATATAAGTGTCTTTGTTTGGTTTAAATAATTGTTTATATGTTCCAGTGGACAGTTAATTTTTTCGTACAATACATTGGCGAAATCTTCGTTTGTAGTCGAACGCCAATTTGAATTCGTCTACGGGGGCAGGTAGAGATCCTTCATAACAAAGTCCACCGGTTACTTTGATCCTCTTTTAAAAAAGTGCTTTACATTTTAAAACTTTATTTAACTTGTTACTATGAAAAAAAAATCTCCAATGCAACCTTTTTAAGCAAATAAAAAGGGATTATTTTTTATACGTGCCTGTCGATGTTAAATATAATATTCATATCCAGGTTAATCCAAGATTGTTAGTTAACTTTTAATTGGTTATAAATTCTATGTCAAGCGATCGATATTGAAACACCGTTCTTCTATGTGACATAATCAGAGTTTTCCCCAAGCAGTCAATTAGAAAATTTTTAACAATGTTATCGACTGATTATTATTAAAAAAAAAACTTTGTCTGTGAAAGTCTCTTAATTATCTCTAATTATACCTACATATAAAGTAAACACAAATACACTCTTTGACCCTTTCACAGTAAAGTTGTTGTATATTATATGGCAGTATTTGGTTAAAGACAACAATACATGAACGTAGTATAAAAGAACTATCATCTATGCAGCCGATTTCTTCTTCATTTAAGATTTCTATGGTGTTATAAAATACCGAGTCTTTTAATTCAACAACAGTAAGCTACTTAAAGCTTTTGTGTCGTGAAGAGATGGACTTATTAATATGTACAAAAAATCTGATTTTATCCCTTTGATTTATAATTCAATATTAGGCAACATTTATTTAATGCTTTGGGGTTCGGCACTCATCATGTCACGTCAAAAAAAAGATCAACGGCGAATTTAGGTTTGGTGTTGACAATAAGGGTATGGATTATTGCAAAAAATAATAAGTTAATGGCAAAAAAAAACAGCTAACATCGTTTTCCTAAATAAAAAAGTTGCATCTGAATAGAAAAAAGTGAAGGTCCGCTGCTAGCTTCACCTACAATTTTAGGGACCCATAAGCAATACAAAAAGCTTTCTTTAGGGATTTTCTTTTTTTTATATACTTACAAAAAAACGCCTTAATTTCGTCATTTAATTTATTATTTTTGGTTTTACGACATAAGACAGGTTATCAAAAATTAAGATTCTTTAGCTAATGTATTTGATGTTCTCGAACAATTGGGTTGTAGTTGCTCTTATCATTAAAACTAGCTTATACCCGTCTTGCTTTACGTTTTTGATTCCGAATGTCAGGCTTGATCAGTAGGTAATTAAACAGGTTCTAGTCTAGCTTCCCATTGCTTTGCAGACCTCTATAACTGACATAAGCACCGAAAAAGAAGAATGAAACTTTCACAATTCATAAAAAGAGAGAAGAATGACACTTTTAATGTTTATTAAAATTTTGTATGAAGATCCTAAAAAAAATTAAAATAGCTCTAAATATAGTAAAGTTAATGCAGCAAATTGTATTAAAGAACCTTCTCCGGCATTTTGCACGGCTCTGTGCAGATTCATATCTGACGTAGCATTTGTATTTTGAGCGTGATGCTATGACATACGGTAAAAAGCAAATAAAAAAACATTTCTGAATTATTTTGTAGATAGAGAAGGAGGGGCTAATGCGAGTTTTATTTAATTTCCCAATTTACCACGCAACTTTCTTAATTTTTTCTTTCATAAGAACCTTCTACTGATAAAAGCCAACACGAAAAAAAAAGAATTAGTGAAATCGGTTTAGCCGTTTAGGCGTGATGCTCCCATATACGGTAAAAGGCAAATAAAAAAACATTTCTGAATTATTATGTAGATGAAAATTCGCATAAGTTAAAATATTATCTGTTTTCGGAAGATAGGCGAATCATAGATACAAAAGATTTTAATATAGCCAAACAGATAATTCTCATAGGGTATAATTATAATTTGTTTTTAATGGTGGTTTTGAGTTGAAATAATCTTGATCGCTTTATGATCATTTACCCCGGAGGTGAATCTCATCATGTTCTCATGTAATTTCTAACCTTTTGTCATTTATTTTTTCTCTCGCATCCGGTAAAAAAGGAAAATGATAAAAAAATCTCGAATATCGTCTTTATTTATATTGAACAAAATTGAAGAGATGTATTTTGACAACGCAGTTGTACTTTGATGAGAATTTTGTATGTCAATCTTGCTGTTACAGAATAAAAAAAAACTTAGAGAAGTTAAGGAAATGTTTATGGCATAAAAAAGGATTGAAGATCCTTTCCCACTGCAAAAGCTCTGATTTTCTAAGAATGCGCTGCCGTCATAAAGCGGCCAAAATAAGCAATATTAAATCTCACTTTGAGTGTTTTCCATGACGACCAAAATGGCGTTGTTTCCTTGAGAGCAGTAATTGAAATAGTACTGTTACTGTATGTTTGTGTTCCTAATTTTTCGACTGCCATACGTAGGCTCTGCTTTTGTAGGAAATAAGGGCTTTAACTCCTAAGGTAGACAGCTTTATGGTTCTAAAAATGAATTTTATGAAATATATTTTTTCCATTATAATAATTTGGTGAAATTGTTATTATAATGGAGCGTAATAATTCTTTGAGATAACGCCAAAAATATCGGTTTCGTTTGATAACCAACAACAACACAATAATGCTGCGTTTGCTTATCTCGAGGGTCACCCACGCGCTAATTGATAATTATTTCAAAACAACTAGATACCATTTTATTTTGAAATGTTTGCGGGTTGACAAAAATTGAAAAAGATATTTTTAAAGGGTAATTTTTCGTGCGAGCGTGTTGATATTAAACAATGACCCACATGTCTAAAAATATACCCATTTTTATACCTTTTATGCTGTCTACCAAAAGTGATAGACAGAGAGAAAGAAACCCACACAAAACTCACTCTTTGATTTGTCGTCGGGTTTATTCACCCAGTGACCAGCTTCTCTGCTTGAGACCAAACAGCAAAGAATTCTTCGACACATCAAACACGTCGAAGACTCCTTAGTTTTGGAATTTCGAGGATTCGACTAATTTACCGCATAAATGGTGAACATAGTTAACGTAAAAGTATAATCACACTAAGACAGCTTTCAAAACATAGCAACGTAGCAATAGTTGCTATGTTTTGAATATGTAATGGTTTACATTAGAAAAAATCATTAAAATTAAACACTGATTTAATTGTTGGATCTATTATAATATTTTGTTATTGAACATACTTTGTATAGGCTTAACAATAGTTTTTAATTGTACAGCAGAGCTTGATTCTACCCTTATAACCTGCAAACTTACACATTTGAAAGTCTTTTCATAAAAAAAGTGCGATTGAATCGATTTGTTTGACCAAACACAGCTTTCTATACGTTTTGTATAAGTCTTACCGTGATGAATGATACATTGATACTTGTCTATCGTCTTTTTTTCTGAAAATCATGAGCACAAAAATTGACCAATTATGTTTAAAAAATACTGACGACATCTCATTAAACTGTACCTTCGTTATATATTATAAGGGTGTTGTATGATTTGATTTGAGATTTCTCAATGGTTCTTCCCCCTCAAGCCGATATAAAATTGTAGGAGGTATCTGAGCCTATATCTACTGTTTCAACAATGTAACGGTTCTTTTATATGTCTTTTTCAAACCCATATGGACATTTTCATTAAGTTTTGCTATGGGATGAGATGAGGTTTTCGAGATTCTAGTAGGTACCTACCTACATACGTGGATATGTCACCACCTTTGGTTAGTCAGTTTGACAGTGTAGAAACTGCAACTATTTTCCTTTCATCAGAATCTAATCTCCCTTAACTTTCTTGCCTTGTCTTTCCAAAATCGTTTTCTTATTCTACATCATCGCACGAAATCTTTCTCATTTCAGACTTTCAGCCACACTTCCCGAGCTTGTATTCTTCATCTCGGTTGTGACCAGGAGATTTTTTGTATTTGCCATTTTGGCTGTTTATTCTGTAGCAGTTTTGACACGAGGTTGTCCGTAAAATAATTTTCTTATTAGCCACGGGTGCGCGGATTGTTGTTACGTGTGGCCACACTGGACCGTACATTGGTCATTCCTCCTCCATATCCCCGCCCGGCCAAACTACTGAGTACAAATATTATTAGACAGCTTTTGTGGATATGCAGAACCGAAAATTGCTTCCTTTATATAATAGTCACGTGAATGAATATAAATTATCAATAACTAGCTTATACCCGTCTTGCTTTACGTTTTTGATTCCGATTGTCAGGCTTGATCGGTAGGTAATTAAACAGGTTCTAGTCTAGCTTCCCATTGCTTAACAGACCTCTATAACTGACATAAGCACAGAAAAAGAAGAATGACTTTTTTACCGACCTCATAATATTATACGAACCTACCGACATAATTTGCAAGTTTTCATAGAGAGCTCTGTGGTTTGAATCTTAGCTACATTCCCTACTTTGATAATTAATTGGGCATTCCACCCATAGAGGGTGATTTGAGCTATCTGTCAAACTTCAAAATGGAGGAATCATTTTGCAAATTTTTTCATTAAATCTTTATTTATTGAGAATAATAAGATTTGAATAACATTTATATGTATAACAAATCAATCTACAATTATTTTATTACATTTTCATACCTTAATACCAAGATTCCATTCATCGTTTACATGAGTAATTTTGTTTCCAAAAGATGACTTACTGTCTTTTTGAGAAATTTGTATGAAGATCCTAAAAAAATAGATTTTTTTAAATAGCTCTAAATATATTAAAGTTAATGCAGCAAATTGTATTTAAGAACCTTCTCCAGCATTTTGTACGGCTCTGGGCATATTAATATCTGACGTAGCATTTGTATTTTGAGCGTGATGTTCACATATAAGGTAAAAGTATTGTCAAAGGCAAATAAAAAAACAAACATTTCTGAATTATTATGTAGATGTAGATAATTAATTTTACTTTCATCAACATGTACAACACAACACAATGAAACCAACAGGTACATCCTATAACTAATTATACAATTAAAACATAAAACTTCTGTGTGTTAACGCTGTAATATTAAAAATAATAAATCGAATTTCACCCACCGCTACCGACTCGTAACGACAAAGTTTGTATGAATTCAACAACAGTCACGTGGTACTTGTTGGGACCATTATATCTTCTCAAAGGGTCGAACTCGATGCGATGCTCGATGTCGGTTTGGCAGCCGTAAAGAATGGAACTCCTCATCACATCAACCCATAGGTGTGAAGTACGCTCACTGATTCGTTTTTTGCGCGCAAAAAGCCATTCGGCAACGGAAATGCATTCTCAAAAAACGTGCATGAGTTTTCAAATGGTGCAATTCACAATTCATTTACATTACGAATCAAAAGCCCTTAAAACCGTAGTTTTGCTTAATAAAATTAGGGGTATACCGTTAAAGTACGGGTATTCCGCTCAAGGCGTCCCGGTGTGTAGTGCCGCTGGTACGAGGTGCCGTAATGTTGGAGGAGTTGCAGACAGGACGTGGCTGATGAGTGCCATTACCAATCTTCTCCGCTCATTATTCGGTGCGTTCACGAAGCAAACGGTTCACACATTATTAAGTCATCATCATGACCTTCTTCGTGAGATCCAACAATCATAACAACATCGCTTTTTTACGAACCAACCTTCTCTTTATTCTTTTTCTACAGAAAAATAATAACGATCATCACTTTCCCTATCAACAACTACAAAAGGCAAAAAAAAGCCTATGAGATCGATTCTGTAACAGTTCCGCTAAATCTTATAATCGTCTTAAACTATTTGAAAAATACGTTTAAATTCAGAATTTTGTATGCAATCATTCAACTTCTTTTATTTCCATCATTAACTATAAGGTCTGTACTGTTGTATTTATGGTGAAATTAAGCAATCTGTTAATTTTCTTGATCAAAATAAATTTGTTCACAAAAATCATATTTGGTGATCATAACAAATTTTGTAATGTCTCGCTTGCAGCTTTAATCACATCGTTCAGTTTATTATGGAAAATCTCTTAGCCTATTATTTTGTATGAACGAATTGAGATTGCCCGCGTAATTCTTTTTTTTTTTAATATATCTCATTAAAAGTGAACGCAAATACACTATTTGACTCTTTTCAGTGAGCAACTTAATGCCTGTGTCGTGAAAGAGGAATATGGTCGGCACCTGTAATCGAACCCCCGATCTCTTATACGAAACAGTACAAAAGTAACCACCAGGCTATCAACCCTTTCTCTTAATTTTATGCCAGGATAACCTTTAGCGGAACCATCACAGAATCGACCTCTACAAAAGACAATAGATAACGGTATTGTTTTAGCATTCCTGTCGTTTGTCATTTATGAGTACAAAATTGAGATGATGTTGACATCGTTGTTGGCTTATAATATCATCGTTGATGTATTAAGATGTTACGAAGGTAAACATAAAAGGAAATGGCTTCAATTTGTTGATTTGTTTCGGTTGTTAAATAAATTTGTTACAGACGTTTGTATAATAGCTTGGGATAAGACAATGCAAACACAAAAAAAGAACACAATAATACCTTAAAACATTGTTTATTCGTCTATTTTCCGTTAAGTTATACGACTCAGTCTAGATACAGAATAGATCCTAACTCACTCAAATAATAATTATTGCTTATGAATTAAGCTTCTAAGGTCAGAATGATAAATGTGGCATCATCGAAGTTCTATTTTGTTTCTGAAACGTTACAAACCCTCTCATTATGAGGACCTTCTTAACCCCACTTCCCCAATATTGCAACATTACACTGCAGTTTTTTTTTTTTTTTTTTAATATCAATTAACTCCAAATGTCTTCTAAATCAATTATACATCGAAAGTCATTCTCCACTCTTCAACTGCTTTTAAATTTTCCTTTCAACAAATGCCCATGAAATACTTTTTAATGCAACACATACTTTGTTTAAACATAGTAATATTAATTGTTTCTTTCATTTTTTTTATTTATCCCCTGAGCCTGAATTTCACAGCAACACATGTCAACATTTAAAAAAGGTAGTGACAAATATCGGGTTGCACGTAGTTTTTCTTCGTAATACCTGTATGTATCTTAAAGTAGTACCCTGATTTAAAATAGCCTAATTCCTGCTCCAAAGAATAGGATATCAAATCCAAAAAGACATTTTTCAATTCCGATGGATATTCAAATATAAAACGGGCTATTGGTATAGATTCTGAATGTAACGACTGATAATGCGTTTGAATAAGCTTTTACACAAAACGATCAAGTAGTAGTTATATTTTGTTACTCCGATTTGCATATTTTTAGCAACCTTTTTATCTGCTACATTATAAGGAAACTCCTTATCACACAGCCTTTTTTACCGCATCCTACTCCGCCTATCTCATCCATGATCCTTCGAATTCTGGCCTTGGGGTAAACAGGTATAGGTAATCGAGAAACCGAACACCATCCATACTCGCTCACGCAAGCACATATATCATGCTCCCAAATTGCCGCAGGCATCGGTACACTCCCATTTTTATTGGTAGAAAATCACATGCTCTGTCAAATTTATGAGCACTATCAAAGTTTATTGCGTTTAAAGATGTCTTTTTAATTATATTTCGTCTTATATACATAATATTGGTTTATGCAGAGTACGAAATATACTTTGAGGAAATCACCCAGTTAGAAACGGAATAAAAATCTTAACATTTTACAATATAATGAAAGTCGGGTTAGTGTGATTACTTACTTATTAACTCGAGATCGGCGGAACAGATTCTTCCGATGTTTTATTTCTTGGATTTTTTCTCCACTCCGGATAACGGAATAACAACTAATAAAAAGTTGAAAAATAGATAAGAAATAATATAAAAAATCTATGAAAACAAAATTATTGTTTACTGCACCTGATAGTAGTTCCCTCGCATACGTAATTGCCGCTATTACAGTTACTCCACCGTTTCGAGCGTTCTAGAAAATTTTCATACAAAGTCAACAAAATTATCGGGCATTTTCAAAATATGCACATGCATCATCGGTACATCACAGGCGAAGTACAATGTCTGCGTGCGCATAGCGTTGTTCTCACCTGAGCTTTGAATACGATGAAATATAGAGGTTTTAGAAATGTTTTAATGTTATTATTTTATAAGTTTAACTCAATCGAATGAATTATGTATTTTTATTTCTGGGACGCAGTGTACATTATGCACATATGAACGGGCCGCCTCTGGTTAGGACTACAGGGCAACATCTGTCGGGAAAGCTAATATTAATATTATATGAGAAAAAAAAGTCATTTCTTCTGTATTTTGCTTTTTTTAACCTTTTGAAATAAATATGAGTATTTAGTCAAATCAAACCATTGTAATCCGTTTTAATCTGTAGATTTATCCTTGAACGAATAGCGTAATAGTGCGATGAGAACATTTGTAATTTCCAGCTTACTTTGTAAGTATTATTGAATTGCTTATAAATTAGGATTAAGATTTCAAGAGATTCGTGCATAACAGTTTGTAAATGTACAACTGTTAGAGTTTGAATGAGTATGAATTCATATGTTTAGAATCCGATGAGACAACTCTACTTGTAATAAGAAAGACAGTACGCTACACTGAATTCGGCGACCGCTTGTATCTATAGGATATTAAGTAATCTAAAGACCCCAATTTATTCAGTTATATACCTAGTCTGAAATGCCCTACTTAAATAAATCAACCTATGTATGTTTAACAATCGTGTCAGTCAATATAGTTATTATTTATGTATTCTTTCACGCACATAAGTCAAATTTAACGTGCAATCACGAAATTACTACAAACTTTCTTCTCCCAACATTAAAACAAAAAAAAAACAACAAAATTCACGTCGAATTATAACTAGGTATTAATTTTCACAGTTTGTAGAAAAAAATAACAAAGAAAATTGTATGGTTATTAACTAAACTATATTTGATAACCATTCATCATTTGGTGTTGAAAATTTTCTATTATTAAGTAAAAAAAGAACAGTGAATCGATCACAATGCACATCGATAAATTAAATTAAATAGGTACTTGTATATTTTTATTTTTTTATTTCAAAACGCAATATTCTGCGATTATACTGTTTTTTTTTTTAATAAATTGTCTCTGGTTCAATCACAACACTTTCACTATAATAATTTGTCATTATACGCGTCAATAATCAATGTTCTTTTTTTTTGTTTTGTTTCAGGTAAATACAAAAGTGCAGTTCAGTTAAGGAAACAATGGTAAAAATTTCATCATTCAAAATCTTTTTTTTTTCTAATGAAACTCAATTTAATAAAATGTTTTTCTGACTTGAGATACTTATTGTATTTTAAAATGGTTGCATTTAAAATCTTTTTCTTATTCATGCATCATGGCCGTTTGACGTCTATATAACTATTCCGAGTATAGGATCTTGTGCTGCTGTAAAAGAAACCCTTCACAATTAATTGCAAGTACATTGTCTCCCTTATTCTAGATTGAATATTCAAATTATTATCTACTCAAAAAGTCATACCAAAAACAATAATATACATAACATACCATGCACCTTTCAAGGTTTGCTACAAAGATATGCTAAAACACTTTAAAAAGTCATATATAGACATACTCATTCACTCATTGTTGACAATGTTTTAAATTTATTCCATTTGGATTTATTCTAAATTTAAATATTCCATGTTTTACGTTTATATTTTCAAAATGATTCTTTATTTAAATCTTAACATTCTTTATTTGAATATTAATGCTGCGTGTTTGTTTGTTTGCCTACTTTGTTAATAATAGACGATGATCCTGTCCCTGTGGGTTGAAAATAAATATTTTGGTATTGTGTGCATCGTTTGTGTAAGACTTTTATTAAGTCGAGCATAGAAAAGGCGCTTTTTCAAAAGGACAGAAGCACGAGCAAGATGAATAGGTGGGATTTGCGAGGATTAAAACAGTTCGCAACCGAGTTGGGCCTACTAAGATATGTATACCTACTAATATATTAAGTATAATATTAAGCTGGTTATATGACAAAATAACATTCGACAAAATAACATTCGACAAAATAACACGTGTTTTTAAGTTACACGTTCCCTGAATAAAGCAAATTTTTCTTCCTTAAGTTACTCGTCTTTCGTAATTCTGGCATCTCTTTCCTCTTTCTAATCGGTACCCACCCTTTATCTATATATTAATACGTGGAGAATAATTGGTGACCATATATCACTTCGATGTATTTGACATTGACACAGAAGCGAACTTTTGTTTATCTGTGGTCAAATATAGAAGAGTTAAAGATAGTTTGTCTTTAATAAATAGAAAACACTCCAATAGGATCCATGTCGTTTTTTGATAGAAAATTTTGAAATAGCGCTCGCTCACTCGTTGACAATGGAGCCTTAATAATGTTCAAACTCTCTAAATAAGTTATGGTCGAATTTCGTGCACTGGTCGACCACCAGTAAGGATTATTTGGTCATTTTTTGGAGACGTTTCCAGATTCATCGTTTTGCAGTCAACTGTGGTATTTTTTATTTCCATTCGACCCGTAAATGATGGTTCTGTAATTACTTTAATTCATTCAAAAGAACTCAGCTTAATCTCTGTATTAGTTTTGTTTTTGTATTGGTTCACTTCTCTTTCGACGAGCAATCACGCTTTGTTATAACTGTCTATCGTTGCCAGGGTAGTTTTTTTTTTTTTTTTTTTTTTTTTTTAGCTCTGCACTCGTTTTCGAGTGATTCGGCTATATGTTAAGGATATCGAGTTCACACACAAATTTTAAAAAGATTTGAGGAAACTAATCAGATTTTTTTATTATTCAATTGTAGAGTCTTAGCGATAAGTATTGCTAGCCTCTTATGACTGTAGTTAACTAAAGTTCTTCTAACGTTTCACCTGTATGGGGATATTTGTGTGTACCGATGTGTATGTGTGTTATCCGCGGGGAATCGTTGGGTAGGCGGATATGCTAAAACAATCATTTATTTAATCATTCCATCAATGTAAATTGTGTTATTGTAATATAAATATATGCTGATTAAACAAATATATATCATAGAACGAGTGTTATTTTGTCATTTGATATTTTGTAGGATTCTTACAAAAATAACATTGTGTCTTTTCGCCTGAGAGACGCAGGAAGGGTCGACATTAAAAAGAGGAATAATTCAAGGAAATGAAGAAAGTAGATGAATTTAAGATAAAAACCCAAAGAATAATAAAATGAAGATGTCGGGACATTTCTCCTGTTACATTTGTCTCTCCGCCGCGTGGTGATATCTCCTTGGTTGAAGATATCCTGCTTATCCTTACTAAAAGGATGTAGCAATTACGGTCAAGTCATAACAAGTAAACATTTTTTTTTATCTCCCGAGTGACTTTGAGACCGCATTCTTCGTACAATTACACTGCATTTTTCTGTAGAACTAAAAAGACAAATTTAGTTATTTGAAGTTTCGAATGATGTTATTGAATGCTGTGTTCAATTTGTATTCAACTTCACCATTTAAATTTGAAAATTAAAAATAGTCTGAAATATTTAATCTCTTGAAAAACAATGGCAATAGACCCTTGGTTAATGGGAACAAAAATACTGCAAATTAGCTCTAGTTTAACCCTTTTCAAGGGGGTCGAATTACCAGTCACTCTGCATAAAAATTACCTCGCACCAAGTACCCTTGATAAAATTAGAACGATTTTCTGTTTTTTTTATTTTATTTATTTATTACAAAACATTTGAAAGATAGAATAACAAGGTTGCCAAGGTAGGGCAAACATAAAAAGCTCAAAAAGTTCAATCAACTAACGGAAAGAATTTAAATTATAAACTCATTTTTAAATACAACAAAATATTGACGCTTTTGAAACATAATAATACATAATATTTTTCAGCATCAGCATAATTTCAGTTGATATTTTTGTCTTTGTCTTTGTTTATAAGGCTGTTGCTTTGTTCTTCTCCTTTAAGTATATTTCCAAGTGTGACTTCAGGAAAAGGCCGTGTTATTTAATAATAATATTAAATTTAGTTTAAAGGAGATGGAAATAATAATACTAATATGTTCGCTGTCTTAATAGAAATGTCAGCCCTGTGGAATATAGTCGTGGGGAAATTGAAACGAAAGAGTTAACCAACCCCCGCCCCACGCGGCATCTTGCCTTACAATGTCACTTATTTGCTTGCTCTTGTAAAATGTGTAGTATAAAGGGTTAACTAGTGACATCTTTTGCCGTTTCATTCTTATATAAAAGATAGGTAATAACAATATTGGCTTCATTGGTTTACTTGAGATGCAAAAGAATACTGATGTGAAGACAAAATTTGCATTAGGTACTTGTATACACCCGTTTTGCCTCAAGAAATGATCACATACAAAAACAATATTCGCTTTTTGACCCCTCTTAGAGGTATGGAGGCGACAAAAGCCCTCCACCGCGCTCGATTTGATTCTGAAGCAAATTTTAGTTGTTCCCAAAGCAAATTTGGTTGATCCCGAATGCTTCATAATTTTAATTTATTGCTAATTTACGGGTTAAACGGGTATTCAATAAAACAGGTGTTTGACAGCGCTTAACGGTTTTCAGGGATTGCCAAACAGAATGTTTTCATCGGCTTTATAAATCTCTAATTTTGACGGTTGCAACCCTTGCTAGAGCCCCTAACTGTTTTCGAACATACTAAGGAGATGAAATCTATATAATTTTAATGTTTCATCAGGTACATTATAAAAATTATGTCTACGGAAACTCTACTCGAATTTTTTTTTTTACCCATCACGCCGTTTCCCGAAGGGGGTAGGCAGTGAGTACGGATTTCCATTCTGTTCTATCCAAACACACCTCATTCGCTTCTTCCAAACGCATAACATTCCGCATACATGCATGCTCTTCTATTCCTTTTGCTCCTGACTTGGCCCTCCTCTAAGACTGAACCGATATGATCGGACCATGTCATTCGAGGTCGACCTCGTCTGCGTGTACCCATTCTTTCAGATTTATATATCCTTTTAGTCATTCTCTCCTCGTTCATTCTCTCTACATGCCCAAACCACCTTAATTTATTCACTTTCATTCTGGTCACTACGCTAACATCCACTCCACATTCCTTTCTAATATTATCATTCCTCACCTTATCAATCAGTCGCTCTCCGCATATCCTACGCAGTGACCTCATTTCCACAGCATTTATTCCAACTTCCAGATTTATCGTCCATGTCCAAGTTTCACTACCATACATCATGGATGGAATCAGGATTGCATTGTGCATCAACTGTTTGGATTTAAGAGATACTTTATTATTTCTCATTATTGGTCTAAGTGCACCGCCAACCCTTCTACCAGCCAGTTTCCTTCTTTCAATCTCCTTTTCACACCTTCCATCTCTGTTAAATAGACTACCTAAATAGACATACTCATCCACTTGTTCCAAGTCGAAAATTTACGAGTTAAAATAACAATTATCAATAAAAAAAAAATAATTAGGTATTCATGTGTAGGAGAGGAAGGGGGGGGGGTTAGGTTAGAAGTCGATCACAGGAAATAATTAAATCTGAACATTCGATCCTGGGGGGGGGAAGGGAAGTTTGCCCACCTTTGATATACATAAATAAATGTATTAAGTTAAGGTACGAAGTTATTCGGGTACATTATCTATTAAGACCGGTATTACTACAAGCAGTAACAGATATTGTGATCTAGCAAATTGACCATGTAAATTTCGAAATTATTATTTAGACCACCGTGAATGATATATATATATATATATATTTCTTCTGAATATATTATAATTTTCTTAAGTATAAAAAAAATGTAATATACAACGAAGCGTATGTAATGTTTTTTGACACTGATCAAAATAAAAGATATAAATATTGTTGTCTTCTTAATTATTATTTATCGTTTGATTAGCATTAAATTTTTTATTTATATAATATAAATACAAAAAATAAACGGATTATCGATAAAATCATTTGACATCTTCTGCCAGCATTAATTGCGTTCGTGTCAATGATGTTAAATGTAACTCGTTTTTATAACTAGTTAAAAAATATTCCAACAATTTATCTAGCGTTTTTTATTTTATTTTTAATGCTGTCATGATATTATAATTAGGTATTATCGAATTGATGCAAACTTACTTAGGTAGATGGAGTTAATTATGACGTCCGTTTAAGGAAAATTGTGAATTTGTAAAATTCTGCAACTCGAATCGTAAGATGGGTTAAGACTAAACTAAAAATGAACCAGAACTGGAATAGAACATTCGTTCTTGATCTTTAGTAAGAAAAAAAAAACCTCCTTTTCGGCACTAACACCAAGCGAATACTAACGAGCAAGGTTTGGTGACCAAAACTAAAATTGTGGGACATTTCTTAAAACAATGTTAGATCAAGAGTGCCTATTCCTTATAGTACATTATTTATCATTTATGAGATGTTTAGATGATTGATCTTTAGTAAGAAAATACCTCTTTTTCGGCACTAAAATACAGTATGCTCTGTTTCTAGATTCGGCTCTATGTTCGTTTCGTTTAAACGAACACTGCAATATTTTAATTTAACTTGTTATAAGTAGGTATATAAGTAGGTACATACCATTTTTGTTTTAATTCAATATGTTTTTTTTACTGTTAATCAGAATTATAATATTTTTAAAATATCTCAACAAATAACCTAGTGACCTCATCTAAATTGTCTATTGTATGTTGTTTCTTATAAACACCTTGAATATTTTGTAATTTAATTAAAATGCCTGAAAATTTATTGAGCGTACAGCATTTTGAGCTCATACCTTACGGTTTACTCTGCTGGAATATTTCTCCCATCACCAGGAGGTCTCGACGGGATTCTTTGCTTAGTCTATGTAACCCGTTTAACCTTCAAGAACTCTGGCTGTGGACTAATTTATACTACCTTCTCTAGATCTTATAGAATAACTTAGTAGCACTTATTTTATCCCTTCGTTCTATTCTTTATACTCCTTTTATGATTTTACGTATAAACAATCCACCGCTGCATCTTCCCCATTGTCTAAATGAGTTTTCCTTGTACGGTTCGTATACGTAGGAGCCAAAATATGAGGATTGTAAAACTGTTGTGCTCAAAATACTCGTATAGTTCGATTCAAGCGCATGTGCGTCCGAAGAATGCTGGACTTGCGTTGTGAAGCTTAACCTCTCGAGGCAATCAAAGACACGATAGTCCTCTTCGTACTATAAGAAGATTACGAAGCCAACTTTCTGGACGCCGGTGTATGTGCGGCTGCAAGGATTGTGGAGAAGAACGCCGCACAGCGTTCCTGGGGTCCATATGCTCCAACTAGGAAGCGGAAATAGAAGAAGAACGACAACTAAAGGGAAATGTTTTGGCTCCAAAATATTTTGAATCTTGTTGACGGCCGACATTATACGAAACCTTCGTGTTTACTGTCTCCATCGTAATACTTCAATGCGAATGATCCCGCATCTTAAAGACTTATTGATGTTTACGTTATTCACTATTAAAGAATAAATTATTACAAGAGGTATTATAGTCAAAGACTAAAATGTCAGTAGGTTTAGGTATAGGTAAAGGATGGAGGAATAAAAGACGTATAAAAATGTTATATTTACGACGATTGTTGTGTCTATAAAAACGCACTAAAATATAATTTACAACATTTATATAATAGTTGTTATCCCATATATTCTTAACCGACGGATATTTTTTTCGGATACTTTAAACAAATTATTCCAATATTTATTATTATATTCTATCACAGACGTATACATAATATATAATCGTTTTAAAATAACAATAAATAGTTTGTTTATTATTGAAATAATCCTGATATATACCTAAGAGTATCCTTCCGGCTAGCATGATCATCATAGACATTCCTGTTTAATTTATAGTTTGAACTTAACCCTGTATTCCTTAGTTGATCATATGTATATAATTATGAGCCACATTCAATATTATAAATACAAATACCAATTTATGTAAATCATTCGCGTTTGAATAAAAAAACCTTTATTGAAAAAACTAGCTGGATTATCCGAGCTATTTGAGTCTAGGATTCACATAAAATTAATAAAAAAGCCATGTTTTAAAAACCGATAAGGAATTAAACTAACACTTTTCGCTGCCAAACACCGGATCTTTAATAACCCCTTTTTTATTATTTTTTTCAAAATGATTCTGAGCTCACCCAAAGTGAACACAAAATACACTCTATGACAGTAGGTACGCTACTTTAAAGCTTGTGTCGTGAAAAGGGTCCACTTGTCAAATAATCATCCATGTTCTAGGTTGGCTGGCAGAAATCTTTCAAGATAACCCCGCTCTTACAATTGTTCTAATGTTTTTCTTACAAATCAGCAATAAACACATGATATTTATTTGTTACCAAATTATTACTGTAGGTTCTATCTATGTATTTTGTTTCTTTGAAGCACAGTTGAAGGGTTTTGGTCGTGAAATAAGGGAAAAGAATGGATTTTGCACAAAATTGAGCCTAGTGGAGGATTCATGTAGCCTCTTTAAGCCTTGACAGAAGCTGAAAATTCACGTTGTTGTTTTTTCTTAAAGAATGCACGATAAAAAGGACGGTTTTTTCTAATTTTCAAACAAAATTGTTTTTCAAAATTTTCAAAAAATGATCCTTCATATCGAATCGACATACAACACAACATTAGGTTATGTAAAATATTATAACTGATAGTTTTTTCCCCTATAGGTAACATCTTGCCCAAATACATCTCACTACCCACTGAGAGAGATTATCTAACTACACGATGTAACAGAATGGATCTACGTAGGATTAACATGGTCCTAAAATTCCTTGCGTTGTATCCGTACAGAATCTTTATTAATAACATAGTATCATGTCCATGTTCTATTTGTTCTTCTTATAATTATTACATGAGAAAATGCTTCATGTCCAAAGTATATTAGGTATAAATTATTTATTATTTTGATATACTAATATTGTAATGTTTGTTCAACCCATGCCTTGCCGAGTCCCAAAAAGGGTAGGCAAACAAGATGAAGCTAGATTTTTTTTTATATCCAGACACTTCAATTTATATATGAATTTCTGGCAATGAATGAATGGATGAATTGTACTGGCGATGAATTGTTCGCGATCAATTTACAGGCTACCCTATCTCAATGGAGAGGAGACGGACTTGGCTGGAACACATGTGGTAAAACTTTGAAAAATGATAAGCTCTAAAAAGAAACTTTAAAAAAACTTGTTATTCTATTTTAGAAATATGTCAAAAAAACAAGAAATTTTTGCATAAAAGTTTTAATGTTAATTTCTTCAGTAAAAGAAAAAAAAACAATCAGTGAGCACATCTGCGAATAAAAAAAAACGATAAAAAGTTGTGTGGTAGGTGGTAGGAGTGTGCTCATCGAATATATCTCTTGGCAAGCGTTTCTAATGAGAAGGTCGAATTCTAGAATTTAATCTCTGAGGTATGATTTATACGTGCAATTACCAAGGCGAGAGATGGCTGGCCCTGCTGCTTCGCGCCTTCTGAATAAATTATCTCCACTAGGATATCACATAACGTTAATAACCACTTTTATCTTTCATCTTATATCAGCAAAAAGTCTTTAAATCATTTAATTTTCCCAACTTTTTCCTTTTTTTTTCATTATAAAAGAGATACTCTTTTTTTTTATATATTTTCAACGTGTATATCCGGCTTAGCCGTGTCCCAATTTTTATGTCCTAATTTATCAAATTTTGATTTATTTCCTTAAGTTTTTAAATCGTAATTTCTCATTTCTTTCACGCCATAAGTATTATCTGTACCTACTGCATAATTTTAATTGCTTTCATCGCGAAATCAAAAATTTCTGTAGACTATGTAGAATAATACCCTCGTAAGTCATCTCAGGCACCAGATATCTTCTGAACTAAAGAGATAATTCAACCAATGTAGGTAATTTAGATCGATGCATCTGTTTCAACCCATATATTTTCCATCGAAATTTTGTCAATCGCACCAAGTATCAAACAACTGTCAAAACTTTAATTTAATATTAAGATTTCAAATTTGGAATAAAATCTATATTGTTAAAAGTACCAAGACGGTTACCTACTTAGAGTTTTCTTTGATTTTCTAATTAGCCGCGCAACTTTCTTAATTTTTTCTTTCATAAGAACCTTCTCCTGATAAAAGCCGACAAAAAAAATAGCGAAATCGGTCCAACAGTTTAGGCGTGATGCGATGACGTGTCGGAAAATAGCTCTCCATTTTTATAATATAGAAGATGAACCACCCTACTTTAGGAGGACCATAATGAAGGCTATGATTATTGAATGAGTCAAGATTAGTCACCTGCGTAAGGTTCTTCATCCTCTCGGCATACCCCGTAAGAGACTCGGTGACTAGCATGACGCTTCAAAACATAGGGAGCCACTGGTTGCATTATTATATTGTCTTAGTCATTCTATAACAACTACATACATAGATGTAGTCCAATTAAATGATTCATCCATAGAATGGCCGTAAAGCCTTCAAACAAGAATTTCGTCAACAGCTTTGGAAAGTTTGTGTCAACGCTACGACCATGAGTATTGTCTGTGGTATTTTGTCAAAGTTATCCTTAAACAAAATTGTCCTGCTTATAATATACTATTATGTTTAAGAAATTGTCTGAAAATGTCTCAAGCATCACATGTTGTTTCAACACGCAATCTCGATTTGAGGTACCTAAACAGCGATTTCCCATCATTTTACTTGTGAGTCATTCACTAACCAACGAGGAGGTCCTGAAAGTGATGAATAATGAGAGAGAGAGAGAGCTACTGACCACTGTCAAAAATCGAAAAGCCACATATTTTGGCCATATCTTCCGCAATGACAAACATACACTTGATCATGCTAGGAGAGATGGAAAGCATGCGAGGTATGGGGCGTAAAAGACCCACTTGGCTATAGAATCTATCAGTGATTTCGATTAGCTGCACAATTAGTGACACTGTCCTTTGTAGCAAAACTTATTCACATAATATGGCCGCCAATCTCCGATAGCACTGGAACTTAAAAAAAGAAAAAGACATCGAACCAACTTTCATTAGGTAAAAAACACTTAATATTGAATTTATTTTTAGAATAAATGATTTATCTGACAAAATATTTACGAATAACATTTATCTGTAGAGTTATTTGAAATTTAATTTCGTTGAAACCTCAAAAAAAAAGTAATTGGACATACCTACTACATAATTTTATTAATATGTTATTATCTTCGTCTAAGTAACCGACGAACACTAGTCATATAGGACTTGAACAATTCATCTAATGCTGTAATATATTATGATAGGAATTGTTGTGTCGGATGAGAAAACTGCCCGCATGGCCGATGGAATGCCAGCCGGAAACCGGTCGAGATTACGAGGCTGTGTATTATCTCGTCTACCTGTTCTAGTCCATTTTGAGAGAGAGAGCCTAGCTAGAACCTTATTCGTACTCGTATTATAATGATATGGACATGCCGTATCTCTTCACAGACATGTCTTACAATCAAACCGATAACTAGGGGATCAGCCCGTCAATATATGACGGAATCCGACGCACGTTTTCACATTGATTTTCGATATGAAGCATAAATGATGGATGTAGGACTGTAGGTACTTAAAAAAATATATGTTTAGATTTTATAGCATACTAACTTTCCCGATAGACTTCGTGTGGTAGTAACTATGAATGAATTCGAATTTGTATAATGATAAATTAAATACTTTTTAACCAATGTAATTTCGACTGATACCTACGTTTTAAACAATATTTTTGCCATACGCAATCTTTCAATAGTATCAAACGACTGATAGTTTCTGTCAATCGCAAATTTGATTTTAAAATTATAATTTAACTATATTTTAAAAAGCACTAAGAAGATTACCTACTTAAAGTTTTGTTCAATTTTCTTATGTTCCGCACAATTAAAAAAAAAAATCTTCATAGGAACTTTCTCCTGACAATAGCAAACATAACTATAAAAGAATTAGCAGAATTTATCCAGCCGTTCACGCATGAAGCGACGACCACGAAAACATTGCTGCATTTTTAATGATAACTAATAATTTCACCATTCTACTACCGGCACCGGTGCGTTAGTTTTACTTTACGTGATTTATTTTAGCATTCTCTCGTCGCCAGGGTGGCTGTCACCCACTAGTAGCTGTTGGTACCTAAAATGCTTGTTCAACACTACTTGTAACAGCACTCACGTACCACTACATAGATGTAGGCATGTATAGCCACTCGCTGGGTAGGCGGCGTTAGTCTATCAGCCAGTGTTCTAGGCTATTTTAATATAAATAAATTATTGTCTAGCAGTGTGGAGTTCGTTCATACCCACATTTTATTATTAATCATAATATTATTCTGTACCGACAGTCTACAGTGTTACTTCATGGTCGGCATAATCAAAATGTTTATACCTAGGTATTGCGTAAGTTTTTTCCGGACTTTTTTATGGTAGGTATGAAATAGTTTTGATTATAAACTAATTGATACACGTGTAGGTTTTAAATCTATATAATTTGGAAAGTAAAAATGTTTTTAAAAATGTTCTATCATTAACACTCATATTAATGTGATAATAACGAAAGATCATTTTAAAAATTGAATTTTGTCGACATCGGAACTCATCAATAATTCAATACTTACTGAAAAATATCTGGTTTAAAGTGACCACTTTTACAATATTCGCCTTAATGTGTCATGTTTTTTGTTTTATTTGGGCAAGATTCATACTTCAGATGAATAAAATCTTAATATAATCTATCTGTCATACGTAAAATTTATTACCTCTACAGTTTTTGTCTATGTTGTTTATAATGGAAAGGATGTTCATTGCTGAAATTTTTGAAAAAGCCGTACTATATTCAAGTATATCGTCAAATAAATTATACCATTTATACAAACATTTCCTGTGGTATATTTGCGAAGGGTATGATATCATTCGCACCCTACATTTAAGTGTTCAGACTTAAGAAATAAACCATAAATCAGTTTTAAGTTGGGGTAACAATCGTTTCCTTTCATTGACTCCTCAGACAAACCACAACATGTCTTTGTTTCCGAATAAAATCAATATTGCAGCCCGGTTTGGCTGTGATGTGTGCATACAACATAATATCGCCCTCTTGAATAACAATTCTCCATGGGGGTGAATATCGCCACTTAACCTCGAATATTTCGTTACAATAATACAGCTGCCGCGATTTGGTACATATATTAGACATTATTTCGACAGCCCTTGGTTACATTAATGGCTCGATTTTTTTGGGTGGTTTAACCACACACTCAAAGTGGTGCTGCCTAACTGGGAGAATCTTTCTAATTACATTTTCTCAAAAATCATTAGTTTATGACTGAAAATAAATCACACCTAGTAGAATTATTGTTAAAAATTTAATAATAAAAAAAAAACTTTTTCTGGTTATTTTTTTTTTCAGTAGGTAGATATTGTATGTACCACAATCAAGTAAAGATTCTTGAAAAATTATATTCGCAAAAAACATAAAGATACCAAAGTATAACTATTTTTTTTAATAAAAAATGAATAATTGCTCACTCATAGTGAACACAAATACACTATTTCACAGTAAGCTACTTAAAGCTTGTGTCGTGAAAGAGGAAGATGGTCGGCACCAGGGATCGAACCCACGACCTCCGAACGAAACAGTATGATGTAATGTGGATCAGTAAAGTTTTCACGCTTAGTACATTTAGATTTTATGTGTCATTTTTTTCATTTCTATAACAAATATTTAAACTTTAACAAGCCTGTGTTTGAGCATGGGAAAAGAACTTGGAACAGAGGAGAGAATAGATAGTACATGAACGCTAAGAACCACGGTTCAGCAATTTTGTGTTTTAATTTTAATGTGTGTTTAGTGTTAAGAATACCTACTTATTAATCTGAAGACGGAATTTTAGTTACAATATTAAGGATGCTTTTATATTAGTCTTTGGTTTGATTCTACGTGCGAACATTCTCCTCTACAAAAAAAAAACTTCACGTCGCTTAAGCCCGTATATATTTTTATTTAATAAAAAATTAAGGAGGAGGATAAAATAATTTTATACCATCCTGTATTTTCCAATCATAATACCGACCTCACATTTATTCATTACTATATTGTATTATTTTCATTGTGAATCCCTCACAGACATTATCTAGATTTTTTTTTCTTTTCACATTTGAAATTGAATTCGCCAGCCACAGATTTATTATCGCGCACGCAATCTCCCACAAGGCTCTTTTAATTGTTACAGAAGCCAAAGTGGATGTTTTTATTAAAAAATATAATATTATAATAAATCATACCTTAGTAGATTCGTTATACATTCTTCCTGTTTCCATTTTATCGTTTAACTTATTATGTATTTTGTAAAAAAAAATATTTTTCGTACCTATATGAAATGAGAACCCATTATAAATTAGAAAAATAAAAAAATGTTAAATTATTCATAGCGTTAATTTATTTCTGTACGGTGACTAGCTTTTGGACTCCCTGTCTAGTGCAATGTTTAAACGTAATCCTAACTTGACTCTCGCAGAATATGCCACTTTGATCAAAAAGGTTTAATTTTGCATTAAATTGAATCAGAAAAAATCTTTATTTTCTTTCTTGCATTTACTCCTCTGACGACATTTCAATTATTGTAGATGATTGTCTTTCAAGTTATGAATTATAGATACCTACAAGTTTTTAGGTTTTATAACTGTTTTTTTTTAAACCAGAAATCTTAAAATCTATATAGGTATCTAGTACAAATAAGTTCCTTCAGTAACCTTCCACCAGCAAAAGTTGTGCAAGTAGGTACTTATTTCAAGAATCACAAACCGCGACTGATGATTAAGTACTCTGTGCTGTCTTAGTTTTCTGTAATATAAAATCTACATAAGTAGATTATAATAGTCTTCAGTAAAAAAAAAAATGGAATATAATCATTTTTATATTCTTAATACCTACTATAATGTTATCGTGATCTACGTAGACTACTACGTTTTTATTCGTCGTTGAGATTAAGATTTCATCTATTTTTATGTATTAAAATAAGTTTTAATAGAAACCACAAATGATTAAATCCTACTACCACGAATAAGCAGCCATCTTCCATTACCGCGTATTAAACCTATAAGATTAATGGCACCCATTACTCTACGATTGGATTCTCTAATGGTTTTGAGGTTTATGAATATATTTCTTAGTTTTTAATTTATTTCAATCTTTATCTCTATCAAAATTATTACAATTGTTCACAAGTACTTAAAAATCTTCTTAACCAGTCGCTTCAATATAAAAAAATAAAATACTGATTGTGTAAATTATTATTTATCATATTCCTTTCTAGTTTTAGATCTTGTTTATTTTTTTATTTATTCGCAATCATACACTAACAGGTTCAACACAAACATCTAGCAGACACATAAACAAAATATCAATACATAGATCATGCTGAACCCCATTACAGGC
The DNA here is from genome assembly GCA_963576905.1 of Mystacides longicornis. Taxonomy (NCBI): domain Eukaryota; kingdom Metazoa; phylum Arthropoda; class Insecta; order Trichoptera; family Leptoceridae; genus Mystacides; species Mystacides longicornis. The sequence goes on from OY756426.1 coordinate 7,534,116, forward strand.
GTAAATATAATATGACGCAGGCCATCCACCTCCGAACCCAATGCCCATCCCGCACACCAAAGGGCCTACCAAACCCTCAGAACCTAAAGCCACGGAGGTCCCACAGCCGCAATTGGGAGCTAAAGCAGACAAAAGGAGACACCAAAGGGAAGAAGGCCCGAGCTCATCAACATACATATTAGATGGAAAAATTATCAAATTTAAATAATGTCAACTTAATACTAAGGTTAAAAAAAGAAATATTGAAAATAGATTATTATTTACATATTTAACAAGAATAAAAGAGTTTTTTTTTATAAAAATGAACTGTGTTCACTCAAAGTGAACACAAATACTTGACTCTTTCACAGTAAGCTACTTAAAGCTTGTCTTGTTTTTTCATGAAAACTACTCCTGGGTGACCCGGACTCATGAAATAGAAAGAGGTTCTGGAGAGACCACGCCACCACATACGAACTTTCGTCTATCTTTGCCCCATAGCACGCTAATGTCTTTGGTCCCACAGGTCTACCTGATATGGGAATTCTATCTCTCGGCGTCCTCCCTGTGGTTTGCCTTAAGACCCTTATTTATGACGTTCTGAGAAGGTAAGAGAAGTTCTGGATATGCCGGCTCTTGATTCTATTCCATCCGTCATGATTAGTCTAAGTATTTTTATTTATCGAGAGACGATATTTAAAGGAAGACTAGTTTCACTAAAATTAAAAAATAAATCAATTTTTTCCAAAAAACAACGTGTCAAGAAACAAAAGTAGCAGTAAGAAAACTTTATGTCGAACGAAGAATAAACGAGCAAATGAATTTATATATTTTTTGTAAGGTTTGCATTTTTACGTAGTGAAAATTCCTTGAGAAAAACACGGTTGCACTTTCACGGACCACAAGGTGATAATTGAAAAAGTATAACTTTTCAAATTGGCTTCTGTGTTAAGGGGAAAAAACACAATGCTGAAGTTGATTTTTAAAATGTTATAATATGTATGTAAGCTTTTCTTGTACATACGATTTTGAAGACTTACACTGGTATCAAACACAAGTCCTCTCATAAAAATCTTCAGGAAAACATAAAAACTTTTGTTAAAAGGTTGTTCAAATGATATTAGTCTTTTCTATATGTATACTTTTCATGAAATGGTTAATAAATGGGATATTGTAATACGTATTGACCGAACAGTTGCAGAGTAGGTAGGTAAGCGGATAGTGAGAGTAGTCTATTATATTCAGCTCACGACTCCGTTACATATTTACAGAGCGTAGCCGAATCCTTCTTAAGATATTACACCGTCTCTGTTGACACTAATGGTATTGTTTTTAGGTCACACTGTGTTTTATTGTCACTGGAAGTGATATCAACTATTCCTTTCCTCGCAACCCACCCGGATAACTATGTACCTATATCTTTATCTACTGTCTCATGCGTAGAGACACTATCCATGTTATCTCATCAAATAGCTCACTCTAACAATATAATGATTCGTTCTGAAACGATTCAATCGAATTGTCGACAAATTTTTGTACATGTTATACTGAAAAATATACAAAAACGTTTTATTCAAAATCTGGTTTTAAGCTAGTTTATTTAGAGGCAAACTGGCAATCTGTCGTTTTTTGTGATATATTATTGCGTAACTTCTTTACCGTCATACTTTTAATGAAATATTAGTGAATCGATTCAATCGAACGAATCGTTTATTTCGAAAAAATGCTGTACTTACATGAAATCATGTAAAATACACCAGTTTTATTCAACATCACTCTTTGAACTAGTCGATTTTCAGGAGGAATCGCAATCTGGATCTTTTTTATGTTTATATTCTCGCGTTAATTCTTTATCTTTATACTTATAAAGATACATTGGTACATCGATTTCATTCGAAATGAATCGAAAATTTCGACAAAGTGATAGATGATTATGAAAAATATTGTAAACGCGCATCTTTAAATACTTAAATACTTAGCAATACCTATATCAAATCATTTTACTTAATTTAGATATTTATTGACTTTAATAACTTTCACTTTATAGTGTAGTAAAACCTAAGTTCATTCGTACACAAACTCAAGGCTAAAGGTAATTGAAATTACATAAGATTTTTTTAATCTAAACATTGCTTTCAAAATCCGTATTTAATAACAAATTATTTTTTTGGATTAATATTTCCGAATCGTTAAATGGGACGATTCAATTGGGTGAGACGAGTCCGATATTGAGAAAAGACTTCCCTTATCACACCGCTAGTTGAAGTACATAGTTTATACGGAGTAACTTTATTAAGTTAGCCGTATTGTGAAGTACGGATAAGTGTCTATTTCCTTTTCGCTTTGTATTTTATTATACACATATCCATTTGCTATTTTCAGAGTAGGTACACCCGAATACACCCAATACCATACACCATCTACTCATTTCTTTATTTAACTTTTGTTCAGTTCAGTTACTCGCTCAACTACGGACAACTTTTTGTGTTCATCTTTCCTTTTGTCTATTTGCGCAAATGACTTATTGTTTTCTCTTTTAATTTGGTCATCCTTTCTGAAATAACGTGTAGTGACTTCAAATAGACAACATCTTTGTTTAAATGTTGCCCGTACTTAAAAGTATTTTTAATCAACTATTTTTTCTAGTGGAATATTTTTTTTTAATATGGAAAAATCAAAAGATATTGAAAGGAGGATATACAGTATTTTTGTCGCACGGGGATTGCCGAAAAAGGAGGATATACAGTATATTTGTCGCACGGGGATTGATAGTAGCAGGTTTTTATCTTGCTGTGGAAAGAAAAGGACTAAGAATATTTTTCTGTTTGACTTTCATCAGTGCCAGGATTCACATCCATATATTGGCATAATGCACGCATATATATGCATTTTTTTCGAAATTTTCGCCAATTATTTGGGTCAATTGTTCCATAGTGCGCCGTCGACATTCTGTCAATGATTTTTATGCTATTGTTATTTTACGTATTGCTGCATTTGAAGGGGTCTGAGTTCCTAATGAATAAAGGTCAATGATCGATAATAATAAAAAAAAAAAACTCCATATCACTAGATTAAATTGCATATCTACACAAATCGCTGCTGAATAATCTGTTTATGTATGTCAGTTTATAATATCATGGTGGCTGATCATCCAAAAGTGAGTGCAAGCCAACAATTAACATATAGATAGAAGAGACAACTTCAATTCATTCAATTCAATTATTCAATTAACGGCTTTCGCCTTTTACAGTTTAAGATAACATTTACATACAAAAACAAACTTTACATATTATATTAAAATTAAAAAGGTGAGACAAAATAAATACAAGATCAGCTGTGTTCACAAAGTAAATAAAAGAATATAAACGATTAAAATATAGATTATACAGATCTTACAATGAGTATACATAAACATAGGCACCCGCACTTATGTATGCAAGCGGTAGAGTGCACCCGATACCATGTACCATTTCATAGTTCAATGCGAAATAATACTTGTACGAAAATTTTTAAATTTCTATAAAACCATCGGTTCACGAATGGGTAACTGACAATTCAGCTGTCGGTAGGTTCCGTCAGTAAAATGTAACCGTAATTTGACTAATGGTTGGTAAGATACGAAGATCGGTCCTTTTATGTCTACATTTTTCAAGTACGATCCTCTTAACCCATTTTTATTCTTACCCTTACAAATATTTTGTACTCATTAGACAACAGCTGACGTAGATGTCTCGGACTCCACCTCATTACAAAGTTGTGAAAATGACAAATTTTTAAGCTCCCTCCCAATTAAGCGGGCGCTGTACGAATGTTCCACAAAGTGTAATCCAGTATTTAACGCCTTATGGTTCCGTAACCTGATACTCGCTCATCCCATCTTCATGCGCAATTATGGATTGCGCCCCACACGCCGTTGTAATGTACACAAAGTGCACACGTGTTAATGAAACCGGTTTTAACCCTTTCTACCCCGTGGCCCTTCACACAATGGACACGTCCCCCTTCTAATAACATTTTAACCCTTTTTTCCGCACCAAAACATTCACGTATGTAAATTGCGAAGCGTTTAACAGAAACCTTGCAATTGCTTTTTTTTTAAACTTATTTCGAAGGGGCTACAGTCGACATCTTGAAACTGTTTTTTTTTCTTTTGACACTCCATCCATCAATACTTCAAATTATTTTATTTTGTAAAACTTGAGCGGTTTCCAAACTTCAGACCCTTATAAGGGAAGGATCTACTATTGACACAAGTTATATATTCAAACACGTGACTATCAGTTTTGTCATGCCACGTGCGGCCCTTAAATTTATTACATAATCAATTTAGCAGATTAAGTTATGTCTATTTTTTATAATCTTAACAAATAAATACACGTGATTTTCACGAGAAGCATTAACAATGATATTCTTTCTCTTCCTCTTTCACTATGCCTTTTACGTTTCTGCTGTGTCTGTCTCTAATAACATGGACTCCATCTCCCTTCTTTGGTTGGCCTTCCTGAAAGTGTACCCAGTTACACCCCTTGTATCCTTCGTCCAGGACACACGCCTCTTTCCAATTTTGAGACTTCAGAACACTATTTTGGTGTTTTTTAAGAACCGGAAATAGCTGCAGCCTTTTGAGATTGCTCAATAGGCTGCTAAACAGTGGCATTTTTTTAACAATAAATAAATATAAATATCTGTAATGTTTATACTGATTTTGGAACCAACTAAAAAAATTATGTGTTATCTCTATATTAATACGCGAAGGAAAAACTTTGTGACTATATTTACAAAAAATTGCGCGGACGGAGGAGTATGAAATTTCGCACACTTATAGTTTATGTAGAGAAAGAGTGGCGAATGCTAATATTTTGTTAAAATTATGCATAAAAATAGATTAAATCAATAAAATTAACATTACAAACACTACTGTAATGTTATATATTTGATACACACATTTCCACAGACTACTTATAAAGATCATCAACATCGTAGAAACAAATGTAAAATGAAAAGCGCCTCTTAAAGGGCGCAGAAAGCTTTTTGAAGGTGGTATATTCAAATGGAAGTGGAGCTGGGAATGGCGGGATATAAGTCGAGAATAGATTAATATTGTTTGTTTATCTTTAATAATAATAGAAGAAACTTTGTACATATCAACATTTCAAATTTGACTTGATCGCTTCTTTTTATTTATATGATGGATTGGAAGGAAATGTTGGAAAACCCAGTTTATTTACGCCCACTATAATAAAATTTACTCAAATTATAAGAAACACTACAGTTTAATAATAAATAAATATAAATAATTGTACGCTTGCGACTTATAAATATTTTTATTATAGATACAATAATATAATAATATGGGAAATTTTCCCTCAGAAATGTGAGGTAGTATTTATGTAAGGCGGTGTAGTTTAATTAACCCAAAAAGTATATCGGGGCCGGAATTAATATAATCCACAACACGCGACGCTGCTGGGAAAGTTACAACGCAATTTTAAAATAAATGTGTTAATTTAACCAGAAGCCCAAGTTATTATGTATTAATGGAAGGTGCCGGCCTATTTTAAACCGCGGCGTTAAGATGGTAACACCGAACCCGACCAAATATTTATACTTATTAAGGAAAGTATCCACCGCACTGTACTGTAATACCGTCGTGGTATATCTTAATATTTACTTAGTACCGTCGTGGTATATCTTAATATTTACTTAGTACCGTCATGCTGTGGGGTTCCCGGCTAAGAATAGCACCACGCTCTTTTTTGCTGGTTTTTCGAGCATTATGTAATCGAAAAATCAGATCGGGACCGTGAGGTTGACCACCTCACGTCTTTAAACCTCAACCGGTCAGAAAAGGCACAATGAGCCTCGGACGCCTTCGAGCGCAATGAAGAGCTCTCGATGCCTCCCTATGCTCCTGAGTGGGGCCTAAGCCTCCCGCATTGTGGGATGGTTGGGGGGGGGGGCGCGGCGGGCTTGATTTGTGTGTCAGCTGGTCAGCTTTTTGGTCCGATGGCTTCTGGGCTCGAACTGGGCTAGTAATCTGAAATTACAATTTTAATAATGCATAGGTATTAAAAACAAAAATACACGTATTATGCAAATTACTATACCGATATAATTAACGTTTTCCTAATTATATTACTAAAATGACTTGTTGTTGTCACGAAAACGTTAATTCTTTTCAAATTTTATTTTATACATACTTTACTGTACATTGGTAGAGTAACACATAAAAACTTAACATAACAAAGACATCACAGAATCAACATACAGAGTATATTTGTAAGATTCCAGTTAGAATTTTAATTAATACATCATAAAAAACATGAAAATCTTCAACTGATTTCACTTCTTTAGTAGGTAATGTTTGTTAATGTAATTGTATTTCGAATCACATCATTTTTGTAACAATTTTTTCTGAATAAACTATTATTATTATTTCAAATCATTTATTCATTAAATCACAATATATCATATGAAGTATACATCATTGTAAAAAAAAATTATAAAAATAAATTAAAATTAAATACAATGCTATATACTAAATATAAAAATATCGGTATTATATCTCATGATACATCACGATGTAATGTAATCATGAGAGATCTTCGAACTATAGAGAAAGGAACCTTCTTAACATCCTACATGAGGACAACAGAACTGCCTTTTGGATGGCATATCTGAGACCACAACAGATGCCAAGTTTCCCTAGATTGTCTTTAAGAGACTTAGGAATAACTCCATTCGTCGATATCACTATAGGTATTATGTGGGTGGTTGGTGTATGCCACATATCCTTGATTTCGTGAGCAAGATCAAGATATTTAATTATCTTATCCTGCTCGGCTTTTTTCAAATTTTCGTCATACGGTATAGTGATATCCACGAGATACGTTATCCCGTTCCTACGATCAACCAATACAATGTCCGGACGATTTGCGTTAATCGTTCGGTCAGTTTGTATTGGTATATCCCAATACAACTTTGTATTACTGTTTTGCATTACCGAAATTGGGGTGTACCTATAATAAGGTACTTCAAGATCGAGCAAACCATATTTCAAGGCAAGTTTTTGATGAACTATTTTAGCCACATCGTTATGTCTGTGCAGATACTCAGAACCACACAGGAGAGAACACCCAGACAAAATATGTCTGAGTGTTTCTCCTGTTTGGCCACATGCACGACATTTATCAATTATATCAGGTGTTTTAATAATATATTTTTTATAATTATTAGTGACGATGATCTGGTCTTGTATTGCACAGACAAAACCTTCTGTTTCGCTAAATAGTTCACCAAACCTCAACCATCCAGTCGAATCTTCAAGACTTACATGTGATGAATTTAAAGTTTCGAAGAATCGACCGTGGAGAGACTTGCCTTTCCATATATCAACCCGATCTTGTACCCCAATTATCGGTGGTGAAACAGGATTTGATAAATTTAAGGGCGTGTACTTCAAATCACACGCAATGAGGTCTTCATAACCCAATTTATTCCTTGATGAGATAAAGTAAGATTGGAGGAGGTTTATCTCTTTGTTATTCATGTTTTTGATGTTTAACATGCCTCTACCACCAATCTTCCTTGGTAAATATAATCTCATCAAGGAACATCTTGGATGATGCATCCTATATTGTGTGAGCAAACTACGTACCTTTAAATCCATCTTGTCTAGTTCCGTTTGGTTCCACTTAATGATTCCAAAAGAATACAAAATTTTCGGTACAACCCATGAATTAATGGCCATAATTTTATTTCTCCCGGAGAGAAAACTTTTCAAAACTTTTTTTAATCGTTTAATAAATTCATTTTTAATGTTATTTTTAATAATTTTGTGGTCAAAAACTAGATTTTGTTGAAAGCCAAGATATTTGTAATTTTGATTACAAAAATATGTAAACGCAGGTAGCCCTCAGAAAAGGTGATGGGTGTGAACTGTATTTCGAAGAGGGATATGAGTGTGACCTACCTGGGATGCTGGTAAACGGATGTCTTCAGACCGGCCGGTTCTGCAATTTTTCTTCTGCAATCTCTATTGATAGTTTTTCACCGAACAACACAATTTTGTTCACAACACGTAACACACAGTACTCAACAGTATTATTATTATTAATGTACAATTTTTACAGCTAACTCTCTGATAACTTTATCGACAGCCTTTTCGAAGTCTGAAAAAGTTTTATAAGTCACATCTACTGTATTCAAGTGCATTCCCTTCCTACTTTTTATCCTTTATTAGTGCGAGAAAATCTTTAGCTCTGTTAAAATTGAAACTACGTGAGTTTTCATAAGTTGTGTTTTTTTTATGCATTTTTTTTTTTGTATTTTTCTAGAAATAATTGGGTCGGGATCAAATCACCCCACCGATTGCACCTTGCTTTCTCTTTACAATTCTTTTTTTTTTCATGAACTTTATTTTGGAAAATGTGCATAGAAAGTTTCATGAACACAAATGTAGAAAAATATTTACCTACTGATAAAATCTATAATGAGCCTCCAATTTGTTCTAAGTTTTGCATGGTTAATATTTTTCGGCATTATCTACACAGGTAGTTATCGGTAGGTAGTAAAGTATTTCTTTCTAATATAAAAAAGGGTATCTACATTAAGTATTTATTTGACATGTGCGAAAATGAATAACTTTTCATCATAGAAAAATTATTGTATGATATGGCGAACTGCAATAAACTTTGTACGTACATAGTTGGCCATGAAGGTTAAAAGCTGTAAGCTCCATATTTCGTAGCGTTTTCACATAATTATTATTATCTACATGATATTGCCATGTTTGCTTCTTTAGCTTGGCCCGTATGACCCACATAGATTACGCGACCTGTCGCTGTGGCGTGACACTCGTTTTATTATTATTACCTTCGTCATCATCATATCGTGCCGGAGTGTTTATCTAGGAAGTGCCACTCCTGTCCGCCTGCTATATTTTGAATACGACGACACACAGCTAGATAGCGCCGGTAAACCTTTCGTTCGAGGCTCTAGCGGATCGTTAAATAACGCAGGAAAAGGTCGAGCGCTACAGCCTTTTATTAATAAATTATTATTGTACTTTGTGTGATAAGGAAATAAGCCGAAATTGAAAATGGAAAAAAATAGTTACCCCTTTTTCCCTACACGATAAAAGCTTCGATTGGACAAATTACCCCATTGAACTTGATTTGTTTTCAACCAGTTTCGATACGACTGGTCGGATTTTTTTCACAATTTATATTTCTATTCGACGTTGGAAACAATTGTCAGGTTAGATAGAACAGCTAAACTGTGGCTATTTCTAATAAAGCAGAGTGACTTTTTTTTACTTCTTACATCAAAAGCTTTCTGTAGCTGTGAATTTTTTTGTCTATTGCCCTTGTGTTTTTAAACATTGTGAAAAGTTCAAATATTTCAGATAATCAAAAACAACTCATTTTCGTCAATCAAATTAAAAGACTTCTAATTAATTGAAGTTTTTCCAAATAGGTATAATACTTTGTGATATATCAACTCTAGGCTTTCTAACACAATTCAAGAAGACATCTTAAAACGTTCACGATCATCCTTAGATTGCGTAAAGTCTATCCATCTATACTCCCTTCAAGCCACTGATGGAGCCCAATCCAATCCAAACTCCCTTAAGACCCCACTTAGGGGCATAGGGAGGCAACAAGAGCTCTCCATTGCGCTCGATCTTGCGCAAGGTTAATGACCCACACCATGTCCAGATTCCTCAGCTCTGCTTCGAAGGAGCGGAACACAGTATGAGAGGGTCCTCCTCGTCCCCAGGACCTGACTGATGGAGCATTGAAAGGAAAAAAAGAGCTTTCTACTTAACTCGATGCTGCGCAGTTGCAATGACCATGTCCAAAACCCTCAGCTCAGCTTCGATGGAATGGATTTGGTGCAGTAAGGTCTTCCTCGTCATCGGGATCATGATGATCGGTGGAAGAACAGCGTTCTCTTCGGCCAACTGTCATTCGGTATCCTTAATACATGACTCATCCAAGTCCACCTTTTATGGTAGACGTGATGGGCCCGCAACGGGTGCACCAGAGTAAAGCGTCGTTCATGCTGCAGTCGTACCATCTTCCAAGCCAATTCTACTCGATCTGTATTATTTCCAAATTGACTCTATTTCTTGCGATAAGTCAAAACATTAGATTTATTTTACTTTGCTTTAAAAACTTGACATTTATATTCAGAGTAGATTCGTTATTCCATTCTCCCTTTGGTATAGTAACACCTTAAGTGCCTTCTATTTTGTAGTTTTTATTTTATTGAGACATTAATAAAATAATTGAGTGGTCGGAATTTATATTGATTTCACAATCAACCCGTAATTAAGACAGTAATTTAAGAGGTTTACGACTATGCTTTTACGATCGCAGTCAATGTCCGAAGGTCTACAGTGACTTAACACGATTATTTTTTCTTTTGTCATTAGTGTTCGCTCACTTACGTCTGAACGTTTCTCAATGAAATCTGCTAAAACAGTTGGAAACAATAGGCTTATGAGGCAGTATATTTATTTCGTAAACTAATAACTTCAACCTCATTTGATTTGACGTCAAGGTTTTGTTCCAATAAGATTTGCTTCAATCTATCGACATGACTCTGGTCCTAATTATAAATTATGACAAACATTCGAATCTTTTGTCTCAAGTCCTTGCTATTTTGTCCATGTTGCGTACTTAATTAAGTACGCAACATGGACTCTTACTTAGCATAATTATGCTAAGTAATTATACTTATTTACCAAAATGATCTAAACGAAATTGGACCAATATGGGCTTACAACCGTCATATTATACTGCTTTAAGACTGGCTTAGTGTGATGGTCAATCATTTTGATAAGCGATATGGTGAGATATCTCTCGATCATTATGTGAACCTAAAAGTAGCCGAATTTTTGGCCGGTCACCATTGTCAAAGACTTTCAAACTTACTAAACTGAAAATGTTATATTCTGCTAAAAACACATTTTGAATAATTATTGATGAAAAAGATTTCAGTGTAGATCCCTAAGTCCCATAAAACCAGCCTAACCTTTAGTTTAGACGTTGTGTTACCATGTGGCATTGAATTTACTATGCCTATAAGCCTCTAAGCTAAATATCCTTATACTGTTTGACTTCAATTTAAGTATTTTTTTACGTTACGCATAAACATCATACTACTTCAATAAGCATCTTTTGATCTTCAATAGGAGGCACAGATGGCGGTTGTAGGTACCTACCTAAAACTTCTTTCTGTACAAATATGTTGAGAATTTATCTCACATAAAGAACTTTAAATTTCGGCGGAAACCATCCCTCTTATGAATGATAAGCCTAAAAGGAAAGAAAATTCTAAATTCAAATTGTCTCCGATAGTGCACTTTCCTGCAATAGTGCGTTAACTTTGTATCCGCCTGCTTCAAACAACAGAAATAACCCACATAGATGTGTGTATGTGTAGCTTACGGATATAACGTTAGAGTGTTAGTCGATAAGAAGTGACATGATGCTTTAGTTAGATGAATAAGAAAGGGCATAACGCCGCCTCTTATAGGGACACGTAATTGATTGTTGTTTAATTGTGTTTATTTACAGGATGGGATTGAATAAAAAAAAACTCTAATGATATGCGCATACTAAATAGTCTCATAAATTAAGATCCTTAAACCTTAACGAGCCGATCCAACAGGATACTGGGTGTATCGCCACACTTTTTTTTATAAAGTAAAACATGCCGGTCTAGAATGGTGACTCTGACTTTTGCTTGTAAGAGTCAAAAGATGAGAGGGTCTTCCTTTTTTTCGGGACCTTAATGGGAGTCGACGACCACGACAGCCGAGGAGAGCGCCGTGGTCGTCGACTCCCATTAAGGTCCCGAAAAAAAGGAAGACCCTCTCATACCGTGTTCAGTTACTTTGAGACTGAGCTGAGGAAGTTGGACACGATGTTATAGAAGGTCATAAACATTGCGCAAGATCGGTCGAAATAAAGGACTTTTGCTGCCTCTCTATGCCTCTAATTGTAAAGAGGATATTGATATTGAGGATATGGGCTGCGCATCTTACATGGAGCTGAAGAGGGCTGCGGAGGACCGGACGAGATGGAAAAGTGGATGCAGATCTTTGCTGCAAACCAATCCGTAGGATTGAGACTGCAGAAGAAGAATTGTAAAGACCGTAAGAAATTCTTCTGTTTTGATTAAAAGCTACCAATTAGCATAATAAATAATCATTATAGAAGAATGTGAAACATTGATGTGTGCACGAAGCAGAATGCAGTGGAGATTAGAAGGATGTGTTGAATGTCTCTGTGAAACATGGAAAGGAATGAGAATATTAGAAAGTAAAGCGAAAAGAAAATTGTTTAGCTTTTTTGAAAAAGGATAATAGGATAGAAATGTATATAAGACTGAAAGAAATGGCGTAAGAAGGTAAGAAGATTCCATCCAATAGGAAGGCTAAGTCAATGGTAAAAGAAATAGGAAAGATTATGATAAATTTTGGTGAATATCTTTGTTTTCATTTTGATAATAGTACCTACTAACCAAAAAATACTTACTGTTATCGGTAGATACCTATTTTTTTTTAAATTTTAATAATAGTATAATGTATTATATTATTCATTTTACGTCAGACAGCACTGTGTTTTTTTTTTTGATAATTTGATACATCCTGTATTCAAACCTTCATTATCTACGCCTATACATAAGTACACCAACCCGGGATATACCTCTCATTATACTAAACTTAAGTACCCTGGGACATAGCCACGAACTAAATAAATTAACTAGTCGGTCTTTTAAAAGAAAACCTTCAACGATGCGTCTCCTTGATTGTCTATTGCCTGACCATTTAATAATACCTAACTTTTTATCCTAAATCCACTTGATATGTCTTATTGTTTTTATTGTTCCATATATTATGTCAGTGGACATAATGTTGCTCTTCCATATTTTTCACATAAAGTTATCTCCATCTATAAAAATAGAGGCCTATTCTGTTGGTTATCGCATCACGCATAATAAACCAATTTTGTCATTTCTTTAAATGTTTGATATTTTCTCAGGAAAATATTATTATGCAAGAAAATGCGCAAAACTTAGCGTAGTTTCCCTCTTAGTTCTTTTGACAAAATAAACTTTTCTAGTTTTAAATTTTAATTGAAGTTTAACATAACTGTCAGTTGTTTGTTTGATAATTTCAGCGATTTTCGGAATCTCTTGGTCGGTACCATCAGTCGGAATTACATCGATTGAATAAGTAATTAATTAATTGATATCATACCAATTTGAATTCAATATTCAACAGGATAACATGTGTCTGGCAAGCTAGTTAACAATATATTTTCACATTTTATTCCTATTTTTTTTTTATTTTTTTTTTTTAAAAATGAATCTGTGCTCACTCAAAGTGAACACAAATACACTCCTCGACTCTTTCACAGTAAGCTACTTAAAGCTTGTGTCGTGAAAGAGGAAGATGGTCGGCACCTGGGATCGAACCACGACGTCCGCAGTACGGAAGCCGGCGTTGTAACCGCTGGGTCACCAACCACTTCGTTTTATTATTTCTGTAAATCTTCAGGAGAAAATATTCCCTTTAATATGTATGTGTAATCTGTTACATTTTCAAGAACACAAAGGTGAATTTTGGAGATATATACTCGTAATTATTCTTCTTACCTTCTTTTCATTCATTTTCTATGTTAGTACTTTCCTGAATTCTTAATGCATCAAGATTATTAAGAGGATTGTGTTTTATCTTTTCTTCTCTGGGTGTATTTTGTGGGTATTATATTTAAATATCCCTTACAGAATCTCCTAACAATTATATCCAAATCAAGATATTTTTAATAAAGATGAGGGTTTGAACTCATCAACCAAAACTCATCTCTTTTATACGAAATATATCTTTCCTTTTTTTACTTCAATCTAGATATGACACATTTTGCGTTAAATTTTTGACGACTATATAGCACATAAATATAAAAGAAAATATTACTATTTTTACTATTAAGGTTTGTGACATTTAGCGTTTATAGCGTTTTCAGACATTTAGATATTTCATTCATTCAGTTTCCTATTTATAGCAGAAACGTCATATGGATTGCATTTCCTAACAGAAAATCTAGACATTTTTGTAATTCTTCCCACATGAATGTATCTAATGTATGTACCTACCTACATTAAAAGGACAAAATAATTGAAGTTATTCTATAGGGTTGATTTCTCATAAGTAAAATTTTACATACTCATTTTACTTGTAATTTATTACTATCGAATCAAATGTTTGGAATGATAATATCTTGATTCGAAACAGGTCTAAAAATTTGTAAAATAACGTACATACCAGCTTCTGCTCACCCTGAATGAGTAAAAATATTATTTAAATATTTCTCCTAAGTTTTATATTTGATTAATCTTTTCGAATTTCTTCCTCATTAACTTAATTAATTTGTAAATTCACCAACTCGTGTTATCCAATCAAGGCTTATACCTACGAGATATTATCATGTAACAAAATGTTATATCTTTAAGCCTAGGGCGTATGAAAATTGTTAAAGTCACAATTACACGCTTAGGTATTATATTTCGAGAGGAAGAACTTGTCGATAGGCCTTATACAAAATACTATGTAATTTTTCTGCTAAATCTATTTTTTTTTTCAAATGTAGAACTTATTAGATTTTTATTCGAAGTGTGTAAATTTTTCGATCTGTCATGACCGTTGGCAAAACATTGTAAATATAACACCGCATCTCATAATACGAAACAAGTCTATTAAGTCAAAAAACTTATCTTATCAAAGCAAGATCCAACTGAAGTAGAGATAGACAATCAATAGTCGCCATCTGACCACACTTAGGGGCATAGGGAAGCAACAAGAGTCCTTCACCATGCTCAATATTGCACGGTTTCAATGACCTCCTTCCACGTTATGTCCAAGTCCCTATTTCTGCTTTGAAGGAAAGAAACACGGTTAAAAATGGCACCATCGCATCTCGACGCACCCAGCCTAGGCCCATCAGTTCTATCATTGTGGAGAGGAGATGGACATGGCTGTGACAATTATTGTGTTAAGGATGCCGAATGACAGTTTTCCATGGAGAGCGCTGTTCTTTCTTCCTGAAGACGAGAAAGACCCTCTCACACCGTGTTTCGTTCGTTTGAAGCAGAGAGATACAAAACACTACCTTTAAAAATCTTCAAAATTTATAAACCGAATTTACCGAATACCACATTCATTCGAAGTTAGTCTAACGTTTTTTTATATCACTTGGCTTTCGTACTGACTGCAGGAGATTAGTTACTCGATCTCTTATAGTTTTATCATGTTGAAAGAATGGAGGCGAAATCCTGCAATTGTTTCCAAAAAAACTTGAATTTTTTTTATAATTTTATTTCTAGTATAGGTATAAGTATATTACTCTTAGGTATAAGTGCAAATTTAATCAAATGATAAAAAAATATCAATTTGAATAGAATATGTATTTGCCATAAACTTGTTGACAGAGATAGCATTTTGAAATAATCTGAGAGTTTATACTATAAACCGGGATTTTCTTTCATAATAACTGTCTTTCCGATGATAATTTAACAAGTTCTAAGTGTTTTATCGGTCGTGGAAATCGTAAAGATAAGCCGGTATCTCACAAAAAGTTTATACACTCATATTTATCTCATACCGATAAATCGTATGGTTTTAAATTGCTAATGTTGCATTCATTTTATTTTACTTTGATTCTGTAAACACATAGAAGGGTACCTACTTATATAATTGCCAGTGAGTTGAAATCCAGTTTATTAAGTCGTGATAGAGATATTTCACGGGTTTTAACGCAAACATAACGTTGAAAATAAAAACCTCAGAATCTAACTAAAACAAATTGGCGGAAACTGAAAGCAACATTCAAAATATCTACACAAAATAAATAAAAACATTTACCAAGCTCCATTCGAGCCAATTAGCGGGCATTAACAAGCTGATATCTAGCGGACGCCTGGCGCAGAGTACGGGCAGGTTATCTGTGCGTACAATCTGAAAGATTTCCACCGCGTCGCTCGGTTGAAAGAGCCATTTTTTATTATCAAGCGCGGCTTGTTCTTCGTCCCGGGGAGCCACAGAAAGAAAAGAGTATTCATTTATCAACCAGACAATGAAATATAGCCTCCCAGTGATAATATCAACACTTGATAGAACTTTTTTTTTACCAAACGCTTCACTTGCCTATGGCATATTGGAATCGGCGCCTAAAAACATTACCCTATATTCGTTATTTTTCGACTTTTTCAATTATGTGAAAGATATTTTTAACCGATGAATAATTAACTTGTCAAAGTTTAAAATAAAAATACTTTCTCAAGTTTTAAGAATGCTTTTTAAAACGTTTTATTTACCAAATGTTTCGTGATTCTGGGTTATTACGGTGCTTTTGGCAATTTGATACCTTCTAAAACTTAATTTGATAAAGCGTTTTTTTATGTTTTGTATGATTGTAGTTGAGACTTTTCTTCTAAAACCTAAGGCTATGGATTCTTCTCAAGATATGTCAAAATACTCAATGTCTTGCAGACTCTTTTCTTTGAAGCATTACATCTATTCTGTCTCATATCTTTTAACAGCAAAATGGGAGAGTTACTTCACCTTTATGACAATATTTTACTAAACCAACATTTTGAGATGTATCATTGTTTTTTTTTTGTTATGGTTCTATGGAGAGAGCTGGGAAATTTTTATTAATTATTGTGTTGTCAATTTGATTTTGATTATTGTTGTATTGTTGTTGAGCCACTGTTCGTTTAATGATCCATGTGAATTTTATTCAAAATGACCAAGATGTGGACATAAAATTTCCTCATATTGTATTTTTGTATTTTTTATTGTGTAATTATTATAAGTATGTAACATTGTAATTGGCGTTTCGCCGTATATTTTATAAATAAATAAAATAAATAAATAAATAAATATCCTTTCTTTGACCACAGTTTTGTAAACCGTTATCTTTCTTCTTTCTAAGCACATCCACACACTTGCATACTTTCCCAACACATACCCTTATTATGTAGCTCAAATCCCATTACCGTATAATCATTCTACCAATTGACGTTTCTTTGACACTGTCATGCCATCTTTGAGCTATGTGGTGATTTATAAGAATTGTATTACAACTCTTTATGGCAAGTCTGCGTATTTAAATATTTTAATGTCGCTATTGTTTATTGTGCGTACAGTTATTTTTCATACCTGCTAAGGAGTATCCACGGTTTGTGATCAGCATAATCGTTCTCCAAAATGACTCAATTGCAAACAGGGGTGTACAATGTATAACATAATAATAATAGCCTCATTCTGGAATCCGCAAATCTTAAATGCTTCTCATTTTGTGGCATCACTCTCATTACTTTATCCTCCCAGCGAATTTAGGCGCACCAGTTTAGGTCTTTGCATGACTGATTAGAAAGAATCAACATTCAATGAGCAATTCGTCCAGTTGATCGACTTTTTAAGAGCCTTAAGCTCCTGATTTTTTTTAATTTTGGCTATGATTTGTTTATTTTATAAATTTATGTAACAAAATATTTGTATGGCTTATAAAAAATTAAACATTTTTCAAACCTTTTAAATCGTAACTACTAATTATCCTTAGTACCTCTTTTACTCGGTCGATAATATTTACCTTTCCTATTCAACTTTTATTTTGGTATTACATTTTTGGTTTCAAATATATATTTCTTATTATTGTCAGTTCCCAATTAATGGAGATGAATGGACCCAACGGCATGCGCATTTGGGACTACAGAAACTATAGAATATCAGCTGATGAATAAGTGTCCCATGTAAACATTCAAAGAGGGATAATGCGATCCAATGACTCCGTCTCTGGAGGTCAGATTGTGAGCGACCTTAAAAAGACGACGATTTTTTTGGATTAATTTCTACTAAACTACTATTTAGTTATACCATTACGTTAAAATAAAACTTCTAAAACAATACTGAAAACTTACATATTATAACTTATGTACACTTGATGTTCACGAATGATCCGATATATAACTCAAAGCAATATCTTCAATATTTGGCATTTTACAACCAAAAGTCTTTATACCTATTTTTTTGCATCCATTGGACTATGTTTTATTCGTTATGCATATTTTGGCAGCACGCACGTCCCTATACGCTTAAGTTTGACAATAAAATCCGCATACAGTTATGATTTACAGCTTGTACATCCACGTACGCATATTACGTTTAAATATTTTTTATTCAATTGAAATATTTGTTCGTGCTTCAATTACTAATGACTGTTTGTCTTTCTTTACAGGTAATTTGATTGTTCTCTTCGTCATTCCGTACAGGTCATCAAGGATTGTAAGTACCTAACCTTATTATGTATTTATGTAGACGGGTACCGCCTTGAAATCATGTCATCACTTCAATTATTTTAAAGTGTGCTCAAGTTAGGCATTCAAAAAATCTAAAAAATATTGATCCCGCCATGTTCAAATGCGAAGCCATGAATTTATGGGAATCGATGTACTTAACGCTTTCTTACACCTTTCTTAAATATTAACGATCTCCGTAGCTAGTGATAGATGCACTGACATCTGATCAGGTCGAATTTTACAGTGTTATTCAATTGAAATTTCCTACCAAAGTTGGTTTGTCTCGGATTGTACGGGACCGATTTACTAGAAGATGCCTCAGGCAATTACTTCTGCCGGTTCTTTCATCATGCTCAAACCTTCTCATCATGCAAAATGTGTGTTTATCTTCATTCACAAGATCCATTTTGAAATGTATGCCTTTTTGCAAAAGAAAGCACAGTAAAAAGAATAAGTGAAGTTTCGTGAAAAATCGCAGCTATAAAAATTACCAATTTCTGGATATTAAGAAATACAGTTTCTTTCTTATTGACTCTTAGGCTTCATAGAAGAAAAATTTTGACAGAATTAGGTAGGAAGATATGATATTAAAAAGAGCAGAAACAACACAAATAATTTTGGAACAGCCCAAACCATTATGAGGCGTTCTAATATGGCACACGTAGGTACCCAAATAAAGACCACTCCTATATTGGGACAATAAAAATATGATGAATGTTTCCGATAAATAATCGTCGTGTTTATTGATTGCACCTTATTATCGTTCTCCTAATTGTTAAATCGATCAGACTTTATTGCGAATGTATCAATTTATTGTCCTACAATGTGTTTTGTTATCACTTGAGTGTTATAAGAGTGTTATATAACATAAAAATTCATAGTACACGGCATCAAATGAAAAGACCAAATCATAATTCTTTTTTTACCCATCACGCCTTACCCCGGAGGGAGTAGGCAAAGAGTACGGACTTCCACTCATTACTATCCAGACAAATCTCGAGAGTGTTCGATTCTAGAGGAATTTTTTTTACTCGGGCTTACGACCATCTTCTTCTTCTTCTTCTGTTTCAGCGCTGGCTTAGTGTGATCACTTTATTTTTTTAGCACAGTGGCGTTGCCAACTAACATTTACGCTCTTTTTTTAAACTTGCAACCTATGTACCTACCTTCTCAAAAGGAGTTTTTTCAAACTTTCGTGAAATAAAAATGTCAATTGTATAAACAGAACGGCGCATCTTTCAATGTTGACCAACATACTTTAACCATTATCTACAAAAGACACATCCTTCTGCGAGTTTTAATTTGATTCGTAAATAATTTACGAAATTTATAATGTTAACCTGAGGACCTGTGCACTAAATTTTTATCGATAATATAATATAATATAATATTCTCACAGACCACTCCTACATATACAATAATTTATGTTAAAAACCTTGAACCAATAAATAATATGGCTATGGGTATTCTACTTGCTTTGAATAAATAAATAAATAAAAGTTAATTTAAAGTGACTCGTCCGATTGCTGTAATAAGTCTCGGTATTATGAGATGAGTCTGGTCCGCACAATCACTTTCAACTCTGGAAATGTCAGCGATTCAATAAATCAATGAGAGTGTCGAATAATTGATTTCAACACGGTCATCGTTGATTGTATGCAATAATTCAAAATCGTTTCGTAAAGAATAACACGAAAGTTTGTGAAGATGTACGAATATGCTAAAGTAACGAACGACCGATGAACCTAATCTATACGTGAAGGAAAAACTTTGTGACCATTTTTACGAAAATTGCGCTGACGGAGGAGAATGAAATTTCGCACACTTATAGTTTATATAGAGAAGAAGTGGCGAATGCTAATATTTCTTTTAAATTATGTGTAAAAATAGACTAAATCAATAAACTTATTTGAAAGAAACAAAATATTTAGTTTTTTCCACAATATTTATTAAGCTAACCGGTTTTCGAAGACCGAACGTCTTCTTCGTCAGGCTAGTAGATGTTAACATCTAAAATAAATATTTTGTTTCTTTCAAATAAGTTCGAAGTATGTTCCACCAAGTAGCCACGATCGAAAGGATAAATTATCTTAAATCAATAAAGAAAACATTACAAACACTACTGTAATGCTATGTATTTGATACTCATACACACTTTGATGTATTAGACATTGACACAGACGCATATATTCTTATGTTCACCTGTGGTCAAATTGAAAATAGATTAATATCGTTTGTCTCTAACAATAATAGAAAAAAACTTATCAACATTTCAAATTTGACGTATCCGTATCCTCAGCCTTTGACAATGGATCCTTAATAATGTTCAAACTTATAATTTAAATATGTTTTGGTCCAATTTCGAGCACTGGTCTACCACTAGTATTATTATTACAACTGCTGTGATGTCTGGTTCTGCAATATTCGCAATTGATTTAAAGGTATAAGAAGAATTGAAGACCTGGGCCCTATTTCAAATATAACAGGCTGTCATGCTGACGGTTCTATCAAATTTATAATATCTTCTGACTGGGAATTTGTAACAATCCATGGAGGTTCCACCAAAATGTGAAGAATTATATGACAGAGCAGGCCTGTTACAAGGTGATGGTCCAAATTAGGGAGACCTGATACGGCACCAAATGAATATGTTTTTTATATGAACACTTTTTGGAAAATTGTATAGGGGCTTTTGTCATATCTTTGTACATCCCAGGATGCATATCTGTTTTTCATTATCTTAAGAGTATTATAAACTTTACTTTAAAATGTTAACATAACCGTAGTGTACGAATGATTTGATCAAATAAATACTTCTGAATAAACGTGTTTATGCAAATTGTTTTCTATCGATATTGAGTGAGATTTTTATTACGAATTCGTTTGTATAATGGTATTAGGTATTTGAATTCCACTGCACAACTCACTAACCAATTCATAATATGGAAATTTATATACGTACATAATATATGGAAAATACTACAGTATTACTTGATAGGTTTCTTTGAGTGACACACTTAAGTGATTCACGTATTATGCTTATCTGCATAGCGGTCATGTTCGAATAAGTGACAATTTCCACGAAAAAAAACATTTCTTACCTGATTGACCAATACAAAATCAATTCAACACATACACGAATCTAGAATTTTGTGCCCACGTTTTGAATGTTAAAACACCATATTGAAATATATAGTTGAGCTATGGGATACGTCGTTCATTCTATGAACAAAAATTAACATTGATAGATAAGTTAAAAGCATAATATTGTGTCGCCCTTCGCGAAAGGCTAAATAATAGTTGCCCAGAGCTTCTGTAGAATTTTTCACGAACTATTTACAACTTTTTGGGCTACATATGGATAACAAAAAGACTTAAATCCTGAGACTGAAATTGAGCATAATATATCACCTTTAGAGCTAACACATTCTCAGATTGCCACAAGTTTTCAATAGTATGAAACTGTCAACTATTCACCATAAAAGTTCAATAAGAATGAGGTTGATTCTGTAACAGTTCCTTTACAAAAAAACATGAATGCAAAAGTGCATTTTAACAGACGATTTCGCTAAAATCGACGTAAATTTACCGATCCGCTATTTGATCAATGTAAGCGCCACCCGTGGTACCACCAAAATTTTAGAGCATAAGTAGGTACCTACTTTTTCATTTCAAAACCACATTTTTTATAATATTTTTATGTGATATACCTATGTATAATATAATAGGATTGATTATTATATAATCACAGAATAATATCTTATAATATCAATAAAATACGCCTGCAACTGTAACCTGTCAAAAATCTATGTTTGTAACTAACAAAATTTATTTACGATTGTCATCAAAACTCCATAAAAAACAAACTATGGTGGAATAGTGGAGTTGATTGAATTATTTCATGGCTGACGGAGATTTTATTCTAAAAGAAATAATATAACTAAATGGTAAAATGCTGATTCGTTTTTATTGATATGCAAATAAGGCCCGACCCAGTCAAGTCTAACTTATCATTCGTTGACCTTGTGTGCGCGTCGGTGGAAAAAATATAGCGTGAAAAAATATATCGGCGTTTCATACAAAATTATGTAAGACGAAAAAATATACTCTTATTTGACGCGCTCCGTTCAATATTGCCCCGTGACATTCTGTGTCATCCATCCTACTCCCTAACAATAACTTTATTAGACATATATATTTTTTTTTGAAATTGGGAATTGAATTGTGGTCTTCCCACACACTTCTCTATTTCTAGAATTCTCATATATAGAATAGTTGATGTACTTTACAAAATGAATAGCGTTTTTCGATGGGGTTACCAACACTCCTTTCTTAATTCCTTTATCCACGTTCGCTCCCTAGGTGGAGCATGTCATCACCACAAAAAGAGATGAAGGTCCTGCAACAGACTAACAAAAAGATAAAGGTTGCCCAAAGAATTCGAAGATCAATGGAATAGCCATGCTGAGAAATAGAGTTAGAAACAAATTAAGACGACAAAAAACAAAAGTCACAGATATTGCCTAACAATCGCATCTCCCTCGTGGGAACATCGTGCACGCACAAAGACCAAGACACAGTGACAGCGAATAACAGTGGTACACAGGTGGCCGAGTATTGGGGTTCACGCATCTGATGATGTCCGGATACGGAAAGTAAGTAAGTGTCGCATCTCGCAATTGGGGGCGGCGGTGGATAGGTCATATGACTAGAAATCTAGAAGATAAGTGATCCAAGAAGATCAAAAACTACCAGGATTGTAGGGAGACCGCAACCTTGCAAAGTACGTTGGTGTCAACAGGAGCAGAGGGCCCAAGATAGAGCGGCGTGAGAGAAGATGAAGGAGTCCTTCGTCCATAGTGAGTGGAAAAAGGCATATTAGATGTAAGTCTCGGCTAAAGGCTGATTAGTTGGCGATTTTCAGGCGAGAGCGTCTCTACGATTCTTAATATTGTAAGTAACAAAACCGTATTTTTCCCGACCCATCTGACACGTCATACCTACAAAATTTGTTTCCTATCAAGCGTCAGATTCCTCTTCGTCAAATTATGACTGTTAGAAGCTTCTTATTTAAACGTTGAACTAAGTTGACATTGATTGCCAAGTAGCGCGCACCTCTCACATGTGTCGGTCTTTGTTTCAGCTCTGTTAGACCCGAGCGTGTATTGGGTAACATTGTCACCGAATAATAAATGGCTCGAGTTGTCCCATAAATAATTCAGTTTCGAGTAACCCATACTACCGCTCCAATAACACTGTTTTTTTTTCCTATTTTTACGTTTCATTGGACGTGTGCACGCGGTCCGGTCAAATAGTTCCTGTAACTTTAATAATTGAGTCATAAAAAATAATTCGTAACATTTTTATTCTGGTTCTTTTGGACTTCATAATTTGCCTCAATTGATTTTGTTCGATTTTTAAAAGGTAAAATTTGAATAACTATGATTACAATTTAACTTCTAGCGGCTAGATACACTATAAAAAAAGTCCCATTGGAAACAATATTTTAGTATCCCTCAATATTCAAGACTTGCTCTTTGGTGTGGTCATTATTGTTATAAATCATGTTAAAATGAGAGCTGAAGGACATGAGTGCAGTTCTTTCTTCCATCGAACTCGCTTTTATACTGTGATATATATTATTTAAAAGCAAAGTTCAGGGATTTGCATACGATATGGGAGGAGGTCCTTGACTTGCGAGCAAGATGAGTTGAATCGATTGAATCGTAAAAAAAAACTTAAAGTACAAGTTTCAGGAACTTATTGGCCATGTCTGTAGCCTTGTAGTATTTATACATTGTAAGCTCTCCTCATAGTCCTAACAAAGCACCATGCCGTTACGTACCTACATTATAATAGGTATGTCGCTGTCGGTGCATCATTGAAATTTTCCCAAACATACGTCAATTTTATTGTTGTTGTTAGTTCGTTAGGTTTGCAAATTAATTGTAGTTTTCGCGAATTTAATGCGGTCAATGACTAACTCTTTAAGTTTCATTAAACTACAATCCTGCACATACATTGAATCACTTCTGGCATGGGTACCATTTTTAACTGTTCCAGTGCGATCACTGTATCGTATAAGTTATTCACTGTTCATAATAGACTTGTATACCTATTCATCTTCAGCCTAATGCTGTGTTCACACGGGGCGATATAAGGCCAGACGATTTCGCTTGCATAAAAAAATATCACTTGGTCGCCCATTGATCGTGTGATGTGTTCACACGAGTCCATCGACATACATTCAATCTGTCAGGTGCGCTGATAGTTTTAAAAATGGCGGACGTCGAGGTAGAAGTCGCGGAGTAATTGGGGTTAGTTGAAAATATTGTTTTAGACGATATAAGGAGACTCCTAATTGAGGAAAAATAAAAAAAAACGCAGATATTGGGTGCGGAACTGGAATCTAAGGAGAAATAAATTTAGAGCAGTGCTGTCAACTGTCAAGAAACAGAACATACGGACGCCGCGCATATCTACGCATGCGTGAGTCGTTCCACAAGATACAAAAGTTGAAAGGCGTTCAACTTGAGGCGATATCGCTTTCAACCATTTTTATCGCTTCAGATTTATCGACAATCTGTTCACACGGTTCAATTGGCTGGCGATATTTTAGTGTCCTGGCGATATTCGCCTCGTCTGAACACCGCATTACATAATCCACTGTTGGACCATGAACTCTTCTCATCTTCTCCAATTTAGTCATCCGTCTATCGGTCTGGTCGTCTTTTACTCCTCTTCTTCGTGTTCTGGACTGCCATCGTAAAATCTTGCATCTGCAACAACTGTCCTTTAGGTAGCAACAGGTACCTAATAGTTGCTGACAACCACCCTGGTAACATACAAATAAAGCCTCGGTGGTAGAAAAGTGAATTGAAATCAGAAATTAACGTACAAACAGTCGAAAAAGTCCGTCATGCGCTGACGAGCAACCCCTAGAAATTTAATAAAATTATGGTTTAAAAATAGATCTGGCGATTCGTTACTAACAGATATACGAATATTTTCATACCAACTGCGAACACTTGACGTTAACCTCTTCGTACGAGTATGGTGTAATGTGAATTATCATCGTGCGAGAATTATTACGAACGTTTTAGCCTGGAGGGTTGTTAGTAGAATGGGTGGGAATAATGTCACCAATGACCAGCATCATTAGTTCTGTAGGGGTTGATTTATCATCCCCAGCGTGCCCGTGGCATTAAGATATCTCTCTATCTAAAAGGAATCCGTGTTTTTTTTTGTACCTATGAAAAATATTCCCCCAATTGTGGGACGGCCTTAATTTTATCAAAACTATTCGATTATTGCATGTTACTGGAGCAAAATAGATAATTTATCATGTATTCAAATCATTTTTCATTTTATCACCTCATAAGCTACTCTCTCAATCACTTTTCTTATTTCTTCGACATCTGTTAGTTCTGGGTCCCGTCTTCTCTCGGATCGTCTATTCCTGGGATGCGGATGTCCGGCTATCCCTCCATCTCTTAGGTGTTGTGCTTGAAGTTCTTTTGCCTTTTGGTAATGAATCAGCTGCCTTTGAGTATCTGATGTGTCTACGTGGTCTCTCCAGGAAACACCTTCTAGATCTAACCCATCGCAGGTTCTCCTAATATCGGAGTCATAAGCCTTGTCTCGGAGTCCCTTTCTGTAATGGGGCATAGAGTATGAGGGTCTTCATTCTTACTGTATCAGCTCTTGATTTTACATATATGAGGATAGGTCTGATGCAAGTTTTATAAATTGTTACTATTTCTGTAGATCGTTGCAGTTTTCGAACTTTTTGAGCTATTTTGAAAGGTCGTTGCAATTGCGTCCAATAAAAACACTTATCAGTCAGATTTCAATAATGCGTGTGTGATCCTATTAATGAACTTTACACAATCTCTTTTTCTCTGTCAATTATCTTATCCATATAATATTCGTTGGTGGGTCTCTTTTATGATTAGAGCTTTCTCTCTAATATTTGGACATTTAAAATTTTAGTACGCATGCAGTTGTCCCACGACCATATCAAGCTTTGAAAGAGATAATATAATTCCTACGTTTTTCTCATTACGAATGCTAAAAAGCGTAGGCAGAAAGCTGGCTACCCACAGGGATTCTTTACAATTCCTCTTTTTCTCTGCCCAATTTGTTTTAATCCTATTAATTGTTTTATACTCGATCATGCGTACTCCTCACCACCTGATCGCTTTTCGTAATATCACGACCTAAGTAACCGGATTATAAAAAGGTACTCATTATACTCAAGCTTATAACTTCAGGTATTATACATATTATGTATATAGTAACGTTATATTATTAATTTCGTTATAAGTAAATATTGAAAAGATAATTAATTCGAAGAAAAAATATCAACATACCATCATTTCAATTGGAATTGAATAAGTGTTCCTTTAAAAAACGCATCCTTATTGTACCTCTCACCATTCTATCAAATGAGGTTGAAGATATTTTATAGGATTGTTTGAAGCTTCATGTTTACTTAGTAACATCAAGGTTCTCTGTGCAAATTTTAGGCTCGAAATAGCGAAATGAAAAAAAAAACATCACTGTCTAAAGGTGCGTTAACACCAAACGAACATAGAGCCAGAGCTAATAGAGCTCTTTTTGTTTGTTGTTGATGTTGACGCCAACCTAACAACAATGTAATCAGTAATGAATTGTTAGAGTCATTAGTTGTTACATATTCGTTAAGATCTAGTACTGAAAAATGGTCACAAGAATCTAGACATAATTAGAACGTTGTGCACCAACAAAGCCAATAGGCAATAAAGATGAGATATTTACAAAAATTGATATACCTATTCATATTCTGGCGCCAAATACATGACAACAGTCGCAGTCTTCAAATTTGGTTGCTCTCTTCTTCTCAATAATTTCCAACTTTTCTCTCTATATCTCATTAATTATTATTAAATATCTACTTGTTGTATACGTGGGATTTTTTGACATGTCGAGAATTTTCATGCATGATTAGGAGTTTCGGAGACTTAAACATTACCACCTAATGGCGAACGTTGTTAACGTAAATTGATCACACTAAGCCAGCCTTCGAAATAACAGTAGAAGACGGTCGTAAGCCCGTAGTGGTTTGTTCTATTCAAAAATCGAACATCAGTACCTAATGAATTGTTAAGAGTCATTAGTTGTTACATATTCGCTTACAACAATGAGCAAGAACCAGAAATCTGGCGCGTCATCACCCATATATTGGTTCTTGGTGTTAAACAGTATCCCTAGTATAAGTTTTCGATGATCGAATATCGAAACGATCATCGAAAGATTTTCGAAAAATTTTCATACTAAAATGATCGAATGATTCGATCGTTTGATTTTATAACACTAATTGCACGCTAATAAGCGCTTATTTGCGTGCAATAAGCTTTCGATAAAACTCGTACTAGCCCCACTGTATTTCTGACTGTGACTCTATGTTAGTTTGGTGTATACCTACACTCATAAGCGCCAACTGTTTTATTCCGTTCAAGAACCCACCGCAACATTTCTCAGCATGCTCTAGAAGTTGTGTAAGCTCTTATTTTGAATTCAAACGAAATAATATTATACTAAGTTTAATATTTTCAAGTTTATTTCTGACGTGTCTCTATCCAATTTTCTTCCGAAAATATTTTCGTTGTACGAAACAAAAGTAATAATATCATAAACAAAAAAAAAATTCAAATTCAAACCTGATTTACACATCTAGACCATTTGTCAGGGGAAACTCTGACGTTTAACAAAAATAATACGTACTGACACGTAAGAACGGCTAAACCCGAAACGTTATAAAGTCAAGATGGGATTTTTAATGAGAACGTTAACGATAGGATTGCGTGAACGATTTTATTTTAATCATATATACACCTACCCGTAAAGGTTTGGTATTGTATCCTTCCATGGTTTGTGCCAAGCAAGCGCTTAAGATAATATTTTCGTGATTCAAAACATTGTCGAAATCATAATATTGTATCCTTTTTGTGTATTTGCATTTCTATTGCATTGTGGTTGAATCTATAAAATATTCAATTTAGGTGGCACATTCAAAACTGAAAGACCCGTACTTTAATTTTCGGATATTTGCAATTTTTTATGATGTTATGATAGTTTTTTATTTTGAAGATGTTTAGTTAACCTTTGAAGCTAATATTGAAGCTAAATTGTTGTTTATTTGAAACCATTAGGGCTTTTGACCAAAGGCTGATGGATGAGTAATAATGAAATTTTATATTTTGAGCTAGACTCAACGAAGGTATATAATAATATTGAACCATGGTCTCAACGACCTTTTTTGAAAATAATCATCATTGTTATTGAAAAAAAAATGCTATAATCTCTCAGGTCTTAAGAGGCTTTGAGAAACAACATCTTCTCCTCTCCCGAGGTCCCTATTCTTCTTGGATAGCGGATTACGAGCTGTATTGCCTCCTTAGACGATCCTCTTTCTTAGTATTATTACTTCTTCAAAAATGCTCCTTCTATGCTTTCATATACCTATAGGGATTTCTATACTTTTAGAACTTCTAACCTTTTAAAATCTTTTAGGTTGATGATGTGGGTTTGTTTGATTCCAGAAGTATAAAATCATTATTTTAACAGTACCCCCTAGAAAACCTTATATGTATCGCTAAACGGTTCTGATGGAAGCTTATTCTTTTTTATTCTTTTATTCTTCATATTCATTTCTAGGCCCAAATTTGGGCACTTAAACATGTCAAAAACAAATACAGTAAGAGCAGTACTCACAATACAATAATATGAAACGTTACAAACGGTGAAGCTATTAGCATAATAACAGCCGTGTGATACCAGATGTAAAGGGTCTAATATCACATTTTGTCATACATCAAATCTTGAGAAAAAAAACACAAAAAAAATTAAAATCAAGAAACAAATTAACAATTGCAAAGTAGGTACATGTATATGAGCTATCCATTCAGCATTTCGTCGATTGTATAATAAGATTTACTAATTAGGTACGATTTCACCCGTCCCCTAAAGATCTTTAAATTGTCGGATTTCAAATTTTCAGGCAATTTATTGTACATTCTAATGGACATACATACGAAGCTTTTGTCTACTTTAGTTAGCCTGTGTTTCATAGGTCTGATTATGTCTTTATAACGTGTATTATGGTCATGAATGTCTCTATTTAATGGTGTGTTTTTAATATTTTTATGTGCATACATGATACATTCAAATATAAAGAGGCTGGGCAAGGTTAATATTTTTTGTTTTACAAATGCTTCTCTACATAAATCACGAGGCTTTATTCTACAAAGTGCTCGGATTGCTCTCTTTTGTAATAAAAATATGCGGTTTCTTAAATCAAAGCTATGCTGAATTCCCTACATATAATGATAATGAATAAAAAAGAGATGAAGAAATAGTTTTTCAAGAGTACCAACAGAAATCGAATACACTTTACCAAAGCATGCAGTTTGTTGTCGTTTATTATATTAAACACTCAGGAATTGGTTTTAATCTCTATTATTAGTTTATGAAAGTACAACAAATATCGTTGGTGTAGTTCTAATCTAAACTTAAATTCACATTAATGTTCTCCACTATACTAAAAGTCCGTTAAGTTTATGTTCGCTGGAGTAATTAAAATGTTGTTATTATCTGAAATTTATCGATTCGATAATATTTGAACATTGTTTTATTTGTTGTAACGATAATCATGAAACTGATATTAAAAGTTAGAGATTTGTTCATGATGTAAATAATGTTTTACACCTTTACTAGAATATAAAATTAGTTTACTTTGTAGCTTTTATGATGCAAACAAACTTCGTACTATCAAAACAAATGTACAGATTCGACATAACTATATTATTTTTATATCGCCAGGCTTAAATTATTAAGCATTCGTCTTCTTTAGTGGAATGAATGAGTAAATGTCAGTTGTGAATAAGATCCATCAGAGTATGAATATATGTAAAGCAAGACAAGCGACTTTCGCTTTAGAAACGAGGTCTATATTGTATAAAGACGGGTAAATATTAAGAAACTATTGAATTACCTACACCTAAAGAAATATTGTCATTTTGTTGTCAAAAGTTTAAACGTATCTTGATGTTTAAATAACAATCATTATATAATATGCAAAACATTCAGTTCTCTGCGTACCCTGATAAAAACGATCATTGTAGCTTATAGCCATCTATGAAGCCAGATTCATTATCAAGAAGTTCCGGATTTGATTACCGGTCGGGTCTTTTATGTCTTTTCCTAATTCTGCCTTAGGTCAATTGGCTTATCTCAAATTGGACGGGATTGGTTGACTAGATATAATTTTATTCATACTAGATATAGTCTTGCTTTAAAAATGTATGTTAGGTTTATCGAATAAGATTGTCAAATTACATACTTAAACGCAATCTTTAATTTCTATGAAAAAAACACTTTAATTATTATTTATTTATAAACCTATGTTCACAATATTTCATCCGATTTTAAATTCAATCTCTCTAAATAAAAAAAGCAGAATTGGATAATAATTGAATATAAAAAAAAACATTAAAATTGTTTTAAAGACCCGCTGTTGTCCTTTCCATAAATGTCTTACGTGCAATAAACCAAGGTATTTTATCGAAGTCGTAACATTGTTCAATATTATTTATGGATGCGAGTAAAAAGGGTCTTGTTATACACCCTATATTTATACAAAAAAATAGACTATTAAACTTACAGTTATATAGGAAAATACATATGTTGTTTTGTATTTTTTTTATGTAGAAAAATGTGTGATGAATTTGATTTTTATTAAATAAAAAAAACTCAAATTTTTCGTGACAGACTGACAGTAGAATCGTGTGAGCTATTGAGCATGGGTACCTACTTTTATATCAACATCAAAACATAATGATATTTCGGCCAGTAAAGTAATGCAAATTCATTCATATCATTTTTCACGAACGTTGAAAATATAAATGTTATTGTGCTAACTTCGCATTATTCCAGGGTTTCTATCTATATGTATGTCATTTCATTTAAATTCTATTATTACCTATAATTTTTATCGCTTTCGCGATAAAATAAAGGTATTAATAAAAAATAGTATTTGCATGTCCATGTGGCAACTCCAAAATGTGTATAAATACTAATACTTATTCATATGGACTGATTTAATGATAAATGATGCATGTTGCTTAAATATCCTATGACTGAGATGGTCAAGAAGAAGAAAAAAGTTGAGCAACCTACTTTCCGCAACAGCAATTTCAAGCTGCCAATTGCAAGCAAGCACACAATCAGAGCTTTATTCCAATGAATCGGCTTAAACTTAGAATTTTCATAAATGGAAACAGAAGACATGTTGTGGGTGGATGACTGTCGAATTCGAATTTAATTTTCTAGGAAAAAACCTTCAATACCGGCTTAATTGTTAATATAAACAGGTGACAAAATAAAATCTTGACAGGGATATGGTTATCGAAGATTGGATTTGTTCGTGCTTGAAAAAAATGAGCTAATAAGGCTATAATCGTGTATAATAATTGACCAGATCTAATATATCATGATTGTTAGGAGAATGAAATTTATTAAATTTACTCGACGCCACCAAAGGACCGTGCTAGGGTGTGCAGGTTAACAGTCTAATAATACGCTGGTATTATGAATACTAATATTTCATCTATCAAATTATCTGCTTAATTATTACGCGATATTGAGAAGTGTATGAGTGTTTCGATGTGTGTATTGTTTACGAACGGTTATTTTGCTTTAAGCTTGTGAGACTTCAACGATCAGTGTGTAAAATGTAGGTCTCGATACTGTCCTCTTATGTGTGTTTTCTTTTTTAAATAATCAAAATGTACCCTTACTAGGTAAATACACAAATCTTTAAAATACAAACACTTTTTACTTAATCTGGTACAAAAATGAATTGCATTTAGAAAACCATCGCTTTAATAAATTAAGCACTGTTTTGTTTAACATTTTCTGAATCCCACAAGAGCGACAAATTCTAAACATAAGTTTCCTTGCTAATATGCCTTTGAAGCTCGCTATCAAATCCATTTTAAAGGTTGGTCAGAAAATCTTCTGTTCAACACCAATGTCTTCCCTCACAAAGAGTGATATTCTTACCAACTATAATTGAATGATTTCTGATCAGCAAACTCCTCGTCCACTTCTACCATTAGTTTTTTATAAAGAATTTCTTTGAATTAGCACCATTTTTCGTTGAGTTTATGAGGTTGTGGTATTCTTAGATCATAGTGTGACTATCGGCATTTAAAATATTTGCGTGGGCTTAAATCTAGTTAGTCATATACACAATAGGGTTGTTTAGGAGCAACGTGCGTGCTGATGATTCATCATCCTCACACACAAACACACTCCCTCAGAGGGTAAAGGTCCACAAATATCGACCCTTACGCAGGGCAGTGTAGCTCCCTCCATACAATGCCTCACCAGGGATGATATTAACGAGGTTTTACTGCATGCCTGTACCGTTCTTATCACACAATATAATAATACGGGACTTTAATTTTTTATTACGCTTCAAATAAGTCATTTACGCTATAGATTAAACCTGCTTGTTCAATTATCTTTTGTTTGCTTTTTACCAAAAATATTTTATACTGGGTCTCGACTCTTTACCATTATTATTTTGAACTTTCAGTACTCAAGTAAATACTTTTTAACTTTGATGGAACCATATTATACCTAATATCTGACATAATGATTCAGCTTATACTCTATAGAAGTAAAGCTGCTTGATACTCTCAAAAATGAAAATTTTCAAATATAAAAACATTTTATTTGCATGTAATGGAGCTCCAGGAAGAATATGTGGAATAACTGTGGGATGTGAAATGAGAATCTTAGGAATGATTGTGTAATGGAAATTAGTGTTGGAGCATAGATAAATGTTAATAAGTTAAGATGGTTTGAACTTTTTGAAAGAATTTATGCCAATAGAATTACAAAATTTATGGGGCTGAAAAAAAAAAGTGGAAGAAGGCGCAGCTTACCGAAAATGAGGTGAATAGTACACAAATACCACATTTTACAACAGTTTATATTATAATGCATAATTAGTTAAGTATATTAAAATCTATAATTATTAGTTAGATATGTAGGTAAAGAAATACATACATATTCGTCATGACTGCGTTTTTATGTATGTATATGAACTCCATTGACAGCCATACCTCATTTCAAATTTTGATTTCTGAAACTTTCAACAAACAATAATAATTGAAGTTCGGTCGAGTTTCCAAAGGAGCCAGTGATACATTCCGAGATTTATTCCACCTAGAAATAAATAAGAATAAATTCTTTGTTCATAGAGATGAATCGCATTTAAAAAAAAAATACGAACATTCTTTGTATTTGTGACGTTCTACATTTCACAATAAGATTGCTTAATAAAATCTATCTTTAATACTTCTTCATAAATATTGTCCCCATTTTTCAAAGTCTTAAAATATCTGTTACTTGTTTAAGTGTATTTAAAGTTAAGATTCATTTTTAAAACATCTCGTCATAATCTATGTAAACTATAAGGGACGCCCTTGTAGCAAAGGACGAAAGGAATAAATAAAACATAAAAGTGTCCTTGTTCAAGTCCTTGTACGAGATCTAACAAAATTGTGTTGCTTTTATGTCACAGGACAATCGTATGTCTATCGCCATGTACATATTATCTACATACACAATGAAATGCTAAAAAAATGTAGATAGGTACCAAACTGGCGTAGATTAAAGTTATTGCAACAGCCATTAGTCCACTATGAAAACCATAAAATACCTGAAACGATGGATGAAATTATTACTGACAGACTATTTATCTCGACATTTTTCTGCAATTTATTAAAAATGATAAAAAAATTGATTTACGCGTTTCAAGAACTGAATAAACTCAGACGTGGTTCTGCTATCTGGGCATTCTTCCTCTTTCTTAACACCAACGTTGCTTTCTGCGAAAGATTTTCAAAGTGTATTTGGGTGAACCTAGATTCGTTTTAAAAAAATGGTATCGCTTAGTCGCTTTTGCCCATCCCTCAAACAGTATAGTCATTAAGGCAAGAGACTGTCACACTTTTCTTGCCAAACACAGCTCATCCGTTTGTAGCAACTTACAATTTTTTTCAGGTATAGTTTATAGTTTTAGTATTGTTTCTCTAACTTCTACGAAATGTAAACTGTTTGATGCGTGTGTGTTGCCCATTCTCTTGTATGGGTGTGAGTCCTGGCACCTGACCAAGGCCCAGACACAAAAAGTCTCAGCCTTTGAGATGAAGTGCCTAAGGAGAATTCTGGGCGTAAGATGGTACCACCGCATCACGAACGACGTTATACTACGGCGCACCCAGCGTGTGCCCATCACCTCCACCATTGTGGGGAGGATATGGACTTGGCTGGGACATGTGTTAAGGATGTCGAATGACAGTTGGCCGAGGAGAGCGCTGTTCTTCCTCCCATCAGGGTCCCGAAGACGAGGAAGACCCTCTCACACTGTGTTCCGCTCCTTCGAAACAGAGCTGAGGGACATGGACATGGTGTGCGAGGAGGTCATAAACATTGAGCAAGATCGAGCGCAGTGGAGAGCTCTTGTTGCCTCCCTATGCCCCTGAGTGGGGTGTAAAAGGGAGAATTGATTGATTGATTGAACTTCTACTTAGTCTTCTTTGAGTAAGTTATCTTAGTTATTTGTTTTTTGTCTTGACATACCATTCTTTATTGCTTTGTATCTTTCATCGTCGTTCTATAAGCAAGTGTTCTTTAAACACCATCAAACCATCTCAACTTGTCGCACCATCATCATCAGCCTTCACCAGTATTGGACATAGGCCTCCCTTTCCAACTTCCGCGATTCTCTGTCTCTTGCTATTATACGCCATAAATAATAAATTGCTGGCTACTCTTCTAATATCGTCAGACCACCGCCTACCAGGGTTTCAGTGACCAGTTCTTGATCTCTACTCCAGGGTTTTCTTGGTCTATCTATCATATTATGTTGTTTTTTACTATATATTACCGACCCAGTTCCAATTTAGTGACGCTATTTTATGAGTCGCATCTACTTTTTTCAACAGATTTTACTATACTTAACCAATCGTCTAATTGGTTATATAAAGATCTTATTCTGCGATAAAATACACCCGTATTGTTGCAATCTCGGCATTTTTATTACCCTAACTAACTTGACCGTTGCAATTCAATTATTAGGTTGGCAGACGGGCAAGTCTGCTTCGTGTGCATTCTGGATGAAGATTGAAATGATAAAAGTTTGCGAGCAATTCAACAATACCCGAGTCTGTCCGTGACAGCGATTGCATCTGTACTTGTCACGCAATTTTAGTTCCGTTCCTAACTTTCGCAGAAGCACCAGCTTTGAGATACATAATATATGCTCATTGCTCATCATACTCTTGAAAGATGTTTTCTTAACACACAAAGTAAAGCTAAACTGACTAAGCTAGTACAATTGTATTAAATTTTATTAAAACAATCAGTAGGAAAAGTATAATAACTCTTCAGTTTCTTATCGACATACTGAAGGTCGAGGGTTCTATTCCTGGTTGAGATCATCTTCTTATTCCAGGATTCGCCGATAGTTTCCAAAAAATGTTTCTGTTGATTTTTACAATACCTACACAATTATGATCACCAACTTTATAAATTTTCTTTGCCAACCAAAATCTCAGAATTCGAATAAAAAATTCTGTTCAATTTTTATACTCGCTTATATTATTTATTTAAACGAGTGCAGAGCTAAAAAAAAAAAAAAAAAAATATTATTTATTCGACACACGATAATCGTTTTTAATTCACGTGTTTATAAAACTCTTTTTCCCTCCACCTTTCCTGGGAAATAAAGTGTCGTTAAAAAAAAATAAAAATTCAAGCATTTTCTGTCATTTGATTGTGAACTGTCTCCGAGTGTAGATCGGTTAATTGAATTCCAACCTTTGGCTGCAACCTTGAGCCAGGAGTAGAGCAGTGTTTAAATAAATTAATTGTTTATTCATAAGGGTGACTTCCGTTGAATTATGAAAGCCATACCTAACCTAACCACAACCCCTACCTCTGCTCTCGGTATCAGTTACCTCCACTTTGGAATTCTTGTCCACGCTGCTCAACAAAGTTCAAAGCATTGACGTGGGGTGAGGAAAAAATTTTTGATTCATATTTCTAATTTTAATTGAATTAAATGAGGCGAAATCCATCATGAACAACCAAGTCGATCACGCCGAATACCCATACTACGGCTACGGCGACTCACAAGTTTCTACAAAATAAATGATTATGTGCCTTAGCATTCGACTAACAAGATCGGCACGAAAAAAGCTCTCCAGCTGAATACTGCGTGCTGCTATTACTCCCCCCCTCCCCCCCCTCTCTCTCTCTCTCTCTCTCTCTCTAAACTTTGAGTTTTAGATCAAGAACGGTAGTGCAAAGGTTCGATAACACGTGACTGTCCGGATTTTTCAAAAATGTATTATAGTGTGGATGACTATGGGTGGGACAAACGAAGTAGGTATGCACCTCTATAGATAGACAATATTTGTTTTCGCGTATTGGTACACACCCGAGCTCTTTCGTTCTCTTTTGCTGCTCCACGCCTTGCAATAAACATCTTCACACTGACGTTGTCTCTCATTTGCAAACATTACCATAGTGTATTCCATGTAATCACTATTTGCTAAATTTAATAGTAAAAAAATAGCATTTCAAAACGCTAAGAACTCCGGTGAAGGGAATTTATTGGTTAAGTTAAAATGTCCTTTGAGGTTTTCGATTGCATTGAAATGCATCATTAGTATAAGGATATATATATTTTTTTGCGTAGGTACTTTGTGGGATAAAACATGTTTCACGGCAGTTGAACTTTTGGCCACTGCACCTGCTTCGTCTAGGCAAAGGTGATGTAATTCTAAAATTTAAATTTATAGAATGCGAGTGAACAATCAGTTTGACTAAAAAGAAAAAAGGAAAATATTTGATTAACTTCACTCCCCACCGCTGGATCACACCTTCGTATGACCGGAGTGTCAAAGGGTTTTATCGTTTATTTCGGTTTTAATTATTGAAATTACTTAGGGTACAAATTTAGAGTTATATATTATGTATTGTGTGTGTTTAAATAATATGGAAGTGTGTACATCCGGTATAATGTTACCTGGTAATCGTTGACTAATTAAAGTTATGGCTTTATTTTTATACATAGCTGTAAAAAGATTCACTATAGCAATTCCGAACGAAACTTAACCTTACAAATTAACCGCATTTTTTAAAGATTTAAGT
This sequence comes from Mystacides longicornis, assembly GCA_963576905.1. NCBI lineage: Eukaryota > Metazoa > Arthropoda > Insecta > Trichoptera > Leptoceridae > Mystacides > Mystacides longicornis. The sequence goes on from OY756426.1 coordinate 7,571,739, forward strand.
GGTAGTTGAATCCTTGCCATCGGGTCCTCTCTTTCTATAGTATTTGTACCGTTTTCTACTGCTGAATATAGTCTTCTGGAACATTTTTCTTTCCCTTTTTATATGCATCACGCCGTATTCCACAAGGAGTAGGTTTCTTACGCGTCTTCTACCGACATACATTTTTTCATACAACCTCTCCTATTTCTCTTACTTCTGACTGGCCTTCATCGAGGACGGTGTCGCTGTGTTCGATCCACATCATTCTCGGTCGCATACATCCATTCTTTCCACATGCCTTTACCATCTAAATTTATTGACTTTCATCTTTGTCACAACAATAACTTCTATTCCTTCCTAATATTCTCATTGCTTTCCATATCCCACAGAGTCTTTCCACATATTTTTCGTAGACGTCTTATCTCCACTGCATTTATACTTCATTATTATTTTATTTCCTACACTGGTATAAACTCGTATGCCTATCGCTTCTGTGATTTTTGAAGTACCTACCCATACCTGAAACCAAGTTTTTCATTATTTTAAACTGATTTATTAAAGTGTATTAGAATATTATTTCTATATATTTTGTTTTGTTATTATTTGTCTTTATGGACATTATCCGGATATTTTGACGTTAAATTCAACGAAATTGGAATTTTAACGGCATTAAATAATTTATCGCTGTCCATCTATTTAAAACGCAACATTAATTATTCGCAGAATGTATGTGATCCATTTTCATTATAGGATTTTGATAATGTCATAACTATTTTCATTAATAATTCTAGAATCAAAACGCATCGATGTCAGCTTATAATATTCTAGCCGGAAACAAATTAAATAATCATTCTCATTAGTTGGGTACCTACTTTAATTTTCAAAAATGAAAATACTTAGTAGAAGTCAATCTTGGTACTAGATTTGGGTTCAGTGCATACCTCGATAGCATTAGAACAGCATTTTGACTTTTAAATGAAATATCTCTGGTTTTGGCATAATTACACATCCATCCATAATAGACATTTTGCCTATTCAAAAAACATTATACATTTTACATCCTTTGTTGGTTTCTTACTGCAGAAAAGCCTTATGTTGGTTTATGTTCCGATGCAAAGAAACATAATATTATCCTCCAAACATTTTCAGAAATTTACGAATATTATATTATTAATTGCCTAGCGGTTGACGGTATCTACTGAGTGTCGTGGGTTCGATCCCCAGTGCTGAGCATTTTTTCTGATCAATTACCACATATTTCGTCAGTATAATATTTCTCGCAGAAACATAATATAACTTATTGTGTATGAAAAATATTTCACGTGGAGTTGAAGTGTTTCAACGAAAAAACCGGGCTACAGACGAACTTAAAATTTATAATATAGATTTTTATATGCGTGCATGGTTGATAAAATGATTGAATCTTCGTATCCTTAACTGTAGACTAACTGATCGATAAAGAACTTTGGAACACAGCTTGTCTGTTACAATACAACTAACGATTTACTAAATACTGTCACTATTTTTGTCGCGTTTCGTCATTACACACAAAAAAACGGCCATGTTTAACTTATGGTGCTCACAATTTTAGCTTAAATTCATAGATGAGCCTTATTTTATATGCAATGTACGACATGTAGTGTTTAGTATGAGCATCAATAAAGCATATAATTCCTCACCTAATGACCTGTGTGTCGCACTAATAAATTGATGCACATACCGGGACAAGTAATGGATCCACCGCACAGTCCCACTAATTGTTATTTAATGGGCTCTCCACAAGGACAAATTGGCCGGATCGATGTGTTTTTGGCATTATTACGGCAAACAAGCTATTCTGCAACGATTATATCAAACTTATACTTCGACACCGGCTTATGAAAGGCCATATATGTGGAGTATATTAATGCAAGCTGAAGGTGAGCGATCTTGAAATAAAGTTGCATCGCAGAATAATACGCGGATGCCATCAAATAACATGGACCCAAACCTCAGAGTTTTTCAAAGAATTAGAGCCTTGAGCAAGCTTTTCTACAACCCGGATGGGACAAGAAGATGAGGCAGGCCAAAATGTACAATGAAGCGGGCATTCACTGCGATTCTACAAGAGGCTGGTTCTTCTAAGCTGGGATGAAACTGTGAACTTACAGGAGGCTGGACTGAGCTGAGATAAAGCTGTTGTGTAACTGGCGCAAGATAGAGAGACTTGGCGGAACTTCGTGATGTCCACAATGACATGATTCATTTCTTTGGTGGTCTGCCGGTTAATCTTCTTCGATGGGTTTAGCAGTGCAATGTATATAGTGAGGGTATATGGATGAGTCCATTATTTTCATACGAACATACCAAAATGTTTTTCATTAGTCGCGCCATCTTACTATATCTTTGACCTGGCATATTTCCCGTACCCTCGTCTTTCTTATTCTCTCTAAAAATATCAAACTTTCAAAGGGTTGTTCAGTAGTGGAACTATCAAAAACTCCCTCTTTACCAAAATAGATATTTTCAGAAAGGATAAAATCCTTTAAAAAAATATTTTGAAAATTTTCAACGAGTCTCATAAAAATAACATATTATAAAGATAATAACACGGTTTAAATACATAATAACATGCCCGAAACACGGTAATAATATTTATATGGTTTATCTAATGTTCCTGGTCCTACCTGCTCAGCATTCCTGATTCTCTCCATCCCGCAGCGTGACACATTGTGGCGAGGTGAATTCCTATCTGCTTCGGGTTGATGGCACCCTTATAAAAAGATAAGGGACCAAAAATTGTCTATGGAAAGATAAAAGCATATGGGCAATCAAGTACAGGATGCTTTAAACAATATAATACAGTGTGTAATTCTTTACAGTTTGAATAACGAACACTAACGAAAGATTTGTGTTCGAATTTTGAATTTTGTAAAACAATAACGACTCTCGATGGGTATGACACCACACTGTCGCATGCTGCGTATTCACACTAAGAAAAATGTGTTTGCTCATCATTAACTTTGCAGAGGAGTGTTAATTTTATTTTTATTAAAATATACCTATATAGAGTACCAAATAATTTAAAATTGAATTGTTATACAGCAGGTGATCTGATTTCCTTTGGCTTTTTCTAGTATTGACATAGTCAAAAATTATAATATGTACCTACCTATTTACAGAATGAAAGGTTGTGTGTTCGATGAAGAAGCAAACAAATGTTAAAATCGCTGAAGTAAATTAATTAATTATCAAATGTTCACATTATTCATCTGTTTGAAATGAAGTCGCTTATGTTCGTTAAATGACCTTTTACTGTACGAACACTCAACCATATATCATAACAGTATTGGGAGAACCACCAATCAGCATATTTGAGTTAGTTTTTATCGTAGGTACTGAGAAAAAAATGGTTCGATTTTTAAATTTCAAATTCTATTTTCAAATCAAAATCGATTTTATTATCTATCGTACGCGTCGTATGAATGCAAACAAACTCTTTGAATTTAACAGCCCATAGATAACAGAACACATTTCCACGAATCCCTAAAGAATCGGCTGAAGGTGTAGGCATAGATATTGCGCGCTATCGTTTGCTTTTTTCTCTCTACATCTATCACAGATTAGGTAGGACCACACCGTCACCTACAAATAATAATGAGAACCCGGCCCGTACGTGCTCAACAATCAGATCGGATAAGAATTTGAAAAATGTTCCGAATCGTTTTGTGTCTGCGGAACGAAGATTTATGCCGCAACTTTTTTTTTATTTTTAAACAAAAGAACGAATGTGTGTATAGTTCAAAATTATAAACACTCCGATTGAAGTTTCGTTTTCAAATTTCGAACAAATGCTATTTATAAAAATAATATAGGTACCTACCATGAAAGAATAGAACAATGATATAAAATTCGAATATTTTTAATATTGGTTTCGAATAACGAAGCCATATCTTTTCCTTCAATTTCAAATTATAAAATAATAGTTATATATATAATAATTGTATTGTCAAAAAAAATGGATAATTCCAGAATATTGAAAATTCATATTATGCTGAACGAATGTTGTTTTTTTTTCGTACAATCACTTTATTTTTGTACTTCATTTTTCTATAAATTTCGTTCCTATGGAATTTTTGATTTTCCGATGTCGTACAGTCGCTTTGTGTCTAAATTTTAAGAAAATATTAGAAGCAAATATTTCATGGTTTGTTTGAACATCTCCATGCATATTAGCCGACTTAGAAAATAAATAATGCTTGTAAGAGTTCACAGATTTGTAAGAGAAGCTTTCGGTCAGAACCCGAATTTCTTTTGAATAAAAAAAAAACGCCTCCTTTTTATGTTTGTCCCATACCTTCACTCAAAGTGTCACCTTAGTGCATTTAAAAAAAAACATACAAAATAGGCATGTATGTAGAGTAGAAAAACGGGGACAAAAAATAGTAAACATAAACCGAGTCGACACAATTCAATTTATTTACCTGCCCTAATCCTGTCCGTCCCAAAAGTAACGTGTTTAGGACACCTGGACCTCCATCATCCAATCTTGGACAAAACAGAGGCAAGGAGTAAAAGGGGGAGCATTCGTTTTGAATAGTAAATACGATTTGTATTATTATTACCTATTGTTGTTTCTATGCGTTTATCTTATAAGAAAAACAATGTATCTGTTTGAAAAGAAAATCATTTTGATTTTTCAATTTCGTATATTCAATAAAAAAACATATATTTTTATTGGTTCGGTTATCATTTAGTACACTCTCGCGATTGCAACGCTGTCTTCTATTTCAAAAGAAATACCTCGTACTTTTTTATGAGGTGCTTTGATTTTATCGCCATCTTGAATGCTCCCCTGTAAACGAACAATCCTCGTATCTTGTTTTGGAGGTTATTGCCTTACCTGACGCTCGAATGCATTCGAACATTTTAAATATTCAAAAAGAGAACAAAAATGATTCGTCGAATTAAAAACACATCTTGTTTCACTTCCAGTATCGTATTGTATTTTGATGTTTACGTCTCTTTTTATTGTATTATTTAGTGCTACCGTTGGAAGAGTACAAGTATATTTTTCACATTTTATACCAAGGTATCAAATGCATTCTATATGATATGAGTTTAGCTGCAATCCGGCGCGCTGTTACCTAACCAACGAAGCCTAACATTAGCCCGTTTTGGTGGTTGCACATGTCATTAAATTTTATAGATTTAGCTTTTAGATGATAATCTCTACCAAACACGTTACAATATTATTTACTCTAAAATTATCGATATTAAAGATTTTACCACATTTTAGACAGCATTGGCTACTATGCAATGTATAACCTCAATGTAAGCTTCTTTAGGACATACCTATTATTATACTGACTTACATATCCTTTAATCTTTTTAGTGCTAATTATCAAAATGACTTAAACCATGAAAAAAAACACGCAATGGGATCATAAAAACCCGTTCAACGTCCGCTAATAGTTGGAATACGTAATTTCTATTCAGTTCAACAGCAGTTTTTTTTTTGTAAATCCCTGCGCGTTACTAGAAATTTACGATATTACACATTTTGTGTAGAATTTTAAAACCGCAAACAGTTTTAACAGTTTACGGCCCATTTTTCAATGTAACACTTTTAGAATTTTTCCATGGGTACTAAAAAATAATAAGCACCCTTTTTTAAAAAAAAATAATAAAAATAAAACAGGTGTTTCAGATGGTAATTTCCCGAATATCCGTGAGAATTATCATATACAAGTCCGCGAAGGAAGTGGAGAATAAAAGATAATTTATTCCTTAGGTGCTGTAGTGTTATTTTTATTGTATAAGATGTATCTTTTTATATATTATTATTATTATTTTATTTTTTTGTTCTTACGGGAAGACAAAAAATGGTTTAAAATAATATGTCCCATTATGTCTACCTACATTACTAGTTGATTTACCCGTTTAGAAACTATAAACACCTCACCTTTCTAATATTATCGATAATGTGAGGAATGATAATATTAGAAAGGAATGTGGAGTGGATGTTAGCGTAGTGACTAGAATGAAAGTGAATAAATTAAGGTGGTTTGGGCATGTAAACAGAATGAACGAGGAGAGAATGACTAAAAGGATTATATAAATCTGAAAGAATGGGTGCACGCATACGAGGCAGACCTCGAATGACATGATCCGTGCCGGTGCCGTCTTAGAAGAGGGCCAAGTCAGGAGCAAAAGGAATAGAAGAGCATGTATGCGGAATGTTGTGCGTTTGGAGGAAGCGAAAGAGGTTTGTTTGATGGATAGGAAAGAATGGAAGTCCGTACTCTCTGCCTACCCCCTTCGGGAAACGGCGTGAAAAAAAAAACTACAAATTTTTAAAATATGTAGGTTTGTAAACCTACTTCATTGCAAGTTTTGTTGATCATTTTGTTCAGATGTCGTTTTGGAGTTAGAAGAATATGCAGTCATTTTAACGTCAATGGTGTATGGCTGTTAAAAGTGGATAAAAAAGAGAATTGTAGTGTAAATATTTTGAATGACGATTTGGGACATGAAAGGAATGAGTACCTATATTATATTAGGAAGAAATGTGGCTTGGAACAAAGATGGAAAGTTAATAAGTTCGAATCCGTGCTCAAGGAGGGCAAGAACTAAATCGACAACCACGCTGATTTATTTTCATTACATATTCTTCATTTTAATGGTTAGCAAATGCATATGCTATTTTAAAGCTATGTCGATGGGAAGATTAAAATTTGACTGCGATGGGAGACAGACAAAGGTATGATTATTTCCAAAGACAATAGAAGGAAGTTGTTAAATTTGAATGTTAACATTGTCTATGACACTGTGAATTGTCGGTGGATCCCATAATTGATTTGGCAGTAATTTTATATGGATCCCACCATTACAAAAAAACGGGACTAGCTGTTGTTAGCTGTCGATCGAACTACGCTCCCACATCAAATCAAAAAAATGTTGTGTTAACAACTGTTTAGCTGAATTTAATTCCGTATTTAGTGAAAATAACGTATTTAGAAACCATGGTCTTTTTGTATAACCGGAACCAGCATAAAATGCCATTTCAGAGACAAGTTATCGGAAATTGTGTTGTATATATGAATTTATTTGTTAGTCATTTTCTCAATTTTTCACGGACAAACAAAAAATCAGTCAACCAGATGTCGATAAAACGGAATTTAATGCGACTTTTAAGTTTCACACCACAATGTTATATTCTCAATCTTGTATTCTGAGACGGGTAAGAGTTCGACGGGTCAGCTAGTCAAAAAATATTTGTAAACATAACAAACAATTATTATTGAGAGTATTATGTTGCTGTGAATGTTTTGAAAACAAAAATTGAGATAACATAATTCTGGATACAATATCAAAATGAATTGTTTGTATTCTTAATAAGTTCATACTTTATAAACTTTCTTCTGTCACAAGTAGAATATAACAAATACATACAGAAACAAAATATTAATTTGTAGGTACAAGGAAATATAAAATATTATATCGAGTACAAACTGTAAAATACTCCTGAACACTACTTGATGATAATTAAACAGCGTTATTACTTAACACAAACACCAGACCTTTATTTTCACAATAATAACCTAATAATCTAATAAGTCCAGTGCTATCTGTCACTCTTGAGTGTTTCTATTACGAGGTTTGGAATGTAAAAGGCTTCGAAACACAACAGTGGTGTCTTAATTAAAGAGAGACATAGAGTTGTCCCTTTGACATCATATTATGTGGCAACAATCTATACAGACAACTATACATAATATATTCAACAATAATATCAATAAACTGTAGGTAATACACTACACCAACAATTGAAAAAAAATGTTCCATCCCAAGTAGGAATCAAAAAAAAAACAATAAACAAAAATAAACATTCTCATTCATTTTAAACCTTATTTATATTGTATTCTTTTTGTTTGTTTCAGGTAAAAATTCAGTCAAATCATATTAAGTAAGTTGGAGCAAAACTATTCAAAAAGTAAGTAAGAATTTTTTTTCAACATAATATAGGCATTAAAAACTTGAACTGGTATAATTAATAAAGCCATCATTCTATCCACAAAAGTAACCCTTAAATCGAATTAAAGACTTTTGTAAAATATTATTTCAATTAATTTTCTATTCGATTTCAAACCGTTCCTATTATAACTGGCCTATGGAAAAGAAAACGTAAATAAATTAATAACCAGATTGCTTTTGACGTTTCGCTGCCTGAACATTTTGTCAGGATTACCCTTTGCGTTGATTTATATTCCCCTGATTTGCCTTTTGTGTTTCTCATCATTAGAATAAATTATTATTTAAGCCGAGTATAGAATATTACTGGATATTAGACCGCATTCATACGTATTGGTTATAAAAACATTGTTTTTCTTTATTATTAGTCCTATTGATCTGTTTTATTAAAGATACTGAGTCGCCATATTTAGAGTTCGTGGCATACATTCTCTGAACATGGCACTCTTTCGCTATTTGCTCAATTTTACATATCATCAGCCCTACGGTTTCTGATATTCGTCACTCGGTCTCTGACAATTTTGCCAGCAATTCAGCAATTCCGGGCACTCATTGCAGGTCTTCCGCATGCGTATATTTTCATTTTCATTTCTATAGTCATTCGATGAAATTCGCCACTTCTATGAAAACCTTTTTACTTTGTCCAATTCTTCTACTTTTCTAAATTTTGATAGTTTATTCTTCACAAGTTTTAACATTCTCAAAAAGTGAACACAAATACGCTTCGTTCAGAGTACGCAAAGCGTGTGTTGTGCTAAAAATCTGAATCTAAAAAACGTAAAGTATAAAAGAGGCTATAAAAATAATTTTGGGTACATCCATTATCAGCAACAAAAACGTCTGTTCAATTTCGGCTAGTCATGCAACAGAAACGAACTGCCTTTAGAAGCCTTCATCATTGTTTGTTGCCTATTTTTTCCTTGTTTCTAATTGTTGTTTGTTGCGCAACACAATTGGTTCCGAGGCGGGGTATCAATGATAGACAACATTAAGATATTTTGACAAGTGTCAAATTTACTTTTTATTGACAAACACAACAATACATAATGGGTTTTATTTTATTATGTATTGTACTAACGTCAATTTGTAATTGTTATTTTTATTCTCGCAAATAGCGTTTATCGATTATTAATTTTTCGTTTATGTTGCTTTGTATTTCATAATTGATGGCAATCGCCAAATAAAATTTATTGTGGAATCAGTATTTCCTTAGGTAAATTTATTTACCTAGTTGTCTTCATGTTTTGGTTTTCTTTTGAGAAATCCAAATCTATTAGAGCGATTCGAAAAACTAGTACCATATTCTTGAGATCTGTTCATTTTCTGGTATTTACAGCCAGGACTTTCATCCTCCAACCCCTTTCCAATCCTCGATATTTCTAGTTCTATCGATGACCCGCCATAGGTGTTTCACATCCCCGATTGCCACAAAGATTACAACCATGTTAGTCTAAGTAAGACCACATCATGAAAACATTTACGGTGCTACATTAAACATAAAAAGGGAATGCAATTGGAGGTTTTAAATCTATGTAGTTTTTTTCCACTTATTGATTTATGCTGAACAGTATTTTGCTTTTCACAATATTATAAAAATAACGCACCTTAACTTTAGGAGGTCATTCGTTGTTTTTGCGGTTCTGTCGGCTACTGTTCAAACCCCGATGCCGATAAGGCGGGATGAAATTCGACGGGTCAGCTAGTAATAAACAAATCTTTTAAGGTTTATTAAATAAGTACTTGAACAACTTGCTTCTTTTAAATCGATATGCTATTTGGAGTGTTTTTATTTGCAATATGTTTAAATTTTTTTGTTGAATATAAACATATAAAATTATATTGTTCGACTTTCATGACGTAATATTATTACGCTGTTATAATTAGCAAGTCGACACCTTTGTATGTTATGTATGGTATGGTATATATTTTATCATAATTCTGCGTTACATTTTTGTTAGTTTTTTTTTCTCTTTATATGCTATGTTAATGTTTTCCTTATTACAATCAACAGCCACATATTATGTTATTATTTACTGGTTGACCTTATTTTTAATTGTCGTACGCCCAGATTTGTCCATAATAATATTTGAAATAGTGAGTGCGTTATATTTTTCATAGAAGCTGATGTTATAATTTATTGATAGTTTTCGTTGTTTTTTTTATTTATTAAATACATATGAGCTTGATATATCTCGTGTGTGAGCATTGGATCAGTTTCGATGTAAATGACGTTCACGTTCAAGGTCATACGAAGAATCAGGGAGCCTATTCTCGAATGTCGATCGATGGGTTTTCTAATAGAGTTTTTATGACTTTCGTATGTTTTGTTAAAGAACTCATACGAAAGTCATAAAAATGTTTTCTTGAAAAACTCATAGGTACGAAAGTCATAAAAATGTTTTCTTGAAAAACTCATAGGTACGAAAGTCATAAAAATGTTTTCTTGAAAAACTCATACGAAAGTCATAAAAATTCTATTAGAAAACCCATCGATCGACATTCGAGAATAGGCTCCCAGTTACCACACATTTTAGACAAACAAGTTTTTTTTTTAATTGGGTGTAGTTTTTTTAAAGACTGTGTGCATTATTTGTCGTGCTATTTTTCAAAACGTAATGTCTGCCATTTTTTCTCGACCTTTCTTTGTTTTTTTTTGTTTATTAGTGCCTACATGAAACGTGCCTATGACATAGGTTGATAATGAGCTTTTAAGTAGTCACAATTCGCACAACCTAATACGCTCATTTGTTGCACTGTTTCTGTGTAAAATATTGTGTAAATAAGTTTCTTATTGTATGTTTCTGTTTGCTTGTTTATATTATGTATTTATTTATTTAATAAAAGTTTAATTTCAAAAAAAAAAAAAAATTTCAAGATATTGTTCACAATTTTATTTTGAAAAAAAAAATTTCCTTCTAAAATATAAAAAATTAGATTGTACCTACTTATACTACTCCTTAAATTAAAGACTAAGTACCTAAGATAAAAATATAAAAATGAAACGAGTCTTATTAATTTCTATCACAATTTTTTGATAGAACTTCGTAATAGAACTATATAAGACTCGTTTAATTTTTATCTTGAAATGGACTATCACCAAGCACCTTCTGCCCAAAACATCCAAGATCCTAAAGACTACCTGCATATTTTGTATTTTTTATTATGCATGCATTTCTTCATAGATTAATGTACCTACTTATATTTTAAAATGTAGAGAATAACAAAATATAATTCAACCTTAAAAAAAGATACAAAAAAAAAACATGTTAAAGGTATTAAAAAAAACTAATATGTACCTATATACATTCTATTATACCTATTTGTAGAAACTGCATCGTGTTGGTAGGTGGTAAATATTAAGGAAGGTGTTTAATTAAATGCACATAACCACAAAGTAAATAAAACATAATATAAATAAATAAATAAATATGCTTTTAAAATATATGACGTTGATAACAATATAATTTGATATCTACATACTTACCTATTCTATAAAAATAAATAATATGCATTGTAAAAATTCAAATCAACTTTTTAAGAACATGTTGCCAATGTAAAGAACAGTTTACACAGTCTAGTGATCGGAGATGTAGGTACCTACTCTATAATATTATGAATCCTTCCGGTTTTTTTTTCGGAGGAGTCGACAGACCATAGAGCTTGACAGGAAGTTAACGTTTCCTTAATGACTCCACCTCAGCACGTATAACGGTCAAATGACTTGGAAGTGTTTATCATATTATAATTCTAGTTACCGTGTATCCCTTACCAGAATAATCTTTATATATAAATATATATTGCTTTTGGTAAAATAAAATATTGTTCAAGTTATTGCAATATCGTTTAAGCATATTAAAAAAAAACTTGATTGTCCTTTTTATTATGTAACTGCAATATGTTTCCTTTTTTTGCTTGATGATCAAGAAATAGTAAAATAGACATCCAGTAAATGGCACGCATGTATTGTATGCAACAGGTGTCGGCAATAATTGGCAAAGGAAAAACGGAATCTGCCAAACGTTTCAGTTACATTATATCTAAAATTTCATTTTATTTTTTGAATATCGTTCTTTTTATTTTATTTTTGTTTTGCCTTTTTAAAGAGAAGATACTTAAGTAAAATATTCAAATTTCGAACTTTTTTTTTAAATTACTTCTTCACGACGCAATGCTTAGCAGCTAGTACTATAAAACAAAAAACCCTATCCATAGATTCTTAAAGAACGGAAGCTAAAATAAAAAGGGTGATATAAATTGCAACAAAAATTATGATAAAATTTATGTACCTAGCTACTTCGCTTATAAGATTATACACCAATGCACATTTGCATGCTAATTTACTTTTAATCCATTTACTAGAAGCAGTTGATTGGTTCGATATTTTTCTTTATCCGAGTCTGCTTTTCGTTTTGAATTTCGAACGTCGAACGAATTTGAATCCCTCTTTCCATAGATTAGGTATTAATAATTCGAATTATTATTGACAATTATAACGGAAAATATTCGTGTTTATATTTCTAATCTGGGTTTCCATTTGATTTAATTAATTTTAAGACCCTTCCTTTAATTACTTTCATCGACCATTTAAAGGCTTTTCTCGAAATTCGGGATTATTTTTATTAAAACCAATCAACCGTGGCTTTCTCAGAGCTTATAACAGATTGGTTGATCAAAATATTTGTTTTTTTTTATGGTTCACTGTAACTCGTGACTTTTTTATGTATGCAGCGCGTAATCGTTTGTCTGTGGAAGAAGCGAAAGAAGTGTGCTTAGATAGAAAAGAGTGAATGTCCGTTTTCACTGCCTACCCCGTACGGGATACGGCGAAATGGGTGAAAAAAATGTTTATATATAAAATTTTGAAACAAGAATCCGCAAAGGACTTCACTTCCCTAGAGAAAGGGTATTATTTGAATAAATAAATATGTAATATGTAAAGTTGAAAGGTGATATAATAATATCGTGCATATTATAAAGCTAACAGCGGTATTAAAAAGTCGACGTCAACGAATGGCCATGAAATTAGACAGTTTTCGTGCTTACGGTGAATAATGTGTTTGTATGTACGTGCGATAGAGCTGCAACTAGCTGTCACACACACACCCAGGGAAAGAAGAGAAAAAAAAACTTTTTTCAATCCATTCGTACATAGACAGATCGAGATAACCAGAGACAAAATAAGTAAGTGATACGGTTACCTAATTACTTTCGGGGTAGCTACCCTGTCTCCAACACAGCACAAGGAGGAATATTCTTCACTTTCAATGTCGATTTCAATGTCGACCTTCAATATTTTTGATAACATTTTTTTGTAAAGCAATACCGGATTCAAAATACACCTATATACGTGGAAATTTTAACCACGTTTTTAGAAGGTTGCATTCGTTCGCTTATTCTTTGTTTGTCTGGATGGAATCATGCCTCCAATTTTAATAAATAGACAATTTGAATTGTGCGAACGAATTTTTCGTCAATGTAGAGTAGGAAGAAAATGAACTGTCCGGTTTTCGAGTGGCCAGCTAGATACTTGAAAGCTTGAAACTAGCTCAGAACATAAAGGCAATGCACTATTTTAATTCATTAATCATCTTTAAGCCAATTGATTTCAGTAAAAAAATATTTTGGACTAATATGACAGTGTTGTTTATAGTAGCAATGTAGCAACTATATTGGGGTTAGTTGTTAGAGACCGCAACTTCGTTGTGGTAAGCTCGCCCTCTGTATGTTGATTCTGTTATGTCTTTGTTATGTTTTATTCATACCACCAATGTACATTAAAGTATAAATAAAATAAATAAATAATATCAATATACAAAGCATTCTAGAAATACCTGAGAGCTTATAGAAGAAATTTTGCATTTGATATCTGAATTCTTGAGGAAAGATTGAGGCCGTTTCATTTCTTAATATGATCTTACTAGACACTCTTTTGTTCATGAAATATTTCTAATTATTCTGTTACACCATGGCAATACATGGGAACACGTTGAGAAATTTAGTTGATAAAATAAAGTACAGGTGAGTAGGAGAATATTTATGGGTACACAACATTTGAATATTGTTTCGGAGTCACGCCATGATAAATATGGTACCTACCGACCACCCCTACTGAAATGTAAACATGTTGCCTTCGAGACTGGAGGGAAGCATTGCCAGTGTGTCTAGCTGCTGCTGCGAGAGAATCTCTTCATGTTTATGAATGTTTCAAAAGCATTCCGAGATTACCCATTCTTCCTCGTTTACGACTGAGAATATTGTCGGAATTGTTAAATTATTAGGGGAAAAAAGTTCTTAGATGTAGTTACAGAGGCTTCTTCTTTCTGATCAAAATTCAAAGATAGGTCTGGACCAAATATGTAGACTCCGTTCCTCCACTCCTTGCTGTCACTCCCTAGCCTCGTCGTTTCCAGGAAGGTGCTACAAGGCATATGCCTCGATCACCTGGTCTATATAGTTACCTCTGGAGTGGCGTTTATGCTTTTTGCCCTCAATCATTATTTCGACGATAGTAACAAGCAGACCCGGGTGCCTGATGTTATATATGGTGTGTTCAATTAGAAGTCTTTTCGCTTAGAGATAATGTTTACTGATTGTGGCTAATTTCATGTGGCTAGCAGATTCTTTGCATGGTTAAATCATCCGCGATACGTGGGATCAATATCTTTATGATCACCGATGAAAATCCTCTGAAAATGATCAGAAAACTGTTCGGTGTCTTTTTTTTCTCCTACAAGAAGTTTCTAAGTTAACATTCTAAAACATTGAATTCATCTAATAAATTATATGGCGGAGATTAAACATCTTTATTCAGATGTGTTTAATCTTAATTAAGGTGCAAGGAAATAATTATAGTTTGAAAGTTTTTTTTTTCTCTTTTTCAATCATAATATAGAACTTTGTTCCAATGTAATGGTCTGTTTTCCTAACAATACGGTACTGCTATTAAACAGCGGTGAAAATTTCAGTTTAGAACATTGTCAATATTTTTACGGTAGTGACAAAAAACGTTGTCATAATTTTGAATGACTGCCGTCTTGTCAGACGACGGACCGCTCCCTAGGAAGGAAAACAGTGCATAAGCTGTGCTCATTTGTATGAGAAAATAGTCATTTACATTTTACACCATTTTTTTTTTTAACTTTTTGTACACACTACACATACCGGTATTGAAAGTTTTGGCATTTCTTCGAACATAGTTATAAAAATATTAACTCACTGGTTGACAAACTTGTATCAAGTTGAGAGTAAAAGGACTCGAAACATGTAATCCCTGATAAAACACGTATTCGAAGTAATTTTCTCGTCTTCAAATAAAAGTATACCCTTGACAAACAGTATTAATCTTCCAAAGCCATTAAAGGGACATTTTCATATTAAAATTATAATCTTTGAATAAAGCGCATTTTTGCCAACACATAGATCTGCGTAGACAGTCAAAAGTCGCATAATGGAGGCAGCATTTAGCGCACTTCTGTGAAGTCCATTATAGAATAATAAGGCGAGGGGTATTGAATACTTGGGTAATAAAACGTACGTGACTGGGCATGGGGCCGATGGCTTGACGGCCCGACACCAATAAAAGACGACTTATTCAACTGCAACCTGGAATATTTATTGACTCCAGCCTCCATGAAGGTCCTACAGGCCTGTTTTATCCAGAAACATCCCCTGCAATAAAATACAACATTAATCTTGTATATTTGATTACAAGAACTTTTTTCATGACTCTATACCTAATAATATCTATCTATAGCATTTTATTATGTTCATAATTTTATTAGTTCTTTTTCTTTCAATGGCTGGCTTAGTATGATTATTTAACGATTACAACATTTGCCGTTTAGGCGGTCAAAAATTGGTCGAAATCCCCGAATTTTCAAATCATGGGAATCTTCAAATGTTGAAAAAGCCCATGCTCCCTGTGGGAATCGAACCCGCATCCCTGGCAATCCCACACCAGAGACCCTTAGCTACTGGGCCAAACGACCCAAAGACGACACCAATACCTTCGACATAACCAATAGGCATTTAAAGATACCGCTAAAAATTTACAGTCTCTACTTTTTAGCGGTTGCTAATAAAATTTGGTAGCTGAATTGTCTCTGCATTGAATTAATACAATAATATCAACTAGTGGTCGACCAGTGCTCGAAATTCGACCATTACTAATTTAGATTATAAGTTTGATCATTATTATGATTCCATTGTCAACGACTGAGCGAGCGCTATTTCAAAATTTTCTTTCAAAAACAATGACATGGATACGTCAAATTTGAAATGTTGTTAAGATTTTTTCTTTTATTATTAAAGACAAACAATACTAATATACCTATTCTCAATTTAACAACAGATAAACAAAAGAATATATGCGTCTGTGACAATGTCAAATACATCGGAGTGTGTGTATCAAATACATAACAGTACAGTAATGTGCGTAATGTTTTTTTTTATTGATTCAATGTATTTTTAATAAAAATATTAGCATTCGCCACTCCTTCTCTATATAAACTAGAAGTGTGCGAAATTTCATACTCCTCCGTCCGCACAATTTTCGTCAAAACGGTCACAAAGTTTTTGCTTCACGTATTAATATATATAGATTTTGCCAACTGTCGATCAATTATCATTCTTCGGAAATATTTCCTCTGGAATTCTATAGATTTTTACAAAAAAAAAAATAAGATATGTACACAACTTGTATATGAATGATTTACAGTAAACAGTAAACTCTGTCAATGTCAGATGTATCACGAAATCGTAAATTTAAAAGTACTTTAACACATTTTCGCGCCTCCTTTAATACGTAACAATTCTCATTGTTGGCAATAAAATATTTTGATATTATTTCTTATTAATTTTCTCAGTTAGTCCGCCCATTGTATTCATCGAACGTCCTCATCTGTCAAAACCAAACAACCCTGTTTTATTGTTGAGCGTATTGTTGTTTCAAATCTGAATAAAATATTTTAAGAAGCTTATTTTATTTCTATTGCGAACGAAACCAGTATTTTTGCTCAAATTTTGAGGCTTTATGGAAAAAACTTAGAAAGTATTCAATCTTGAACTTGATTATTAAATTTCATCGTATTTCGATGTCGTCTTAGGTCTCCACAAGGTCGAATATCACTCCTGAAAGAGCATTGATGTCTCTGACTGTTAAAAAGAGTTTAAAGCTCCATATTTCTGTCCATTTGGATAAGTTTGCAGAACCAAGATGTCGTCTCTTTTCAATACATCTGGGACCCTATTTTTTTCCTTATTTTTAATCAAAGGTTACATTCGCAATTTTCCATTCTAATTCATGATAAAAGCACACTTCCACCTAATAATTAAACTACCACTTTTTTTTTTTTTAATATGAACGTAATTCTCTTTTGTTTTGGATCAATATTCACTCCTAGATTATATTATGATCATCTTCTTCCATATATGTCTTCTTCTTTTCCTTCTCGAAGGCTTGCTTTATTTATTTATTTATTTATTTATCTCTCTATCCATAGGCCCTTGCAGGCACTTGGTGGCGTATGCAGTGGCTTTATCGTTAATAAAATTGGTAACAACATTCTTAAACACACAAGCTGGTTATTATTAAGTTTCTAACCTTTCATGCGAGTATTAAACAAATTGAAAATTAGTTACTTGCGCGAAACAAGTAACTAATCGATATATAATTTGTAACATTACGTGTAAAGAAGTGATTGGTAGCCGTGCGGTCGTAGCACGCCGGCTTTCGTATTGTTTCGTTTGGAGGTTGTGGCTTTGATCCCAGGCGCCGACCATCTTCCTCTTTCACGACACAAGCTTTAAGTAGCTGACTGTGAGTGAGCACATATTCATGTAAAAAAAAAAACTTTTTTTTTGTAAACTTTTAATACCTATAGATTTTTTTAAGATCGATTTTAGAAGGCTATAAGATCTTTCATTACCTTTTCTATCCTAATGTGCTATATGAATTGAATAATCTGCAACAGAAAAAAGAATCTTAGTTGTTTTCATTTCGTTTACAAGAATGTGTTTCATTTTTTAACCAATGACAAAAATAGACAATAAGCTAACTTAATTCATCCTTCGTCCTTTCTTCAACAAAAAAGTATCAAAAGCTATACCATACCTAGATTAAACTACCCTCCGTTCAGGATTACTTCGGTTGATAATTCCACCTAGACTTGTCCCGTTTTACATAACAAAATGTCCTGTTGTACTGAAAAACCTCGGTATATTTCTACGAGCGCTGAAAAAAAAACCCCCGATGAAAGAAGGGTAGTTGTATCATACGGAATAAAAGATTATTTTAATGTCCGTTTTGGGGGTAGTTTATGATATTGCACACGTACTTTAGGGTAATCTTCGCACGGCTTTTTATCCTTTGCTTCTAATATCCTACTAAGAATATATTAATGCCTTCTAAAAACTTCCCGACTTATCGCAAGTATAACTAATAATAAGAACGTTATAATTTTCAAAGTTATTCGAGTTTCTCATTTTTGCCAATAAAGATATTTCACAACTCAAGCTCAACTAAGACACTAATGAAAGTAGAAGAAAAAAAAAAGGTAATTTCGCTTATTACTTTTATTAGGGTTTTAAAATTTGAAATATCGATGCCTTAATTTTTCTCTTATTCGTAAAATTCTTTAAAGAAAATCACTTTTAAGATATTTACAATAAGATATTCAGTATTGATTTCGAGTATCTACAAAGAAAATAATCTTCTTCTTGAAATATTCACCCCCGTGGGGGCGGAATTGCCGTATCAAATGCACGCTAAAGACACACTGCTTGATCCATGTCACGAAGGGTCTGTTTGTGACTCAGAAGGAAGTTAGGGTATAATTATTTAAAAGCTGCAAAGTGGTTTAAGAAGCCTGGATAATTAATGAGCTTTAATTTAATTTACTCAATGGCATTATTTTTCAAAAAGAATATGTTTATAAAATGTAAAAAAAAAAATTAGCTTTATTTTTCTACTTCCTTATACTTGTATCTCAAACTTTTAATTGACTGAATATCATAATTTACCCATCGAAACTTACATTTGCATCTTGATCCATTTCTCGACTGCCGAACTTATGATAAGGTTTTTCATTATATTTTCTCCTTTTCATTTATTACTCTCACTGTAGAAGATACATTAAACAACATCGATAATTTATTTATTCTTGTGTATCTTGTGAAATGTGATTCACAAACTTAATCAAACTTTCATAGTCAACCGAGAATATATTCATGCTCTTCATTCTGAAATCAATCTACAATTATGTTCATCCGTGTCTTCCTAAAACGACATCATGTCACATGTGCAATATACAAGTTGAACTGTCGTTACATATCAAATTATTTGTCGATAGAAATACAAGAAACGACGGAGACGTCTTCTCCGTTCTGAAACAAAGAAGTATGATTCAGAATGTCCTACGTAAGAACCGTTAAAATGACAAAGGAAGAACATTCCCTAAATCTGCAGATCTCCAAATGAACTTCTGAAAAATGGAAGGCTATTGGTAATTTAAAAGGCGTAAGAGAAAAAGTAAAGAAGTATCTCCAAACAGCTATGCAGGTATCACATACATTCTTCCCTTTTCCATGCAACATTTCTTTCATATTTGTCTCAAAAACCTGACCAGAACAATCAGCCCAAAAATTCCTATTCAAACAAAACTATAGCAAGTTTATTACGTCAGTGAGTCTTCCAAGAAGCTGTTGCGTAAGTATGCGTTGTCTTCGACAATGGCATCTCTCTTAATGATTGGACGCTACTGCTTTGAAGTTCACACCAAAAGCTTTAAAAAAATTTGAATCACCGAATCGTGACTTACGGTTCCATTAGCGTTTTATCATCGTTGTGGTATCGTCATTATGCGATAGATGAGTTTTTTTTTTGTGTTGTGTTCCACTCTTGATCACTGGGTGATCCACGAAGGTTTCTCGGAACTGGAACGATAAATCAAGTTAGATTAATATTTTTTTATCGCACTATGGCGACAGTTTTAACGTTGACCTTTTCTGTTCATCATTTATTTAAATCGTTGAGTAACTATGATTTTGTTTTAGGATCGACAATATTTAATTTTAAAAGTTTTTTCGTGGAAAATTAAGGATATCTTCCGTAAGATTATCTAGAGCTTAATGCGTCGTCACTCCTGGTTCGTCGAATCAAACCTTAAGTGATATGAGTAGATAGACTGACTTCAGGTCTGTAGCTTTTAAAATTAAGAAGAAAATGCGCGATGAATGATTTGACCCTGGAAGAAGTTTGTCTGGAAAAAAATTGATTTCATGCAATAGCAATGTCAATGATTTGGACAGGTTAGGTGATGCCTTACAACAGTTATTTTACCCTTTTGGTATTTCAAGTATTAGAAATGTCGCTTTGTGAGATGCGTCATTTTGCCGTATAATGTAAAGGAAAAAGTTAACATCGAGCAACTCGTCTGCTCATTTTATTTTCATTGAGTTTTTTTTAAATAACCTTTAAATTTTCACATTGTTTGTTCATTTTTTCTTCCTTATACCACGAGTAAGATCTCTTAAAAAAACATAAAAAGCTGAATAAAAATTATCTTGAATAAAACTGTCATAAATTACAAAATTCAGAAGAAAAATGCATACAAAAAACATGTTTTAGTCAAAATCAGCATCATTATTAAAGGACTGTAGAGGAAATTAAAAGATTTAAAGCTTATTTCTTTTGTAAAACTTTAAAAGTAAGATATTTTAGAAGAAAATCTCCAAGCAAGTGTTGTATAGGAAATGCCGCATTCGTTTACGAGTAGAATCAGCATACAATAATTGGCCCTTCAAAACCTACTCAGATCTAATGAAACCACATAGGCCTTCACACATGAGCCAAGATACGGATCATTTCGCAAATACAATCATTTGCACCGAAGGTTTCTTTTAATGACGTACCTCAACTCCGCTAAAACTCGCCAATAATTGTTATGTTAAATTTTCCCAGAAGCCCGATTCCCCCCTGTAAATGGGAACATGTTGAAGTTAGGTCAGGAAGAAAGGTCTAATACACATGTTCATACACTCAATGATCTTATTAGGGAGACGTTCCAAAGTTTTAGTCAGGAGATTGACCACTTGCAAATTATTGCTAAATCAACTCCATGGCCGTATAAATGAATTCATTCTCCATTCAGTGCATTCTACAAATATAATATGCATTACCTTCAACCACGCGTATTTCAAGTTCCCTTTTATTTATATATTTATTCTTAGAGTGTGGATATTAAATTTTAAAAGACAATTTCAAATATAACACAATGTAAAACCTCTTGTCGTATAATTCTTTGTATCTGGAGGCAGTGACTATCCAGATGTACAGGCTTTGTCGTTTTCAGTCCAGTAGGAAGAGCTTCGATCCCTTGACGATGAGCTGCCCGACTTCATCTAGCATTTCGCGTTTTTTCAGCTCCTTCTTTGTTATATTTCCAAAATATATGAGAACGTTTTTGTGGCATTTTCTTTCTGCCCAGATATTTTAGTTTTGTGCACGAACGGTAATCCATGAATGCGCCTCCATCACAAAAATCCAAAGGCGTCTATTCTCAACCTTTTAACAGAATGTATTGTCAAAGACTTTGCAGCATACAGAAAAGCAGATTCAAATAAGTCTCGTCAAAGCGGTTTTAGCCACGAGGATCCATATCTAAAAAAAAAACACTTATTCTTTTCACAGATTGCGTTATATTGATGGGATGAACTTTTTAAACCATATACTGTACTGTTAAAGAATCCACATCGAATACAGGATTAATGCTATCACTAATCGTATTGGTTTCGCTGTAATTACCAGTCTCTTTCCTACGTTTTAAGTTCCTGTGAACATTACCATCGCCTCGCATAGGATGCGTTTCCCCACGAATAATATAAAAGAACAACAAACTAATGTGCGCCATTTGTTTTGTCGAATACCTGAGTCGAATTCTAGTAACATACTCGGGTTATATTGGAGTTCACTCGAGAACAATCATTAAAATGCTTCGTTTGTTTAACTACATGTTCTGTTAAATTATTTCATTTTATTTCCAGGTAAATTTTTATATAAATAAAGTTTGAATAAAAACTAACAAAGCAATTGACGGCAAGACTTACATAGAGCTTTATACGAAAAGAAAAACTAAAAGAAATAAGCGACTTTATAAGAATAACTCATATTTGATTCCAATATCGTTCATACTTATATATTATAGATAGGAAGTTAAAAATGTAATAAAAAAAAATAAAAGTAAATAATATAGGTACTCCTTGTTTACATAAAAATACAAAAAAATATTAGTGACGATAAAAGAGGGAGGATAAAAGGAAGGAAAAATGAAATGAAAGGTTCAAAGTAAGGATATGCATATTCCACTATAATCCCATGATGTTTACTGCATATGATTCTTACATAGTTATTTCGGGCCTACTATTGCCTTTTACTTTAGTTTTGAAAGCTTTGAATTATCAAAGTGTTTGAGCCTGTGCTTCCATATGTTTTTCTTATACTTATTACCTAGATGAAGATAAATATTGTATACATCATAACATTTATTTGATTTCTGCCTTGAGAAATAAACCCCGAAAACTCTTTTTCGTGACGGACAATTCTACATTCGAGATTTTTGTTTACTTTCGTCATAAATATGACGAAAGATGGGATATATTATTCAAAGAATAATATATTGTATGTATGCGAATAGACGACTGCATAACACAATCACAATTTTATGAGCGTAATTTATTAAGGATAATACAATAAAGTTTATTCTCATCATCTTACGCGTAACTCTTAATACGTATTTAAAAGATGTTACTTTCTCAAGTAAATAAATTAAGCAAAGTAATGTGTGTAGAAATAATGAGTGTTTTGTAACGTATATAGGGAATTTTGTATATAATTTCGGTTAGCCACCGCACATAATTAATTACTTACGAACTTTTCCACGAATTAGGTACACATTTTGTTTTTAGGAAACTTTCCTCTTTTGTCATTTGACAATGTGTATCCATGTACACAGCACTAAATAAATTCGTTACACACAACTGACGTGTATCTATATATCACTCCGGAG
Organism: Mystacides longicornis; assembly: GCA_963576905.1. Classification (NCBI taxonomy): domain Eukaryota; kingdom Metazoa; phylum Arthropoda; class Insecta; order Trichoptera; family Leptoceridae; genus Mystacides; species Mystacides longicornis. The sequence goes on from OY756426.1 coordinate 7,594,793, forward strand.
TATTTGGAGGGAACGAGGGGGTCTATCCAAGAGCGGAACACTGCATGCTTCGCTTGATACATTGCACACATCCATTAAAACTGAAGAAAAAAAAAACTTGTTCCACAATATAGATACAAAGGTTACCTCAACAAATAGCAATTCGTTTTAGATTTACAGATGTTTGTGCCCTTGCAGTTTCATATCCTTAACTATTTATCAAAGAAAAAGCTTTGTGAATGCTATTTTTCAAAGTTGCGGGATGTTATTGCGTGTGAAAAGACGAGGTCCGATTGAAAGAAAACGTCGAGACAGGAGCTAAATACCTACACTTTTTATATAAAAAATTAAATAAATACTTTCCTACGCGAAGGTGTCATTTTTAAAGTCAACCAGCCTAGTCAGTTCCCCTAGTATCAGTCGAATCGTCTCTCGTTAAAATGCGCAATTCTCGCAGGATGAAGACGTATACATTTCTGAATAGATGAACGTTTCTTTGATCGGTTCGCTAAAATTATTTGTAGTATTTTCCAATAAACTGGTCTTTTCCTGGGGTACAGGTCGGAAATATCACATATTTGCCAGGAATCAACGTCTAGGAAATGAGGAAAACTTTGACATAAATCGATACCTGAATAATACAGCATCGACAGAATCAAAAAGTACTTTCTAAAAGAGTGACTGCTATTTCTTTTTTCCTCAATAAGTCCCCCACACATATCTCTTGGGGGCGATGAAAAAGATAAGTGGCTACCACCAATTTATTCGTAACGTCTCCATTTATGATGCGTCACGGTGCCATTTTAAATGTAATGGGCTACATGCAAAGCCACATTGTTAGAAGCGTTCCATTAGTATTCATACTCTATTAACAATTCCATACGCACAGGAGCAAAGGGAGTGCTTCATTGCGCATAATTCTGCGCAATCTATTTCCAGAGGGTTGTTAATTCCTGGACGGTATCCGCTGAATGGATAACCATCTTTATTTTTTTAATGACAAATCACCCTTGGGGAGACATTTTACCGCATGCATTTCAAACCTTTTAATATTCGAGTAGAAGTTCCAAATATTTAAGTGTGATGTATGATCAACATTTTTGTTTACAATGACTCAATTGTGTTTAAGACGACCCTGGCTGGCGATTCTGTTATGAATCTATGACTACATTATTTGACACCAGCATAAGCCGTTTTAGGAGAATCACCAGAGAAGCCTTCTGATAGTCCATCCTTTGCGTGCATGCACTCAACGGAGTCTGCATCTTTTAATAGCCCTTCCTACTCGCCTGTCTTACTCTTTAGGCTTGGAAATTCGCTGTGTCTCTTAATCACTGGTCTTATTTGAATAAATTATTGTTTTGTATAATTGTTGCAGTGATCAGAGTCTTTATCTCTTCAGTAAAACCAATTTTGATTGTTTTTTTTTTTTGTATTTGTTGACAGATTCAGTGTTAACTATAGTTTGTATGTTTATTGTATTGCCAACCATTTTGTTTTTTTTTTACTAAAATAAAATTGTAAAAGGCCTTGGCCGTATATATATTGATAATAAAATAAAATAAATTAAAAAAAATAACTACCTATATACGAAAAATCAGCTATAAAACGCTTAGGTTTATAAGTTCTTACCATTGAATTTTTTGATGTCATGTTAATTTGGTTTGTTTAACTCTGTATAAACGGTTCTTGTTTATTTCCATGTTGGGTTGATTAAGAATATTAAGACAAGCGGGATAACAAGCTTATATATCCTGTATATTTTCATGAGACTTTCGAAAAAGGTTAGTAGGTACTTACCTAATTAAAAATATCCCAAAAACAAACCTATACAATTAAAAATTTAACGACCTCTTATCCCTCACAAACCCATGGCGTTGCGTACCAAACACAAAACAGCTTTCTTTTCATCGACGCATTTAATGAAGAGACGCCGCATCTAGTACCCAGCGCATATGATTCAATGATGCATGCCCAGCATCTTACGAATTGTAACTACTTGTAGTGTAAAATGTATCTCCATTGTGGTCATTTCAGTTTAAATGAGGTTTGTTATGCGTATATCTTTTCCCGAGCTTTCATTCAGGTGACTCAGCACTGCTTTATATTTATATTGTCTGGTTATATTATATACTTGCACAGTACCATGTATGGTTAAACCTACTTATGCGGACAAGTTATAAGAGTTAAGAAACTTACATACAATGTAGCGAAAACGAAACATTGCAAATAGAGCAGAGATAGTATCCATTGATCACGATGTAGTTTCAACTTGAACTATGGTACTGTATAGTGTTTTCGATAAAGTATTAACCATGTTATAATGTTTTAGATAAAGTACTGTACTAACCATGTTTTAGAATTTAAGATAATGTACTAATGGTATGCTGGTGCTTCTACATACATGCATAGAACTGATCTACAAGGATGATAATCTCGCAAAGTTTGGACAAGTTAGATGTTTTATGCTTTAAAAACAGGAAAAAATGGAATCGTATAAGAAATCCAATCCATGGTTTGATAATACGGGTGTAAAATCAATGTATAGAGACATCTACAGCCGCGCTCCACGAAACTGTGTGACATTTCGAATCCCATACTAATGAAATTGGGTTTTTTGTTTATTTTTTTTTTAACCATAAACGACGTTTAAGATGTTTTTTGCCCCTGTTTGTTTTCAGTACAATGATTAGCAATAATCCTATTTTTTTGTTTCTCTAAAAAAACATTTTATTTTCTGGAACTGATTCCATCAAAATGTATGAAAGAGTGGAGCGCAAAGCTGTCAAATGACGTCACACTTTCCACACGTATTGTCGACTTATCAGGATCATCGCAACATATTTAATCTGGTCGTGGAGACCCATGGGGCATGGACGCCTTGATCTTTTTTAAAAAAAACCTATCAAGATAAAAAATCTCCCAAACTGTTAGAAATACTATTGTAGTAAAAAAATTTACAGTTAAATTTTACATCTTTAAAGAAATGCACCCAATTTTTCTTTAATATAGATTTGTTATTGTGATGCAAATCTTATCTGACATTGGCGGCTATCTATGGTCTGTGAATACTCAGAGTAATCCTTCCAGTAAGTCTTACAAGGTCTGCAACCTGTTGCCCAACAAGGCACTGCCTATGGTTTTCGATATCATGGCCCAACAAACCACTGTCAAAGGGTTCCCGACTTCGGCCAACCAAACCACTGTCAAAAATTTTCCCGGTAATTGCCCACCAAAACTCTTTTTAATAAAGTTTTTCCCAACAATAGTCCACCAAATCACTATGTTTAATAATCTCCCTACGACGGCCCAACAATCCTCTGTCTTAGGTTTTCACGTTTTCAGCCAAGATTCTGTCTCAAAATGTGATAGTTTGTTTTAAAATTATATCTCTCGTTTTAAAAATCATCGCGAAAATTCGACAGGGTATGCATTATATGTCTTTAAACATTAATACCAATAAAATTATTGCTTTGTATAAAAGGTTTTACAATTTATTTTGAGATGCCTATGATAATATAAATGTGTGGAGGGTTAGACGGATAGAAGTCTTGTCTTTGAACTACTGCGTGTAATGTGAATTTCGTTATATTAAAATTGGTTCCAAATTTCTACAATTTTCCCTGAGGAAATTTACTAAGAGCAACATAATCCCAACACACTTATAATATTAGGTTCTATATAAGGATATTATTATCTCTAAAGAAACTCTTTATAGTTGTTCATATTATTAACAAAATATAAACCAAAATTTGTCCAAAATATTGCTTCTACAAATAAATTCGATTACAGAGTTTCAACCGTCTTTGCTAGTTAAAACTCCAATGGAAGTGCATTAATTTTACCCGATACCTCATTTTTTAAAAATCATGGAGGCTTGAAAATCACTTATTTTTGTCAGGACCTTTTTTCAAACCTTCTTTCCAATAAGAATGAGAAAGTTTCGTCCGATTGTAAGCATACGATACATCAAAGGCTACATGATTAACACGTCTGAGCTTATGGTTTGTAAACTTATAACGAAATATTGAGTAGTCAAACAATTAGTTTAAAATTTAAGGGGATGCTTATGGCAGCTATTTTTGTGTATTTAGGTATATATAAAATCAAAATAAACTGTTTAAAATATGTAAGCAGGCACCTACTACAAAATGTGGGAAATGCTAAACGGAAAAATATATTTATTTATTTATTTAATATTTATTAAATCATTCACGGCGTTAACGCCTTTTACATGTCATTAATTTATTAAGAAAGTGAAGAAACAAAAATACCAACAATATCACACAAATCGAATACAATCATACAATATAGTTAAAACAATAATAAAAAAATTAAAATTTATGATAAAAAAGCACGATTCAATTTTAATTTTATTTAATTTAAAACAAAAGCAAAAGGAAAACATTATCTACGTGCATAATCCATCACTATTATTGTTATTAACAAAAAAAAAACAAAGTTAGAAAAAAGACACAAAAAAACATAATTTTCAATCATATTTAAGATAGTTCTCAAAATATATTTCTCTTTCGATTTCAAAAGTGTCGACTTTGTAGACAACCAGAATACTATACACGTCACAATATACATTGCCAAATTCGTGACTTGGTACTTTTGACATAGGTATTGTTCTTGGTAATCCGCACATGTCCCCAATGCATTACGGAGCGTGATTTTCTGTCTAGTTTTGGTTTTATTATGTTGAGGGCAAAAACCAGCTAACAATCGAACCACTCTCCGTCACAGAAATCCCAACATCCCATTTTCCGGCCAAATATTTTTTGCCGGCCAACTTTACATGAAACATGACCTCCATTGTAACAAAATCCTATGGAACCCACAATTATAAAAAGTTCAATTTTATCCGAATATGTAACAACTAATGACTAACAATTCATAAGTGATCGATTTTTACACTGCGGGCTTACGACCGTCTTCTACTGTTATTTTGAAGGCTGGCTTAGTGTGATCACTTTACGTTAACAACGTTCGCCATTAGGTGGTAATCCTAATCATGAGAATTATTATCATGTCGAAAAATCTCATGTATACAACAAGTGGATAATCAATAAGTAATGAAATATACAGCTAAAAGTTGGAAATTATTGAGAACATGAGAGCAACCAAATTTAAAGACTTCGACTACTGTCATGTATTTGCCGCCAGGATATGAAATTTTATAGCGTTTGCTTGCAGTTTTCTTGAATATCACTTATTATCGGTGTGGCTCGTAAACTTTTATTACTCATCGCGGTTTTTTTTACCGTAAATTATGTATTTGAATGCATAATAATAAAATGTACATAATGTTTGTACAACCGCAAAAGCGAAAGATTTACGACGGATCGCATAAACGGGACAACCAACTCTCGGTTGTGGTAAAGCACATCATATATATTCGGTCATGGACAAAATCTTATAATAAAAATTATTTTATTATTTAAGTTTTAACTGAGTATGCTTTACTTTTAGAAATGCAAGACTTTGTTGAACATAGGAATTCAACTATTTCTGTAGCTGATGTGTACGAAGCTAAGAATTAGAGCTGACAGTTTTCTTTATTTATCAGCCTTAAATCTTCGGCCCTTTTTAACACGGTCAAGAAATTTTTCAACTGATCAACCGTACAGAAGGCAAAAGAAAATCTAGGCTTGCATATGTTTGCCCAAACTTGGTACATACTCTGTTTTATTCCTTTAACCTTTTAAATCTTTTATATGTTCCAAATATATGTTATTTATTTATACGAGTATGAAGCTATGATAAAAAAATAGATGTATGAGCTCAGATTATGACATGATAATAAGAAAAAGATCAACTGCCAAATTTGAATGAAGCTTTGATCAACTGTAAAAATATTAATTAATAGTAATAATAAAAGAAACGAAATTATTTCTTTCAAAATCAATTCGATTTTAGTATACAGTTGTCATACTTACCGATTGTCTCGTCTTTACTCCATTCGTAATTTTGTATGTGACAACAAAACATTTTCTCATATTCAAATGTTTTGATTGGAATCACTACAAAAAAATCTAAATTTGATTTTATCCTGAAGAGGACATTTGATTATATTCATAATAATTTTTATTATATTTCATGGAAATTTCAATTAAACCTTCTCAATGTCAAAAACAGAAACCTTTTCAGTAAAACATCTTTATTATCAATCTGCGATTCGATGAATTTTGTAATCAATCCAGTTTTATTTTAATTTTATTCTAAAAACAAACCTATTATCTTTTTTTTGCCAAAAAGTCTGATCCATTTAATTTCTTCATGATTTCGAGGAAATAAATCTACGAGTATTATAAATAACTAGCTTTCCCGACAGACTTTGTCCTGTTGTGGTCCCAACCAAGCGCGCATCCAGGGGGGGGGGTCATGACCCCCCCCTGGGCTGGGTCCAGGCATTTAATTTGATGTACCTACAGTACTTACATTTATTAAAAAAATACCTACTTTTCTATTATAATTACAAGTTATTGTGGTTCATGACCCCCCTGGATCATGGAAATGACTTTTTTTTTTAGGAAAAGTTTAGTTTCTAGATACCAAATTTTAGAAATGACCTTTTTTACTATGTCGTGACCCCCCCCCCCCCCCTGGCGCCAATGCTGGATCCGCCCTTGGTCACAACCTAATATTGAATTCGAATTATTTGTATGGTGATGAATTTATTATCTTTTGACCAATGTAATTCCGAACGATGCGTCTGTTTTAAACCATGTATATTCCATCCGTATTCTGTCAATCGCACCAATTGACAATTTCTGACAATATTTAAAAATTGGAATAAAAATTATTAGGTAAAAAGTACTAATTAGGTTGTCTAAGTAGAGTTTTCTTTAATTTTCTAATTTTCCATGCATATTTCTTAATTTTTTTCTTCTAAAGGACATTCTCCTGATAAAAGCCTACACGACAAAAAAAGAATTAGCGAAATCGGTCCAGCCGTTTAGGCGTGATGCGATGACATCGGGAAATAGCTCTCCATTTTTATATACAAGACAAGATTATTAAGGGTTAAAATGATTCAATAATAATTATTGTTCTCACATATCAAATTAGCAGGTATAACAATGGGGCTAGTAAGAGTTTAATAAGAGCTTATAAATAGGATTCATCAACATTAAACGATCGAATCGTCCGATCATTTTGTATTGAAAACTTATACTAGGCTACAGGACTTAAGAGAAATAAAAATGTCTGTTACACTTACTATAATATTGTAACGTTTGAGACACATTTAATTCAATATTTTGGGGGTAGAAAGTTGTAGGTACGGTCTGTTTTATTATTTTGTATATATTTTAAACCGGCTTAATATGTCTTTGTATATGTGCAATTGAACAAATAGTTAAATTTTATTCAATTTAAGTAGATTTTTTTTATCATAAAACTTAATTTAAAACCTATCTTACAATGTTTTTTTTTTATTTCCAGGTATGTTCATACAAAAGCAAAATTTGGAGTTGACCATCCTGCCACATTATTGAGTAAGATACATTTTATTCCACTCCCAATATCGTATTATACAATAATAAAGAACGTGTAACATTTTGTTTTACCATTTCACATCAATATTTCAGAAGTTTCTCAAATACCTTTACTGAATCTATTTGAAAAACAACATTAACGACTCCAACAGCATTGTTGAAATTTTTGTTTAAATTTACATATAATGAGATTAATGTATATATCATTTTCCTGTATGAGAGTGTGTTTCTCAAACTTTGCAACTAGAAGATCAGTAATCTTCCTGTGGATCTTATATCTCCCCCACGCATCTCTACACACCGGCACTATGCGGACAAGCTTAATACTTATAGGTACTTGCTGGTAAATGCAGTGTGACTAGTACGGGTCGTTCTAACCGAGCAAGTAAGCAGGTACATTTTCATACCCATTACAATATAAAACACCCTATATAATGTATACGTGTGCAAGTGTGACTGTAAAGTTATTTACCTTATAAGATTCTACAGTGTGTAAACACATTGGTAATAATAATTGACTTGATGATGTCTGTACATATGTGGTCGAAACGCTATGTATATTGTATAAACCCATTAGGAATAAATGAACGGTTGCCATCACACAAAAATCTTTGCAAGCGTCCCGTTTGAATAGGAATAATTTATCGCATGGCAATTAAAATGAATAATGTTAGGAATTTGAAATATTATGTGTCTTCTTGCAGTTATATTGTTTAATTTTGCAGTCTACGGCAAAAACATTTGAAGCGTTGTTGTGACGAATTCGGACCACCAAAATGAGTAGATACCTACCTGTATGTGTGTTGATTTATGGAAAATAATATTATTTGCACTTTTTGAGATGTTAAAACTAAAAATAAAAGTTCATCAGTTGGTTATTATTATAATTAGCAGGCAGAGAAAAGGCTACCTCCACTTTTTTTTATTCTATCCAAACACACTTCTTTTGTTTCTTCCACCGTCATTAAACTTTTCATAGGTACGACCTCTCCTATATCCTTTGCTTTTGACCTGGTCATACTTGAGGGCGGAATCTATGCATTCGACCACCCCATCAACAGCCATTTTAATTATTATTTCTTATTCTTTCTTTTAGCTAGCCTTCTTGCGTCTACTTCTCATCATAGGGCTCCCCATTTTGTCGCCACCTCTCTCTTTCGTTTGTGCTTTCCTTATACAGACGAAACTAGTGCAAGCCACGATTTCGTCACTCTACATCATCTTTGGCTTTCATCTGCTTCCCTTTTCCAACCATGGACCCCATTGTAAAATGATTTTGGTCCATCTGTTATTCTATCCGCGTGCCTAGCACACGAACACTTCGGGTCCGTAACTCTGTGGACAATATTTGTGAACCTTGTCATTCCTCTGACCCACTCATTTCTCCTTCTGTCTCTGAGCAAGATATCCAACACGGACCTCTCCATGGCTCCCTGTTTGTCACAATCTCCTTTGTGAGGGTCCACGCCTGACATCCGTATGTGATGCCCTTTTAATTAAGTACTTATATTCTCGCTGGTAACACTTAAACAAGGAAATGACTTATGTTATAAGAAGATTAGAGTTACAAGACATGTTTCCGTTTGCTTATTTGCCAACAGTAACCACAACACAAGATCACTTTATACCTATCACCTACATATTGTATATTGGTCCGTGTATTGTTGCGGTCTGGCGTACTCGATCCCTGCTTCCCGTATGGTCCACTGCTCTTAACCGGACATCGACCGCATCGCAGACGCAATACCAACACTTGTAGATATAAATCTCCGCTACGAACAACGTCACCACTCTTCGACGTTGCACTTTTCATGGCCACGTACGGACAATACACAATATTACACTGCAAGTCTATTAAAACCTATAAAACGCAATGAAATTTTAACTACTACGTACTTGAATAGACATTCGGAACAAAACACTAGACATTTTCTGTCACAATTTTTGTTTATGAGGTAAAAGGACGTTGATGGGAAGGAATAGTAGTGACCACGTAAAAAAGTAATGATAAATAGTTCTAACTAGTAATAATTACTATGCTAGATAAGTGACCCTTTTTGAAGCCGGAGCCGAAGTCATAATAAATCGTAGCGAAAGATCTGTTGTCTTGGTCTTTTTATCAATATAACAAGTGAGATAGCAAATGACAATGTTATAATAATACACAAACACGAATAATTCACTATGAAAAATACTTCACATAGTATTTATTGGATAGTATCGTAGTCATAGTATTTATTACACACGAACTTGAGATATTGATATATTTGATGATTAATGTAAACTATAGTGACTCTTCCACACAAATGGGAGAAATTCACAGGGAACGAATGAAATTTTCCAAGACAGTGGGTAATATCTACCGATTTTACTGACGGAAAAAAACTTGTTTATTTATTTTTACTTAACGGTTTATTAAAATTTGTCAACACTGGTTCTCTCTATTATAAAAAGGATAACTGTTTAATATTCACAAAGAATATTACACAACTTTTTTCAAAGTCTCCTCAGATTTAGTTTGTCTTAAACTTTAGCATAGATCTCTTGCGTGAATTCGGAATGAATGTTAAGTATTGAAAAACTGATTTATTCATAGTTATGTAACACTTCTACAAACTATATTGATTTTTGTTATAACTAGTACCATTAAAAATATAACATAGAAACTAATTCAAAATCAAAATCGGTCATAAATAATTTACTGCTATGAATTCGCATCAAAATCTGATGATAATAACAACCGATCAATCGTTAAAATTTACGGTTCCCTTATTATAAAGCGCTTTGTCGTATGGTTCTAAAATGTCATTAACTTCTATTTTTTGATAAATAAAATAACAGAAGGAGGCTTCGCAGCATCCGTTTTAGACGTTCACCATTGGACATAGGCTGTTCAAAAAATGTTTCCTTGTTGAAAACGTTACATAAAGTAGGTACCTTATGCGTGTTAGTCTTGGAACAAAGACGTTCGCTGAAGAATGTATGTTTTTCCACGTTTCCAGTAAATTTTAACCATTAAGATTTGATATTCTACGTCTTACTCTTTTCATAGTTACTAGACAAGATAGATAAAGAAGTGTAAGAAGGTAGGGTCGTTGCTTTTTTTAGAATATCTTGCATATAAGTGGTTGATTTATTTTTAATATCTCTTTCTTGCGGTTGTGATATAGAGTATAGGCACCAGAAAATTCATATTTAAGAAATGTGGGAGGTGGTTGATAGACCAGCGGTTACGACGCCGGCTTTCGCACTGTTTCGTGCGGAGGTCGTGGGTTCGAATCCCGGCCGTGTCGACCATTTTCCGCTTTCACGACACAAGCATTTGCTTACTGTGAAAGATGTCAAAAGTGTATTTGTGTTCACTTCGAGTGAGCACAGATTCATTTTTATAAAAAAAAAAAAAAAAAATGTTAGTGTTTCTAGCTGTCACTTCATTGGTTGATCCTTATCTTGTTTTTTTATGCAATTCTTTGTAAGAATGCGCTACTACTCAAGATAAAAAAAAAACATGTTACATCGAAACCACCATAGCAAAATATCACAAAGACTCAATATGGCCTGTGTATTAGTAGTTAAAAAAAACTCACTTTGTTTATTTTATCAGAAGTAATGATTATTGAATTCGATAAACCAGAAACTTTAGTATTAATGAATTATTATTAATACAGCCTCCATTGTTCGTTCAATCATTCAAGAAGACTTTTCTAAGTATCCTGTGGCATTTTATGAAATTTTTCTTCGCAACAACCAAGAACATCTCAATTTTATTGACTTGTGGAAATCGTCACAAGAAAATATCTTCTGTGGTTGTGTAGCGCGTGTGCCTACAAAAATAAATAAACATACACTCTTCCATACTTACTACAAAAGTGTGTTTACATTGACCGGTCGCGTCCAATCTGAGACAGACCAACCTGATATTGTAATAAGTAATATCAATAAATAATAATTTAAAATGTATTAGGTAGGTACTTAAACATCTGCAAAAATTATCGATGCTATATCTGTGGTCATATTAGTGTTCCACAATCATAATTTTCTATTTTTTATGGTCCGAACTAAAAGTTATCTCGTAAAAATATATCTTTAATAATATTGTCTAGCTTGTGTTCTTCCTCAGCTGACTTGGATATGATAGTACTGGTACGAGTAAGTATTATCTAAAAGTCATTTGGATTGTTTACAACCGTCCATGGAATTGTGCGCCGCTGATGGATTTCTATTTGGGTCATACTTTATGGCCGCAATAATAATTCTCCCGAATGGAAGTCGATTATCAAAAAGGGAATCAGCGAGGATTTATTTTGATGGTATTTTTATACGTAGAATGGCGAACAGGGAGATAACTTTTATCACACCACGTGCTATAAAACTACCAAGGATCACCGCAGATTTATTTCAAATATCAACTAATTTGAAATATTTATTGTTAATTATTTTGCTTTTGCCAGTTTTCAAGCATTCAAAACCTCAACCGATCAGAAAAAGCACAATGAGCCTCGGACGCCTTCGAGCGCAATGGAGAGCTCTTGATGCCTCCCTATGCTCCTGAGTGGTGATTAGGTCTGCCGCATTGCGGATTTGGTTAGGGGGGATCCGCTGCGGGCTTGATTTGTGTGTGGCTGGCTTTTTGGCAATCGGGCAAGAGGTCGGCTTTTTGCGGATCGGGTTTGCTGCGGATTGGTATCCTCCGGGCTGGCTTGCGATGTGCGGGGGTCCTAAAAAGGGAGAATGTTATGTTGAGTGCGAAAAAATTCGTTCGCAGTGAAAGCAAATACGATGTTCTCGTAGTAGGGTCTGAAATTTAGAACTAATAATGTAAAAACTTCAAACGTACGGGTGGGTCCTATAAAATGCTCATTTTGATATCAAAAGATAATTATCTTGATTCATTGAACAAACTAAACCGCTGATAAGCAGTGTTCTTGAGTGTTCAATATCCTGCCTCGAATAAATAAATAAACGTTTCTCAGCACCATATCGCTGCGTTCTGTGAAGTAGCAATTTCCTCCCATCCAATTCTCAGTTAACCTTTTCATATATCCATGTAGTTCCTACGTGTCAATCGCATACTGGAAACCGTATTAATATTGTATAAAGAAAAATCCCACATATCAACCCTATAAGATTTATTTCTTTATAAGATAAACCGACCGATGTATGCACCCCCCCCCCCCCCTCCCCCATATATACATATATTATTCGAGTGATGTCTGTTTTAGATTTGATCTCTTTTGAGTACACACGTGTATAAATCTTCATTTGGATACAATGCGGATATACGTATAAATGTATGAGATGTGACGTGCGGCCGAGGAAAATCCTATCAGTTTTGTTTTGTTTGTAACCCCTTGGATTATGCATACAAAGCAACGCTAACGCCTCGACCCCATAACGAACAAACGAAAAAAAAACGGATATAACGTACGTAGGATTTTCCTTTTATTCACAATAAACATAATGCAAGAGCGTTTGTTTCTGCGAGTCTGAGAGCCGTAAAAAAAGGAGTGCCGTCGCAAATGGGTATTTCTTTATTGAAGAGATATTTTAAGAAAAGGAAAAACCAATATCAATCTTATTTCCTTTTTATCTTTCGAAAAACAGAATGTGTTTAGTCGATAGCATCTCACTTCCAACGAAGCCTTTGCTACGCCGCGCCGTCCTGAAATGGAGGTAGTGACTTTGAATAATTTGATTAATTCTCATGGATTTTTCTGATAAATTTCTTTTCATTGAGTAATTAATTTTATTTTCTCATTTGCCATATCAGAGGTAAATTTTTTTCTTAGATTTTCACATTCACTTTTAATAATATCATGAAATTTTAATAATAAATCGATATACCTATTTATAACGATTGCATCGCCCGTCATATTTGGCGGTTTCGTCCTTCGATTTTTAAAATATGTTTTTTTTTTAATAAGATGAAACCTTTACTCAAAATATCAACATATGAAGCAAAAAATAAGTACCTACTTTAAAAAATATAATTGTTTATAAAATCGTTTCATTGACAGCTAAATAGATAAGAAAATGTAAAACAAAATGCGTTCTAGCTCAGCGAGAAATTGCTCTTTAAACACAATGACCTGTGCTTGTATGTATACCTATGTATTATAATATCCTGTTCATTTACTGCGACTATAAGATGGATGGTATAGGTGCACACAAACGCTATCAAGATAATGATTTATGGAGTGGCCGGTGGCCTAGCGATTCAGTCGCTGACTTTAGATCCGAAAGTCGTAGGTTCAATCATCTTCCTCGTTCATGTCAAAAATGTGAAAGATGTCAAAACTGTGAAAGATGTCAAAAATGTATGAAAAAAACTTAGAGCACAGATAATATACGAATAAAAAAAAACTCCTCCACAAATACATAGGTACAGTTAAATTATACTGGAATTATGTGGAAATTTCACGACATTGCATTGAATGCAGCGATCTTTACGGACTTTAATTCCCATTTGCAACGACGATACAAGGTTTAATGTTAGAATAAAACCAAATAAAATTTATCCGGTTTACTTCGTAAAGTAAGTATGTAGCGAAACTTTAAAGTACTCTCCGAGTGGATGAGCTTTGTTCATCACGGTTGGTTACCCGAAAGATAGATATTTAATGGAAGATCACAAAGGCGAATGGATGTGTGTGTCGAATTGAGACATACAATGTGATAATTATTATCATGATGAAAAGAGGGATTTGTTTGGTCCACCTAACCCAGCGTTTCTCAACATAAGGGCGATTGAAAATGTAACTATTTTAACATCTTTTGCTAAATTAACAATACCCCTTATAAAAACTCTTTGTACCTCAAGGGTCCACGCTTATTGTTTGTACTATATTGTAATCTTACCCTAAACTTTTTGCTTACTGCTGTGGGTCGTTATATGGTACCATGATTAAGTACTTGACGACTCTAATCTTCTATCCTCCTCAGCTCAACCCGTTGAATGCAAACCTCCACCGATTGCTTAATATTTAAAAATAAATTTTTAATAGAAACGTTTCCTATAGTAATAACAACTTTTCCTTACAATTGTGAATTGATCAGTAAGCTGATCAATCTCTAATCTTATCATTTGATAAAGAATCCAAATCACAATCCATCAATCCGTCCATGGCGCTACAAACCATTGTGAGTTTTGGATATCTTTGACATCGGCCTTGATTGAATAAGTTTTTGAAGCCCAAAGTAGCAAAGATGACAAATGTGGTCCAAAAAGTTGCATAACTGAAATCGAGCTGTGCTGGACAAGTGGTCAGAACAACGGTGACCGGTAAATCAAAAGAACCCTGGAGTGAAGACCAAGAACCGGTAGCAGAAACCCGATGAGCCGACGACATAAGAAAGGTGACCGGACACCAGTGGCACAGGGTGGCTGCCGACAGGGAGCAATGGATGTCGGGAAGGGAGGCCTATGTCCAATACTGGAGGGCTGATGATGATGATGAAAGTAGCTTCTGTTTGCGGCCATTATTCTACATTTAACCTCATCACCAATGTCATTGGTATCACAAGAGAGCCAAGATATGTAAAAATATTTAGTCATTCAAACTCATAATTTCCGATTCACAGGCTGCCATGAGATGTAATTCAGCATGCTGGGTTTAACACTAAATATTTAGTTTTTTGCTCATTAATTTCGAGTCTAACGGCTTTTGCTGTCTCTGAAATTAATGCATCCTTCAGGGCCACTCCATGAAATTACATTCACAACACAATAATCACTGATAATGGACAGTCGCCGAACACATGTAGATAGGAATCACACAGTAACGAGAAAAGTTGCGAAAGAGAGGGGAGCCCTATATCCTGGGCTTATGATGATGAGACGAGCAGTTTTTATATGAGTTTGGAGGTTTGGAAAAATTTTCGATTCATTAATATTGGACATCCTACGACGACTAAGATTGAGAAACACTGACTTAACCCCTCCACCTACAAGGGACGCGTGTGCTACGAAAGATAATATTCATTCTAACAAAATGAATAATACATTTTCCGGCGGAGCTGTTATGCTTGGCTTGTTACTCGGTCAAAAGCTTCTCTTGTATGTGGTCGTGTGATCACCTTCCGGGCGCATGGACCACCACAGAAAAGAACAATAGTTCGTAGGATTTCATTTTATATTATTTTTTTGTCTTTCTGACCAACGAGCTTAAAGTAATATGTAGACAGTAGACACCTTAACGGGACATTTTAAATTCATGTATTTTTAACTTGAATTTATAATATTATATTTCAACTGATTTGAAGCTTTAGGAATTAAACAATAATTTGTTAAAAATACCCGAACTGATAACAATCGAATGTGCCATTTAATTCGTATCGTATAAAATATTAAAATTTTCCAGTTCGAAACCATAAAAACGAAAAATTCTGTGCGATGTAATTATTGTTTGATATAAATAGTTATTTTTTAAACCGCTATAAACTTTGTATATAAATATGTAAAATATTTCCAAATGATACATGTTATTCTGCTTTATTTAGGGGGGAAAAAACTTTCTAAAACACATCATTCTGAAGCAAGCGTGGTACTTTCGTTGTAAGTGTAAGTATACTTTTCTAGGCTTCATACAATGACAACGTATGTATACAATAGGATTATTGTCTACACTCGCCGAGTTCGATTGTTCTATACTTTTCGCTTAAAAGCCCGTGTCAAACATCAGAATGCTGGATCGCTTGGAAAACTTTCACAAAACTCCATCAGGAGAGTTTTAATGCATTTGTATTGTACGCTGAAGAACTTCCAACCACCACACTAGGGGTAGCTACCCCCGCCGCAACACCTTGGTAACTTGCTGACTGTAATTAGCCGTGTTTATTCTTCTACACACCCCATCAGCCAGATAAAATATTAATACAGCAAAGTGCCCTAAGTAAACTTATATTTTGTTCATACATAATTATTATTGTTTATTATATACTTTACCGTGGGGTTGCCGACTAAGAATAGCACCTCTGCTCTTTTTGCTGGTTTTTCGAGCATCCTGTAAGAGGCAGGAAATCGGAAAATTAGATCGGGACCGTGAGGTTGACCACCTCACGTCCTAAAACCTCAACCGGTCAGAAAAGGCACCATAAGCCTCGGACGACTTCGAGCGTAATGGAGAGCTCTTGGTGCCTCCCTATGCCCCTAAGTGGGGTTTAGGTCCCCTGCATTTCGGGCTTGATTTGTGTGGGACCGGCTTTTTGGTTTGATTGCTTCGATCGAACTAGAGGGTTAGTTTCGTGCAGGTTGGGTTTGCTGTGGATTTGGCTCCTCCGGCCTGGCCTCCGTGTGCGGGGGGCCTTAAAGGGAGAATGTATGTATGTAATGTATTATCAACTAGCTTTCCCGATTGTCGTTGTACTGTAGTAGTCCTTATTTAAAAATATGTTTAAAATATGTTTGAATGTTAAAAAAAAAATTCTGAAAGCTCGACAACAATTTCATCAAAAATTTGCGTACCAATTTTTTAATGCCAATGGTTGGTGAGATGAACAATAATTTTGTTATTATAATTTTTTTTTCATAGATTTTGTTGGCGTCGCAGGAAATCCGTTCTATACTAACTTTAATATTATATTTTCTAGTATTTGCTATCCATTTTTTGTAATTTCGCAATTTTAATGATATTTTTTCTGTCAACCGGAGCAGAGAAGAATTCAAAAACTCAAGCATCATAAAAATCTGTTCAGCCGATCCTGAGTTATAAGTGTTCGTACTAACCCGACTTTCTCTTATATTACCTAAAGATGTATTTATATCATCGTTTTTACCCATCGCATAGTACGCCGATGAAGGAGAAGAAGAAGTGTCAATTTAGCACTTTTTGAACAGATTAAAACTATATATAATAAATACTTCGCCATTGTCACATTATTTGGGGTCGGCTGTCCTAGTATGAATAAAATTGAGCGCATTTCCTGAATAATTGCCGAGACAATATCTTACATCCAACCTTTCAACAGATAGTCATTTATAAAAATACACAAGTTACCATAAAGGAGCGAGTTGCAAGGTAATCAAAGCAAACAACTTTCTAGTAGCCACAAAAGACAAAACTTCTTCAAGCTCAAACAATATCAGATTTGTCTAGGATTTTGATCTCAGATTGTGAAAGAAGATATCTGTCACTACCATGCACAATAATCGACAGTATCATTTGTCGACTAGGGACACTGTAGATATGTGTGGTATATTTTAAAAATGCATTTGTATTGACCAAACCCAGATTTTGGAGAATGAAATAGATCTCTAAGACGCATGAAAATAAAAAAAAAACATAATTATTCGTAACACTCTTACCCCTTGAATATCAAATTTATACAGTATGTTTATTCAGAACTATGTCAATGTTTATAAGCAAAAAGGCTGTAATAAAAGCAATAGCTTTTGTATGTATTGTTTTTATCACAAATAAACGCTTTCAATTTTCTAAAAAGCTTCACCGGAATTTTGTGAAAAGCCAAAAAAGTCTGAAACAACTTTGTGGATTCTCTCACGAGGGATGGATGTCGCTATTATGTTATTATTGTACGTGTGGTTTCCTATGGCCAGGAGTCTGTGGGAACGGCAACTCATTGGCTATTCATACTCAGAAACAAAACCCGGCCAATGGAATATCATCGGTACGTCAATCCTTTAGATTTCTAAGCGTAATGTTTCAAAATATATGTACAATCACGCTTTCTAAAGTTTAACGTTTAACTAAAAATAGGGACTTTTTTATCCAGGCACCCATCTATCGCTTCTTTCGGTGACTAAAATTTTTCAAAACTCGAATATATCAACAACTAACTGATGACGACTTATGGGTACTGTTCGATTTTTGAATGATTTGATCAAACCACTACGAGCTTACGACCGTCTTCTACTGTTATTTAGAAGGCCGGGTTAGTGTGATCACTTAACGTAAGCAACTTGCACCGTTGAGAATTTACATAAATACAGTAAACTGTATTTACAAACACTGAGAGATTTTGGCTCTGGGATGAAAAAAATTCAACGTCAGGTTTATATTTTAGGCCTGATGCTATGACATATCTGAAAATACATAACTGAATTAGTATGTAGATCGTCAAAAGCGCCACTAGTGATTTGTTTCACCAGCTAAAACATGAGAGAAAAGGTCGATTTTCTAAAAAAAAAACCAAATATGGAGTTTGTTTGCAACAATTTCGTTATTCTCGGACATTATCTCGGCTATAATAATTCTCTGCAGCGTGGATCCGTTATGTGAAAAACATGAATTGGTCATTCCGCCCTCACTGTTAAACATCCCATAACTCGCTTCTTCGCATGCTCCAAAATACGTTATTATTACATACATTTCATGTCACTTTCAATACATGCCCTTATATCTCTTCATTATCACGTCAGGTCTCACATTTTTTCAAAATGATAATTCCGTGTTATCCAACATTATAAATGGTGTCGTAATTCATAACACGTACAAGATTTTAATTAAATAATTCATTGATTTTTTTTACCTCCCAAATGCTCTTTCCTTGTTTTCAGAATTGCGATACAAAATTTACGCATTTCGTGCAAAAATTAAAAGCACATACCTACATCGCGCAGAATTATTCAAGTTTTAAAAGGAGAAGCGTTGGATTATCTTCAATATTTTGAAGTAATTCGTTATTTTTTTTTTAAATACTCAAGAATGAACTAGAAAACAAGAGTTATCTGTGGTTTTTTCAGTGAAATGAACTTGGGCTTCTCATATGTATTAAAATATGGAAAAAGGTTTTAAGAACATATACATGTGTTTTTTTGCACCTTTCACAACGAGTCCGTTTAGGGGTAAGCAGACATCGGATATGCTCTCATCTTTACTTACTGACATTTCTCACACAAGCTTCTTTTAGTTCTTTTACTACCAACGCAAAAGATGTATCCAGTTCACGTTGTTTAACCATGCCTTCCTAAATCTTTCTTTCAGCCTTGTTTATTCTTTTGTTATCCTAAAAGTGTTCAATTTCTAAACATCTCGAAAAAAAAATGCCTTAGAAAATACCACATATAATTTAAATCAAATATTGGACCTCCTGCACAAAATTCGTCGCCTAGACAGACTAGCAGCACATTTGTTGAAGGTGAATCTATAATAATATTATAGATTTATATTATAAAAGAAGGTCGGGTTAGTGCGAACACTTGTAACTCAATATCGCCTGAACAAATTCATCCGATGTTTGATTTATTTGATTATACCCCACAACTATTAAAAAAATAAAAAAAAATGCTTCAGAAATAATATAAAATATAATATTAAAGTTAGTATGGAACGGATTTTCTGCGACGCCAACGCCATCTATGAAAATTCCATAACAATAATAATTTTATTTACCTGACAACCATTGAGTTTCAAAATATTGGTAGGTACGCAGATTTTTTTATTGATTTTTTTTCGAGCTTTCAGTAATAGTTTTTAAACATTTAAACGTAATTTTTGTATAAATTACAAATTTGAAATCAATATTCATGTAGTGACTACACGACAACGTCTGTCGGGAAAGTTAGTGTATAGTAACACAAAAAAAAAGTTTAATTGCCGATACTAAACCTTATGTTACAAAATTACCTACTAAGAACGTTAAGTAGTGTCGTATCCGTTTTCGTCAAATCGATCACCGCTTTACACAGCACGTGCGACGCGCACACTTTCACATTTCAATCGAATGTTTCCGTTGTCGCAATTAATTACAAAAAAAAAAACAATAATTTCTACGTGATGTAATTTTGTAAACATTCGTAAAAAATACATTAACACAACCTGCTTACATTATTTTAATTCGATTACAAATTTGATTACCATTCACGAATGGTTTCAAGTAATGAATGCGTAATTATTTCAAAAGATTGGAAAATGTAAACACGAATCTTTGAAATGGAACCATCCCCAAAACCCGGATAATTTACAATTCCAAACACATTTCACGTTAATTTGAATTATCGATAAAAATATAAATTGAAATCTTTTCTAAAAACAGTAGTTACCTACCTTCACAACTTGTATCAAATAAAATAAAGTATTATTTTCATACTTTTCAGTAACAATTTTTTTGGGTTGTTGACTTACATACAGTTTTTTAATAAAATTTCAAAAATCATTTACATAATATTTCCGTCCAAAAATAAGAATAAAATAGTTTTATGAAATAATAAAGTGTTCAAAATTCAAGCAACCATTTCGTTAACTTATGCACATTTTTGTCATATAAAAATATTTATCGTAAAATCATTTAGGTTTTGGAGTTTTGGTTTTATAGATTTCTTTTTGAGAAGATTTCACTGCATTGAACATATTTTTTCATTACACGTTTCAAAAGTTTTTGATTAAGTAATAAATTATTTTAATATTTTTTTATTATCCCAGTCCAACTTAAACATTCAATATTTTTGACTGGCCTCTGCAAAAATCAAACCTTGTCAGTTGACGTTACTTCGGCATCCAAGCTTACTCTTATTGATACTAAACTGTCTCATTCCCGCTTTCATTGTTTTACTGCCTACAGTGAAAGAGATTTTTTTTTTTTTTTTATTTATTAATCCATAAGAAATTTCAAACTACATATTTACATCCCGATAAGTTCAAGTGGAACTTGTCATCAGGCTATATCTTACGTTATTACCTACTAGTTTTACATTCAAATCTTAAATTATAAATAAATGCCATAGCATATTGTTTTGACTATTATTAGGTATATGAAAAAAAAACTTAAATTTAAAATACAACAATTGACATACTTGTCCTTAAGTTATAATCATACATTATTACTAGTATTACATTAAAATCTTAAATTATAGATAAATGTACATAACATATTATTCTTACTATTATTATATGAAAAAGTGTATTGTTTTGACTATTATTAGGTATATGAAAAAAAAAAACTTAAATTTAAAATACAACAATTGACATACTTGTCCTTAAGTTATAATCATACATTATTACTAGTATTACATTAAAATCTTATATTATAGATAAATGCACATAACATATTATTCTTACTATTATTATATGAAAAAGTGTATTGTTTTGACTATTATATGAAAAAAAAAACACTTAAATTTAAAATACAACAATTGACATACGTGTACTTAAGTTATAATCATACATTATTACTAGTATTACATTAAAATCTTAAATTATAGATAAATACACATAACATATTATTCTTACTATTATTATATACATATAGAATGCTTTGTTTGTCTCAAATAATACTGCTTTCGTAGTACTAAGGCCATTTTTTTCTAGGAAAACTGTCTATTAGTGTGACCAATATAGCGTTCACCAATATGTGTTCAAATATCAAAATTCCTTAATCAAGGATTTCTTTACCACGTCTTAAAAGTCATCCGACCTAGCGTCGTGTGGAATCCTCGTAGTGTGATTCTGGTCATAGAAAAGAATACAATTTGATTAGACTCAACACGCATCACGTTTCATCGGGTCGTGTCGTTTTTGAAATGTGTTTCCGTCTTTTATTATGTCATTTTAACACAATCAATACATTGGAACATTAATCCCAAAATAGATATCACCGAGTGACGACATTTCCAGACGTCGTCGTAGGCCTGTGTTGTATTGTTTGTAAATTTCGTTTCGACCCTTGTTCAATTAACATTATTTACCTACAAATAATAAGAAACCTATTTTCAATGTTAACTTAAACAATTTTTGTTTTATTTTCGTTACTGTTCTTTATTGATTTAAGCTTGTGCTTAATTGTTGTGTAAACTAACGAAGTGTTTTTTTAGAACAGAATATTTCACAGTAGAAATAAAAAAAGTATCTGTAGACTTTGAGGAACAAACATATATATACCTACCCCGTATATACAAGTACCGCGTCAGTTGTGAATTTTGTGTAGTCCCCATAAAATAGTTAGGTACGTACACCACCCTTGCAATCAGAGATTATTGATAATTCCAATGCGAACTCCCGCTACGCCCCACTTAGGGGCATATGGAGGCAACAAGAGTTCTCCATTGCGCTCGATCTTGCGCAATGGTTATTCTCCTCCTAACCTCCTTCCACACCATGTCCTGATTCCTCAGCTTGGAGTAGTGTTCCTTACAAAAAAATTGTACCTTAGTTGTGTAGACAAGATTCTAAGGTACGTACAGCCTTCATTTACGCGTAGAATCGAACATAATTTCGTCACATGATCTTTTTCTTCTTTGTCAGCCGGACCTCAACTGCTGGATGTAGGCCTCCTCTAAAGTTTTCCACCTTTTTCTGTTTTGTGCTGTTCAGACCAGGTTTTCCCCGCGACAGGGACCACATCATCCACCCATCTCTTTTGAGATCTCCCAATTGGTCTCTTATTCTCATAGAAGCAGTCGCCATTTTGTATTTATAACGGACTTTTTTTTTAATACATACTTTCACGTGATGATTCCTAGTTTTCTAATAGTTTATCTATGCGCCGATCCGGGATGCAGTTAAAAAGTTTATCGGTTTCAATAACCAAATGACAAAGTTGAAGAAATTAAAAATGTAAAATGTTCGTAGGTCATAGGTTCGTAGGTAGAAAATCATTGAAGCGTATGCTAATCAAATTAGATAGAGCCTGTATACATAAATATATGATATGCTCTGAGATATTTTAATATGAATAGATGTTCTCAGGCAGAAACAACACCGTAAGGTTAGGGCACAATATGTTTGTTTATATTAATTAGGTATAACTAGCTTTCCCGACAGACTTTGTCCTGTAGTCCTAACCAGAGGCGGCCTGTTCATATGTGCACTGCGCCCCCAGAAACAAAAATTCATACTTCATTAATACGATTGAGTTAAATAAATAAAATAATAACATTAAAATATTTCTAAAACATCCATATTTTCATTCGTATTCAAAGCTCAGAGAATATATGCGTGCGTGCTCACACTCTACCTCAACTATGAAGTGTGCCGAAACGAATGTGCCCGATAATTATTTTGTTGACTTTGCGGTGGATTAAGTGGGATGGGCTACTAAGGGCTGTAAGAGCGGCAATCACGTACGCGAGAATGAGAGGGAACTACCCGCGATGGCGTTGGCGCATCGAAGGTGATCCGTTCCATACTAACTTAAATATTATATTTTATATCATTTCTTACCCATTTTTTTTTTCAACTTTTTATTAGTTATTCTGTTATCCGGAGCGGAGAAGAATCCCATTAATCAAACATCGAAAGAATCTCTTCAGCCGATCTCGAGTTATAAGTGTTCGTACTAACCCGACTTTCATTTATATTAGAGATAAGGTATTGAATGAGTATATTCAGGATATTTTTAGCTCTATTCAGTCTTAGAAATATTCGATCAATCCACCCCACTCCCCGTTGTATATTGAGAGTCAATCTATTTCTATTTGCGTTTCCTTGCCTAGTAATTAAAAAGCACGATTTACAAGATGGTTGTGGTGATTATAGTAAAATCAAACAAATTTTTCTAGCTTTTTTGAAATTCTGAAAATTTATGAAAATATTTGTTTTTTTTGATACAAAGATCCATAGCCTAGCTAGATCAATGACCGACTTAAGAGCATAGTCCCGAGTTCAATTCCCCACCAGGTCAGAATGACTTTTTCTTGTAATTTAACGCACAATCTGTCTGAGATTAAGTCCGGTTAACTAGTTGAAATTGTCCGAGCCATGAATTTGAATCGTCCAAACTGAAAAAAATCGTCTTTTAAGAAAAGTTCTTTTAGTCGTGAGCAACAACAGTTCCACGATAACTTTAAGGGTCTGTACAGTGTACACATCGCGAACCGCGTACTATGGAATTTTGATACGGTGCATTGTTTACGTAACCGCGCTTGTTAAGATGTGTACAGCCCATAATACTCAAAATTAGTAGTATAAGTAGTTAAAGTTTTGTTTATGAAAGTGCTAAACATTGTTAAATCTTTGTAGAATTATTTTCAAGCAATCTTTATCAACACTTTTGTTTTACCCCCAAAAAAAACATAATTCAGAAGAGCATCACTAGGTATCTCAAAAAAAACATAACATAAATACAAAATATCTTCTTTTTTTTCATATTCCAACTTGCCGATAAATACGGAAAGCTTGTACCTACGTATTTATAAAACTTTAGTCAACTTTTTTGTAAACCTCGTGAGTCACGAGAGATGGGACTAACGGCTTAAATTCAAAAACGTTATAGCAATTTCGTTAATTGAAAATAACGTTAATATTAAAAGCTTAAAGATATTTTATTTTATAAGCTTAAATAAACATTTGGTATCTAGAAACATAACTTTTTCCTAAAAAAAGGCCATTTCCAAAATTTGGTATCTAAAAAAAAAGTTCGTTTTCACAATTAATAGTATTGCCTGTATATTAATAATAGGGGTAGGCTATTATTTTTGCTTAATATTACTTGACAATTATTTTTATTCTAACTATTATTTATAAAATCGTTACATATTAATAACGTTATAGGCGTTATTTTTATTTATCTAATATTTTTATCAGCTATCGTTATAATGGCCATCTCTACTCGTGGCCATGCTTACAAGGACTGTACTTCAAGCTATAAAGAAGTCGATTTACGCGTGTTTTTTTCTTTCGCAATTTAATCTTAAATTAAGGTGCTTACTTATAAGATGATAAAATGTCTAGTTTCCGTAAATTGGGCAATTATTTTGGATGTTCCAACCCCGACCCCCTTCTTACCACTTACTCTACCCTTCATAATCCCTGAAAGAAATTTTTATATTTTTTACTTGGGACTTTACCAGCAGCGCCATGAGACTTAGAGCAGAAAAATGTGTTACGCAATATTTAGTATTACTCTATACAGCATCGTTTAAAGGGCTGGAAGAGAGACCGAACCACCATTATTTTCGATCTTACTCTTCAAAAACACTTTCTTCTCCTATTTCAAGGGTAAACGTACACTTTCATGCAAATTCTTCAGCTTCGTATAATTTTGTATTGTTTGTGTTGTTGTTTCTGCTTACTTCTTAAGGGATACGGCGTATTGAAACGCCCTAATAGATACATGTCTATCAACCGTGGACGGCTGAAAGTTATACTTTTTTCAGATACATAAAACACTCCCGAAAAAAACATATAGGTACTTTTAAGCACAAAGTTATTTCAATGTTTACTCATCAATCTCTAATAGGATGTGAAACTCATTGAACTGTATCAAATACTTTTGTAAAGAGTTTAATATGAAATAAATAAATTCTTCAACTTTGTGCTCAAAACTATTACGGTCAATTGGTTTTTAATTAAAATGGGACCACTCTAGGCATACAATTTTCTTAGCGTAGTTTATGTATGGTGGAACTCGTCTCTCTATCCGATGTAAAAAATATTCCTTCATTAAGATACTTTCATATTTTTTTATAAAATTAGGTACTGGGATTAATACATCGTGATCAGAATTTGAAGGAATTTTTGATTCTTACAATTCTTGCTGATAATTTTCCTAGATAAGCTCTCAAACATTAGAGAAAATCTTCTAAAGTCCTCAATATGGGAAAGAGTAGTTATTTACTAGTACGAATATCGAATTCTAATGTCGTTCTGTTCGAATCGTTATATCGACAACATTAAGTTATTCATAATATTAAAATGCAATTAACCATATATTTGTCATTTTATTTATCAAAAATATTGAAAATATTCCGTGTAAACGAAAAATCAGAAAAACGTATTACACATATTCAGTAAACTTCTACAATACTCAGTTAAATATGTTGCGTTTTTAGTGACTTTATATCTGGGATATCTTATCTCCTATGGCATTTGGAAATCACACGGTGCAAGAAAAATCTGTACAGGTGGGATATAAATTTGGAAGCGAATGCGACATGTCGTGATGGTTTAAGGTAATGATGTCGACCTTAACTATTCTCTATGTCGAGATGATACCGCAATACTGCTGCTGTATTTCATTGTAAATGCGCAGCTTGAGCGAACGTATTTATGCGACAAAATTGAACAGAGAAGACAAGAAAAAGTGGCCAAAAATTCACTCATCATTTTTACGCTTTGCATACTTTTGACTTCGAAATTTTCGTCTCATTAATAACTAGATTATTAAGTTCATCGGACTCTCAAGAAAAAATCGTCTAAATCGACGAGTTTTTTGTCGATATATCTCTTAATGGCCCAACATATATTAAAGAAAAAACAACAACTAATGACTCTAACAATTCATTACTAATGTTCGATTTTTAAATGGAACAAACCACTACGGGCTTACGACCGTCTTCTACTGTTATTTCGAAGGCTGGCTTAGTGTGATCACTTTACGTTAACAACGTTCGCCATTAGGTGGTAATGTTTGTCTCCGAAACTCCTAATCATGAGAATTCTCAACATGTTCAACATGTCGAAAAATCTCATGTATGCAACAAGTAGAAATTTAATAATAAAATGAAAAATAGAGATAAAAGTTGGAAATTGTTGAGAACAAGAGAGCAACCAAATTTAAAGACTGCGACTGCTGTCATGTATTTGGCGCCAGGATATGACTATATCCATTTTTGTTAATGTCTCATATTTATTGCCTATTGGCTTTGTTGGTGCACAACGTTCTAATTATGTTTAGATTCTTGTGACCTTTTCAGGACTAGATCTTAAAGAAAAAACAACAACTAATGACTCTAACAATTCATTACTAATGTTCGATTTTTAAATGGAACAAACCACTACGGGCTTACGACCGTCTTCTACTGTTATTTCGAAGGCTGGCTTAGTGTGATCACTTTACGTTAACAACGTTCGCCATTAGGTGGTAATGTTTGTCTCCGAAACTCCTAATCATGAGAATTCTCAACATGTTCAACATGTCGAAAAATCTCATGTATGCAACAAGTAGAAATTTAATAATAAAATGAAAAATAGAGATAAAAGTTGGAAATTGTTGAGAACAAGAGAGCAACCAAATTTAAAGACTGCGACTGCTGTCATGTATTTGGCGCCAGGATATGACTATATCCATTTTTGTTAATGTCTCATATTTATTGCCTATTGGCTTTGTTGGTGCACAACGTTCTAATTATGTTTAGATTCTTGTGACCTTTTCAGGACTAGATCTTAAAGAAAAAACAACAACTAATGACTCTAACAATTCATTACTAATGTTCGATTTTTAAATGGAACAAACCACTACGGGCTTACGACCGTCTTCTACTGTTATTTCGAAGGCTGGCTTAGTGTGATCACTTTACGTTAACAACGTTCGCCATTAGGTGGTAATGTTTGTCTCCGAAACTCCTAATCATGAGAATTCTCAACATGTTCAACATGTCGAAAAATCTCATGTATGCAACAAGTAGAAATTTAATAATAAAATGAAAAATAGAGATAAAAGTTGGAAATTGTTGAGAACAAGAGAGCAACCAAATTTAAAGACTGCGACTGCTGTCATGTATTTGGCGCCAGGATATGACTATATCCATTTTTGTTAATGTCTCATATTTATTGCCTATTGGCTTTGTTGGTGCACAACGTTCTAATTATGTTTAGATTCTTGTGACCTTTTCAGGACTAGATCTTAAAGAAAAAACAACAACTAATGACTCTAACAATTCATTACTAATGTTCGATTTTTAAATGGAACAAACCACTACGGGCTTACGACCGTCTTCTACTGTTATTTCGAAGGCTGGCTTAGTGTGATCACTTTACGTTAACAACGTTCGCCATTAGGTGGTAATGTTTGTCTCCGAAACTCCTAATCATGAGAATTCTCAACATGTTCAACATGTCGAAAAATCTCATGTATGCAACAAGTAGAAATTTAATAATAAAATGAAAAATAGAGATAAAAGTTGGAAATTGTTGAGAACAAGAGAGCAACCAACATATATTAGTCGGGCATCCTTTTGTATCAGAATGTTAAACGTTTGATGAGCGAGAAGCCTGGGGCTAGTACAGAGCCGTAACATACATAGGACAAGACAAGATACAGCATCACTACTCTTAATATTTATGGGTTAGTTATATTCGTGTACAGTTAGCAATCAATCTCTCTCTGACATTTTATTACCAATACATAATAACAACGCGGATTGGTACACCAAAGACTCTCAAAGTTTTAACGAAGTATTTTATTTTTAAATCGTTGATGCTAAAAAGTCATCATTTTTGAAAAAAAAAAAACACTAAGATTGAAATTCAAACGAGAGAAAACATCTGAAAAGGTACTATCCAACTTGTAAATGTAAAGTTACACTAATTTGTTCATAATTTTTATGTATACAAAGTGTTTGGTAGCTTAGCAGTTCAGTCACTGACTTCTGACGTTCTAAAGGTAAGAAGAACCCCGATGCCGATCATCTTCCTCTTAAGCAACTGAAAGATGTCAACAACCTATTTATATTCACTTTGGGAGAGCCCAACTTCATTAAAAATAATAATATTGTAAAAACATTTAAGTAAATAAATAATTCTACCCTTGGTGTCACGACACAAAGGTGTCAGTATAGCCGACGGAACTTATGTTTTCCTGTCAACCGGTCCTGCCCAATCTGAGATAGACCAACCCCGGTAGAAATTTCCAGTAAAAAGACACTTAAATCAATTATTCAATTCGTATATTAGATACTAGAAAAGTTACCGCTTCACCACGTTTTCTAAACTTATTAGAATGTGGGCTGACTCGTAACTGACCGTTCCCACTGTGTCGTGTATCGGATCCGACATTTATTCAGATATCTATACTGTATTAGGAACAATTCTTATGGAAAAAAATGATGTCGGATCCAACACAAGACATGATTAGTGAAAATGGGCAGATTGAAATGTTAAATCACATATTACCTATGTAATAAAATCATATTGAAGAATCACCGATATAGGCACCTACCTACCTACGCCTAGCGTTTGTTACTCAATAAAATCAATCGTGAAATTTGTTCGTAATTGTTCGTTGTTTGAAAGGAAATTATGAAATTCTTTATTTTAATTTGTTTACAATGAGAATATGTGTGAATTGTCCAATCTTATAATAATATAGACGCAGTCCGCCACATTGAAACACATTACTCACTATTTTTAAATTATATTAACCATGTCATGGACATTTTGTACTACTTATCATAATTTACTCAAACGAATTTGGACATTTTATATAGAATTAATTTAATAATTTTATATAGTTGTAGTTTAATTAATTGTAAAGAGTATTATTTTGTCTATTCGGAATATGTCTGTATTGTATCGAGTTGGCTGAGTCATATTTAGTGAATAAAGTAGGTTGCTGTTTCCATATGTGAGCGCTGTGGATGATCAAAGCCCTCCGCGCAAAGGCCTTGCAGAATGTGCATCATCACCGGTCGCTTTTGGTCATACCTATAAATTATTTGCACATAACACTTAAGATATTGCTTTCATAATATTAGGAGTTTGTGAGAACTGCGGAGTCGATGATGTTGTCGAATGGGGGCGTTGATGGTATTGGTATCAGCATGTCTAAAGAATGAACGCAGCAGGAATGACAACGACGGTCAGTGACGCTCTCGAATATATGGAGGGAGAACTGAAGTTCTGTGTCATAAGAGACACTCGTGAAAAAACTAATTACCGAGTATAAAAAAAGAAAATAGGAAGACAATTTACAATTTCGATATTCTATTAGATTATTTGGATAGTAGTTATTGAACAAATGCTATGGATAACTGCAAAATAGTATCAAGAAGAGAAAAGCCATCTTACTATGTTATGGGAGGAGGTATTTGATGTTGGGCATAATTAAGCAGTGGAAAGCTCGTGTTAAAGAGGTTTTTTATTAGTTGGTTTGTTATAAACTACAATATGTTCCATTATACTTAGTATGAAACAATTCCTAATTCATTTTTGTGTTATTGCTTATTCTAATAAATAACGTTTCCCTAGGAATGTAGTTCTCTTGCTGTTTTGTAATTTTGAAACTTGTTAAATATCCCAAGACCTAAGAACCAGCTTACTACAGCGTCGCCCAACTGGTAGAGAATTTCATTTCTTGTTACGGCAATTGAACAATACATCTGCATGGAGACTGCGGGTATATTATTGTTCGTTGCAAAGTAATTTTCACACAGGATCCAGTCGTGTTATTTATATGATATTGTGCTCATACTCTCATTGTGTAGTAATGCTTATTGCTCTCCGCTAAAGGCTCACTTCAGATGATACAAGTCGCAAGCGAACAACAGCCGCGAGAAATCTCGGATACACCTACATTTCTATTATAATAATGATATTTTTTCATGAAACTTCGTTGAATGTCATCCAGTTTTTTAACTTGGCAAACACAGAAAATTTAACGTGAGTGAAAACAGAAGAAAAAGTAAACTTTGATAATTATAACTTATAATTATTGAGAAAGTATGTTTGAAAAAAAAATCTCATTTAAATGCAATTTTTTTATATACATCCCTTTTCCAAGGGAGGAACTAAAAAAAACTGACTTGTGATTTTAAAACGTTGTATTTATGTTGTTTTTAGAATTTTCTTCTTGGTTTTTCACTTCAATCATTCCTTAATTCTTCAGCTATTGGAAAATAGTATTTATACTTTTCTGAATGGAGTACTTTGTACACATTTTTTAATTTTAGGTCAAAAGGTGGAAAATAGAAAAAAACACTAAAAAGTTTAATAACTCGACAACCACTGGTATTTGACCCCTGGTTAATGGGAACAAAATTGTTGCAAATTTGCTCTAGTATAACCCATTACAAGGAATGTATCGAATTACCAGTCACCCTGTATAAATCTTTGATCATTCAAAGTGAACATAAAATACACTCCTTGACTCTTTCACAGTTCTTCAAACACATTATTTTCAACTTTGTAATACTTAGACATTATAAATGTTTATAAATTTTGTGTGATGGTTTGAAAATGAGGTTTTTATTTATAAACATTCTTTCACAGTTAATTGCTTAAACTGGCTTAAAGCTTGTGACGAATGTATATGTACAACAACTCAGGATTATGATATGACATTTCATCAATGAGTTCGATTTTTTAAATTTTATTTTCAACTTTGGACCACTACGTATCACGAGCTTCTTCTATAATGTTGTTTGTATTCTGACTTTATTTTTAAATAGTTCATTCCGTTTGATTCATTTATTAACACATTACCCAAATTTATCGATGAGTATCGCAGTTGCTACTTGTCGCAGCGACATTGTATCTGAATCGCCCTTTATCAATGATAAAAGAGCATCCATTAGAATAATATAATACGGCCGATCCTCTGCTTGTTCTCGCTCCGAAGAGATATTAACACGGACGCCGCAAATAACTATTTTCCTATTAGCCACACTCTTGTCTTGTTGTTTTAACTTCCGCATTAGCAGGTAATCGCAATCTCTTCTCTCCTAGTAAGTACTGCATACAATAACCATTGCACATGTGTGACCTTTGCCGCGCATAAAATAAATACATAAATCATAACAGGTGTTTGTTTTTATGCAATTATTATGCGGTAAATTTTAAACAAAAGCCTTACAGAAAATCCCTTTTTATGCCACCGTTGATTTTGTCGAAAGAAAATGCGCAGAAATTTCATGAATGTCTAATGCAAAATCTGAGATACCTATATGTTTGAAAGTGAAAAATAATCCTCTCTTTTCATAAAAATGGTGCGCTTGAACGGCTGGACCAATAATTTCACTTATTATTTTTTTTGTTATGTTTTTTACTTGTCAGGTGAAGGTTTTTATGAAAGAAAAAGTTATGAGAGTTGAGCGGAATCTTCTAGACAACGGACCTCTCCCTAGGAAGCCAGCCTTCGTAACTATTGAGACGGTTGTAAACCCGAAGTTGTACAAATTTAAAAATAAATACTAATTAAAATCGAACACTTATGGATTTATTGATTGTATACGTATGTAACAACTAATGTCTCCAACAATTCATTACTAATGTTCGATTTTTAAATGGAACAAACCACCACGGGCTTATGACCGTCTTCTACTGTTATTTCGAATGCTGGCTTAGTGTAATCACTTTACGTTAACAACGTTCGCCATTAGGTGGTAATGTTTAAGTCTCCGAAACTCCTAATCATGAGAATTCTCAACATGTTCAACATGTCGAAAAATCGCATGTATGCAACAAGTAGATATTTAATGAAATTTAGGGATAAAAGTTGGAAATTTTAATTACTATAGGATTTTAACATTAACATAACGTTTATTTTTATTCATTTCAGGTCAGTACCTACCAAATTTTGACTGAATTACTTCAAATTATAATCCAACACTTTGGTAAGTAGCTATCTATTTTAAAATGTATTTGTCTTAATGACTTCCTTTCGTAATTGAGCAAGTTTGATTAGGACGCATCCCATCAAAAGCTACTGGACTACTACGGTGAAATTTGAATGCTAATTTTAAAAATAACTGTCCCTATTAAAAAAATAAATTATCACCTATTATGAGAATACATTATTGGCGTATTAATTTATATCACCTTCAAGATTTTAAAAAAAAACTTTTATTTTATCATCGTATTAAATTTGGATGTTTGGAGGTCATTCGATTCATCTTCACATACAGACTTGCCTAATTATATTTAATATTTGGTGATTTAAAAATAATTATGGGAATATATATTACTTCGATCATTAGATTTGTTGTGTTTTTTTTTTTATAAACAAAACTTGATTGACTTGCCTAATTGACGAGGTCATTGTCATAATTATGTTGTGATTAATTATATTGTGAAACCTTGAAGTTTTAGATTCTTTAAGACACCAATGTAATATGTAATATATCGTCGATTTTGTTTACAAAACTCATCTAATTTAACAGCATGCAAAATATAAAAGAATTCCTGTTTTGCAACCCAAAACCTTCGTGGTCACAAATTTAGTGACATGGCTGCCAATATTTAAAGTTTCTTCATATTTTGCTTCTTATTCATCTACCCACTGCTGAATTCGTCTGTCCTTATTTTTCCTTTTCGATGGCCCCCATTAGACGATTTTCGGTGTCTACCTTCTACTGTTTCCTCTCGCGATTTGAACTATCTTTTTTTGCAAGGCGATCAATAACATAAGTGAATTTAGTTTTTTGTCATCATTCTTCATTTATTTTTGTATCTCGAGATTCCTAAAATTCATCTCAACATTGATAGCTGTGATTTTATTTTAATTTTATAGACTCTCCTTGCCTTTAGAGTCTCTGAGCATTATTCGTAGACTTTTATGGGATGCCCTTGTTGGCGATAGTGTGATATAATAATTTTCCGCCCAGCGTTGTCGTATTTTTCTGAGCATTTCAGCAGTTTGGTATTCTTTTCCATCTTGCTCTAAAGCCTTTAGTTTAATACGAGTAAAAAGGAATCTTCAAATTCCTATAATACTCGGGTGATGAAGGGTCTTAATAAATAACCCTAAGGTTATATTCATTTACTGCCTCAATGTTATAGTTGACATTAGTGAGACTATAGTTTGTTGGGCTTTTGATTGTTTTGTTTTTTACCAATGTTAATTTCGAGACCAAAATTTTTAGTATTTTTTATCCATCTATTTCATTTACAGTTTTTCCATTTCTGCTATTCCATTTTGGCTTTGAATTTCAAGCTGAATTCACGTCTATATAACTAACGATTGGAATTCCCATACAATTATTTTGTAGTATATTGGAAATGAATTAATATAACTCCGTGCATTACCTACGTTCAATCTCTTCTTAAGCTTTATTGCAAGGTAAACACAATGTTATTTTAAATCGACGGTAATTTGTTTAAAACGTCATTATTGAAGATTGCAGCGACCTCGGCCAAAGTAAGCAACAACAACGTCGATGAAGTAGATTCTTACCTGCACCAGAAATAATATAGTATGCCCTTACGCAAACCTCGCCTGAGACAACATTATTGTTCGCACCACTCTGAAATCTCGTTAAGGTAACATTGGTTTATTTCGCAGTTCTCTCCGAGTGCACCAGCTCAAATAATAATAATCATAACATTATTCTAGTTACCATAAATTGTTATTATTGTTGTTATGTTAGTTTCCTACTAAGTAAGTAATCACATTATATTTCGTTACGTTGTGTTGTTATCCAAATGCACCACAAGACCTAATTTGCATACACCATAAATCTACTTTTGTTCATTAAATTCCTCGGGGTATAACTTTGCACACACGTGTAATTATGACGTTACCGAGACAATTTTTAATACCGTTATTTTCTTCATACAAAATTAATCTATCTATGTGGTCTCTTCCAGTATATTTTATATGGTTACGACCATACATAATATACGAATGTGGTTTTGAATTCGTAACATAGTCCCAGATCATAAAAAATAATCCATTGCTTGGTACCTACCTCTGAAATACTATGAGCAAATCTTTATTTGAAAGTATGCATTTAACTTCTAGGCGTTTGTTTGTTGATATGAGGAAAACAGCGAACAAAAAATAAATTTTAGCTGCTTTATTCGGCGTGACAGTTCACATTTTTGAAGTTCTGTATCTTAAATGGCAATTTTACTTAGTTGTCCATACTTTTTTCCCATGATAATGGAGATCTTCAAAAGCCGTTCCAATCACATTGTATCAAAGATTTCTTTTAGGATCAACCTTATCGTCAGTGAAAAGTCGTCCATATATAGTCTTCGTTGAAATCAATTTCTTTAAAGGAATATTAGAAAGGTTTTAAAACAGAAATATTGCTTGAAGTTTTTTCTTCCATGTCCTCTTCCTACATGGAGCACATAGACTCCACAAGTCCTCGCCAGTCTGCCCTGTTTCCTGCAGTCCGCACTACTTTATCATTTAATATTTAAAATATCTAAAATTAACGTCACAGATTTTGATTTATCCCATGAGGTATCTTCGAGCTCTGTCTTTATCTATGGCGCTACAACTCATTGTGGATCTTGGACTTCTCCAGTAATCTTCGCCATTCCATTCATTAGCCGCTCTGCGTCGCCAGTTCGTCACCCACCACAGATTTGCAGATCTCTTCCTACGCAATCGGTCCTTAATTCAAAAGTAGTTTTAACGTCCCTCAAACTTTCATCGTTTGCGCTATAACTGTTTGGTTAGTTTTGATTGTGTTCTCATGTTATGTATATCCGATTAAACAATCCGCTATAAACTTGACCATATCATTAATAATTGGCTCATAACATATTATTACTATTTGTTGTGTATTTACCAAACTTACTCTTATTGTTGCACTCGCTTATTTGTTATTCATTCCGTGGTTTGTTGGAATTGTTAGCACTTACAACACATAAAGCTGCAATTCTCCTGAATAAACAATCCACGTATTGCAATAATAATCCCTATTTTACATTTATTATTTAGCTGATACATTGGCATCATAAGCATTGTGCTACATTAATATTATCGTGGATTATGTCATGTTTTTATTTTTAATTGCTTTTTAAATACTAACAAAAGTGAAAATATTCCTCAATGTGTGGTAACCAGGATAACATGAAAATTCTTCGAAACGCAATTCTTCGAAAAATCAATTGTTCGATTTATGTACAATTGTTCTAAAGCGAATTATTCGAATGAATATTTCTACAAATATATTTCTTTTTTAATATTTGTATTACTTTAAATTATTTCGGAGGGACCGATTGATTTCGTACAATTGCCATTAGGTGAATTGTGATTTTCGAACAATTTGCGTGTTGCCGTAACCAGTGAGATAAAGTTTCCCACACAACCATCAATCAAAAAACACAAATTCTTCTAATAATATCTCCTTAAATAATACTTACTCCTAACTTCTACTTACATTCAATGTGAAATTTTTTTTTAACGGACACCAAACTGTTCTTTACGCTGATTTGATGTAAAATTTACCATTTATTGTGCTTTACGCTGATTTGATGTAAAATTTTACCATTTATTGTGCTTTACGCTGATTTGATGTAAAATTTTACAATTTATTGTGCTTTACGCTGATTTGATGTAAAATTTACCATTTATTGTGCTTTACGCTGATTTGATGTAAAATTTTACCATTTATTGTGCTTTACGCTGATTTGATGTAAAATTTTACAATTTATTGTGCTTTACGCTGATTTGATGTAAAATTTTACCATTTATTGTGCTTTACGCTGATTTGATGTAAAATTTTACCATTTATTGTGCTTCTCTTTTGATCCTTTTCTTCGTCTGAAAGCTGTTTCTTCATTACGGCTATGTGATAAGGATAACTCTTATTCAGGACGGTGATATGTTACATATAATGTAGAATTATTTACTTCAAATCACTGGTTTTCAACCGAAGGCAGTCCATTCGGCCAACTAGCTTTCCTGACAGACGTTGTCCTGTAGTCTTCGAATTTGTAATTTAGGTATACAAAAATACGTTTAAAATATGTTTGAAAGTTAAAAAATTATTCCTGAAAGCGTGAAAGAAATTCTATCAAAAATCTGCGTACCAATGTTTTGAAACTCAATGGTTGTCAATAAGGTAAATAAAAATTGTGTTATGGAATTTTTCACAGATGACGTTGTTAAATCCGTTCCGTACTTACTTTAAAATTATATTTTATATATTTTTGAACTTTTAAAAATTATTCTCTTATCCGGAGCGGAGAAAGATCCAATAAACCAAGCATCATAAAAATCTGTTCAGACGATCTTGAGTTATAAGTGTTCGCACTAACCCGACTTTCTTTTATATTATAAGATTATTACCACGATTTGATTAGTCGCTGTAATTTTTTTATTATGAATAACTCGATCAATTTATTATTGTATCAACAAGATATTTCACAAACTTTCAAAATATTATACCTATCAAAAATTTGTTCAAGAAAATGTTGTGAATATTTTTAATTATTTATCGGAAATTTGAGTTCGAAAATTACACTTTTGATATAAGTTTATATTTATGGTTTTATTTGGAGTTTTCAATGAAGAAAAATTTTCAAAGGATACCGATACATTTCTCAAAGTTTTATTTTAATGTTTTAGCAAATTCTTTTAGGGAAACACGAGAAAGTGTAGGTATTATTCCTTTTCGCGATATTTAAAATTCATCCGTTTTGCTGGGAGAATATTTCAAAATTTATTATTAATGTAGGTAGGGTATTACTTCAGTCGTGATTTCTTCCGTGAAAACTTTCTCCGTTTCAGAAGTAAAGATGAGTTAGTATTGAAAATGATTACCTATGTATTTTTAACCATGAAAACATGTACCTTAATATCATTAGGTTGATTGTGTTTATTAACTTTTTTTCTACAACGCTTTATTACTTAATTTATACATTTTTATGTCACTTGATGCATCAGTAAGATTTTTGCGTTTAATTTTGTATAGGGTGCAGAAAAAATGTTCTTTTATTTTTAAAAAAAATATCAAAATAAACAAATGACTGCTGTTCACCATCGGAGAGCCTCCCGTGTTCAGGAATCTTCAAATTGAGGATATTTATTTGGAAGTTAAGAAGCGCTTATTGGAACTGTGGAGAGAACACTGGGCGTCCAATAATAAAGGACGCTCATATAGATTGGTTCAAAAAGATGTATGTTCAAGGCCATGGTTTGTTCGAATGAAACTGTCCAAGTATTACATTAGCACGATTTGCAGAATGCGTCTTGGTCACAATTGCCTCTCGAATCACTTGTTTAGAATTAACGTTAAAAACAGTCCCTTGTGCGAGTGCGGGGAAGATGAGGAGACGTTAGACCATGTATTTTTCGATTGCTCGCTAAGAACTCCTCTGAATATCGTCTTTGGTAGGAAGCATGTTGTTGTTAATGGTCCTATAAATTCAACATATTTACTGAATATTTGTAATACAGACATATACAGGGACATCTGCCGATTTATTTCGGTGAACAACCTTAAGATATGACATTGTTTTTTTTTTTTTTTTCATTCTATTTTTTTTTGCCTTTTTTGTATATAGATTTGTCCTATGAACTCTTATATTATTAATCTTGATAATGGCACACATCACCCCCCTGGGTGGATTGCCTAATAAAAGAAGAAGAAATGACTGCTGTTAAATTCCTTTAAATTATTTAGACAGAGCTGTGCTGGACTCTACTCAACTTGCTTTTTATTTTCTGTTTTCAAATCCTCGGAACATAGCGTGAACTTAGAAAGTCGAGCGTGTTTGTCACGTGTGTGATGTGACTTGAATAACTTAATAGCTTACAAATTGATGGGAGTTGAGCGAATTTATAGACCCGAATCAAAGTTGATCCTTCCTCCCTTGGTGATTTAGTTTTAATAACTACCCGCTCGCTAAGTGAAAACTTAGTTCCCCAAACTAAACTCGTTACTTGAATGGGTTTTTATTAATATTTTATTAATAACCTATATTGCTCTAATGATAGTGGTTGGTGCTCTAGCGGTTACGACGCCGGCTTTCGAACTGTTTCGTACGGAGGTCATGGGTTCGATCCCAGGTGCCGACCATCTTCCTCTTTCACGACACAAGCTTTAAGAAGCTTACTGTGAAAGAGTCAAATAGTGTATTTGTGTTCACTTTGAGTGAGCACAGATTCATTTATAAAAAAAAATGAAAAAATAAAAGATGAATTATTTTTACGAATAAAAATTTATCTATAGTATTATGTGAGCAAAGCACAAAAATGAAGACTTCATTTAGGAACATATGGAGGCAACAAGAACTCTCCATTACGCTTGATCTTGCGCATTGTTTATGACCTCCTCCCACGCCATGTCCAAATCCCTCAGCTCTGCTTCGAAAAAGCGGAACACGGTATGAGAGGGTCTTTCTCGTCTTCGGGACCCTGATGGGAGGAAAAACAGCGCTCTCCTCGGCCAAATATTATTCGGCATCCTAAGCACATGTCCCAACCAAGTCCATCTCCTCTCCGTAATGGTGAAAGTGATGAGCCTGCGCTGGCGTACAGCGTCGTTCGTCATGCGGTGGTACCATCTTAACGACTTTAGCTAAGAAAAACTTTGAAAACCAGGAAATTAGCTTTACATACTGAATATTATATAAAATTAAAGAAAAAGGTAAAATACGAATAAAAAAATCAGATATCAATCAACAATTTTGAAACTTCACTCATTTATGAATCCTAAGCAGGCTAAAGATTTTTTGGACTACTACAGCAAAGGTCATCAAACACCATTATATTTTGCTCTTAAATACTTAGTATTAAAACCTTTCAAAATCGGAAATAATTCAAAGATTTCTTATTTCGAAGAAAGGTAGGTGTAAATTAAAATAGAAGCCTAATTGCTTAAAAATTTCTTTTTTACTCTCCATTCATAATAATCTCTAAAACTCAGGTAATAGTCAAAAAGAGGTAAATCGTTTTTTTTTTTATAAAAATTATTATGGAAATCTTTTGATTTTTTTTTGTTGTTGTTTGAAGTTTATAACAAGTTTATCGATAGTTTGGAACGCGTTAAGCTATTCACAAAGTTGCGCAAATTTAGTCTGTTTATTCCGAAATAACTCAAAGTTCGGAATTGAAATAAATTACTTGAGATTCTTTCGGATCAGACTTACAAATCGCACGTTAACCGAATATACCGTAACGGTAGAACCAAATCCTCTCTGTAGGGGATAAAATGCGTGAAAATCTATTATAATAATATCTTAGGTATGTTTGTGTGTTTGCTACAAAATCTATTGTTATAAGGGAATAAGGAATAGATTCCTCTAGTTGCATTCTTGATTGATCCGTTGTCGTTCAAATTCCATTTTTTTAATTCTTCGAACTTATAATATAAACTAGCTTTCTCGACAGACGTTGTCCTGTAGTCCTTATTATAAATACAGTATTGATCTCAAATTTGTAATTTATACAAAAATACGTTTAAAATATTTGAATGTTAAAGTTAAATTTAAAAAAAATCCATCAAAAATCTGCGTAAATGTCAATCGTTGTCAGGCAAACAATAATTTTGTTGTTATAGAATTTTTCACAGATGGCGTTGGTGTCGCAAGAAATCCGTTCCATACTTTTTTTTTTA
The DNA here is from genome assembly GCA_963576905.1 of Mystacides longicornis. Classification (NCBI taxonomy): domain Eukaryota; kingdom Metazoa; phylum Arthropoda; class Insecta; order Trichoptera; family Leptoceridae; genus Mystacides; species Mystacides longicornis. Next base: position 7,635,179 of record OY756426.1, read on the forward strand.
CAAAAATCAAAGAATTGATTGAACAGCCAAGGTGACATCACGCATCCTTGCTTCACCCCTCTCGTAAGACGGAACTCTCGTGACTGATGAGTATTCACCTTGACACAAGCAGAACTATCAGAGTAAAGGGAAGCAACAGCTCGTATCAGTTGTCTATCCACTCCATAAAAAGACACAACCTCCCACAATTTCTGGTCTTCAATTTCAGGCCCAACTATTCAAGAATCATGGATTTTTGAGATTATCACCTGAAATATAAAGGTTAATTCTCTAAGGTAACTTGTATAATATACTAAGGGATAAGTTGCTAGTTGGAACACGTAGTCTAGGCACATATAAGAGTTGTTCTACATAACAATCCACCTTTATTGTGTTTTGTTTTGTGTCTTAGCCGAATAGATAAAGTTTGTTGGAAGATTTACGTTTTAGTTAGATTTACTTGTCGCTGTTAGCTTCTCACAGTACAGTAGTACTAAGTAGGTAGGTACCTTCTCAAACGTGTGTGGAAGGATATTGCGTAGTACACTTTCTCTAGTATTAAAGATCTTAGATCTAGGCGTAATACTTAGAAGGGAATAGACGTCGTATAATATCTGGTATTTGTTCAAATTATCAGAAAGTATTCGTTCTGTCTAGGAACATAGAACATATTATATCCAAAATATCTTTGAAAATAATGTAGAAGTTGCTCGATGCAATGGTATATCGCTTTGAAGGTCTTCTTTCGCTATTATAGAAAATTATTTTACGTTAGTATTTTACAAATAAAAGAATAAGTTGTGTGTTAAATATTGACATCCTTCTTAGTTGTATTGAAGTCGAATGAAAAGCATCGTTTAAATTGCTAGATATAAAAACATATGTCTACCAAAACTCATTTGGGAGAAAATAAAAGCATAAATAAATAAGGGTTTTTTTATATCTGATTATTATTAGAAACAGGTTGTGCATTTAGTATCTATGTAGAAAATGCCATTATTTAAAACATGTACCATTTTATTAAGTATATTCTTTATACCAATTATGTTTCACAAACGATAAGATGTTTTCCTTACTAGATGTTGTAATTTAAAATTGGCCTCTTTACATATGTTTCTGATAATAGTGGCTGAAAACGACTAACCAACTGATCTATGCTTGGTAGAACAAGTCAATTAAAATAAGCACCCTTTGCTTTAAGGATTCATACTGTATACTCTTAAAAGTTTTTTTGAAATTTTCTGTTACATAAACACAAGGGTTTTATTTGACAATTTGCTTAATTTATTCACACTTTTTAAGTTACAAACTTATATAATTTATAACTAAATAATATAGGTAACGACAATTTCGCATTACAGCAGCGATATCAGAATATCGTAATACAAATGCCTAGGTACTTAAGAAAACGAATAAATGAACGCCCGTATGACTTTACGACAAAAGTTTTTATTGTATGTAATCCATTCAGAGTTCCCCGGCTTCATTGAACATTTCCCTCTTACTAATTTAGACTGTTAATACGGCATCAAGTATTATTTCATCATCATAATATGCATTCGCTTTTCTCCTTCCATATCGAGTAGATACGCCTAAAGCTGTTTTGTTGACTTAATACTTAATACCTAGTACAGTATGAAATCTGGTTAATCTTCTTCCCCTGCCATTGTGATTTAACATGGCTTTGCATCAGTTATTCTATGTTAATAATTGAAGTTTTGTGTGATCGTGTATGGAAATGTTTTTTGCTTTTTTTTCAAGAAATTTGTTTGTATATTTTACGTGGACATTAGGGTTATTTAATAATTCTTCTTCTGCTATTTAAGGACCCCTAGGCCTAGACAAGGTCTAAAATTATGACATAAGGTTCTCTGTCCTGGACTTTGCGGAAGAGTTCAACTCGCTAAACTCCGGTCCATTGCCAGATATTTCATAGCCAGGACTTCTGCCGTCTTCCACACCACTGCTGTCATCAAATTTTCGTTTTATTTTAATATGAAGCAAACTTTTCGTGCCCTAGGTAGGATATTTTTGTTTTCTTGATGCTGACCAACAATTTCAGTCTGGTCCAGCACTTTGCAACACCTCCGTGTAAGTGAACATATAGTCCACGGAACTCGCAGCATTCTTCGATGGAGCCACATTTCCAGTGCTTCTCTACCCCATATAGTAATTTGAACATTGTCCGATTTAATTTTAAAAAATTAGTCAGCTTTTCATTCATATTTTCGGCGGTTAACCATAATGGTGAACTTGTTTATTTAAGAGGCGACATAAACGCCTGTATAATTAAGTACATGAACATTTGAAACCCAATGTCTCTCACGGTAATCTCAGATCAACGAACAAAATATTAATTCTTGCATATTTTACAAAACTCATTTAAACTCAGGCCACAATACAAGTAATTCGTTATGAATGTCAATCAGATTTCCAACTGTCGTTTCGTGTATTTGTATTGTACGAAATCGATTTGTTTCTCTAATATTTCTGTGACAACACAAATCATTGGTTCCAACTGACACAGACGTCAATAGCCGCTAACAATGCGCATTTCGGATCAAGATTTTATGTCATTCGTGCTGACGTGATTTTGTAATCCTTTTCAACATACCTTAAATTGTATCAATTTATTCTTTACAATTTATCTAAATAGGTTTACCTGAATAAATCTTTTGTAATAAGGTATATCATTATTATTATATCAAATTTGTTGAAAAAGGGCCAAAATTTATAATAATAATATTAATAAATACCTAGATTATTTATTTTTTTAAGATAATATAATTACGATTTCTATAAGACATAGCGATCAATATATTATATACGGCTTAGACTTTACTATCACATTTTTTAATTCTCTTGTGTATTTTTGTATTTGATATTAACGCAATACTTTAATAGTCACTTTTCTAACCTCATGTTTCAAATATTTTCATTCAATTTTTACTCGCATTTTAAACCCCGTTTTAAATTGGTCGGGATCGATTGGCTGGTAGAAAACTATGTCGGCTAAACCGATATCTAATAACTGTTTTTATAGAAGAGTGCATTTAGCTACTTACCTTTTATGATTATTTTGATCTTAAAATATTATTCAAACCTAACTGCTATTATCATCTTCTCTGTCTTATTTTACCTCTTTATCATTGATTACTTACTTACACTCCGTACGGTCTAAACTTTTCCACATTAACCGCGATATATTGTATTGCTTTCTCATTTGCTAATATTAGGTCGTCTGGCGTACAGCCCTCTCTAAAATTGAAGAACATTTGTTGAATTGAATTGGAATCATAATGTATAGTGCAGGAAATATTCCAAGTAGCACAATAAAGGAAAATATCGTTCAAGATCAATCCTTCGATTTGTGCGATTTGATAATGGCAAATATGCGCTATAAAACAATCCCCTAAAATTTCTGAACATGCTGCATAACACGACTATAGGCTGAGTAATAATTATCAGAATGATGATTATCTTTACAATTAACGTTATCATACTTCTAATAAAGTTTACCAAACTCGCGTAACATTAAGAGTAAAGTATATTTTGCCCCCTTTTGAGGTATTCCGAATAGACAACCAAACAGTAGCTCTAATAATATGTCATAATAAACTAAGAACAATAATGTTTTATGCGTAGGATATGATAATTTATACATTCCTGAACTAACTACTTACTGATAAATTTATTGGTATCTATCTGCTGCCTAACATTTTGCTTTCAACATTAAATACATAGTTACTTTAAGGATAACAACGAAAATTTACGCGTTTTTTATGCATATTTATAAAAATATACAAGTAGAAACTCTTTTCTACTGCTTACTTCAGTCTATGTGGCTTTTAAAATAATGTCCGTATTAGAAAGGTCCAGGATTAAAAAAAAATTATTCTCTTTTCTGCTATTATTCCCACATATATTAGAATTTCTCAATTCAGGCTCAGATTGCACTACAAAAAACCTCAGATAATACGACACGATTCATATTTTATGTGCAACGGCGATATAGGCGTTTTAATTAAATGAAGTAAAATAAAGCTTTTCTATACCAACGTGTTAAGAAGGTGGAAATAAACTTCTCCGTTTCCTCGTAACTAGTCGAGAACCAAATACCTCCAATTCTCTCTGTCATTTGCAGCATGCTAGACTGAGCTAAGGCCATGTTATTTAAGATCGTCTTTTGGCGAGAATGCTCTCTGTAATACTATTTCTTTGGGAGGTCAAAGAAAACGTTATAAGGACAACCTCCGCGAATCCCTTAAGCTCTGTGGGGCCCCCGATGATTGGGAACAGCTGGCTCATGACAGGCCTGCCTGGCGTGATGTTTGCTTGCGATCCCGGGGAGTCTCAGAGGCAAGGAAGCAGCAAAACCGCTACAGAGCGGATGCCCAACGGCAGAGAGAAAGGGATCGCGGAGAGATCTTCGCGTGTTCGGAGTGCGGTCGGGTCTGCGCATCCAGGTTAGGTCTTTACGCACATTCGAGAATACACCAAAGGCGGTGAGTGTTATGGGATCCTCGAACTCGAGGCCCGGCAAAGAAGAAGACTATTTCTTTACGAGTTAGCCGTTTCCCTTCTGGTAATGTGATCAAGGCATCTTTGTTATCCCAATGTCAATTTGCTTGCATAAATGCACCGATGAAACGTGATTTAAGCTATAATATTAGAATACATTTGATAATGTTTTGTTTCGAATTGCCCTAATAAAGGTTAAATTATCTGCACGTTATCTTTGCGACTGTAAAGGGTCCCTTGTTGTTCTCCTCGCGAAAATTGTTTGTTAAACACCATCTTATCAGCTATGAAATGAGATGGTATGGTTCATACAAACGTGTTTACCACGCGAGGTAGCTAGTTCCGTGATAGTTATTGTACAGATGTTATCCAATATATAAAAAATATGTGTCAAAATGTGTAATACCGAATCTTCGAAACTGTTCGACCGATTTTAATATGAATATGTTGAATATGTGGTAGGTATTAGATTTGTTCGTAAAGCAAATTTTATATCGTTAAATGTTTAAGGTGTCTCTTTAAACAGGCAAAAAAATATTTTGCATTCCAAAATTAACAATCAAGCGGGCATTCATTACGATTCTACAAGATGCTGGGATGAAGCTGTTCAACTGGCGCATGATATTTTTTTTTTATTTGCATTAAAAATATATCTAACCCCAAATTTTCTATCTTGTTCCATTTTCTAATATAATTCGGAGGTGGACAGTATGTTGCGCTATGCTATGTTCATTTTATCAAAAATGGGATGCAATTCAGCTAATAATAATTTAACATGACGATTGTTAGTTTTGGGACTGGACGAAGTTCGACGCTTCAGCTAGTATTCATACACTAATGGTTCCATTTTCTTATCACCCGTCACAGCTTTATCAGGCTTAGAGTTATTTCCCCCGTGTGGGCGCTCAAACACACCGATAAATAGATACATTCCTCTACTTGCTACTCTAGGCAAATAATAATATTGTTCAATTTGTATATACATACATACAAGCTCTAAAATTATCATTGATTGGATCAATTCTAGTATGTTTACGAAATTTTGAATAGATGTCTCAAATTGATTTTAATTTTATTGAAAAAGAGGAAATTGTTAGAAAAAAATCAGATTGTAGGTTTATTAGAGAGTAATTTTGGGGTGAGTATTATTTAATATTAAGGTGGGCTGAAAAACCTCATTGGAATCCCAAGATCAAATGTAACTGAAAGAAGAAACCACGAAATCAAAAAGGAACTGTGCATTCACCTTTTACCGTGTTACCTATCTTACGATCAAAATAACGCATTTTAACCTAAATTAATGATTTTTGTTTTTAAAAAAACATTGAATACAATCTACGTGCAGACAATTATTCCTGTCATACACTCTGAAGTAAAAAACAGATTAAAAAGTGTTTTCATAAATATTTGAATCTCTCTCTAATTTGAATGACCCATCCTATCATTTCCAACCATAGTCATATCGATTTCCTATAAATCCCTTTAAAATAACATCGCAAGGAAAATTTTAATATCTCAAAACAACCCTGCATTCAGATCTTAGATCTATCAAGTAGGTGAGCATCGGCGTCGTAGCATTTTTTTTTTAAATTTTATTCAATATTGTAGAACTTCACAAACACTTTCTCTTAGATCTCGAGAAACTCAGAGTAAAAGAAGACCACTGTCATTCAGTAGAATTTAAAATGATCTCCTCCTACATGTTATGTGCGTATAAATTGCCTCTTTTTGTGTGTTCTGCCTTTTGAGGGTCTAAGTATCAAACAGTTATATACAAAACACAGAATTTGACCAATATCAATGTTATCATCGCAGAAAAGAGGTATCGTGTTATTAAATGCGGCACTCGCTGTCTGTTTTCTGCACTTTGACTCTTTTTCGGGGTATATGTTGTCTCGAATATAATACTTTTGATAGAAGTCATAATCTCTCCTATAGTCTGACAATTCTTGGTATTTCACGACCGTCTCTGAGTGTTCCACTTCGCTACTGCCATTGTGTACATTCTTATTTCACATCAATTCACCACGCCTCGTTATTTGAAATGTTGTATTTTTTTACGTTTAACTTGTGATAGGCTCTCGCACCGTATTATTTTTTTTATTCAACATTGATATTATTATCTTCATGTTTTATTAACGTTTAGTAACAAAGTTACTCAACAGCGCTCTCTTATAACATGTCACAATAAAAAAAAACATTTTCATTTTTACATTTTTTGATAGGTACCTACCTACGTACAATAATTTGATACACTTTGAATTTATTGTCATTTTAAATGTAATGTCGTAAGAATTTCGCTATTTTTATATCATTGTTTATAAAACTCTATTATATTGTGTTTATGCAAACCTTCTTCTTCTTTTTCTTTGATATAGTCTGCAGGACTGTTCTTAGGGACTTCTGCTGTATTGCACTCCTGGGTGGCTGATAGTGGATAGATTTTCTTGAGAATTGATTTGAAAGATAAATAATAGTTTTTTTTTTATTATAAGAAGTTTTAAGGAAATAATTAGGTCTTATAGTGTAATGTGTGGGTAACATGTCCCCCGAGAGTCTTGAATATGCAAGCCTTTTCTACAATCTGGATGGGACAAGAAGGCGAGCCAGACCAAAATTAACAATCAAGCGGGCATTCACTACGATTCTACAAGATGCTGGGATGAAGCTGTTCAACTGGCGCATGATATTTTTTTTTTATTAAAATTAAAGATTTCCAAAGTATATAAAATTAACATGAACATGACACAAAACATAACATTTAAATACAATAACACTCCGTCGATAGAGCAAAGCTCGTGTTCGACAGAGGAGCACAACCAACAGACATCACAACTTACTTACACATTATTAATACATATAAGACAATACAAACATTCTTTCTCTCCATTCACACCCTCTAACATAAACAAATCTTCACACTCTTCGCTCACAACAATGAAATCTCACACAATCACACATCCACACCAATAATCCAAACCTGAACTGCGGCCTTGTAATTTTCATACCTCTCTATCACTGTAATTCCTGGTGGTAGGCTATTAAAAAATTTCTGTCCGAGGTATACATAATGGTGTTGGCCAGTTGATGTTCGAAACCTGTCAACATGGAAGCTTCCCAAAAGGAACTATGGAGGAACTTCGTGGCGTCCACATGCTCGACACTGCGAGCGAACGTGGATTAATCATTTTCTCAAAAACCCGTTCTAAAAATCTCCCGTTATGATAAAATTCTTTCGATTATTTTCATAGTGATCATTTACAGGTACCTACTCAGAATATTTTTCAAAAAAAGAACAATGGATTCAGTTAATACCTATTATTTTATTTCCTATCTATTGTAGACTATAGAATTTTCTAATTGGCAAATTTATGAAAACTGAAATTATTTGAATAGTGTTAAAAAATAAACTAATTTATTCTTCAGACATTTATCCGTTTTGTACAACCAACAATACCAGGGCCGCTCTTAAAATAAAATTATTTCGTCTCAAACTACTCACTTTTTATATATATTTTTTTCATTTAGGTAAACATTCTAATAAAAATATTTCCTGAACAAAACCTTTTTACAAACTGAATTTTCCATTTTGATAATTCGGAAAGAATTCATTTTTATATTGTGCCTTTCTTTGTTTTCCAATTGTAAGCATTATAAAAGCAGGATTGTTCGTTCGTAAAAATATCTGAATTTGTTGTAAAAGCTCTGGAAACCTCAACGATTTTTACTTATAGCGGTTCACGGCTTATATGAAATTGTACGTTCAAAACAGTTCTAGGTTTTAAGAAAGTTTTAAGAAACAGTGGTAGTTTATAAAGCAAAATTTAGATTAGTTTTTTTTTATGATTATAAACAAACATCCTAGATGTTATTCCTTATTTCGTAATAACAGAACATGCAAAATTTTACCATCAATTTTTAAGCATGTACCTACTTTTTTCGGACCGAAAAATACAACGAAAAAAATCTGATCTAGAAAAAAGTATATTTTTTTTTCAAAAAAATTTCTGACGATTAAACCTAAGATCTCTGAAAATGAGCCCGATGTCTAAACTACTTGGCTACCAAAGTCGTTTCAAAATTTATAACCATAAATAAATTTGTTCTTAGTTCTTTTGAAATTTTTTAACGCATTGTTTATTTTAAAAAATTTCTGACGATTAAACCTAAGATCTCTGAAAATGAGCCCGATGTCTAAACTACTTGGCTACCAAAGTCGTTTCAAAATTTATAACCATAAATAAATTTGTTCTTAGTTCTTTTGAAATTTTTTAACGCATTGTTTATTCGGCTACTAGATCCGGAGCTGCTTTAAGGCGTAGGTAAGCAAGCAGAATTGGCTCACATCCATCCGGATTTAAGCAGAACTGTCGTTTTTGTTTGTGTTTATCTCCGTCTATCACTCGGCAAGCAGTCGTGCAGATAAATGTATTATCTGCTTAAATCCTTACCAACCTTCCTCCCCTACTAATTACCTAAACTAGCGCTTGTCTTATTCCATATCAAACCTCTTTTTACATCTTCATCCCTCGGGAATTTCTTTTTTTTCTTGTTTCTTTTTAAACTTGTTTTTTGTAGGAATCTTCAAAACACATTTATCCAGAAGTGAATCTAATTAAGTTTTTGGTTTTAATAACAAATTTAGATTAAAACACTATAAAACTATTTAATTCATTCATTTAACAAACTTTTTATTCATATTTCCTTCAAAAAAAAGCTTTCAAATAAATACTTAGTGCCGTTTAAGTCAATAACTGGGAATACAAATTTTATGAAACTGAAAATAATTTTAGGAAAAATATTATGAAAATTTCAACAATAAAGGTGATTTTATACCCGTGTTTGTTGTTTGATTAAATATCTTTAAAGGTCATTAAAGTGCTTCTTTGCAGTCTTATGAATTGAAAAACTAGAAACACATTGATTCAATTGTCTAAAATTAATCACCGATAAATTATTTCTACGCCAAATGAAGACATAATCGATTTTCTATACCAAGATGTCAATGTATCAGCTGGATCTCCAGTCCCGCCTAACCTGATAAAAATTTGATAACCCCACCTGGAATTCAATCGAGAAATTTCTATAATGAATCTGTGAAGCCTTTTACAACTAAGCCATCGATGTCGGTTTTACCTAAAACCACTCTTCAATCAATATTTTTATGATAAATTCTATTAATAAATTCCTTGTCATTTTTTACACTATTTCTTTAACGAAATTCTCTTTTTATGTTTTAATTACATCACAATTTCCACTTATCGACCATCCCTCACTAATTAACCTATTAAATATAAATACTCGGGGTTTGCTTACATGCGTGCGAGGGTGTTTTTTTTTTTAATACACGAAAGTCCATGACATTCGTGTAAAAATAGTATTAAATGTAATGCAACACCCTTTGTTAATAATAATAATTAAGTAAGCACGTCTTAACTTAAAGTACTGTCGAGTAAAATACCAAGTATAATAATTATAGTCCAAATATACAGAGTTTGAAGTGTTCACTTTGGTATATAACGAATGTGTAGTATTTTTATGAAGCCAAATCCAATTATAACGGATTTTCATTCCCGCTTTAATGTTGACGACGATTTTCCATAACAAATTATTATTTTAATGTTGTTTACGTAGTAAGATATTTTAAGAAATAAAGCATTGGATATATTTAGAACTTTCTGACACGTCATTAATTTGGAGGAACAACATTCAAACGCATTCGGTTGCCCCATCTTTGTGGGTTTATCCTTTACCCGGTGACACCGAATCTGTGCAAAAATTACTTCTTTCGTTGCATACCAATTATTGAAGACTAATATGATGATAAGTCCGCCTTTTGAATTGTACAAATATTTTTCCTTATATTGTAATACATCCTTCTTATACTTTCAGAAGTCAGAGTGTTCACTTATAAATATTCCTAAAATCGTTTCATTCCTCATACATAGACATCAGCATATAGGAACAGAATATCAACATTTCTTTGCTCCCAATCTGGGAAATAGTCCCATTCTTTTCAGACCACCGACAATCCCACCATGATTCTCCCCTCAATAAAGTCTGACCGCGACATATTTCTGAAAAGGCGAAGGATGCGCAACACACATTTAGTGAAAAGACGAGAGAGAAACGCCAAGCAGGCAGCAAAAAGACTCATTAGTTCTTTCCACATCTCGAAAGCATAAATCCTTCATCAATTTCGAAAACTCAAGAGTCTAAGTTTCTTATGTAATTATGATGACTGATGATGGTCCAAGTTTCTGATGTACCTATGAAAGATGATGTCATTCAAAAACTCATGAGTTTCATATAAAAAGGTTTATAAGCCCATACAAGAGTTGTCATTAGTTTCATTAAAAAAAAGTTCATATAAAGGTGTCTATTCAATACATCGGTACCTCGTTGGAATTAAAAATTTTGTCCTATAGTCGACGTGTCCCTCACTCGATATAATTAAACGTGAAAGTTGATATTGTACCGGTGATAAATGAACAAGGTAGGTACTGAGTATACAATAATATATAGGTCACCTTAACACACGTTCGGATAATTCCGTTTGTCAGACAGTAGGTACCAGGGGTAGGTACATTCTCATTTGACTGTACCCTCATTTCACTGCCTCCATTCAATATACAAAGCGAGTACGAAGAATCCCAAACCCCAAGTCGCAGTTTGACCCAAACGTCAAGTCAATGTGATTTGTCATAGATTGATGGGATCGTATATTTTAATGCCCATACAATCCCTGCCTGTACTCCTATAACATACCTATATACCTCGACCTCTATGATATGTTTTGTACTACTCCTATTGTTTGAGCTTTTTCCAAAGTTTTATCAATTTTTTTTGGCGTATTTCGTTTGTTTTCATAAATTTATCCTACATAATCGGGATCCTTAAACCATTAAAATAAACTATCGCTTGCTAATACCATGGTTTAATATATTTTTTAACAGACCCGTGTTAGATTTTTCAAGCTTATACGAAGTGTTTAGCCTGATGGTTGCGTATTGTTTCCTACTGGAGGTCGTGGGTTCGATCCTTGTAGCCGACCATCTTCCTCTTTCCACGACACAAGCTTTAAAGTAGCTTACTGTGAAAGAGTCAAAAAGTGTATTTGTGTTGACTTTGGGCCAGCACAGATTCATTTTCTTCATGTTATCGGTTCTCAAGAAATATAATTAAACTGTCTAGGTCTTAATATGCTTCCTAGCAGCGAAACCGACCATTTCATTGTCATTAGCAAACCCCTTGTTAAAACGCAGAATTTCATAATTTGAAATTTATTTTAACACTCATCTATCAAATTAAAAATTTCGTACCATTCAAATATTCGGGACATAAGACTCACCATTATTCTGGCTAAGCCATTAGGATCAACCCAGCATGATGGCCCAACCAGTCTTTTTCCCATAAAACTTTTCCATCCCTTAACTCTGAATTTTATTTATTTACTTTATAGCTTTCCCGACGGATGTTGTCCTGTAGTCTTTACTATGAATATTGATTTCAAAATTGTAATTTATACCAAAATACATTTAAATGTTGAAAATGTTTATGTTTGAATGTTGAAAATTTATTTCTGAAAGCTTGAATAAAATTGTATCTATAATCTGCGTGTCAGTGTTTTGAAACGCTATGGTTGTCAGGTAAATAAAATTGTGTTGTAATGGAACTTTCATAGATAGCGTTGGCGTCGCAAGAAATCTGTTCCATACTAACTTTAATATTATATTATATATTATTTTATCCTTTTTTTCATATTTTTATTAATTATTCTGTTATCCGGAGCGGAGAAGAATCTAGTAAATCAAACATCGACTCCAATTATAAGTGTTCGCACTAACCTGACTTTCTTTTATTATTATAGATATAATTCTAGATTCACATCATACAACACCACTCAACCAGAGATAGACGCTTATTAAGACGGACAACGGTGAGATTATTATTGGAGTCATTTCTTCCATCTAACCGCAACATTTTCTGAGTATCCCACACCATTCTAATCAAATGCTTAATTCCACTATGCCAACTTAAATTGATTTCGATGATAGTTTGAAGCTTAAGAAGATCTCGACATCTCTTAAGCGTAGAGGAGATGTCGAAGAGGCTCTAACATGTTATCTCTGTTGATCCAAGCTTGTTTGTGTTCTCCAAGTAATATATTATCCAAACCGTTCAATAACAATATTATCATTAAACTTACTATAAATACATATTCTGCTTATTTCGAACTGTGTTTCACTGTCTTAGACAGAGCTACATATGCTGGAGGTATACGTATAGATAAACCAGTGATCGACAACCTATCTTTAGCTCTACCCACGGTATAACCGGTAGCCCAATAAAAATATTTTATTCATTACGTCCTCTAAATGATGAGAATTTTAGTGTTTAGTGTACTGTGTAAAAAATGTTGTCATTTTTTTACATTGTGGTGAGTATTATGATAACAAAAAGAGGTTAAATCCATGGATATTTTTGAGAATGTGTATGTTAGTTATGAAATTTAATATACCTTAATCAAATTTAAATAAAAAACTTTTTAACTATTCCACAAATTTATTGTACCTGACATGTTTCGAAGGGGCAAATCCATGGATATTTTTGAGAATGTGTATGTTAAGTTATGAAATTTAATATACCTTAATCAAATTTAAATAAAAAATCTTTTTAACTATTCCACAAATTTATTGTACCTGACATGTTTCGAAGGGGCACGCCCTTCATGGTCACAGGTTATTTGAAACTTAAGATGTTTATTTAAATTTGATTATTCAAATTACTTCCACCAAGAAAAATGCATGTTCAGCAACTTATAAATTTTATTAATATACCTTATTGACTTTAATTTTATTTAAAATATCAAAAAACGAATAAAAATTAAAAGCAGGTAACTGATTCATTCACCTGACCAAAGCCCAGGCACAAAAAGGATCTGCAACGAAGTGCCTCAGGAGGAGAATCTTGGATATAAGATGGTACCATTCAACCATTACGGAGAGGAGATGGGCATGGCTGGTACATGTATTGAGGATGCCGACTGGTCGTTGGCCGAGGAGAGCGCTGTTTTTCTTCCCATAAGGGTCCCGAAGACGAGAAAATACCGTGAGCTCTTGTTGCCTCCTATGCTCCTGAGTGAAGTTCAAATAGAGTTTTGATTTGATTGATTAATTGAACTGATTCGTTTTGTTTTTTTTTTAATTCTTAACTTGGTAAACTTTACTTTTATTTTCTTAAAAAAACTATGGATTTCATAAATAAATAAACAAACCCTTAATTTTGGAAATAAGCTCACATCTTGAATGAGCTTGGTGAGCGCTGTGAGAGAGAAGGATCATTATTATTTGCTAGCCGTTACGTAACGGTGTATCGTTGGTGATTGTAACGCCTTAACGGAAAAGGATAATACATCCGTTACGCTCATTCTAGAGGATATTATGACTACGTCTGAACTTCAAAATTGATAACATTATTGGAACGCTCAACGCTATTAGGAAATTCTACGTTTTAAAGTAATAAACTCTATCGGTTTTCTTATGACGACGTAAGAACATAGACCCATACTCTAGCTTTGCTAAATCACCTTTTATTCTGAATGCATTTATAACCTTGTTTTATCATATTGGCATTTTTTTTTCCAAATATGCAGAATGAATATTTCCTTAATTTGTCATAAATTTCAAGAGTGCAGCATTTCTCAATCCATAAAATCTCTTAATTAAACTTTCCAAAAATGTTCGTGGATAAGAGTAGCATAAAAAGAAGATTAATCGAGATTTTCAAACTTGGGGATAAAAATCATTTTATAAGTTTATTTCTTCCTCACTCGTAAATGAAACCAGAAGAATTCATGACAAAAGCAATTGAGAATTCTTATCAATCTTCTTATGATTGCATTGTGTATGGAAATATTTAAAAGTAACACAATCACTTTGTATAAAATGATTATATAGGTAGTACTACTCAAACTCAAAATCATTATTATTTTTCAGTACATTCATTGTGTTGTCATTGATTACATTAAATTTGTATGTATTTCTTTTCGTTTTTCATGCTTTCTTTACTACAAAACGACTCAAGATTTGTTTAAACAGGGTATTTATTTCACATTGATTAAGCCTATATGGAAAAAAATAATTCTGTAAGAAAAAATATAATAATATTATTTGTAGAGTTTCATTGATATCCAATATCGAAAAAATATCACTCTACAAAATCTAAAGCTAACGACATTTGATGGATTAGAGTTGTTTTTGGACCATAAATAACAAGATGAAGTTAGCGAGCGTATTGCGAATGACAGATAATTTTCCGCATCGACAATCCATTTCGCATCATCCATGCATGCGGACATTTTGTCGATGGATCGGTTCTTCTCGTTGATTGAATCGATCACGTCCACGCTACTGACGTGTGGCCTGGTTTGTCATCAACAGCAGCCAATTATCCGTCATCGAACGGGAGGTCAATTGCCCTCAATCATTGTTGTATTGTGGCTTCCGATCCGGCGTCGAGATGAGCTCTTTGCTTCTGCGACCATTGCCTCGCTTCTTTTGTTGGACGGATTAACTGCCATGGTCAGGAAACTGTTCTCAGGTCTGAACGATTCATATTAATCAATAACGCCGCATACCTCACGAATATAAATAACGCGTCAATCGGTAGCTGTACAAGTATTTTAAGCCCAAATACCGCTGCGTATTGTGTAATCTTACCGTAATAATTCGGTAAAATTTAGTCTTTCCACAACATTTACAATAACGCAACGTGTTTCATATGTGACTTATTTCCTACTACACCGCCATTTCTTGGATTTTTTTAAGTAACGCAACTATAGAGGAATTGTTTTTATTACAAACTTGTGACCCATCGAACTTCATCCCCCATCGGAATCAACAATAATTATCACATAATGTAATATATTATTAGCTAAATTTAATTAAGTTGTTTATGTCGTAAACTGTATTTAGTAAAAAAAAAATTTATAACTTATTCTGGATTAGGTCTATGTTCGACGGACAGATCAGCAAGTGTTTAATAACGCCAGTTTTTTCTGTATTTTTTTTAATCAGCTTATCTTGAAAATGAGTCAGCTGAATCTTTATTTTATTAGAATTGACGATTAAATATCATACTAAAGGAAATATTATCGAAAAGATTAAGCTTCGACTTGACCATTATACATACTTACATATTTTGAATAAGCTTAAAAAAAAAGGTGCAGAACTAAATCTCTATACAAAATAAACTTTGCTGATACCGCTTTAATTGTAGTTAAAACCAGAATTTCATCCCTCATCTATTGTGGTTGTCTGTCTTAAATTAAAAAAATGATCTTTTACGCTCAATGTATTATGATAAATCGGACTTAAGTATTTGGGTAAGCAAAGCAAACATCAGATTCAAACATGATAAGTCATAGAAATTAAAAAGTTGTTCAATGAATTTATGGGAAATGCAATTTAAAGACTGTTCAATTTAAGTCATTTAAGTTTAACCTTATCTTCTTAATCTATCTTAATATATAAGTAAAACTAATTCATGTTTTAAATCAGTGTCGAGTAGCGTGAGGCGTTTCTCCCCTCTTTAAAAAGTTAGATTATATCAAGATATTGATTTTTATAAACCGAAATCAATGATATTGTATTTCCTTAAGTTTTTTTATTGATTTCAATTGTACACATAAATAATTCCATAGATTAGCCACCGGAAGCTTTTACAATAACAAACTATCGGCCGACAATACACATGGGGATTTTGGTTAGGATCGCCGTATTCCTGCATTATTAAATACATTGCTGTTTCGATTAGCACCCTCACTCAAGCGTCGTTACAAAATATAGCTCTTATAACGTCTCTCCGTATATTCTCATTATTTATATTAATGAAAAAAAAAAACAGAATTTGTTTATTCGTATTTCCTATGCATGTAATCAAGACCTAGAGGTCAATTCAACAATAATCCATTTTGATTTTCAAGTGGAATGAAATATTTTGCACCATCAATCATAGTACCAAAGTGATATCCAAGAATGGTGTGAAGACCTTTTATCAGTTAGCTGGGCATTTGTAGGTGACTGATATTATGGCAATCAGAAGGTAATTGTATTGTCTTCGTTTAGAATGCTAAGAAATTCCTCTGATTATATTAATTATTATTTTCTTTAGAGATATACCGATATTATTAATCTGCTCTTTTTTTAGGAAATTCATTAAAATACCTGTTTTCTTTATTAGTTGCCATATTATTTACCATCCAAACAGTTTTTTAATCAATGACAATATTTTTTTATTAAAAACTTAGTTTTTTGTTTATTAACGCCATTTATTATTGTTTAATCTTTAAAATTTTCAACAACCTCGTGTTATATAATATTAACGCCGGTATCTCTTTTGACTGTACAACTTATAAACAGAAGTAAAAATTATTATATCAATATTTAAAAACATTGTTATCTTTGAAATGCGGTGGTTAATTAAGTAGCATACTCAATTGGTTACTTGCCTTCCATTTTATTGTCGTGAGAAATTTTGCACGAAGTATTCGGAAGTCTATATAGACATTTCCTCAGCAATCTATGTCATAAAATTACCTCTCGGACTTCTGTAGGAATCAACAATCATGGTGAGTTGAAAGTTTAATAAGCATGCTCAACTCAGAACATGACAATAAAATTCCTTAGTCCACATTAGTTAAAAAAACTTAAACATTGTCATAAGCTTGATTAGAGATTTAATATAAGATAAATTAAATCAGATAAAGACATTTATAAGTCGTACTCTATTGTCAACCCAAATATTAAGGTTTTTTCGTCAAAGGCTGCGTTTCGAACTGAACGAACTTGAGTAACTCGTGCAGACTACTTTCAAGGTCTTTGGCCTGTCAGCTATCGACAGGTTCATACATTTTTTATTCATCAGCTAGATGCATTATTGACAAATAGTTTCTTTGTGATTTGTTCAACCACAAAAAAGTGTAACGATCTAAAATCCTTGAAATAATCTAGAACAGAAGTTTTCATTTAATTAAGACAACCGTTTCTGCGACTATTTATTGACATTAAATAATATCTAGGCTGATTTTTTGTTTATCGTCACACTTAAACAAGCGTGAATTCAATGTCTTGGTTTTGTTTTCATTCGATATTATTCGTAAAAAAAACTAACAGATACCCTTTACCAAATAATGTATATCTTCGCCCGTTTTGTAGTTAATTTTCTATTCGACACCTAAAAGATGAATGTAGGGTAGGTTATCACGATATAGTGATAATCATTGTAAAGAACTCCTAATTCAAATTCCCTGCATTAGTTCACTTTTCTACCACCGCAGCAGCAATTTTATATAGCAAGGTTTTTTATAATATTCTCTCGTTGGCAGGATGGTTCCCAGCCATTTATGTAAATGACTGTTATTCTGAAATGAAAAACAGACGATTGAGTTGCGTCGTATCCAATTTTTATTTTGACTTTTGACATTTCTGTATTCTGAAAACATTTTATCCAATACATTAGTTGCGTAAGCAAGAGCTTCTTGCGTTGAGTTGGAACGTGAATTTGAGAATACCAGTCATTAACAACTAGCTGACGATGTATTTGTGTCATGCTTGTATTCAAATAACAGAACTGGCGTTCTACGGTGCCCACTGGTGACGAATTCCTTCACACGACGGTTTACCCCATTTGAAAAAAAAATTAAATTAATTGAAATTGATACAAAAAATTTTGATCTATCACATCTTTAAAAATCTGTAAAGCGTTTTCGTTCATAACATTTTTCACTACATTATTATTTTATTTTAACAGTCACATTTTACTTTTAAAAAAATAATATTAAACAAACATTGTAGGTCAAGATATCGTGAACAATACATAATATAATTATTGCGTCTATTTGTTATGCAATGTAGCAATTACCTTATACTAAAACAATGTTTATCAAAGTATAAGTGATCGATAAAAACAATTGCCTACCAACTGATCTTATATCGAAACTAGTATATTTTTTTCCAACTAAATCCGATACACAAATAATACGTTATTTAAGAAGTAGTTTATTTAGAATCAAGAAACTGTTTTAGAAGTAGAATCGTATCAGATCAACCTGCACTAAAGCAAATTCAGTATCATTTTTTATTGTGCACTTGACCAACTTAATTTGGTAAAGTATGCTACTTTTTTTTCTTTAAGTTTTTTTGCCATAAATTGGCTTTCGAGCTAGTTGAACCTTCAAAACTATTTGTTACAAATAATCAATTTTTGGCTTAAGATGTTTTGTATACTCGTAAAAATAAACGAATTGAAACATTTTGATAAAAAAGGTAGGCCACACCCGCTCATCACACACTCATCATTGAAATCTGTATGACACGTTTAATTTTTATTGGATAAAAGTACAACGGCAAGCCTTTGATAGCGCAAAAAAAGGTTTCAATTTCGTTTATGTCTTCGGTTAATCTCTCCAGCAATAGGAATAGTTCTAAAAGGGCAAGTAACAAATAAATGTAATCTGAGTGCGTTAATGTGTTTTATACAATTTCTTTTCTTTTTAACCAAACAGAGAGTGACGTTTTTGTGTAAGGAAACCGAACGGTCCTTCAGCCAATCTAAAGTTAGCATAATAATGTCACGTCTCGATACACATTCCTTAATAAAGCCAGACTTTAAAAAAAAGAAGTAAGTATCGTTTTTATTTTCCTTCCTCGTCATTTCAACGAAATTAGGAATGAAATCGAATTCCTTTGTTCGCTTTATAACCAAATCACATCTCTCTTTTTCTGGACCCAATCCAAAAACCATTTTTAGTTAATTCTCAAATTTATCTTTTTTTTTTGTAATCGGCACTCTGCCAATTTGTAGATACGCATGGATGATCACGGAGTTTATAATTCTCATGGTAGTAACTTATCGTTCATGAAAAGGATTCTCTTAATGGTATACGTCTCTGAATGATGTATCTAACGACCGAATGGATGAGCCTTTATATCGTCTCATTCCTCGCCTTCTCCCATTGTAATAATGTAAACGCTCCTTTGACTATATCGACTGCCTTGTAATAATTCTTTTTAAAAGACTTTGAATGCAGTTTGCAGTGAAAGGCATGAACTGTTGTAATTTTGAACGGATTCACATTTTATTGTAGTAATTATTATTGCTTCGATACACAGAGTGAAACATTTATTCACTATATTATTATGATGTATGAAATAATTCCTTTGCATTCCTTAACATTAACGCCTGTATTCACCAAGAAAAACTATCTCTTCCTTCCAATTTTTTGCGTTTTTTTCGTAAATTATTCAATATTTGTAAGCAGGCATATAATAATTTTATATGTAAATCAATCGGCTCGACAAATTAATCGACACTTATCAATAACCGAAAAGTTCTGTTGCCTTTTTTCTCCATGTTACAATGCTTATTTACATATAAGTATTTTAAAAATATATAAATGTAAGAAAGTAGCGCTTTATTTAGCTTTGGTGTATTATCGATAGATGGCGTTGATCAAGAGTGACAGCTAATGGCGACAGAAAAGAACGCGTTTGAGTTTTTTTTTTTAATAAAAGTGATTGTTATCATTGAATTAAACTAAATAAGAAATCATAAATATAATTTTTTTTTTAATAGATAAAAAAATATTCATATTTATTTAAATAATCAAAAATATACATTTTAGTTACTTTGTTGACTGCTTCCGTAAATAAATGACAGTTTCTTTTCAAAACATTTGCGTTTTATCTATGAATACACACGATCAGTCTAGGCTCAGCTAAGTTTTGTAAGTTTTCGTTGGTGAATAACTACAAGCGTTGAGGGAGGCTGAGGGAGATATTAGGCTTATCTTTCGCTTAGCTGATCTTACGCTCAGTTTTTCTTGGTGAATACATGGGTAAAAGACACAAATGTACCTACTTAGTTCATAGTTTCTATTTATTATTGTACTAGCTGACCCGTCGAACTTCGTATCGAAATAAATAATATGGGTACTCTAGGTTTTATGCAACAGAACTCAAATTCGTTTTTTAGTTATTTAACACGAATGACTATTTTCTGGCATTAGCAAAACCTGCATACCACGCTGCATTCATTGGGACTGAGTTTATTTTTACATCAAAAACTTATAACCTATGTTAATATGATGTGGGAAGAGGTCATCATTGCGCAATGGAGAGCTCTTATTGCCTCACTTTGCTCCTGAGTGGAGCTCAAATGGAGTTTTAATTTTGATTGATTTTATGTTAATATGTAAAAAAAAAAGAATTTAGGTATGTCATTATATTCGATATTTTAATACTTATTTTGCTCAGTTAAAATAATATTGATTGATTCAAAATACGCATTGAGGTGTCAATACTTTTTTTGCCCATCACGCTGATTACCGAAGGGGGTACGCAGAGAGTATGGACTTCCATTCTTTCCAATCCAAACTCATTCGCTTCCTCCAAACGCATAACATTCCGCATACATGCTCTTATATTCCTTTTGCTCCTGACTTGGCCCTCCCGTAAGACGGCACCGATATGGTCGGTCTATGTCATTCCAGGTCGGCCTCGTCTGCGTGCACCTATTCTTTCAGATTTATATATTCTTTTAGTCATTCTCTCTTCGTTCATTTTCTTTACATGCCCAAACCTTCTTTCTTTATTCACTTTCATTCTAGTCACTACACTAACATCCACTCCACATTCCTTTCTAATATTATCATTCCTCATTAGGTGTTATCCCACCTTATCAATAAGTCTCTTTCCGCATATCCTACGCAGTGATCTCATTTCCACAGCATTTATTCCAACTTCCAAATTTTTCGTCCATGTCCAAGATTCACTCCCATAAATCATGGATAGTATCAGGATTGCATTGTGCATCAACTGTCGATTTCAGAGATATCTTCTTAGAGGTCTAAGTGCACCGCCAACCCTTCTCCCAACCAATTTCCTTCTTTCAATCTCTTTTTCACACCTTGCATCTCTTCTAAATAAATTACCTCAATAGACATACTTCCAAGTTCTCGACATTCACTTTCACACAACATTGCGTTCTTAAATCTTCTCTTTCAAAACAAAGGAAATAAATAAAAAGCACATTTAATGCAGTATCTGTTATTTTATTACAACATGGTGGAAGTGTAGCAATTTTTATTTTCAATAAAGAAACAAATGCTAGGTCATTAGCAAATAATATCCAGCTTTTTTTTACATATTAACGATGCAGATTATATTTACGTTATATGTATGTACTCATCCTCTGTGTCAGGATCAGCCCATAAACGAAGAATTTATTTTCAAACAAACAAAAAAAAATATTCTACTTTTTCTTCAATATAATCATGTATTCCTTGTGTTAAACTTATCAAAACTCTTTATAAAATGAACTTCAATTAAGTATAACTCTTTAATAGCAATGTTATATATACGATTCTGTTTGCTGGCGGTTTTAAAAATCTCTGTAAATAAAGAAAGTTTTAAAAACTCCTTACACTTAATTAGAATAATGTATTCCTTGGTATTAAAACTTACCAAAACTCCTTATAAAAATTAACTGCAATGAATATTATATGACTTATCCAATCAATCTATTTCATACGATATATTTTTTACATTCGCATTCTATCAATTGCAACAACAATCAATCCACTGACAGTTCTTTCAAATCTCAATTAATAAAAAATTAAAAGTAGAACAAAATTATATTGTAAAAAGTACTAAAAAGATTACTTACTTTCTGTTTTTTCTTAAATTTCCTAATTTTCCATGAATTTTTCTTATTTTTTTTTCTTCTAATACAACCTTCTTCTGATAAGAGCCTACACGCCAAAAAAATAATTAGCGAAATCGGTTCAGCCATTTAGGCGTGATGCGATAACACCGGGAAATAGCTCTCCATTTTTATAGTGTTCTTAAATTTTCTAATTTTCCATGCATTCTTCTTAATTTTTTTCTTCTAAATCAACCTTCTCCCGATAAAAGCCTACACGACAAAAAAGAATTAGCGATATCAGTCCAGCCGTTTAGGCGTGATGCGATGATATCGGGAAATAAATCTCCATTTTTATAGTTTTCTTAAATTTTCTAATTTCGCATGCATTTTTCTTAAATTTTTTGTTCTAAAAGTACACTCTCCTGATAAAATCCTACACGACAAAAAAAGAATTAGCGAAATCAGTCCAGCTGTATCGGCGTGATGCGATGATATCGGGAAATAAATCTCCATTTTTATAGTTTTCTTAAATTTTCTAATTTCCTATGCATTTTTCTTAATTTTTTTGTTCTAAAAGGACACTCTCCTGATAAAAGCCTACACGACAAAAAAAGAATTAGCGAAATCGGTCCAGCCGTTTAGGCGCCATCCGATGACAACGCGAAATAGCTCTCCATTTTTATATATAAGATTTGTTTTGTAAAAGTATTGTTGTTTTTACTCCCACCTTTGTCTTGTGGGATTTGTCAAATTATTTAATTGGTAAGATTGTCAGATATTTTCGAAAAATATAAACTCTTATATTGTTATCGTTGGCATATAACTTGACATCAAACAACCAACTTAGGTTTTTTTTTTTAATAAAAGGTTTGTTAAAAGCAAGATGTTCCTATGTGGATGGATGTCTTATTCATCAAAAATACACAATGCAAAATTATAAAAACGGAAAACTCAAAATGTAAGGATTTTTTTAGGCTGGTAACATCACCGTTGAACTGGTCACTCCAAAACTTATCCACTACTTTTTGCTTTTGTCATCCATCATTTGGCGATGCCTCATTTGTTAGTTACTGTTATATATCAATATAAATAAAAGAGTCCGTTCGTATATATGTAACGTCCTTTATAGACGGCTAAACTAGGGATACCAGAAGTAAAGTAATACCCTCTATAGCGAGTCATAATACCAGTGGACGTTTAAGGCTATGAATATTTGGAAAATGTTATTTATCGATAAAAATATTAGATTTTTTCATAAATCTCCCATACAAATTAAGATTTTCATCCTGCCATTTTGTCAGAATCGGGTATCTTGAAATTGTATTTTAATATCCTTTAGACGTATCGTTGGTCATTATGTACGGTTTTGTTTTAATCTACAATGCTTAAACTTTCTATCTATTTTTTTTTAAAAAAAAAATCCTCTATAGAAGTAAAAATATTGCAACAAAGTAAAACAATTTAGCTTATTTTACTTATGAAATGTCATCATATTCCTCCATATTGTGAAAATTTTGGGAGATTTAGAGTTGCCGTTGTAAAAAAAACTTGTGGAATATAATAAAAGAGGTCTGCATTAATATGTAGGTAGTAATATTGAAATGCATTAATGAAGAAGGTAACTACAAAGAGTATGATTGAGTAGTTTCAGCGTGATGTGATAACGCATGAATATAACAACAACGTTTCATATTTATAATAATTAGAAGATAATATATAAGTAATAAATCAATTCTTCCTAAGCAGGAATAGCTTTATCATTCTGTTGATAAGTAGAATAATTCTCAGAAGATCAACGCTTTAATGGTAGAATGATCTCTGTGGGCTCCGTTGAAACCAGAATGAAAATGTCAAAGTTTGGACGATAATGGCTTGGAGAATATTCTTTTAGGTGGCATTTTGTGGTCTTCATAATTCAACCTAAAATAAATAAATAACATCAGAATACAATTTTTATAATGATTATGTATGCATGTTTAAGGGGGGAATATTATTTACTTTAATGGAAATTTATCATTTCATTAAAGACCACAGTTAATATACACATGTGTAAGTGAAATGAATGATTCATTTAAATTACTATAATAATTATTATTATAAGTATTTAACCTCATATTAAACATTTTTCCTGAAGGTATACTGTATAATGTTTGCAATAAGTATATTGTTATAAAATAAGTCTTTGTTACAAAATATAAGTACATTTAAGCAAAAAGAAAGTTGTGCAATTAGTTAAGTACCTACCTAATAAAAATAAAAGGAAACAGAATGCATTAATTGAATTTTGAAAAAGGAATTGTGGTTTTACCATACTATTTTGTTTGACGTCTATAAAAAGTTTGACGTTTGGCGATGACAACCACAGACAATAGAACAACCATAAGAGAGGACAGCAAAAAAAAAACGCAAACGTAATGATTCTGTTTTTTTAAATCCTATTTTTATATTTCGTGTACAGAATGAAATACAAATAAATAAACACCTACTCTTTAATGATCTTTCGGATTATTTTAATATATTCGTTGTACATCAACAAGTTTGGAAAATACATTTATTGATTGAATATTTGTGATTATGGCAGGAACATTAGGACTATTAGGAGTGATATGTCAAAAAGAAGAAAAAGAAGATGCCATGAATAGCGAGCGCATCTCTTCTGTCAAAAAAAAAAATGCAATACCAGTTATTAAAATGTTTAAAATAAAAACCCACACGAACTGGTAAAGTAATAATAACACGGGATAGTTATTGTGGTTTATAAATTGTGTTTTTAAAACTAATGTTTTATTATCATTGTTTACAGAATCTTGAGTGTTCACCAATTATGACAAATTTATATATTTAGCACTACATACGATGATTTTTTTGTGAAATGGAAAAAGGCACCTCTCCTGAAGATTTAAAGGTAATTTTATTTTATACAAGCATGTTATGGAGTGATTTGATAACATTTGAAGCATTTTATCAACCAATTTTTTAAATAAAAATCAAATATAAACGTTGCATATTTTCTCATACAATCTCTTGATTCTCAATTTGATGTTTTTGTTTAAAACATGAAGATATTGCTGGACATTGTCATTTGGTTATTCTATTTGGATAAATTAAAGGATTTGATAACATGTTCGAATAATAACACTACAATTTGAATAGGTTAATTTAAGATTGGAACATAGTTTTTAGGGGGGTTTCTGGACACCTCCTCGAGTGTTTTACACTTTTTACACTACACTTTGTTAGGTTAAAACATAATTTCATTTAGGAGGTTTTTTGTCAAATATCAAAAGAAGCCCGCAAACTTAATAATAATTACCATTTTTTAACGAAATTTAACAAATATTAATTTAAAAAGTGAGAATTCTGTCACTGTCTTCTTTATAATTCCACTATTTCATTAAATATTTACCAGTCTTCAAAACCCAACAAAAAATATGTGTTGCTCATGGATTCTCTGTTTATTTTAATTGAATAATATTTTTTTACAGTGCATCGGGATCAATATGAGTCCTTCAACTGTTGCCGATGAAAATGTTGGATGGTCAAAGTGGTCCCGTTCGAAGGCAAATATCTTAGATGCCCAACATGAGAGATTGGACTGGACCCTGAACAGCGGGGGTATTGAAGTAGTGGTTGCCAATGTCGTGAAACTCGATACGACATAAACAGAAGACAGGCCAGCAGCTCTTCTTTCAATAGGATAGACAATATAATAATTAGATAGACTATAAACAGCACACACTGTACGCTAAATATTCTATTCGTTAAATCTTTAAGAACAAGGCTTAATTTTTATAGATATAATAATATAGTCTATCACACCTTACGTCTATTTAACTTATAGGAACCTTTTTTTTCATTACTTTTATGGATACAAACCTGAGACTTCATAATTTAGTTTAGTTTAATATTGCGATGATGAGGTTATGTAACTAGGACCACAATGTATCCTTAAATATTATATGTTCAATTTTCTTTACACGCCTGTTGTCTTATTGTATTTTGTTTGTGTCTTTGATTTTAAGCTAAGAAATAGGACTAAATAAGTGCACTTTTTCTAATGATTTGGAATATTATTACTTC
Organism: Mystacides longicornis; assembly: GCA_963576905.1. Taxonomy (NCBI): domain Eukaryota; kingdom Metazoa; phylum Arthropoda; class Insecta; order Trichoptera; family Leptoceridae; genus Mystacides; species Mystacides longicornis. Next base: position 7,661,465 of record OY756426.1, read on the forward strand.
AACCTACTACATATATTTTTTGTATTTTATGCATCGTCACTATTGAAGTATGATAAATTCAAATACAGATCAAATTTTTTTATAGCAAATACCGAAGTACCTAACGAAATTTCCAGTAACGAATCGTCAATTTGTCCCTGAAAAACTTCCATTAAAGATGTACTGAACCAAAATTTGTTGTAACGAAGTCAATCTAATATCGGCATTAAAATTTCTTCAGTTTGTCCTTGGCATTGGTGAGTTTGAAAGTGTTTGCCGAACATATTTCCTTTACATGATTGATGAATCCTTCAAATTTGTTTTTGTTCTCACCTAATAATAGCAATTATATTTTATTTGACATCATTAGGTATAATATGGCGACACAAAAAATTAAATTTTATAAGTGAAATTAATAGTTTTATTTAAAAACCAACCAACCAAATAAAATCAAGCAACAATATGCCTTGCCCAATTTAGCATATTCATAGATCCTGGGAGCTTTGTAAACATTGTAATGCTCATGGTTAAACCATACTCTCCAGGATTCTCTATCGTTCATGGGCTCCAAAATCTTACGAAGCATTCTTCTTTCAAATGTGTCCAGCATTTCCATGGATTTCGCAGTCATTGCTCATGCTTCCTATACATATGTCATAACTGTTCTTATAATAGTTTTGCAGAGAGTGATCTTTGTTTTTCTATGGACACTTCTTGACTAGAGCACAGGCAGTAGAGTAGAGAAGAATGCTTTGTTTTCTGTTGCTATCCTTCGCTTGATTTCTATATTATGTCCCAATTCCTTTGCTGTTATTTCCAAGGAGTCAAAGACTTCTCTTATGGCTATCAGGAATCGTCCTACTATGTTGAGGTCATAAGCATATCTGACGATTTGGCTACTTTGGAAATAAATATTAGGATTTGTACTGTTGTGGTATGTATGTGAGGGCCAGTCAGTCACCTTGCTTGAGTCCCTGGCCATCTAGGAGCTCATCTGTGAGTTCTGCGCCGTTTTTGCATTGGGTTGCCCTAATCAAACATAACTTCACAGATATAAATTGAAGTATCATGGTCATAATGCACTATTCCTGGGCAACGCACGGGTACTTAAGCTAGTATTGAATAAACTTGAATGGGCGTCGAGCCTATAAAAGTTAAATAAGTCTACACAAATTTTATATAAATAACCGTATAGTAAGTTTTCCTCCCCACTTTTAGCGCCACTTAATGTCTGTATCCCTTTTCGAAATACTACTAATTACTTGCACCATTTAAAAATATATGCCAAATTTATAGGTAGCAGGACTTTTTAGTTAAAAAACCTCAGTTAGAAGAAGACCTTCAAAAATTTATTGATACCGCAGTAACTCCGCGAGTTTTAAAAAAAAATTGTACTGTAATAATTTGCATTATGTCAACAAATTTCGCAGCATTCTACACTCGTATAACCGATAGTTAACTCAAATAACGATAGTGAAATATTCTCAGACGGTGTAATAGTGTTTGTCGTAAGAAGAATATTAAATTTAATCACATCTCCCTCGAAGGTCTTAACTAAATAACACCGATATACCCTGAGGGACCACAGACGCGACAAATAACTTCGCTACCAAACCGATCCATACTACTTGAGGTACGCGTAATATCATACTGTGATAGTTAGAAATATGGACTGACATTATTGATATAATTACTATTGCAATTTGCAGGGTAATTAATATAATTAGAACACAATTAAGGTAAATTATAGTCGGAATATTTCGTCGACAGTCAAATTTGCAATCGACGTTTATTTTGATAGTTATTTTATTATTATAGAGATTGCGAACAATGGTATAGAATGGCCCTGAGATTTAAGACTCGATTTGTTTAAGGTTGAATGCACAAGTCAATGCTGTTTCGTTTTTACTCGCTATATGAGACAGACATGATAGTAGTCGTTGCAATAACAAATATAATAACGTTTATCAAGTGATACTTTTCGTATCACTATGCAAGGCAATCTGCATTTTTAGTAAGTGTAACAAAATCTTGTTAAGTAAGTTTTAAGTTGTTCTTTGAATGTTGAAGATCATGCTCTTTAGTGATTTATCGACTCTTAATTTTTTCTTCTCTTTCCGTCATATTGTTTCCATCCAGGTTATCATATAGTTAAGTTACGCACTTTACTTTTTGAATGCCTCAATCTATATGGTCATGACACCTATTGAATTTCGCTAGCTATGATTCATAATATGAACAAGATAATAAAGAAAATTCATATAATATTTATTCACAATTACGTATGAAAAAATGTTGTTTTATTAATATTCACGCTTTGTTAACACCAAAAGACTTATAAAAACCATCCATTGTATTTGATAATAGAATGATATTAATTTATTAAAAAAAAAAAAAAAAAACACCTTTGTGGTGAATATCAGACGTCCAATGAACTCAAAATGATATGTGTTGTTGTTCTCTCAATTGTTTAAATTTCACATAATTTTGGAGAGTCAATAAACTTGTCGGTGGTTTCATTGTTTCAAAATGTATGGTGTCAAAGTTTTATTATCTAACATCACTATTATTCGTAAGGACAATGTGTACTTAAATGAATCTTCTTTTTAATAATTCAAAAGCTATAAAAAACTCTTGTAATAGCTTTGAAAATTTTTGATAATAATATTGTTCACCTTTAATTGCAATAATTCAATTATTTCCAGTGTTATGTCCAAAAATAACTCATCTCGTCTTTTACACAGAAGGTACCTATTTATAGTTTGCTACTCTAATGCGACTTTCAGTATCGTATCCATTACTTTTTTCATTTATTTTCCAGTGAAACATTTTATTTATTCATTAATTTCCTTCATTTTTAGTATATGAATAGGTGGAAGAAAATAAAATATTTCATCAAGTCTAGGATGCTCTTTAGAAACACACTATGAACTTTCACACCGATAAATTATAATAATTATTATTAACAATCGTTTATTTTTATATGGTACCACGCGAATGTCAAAGTTGAAACAATGTTGTAGATTTAATGATGATAGTTGTTAAAAAATTAATTAATATTTCGTTAGTGATGAACACTTTATTATTTATAGCTCCGACACATTATACTTTCTCCCAGTTGCACAATTCATTAAGCCTCTTAAGAGTTGTGTTTTTAGTAATAGCAATCGATGTCATAACTTACTGTACTGGTAATTTGATGTAACCGCTGTTGATCGCTTTATGTTTAACATAGATCTGGCTGATGAAGTTTATACAAATTTCACAAATTACTTTTATTTTTTGTGGATGGGAATAGCACAGAAGCGGGAAGAATAGAGAATGAAAGGGCAAACGTGACCATTATCGTATCAACGTTGATATGCACTTCTATAAAACAAAGTGTTGTTTGATAGAAGTGCATATCACACTAGTGTTATTTGATAGAAGTGCATATCACACTAGTGTTATTTGATAGAAGTGCATATCACACTAGTGTTATTTGATAGAAGTGCATACACACTAGTGTTATTTGATACAACTGAATATTTTTCTGAAGATGAAAATAGCACGATCTTAGATGACTTTAAGAATAAAGAATAAAACTGATGTGTCTTCTTGAATTGACTCATTAGAAATTCTGAAGTTGAGTTGGTAGGTACTGTAACGCATATTCTCAATAGTCTGGTTGCATATCCAGGATCGCCGTATATTATGTGAACTCATGAAATTCGCCCCTTTACCCTGAAGTGACTTCGATTACGGGCTGTTAAATTTGTGTGGTTCAATTATGAGTTACCTTGTCGTATTTTGTTCGTTTATCTTCCACGAGTTTTGAGAAACCTATCTTCAATGAATTCGATCCCTGTTTCAAAAATCCGTATTAAAAGACCTACACTAACATCGTATAAACCTACATTTCAGCTCCGTATAGTTACTTTAAATGTACGTAGCTTTTTGTCATCGGTCGCTAATTCAAGATTTCGATTACCATTATAAGACTTGCATGATATGAAAAAATAATTATTATAAATTATTTTATCTTCACAGAATATTAGTATATATTAATTCTTTTTTTTTTTGACATAAATTAATATTTTTTTCCTCTCCTTGTTTCAGGTAACTATCAAAGACAAGTCGTAATTATTATTTCCTGGAATCCATTGCACTACAGATGAATATACTTGAAAAACCGTGACGTAAGTAGCTAAATCGACTCTCCAATCAGCGCACTTCGACTGGAAATATTCATGATTACTTTTTTTTTGTATTCTCCGATATTTCTTTCATATTTGTGTTTTTCTTCGCTTCATTTCTTCTTCAACGACCGAAATAATGATCAACCGCTCCTTTGAGAAAACTCGTTTGATTATTCAATCATTCAGATAATAAAATGATTGCGATTTAACAAATAAATCTACATAATATTTCTGGATTTTTCTAGATTTTTTCTTCGCAGAGCCGTGCAAAACTTATCCAACTGATGTTAGACACGAGTATATAGTTTATTGCTATAAAATAAAATATTTTTATATTTTTTATGATCTTCATAGTAATATTACAGTAAATACAGCTAGCCATATTTTGAAAACAACACTACGTATTTAAAAGTTACATGAAGTCGTAGTATTACATAATTAAAATGTTATCTTATAATGCATATTTTATAAACATCTTCTTCGTCAGCCTGTCTCCGTCCATTGCTGAACATAGGCCTCCCCCCTCTCTTTCCAAACATAAACATATGAAAAGAAAAAAAAAAGTGTCATTTTTTCTAAATTTCACATATTATTCCTAATACCTCAAGGTCGCTCGGTGAAACAGTACACTTTAAATAGAGATTATGCAGCTGAGATTCACAAATTACCCCCTCTCGATAGTGTGTATTTCTCTTGTTTCCCTTTAAACTCATCTTGATGAACTTTCCCTACGAAAATTAACAAACAAATTCGGGCAGCTAGTCACTTATATTGAAACACTTTTCGAATATCCCAAATAGTCGAAAGTTCATTAAACTAGAATATTATGCGTTATATTACCCTCTGCATGAAGCCCTTAAATGTGTGTTGGCAGAAAAAGCCTTCACGGGGTAGTGGAAAAGGGTTGTAACTCGCAGTACCCAAGAACCGAACACTTCAGACTCTGATTTATTACGATCACCAATGCTTGGGACGTGTTTGTCTCGTCCGACATTCGGGTTACCGTAGGATCCTATAAAACATTTTTTTTCCAATCTCGTGTCTCTGACGGCAGGGAGTAGGTATATAAACGCTCTGGACCAACGTTGAGCACGGGTGGAGAGTTTGATGCTGGGTAGATACTCTGGAAAACATGTCAAAAGCACGTGTGTGCCGACCCACATTTTATATTCTTATTTTTTTAACATAAAAACTTTATGATTTTTTTTTATCAATCGAAAATAATAATATTAAATCTTGGATTTTATTTCCCTTACTACAACATCTTGGCGTTGTTTGCTTTTTTTTTAGTTTTTTATCCTGAAAACACCAAAGAGGCTTGGAAATTATTCCTTGTACAAATTCTTTCAATTCACATGCCGGATTTCAAACCTATTTTTTTTTATTTGTTAACATTCGACAGCTTTCCTAGCTTTAAAAATTCATGATTATTCTCATAGGTTGATTGTTTCTGATGGGAATCGGATGTCTAATGCTCTGGTGATTTTGTCAAATATTGAAATATTGGGATGTCTTAGGCTTATGATGTGTTAGTTCTAAAAGACCAACATTTCGTCCATCTTTGAGGCTAAGTAACAATTGTGTCTGCCTGTTTTCAATTCTTTATCGCGCCCACTGCAGATATCCCATCCAGGGTAGGTACCTACTTGAGGATGTCATAATAGAGAAATAAATTCAATTCTTATAACAATATTACATCTTCCTGAAATGGATATAAAAATACATAATTCTTACTAACTACAGCTATCAACGATTCTACTTAATTTTTAAATATTATCAAATCACGACGAGTTTTAAATAGCTTTATTTTCTCTCACTAGTCTACCTAGCAAATCGACTTGATATTTGGTGTTAAAATTCATTATAATAATTTTTCTATAAAGACGGGATCATGGCTTGTACTCATGGCAAGGATGGGTCAGATCAGATAACCTCAAAACCAACCTTCACCAACAACACCTTCAAAGAGAAACCCTCTAAAATTATTTCCATATTTGTTTAGGTCGGGAAAACACACCCCGTGGTCCGGGGGTGGTCTGTTTTAATTATTCTTCAACTAAATCTACTTTATACAGATATTTATTTTAAATTCAAATGAAAATATGAGAGGAAGGTAAGGTTGAATTCCAATTCGTTTTTAAAACAAAATTTTGAAAAGTTAGTATAATCGTAACTCTAAAATATACTGGGTGACTGGTAATTCAATGCATTCCTTGAAAGGGGTTATAGTGGAGCAAATTTGCAACAATTTTGTTCCAATTAAGCAGGGGTCAATTGCTAGTGATTTTCGAGTTATTTTTCTTTTTAGGTTTTTTTTTAAACTTCCTCCTCTTGACCTAAAACTCGGGATCTTATCAATAGATCCCGAGTTCGATTCCCGGTTGGGCTAGACATTTTGTTTTGTTTCAGTATAATGTATAAAAAACGGTGATTTTACAGAATAATGCGTTATTAAGGCAAGTATAATTAAATAATAAATAACACTTTATTGAATCCAAATATAGCAAGTTAAACACACAAATACGAACCAAAGGGCGGACTTATCCCGAAGGATCTCTTCCAGCCAACCCAAGTATTATTATTGGGATAACTTATATAGCGCTGTTTTGTGAAAAAGTTCCACTTCAAGGGCACTGTATATGTTTTTATTCAGAAATTTTACCATTCTAATGCATGAAAATAATATACAATACAAAATTATTTACAGCTAATTTGACTTGTATCATTTGATTACTTTACCATCCAAAAGAATAATATCGATTGGGATATTTCTATCCCCTGTTCACTCACACTGATAATACGAAGATAGAATGAGACGGATAGTTTTCTTTTATTCTTTAGGGTTAATGTTGTAGAAATTGAACACTGGAATCTTTTTTCTGTGGATCATACGTTATCGACAATCTCACAAAACATTTATTCAGATTACAAATAAATCTTTGTAATCATTAAACATCAAATATGTAAAAAATAAATCACTTTTATTGTATTTTTATGGTTCTGTGTTATTAATAACGTGAAGAACAAACTCGAACACAATTTCAATAATGAAAAAAATCACTTTTTAATCAAGCATAACGATAATAATTATTTAATGAAATCAATCAACACCCCTGTCTGACCTCACTTAGGGGCATAGGGAGGCAACAAGATCTTGCGCGGCTTCAATTACCTCCTCCCACATCATGTCCAAATCCCTCAACTCTGCTTTGAAGGGACGGAACACGGTTTGAGAAGGTTTTCCTCGTCTTTGGGACTCTGATGGTAGGAAAAATAGCATTCTACTCAGTTAACTGTCATTCGGCATCCTTAACACATGTCCCAGCCAAGTAGGTACACCGGCTCTCTATAATAGTAGAACTGATGGACCTATGCTGTATGCGCCGACATATAGCGTCGTTCGTGATACGGTAGTACCATCTTATACCCAAAATTTTCCTAAGGCACTTCATTTCAATTGCGGGGACTCTTTGAGCATTGGCTTTTGTCAAGTGCCAGGACTCACACTCATACAGGAAAATGGGCAACGCACACGCATCAAACAGTTTACATTTCGTCTCGGCACTAAACGCCGACGCTTTTCTTATTTTAGTCATGTTGTTAAACTACTTGCTATACCTATACGTATCAGAAGCCCCTAGGTTACGAGTGGTGGTAATGGTTGCTCCCAGGTACTCAATGAAAAGCCGTAAATAATTAACTGTTTTTAGATTTACTTATAAAGTTACACGAAAATAAAAATTTAAACCAAGAAGTTTACAAAATTGTTGAATTATATCCTTTATCTGGAGCCTTTTATATTTAGTGTTAGGCTTCGATTTAAGTTTTTTCATCACTCAGCATTTCAATCAAACTCACTTCGCCACGCATTCCATCTCCAATGTATTCTTATTTTATACAAACACTTCGACAACTACATAAAGGAAAAAACGTAAGAACTACCGAACACAAAGAGAGAAAAGATTAGAAAAAAAATAATGAAAAGAAAAAAAAACAATTTATTTTCTTTTCCTTAGATGTATCATTTTTTCATCAGTCTCACAAATGTTTGTATAATATTATCTAGGTTTATTTCTAGCAATTGTCTATTTGATCTATCCATACTACGCGCGGTTGCCCGGGAGAGGTCGATTCCCGGTCGGGTCAAATTCTTTAATGTGTTTTTTCAACCAAAATTACTACTCGGTGTTGAAAATGACAAGACCATTGAGTACAAATATTATTGGAGAGCTTTTATGGATGCGCAAAAGCAAAAATTGTTTTCTTTATCTAGTGGTCACGTGACTGAAAATAAACTCAATAATTATTCATTTTCATTAGGTATATCCAGAAGAATAAAAAATAATAATAAAAACCTTTACTTCCTTTAACTAATTACATTCATATTATGATTAAAACATGAAATTAATGTCTCTGTGTTAGCGCAAAAATATTATAAATAAAAAACCGAATCTCACATACCACTACCGACAAACGTCACTGTTTGTATGAGTTTGACAACAGTCACGTGGTAGGTAAATGTTGGTACCATAGGGTCTCATATTGGACAAGACCATTGAGTACAAATATTATTGGAGAGCTTTTATGGATGCGCAGAAGCAAAAATTGTTTTCTTTATCTAGTGGTCACGTGACTGAAAATAAACTCAATAATTATTCATTTTCATTAGGTGTATCCAAAAGCATAACAATAAAAACCTGTACTTCCTTTAACTAATTACATTCATATTATTATTAAAACATGAAATGTCTCTGTGTTAGCGCAAAAATATTATAAATAAAAAACCGAATCTCACAAACCACTACCGACAAACGTCACTGTTCGTATGAGTTTGACAACAGTCACGTGGTATAGGTACATGTTGGTACCATAGGGTAAGAACACGTAGAAAGCGGATTCCGACCCGCGCCGACCGGCGCAAAGAATGTTACTATGCATTTGAATGGGGGTACCCACAGAAAAAGCAGGAACCCGCTTTCCGGCATGCCCATTTAAATGCATTGAAACCATAGACAACAATCTTTGAGCCGGTCGTCGCGGGTCGGATTCGGCTTTCTACGTATTCTCGCCCATACGCAGTAGTGCATTATCTCTCTAGTATTATTTCTTCTTAAAGGATGAGAGAGGTCGACTGGAAATTCCGTATGCTTCCTTTATATAGAAGAGGTCATTTAGAAAAAGGTTTAAAATGACAAAATATTTTTGAAAAAAAAAAGATAGGTATATTCATAAAATGTAACGTATATGCCTGTCGTTTTAACTGGATTTTTAAAAGTTTGAGAGCTCTTGTTGCCTCCCTATGCCCTTGAGTGGGGTGTAAAAGGGAGTGTTGTTGTTGTATGCAGTTACAAACCAAATAATAATATAAATACCTTTTAATAGATCAAAAATATCATACGGTAGGGTTACCTAATATTGCAAGACCTGGTACACCTCAAGACAAAAAGGATCTAACATGTCGTGCTGCATGTAGGGTAATAGCAACAAATTCTTTGCCAGCAGTGAAGATGAGGGGAAATTTGGAAATTCAAGCCCCACCAGAGGCAGAAAAATCAGATGAAAAAAGAACACATCAGTCCCAACAGATGATAAAAATAACACGATAAAGATTGACTTCTAACTATAAAACCACACTTGTTAACTTATAATAATTGTGTTCTTAGTCAAATATACGTCTAAAGGCAAATCACAAATGCAAGACTCGTGCATATTTAAAAGTCATATCTTCAACTCTTCCTTCTTGAGACGTTTCGTCTGTAAGTTTCTGAATGTTTAACGAATTCCTAATATTATATTTAAAAATTTACTCTGCAAACGATACTTTGTTGATTCTCAGAATAGAACATTTGATTCCCTGAACTTTTTCAATTGAATCCCAACATAAAATATTCATCTATAGGAATAGTCCTACACTAAGTTTCATCCTAGCCTAGGGGTTAGCTTTTTAGTGATTTGCCAATCTCTAAAATGAAATATATTGGAGTTTGATAACCTTTGCGATTGTAGCCCAAAAAATCTTTAGCCTACCTACATATTCGTAAACGAGTGAAGTTTCAAAATTATTGATTTTTCATTGATATTTTACCTTTTTCTTTAATTTTATATATTCAGAATGACTGGGAGTTACATTTTTTTAAATAATTTGAGTAAGTACCTAACGGATAGTGCAAAATTTCGAATCTTACTAACAATACGTACCTGTCTAGTTTGAAGCTACACTCGAAGCTGATGCTTAATGGGAGAAAATTCAGTAAATAGAATTCACACGTCACCACGTGACGCAGCCATAATTCCGATTCGACGCGTCGTTGATGTCTGTATCTACCTACTTAAAGTTGACTACGCTTAATTCACACGTGGTACCGGAAGGGGTGTATCCACCCGTTGCAGACAACACAACACACGCACCACTGCATAGAAAGGTTTCGGGTAGGCGGCGTTAGTCGTGAATGCAGTGTTCTGGGCAATTTTATTATTAGATTATGTGAGAATATTGAGTATACTTTTTTAATGATATGCTATTAAAATTTTAGGACACACATTCTCGAATGGTTATTATAAATTTGATACATAAACCCTTCACAATTTTATAATATTTACTTGTAAGTCTAATCTCAATAAACACGTGTTTCCTAATCACACGCATTAGACGAATTATTTTATACAGCCTATAAATAGTGATTTTAAAATTAACGATAATATAATAAACGCTTCCAAGATAATTTTTTAAATTATTAAAAGCCCCAGGCTACCGAATCTCGACTCCTTAGCATACAAATCGACTCCACCTGCTCTATGGGAGATATCCGGTCGTACGTCAACTCTTTACGACCTGAACTGAGGCTTTGATCGGACGGATCGAAAGCCTGTATGTAATATCATTTTGATGTAAATTATCTTTGATACGAGGATAAATCTATAAAAGTATGGGTACCTACCGTAATTCCCTTGTTTTATTATTCATTTCCCGTATCTTGTTGACTGCAAGTTTACGATATATTATTTATGCTGAAATTTAGTTTTTTAAATTTAGTAAGATAGTAACTTTTTTTATTTTTAAAAAATGCGTAAGCATGTTTATTTGGAAAGTTTTTGAGTAGAGATGGAAAGTTTAAAAAGAAATCGAACTCAGGAAAGTGGCTGATAACGTGATTGGCGGTACTCTTATACATTTTATGAGAAACGACAACATCTAAAAAAGCTAGTGCATATCCCAAGTCTGTTATAAAATATGTATAGCTGTGAAACGTGGACACGGACATATTAATAAGAATCTAGTATTAAATGCAGTGTATGTGGAAGACTCAGTGGGATATTGAAAGGAATGAGAATATTAGGAAGGAATGTGGTATGGAAGTTAGTGTAGTTACAAAAATGAAATTGAGATGGTTTGGCATGTTTAAAATAACAAAGAGTTGAAAGGTTGAAAGAAGTGGTTGACTGAGAATGGCGTGAAGCATATTTCAATTAAAGATATTGTTAAATAAATTCTTGGTGCCTAGGGAGCGAGTTTTTCAAGCTGAAACATATTATTAACTAGCTGATACCCGTCTTGCTTTACGTTGTTGATTTGGCTAGTCAGACTTGAGCCGTAGGTTATTGAACAGGTTTTGTATGCAGCTTTCCCCTTCTCAGGACCAGTAGGCCTAGACAAAATGCATTTGGCAATAGACTACAAACTACTTCGACAATGTAGAGTAGGAAGAAAATTAACTGTCCACTTTTTATATTTTATATTATAAGGATCATTGTTTGGTTTGAATAAATGTTTACATGTTCCAGTGGACAGTTAATTTTTTCGCACTATACATTAGCGATATCTTTGTTTGTAGTCGAACGCCAATTTGAATTTGTCTACGGCGGCATTTCACGCTAAGATTTAGAATGTGTACCCAGCTAATGTTTCAAAAAAGGAAAAAATAAGAGTCACTGCTAAATATGCAAAAAGTTTGAAAAACTAATGTCACTTTCAATATTTAAGTATAAAAAAAATAGAAGATGAGGAAAAATTAATACTCACTGTTGAATACGCGAAAAAATTAAAAGAAGAATGTAGTTATACATAGGTACCTACCTACCTAGTATTATATAATACGTGTAGTTGTTCCTAATGAAAACCTGTTTGTAGATATAGGTACCTACTTACCTAGTATTATATTATGTATAGTTAGTTTGACCTACTTATGACTGTAGTGATACATTTAATGAGGTACCTTAGGAGAGAGAGGGTGCAAGCGAACACTGCTTTACCGGCTTTAGTCATCTGTCATGGCGTACATATTTTATAAGAAGTTTCGGTGAAAATCTTTATAAAATAAGAATTAAAAGACTTCTACTTATATTTTTTGTATTTCAAATCAAACTTCGATTGATTTTGTACATTTTCATACCGTAATGATACAGTTCTACACAAAATTTAGACGTATAATTTTACTTTTAAAACATGACTTTCTCATTTTTGTATGAAGATTTTAAATTTTTAGAAATTTGTAAATAATTTAAAATATATTTAATGAAATGTAAATATTTGTATCTCAGATTACCACAATTGTATTTGCGAAAAACTGCGAAGAAAAATATTCAACGCAGAACCTACGGTTTTAGCGTGATGCTCTGACATACAGTTGGAGTGAAACAAATAAATAAATAAATAAATATACATACATTACTGAATTATTATGTAGATATAAAACTCGTGTAGAGAACTGGTTTTGGATTTTCGCTTGAATCGCGCGTTTTTTGCTTACATAAAACAATTAAAAATATGTAATTGGAAACGTCTTGATTTTTTTTGGTTCATTTTGAAGTAATTTCTCGGAAAGGATTAAAACGAATTTATTGTTTTCTTTCAAGTATCCTCCTTGGTCCCTACTTATAACATATTTTTTACTTTTATCTTTTTTTTTAATATACTTTTGAAAATATTACCTACAAATAAAACAGAAATCTTTTCTAAAAGTGCTTCTTTAATTAAAATACTAGCAGTGAAAACTGATAGAGGACAGGCATAAAGAAGATTCATTAATATTTTGATATAATAAACCAGTTATATCATCTCTTAAATTATGTTACAGTTATACCTAGTCTGCTGTATTGATTTTAAAAGTAAGTAGGTACCTAACTATGAAGTGCAAAGAAAAAATCAAGCATAACACCCGTGGCATTATGTTTCTTTGTAAGAATCCAAATGACCAGCTCGACTTATTCGAAATTCGAAAATTGAATTTGTTTTCTGAATGCTTAACAAAATGTTTATGTCATGACAATAATATTATGCAGACGCTATGATTGATTGTCCATCTGGCAAATCATCATTATCCCGACACATGGATGTATGTCATAGACAGTGATGTGTACCAAGAAACTAACAAATTCATTGTCGATGGTCTGTAGTAACACATGATTAAGTTTCTTTGATTGTCAAATTTGTCCATCGACATAACGGCGCGTATCTAATAAATATCATTAACATAATGACATAGCGCGCGACTGACTTTCTTGCAATCATCGGAGATCTATGACTCGACAGAGGTTTGCAATCATTGCAAATCAAATCTATCGCTTTAATATTTAAAATATCTTGTCATTTTGAAATATAAAATGTTTAATTCCTCAGTCATAAATACATACATACAGCATCTAAAAGTGTTTCAATTCGTATCTCCTACTTTCAGAATTTTCTATACTTTTTGTATGCATTGTGACTGTTATATATAACACACATTCTCCCTTTGAATCCCACTCTGAGGCATAGGGAGGCGATAGAAACTCTCCATTGCGCTCGATAATGTGTATGACCTCCTCCCACCTCTCCAATGCGCAATGCTTATGACCTTCTCCTAAACTATACCCAACTCCCTCAGCTCTGCCTCGAAGGAACCGATCACGTATAGGAGGGTCTTCCACGTCTTCGAGACCCTGCTTGGAGGAAGAACTGCGCTCTCTTCGGCTAATTCTCATTCGGCATCCTTAACACAATCATGTCCCAGTCAGGTCTTTCTCCCCTTAAAATTAAACAAATGCTAAGATCATTTTCAATATAAAGCAACATTCTAAAAAACTAAACCCAAGAAATTCTCGCATCAACAAAAAAGCAACCAAAACCTTAAAAATTATTTTTAAGCCCTGCCTTTCGGTATAGTTAATTAATCAAAAGACGTGCTTAATCACTCCATGCCAACATTCATAATATGACAATACATATAAATTCGCCTACCCTGAGGGCACAGACTCTATAATAGTAGACTTAACTTTCTCTTCAGAATCATTTTGAACGCCTTTTATCACGCGTAACATCATCCCATATGTGAAATGTTGAACAATCATACTGAAACAGCGCATTGCGTAATTCCACGCATGTCAAGAGTAAGAGCCGAAAAATCTGAACTGATCGAAAACGGAACGGATTCGAACTTGATCAAAACTCCAAAACTACTATGCCACTAGGCTGCCGAGGTCGGTATTCGTAATAAATTTTTCATAATGTTTAATATAATGGTGATACGTGTTGAGATTTCAGATTGATAACCCCCCCCTCCCCCCCACCTGAAAATCACGTTTAATGACCAATTAAATTTTGGTACAAAGTTCCTTAAAAAATGACGCGTCAAGGGATCCCCCTCTCCAACCTTTTGCTATTTCGTGAATTTTTCCTAACCCCTTCCCCTTTTCGAACGGAATTAATCAACCAATTTTTAATTTATTATTTACTTTACGGTTCCGGACTTCAAATTTCGCCACTCCATTATACAGCGACGGATATCGCCTTGTCATTCGCCTTCTTAAGTTAAGTCACGTCGACAAGTGCAAGTCGTCCTGCGGCTCCCCATTTTATGCATAATATTTAGATTGTTTTAGCAAAATCAACTCTGTCGAGAGCTTGAACAAATAAGAAAGATCGCTCAAGTTAGATAAACTCTAACAAGAAACTCATAGTGTGTTGATGCATTTACGTAAGTTCCATTCAGTTTTCGCTCCTTGATACTATGTACCTTTGATGTGAGTTTTTGCACCATGAAATTTGGCATCGAACCGTTTGACACGCAGAAGTAATAGATACTATAAGACAGCCGAAACACCTGCAGTGGTCATGGGTCTTTCGGTGGTCACTGTACCCTCACACAACCCGACCGTGTGAATTAACGAACGGATGCTGAGGTTTGAATCTGGTTTACGCGGAGTGGAGTATGTAGTTACATAGTTACTACTCACTAAAGCCTAGTTCACAACGGTGGAGCTTAGTTACAAAACGTATCTGAACACCTAAAATTTAGTCTAGTAGATTATCCGGCAGTTTAGTAAAGTCGATACAATATCTTCTATTTTATGGGAGAGTAGCGCCACACACCAAGAATCACTAGGCGGCTGGTAGGGGGCGCTAGACGTGTGTAAACCTATATTTTAATTTTACTGTGAATTGGTTATTATCACTACAAAACAATAATCTATTTTTTTAATACGATATCTTTGAACTAACCTCTACATATTATTGAGGAATGTTCTTTATAAAAACTCTCCTAATAATGAGGCACTCGAGTACAGTGTGAACGAGTTTTGGTCGAGAAGTGTGTAATTAAAGTAAACTAAATACAAATATGAAATCATCCAACTTATCTTGATGGGCAAGATAGATGGACACCGTGGACCTGTTAGAAGGCAGATCTCTTGTTTGCGCAATGTGCGAGATTGGATCGGAATAGGGTGAGTGCAGGAGCTGTTCCAGATAGTAAGAGATAGAGAGGCCTTCGAAGAAGTGATTCCCATTGATAGGCCACAAAAAGAAACGTGTGATTCAGCTACTTAATTACTCGCTACTCAACGTAGTGTAAACTAGTCTTAACGTCTAGCTTTTGGTTACGGCTTCGCTTTGTGAGAACCAGTCTTGGGTACTTAGAGAGGTGGAGGTACTTGTGATGTTATAAAAAAATCCTTAAAAGGAATCTACAACTTTTTGTGGCTTCATTTACTTACTGTCTGCTCTCTTTTGGACACCATAGATTATTATTTAACATGGCGGGTGTTCTCAAACGAATTATAACAGTCTCGTAGGAAATTATTTTAATTGAAATCAAATAAAAAAATTTAGTAATGTATAAGCGATTATATTTTTTATTCTTGTTATTAATAGGAGTCTATCTTGCTTAAAAAATTTAATTCGTTTATTTAGTTAGTTGTATTGTAGAATAGAAAAATTTTGAAAGGTGTCCTGTATTGTAGCTTTCGACAACCTATTGACAAACTCTGGGTCATTTGTTCGTCTTGTTTCTCATGAACTGTCGGATTTTCTTCCACTTAACAAAATATAAGTCGATGCTAATATTATACCAATCGTGTTCGAATTTCGAATTTCTTATGATTAATTATTTGCAGCACTACGGGCTTACGAAAAGTCTTTCCAGTCGATATGTAATGAAAAACTAAGTTTCAATTCATAGTTTCTTCTGACATTTCTTGGAAATCCCGGCTAATTCTTAACCACGCGGCCTGAAAACAACTTCCTTTTCAACATTCATTATTTTCTATGGATTGCATAACTGTAATAGAATGTAGAAAGACAAAGTGTTTAAAAATAGATACATATTATCTCATTTAAATGTAAACACGTCACTCCAATTACTTCATTCATTACAACTTATTAAGACTATCTGCCATGATTTTTTGATACAGTCGCTTATTATTATCTTCCTTGACTACAATTCCTGGTGCCTTACTTTAAATTTACATTGCGATTCCGATACAATTGCAATCTCAATAACGATGTCATTATAATATTAAGATTTTGGTTGCTAAGCATAAAAATAGTATCATGTAGGTCTATTATAAATGTGGTATTTCTCTACGAAAAATGGTATAAAAAAGAAATTATAAGTGTAGGTACTAATAGTATTATAGTTAGACGATCGGGATTGAACTTAAGAAGAGTAATCCCCTACTTGTTGATTTAAAAATTTGCAAACGAAAATAATGAACTGAAATTTATAAGTATTCACTTTAATACTACTGAAAATCTCTTAATTACTAACCACCCAGTGATTTCATACAAAGTTCTTTACCCCCTGTATTCACCAAGAAAAACTGAGTGTAAGATCAGCTAAGCGAAAGATTAGCCTATTGTCTCCCTCAGCCTCTCTCAACGCTTATAGCTATTCATCAACGAAAACTTACAAAACTAAGCTGAGCCTAGACTGATCGTGTGTATCCATAGATAAAACTGTCATTTATTTACGGAAGCAGTCAATAAAGTAACTAAAATGTATATTTTTGATTATTTATATAAATATAAATAATTTTTATCTATTAAAAAAAAATATATAATATAATTATGATTTCTTATTTAGTTTAATTCAATGATAACAATAATTTTTATAAACAAAATCCCAACGCGTTCTTTTCAGACGCCATTTATTAGCTGTGTCTTGATCATCGCCATCTATCGATAATAGGCGAAAGCTAAGTGAAGTAGATAGTACTTTCTTACATTTATATTGTTAAAAAGTTAAAATACTTATATGTACATAAGCATTGTAACATAGAGAAAAAAAGGCAGCAGAACTTTTCGGTTATTGATGAGTGTCGATTTGTCGAGCTGATTAATTTACATATAAAATTATTACATGCCTGCTTACAAATATTGAATAAATTACGAAAAAAACGCAAAAAAATTGGAAGGAAGCGGCAAAAAGTATGGCGGACGCTATAGAATAATTTTGACAGATGGACGCTTAGCGTAATGTAAGCCAGCTCTATAGCCGATTAACATTTGAGGGAAAGGTTCACTCAAATCACGCTGAGGGAGTGTATAATATTTTGGTGAATACCAATTTTGACATTGATCGTAATTTGAGCTGATAGTACGCTCAGTTTATCTTGGTGAATACAGGCGTACGTCTCAGTTAAAATATATCAGATATAAAAGACACATGCACGAATGTGTCTTTCACTAGTCAATTTATATCCGAACTAAATATTATCATCAATTCATAATCGAAAATAGTATCTCGCCGAAGACTACATCTTTTTTATTATATAACCTGTCTGTTTGGAATCCGTGGGCTTTTTTTTGCTGACTCAAACACATTCGATTGCTACATATAGACTTTTTTTTAACTCAGAGAGATACATCAGCACTTTAGCTTCATTCTTATCTTTAGTTCTTCACCCCGGATTTCTTGTATATTCAAACATCATCGTATTCCCTATTAACTATCACTTGTTCCGAAGAATCTATAAGTTTATCTTGTTAATCTGGATATTTGTAGAGGATTTAATATTCAAAATACATTATTCGCGTGCTTTGAAAGTTTCTTTCTGTTTAGTTAGAAAATCTCTTGAAAAAAACATAACAGTATAATTTATCGTATTCTTGTTTGTTTGGTTTTACGGGTTTACGATTTTATGGCTCTTGCAATCAAATTTTAACCGATTTTCCGAGTAGTTAAAGACACTTCAGAACAGCTCAAAACACGATGATACAATCCATTATTTTAATATTTTAAGCCTTCTGTTATCAGAATAAAATTTATTTTCAGTCTTTTTTGTTTTCTATAGAACATGACTGTTCACATCATCGGCAATATACAACATCTTTACATACAAAACTCATTCATAAGGAAGAAAAACCGTATTATACACAATATACATGTAGATAATTAAAATTTACAATACAAACCTTTACCTTAAAAATCTCTAGAATTGCGAAGCTGATTTGAAAATTCTACATGCATGTATTAACACTATAAATTAATACGTGAAGTTTGTGACCATTTTTACGAAAATTGCGCGGACGGAGGAGAATGAAATTTCGCACACTTATAGTTTATGTAGAGAAGGAGTGGATAATGCATTTTTTTTTAAATTATGCATGAAAATACATTAAATCAAAAAAGAAAACATTACAAACACCACTGTAACGTTATGTATTTGATACTCACACACACTTCGATGTATTTGACATTGACACAGACGCATATAATCTTTTGTTTTTCTGTGGTCAAGCAGAGAATAGATAATAGAAAAAACCTTTGTACATATCAACATTTCAAATTTGACGTATCCAATCCATTACGTTTTTTTTTTTTTTTTTTTTTTTTTTTCTATTACGTTGTTTTTCAAAGAAAATTGTGAAATAGCGCTAGCTATCTTATATAAAATCTCAATTAATATCACTTAGTTATGGTGGAATTTCGACCTCTGGGCGACCACTAGTTAATTTCAAGCAAATGCGCGTTGAATTCAGTAGTACAGGGAATGTACAGAATTGGTAGTTTTAAATAGTAACTTGAACGGCAATTGCCGCCTCCCTAATGCCCGCTTAGCAGTATTGACTGTAGCATTAAATACGTAACGAATCTCAATTAGAACACAATTGTTAGAGAGCATTTAGTGGAAGACGAGACCGTTTCGACCATTTGAATATCGTCCTTTGTGCCGAGAATCCGACTGACCCATATTCCAGGCGGTGGATACAATTCAATAGTTCGTTCATAACCCATATTATTATACGGAGTAGGACGTTACAGGGTATGCTTACATAAAGCTCTACTTGTTTGTGGTTATTTGGAAGTATTTATCTACCAACTTGGGCATTCGGAATAAAAATGACCAAAATGTATGTCATCCTTTGATTTGTGAGTCTTAAGAAGAAGGAGAAGTAGCTACACCATAAAAAACACAACATTATAGTCTTAATTAGTTATCTACTTACTTTGCTAGGCAAGAACCCTTTTCTGCGAAAATAATACGGTGGAGCTACGTTTGTTCGAACAACTTTCATCTTGTTATTTAAATTATTATTATGACTCGCGGTATAGCAAAAAATAGCATACATACGTAGTAAAAATATCCAATAAAAAGTTTATTTAAATTGAAACCATCTTTATCGAACAAAGACCATTGGATATTAAACGTATGGGTTTCCTTTTCAAAGATATTTCTAATATATATTTAATATATAATTCTAATAGATATTTCAAAGATATTTCTAAAAAAGGGCGTCCTTTTCAAAGATATTTCTATCTTTTTTTTAAATCGACCTCAATAGTTAAAAAATATCAGTTAATAAGTTTATTTTATCAACTGTTGACCTGAATTGATAACTGGAGTATGTAGGATGGAAGAATATAGAAACCTACTTAGAAGTCAGAATATTGGATTTAAGTTTTTATTTCCAGATACAGTAATAATTTAAGTCGCAATACGGTTATAGTGGAACTTTTTTAACGCCATAAGCTTTGTTCTATTTCTAAGACTTCGTTCATCATGGCCCATGTTACTTCACAAAATAAAAACGCAAGTCATTTTTACTAGGTAGGGACATTATTTGATTCACCTTAATTTTGACACACATACGTTACATTTTTTTCTTAAATCAAAATGCATTAACGAAAATTGTTACCTAAATTAACTGACCTAGTCTTTTTATATAGGAAAAAAAATACGGTGCCTATATCGTATTAAATTTAGTGGTTTGATTTTTATTTATCGTGATTCGGCATTTTTTTCAATTCCATGTGATATTTTAGTAATGTTTTGGGCTTCCACTTCTACGAACTAAAAGGTTCAACAAAACCTTATACTATGATGTTTTTTGACGAAACACTTTTATCAATTATTATTTCTCAAAACATGTAAGTACCTATCGCTTGGAATATTTTTATCAGACCATTCATGGAAAGGTCTTAACAAACATTTTTGATGACGTTGGATCATTTCACAACAAAATTTATACTTTTCTAAAAATTAATGAATTCTATTCACAAATTTATTCTAGTAGTTAATAAACAAATTGTATAGAAGTTCTATAACAATAATTAAAACACAATTTGAGCAAGCAACATTATAAACAGCGACTGATGTCGTGTAGTTGGCGCCAGGATATAAATATATATCCATTTTTGTTGTTATCTCATCTTTATTGCCTTATTGGCTCGATTGGTACACAATATTATTAGTATCTAGATTCTTGTGTCCATTTTCGTCCTCTTTCCAGTTTTCTTACCTTTCTTAAAGGTTCATTATAACTTTTTATGATTATAACGCTGTAAACTTACATCAATCACATGGTACCAATATAATTATATGACTTTTCAGAGAACAATAAATCGATCTTGTAAATCTGTAAAAGTACGAAGTTCCTACCTCCAACCTTTTATTGCTGTACAGCCTTGCATATGCCACCATCTTCTGCGGAGAGTTTTTTGGACTCCAAAGCAGTCCAAAAATGTTATTCCATTGTGATACTTGCCTCCATATTAATTAATAAAAAAACAGTCAATTTGTTGTAAAATTCTGTTGGCCCTTTAGTTTTCTCATTTGCAAAAGCCTCAAGATATAATTATTTATGTTTCCTTATACAAAGTTGTTACATTTTATCACTTTTTTAATTATTAATTGCAGTATTTCTTTTTATAGTCTACTGATAATGATGCATTTACTGGTTTTTTTTTCATATTTTATTACAAAATGAGACCCGTAAGTAATTAATATTTTAACGACAATATCTTTTATCTTTTGACGTTATCATTTTTATTGTATTGTTGGTACTTACGGTAATATCGGTTAAAAGGCGTAATGAAAACAGTAAGTTTTGTCAAAACAAAACAGCTTTCTTTTTTTTTCTGTGTTCTTTTCTTTATTATTCTTTTTAGGATCTATCACATTGTTGCGATTCGTAATTTTTATAAGCATGAAGGTATAAGCACTAAATTTATAAATTTATATACACATATATATATAAGCACTAAATCGTATGCGAGTTTCGTACGAAATCCATTAATATATTCCTGGGCCATAATGTATATAATTCTCGCTTGATGACTATCATTTTTCTTGCAATTCGCTGTTATTTTTTATCCTTTTTCGAATCGAATAATCTCCTCACACGAGTTATCAATAAAATAGTGTCATTTTTTTTTAAATTGTCGCCAAATCCTATCTAAAGATCCTAGAAAAGCAAAAGAATAATATTAAATCATATTCAACCAACTGAGCATTCATTCATTTGACTTACAAAAACGACTC
The DNA here is from genome assembly GCA_963576905.1 of Mystacides longicornis. Taxonomy (NCBI): domain Eukaryota; kingdom Metazoa; phylum Arthropoda; class Insecta; order Trichoptera; family Leptoceridae; genus Mystacides; species Mystacides longicornis. Next base: position 7,683,640 of record OY756426.1, read on the forward strand.
GATTTTGATGATAGTTGAACGCATTTTTTGTTTGATCTCGGCTTCAATATAGAAATCCTCTACACCCGCCAAGAATCCCTCTGACAGAATTCAATAACATCTAAGAATGAACCTACTAATCACGGTACCTCAACCACAAATGTTGCCATTTCGCATTTAGTATATTATTATTTTTTTCATCATATTTTTTATACGCATTACCCAACAGATCATTACACAAACATTTAAACAGTAGGTATGAACCTCGCGTTTTTTAACTGCATTTTATTTTTTTAATGTGGCAACTCATTGTTGTACCTTTCACTGGTCACTTCATCACGTCAAATCTTTACAATTTTTATCGAGTATATTTTATAACAACTGATGCAATTAATTTATTTTCTGCCTCACCGAAAAAAAATATACAGAGAAGTAAGACTATTTATGAAATCATCGAGTTATGTTGGCTCTTATTTTCCTGTCATCGCTTTGGTTTGATTTTAATAATCGCTGATCCTTGCAATTATAATTGTAAGAATGTTATATACATTTTGTAATGAATCTGAGCCCAGCTTTATTGAATACAAATATACTTTTGACATCTTTCACAATAAGCAATGGCTAGTGTCTTGAAAGAGGAAAATGGTCGGCACCGGGGATCGAGCCCAAGACCTTTAGAACGAATGTCGGTGACAGAACTTCTAGGCCACCAACCTCTTCCATTTCCTCGAATATATTTCTTAAAAAATGCAAGTTAAAGTGATCAATCAGTGAGATGGTAAGGCAATATATTGTACATATCTGTATTGGCTCACATTTTCTACAGTTGTATACTTTTAGTCCACCACTGAATAATATGCCTTTTTTAATATTGTAGCGTGCAGATGGTAGTATGCTACGTGTGTATGCGGTCCAGCAGGACGGTAGCACGAAGTCAGCAGTCGGCAGCAGCGAGCGTAGGCGTGGACGACGAAACGTTCATATACACCGAAGCCCTCGGTCGTATAGGCGTAGTAGGTAGTCGGTGGTACTGGTCCGTACCGGTAGAGAATAAGAACAGTCAGTAGTGAAGAGCCGTGGTCGAGAGAGTCCGTGATATGCCGATGCCAAGTCCAGTCCAGAGATCCAAGTCAGTTGTCCCAGCCAGAGGTCCGAGTAGAGAGCAGGTAGGTAGGTGAAGTCAAGTAAAAGCCACGGTGTTCAGGAACAGAATGAATGTATTTCAAAATATGCGTTATTATATACACGCAGTTGTGCGCTCGCGCCGCAAACACAGCGGGCGCTCGTGGATATCAGTGGTGGGGGCACCCAGCCTCGCCGCGCCGCCCGGTTGTCATAAAAGACCCAGGTTCGGCCGCGCGCGAGCCATTTGGACGTACCCCTACGCTGAGCACACAACTGCCGGGAACTAAACAATACTACACATATTGTGACAAATACCAAGGTGGGTGGACCTCCAGCCGCAACGCAGTACGCACTGCGATGTCCCATACAAATACACATGCCGCTGGCCGCCGTCTCGGTACTACAGGGATATCAATCAATCCTTTATTATTTGTCCGAGACGGGAGCACAACGGGTTTATACAATTATTTATACAAAGATCAAATAGAAATCAAGATGAACGTAATCCTGTCCGTTACATCCTCCCCCCGTGAGGGAATCCCTTCCCTCACCAATAGTAGGGGCGGACAGGATCTCGGGATGCATCTTCCGGTAGCCGACGTTGTCCTTGGCCTCGCCATCTGCTGCACAGCTTGGCTGCTCCCCAACTCCTGTGAAGCCTCGCTCGCTGCGAAGCACTTGCACACTCCGATGCATTTGTCCAGGCCATTAGTGGATCTGCCACTTCGCTGGTGACTCCTCTGTCTGTCGGCCAAGACTCTCTCAGGATCGAGTCAGTGTACAGTCTATTTGACCACTGCCACGGGTAGGGGCGTTTGCCAATTACCGCCCTGACCTCAGGTGTATACTTCCGCAGGAAGGGTAACACTGTCCTGTGTCGCTTCCACTGCGGCACATATGTCTTCTCTGCAAGACTCGGTGCTGACAGATCTTTCGTGTGCCTGTCACATGGCACTGGAGCACACAGAACCGCTGACAATGCGGTGACTGTGTCAAGATATTGGCACGTCTTGGTGGCTGGCCCCTGGGTCACCTCTTTTTGATGAATGGTCCACGACACGGTTATCAACGAAGACGGCTGCCCCACAGGTACGGTCTCCACTGAGACTGCGGGGTTCTGAAATGACGCGTTCTGGTCGTCAGTGGGTACGGCTGCCTCTGCATTCACGATGCCTGGTTCTGCAGCTGCTGCCCCTGGGGTTGTCTTCCTCGAAGATGCAGGTTTGCCCTGGGAGTCCAACTCGGACTGTACCACGGGCTCATTGCCCGCAAGGACTGCGGGACTTGACGATGACCCATACTGGTCATCTATGGGACGCTGGTTACACGTCACCGCTGACTGAGAGGTGACTGGAACGCCCATCGCTGTTGGTTCTGGAGACAATCTCCAGTTGTCTTGTAGCCTCACAAGCTCTGTCCAAGGCAGGACCGCAGAGCCTTGTGCTGGCTTCTCCATCACGTAGTCATCAATGGGCACAACTGGATCAGACATCACCGCTGACATCGCGGTCGATGTCACTGTAGCTGCTGCCCCTTGTCTGTCTTGAAGATCAACATCTTGACTCCGAGACCACAATACCTGACAAGACGGCTGTCTCATAGGTAGAGTGCCCGCATAGCATGCGGGCCTTTGCGATGACGAGCACACGTCATCGGTTGGCACAGGAAAACACTCCGCCGCGAGCGTCGCGACGGCAAGTGTTGAAGCAGCTGCCCTTCGGGATGCCCACCCTCTGGAATCACTGTCGTCGTAGAACCCGCCTCGATGCTTCATCTGAGGCATGGCTCTCTCAAGAAGTGCAAGATGATGTGATGACATGCCATCATCACTAACACACTTCACCGCTGGTGTCGTGGTGATTGGTGTTGCTGTCTCTACAGGAGGAAAGCAAATGCCTTGAGTTCCATCTCCTGGATCCCAGCTCACGGGGAAACGAGACGCCTGCTTCACTGGCTCAGTGTCCACCAAGGCTGCGGGACTTCTGGATGATGTCGCTGGCTGCCCATCACTCGGCACACGAACCGCTGAGCCTACGATGACGGCTGATACTTCTGCTGCCCCTCGGATGCCTGGGAAGTCATCGCCAGACGACTGGACCACAGGCGCTGACACTACCTTGTCGGGCACAAGAGCACACCTCACTGTTGGTTCCACGGTAACAGCGGCTGCTTTAGCCGCCCCTGGGTTGCCTGGGAAGTCGTTACAAGACGACTGGACCACAGGCGATGACACGTCCTTCTGGATTTCACTGGGCACTACAGCACACTTCACTGCTGCTAATAGCACACTGCCCGTTACAGGAGGACGATGTGCTGACACTGGTTTGTTCTTACTAGGCACAGGAACACACGCCTCAGGTGTCGATACTGCGGCCACTGGGATGCCTTGGGAGTCTTGTCCAGGAATCTGACACGAGTGGGCCACAGGCGCTGACACATCCTTCCGGAAGTCATTGGACACAGAAACACACTGCACTGGTGTCGAAACTGCTGGCTCCACACTGTACTTCCTCCGGGAAGAATGGTCGCCTTGGAATACTTCTGCTCGATCACAGCTCACTGCAAACAGCCGGGAAGTCTGCACCAAAGGCGAAGATCCCACCGCAGTGGGGCTTGATGGGACTGACCGTCCCTCACTTGGCACTGGAACACACCTCGCCGCTGACACTGCGATGACAGATGATGCTCCTGCTGCCACTGGAATGCCTTGGAAGTCGTCTCCAGACGACTGGACCACAGGCGCTGATGGGACTGACCGTCCCTCACCAAATGATGACCCAAGGTGGTCATCGAAGTTCACAGGAGCACACTTCCTCGCTGACACTGCGACGACAGCTGCTACTCCTGGAACGCCTGGGAAGTCGTCCGCAGACGACTGGACCACAGGGCTTGATTGGACTGACCGTCCCTCACTTGGCACTTGAACACACCTCGCCGCTGACACTGCGATGACAGATGCTGTTCCTGCTGCCACTGGAATGCCTTGGAAGTCGTCTCCAGACGACTGGACCACAGGCGCTGATGGGACTGACCGTCCCTCACCAAATGATGACCCAAGGTGGTCATCGAAGTTCACAGGAGCACACTTCCTCGCTGACACTGCGACGACAGCTGCTACTCCTGGAATGCCTGGGAAGTCGTCCGCAGACGACTGGACCACAGGGCTTGATTGGACTGACCCTCCCTCACTTGGCACTTGAACACACCTCGCCGCTGACACTGCGATGACAGATGCTGCTCCTGCTGCCACTGGAATGCCTGGGAAGTCGTCTCCAGACGACTGGACCACAGGCGCTGTGCCCGCATATCCTGCGGGACTTCTCAATGATGACCCCAACTGGTCATCGATGTGGATGGGGCCCGCTATCCTAGCGTCTGGTCCCGGATTCTGCTCATCCGTCTGCTCGCACTGACCCATCTGCTTTTGGGGCACAGGGAGCGCTTCCTGCGCTCCAACCTGTGCCGCCTGGTACTGCCCCTGCTGGTGGGGCACAGGGAGCGCGGCATGCGCTCCAACCTGTGCCCGCGCTGACTCGGATGGCGCCGCCTGTGCTGGTGCAACGGCCACTGCTGGAACGCGTTCCCCAGTTGGCCGCACTGCTGCTGCGATCGCCCTTTGCTCCGCCTTGGCCCGCAGTCGACGTTCCTCTTCCAGCTCCCATAGTAACTGAAGGTGTTCTTGTCTCAGCTCCCGCACAACCTGTTGCCACAGAAGTTTGTCCACTTCGCAGTCACCTTCGTCAACTGTGCTCACCCCCCACTGAAGATCCATGTTCATCCTGCAAGATCCGGCTCGAAGGACCAATTGTAGCGTGCAGATGGTAGTATGCTACGTGTGTATGCGGTCCAGCAGGACGGTAGCACGAAGTCAGCAGTCGGCAGCAGCGAGCGTAGGCGTGGACGACGAAACGTTCATATACACCGAAGCCCTCGGTCGTATAGGCGTAGTAGGTAGTCGGTGGTACTGGTCCGTACCGGTAGAGAATAAGAACAGTCAGTAGTGAAGAGCCGTGGTCGAGAGAGTCCGTGATATGCCGATGCCAAGTCCAGTCCAGAGATCCAAGTCAGTTGTCCCAGCCAGAGGTCCGAGTAGAGAGCAGGTAGGTAGGTGAAGTCAAGTAAAAGCCACGGTGTTCAGGAACAGAATGAATGTATTTCAAAATATGCGTTATTATATACACGCAGTTGTGCGCTCGCGCCGCAAACACAGCGGGCGCTCGTGGATATCAGTGGTGGGGGCACCCAGCCTCGCCGCGCCGCCCGGTTGTCATAAAAGACCCAGGTTCGGCCGCGCGCGAGCCATTTGGACGTACCCCTACGCTGAGCACACAACTGCCGGGAACTAAACAATACTACACATATTGTGACAAATACCAAGGTGGGTGGACCTCCAGCCGCAACGCAGTACGCACTGCGATGTCCCATACAAATACACATGCCGCTGGCCGCCGTCTCGGTACTACAGGGATATCAATCAATCCTTTATTATTTGTCCGAGACGGGAGCACAACGGGTTTATACAATTATTTATACAAAGATCAAATAGAAATCAAGATGAACGTAATCCTGTCCGTTACAAATATTTTCAACAATTTGCTGCGTTTAAAAAGGAAAATTGAATGATTGTCATTTCAAAGCCATGACTATCAAGCTAATTGTAAGGAACTGCTTTCAACTTTGGGCCATACTTGAATAAAATAAAGTTAACAACATTTACTATTAATTCCTGGAAAATATCATCTCATATACCTACTTCATAATGGCAATGTTTCTATACGGGACTGAAATACAATAATTGCTACGTGTTTCATAACATCTAAACAAGGTTTTTCTATAATTTGATTTATATTTTTATTACCAACCCCTTTTTTAACCCTAATAGGAAAGAACAAAGAAGTAAGAGTCTGTGGTCATAAGCTTTTCCATAAAAACTTGATTTTTTTTTCACAATAATTAATTTGATGATATTTTGCAAGGGCAAAAAAAATGTATCCTCCCGAAAGAACGTTCATTTCTCCAAATGAGAATTAAATGTTGCATTAAGTTTGATGGTTTCCAAAACATCCCAAGACGAGAGCGAGACGGCTATAGAACTTCATTATTCTCCCGTTTCTTTTTGTGGTTATTTCTTTTCTTTCCTTAAAATAAATTATCGGTAATAAACTAAGTAACGTACTACTTACTGCTTTACATTAAAAACCAGTTTTACATTATCGTATTTTTTAATTGTCCCAAATTTCATATTTATTACTTTGATTCATTATTGAAAGACTTATTTTACCAATTTTTTAATGGATTTTTTTTTATACTATTTGCCTTGATTATTTTGATAATTAATTTGCCGTTTTTTTTTAAGATCTCTAAAAAATTTTCAACCATATTATTTCGAATCTTCAAATTTTTTGTCGCGAGCAACTTTGTAGAACATTTTAAAATAAACAAAAATAAATTAAAATCAACAAAAACTTTGTCAGTTCTACGTGAGTATATTTGGTTAAACGTTTTCGGACAACCGTCCATCTTCAGTAACCTTAACAATACTAAACTATAAACTATAAGACAGGATAATATATGCATTTTGAAAGGACGGGTAGGGGGTGAAAATTAGGTGTTGTTTGGAATGGTAGAGGAATATACTCACGTAGAACTGACAAAGTTTTTGTTGATTTTAATTTATTTTTGTTTATATTATTTCGTTCACTTTGGATCTCAATAGAAACAAATTGTTTGACTATTGTCCTTTTTTATTGACTACTATGATCAAATTGTGTTTACCAATTTTACTACACGAAACATAAAGTTAATTTTATCTATTTCGGATTTTATGTCCATTGATGGCTTTTTAAATTGTGCTTTTTTTTAGTTCTAAACTGAGTTTCTTGACATCAAATTATATGACACTGACCAATCCTTTCTTTCCTTGTAGCGTTTCTCATGTCTGAGGATCTGTAGCGGTCGTCCGACAGTTTTTCCTGCGCTATGTGCCTTGGATTCCACCTCCACTGTAACCTGATAACCCCTTGATCCTTGAAAAATTGTCATTTCCGCCAGCGTTGGCCAAAAATTCACATTGCTCAATAAACACACCGTTGAGTGTGGACATATTGTGTTTTTTACCTTGCTATCCATGATATCCGTCCATGTTTAAAAATATGTATTTGATATGAATAATGTTACTCAAATACATAGTATGTGACAACATCAGAATTCAGAAATGTTTTTTTATTTGCTTTTTACCGTATGTCATAGCATCTCGCTCAAAATACAAATGCTACGTCAGATATGAATCTGCACAGAGCCGTGCAAAATGCCGGAGAAGGTTCTTTAATACAATTTGCTGCATTAACTTTAATATATTTAGAGCTATTTAAAAAACTATTTTTTAGGATCTTCATACAAAATTTTAATAAACATTTAAAGTGTCAATCTTCTCTCTTTTTATGAATTGTGAAAGTTTCATTCTTCTTTTTCTGTGCTTATGTCAGTTATAGAGGTCTGCAAAGCAATGGGAAGCTAGACTAGAACATTTTTAATTACCTACCGATCAAGCCTGACAATCGGAATCAAAAACGTAAAGCAAGACGGGTATAAGCTAGTTTATTATAATATAACATCTCCCCTTTCATCCAAATATAGAATTGGATGCTGCGATAGAACTGCGATTTGATCCTGCGCAATATCAATGACACTATCCCACATTTAAACTTTTAATTGTTGAGTTTATGAAGTTGGCTTAAAACTCCAACTCGTTTTAATGACGTCAATATTTTTCATTCAAGGCTAAATGGTTCGGTTTTAACCTATTGAATCAAAATGTAGGGGGCTCGGTCGAGAGTTATCTTTATAATTAAGTCGTCGCCCCCTGGTGGCGGTAGTTCTGGGTGATCAGGGTTCAGACAAGGGTTGCATATTGTTGAGGAGAAAGTTTAAGGGTAATGCCTAAATTATCTCTCCCATCCGGCCGCTGATATCCAGACAGATAAGGGCCCCCGCATATTGACAAGGAGGGTCCGCGCCAGGATTATTGATTGACCCGCCTGAAGACGGTTAATCTTTGCTGGGTGTAATTTGCAGCCGTTGATAAGGGAGTCCGTTGTTTCAACATTGTTCAACGCAAACACACCCCAATTTTTAGAGTCATTAATAATGAGTGTCAATCATATCTGTGTTTTAATCCATTTCATTTTGATTGAAAGCCTTTCGTGTCAGTGTTGCCAGCGTTTAGAACAAACGTTATTAATCATTTGATGTTTAATTTCTCTCTTCCATTTGCTTTTGTTACTATTCTTCTTATGAATTTTACCTAGTTTTGTTTTAACAGCTTTGATGAAATAATTTCATTTTATTCTCGTATTTTCGAAATCAGATTCGTTTTTTTTTTGTTACAACTTTCTGCCTGTTTCTATTTCCAGCTCTATTTTACTATAAATTTAATAAAGCGAACTTTTAAACAGTTTAGAAAATGATTAAATTCATGTCACCATTAACGTAAACCTTCATCATCGACTGACCTGGCTGGGCATCCTGTTGAGGAAGCCCACATGCTTATGACATTATCTGGCTAAGTCTCAACCACCACCATTCGAGGTTAATATTCAAGGTGCTGGGTATTAAATGGGCTGGGGGATGTGAAGACTTTGAGGAAATGGTTGATGAAATGGTGCATTTAAGCTTCTTTTCTAGCAAAGACTTTTCGGCTCTGGGATATTCAGAACAAATCAGCTACTCTTTGGAATTCGGTCAATGGGTACGCGTTACGTTAGGTACATCTCTGGAAAAAAAAATCTCTGTAAGATATCGTGATGCTATTTTTTTTTTGAAACTATACTAGCTACACACAATAATTTGATGAAATTATAACTGTGACATTTTCAAAGACTTCGAGGATCTGGTTACAAAATGAATTATTTGATCCCGTATGATAAATATATAATAATTGCTCACGACGCTGAATTAAATTCAACATTGAAAATAATCTGTTCATTATTCTACAATCGTTTCGTTAAACAGTATCTCTATTGTTTGATCTGTACAACCGGCTGAAGCACCGGTCCTCTACTCGATCGAATTGTCTTTGTGACCGAATTACTCGGTTTATTATTCTGCCTTCTTAATCTTCCTCTATACTAGGCCATACGAACCAACAACTATTGTAATCCAAATAAATTGAAACCTACAAAATTGTAAGTACTTAAACCACCATGTAATTTGATTGTTTGAATTAAACAACTTTAACCCGAAATTGACTAACATTAAATTAAGATTGATACATATCCGAGTTTATTTATTCTTTTTCTTACGTAAATACATGCTCGAGCCTTTTTAAACCCTCTACGAACTATGCATAATATTAAGTCGTTCCTGGATTATTTATGATTTTGTAACGGAATTTCAACTGTAAGGTCATTATTATATCTAAGTAACGCTATCGGAAACGCGTGCGATTTTGCATTTTGCTGTGTGATGTTGCATCGTTAGCCGGAGAATTAAATTTCCGCACATAAGCAGACTTTATGCATTTTTCTCGACTTCCTTTTCTTTACCGCTATTCCGAATTTTACTCACTAACGTACCTAAGTGAGAAACCCACGGGGATTTTGAATGGACCGCGGAGCTTTTCGAAGTATTTTGTTGTAGCGCTTTGCACGTTTCCATACAAAATTTTGATATTTCACGCCAGCGTAAATGTCACGGAAACTTACAAAAGGGGTACTGTATTTTTTTCATCGCATTTCATGGCCGAGGCTGCTTAAGATCACCGTGTGGATAAAAATTAGTCTTCAATAAAATCTGAAAACACAAGAACCTAGATAGGCTCTAGTATACGAGTATATTAGGATATAGTGTAGATACACCGTTACTATTTTGTCAAGCTAGCCAGAATCTTCTATAGGGGGAGTCTGGAAAAAATCACAAAGAACACCTTTGGGGGGGGGGGTTAGTAAAAAAATCACAAGCATTTATTTTTTATTTAAGAAACACAGTTGCACTTAAAAAGTATACGTGGTTCTAAAAAGGTGTAAAAAAACATCACGTGGACAAAATGGACGGGCCCACAGTAACTATATTAGTAACATTAACTATCGTATTGTTTTTGTGTGTAATAATCATGGGACAGAAACGTATTAGCGGTTGACGAATGATAATATTTATTAGTCTAGATACGGTTATATCATTATCTTCAGTCTATACTTCATCCTATACCTACATACAATAATAACTGTAGTTGGCGCTTTATAAGCTTTTGTTCGAGTCTATGACAACATTGTATCTGCTAATAGATACTATTATTACCTAGGTACGATCTTATTCTTTGGTTGGAATTATTGCCATATCGAGGTGTGGCAATAAAAGCGATAAAATTAAAATGACAACACTGTGACGATTCTTAGAATAGACGAACAATCATTGCCTTTGAGATTTAGCCAATTTTGTCAACATTTTAAAAGAACTTCATTATCGACTCCGTCTTCAATGAAGGGCAGGTCAGAATCAAGAGAAATAGGAGAGGTTGTACGTATATCAGTGGAAGAAGTGAAGGATGTGTGCCTGGATAGAAAGGAGTGGAAGTCCCTACTCTCTGCGTACCTACCCCTTACAAGAATAAAAATTTCAAAGGATGTATAGAAATTGAAGTTTGCTTTGAAACGCAATTAATTTAATAATCTGTTTAGCAAAAACTTAGCCTTAATGGCATTATCTTCTTGTGAATGAAAAAACACTTGTCTTATACTACACAAATTATTTATTGCAGAGACGCGATTCGTTCTGTTAGAACATTTTCGATCTCCATTGAGATTTCGAACATTGAGATCGAAAATGTTCTAACAGAACGAAGCGCGTCTCTGCAATAAATAATTTGTGTAGTATAAGACAAGTGTTTTTTCATTCACATTATGAATTACTACACGGTAAACACCAAAAATATTAATTAAGGCATTATGAAAATGGAGAGCTGTTTTTCGTGGTCATCGCAGCACGCCTAAACGGCTGGATTTCGCTAATTCTTTTTTTTGTCGTGTTGGCTTTTGTCAACAGAAGGTTCTTATGAAAGAAAAAATTAAGAAAGTTGCATGGATAATTATAAAATCAAATAAAATTCAAAGTAGTTAACCTTCTTAGCTTAACAATATAATTTGTATTCCAAATGTGAAATCGAATAGGCGTGTGACAGAAATTGTCAGTTGTTTGATAGTTGGTGCGATTGACAGAATGTGGGTAGATGCAAAATATATGGTTAAAAAGAGACGAATCTCTTGGAATGACATTGGTTAAATAGGAAATTAATTATACAAATTCGAATTTAGTATTCATAGTTAGGACTACAGAACAACGTCTGTCGGGAAAGCTAGTTCTAAATAAACTAGGAGGCTTTTCGTATGTAGGTACTTCATTTCCTCACGCATCTGATATACTAAATGAGAAATAAACCAATATTCAATGCGTTATATAAAAAGTAAGACTGATATTGAACATATGAAAGGGAAGATATCACATTTCTTAATCTTCTTTTGAATTTTTTCCTCGACGAATCTCTTATAAACATAATATATTATTTGGCACCAAGAAAACGTGTCTTTTAATCATTTTTGTCAACATCCATCTGAACATTCAGCGGCTAAAATGTAAATACCGTTCTGTGTTGAGTGTGGAAAACCATCGGAAAAAAATAAAGTTTATTGAAGACATTAATCTTATTTCAGAGTGTCATTAAGAATAAGGGATGGGGTTTGTGTTTAAAAAAAAAAATATGTCACCCTGCGCCGTTGAAAAGGAGTATTTATTGAAAACATCGGATTTCTTTTCTACCAGATTATCGATAATGATTTCACACTTTGCATTTTTATTAATGGGAAACGAAGAAAACTTTTTTTAGGGTGAAAAATGTCGATATTAACGTTTTAATAATATTTGTTATTAAACATTTTTTAACGTTCTGAATTCGGGGCTTGCACATTTTTACTCTTTTCTTTTTCTCACTCATAATACTATACTGCTAGGATTTATGATGTATGGAAGTGAACCGTGGACAAGAAAATAAAAATGAATGGAGTCGATATGACATGAATTCTAGATTGGGCCTTTGAAACTGAACTTTAAACTTTGAAAAAAAAGGATGGAATATTGAAGAGACTTGGTCCAATCATTGGCATACTGAGAAGAAATGACTTTTTTAATTTGGAAACCAAAAGGACGGTTTATGGTGCATTTGTGCTGCCCCAAATTACTTATGGAATATTGGTATGGTCGCAGTGCAGCCTTCAATTGAAGAACAAAGTTCAAAGGGTGATCAATAAAGCACTAAAAATAGTTCATAATTTAAACAGATACACGAGAACTGTTGACCTGTTCAATGTGACCAATGAATATAATCTGGAGGAATTAATATTGACTGAAAAAGCTAAGATGATTTATAAATTAAGAAATGGACTTATCAAAAGTAATATTGACATTGTGACGGCTGGTGGGATTCATGGCTACCAGACAAGACAGAGAGAACATATTAGAATGGAATATCGTAGAACGAATAGAGCGAGATTTGGTTGTATATACACTGCATCGTTAATATATAATTCACTACCAGAAACAGTTACATCCATGACAAGTTTTAATATCTTTAAGAGAGAGTTGAAGAAGTTAATAATAAGTGAGAGATAAAGTTTAAATATATGCATATATACATAAATAGTGTTAATAACAGTAAGTGGTCAAACACCAAATGGCAAATAGGACACTACAGCTTGACCCTTATACCAGAAAAAATCTGATTGGGACATGCCTTGTGTTACTTATATGATATTTAATGTAATTTACTAATATCTATGTGTAAATGTTATATTTGTATTCAATAAACTTCAATAAAACTATGTGAAGAATTGAGGATTTTTGAGGAGTAAACGAATATGAAGTGGATGAAATTAATCAAGTTTGGATGATTTGGACATGTCGAAAATTCGAAAACATGGCCCATTAGTTAAATAAATCTGAAAAAATCCACAAGTACTGAAAGAATTTCTAGGCATTGTTGACCGGAATTGACGTGGGTAGTTTACTTAAAGAAATACATTTGAAATGGTTGTTTTGTTAAGTGTGTCTTAATCTTAATATAAAATAAGCGATTTGTTCTCTCTTCCTACCTTAAAGTAATTTTTTTCTTCTTAAACAACTGAACCTCAAACACATTTTAAGAAATATACATACGTTTTAGTTTTCTCCCTTCTGAGTTTAATAATTCTATGAGTTTTATCATTATGGATAGAAAGATTTTTGATTAAAATTATTGGTGTTCATAAATACGAAAAATTATATAATATTCAATCTAAAAGTTCTCATTTTGGGTTTCTTTGTTTACGATGTACTTGAGGCGTCAGTTAAAGAAGTAAACTGAAAAAAATGACTGTCATGTAAAGTCATCAATAACGAATCTCTACGAGAAATCTTTGGTGTACAAATCTCTCACCTTGGTGGTGCTCTCCCAGGGGAGTTTCCAACCCCCTACAACCTTCTTCCTTTCTGTTTTTATATCATACTAGCAAGCAGACCCGTCGAACTAAGTCGCGCTCTGGAATAGAATTTATGTTTTATAATGTATGGCTAAATGTCAACCAAATTCAACAATAATATTTCAACTCAGATTGGTATAGTTGCGGAGATAAACACGATAAAAGTGATGTTGTGTACTTGCCAACATGAAACTTGTATATTATTACGTTATTAATTATTCCCAAAGGGTTTTTTTTTTAAATGGAACATGAATCGTCTTAAACATCCCTAAGACAACAATACATTTAAATGTGAGGTTTTCTTCTCAATCCTATCTATAATGATAGACAAAATTATTGAAACCGTGACACTAATTGACAAGAGTTTTCCATTTTTTCTCACCGTTAAAAGAACCACGATCTTAAATAGATTTTTCGAAATTAAATATCGGTGTAGTGAATCTCGAGTTAACACAGCTAATCATTTTTATATAGAAGATCATCAGTCCAACTTCCCACCTACACAGATGTAAACTTCCCCTCTAATAACCTCAATTCATTTTAATATTGACACACCGATGTCGACATTTTTCTTATCTTTCCGGATTACGGAATAGATTTCTTTCCATATAAACACCTTTAGCTGATGTCTCAAATGGTCTGACAATAACATTTGTCACAAAAATATCAAGATTTAAAACTCTTTTTTTTTTTATTAAGACAGATATACAAACAATGATTATACAAAAAGTAATTAGGTAGGTACATAAATTGTATGGATAACAAAAGGAACAAGTGAAATGGAAAAGACAAACAGAAAAACGTATCTTAATATACATGTAGGTTCAGTTGGAGTTAAGGGATGTAGGCCAAGATTGAGGGACAGGAATAAGTACATGGATACTTCAAGGAGAAAGTAGAATTTTCTGCTCTTACGTCAGGTGTATTACGTGAAAATATCCTTAGATTGGTGGTATGCCACCGTTTTTTGTTGCATTATTTTAATGCAAGAAACATTGCGCAACCATTTTTACCCAGGAAATTGATACGGCGTCCTCGCTGGGGTGATTACTTGGTTGACCAGATTAGCTACTTTTTGAAGATCTCCGCTATCATATACCTACATTAGCTGCATTCGTTTATTCACGTTCGCTCCCATTGAGTAGAAGACATTTGGTTTTTTACTGAGAAATCGGTCGTTCGCCATGCATATTCCTCATATTGAAGTTTAATCCTGATGGCTACTATTCTATTGCATTCAAAGGTTATTTCATTTGTTAAAAAAATATTTTCGAATGAACTTCTTTTAAAAGACAAGTTTCATTCTACATAAACAAAGTCACAAATTGATAACATAAATTATTTTAATGTGGATTTCGATTTACTCGTGTATTCATAATTGATTATAAATTCATTTTAGGTATAATCTTTGGTCGTTTCGCTCAAAATAAAAAAAGAAATTTTCTGCAGAATATTCATGACTTGTATACAAATGGCAGAGTAGAAGTTTATTCAAAAATATGTTAATTAATTATTATTATCATTGTCTTTTAAGCATAAAGATACATAATGTCTAAATTAGATACACACTGAGCGGTAAAAAAGTTTCGAGACAGACAACGCTTATTATCAACAATGTCCGTTTTATTTTAAACTTCGTGTCTTACGAATTCAAGCTCGATGACAAGGGTGTATTTTTCTGGACCCTGTGCTAGATTTGCTACAGCATCCGTTGTACCAAAATATTTTCTAAAATTTGAAAACTCGATATTCACCCAACTTTTTGCTTTTCCCAATCAATCGCTTTTTTAAATGAATTTTCTATAAAAATGTGGGTTGATTTAATGAGAATTATTCACAAAAACCATATCCAATATAATGTCAATTTCCATATGACATACAAGCCATAATCATGTACCATATTAATTAAATAAGATAACCAAACAAATCACCTTATACTGAAAGCTAACATAGAGAGCCCATAGTTTTTCCATAATTTTATGAATATCTCTTTTACTTTCTGACATGATCCTTACTCAGAATGTAAATAATATGATAATACTCTAACTTAACAATACTCTTTTAAAGGTTTTCTTTATAAACCTACACTACTG
This sequence comes from Mystacides longicornis, assembly GCA_963576905.1. NCBI lineage: Eukaryota > Metazoa > Arthropoda > Insecta > Trichoptera > Leptoceridae > Mystacides > Mystacides longicornis. The sequence goes on from OY756426.1 coordinate 7,699,340, forward strand.
CGAAATCCCTTTTCTTACCGCGTGTTCAAAATATCTTATCAAGACTACAAACTTTTTGATCACACCCAGTATGTATTTGACTTGATACTTATGTTCCTTTTTACCATTTTTATCGTGAATTTACGAAGATTAAACGATTTAAATTTTTGTTTTAAAGTTTTTCCGTATTAAGTTTATGAAATATTTCTCAACTTCACGAAAAAAATAGCAAGTACTTATCTAAAAAAACTCATTGTCTCCCTTGTTTTTTGTATGGAACTTTTTTTTTTATTTTTGATTCGTTATCTTTTGTTGACATTTCAATATTGCCCGTACTATTGTTTTGTTTATTTTATTTTTAATCAATGTTTTTTCTTCGTTTCCAAAATATTGATCGCTTTTTCCAATAATGATATTTTTGTAGAGAATTAACAATTAACGTCAATAAAAAATGCTTTTACTTTTTTTTACTAAATGTCAGCAATCGATGTCGAATTTAGGATCATTATAACATTACTTTTCAGTTCCGGTTTTTTATTTTTCTAATATAAAAATAGAGAATAACATAACTCACTGGTAAAAAAAAACTTCTAATTTAAATGACATTCTGGTATCAAAGAATTTTTCGTGGCCTATCTACGTACCTACATGGAGTCGAAGAGGGACATATTATTGTCCTCAACATCAGAAACAATGTAACAGTGATTATAAAACTGTTCTAGTTTCTATGAACGATCCTTGTACAAACCGAACTATTGTAAAAGTCAACATGGAATGTTTTTGAAATTCTTCACTTACTTTCTATAATATCCATTCTAAATTTCAACTGGAGGAAAACCGTTTGCTTTTATTTTTTTTCACAATGATTCATTTATGTTTTATTATTTTCAGATTATTGTGATTTCCTTGTACTCTTCAATGAAGCGATATCGTATATTTTACTCACATTTTCATGTAAAGGAGACTGTAATAATGCGCCGTAAAAATATGAATACTATAATGAAGACATCCAATAAAAAATAACTAATGACTATAACAAATTGCCCAATCTAATTTCTATCAAGGCCAAAAATGTCATATTATTGAGATGGCTGGATAATGTTTGAGCAACTAATTTTCTATGTTACATCATAACGTTTCGCGTGCTTCCTTACTGGGATATCAATTCAGCTCTCATTATTATTTTTTACACACAAACCCACGACACAATCAATATGGAAATAATAGCTAATGTATCAACATAGATGTCTTGTATGTATTGTCTTCGCCGTCACAATATGAAATTTGATCGTAATGAATAATGTAATCTATGACTACTTCCTCTTTGCTTATAGGCTGATACAAAATCTAGTTGTTTTATTCATAGACCTTTTCAATCCAAGTCATTCTACTTTTTTTCTGTTTAAAGGTCATTTCAAAACAAAACATCCTCTAGTGTTCAAATGTCAAAGTAAATAACTCGAACGAATGAATTGATGTTTACATATTTTTTGACAACTTCTTTTTCTATTTCAAGCACAATTTGTCTAAATACCCTCCCCCTAATCTGAATATTGGGAGGTGGTTGGACACATGGACAGTCACGTCACTCGCAGTGACGTCATACATGGTATGGGTTTGCTACAGGTTTTCCTTCCTATTAGGATTATGGGTATTTAGTCGCATGAAGGTATAACACTCATACTGCCGATGCTCGGTCTCTAGAGACTCGTTTGTTTTCTAGCAGGGGGTACCACTTTCAGGTGAGGTTAACACTTAGTTTGGTGTTTTTTAGGTTCTTCAGTTTCTTTATTATGTTGATCTTTATTTCTCTATATTTTTATTTAACTCGGCGTTATACATATCCTCTTTTTTTAATGAATCTGTTCTCACTCAGAATGAACAATAATACACTCTTTGACACTTTCACAGTTAGCTACTTACCTAAAGATTGTGTCGTGAAAGAGGAAGATGGTTGGCACCTGGAATCGAACCCACGACATCCGCAGGAAACAGTACGAAAGCCGGCGTCGTAACAGCTAGTCTACCAACCACTTCAACGGTATTATGCCGTATCCAATTTAAGTTAAAGGCGTCTAGATTATTCTACAGTTTCTACAATATAATCAAATTTTGTCTTGCTTACTATCTTTCATCCGACTAGCCTATTTTTTTTTCTCTAAAATTTTGATTATCTTAGATACCAAAAAAATGGATATAAAAAGAATTCGTTCGTTTACAAGCAACATTAAATTTGGGAAACCATGTTTATCAAACTTAAATAACGTTTAAGATTTCTATTTTATAGTAAAATGACTTCATTATGAAAATAAATTAAACATCCTGTGTTTAGGAAGGCCCATAGAATAAGAATTCTACGGAGGTATGACATAATGGTGGTACACACAAGACAACACGTCGTAAGACAAATCTAACGAAAAGCACTCATCATCATTCGCAAGTCCCATTGTATTCAAATGATTTTTGTAACGGAAATGGTTGTATTTAATCTGTTATGTATTATTCGCGGTGTATTTTCTCAGATCTAGATAACCCCTTTATGTATCCCAGCACAATACAGCCTCCTCCATGTAACATTTAATTACTGACAATAAGGTATTATTCCGCAGTGGTTTTTCTTTTCTTTTTTCTATGGATCACTGAACAGATAATCATCGATAATTGTTATTTTACATTCGAATTCCACATTCAAATCGCAATTTAAAAATAGAATAACTGTTTTGTTGTTACTCCGTACTATACTTTTGATTTGATTATTATAGTCTTCAATGTAAATTCCATCGAATTTATAGGTCTTTCAATTGTAACGCCAATGAGATTTTAAGTGGTTGGCATTCTGTCTGATATGGGACGGGATGGAAGGAGACTTGTTTTATTCTTCGTTCTTTGGCGAAAAGTATGTAACGACAAAATATTATATAAGCCATTTGTTTTTTTATGAAACTAATTTTCTCTTGGTAGGTATGCTTTGGTGAAAATAATATTCTTCATGTAGCTGGAAAAGGCTGGTGAAGTTTCAAAAAAGCCAAAATAACACAAGATAAACACTGCAATTGGAATAAATATTTATAAAATAGCTTTTATATTAGATAGAAACAATAGAACAGCAGGGCTTGCTTACCTAGAAGACAATGGTGAAGTTGGTTGACATTGGCCAGAGAAGAGTGGAGTTCATAATAGAAATTGAAAGATGAGAGAAGAGGCCTATTCCTTCCACCAGAAGTGGAAAAATTCAATCAATACTCCCGTCTGATCAGATTTAGAGGCATAGGGAGGCAACAACAGCCCTCCAAGAGTGAGAAGAAAACACATAAGACTGATGGCTTGCAATGTTGTGTTTTTAATTGTTATTTCTTTCTGGATATCTACCCCTTTGCAAGCAATTTAAGAAAATAAAGTATATTTTTTTTTATTTGTTTCAGGTACTAAATTGAAGATGATTCTATGATACATCCAACATCGCAAACTTAAATTCTAAAAGTATGTAAGTAGCAATTTTCATAATCCCTTACACGTTTCCAAAACGTTCTCCAAATTAAGTACCTACGGTCCTACGCCCTAATGGGATAATTGTCATTGGAATCACTCAAAAATCTACAATAATGCATGGTCATCACTTGTATAGTAGATTGGGAAAAAATGTTAACCTAATTTTAAACTACAGAATATAAGTAGCTACCTATCATATTATTCTGAACCGCATTTATTGTATCACAATACTGAACTTACACGTTACTCGGTATGTCACACTTCGACTTATTTAGTCCGAGAGAGTGTTGGTAGAACCACGTAATTGGTACACGCATTATATTTCATAACACCAATATAATGTAGGTATACCGTGTCGGTAAATTCAATTATGTTTGACTTGTACCGGTAAGTTCCCGTTACAAATCTACACACACGTACCTATTAAAATAATATCGGGCTTGTAATAATATGTCACTAATTCGTGAACTCGATATTCGACTTGTACCTACTTATTGGACTTATAAAAGCCGGTTTGGCTATTCTTATTGACATGACTATTTGAAAAAAAAAACTCTGGTTTTTCATTTCTTCATAATCGCACCATTTTTGGTGAATGACTAACTCTGAATCTCTTTTTCTTCCTGTGCCATGTCGGGTCCCCCAGACATCGGCTGCCACTATGGTGTACGTTTCTCTTTCCTGAGCTATCTGGAAGAGTTCCTCCACCCGCTGGATTCCGGTCCATTTTGTCTGATGTTTCTTAGCCAGGACATATTCTGCCCACACCTCCATCTACTTTCCCTTTCATTATTAGTTGAAGCAATTTATACTCGGTGTTACGAAGTATGTGTCATAAGTCTCAGAACACTCAAATCATATCGAAGTAAAAAAATATTATGTCTTCAGTAGGATTCGAACCTGCTTTCCTAGACATCCCATGCAGAGACGATGGCCACTGGGCCAACTAGCCCGACGCTAATTCCTTCATAATATGTGTATTGTGTAGGTATACATATAACAATTAGATGTTAACGAAATAATATAGAGCCATAACAATTATAGAGTTAACAATTGTTTTCCTTGAGAATAATTATAGCTCAAAAGAAAGTATCGGACATATTGAATATTATATTGTCAGGTCTAAGGAATAGCTGGTAAGCGTAAGTAAACATATTATAATACACCTCTCAGTACGTATAGAAAGTAATCCAATAAGTGATTGATTTGGGTTAGGTAGTGAGCCCCATTACACCTAGTTGAACAAACACAATATAATTAAACAGAATGTTACCTCGCTTCCTCCTTCAAATATCCACACATCACTCACATAATATTCCCATATTGATGCATCGTGTATATTTGTATGATTTTCACTCCTCGCCGCTCTTTCTTTGGCTCAGTTGACAGACAATAACCCACCTCACGACGTTTTCCTTCCACTAATGCAATGTTTTTCTATAAAATCGTACCGCCAATTAAAGGCCGTTATATACCAAGAAAATATAATTTTCAATCGCTAACTAATATCCAATCCAATCCAAACTCCCTTAAGGCCCCACTTAGGGGCATAGGGAGGCAAGAAGAGCTCTCAACTAACTAATATAGCAAAGTTCTTTGAATTTGACATTTTTATTTCATTGCGCATCTTGTTTACTGCGGTATCGAAGCTACGCTCATTTACACTAAACTTCAAGATTTCACTATCTCTTTCCCTCTTTCATTATTTTACTGTCAGTTAAAAAGAAAAATATATAATGTTTTCTACTTGTCTCAAAGAATAAGCATTCCTAGTGCTACGGCCGATTTTCTTTTATAGGAAAACAAAGCATTATTGGCGGTCTTCTTACGTTTCTTGTAGTCATTCCAGGTCTCCAAGTTTCTTTTGAAGGTTTTTTGGCATCACCTCACCCCTATTATTATGGGTTATAGTACCTAGTCTCAGTTTTCTGAAAGTTTAATGTCTTTTGTGAACTTTTCGTTATTTGTGTAATCTTTGCAATAGAAAATTGGTTATATTCTCCTCAGTTTCAACGACCTCTTTAGAAGAAGCCTGCTCATTATGTGCGTAGAATCTTCTACATGTCCAGGATAAACCGGTGGTCCCATCGTCGGCGAGCTGTCCTGGGTCGCTTGATAAGGGGGCGTTCAAGTATTACGTAACGCAATTTTTGAAGATTTTTTACCCTCCCTCCCCCCCCCATGTAACGCGCCGTAACGTTTTTCTGTACCCCCCCCCCCCCCTAATTGTTACGTAACACCTAAGAGACAATTTTTTTACTACGATTGTAAGTACTGTACGTCAACAAAAATGACGTACAGTACAATCGAGGGATTCCCCGTAAAATTAAACGAAAAGGGTTGCCCAACTTGAAAGATTTATTTCCTAATTTTTTTTATTTAAGAAAAAAAACCGTTACGTGGCGCGTTGTTCGAACCCCCCCCTCCCGCCCTTGTAAGGGTAAGAACACCTCGAAAGCGGATTCCGACCCGCGCCGACCGGCTAATAGATTGTTGTCTATGGTTTCAATGCATTTAAATGGGCATGCCGGAAAGCGGGTTCCTGCTTTTTCTGTGGGTATCCCCATTCAAATGCATAGTAACATTCTTTGCGCTGGTCGCCGCGTGTCGGAACCGGTTTTCTACGTGTTCTTAGCCTAACGTTTTGCAAGACCCCCCCCCCCTTCTCCCAAATTGCGTTACGTAATACTTGAACGCCCCCTAATATTGTTCTAAAATATGGAAACCCGTCCATTCTCTCATATCTGCGTTCTTCTAACATCAATGCGACCCTCGATATCTTCCTTCAGTACCACTTAAATTAGTCGATACCTCGCAATACCTCGATTCGACTAGGATCTGTATGAAATAACATTTTAGTTATTTTAGAATGCTCGTAGTTTTGGAGATGGCCGGGGTTTGTCGCTAGTATGGCGGTACCATACATATTTACCACCGGCCTAAGGCATCAATAACTGTTACTTTGGTGCGGTGTAAGGAAGGGATTATTTGCCATTAGTTCTACGTAATTTGGAGTAAACGTTACCTACTCGTATTGACCCAAATAATTAGTGTGAACATTTTTATATTAATTAATTTGTTACAGTCTAACCTTCGCCGTTCAATTTTCTCACACTTTGGTATCAAACTAATGGAATACCACGAATCGATTGTATAGGTACAAAACGTTTTAATATTCAACCTAAAGCGTGGTATGTTTATATTGTGAATATCTAGTTTATTTCACATTGATAGGCTATCCTTAATTTATATTTAAAGAGTATATTAAAAAAAAGTAACTTGGAAATAATGTTACGCGTGTCGTTTCTCAGAAAGTTTGATGACAATAGAGATTTCGTAATGAACAAACAGTGTATAGGCATTTACTTCAGAATTGTTAGAGTCATTCGTTGTTACATACTCGTTAATAATTACTTCAGAATCTATAATATCAAAAATAAAAGAAAGTCTCATATTTTATTGAAGTATCCTTCTTAATTATAAATTCAACCAGTATTCACTTTATCCAATAAGCTTTCACGAAAAAGTAAACTCACTATGCAAAGTGTGAGGGTTGATCCTTGCGATTTTGTCACCGACTTTCGTAGTGGAGGTCGCGGTTTCGATCCCTGCTGCCTGCTGAATATCTTCCTCTTTCACAACACAAGCATTATGTTAACGATGTCAAAAGTGTATTTGTGTTCACTTTTGCTGAGCCCAGATCCATTTATAAAAAAAATATCATTTCATATAGTGTTCCGTTCTTTTGAAGTCAAGCTGAGAAATTTGGACATGATGTGGGAGTTCGTTGAAGCGGCGCAATATCTAGCGCGATGGAGGGTTATTGTTGCATCCTTATTTGGGTCTCAAAGGGTTGTGTGTATCATTTAATAAATGTTGCAAAAAAACAGGGCAAACTGAATTTTTTTATGTCTAATGATGTAAAACAGAACCATATATTTTTTTTTTCCTTTATTGTGAATACAACAGCTTTTACATAATAATTTATATTTGATATACATTAATTAATATTTCACAGCGCCAATGATAGTATTCAACATTTTGTGGGGTCTATCGGGTACAAATGAGTTTGATGCACTACGAAGACTGACGTATAATTTGATTTGTCTATTGTTTAGAAAGAAACGTACAGCGCAACAAAAATGAAGAACTTCACTCTCATGTGTAGGATTGAAATTTACGATTGTTTGTATATAGTTGTTGATAAATCTTAGAAGATATTCTGGTCAGATATTCGCTTCAATTCTTATTTTAAACGTCGATAAAACTTAATCGTCTTCTCGTATAAGTCATTGTCGTTGTAATAAAACACATTATATTCTCTATCACGCGTCTCGACAATTCGTACGAATGCTTTTAACAGTTAATGTTTCCAGATCGCACCGTATAGAGAACAGCTCCGTCGGATAATGTTATTTACTTCAATCAAAAGGCGATACGGTCTTTTCACACGACAACTCAAAAAATAATATTATTACATCATCGTGATGGTCCGATTGTAAACTTTTTTATAGCATCGTTTAGAGGTGTGTTGTTTTGATCTAAACAATAACTCCGGTGAGGTCATTGAATTTTGTTTTATTGTACTGCGAAGACATTCATCAAAAAGGTTTAAAATTTGATTCTACAAAAAAGTTTCTACTCGAATGAGAATTTAAAAGCAACTAATCGAAAAAATTTAAATGTGAAAAAAACAAAAGAGTATGAGCCCTATGTTTTTAATGGACTGTTATTTGTTCCTTTGCGTAAAATGTAACAAACTGTGTCATTATGGTCACAAGAATCTAGACATAATTTTAGAACGTTGTGCACCAACAAAGCCAATAGGCAATAAAGATGAAACATTAACAAAAATGGATATAGTCATATCCTGGCGCGAAATAATGACAGGAGTCGCAGTCTTTAAATTTGGTTGCTGTCTTGTTCTCAATAATTTCCAACTTTATCTCTATATTTCATTAATGATTATGAAATATCTACTTGTAGGTATACATGGGATATTTCGACATATTGAAAATGTCGAGAATTTTCATGATTAGGAGTTTCGAAGACTTAAACATTACCACCTAATGGCGAACGTTGTTAACGTAAAGTGATCACACTAATCCAGCCTTCGGAATAACAGAAGAAGATGGTCTTAAGCCCGTAGTGGTTTGTTTCATTTAAAAATCGAACATCCGTAATGAATTGTTAGTCAATAGTTCTGTTGTTACACATTCATGTGTCATTATATTTTATGATGTTTTCTCGCAAATACATATTTACCTGACTTTCTTATTTTATCTTGTCTAAATGTTCATCTCGATACTTTCAATACATTCTGAAAGTATCGAAAGCATATTGGACTAGTCACCGGCTGACTTGATTCTTTTCTTCTGATTAACAACAACATAGCTAGCATCTTTAAAAATGATTCTTGCGTAACTTGATAAAAGACGGCTCATAACGCCATATTTCACCAGAATCAACACCTTCACACTCAACACCAGCGCAGCTAAACTTCATTAACATCGATAATAATGTAAGATTCTTAAATGTCACGTCATGAGTGACTATTTACTATTGGTTAATCAAAAAAATGTTGTTAGCACACGATAATACATCGAGTTTGGCGTGTACGCCATTAACTCGTCGCGTTGCTAAATTGAGTAATCAAGCGATTTTAGTTGTTCGTGCGTTGTAAATTAAATCCCATAAGACAAATCGTTGCATACAAAACCTATCCGGCTCGAAGGACCATTTTAATATTAAACCTTAGTTGAACAATTTGTACAGTAGACAGTTAACAGCGACATTCGGGTACCTACCGTTCTCTCTATACGCAAAGTTTCTCTCTTGAACTCTTCTCCGAGCTGTGTCTAGCGTGTTAACAAAAAGATAAATATTGATTTTAAATTTCAACACACCCGAAGTTAAAGAACACGCTGTTTATTTTAATATCCGTACGGTGAGATGTTTTTCTTTGGATGAACCATTGTTTAAACTTTGTGAGAACAAAAAGTTTCAACGTAGTGTATTTTTTTAAAACTTAACAGATAACATTAAAAGTTTTGATTGGTTTCTTTATCAAATTTGATTTAGTTTAAGCCAGCACAAAAACTGCTGCACATTTAATTTAATTACCGTTTCCAGCAAGCATTCTGCTTTCGAAATCACCAATAAAATTGTTGTGTTATATTCATTGTGATTCAAACCAAAGAGAAATAATGGTCCATGAATATAAAACTACAGTAAACAGCTTTTATAAACATGTTCTGATTCTTCTTCACATCTTTGAACTCGCGGTATTTTTTGCCAGTAGAAGGTAATTTTTTTGTAGAATCCCTTTTAAAATACACCTTTTATAGTTTTGAGTCCGTGTTCATATTCCTAACACGAAATCATGTATTTATTGAATAACTTCATTAAGAATCTGAATACTTTAGTTTTTTTTGTAAACCTTTTCAGAAATATAAATTTATGATCTACAACTCCTGCAAATCTTTAGTCACCTAAACGTCCTACCCAAAAACATTCATTTTCTCCCACACCCAGCACGTCCAGGTTCCGAGCGAGGTTGTCGATCAGACGCTATCTTGGTCTTCCAGGTGGTATTATAATGGCAGAATATGGCAGTGTCTAGATAATTCTTTGTGTTTCTGTTTCTTCTCAACCCCGTTCCTGATAATATGGCCGATCCTTACCAATCTTCTTGATCTCATGTCCATGATGATCAATAGTTGTCCTTTTGTCGAGGATGTTATTTTATGCCAAAAAATAGTTTTTTTTCTAAAACGAACTGCCATACAAGAACAACAAGGATTAAAAATAACAACACAATAGTCACAAAGGTATATAATTGAATAATAAATTATTTAATAAATGCAGTGTAATCTTTTATCTACGGTTTGATGGATCACACGCTCCCACGTGTGTATCCGGTGTGTCGGACGTTCAACAACGTACCGTGTAAATCGTCCTTGTGACAGATCACCTGCTCGCTTCTCTATATAATTTACATATTATGAACTATCCTTGATGAGATCTCGTGACCTCTGTTAAAGGTTAGTATTATAGTAGGTAGTAGTTAATATTAGGTTACGATGTATGAAAATGGAGCTATATTTTTCCTTGGTTATCGCATCACACGTGAACGTAACAAATTTCGCTAATTCTATTTTGTATGAGTTTGCTATTGTCAGGAGAAGGTTCTTCTTTAATAAAAACATTAAAAAAGTTAAGTGCAACATTAGAAAGTTTAAGAAAACTTGACATTGTTAATCTTCTAAGTAGGTACTTTTGAATATATAAACTTTTCTTTTTTTGAATTTTCATTGACGTTTGACATACTGTCAGTTGATTGGTGCAATTGTCAGAGTGTGCCCTGCATACATCGTTAAAAACAGATGCATCGGTTGAGTTTAATTATTTTTATTTACTTATTAATTTATCATAAAACAATTTCGAATTCAATGTTCCATGAGTAAAACAGGACAACGTTTGTCGGAAAAGCTATAGTTATTTAATAAAATTAACATCCTTGACAGCCTTTAAAAGTATGTTTGCTTCATTCTATTTCTTCAATCAATCAATTCTCCCTTTTACACCCCACTCAGGGGCATAGGGAGGCAACAAGAGCTCTCCATTGCGCTCGATCTTGCGCAATGTGTATGACCTCCTCCCACACCATGTCCATGTCCCTCAGCTCTGCTTCGAAGGAGCGGAACACAGTGTGAGAGGGTCTTCCTCATTCTATTTCTTAGAACGTAATAAAATATAAAATTATGAAAGTTATATTTCTACATTAAAACATTGATGTATATGAACTACATAAATGCATTGGGAACAAAATGTCAAAATTTTAAGTGACAAGGAGACGAGGAAGACCCTCTCATACTGTGTTCCGCTCCTTCGAGGCAGAGCTGAGGAATCTGGACATGGTGTGGGAGGAGGTAATTAACGTTGCGCAAGATCGAGCGCAATGGAGAGCTCTTGTTGCCTCCCTATGCCCCTAAGTGGGGTCTAAAGGGAGTTTGGATTGGATTGGATTTTATGTTTACCAAATAATATGGAGGTGAAGAAACGTCATAACGTTTTTAAACTAATTTTCTATTGTTACTGGCTTCATGTTCTTATTCGCTGTTTTTAAAAATCTTGGTATAAAGTTATACAATGTTTTATACCATGGTCTAAGAAAAATGTTATTAATAATCCAGGTATACCACAGATCTATGGTATAAACCAGGGAATAAGCTTATCACATCCACCGTATACCACGGTTTTAGAGATTATATCAGGTTTAGTTGTTCTATGGTTTATACCGGTAATAAGGTGTTTTTATTAATAACACTGATTAAGTATAACTTACTGCCGTAGACAACTTCTACCAGTCATTCAGTCGCAACCAAACTGAAACAAGATATCAAACCTCTGTTAAAATTACTAATCAAATATATATGAAAAAAAAATGAAATTACTTACATAAAATACTATAACCTCATTCCGAACAATTAAATCCTTATCCACTTGTTTAAGAATCGTTTCCTGATCAACTCATATATAGACTAAAGATATCGGCACTAAATAAGTAAAATGGAAAATGACAAAATGCTTAGCGTGTAGGAGCAAAAGTTCAATAATATTTAAATCTAACGATATACAAACAGACTGCGCTCAAAATTAAATATTATCTTATCGTAAAATCGAACGCAATAAAAATATTAATATTGATTTAATCAATTTGTTAATTACTATCGCCATCTATCGGTTCGATCGATAAATAATAATATAAACCACTTTTGAAACGTTAACAAAAAAAAAACACTTCCTCCGTATTTCGAAACTGTCTCATACACTTGCCCATTGATTTTGGTTGCGCAACCAAATAAATTAGCATGGGTTGGTGCTATTATTAATATTGGTTCGTATTAAAAATGGATCTTGGCAAAAAAAAAACGAGTTTACTTGATATGAAAGTTGCAGCCTGTGGTAACGTACATAGAGATGTGGTCAGACAGATGAGAACCGGTGTCCCTCTGCATATAAAATTAAATATATCGAAGCGATGATGCAAAAGTCTCCAATTTTAATTGCTTACTCGCTCTCGTAAACAGCGAAAAACCGGTAAGTGTGGTCAGTGTTGCGCAGGAGCATTTTACTTTTTTGAAACTCGATATTTCGTTGAACCAACCAGCAATAAATTCGTCAGTTTTGATTTTGAACTGTCTTATAAAAAACATATTCAAAACAAAGAATTAAAAAACGATCTTGGGGTACTTATCTTTTTATATATAAAAATGGAGAGCTATTTCCCGATGTCATCGCATCACGCCTAAACGGCTGGACCCATTTCGCTAATTCTTCTTTTGTAGTATAGGCTTTCATCAGGAGAATGTCATTTTAGAAGAAAAAAATTAAGAAAAATGCATGGAAAATTAGAAAATTAAAGAAAACTCTACGTAGACAAGCTTATTAATACTCTTCACCTTATAATTTTTATTCATTCTTTGAAAATTTGACAGAAATTGTCAATTGGTGCGATTGACAGAATGCGGATGGAATATACATGGTATAAAACAGACGCATCGTTCGGAATCACATTGGTCAAATGATATTTAATTCATCACCATACAAATTCAAATTCAATATTCATAGTTATGAACACAGGACAACGTCTGTCGGGAAAGCTAGTAAAGTAATATTATAATTATAACGATGGATATTTTTGTATTTTTTTACTTGACAATGTTTACTGTTGCTGATTGTGACTGAAATTTTTTATTATACCTGCTAGGTATTACTTTAATTTTCATTTAATCAAAATTACATGCAATACGCCCGGATATTTTGCACATTTTGAAAATTTCTAGCGATACTTTGATAAATTTTAATAAGTACCTACCTACACAGAGTGTCCAAGAAAGTACGACCAAGCCTCAGAACATCTGAAGCCCATAGATAAACAATTTTGGGGATAGAAAAAATGTTCTACCTCAAAAATTAATTTCTCTGTAAGCATTGATGTCCCTCAAGTCAGGATTTGAAAAATAACTACTAAAAATAATCATAACACGAAAACTAGGTATAAAATATCGCATAACACAAATTACTGAAGTATTTGGATAGCTCCAGAGCTGCTATATCTCTGGACTCTCCGCTTCTTGTACTTTCTGTGATTCCCTGTATATTTTTTCTGCATAACTCGTTCACATTCTTTCTTACAAGATAGTCTTTTACTAATGAACCTTCCTTCCTTCGTACCCCATATTAGTCCAATCCTGGACAAAGGCCTCCTCCAGACTTCTACGTCCCCCGACCCTGTGCAACCTGCATCCACTGCGAGCGAATGTTTCTTAATACGATGTCTCCCTACATGTAGGATTTTTAACCGCAATCTAAGGCATCACCATAGGAGACGTTTTGTCCATAATAATAAAAATAATGAAAAATTTAATATCCGTTAAAGGTACATACTAAAAAAGGGCACCTTATTCCTCATTGAGCTATTTATTTCTTCCTAATATTCCCACACTAGAAGATGTTTGCAGGGAGAGATGTCAGTCATGTTTGAGCCATCGTAAAGCCTGGTCCGGTACTCGTACAACGTAAAAAAGGAGTTTTATAAAACAAATATTGTTTCGTTTCAATTCAAAACCTGTTAGACAACTTCTTTTGGGACCCTGTCTCGTGCACTGTCTCAACACGCTGTTATAAAATATATCGAGGTACTGTTCGTGTTTTCACGCTTGTTGCATATTAAACTTGCACTAAATTCGTTACACTATCATATGCAACTGTCTTGCATGTCCATACACAATCAGATATATTGTAATATGTAGCTGATAAGCACAGTCTAAAGAAAACAGTTTCGAACATAAAAACTTGAAAAAAAAAACGGCTCGGGTTTAGTTCGACTTTAAAAACTCAAATTCTGTACTATGCCTTAAAATCCGCTGTAGTTCTGTAGAGTATTAAATTGGACAAGTAATCATACACTAAATTTTCATGTGTTCATATTATAGCTCTGACTAGCTTACACTCAACGTTTTGTAAAACAGCATTACGATGGATCGATTTCGGGACGGCTATGAATTTTTAAATTATTTACTATCTGTGTTCGTCTCAATCTCAGATAAGACAAGACTTTTTGGCTTTTCTAAGACATGCAGTTACTTTAAGACCGATTTAACACGTCGTTTGGCATTTCTTTTTAGGAATTGCCTTGTTTCTTGGCTCTTCTCAGTAAGAACCTTATCATTTTGGTATGATCCAACCAATGGATCCCTGGCATGCGTCTGTAGCACGACATTTCAAAAGCTATTAGACGGCCAGCCAAGATTGTTGATCAAATTCTTCCTCTCCTTGTTGTCCTATATCCATGGGGATTCAAATATTTGTAATATTTTGTTAAAGGCGACTCTTGCCTTACTCTTTATTTCTGCCTTTGAGTGACCATCTTGGAAAATTTTGCTGCCCAAATATAATATACAAATTACTTCGCCCGCCCGATAGAGACGGCTTCCAGGAACACACTCGCGAAAACCTCGTCATCAGTATCCAATTAATAATCAAAATATGATCACCCAAGTTCGCCGCATGGTATCATAATAGCATACAGCGTTCGTCAGTTCATTACAAACGTATTTGCGTCACAAATTACAAACAAACCTCCGCTACGAATTATGTAATAAAATCGTCTACATCTTTTTAAGCCGTCTAGTCTTGTCTGTGATTCAACAATGTTATTAGTTATGGTACTACACATATTTGTTTTGCAACCATTTTATAACTGTACATTATTGCTACATGTGTAAGAAGTTATTATTATCTCTCTGTTGTATGTGTATGTAAAAATTAACACTTGATCATTATTCTTTCAACGTTCATTACAGCGAAATATTTCATTTTTTTTGACATATCGAAAAATGTCCAATTCATTGGGACATGTTTTTTTTTATTTTTTTTTTTCAAATTTATCGGAATATTTGTATGGGAAACGTTTCTCTGGCTTAACATATTGATATTATTTTTTTTCATTTCAATTTTAATTTGTTCGTGAAACATCGCAAATAATACAACTTATTTTACTTGTATAAAAAAAATCATTAAATTGTTGTTTGCCTTTTTAGGTCTTTATTCGATCGTAGGTTCAAGCCAAGTTTATTTTTGTAAAAACTCATTGATAATTGGTATATTATTTTAGAAAAAACTGATTGTTTTTGTTGGTTTTAAAAAGTCGCAAGTGTTTTTCTTAATTTTGAAATTCATTTCTAATCCTGATTATCTTTAAACGATTAGAAAATACTATGGCGTTGTTTATTTCCATGAATTTGTGTAGAATAAATACATCGTTCGACGAAATTTCAATGTCGATTGTCTACAAATAATTCGCGATAGAACTTTATAAACACTTGTCAAATGTCCGACTGTGTTGTAAGGAAATGTTCTAGACATCTTCGGTAAACAAGGAAACCAGTTTCTTGGTAAAACATCCCACCAACCAATAATAAACACAACCATAAGGTACCCACTATCGTTGTTTTATACGACGTGTTTCAAATCTGCCAACATGTTTGATACATTATCCAACAATGTACAATATTATATTATTTCCATCCATACATCTTTGAAGCGATCGTCAATTGGTTAGAAAGAAAATGATTGTTTACTTTTCGAAAGCACAGAATTTCAACATAGAATAATATACTCATATATCTTAAAAATGGGGGGAGAAAGAGGGATCCCATTACCTCTTCATGATGAGCATAAGATACCATTATTTGGTGTCCATGTTGTATAAGATACCATTATTTGGTGTCCAGGCTACGTGGGGGCTAATTTCATCCCAAGTATCTATCCACATTTCCTCTCTACAAATATTTGGACATAATATGCTAGGATAGCTGTCGAAGAAGAAGATCCATAAAATGCAGAAAAAAGAAGCAAGTTGCATTTACTACGGTGACAACTCTTTTCAGCAGTGACATATGAATCTACGATAGATAATGGTAAAATTTGACTGCTGTACGGCTGTGGAACTTGGACCCTGGAAGTCATAAAAGTGCAGTTAAATTGATTGTCAGTAATGATTGCATTTTATATACTTGCAATATTTGATTATAATAATTAAGTCATGGGTTGTCATCAATTAAATAAACACAAGTGCATTTTCACAAAATTTATATTGAAGCGTGAGTTGGACGAAAGCGCTCGAGATTCAATATAAATTTTGTGAAAGTGCAACACTGTGTTTATTTAGGCCCCGTCCGCACTGCGAAATTTCACCGCACGGATTATTTGTCGCAATTCTGTAACACATTGAATCTTATGGAAGTATTCACAATTGCGGTAAAAAATCGCGAGGAAAAAAATTCTGTGATTTTTTTTGAAAATTGAACGCGATGCGGTGCGGATTATTTCAGTGCGAATATTTTGTACAGTATGCAGTAGGTATGGCTATGTCCACACTGCGAAATAAAATTCGCAAATTTTTCTCAGTCGTGCGCTGGTAGTACCTACTTTCGATAAGATATTGAAAAACCCTGCGAAATTTTATTCGCAGTGTGTACTAGGTGAAATTTCGATCACGGAATATAATCCGCAGGAATAAATTTCGTGCGGTGAAAAATCGCAGTGTGGACAGGGCCTTAATTCATAAAAATGAAACTCTCATAAAGCAAACAAATCCTCCAAAAATTTCATGGTTTGTCATTGGTATTTTCTACCACAGAGTTTATTAACCGCACGTGGGCCTTTTCAGTCTATATTTAGAAATATGTAGTCTATGGTCAGGGCATTATGTTGTCAATGGACACCGCATTGTACGATAATATTATGTAGATAGTTTGTCGGGATTTCCTCTAATCTCACATCCTTATTGACCAATATCACACTTAGATATGTGTCTTTCCGTGGGACTTTGTGGTGATAATTGCATAAATAATATAACACATTGTTCGTGATTCATCCATGTAGAAATTTTATTGTGCGTGTAACGAAAATGATAGTTTATGACATCTCATAGACAAAACACTTCTTCCATCTTATTATTTGAATTTTATGGAATGTTCTATTATTATTTCTGCAAAGCTTGCGCCGTCTATCGTTGGGTGCTGGAAATGAGGTCGCCATTTTGAACATTTGTACAAATTTAATGGCAATTTTGAATGCTTGTTCTCGTACATCGCGTTACATTCTCATAATAAAATGAACATCGCAGACCTAATAATATAAAAAGATAATATGTTATGCTAATATTCGAAGGTAATAATATATTTCTCTTTTTTTGCGAGGGGCTGTAGAGGTGTATTTATGGGGGAACTGTTAAAATAATGGAAGATTTCAGGATACCCATGGGTGATATTATTTTTCACAAGTTCTGTCCAATAAACAATGTTGAACGCGGTTAAATTTATGTTAAGAATTTCCTAAATAATGAAGTGTGCTGTATTACTTTGTTTCGTTTTGAATCCACAAATTTCTTGTTCATATAGTTTCAAACCAGCTTAAATGCTTTAGCTGTGTTGAGTTTTCGCCAAGCAATAAAGAATGAAAAGTTGGTATAAAAATAATTTCATTTCTTAAAAGTGACAGCTCAATAAGCAATCACGGCTCATATTGCAAATTTTTTTATCTATGGAAATTGTATAGGTAAATCACATACGCTAGTTTTACATTTGCTAGCGTTTGACATTATTTGTTATTAGAATGTTAGAATCGATGTAATATTTTTGACTTAGTGAATATCTGTTGAATATTCTGAATTTGCTGTCGACGAGTGATGACAGGATATTGTACAGAGCATCCAACGAATTGCCAACAGAATGAAGACCACCCTGTAGCCTATAAATCCTCAAATATGGAGGTAACATCCGTCAAAAAAACGGAAGATGAAAAAAAATGACAATTTGTAATTGATGTTCGCTCGTTATAACATTAAAAAAACAAATAATTAAAACTGCATTTCTCAGACATCAATTGCTTTTAATGGGCATAAACATTGAGCAAGATCGAGCGCAATGGAGAACTCTTGTTGCCTCCCTATCGTGAGTGGAGTGTAATAGGGAGTATCCAATGCTTTGGTATTAGGTATATTCAAAAGAACATAACAAATTTATTTGTATATCATTTTTTACAAACCCAAATAACCGATAAAAACAAAGATTGGATAAAAAAACAATGATGTGCACTACGTTTCACAGAAACATCTCCACAAATATCATAATTCATACCAATGAATAATAATTATTCAAGTGTACACAGAATTTTGCTTGTTTATTCTTCACACTTGTATGGAAATGTACATAAAAAACGTTTCATATTTTCCGCGAATTGGTCACTATGTATATCCGAACAAACGGACGCACTCTACAATTTGCATATTATTCTAAAGTGTACCCGTATATCAGTATGGTTGATTTTGTACGATTGATTGTCCGATGCGCTCTGTTTGTACGTTTTGTAGTGATTTTTTTAGTGCTGTAACATTTTCTCATTGCCTGTATAACATGGCGCAAACGTTATTTATACAATGTGTCTTTTTATCGTGTGGTTATAAAATTGAGTTTTGTAAGTTTTTTCAATGTTTTATATTTTATTGATCTATTCGTTGGCTGATTACACCACAATAGATAAGGCAAATAGGCAAATTTTTCTCAAGTTTTTTATTTCATAAATCTACTTGGAATTGCAATCCCGTCTCAGATTGAATGTACACGAGTCGGCTCCCGTGGACAATTTGAATTTTGCGAACGAATTTTTCGTCATTGTAGAGTTTGAAAAAAAAAAAAATTGCCCACTGTAATACATAAACAGTTATTTAAACCAACGATGAACACAGATACTACACAAAACAATGGGCAAAACAAATATCATTCTTAACCAATCTATCCGTTTAAAATATTAAATTCCTACAAGTTATTTATATATTCAATCCGAATTCGATCGTAAGCCAGTAGTGGCTCAATTTGCAATATAACAGACTTGGTTTTTTGAAAATCGAACATAAATTGATTTAGTGATTGCATCAAAATGTTGGTTCTAAATTTTAAACCCAAATACGTTTTAAGTAAAGTTGTAGAGAATTTTATATCTACATATCGTTTTTAAAAAAGCAAAAAAGTGTTCGACATACATCATAATATATTATATTAAACTCTTCTGAAAGAATTTTTAGGAGAATGTTTCTTCTACCATTTTATTAAAAGGTTGTCTGACATTGAAATATTCCCCCAGGGTTTTTTTGTTTTTCATACATTAATATATTCGGGTAAAATGTGTACAAAAAATCATGAGTTTATTTACAGTAATATTATGTCAAAAAAGTTTGCATTATCGAATTTAAGAGTATCTTCTCCAGAGAAATGAGTTGATAACTATTAGAATATTGAAGGCAGATCAAAAGACTTTGTCTCCAGGGAGATCTTCAAACTCAATTTGTTTCTTCTCAAAATCCTTCTATTAAGCTTACTACTTTATATTTTATACAACAATCTTCTAAATATGCTTTGAATATTTTAATGAAAGTAATGTGCGCTTTTTGATAAACGGTAAATGGATTTTTATTGTTTCATCGAAAACATAACAAAACTGTGAGTAAAGAGTTCTTAGCTCTATTCAGAATTCGTCTTTAACAGTCGTCATCCTCATTACTGAGGTTCCTGGCTCTCCTTTATTCTTCTGCGAACCATTGAATTCCAGATCGTCTTTCTGCTGCTATATATTCAGCTTTGGTATGTCAGCCATCTTCATCACCACAGTCTTACGTTCTTCCGAATACCTTAAAATTTTAAAGACTGTCATCTCCTTTACGGGCTTTATGCCTAAAATTCAGTAGGTGTTTAAGATAGAAATTCGACCTATGATACCATATTTGACGAATGTTCCCCTCTGAATGACAGATGGGCTGGTCCGACAGAAATATTCTGGCTGCGGAATATCCGGTTTCAGGCAGAGAAACTGCCCTAATTACTTTTCTTTCATCATTATCTATATGTGAAGGAAAAACTTTGTGACTATTTTTACGAAAATTGCGCGGACGGGGGAGTATGAAATTTCGCACACAGTTTATATAGAAAAGGCGTGGCGAATGCTAATATTTTATTAAAATTATGCATAAAAATGGATTAAATCAATTGAAAAACACTACGCACACTACTGTAAGGTTATGTATTTCATACTCACCCACACGCTTCAATGTATTTATCATTATTTGACACAGTTCTTTTGTTTATCTGTGGTCAAATTGAGAATAGACTAATATTTTTTTTGTATTAAATAACCATAGAAAAAACTTTGAACATATCAACATTTCAAATTTGACGTATCCATGTCATTACTTTTGAAATAACATTGTGAAATAGCGCTCGTTCAGTTTTTAACAAAGGAATCTCTTATAATGTTCAAACTCAAATTCTAAGTTAGTTATGGTCAAATTTCGAGCACTGGCCGACCACTAGTTCATAGTAAAAAGCCATGAAAAAATTAATATATATGTACTATAATTTGCCCCATACTCTTTATGCATGACCTTTAGGTTAATAATATTGCAGACAATGAAACCTTTTAATTAAAATCTTCCTAGAAAAAAATATAAGACCGGTAATTTATTAAACTTCCACTGTGATCCTTTGTTTAATTATTAATCTACTCATAAAACCGTTTTTTTTTACATTCACCGTTATTCTTTGATTTTCAGTAAAAAACGTTACCTTCGACCTTTCATGTTGCTTTCATAAAGGTTCTATTAATCTTTTAAAATCATTTTATTAATTAAGTTGATTTTGTATGGCCGTACATGTTAGCTTTTTACATTCCTTAAAATACTTTATTTAGTTTCGATAAACCAAAATTATTCACCGTGACAAAAATCTTTTTCGAGATATTCAATTGAAAGCTTCTTGTGTAAAAATCGGAAAAGTGGGAAAATTAAAACACAAATACCTGCATTGATATCCTTATGTTTATGAAAATTAGGTATTTGTTTAGTAAGTATTTGAATTTAATTTTTTTTCATTGTAGGTCCCTTTTAATAACATGTCGCAACGTGAAGTATAAAATAATCAGCATGTTAATATGAGTCGAGTAAGAAATTGCAGTATATTCGTGTCTTGTCAATGTCAATTCATGCCTGTTCGTCTATGCTAGCAGTTGGCCATTGGGTAAAAATCTTTCGATTTTATAGAAATATATTGATGGTATAACATTACTCGATAGAATGCTTTTTTTAAATACAAATAAGTCGTTTAATTGGAAACCTTTAACGCAAAATCGTGTTCAATCGTATTATGAACAATTTCGCATCAAAAATGATAAAAAAATGCTGGATAAGTTCTTTTTAAAACTTGGCGATTCAATTTGGCTAAAAGTCATTAGGACATTGACAACTTGGCGATTCAATTTGGCTAAAAGTCATTAGGACATTGAAAGACATTATAAGTATCAAAAAGTGATAATTCAAGTATAAATTTTACTTACAAGTTGTAATGTCAGTGTGATGTATCACGTATTAACTTGTACAATGTTATTTGATAATACTTTCCAACAATTATTACGTATTTTCTCTGTTCCTTGTCTTGTTACGTAGGACTGAAATTTAATTATCAGGGTAACTTTTAATTGAAGACAATTCTAAGTGATTTTGTTAATGCGTTAAATCTAATTTTCAGTTCTCCTTGGAAATTGTTCATTTTGGATCTTTGTGACAGCTTGTCATACACTGACTGTCTATAGCCATGGATTCTATTTTTTTTTTCTTTTTTATATATAAAATAAAAAAATAATAAGTAGGTAATCCAATGATATGATATACTCTTTGTTATATGGCGAAGCTCTATCTAAAAATAAATAAACTTAGCTTATGAGCGTTGGAAAGAACATTAAATCCATGTTGTTATGCAGATTTTCAATATGCCTGTCTGGTTAGATGTGCTTATAATTCTACGGTAGCTTTTAGAATTTTGTAATTAAAAGACATTTTAATACAGGGAGTGCCCTGATCAATCACATAGCTTTTTATGAATCGAAGACATGTTTTAAAAAAAACGAAACAATCGATATCTACGCTTATAATAAATATCCGTAGCTGAGCATTACCGCCTATCTATTATTAGGTAATTTTGATTTAGATTTTCTTTCGTATTTTTCGCTCATTTATTTATGAGAGACTCCAAAAGAAGACAAATGAAAAAAACATAAACATAGAATCTCCAGTGCTGCAATAACATTGTTAAACCTTGATTCTTCTTAGACTTTCATACCAACCAAACCTTTTAGGCCCTCTGCTACCTTTCTTACGCCATGAATCCAGCAAAGGTACCTAGATATAAATCCGAGCAGACTCATACCGATCTGTCAAATTTTAAAATAAAGAATGGTCTACATTTTTTAATATTCGTAGTCGTCAAAAGTAAGTAGGTATACATATACTTTTGGAACAATTTGAGCCCACACAATCAACTATATTACTCGTATACGTATACAACTCTACAAGATTTTCAATACAAACAAGAGCAGTGACATCAAATTTCAAAATTGCACAGGTCACGTGGTCTATTAAACCTTCTTTAATCTAAATCCAAACCCCCTTTAGGGGCGTATGGACACAAAAAGAGCTCTCCATTGCGCTCGGTCAATGAAACCTTCTATATTCCCTAAATCCAGCAAGCCTGAGGTCCATTTATATTCTTCTTCACATGTTCGCTAATTTTTTGACCACCATGGACCGAAGCCGTTGGATTGCGCCATCTATCAGTGCATTTTAGTCCTGTAGTCCATATTTACATAATACTTACATGGGCACTTGTGTATCAGATGATAGATTGTTTGTGTCATCTCTCAAGTGCATGCTGGTGAGTCCATAATAATAATAATAAAAGGACGATTTTTAACGCGCCGTTTCGTGATAATTATCACCTCAAAGGCGCCATCTTTTATCGGATCAACCGCTAGATTATGTTTTCTTGCTGACGATGCAGTCTATAGCATTACTTACACAAAACTATGATAGGATGAAATGGCTGGTGGAAAAAAATTGAAAAGATCCTCCTACTTAATATACCCCTATACGCTACAAGACATGGACGTGTCTTGAAATCACAAGTCACCCTGCATAACCTATATCGGCTTAAACGCTATCGCTTCATTAGAAAATCTACACCGACAAACTGCAATATGGGGTAGGTAGGTACTTATTTCTAGACGAATTGATCACCTCCGTTTCAATAAATGAACAATTTCCCCTAATCGTTCTTTACTTAAGTATATAAGTATGAACGTTGCACACACACATACTAACTTTACTTCATATTCCGTATTCTACAGAATTCCCCCCTGCAAGATTTGAAATTTTGCAACCCGAGGCATTATTTTTCTTTTCTTTTTTTCTTAGGTACCTACGTATATTTTTTGTTTTTTTTTCCTCGTTCAATTCCACACCATAGATAATTAAACAATAATATTACGTACGTACTAGGTAGTTATATAATTTCATTGAAATGATCATAGAGACTCATATCTACGTCGCTTTCTCGCCAGGATCATTTCAAATCTGAGTAAAAAAATACATGTCTATGAACAAAATATACTAATTTGACCATTTTCCTTTTTGTTTCAGGTAATGAATGATTTCAGCATAAGATAATATCTTCTAACTGGTGAAATGAAATTTCTAAGGTAAACCCAATGAATATTTTTCAAAAAAAACATTAACATATGGCTTAAAAAAGGTCATAATTGCGACAAGAACAAAGTAGCAAGATTTTGCTTGCATACCGTTTAAATCACGTCCACGTCCGTGTGTGAGAGCTGGGAGTGTGCATTGATCAAACAATTAAAATTAAACACTTTCGTTTTGAGATTCTCTGGGATCTTTTTGTTTTTTAGTATGTAGTTCAGTTTTTTGCCCATCCCAGTCTGACCCTTCTGTGAATTTCTGTTGATTAGTTTTCCTTTGTGACCTTAAGTTCTTGTCCAAGGTGGGTATAGGTATTTATCTACCTTTTGTATAATTTCAAAACAATAGTTTAAATTATTATTAATGAAAATTAAATAGTGTCAAGTTAACAAGATATTGATAACAACGGAAATTTCAATTAATAAAAGAAACAATATAAATTCAATATCAGATTTTTAAGCCTCGGGACGGGGCGGTATAAGATGACGTGCGGTTTGATCAATAGTGTGGCATAGGTCATAGTGTTACCATGTCGGAAAATCGCGTGCTTCTGGCAAATTATTTCTAGTATTGAATTTCAACAAAGCTCGCCAGAGGTTTTTTTTATTACTCATTTATAATATGTCTATGTTTTTATAAGCGACTGAGACATGTTACGTATTTAACATTGAAGTATGTAGCCATTGATTTTTTTTTGTTAAATTTGCAAGTGACTCACAGAAGTTTCTTACTATGTGATCCTGTAGGGCAGTTTTCATACTGTCCAAGAGCTATGCAACTCTTCTTTATTTTCTATATTGTCTTAAGATGGGAATGGAAAAGACGCCGTTTTAAAAACATGCCTCTGTTTTCGGCCTTCCATCGTATGTCATAAAGTCCCACCCATAAAGAATAAGAATTATTGTAGTACTGTCCTTGTATAAAAAAAATATAGCGACAATTTAAATATGTGGCAACACTTGACTGCTGTCCTACTTTTGTCAAATTATCTCTAAAATATCACAGATAATTTTTATTATTCTACTTTTATTGCAACACACTGATGAATCTTCACATAATACTGTGCGGTGCCTTTACTATTGATATCGTTATTTTCTTTTATGAAGTTCTAAGATATTTTATAAAAATATAACAATAATAATTCTCATAGTTTAGTACCTATACCTCTTGAATATAGATCGTAAAAAATAATATTAAACGAGGGTACATAAAAATTTATAGCTTAATAACCGAAATACGAAATAGACGTAAGTAGTAGATACACACCAAAGGCAAAGTTATGTGCTCTAGAGACCCGTAAATACGCATCATACTTAACAATATTTTTATTAGGAGTATTATATTGTACACATTTAGGTGCTTCGTGTTCCTTTTTCTATCAACCAGTTATTAAGAGCGATCGAGAGTTTGTAAGTGGCAAACTGATAAAAAATACCTTATATCGTTTTTAGAGCAAGCTTTTTACAGGTATTGACTTACCAAGAGTGCTCTTATGAATATAACCTTTTTAATAATCCGGCTTATTGGTTGTTGATATGTAAAACAATTACTTTAACACTCGAAAGTTAGTAATCTGTAAGTCTTGAAACATCCCATGAATCTAAAAAAAAACATACAGAGAGCCAGATGAATAATAGAGCATTCGTTTACACCAAGCAAGAACTCGAATTCTGGAGCACATACACTAGACATGTTAATCACAAATGGCAATTCTAAAAGTGTGTATTGCCAGCATAACACGAAGTCGGCTTCCGAAATAGTGTAACTGAAATTTTACTTGCAAGTTTTGAGCCGTTTACATAAAATGAGAAAGCATTATTTGTAAACTTGGCGAACATATGTAGAGCAACAAAAGAATGATCTATTTTTGCACAAAAGAAGAATTCATTAGTGCATTAATAGAATGAGTTAAAACCCACTTTTAGAAGAGATTTTGATCAATATAGAAAGATCTTTTCCAGATAGCACTTCTTGAAGGGAATTTATGAATTATTTTCTATATTGTGATTGGCATGATTTTCTCTCGGGTGCAAAAAAAAAACATTTTATATTAGCCCGTGATCATCCACTGTAGGACATAGGCCTCCTCATGCTGATGCCACTCCTCTCTGTCTCTGATCATCCCCATCCACTCTGCCCCAACGGCACGCACGATGTCGTCGCTCCACCTCATCGGCTGTCTTCCTACACTTCTTCAGCCAGTCTCTCGTCTCCAGTCCGAGACTCTCCTACTCCACCGTCTGCGGGATACGTGAAAAAATAAAAACATTAATCGCTATGAAAATATGTTTTGGATTTCAAATTTTTGAGAACTTATTCGACAAAAAATAAACACCATTCATTTTGTAGGGTGTTAAGTAACCCCCTATAAATGCAGATAATAACTGTAATTAATAAAGATTTCGAGAAGTGCAGATTGATTAAACGCCCTCCCTTAAAGACCGCATAAGGGTGCAATAATCCACTTGGATTAGTATGAAGGAGGCATTTTAAAGACTTACTTTTAATTATTTTCAAAACGGATTAATGGATTTATTTATGTTGAATTTAATGAAATACAGTTGCACTTTCACAAAATTGTATATCGAGCCATTAGCGCTTTCGCCTTACTGACGTATACATTTTTCAATAGAAACTATATCTATGTTATCGTTTTCTGCCTACCCATTACGGAATGCGGACTGATGAAAAAAAAGAAGTCTTTTTTTTTCTCTTAATAAACATTCTGTGCTGGAGCACTCTAAAACAAGAGCAGGCCTAAAAAATATTATGTGTAATGAATGTATAATTACTCGTATGCTCATAAAAAAACTTCATCCGTGCTGTTTAATACCTATGGGTAGAACCTAAAGTTACAAACTGCAATATATAGAAAATGAATATTTCAACTTTTTAAATAACTCCCATACAAAACTCTCGACCTAATTTTTACTTAACTGCAAACATCATAATAACAGTTTATTATTTCGTGATTCACTCCATAATTTTATAGTCTTAGCTTGCCGGGGTGATAAATCAAAATGCAATTTCTTAGTAATATAACAATTAGCCCGGCACGTAACTCTATTTTTCAAACTAAATAAATAATTTGTTTATAAACCTTAGGGGCGGAGAATGTGCAGTGTGTTATTATAACCCCACGCCTTTTTGCGAAAAGCCCGATGGAAAAGAAACATTTATATTCATATACGCGTGCATTTTCGCTTTTCAGTTTAGTATTTAGTTTCGATAATATTATATCCAAGTCGTAAGTTTTCTTTAAATACCGATAAAGAAGTGTTTTTTTAATACCTCCACTCCTACTGAAAGTTGGTGTAAATGCTGTAGAATTGAGATCTTTTCGAGGAAAAATACTTATTTTCTTACGTTAGTTAAGAGTGATTATTTTAGAAAAACAATGTGGAGTAAATGTTGGCGTAGTGCCTGGAATAAAAGTGAATAATTTGAGGTAGTTGAGGCAATTTATGAAGAAAGAATGACAAAAATGATCTATAAATCGAAAAGAATGGATGCACGGAGACGTGGCCTATCTAGATTGACGTGGGCCGATCATAACGGTGCCGTCTTAAAAAGGAGGATTATGTCAGGTGTTCGAGGAATAGAAGACAATGTATGCGAAACGTTATGCTCTTGAATGAAAAAAAATAGGTTTGTCTGGATAGGAATGAATGAAAGTCTGCACTCTTTGCCTACCGCCTCCGATTCAAGGCGTGATGGGTTAAAAAAGCCAAGCTCAATTGATTTTGCTCTCTCTCTCTCTCTGGTTTCAATCCTAGGATTGGCTTGCAGGAATTCCCTCAATTCTTCTCCTCCATTCTTCCCTGTCTTGTGCGGCTCTTTTAAGTTCTTCATATGACTATATAGTAACAGAATTTTAAGAGTTATAAATACATCAAATTTTAACACAATACCTAATATGATGAAAAGTACCCACTAGATAGAACACACGACATGATACATTTAATTATGTTTTAGATTAAAATTGTGTTAGAAATGATAATTAATCATTTTGATAAGGCAATGTAGTCTCTAAATTTAATTAAATTACAATTCGTTATCCTGCAGCGTGTCATTAATTATATTAACGTCGTTGAGGTATACCATTATTATTAGTTCCAACGTCTTCTATGAACGATGCTTATAACAAAGGATTGACCTCACTATTAACTATGTAATTTAAAACTTTAGCATAAATATTTTTTATTTTTTGAATTTCGAACAGAATTTTCGACGTCAAAAAAGTGAATCACCATTAGGTACTTCAATTTCATTCTACTTATTACTATGTAGATACCTTTTTGTGCAATGAAACCATTGAGTTAGGAACGATGATTGTTACACGACTTGGACCCATTACTCGTATTGACTTTTTTGCTAACCATATCCCCGTAGTATAAGTTTTAAAAAGACCTTTGATAAATTTGTCTAGTGTTATAGTATATATTCGAATTTTTTTAAATTTCGAACAGCATTTTCCATTTTATACGCCGTCAAATTTGGTAAGTTTTAACATCGTTCAAACTATCACAAATAATATATATATATTTTTTTTATAAATGAATCTGTGCTCACTCAAAGTGAACACAAATACACTCCTTGACTCTTTCACAGTAAGCTACTGAAAGCTTGTGTCGTGAAAGAGGAAGATGGTCGGCACCTGGGATCGAACCACGACGTCCGCAGTACGAAAGCCGGCGTTGTAACCGCTGGGTCACCAACCACTTCAATATGTAATTAGTTCCATCGTCTTGTATCAACGATGAATTTTACAAGGATTGAACTCACTATCAACTATTTTAGTTCATCCGCAGTATAAGTTTTTATAAACTTTGACTCGTTTTTTAATGAATTATAATTTTGAATACCTATCCTCTTACTTTTTTTAATTTAAGTTTTTGCCATCTATTTTGAATTTTTAACAGTAGGTATTATTTAAAATTGTGGTTTGAATACTGTATAAAGGTTTATGTTGATAAATTGAAGGTCATGGTATAATTGGGATACATAAATTTTGTTCATAAATTCTGTTTGAAGATTCCGTTATGTGAGATAACTACATGAATAAATGATATTTGGAAAGGTTCTGTACGCATTAGTCTCCAGCAAAACCCATTATGTGATATTATTTATTTATCACTTACGATAGTTTTGCAATACCTACATATAAAAGCGATTATCTAATCAAAATCGGATTGATGTCTTGTTCACATGCAACTTTATATATTGAAATATTTAAAAATCGTACAAACTTGAAATTAGAACGTTATTTGAATTTCCGCCATTTTGAAATGCACTTTATGTAGGTATATCAAAATGCCAGTATTTTTCATTCTTTAGAAAAGCGTCAAATGTGTGTTGTTTGTTTTGTTCTTGTCTTATTTGAAGTTTGCTTTAAGATCGTAGTTATCAAATGTTTGGGTAAAACTTGAATATTATATCGCACACAAGATTCGTATCACAAAAGGAAATCCTTCAGATTTGAATGACAATAGAATGTTGTTCGTTTAATTGAAAACAAAGAATACTGCATCGTTCTAACCTAAATTCTCGTTCTTTGGCAACTGGACCGGCTAAAATGTATATGAAGATTTAAAAGTTGCTTTAAAGCTGCGTTGAATGTAAAACATTCGAGTCAGTTTTCGACACATTGATACATATTCAAAACATCCTATTAGGAATTTCTCAAATAAATCTATGGTGTAAATTATTATAAACGAACAAAAGTCTCAACTAGCTTTTTTTAGTGTCAACAAATAGAAAAAAGCTGCTAACCTAGGGTAGCCCAGAACTCATAGTATATTATAACAGCCTTTTCGTGTAAAACATATTATCTTTGCATAAAAATTCATAATTTTACGATTAAAATGAATTTATCCTTGGAATTATTATAGAAACTTTAAAATGATATCGACTATTGGAGCTTTTTATTATCTGCTTTAGAACTACATATTCAATGTTAATCGGTACTTTAAGTGGGACCCACTGAAGTTACGGACCTCAAATTTTACGTGCTTGTGTAGGAGCATAAGACCAACCCGCCCAAATTGGCCCAAATTATTTCATACTCTCTGCTAGGATTGTTTTTCATCAATGTTGAACCATTTTTTTGCTCCATTCTTCCTTTTCCAAAACATTCCTTTTGAGTTCATCGCAGGAGGAACGGCATAAGTTGGTCTACATTTTTAAACCTACGTGTTTTTTTATCAATGTCTAAATCTGAAGAATGTCTTGTATTGAGAAGAATTAATTTCGACTAATTCTTCTAAAACGAATAAAATGGCAGGAGGTAACATTTTTACGAAGTTTGAGTAATGACTCAAACAACTTCACTAATGACACATGTCGAAAAACACCATGGCTCCGGCAGGATTCGAATCCGCGTCCCTAGGCGTCTTATACAGAGGCGCTGGGCCAACTGACCCGACGCTAATTCTTTCGTAATACATGTATATAACAAGTAGATGTATTTTTTTTATAATTTATGAAATACTAGCTTTCCCGACAGACGTTGTCCTGTAGTCCTAACCAGAGGCGGCCCGTTCATATGTGCACTGCGTCACCAGAAACAAAAATACATAATTAATCCGATTAAGTTACTTATAAAATAACAATGTTAAAATATTTCTAAAACATCAATATTTCATTCGTATTCAAAGCTCAGGCGGGAACAATGTGAGAATATAATGTGCGCGCGCGCGCGCGCGCACACACATTCTACCTCACCTATGAAGTAGGTACCGAAACGAATGTGCCCGAAAATATTGTTGACTTTGCGATGGAGTAAGTGGAATGGGCTACTGTAAGAGCGACAATCCCGTATGCGAGAATGAGAGGGAACTAGCCGCGATGGCGTTGGCTCGTCGCCGGTGATCCGTTCCATACTATATCATTATTTACCCATTTTTTTTTTCAACTTTTTTATTAGTTATTCTGTTATCCGGAGCGGAGAAGAATCCAATAAATCAAACATTGAAAGAATCTGTTGAGCCGATCTCGAGTTATAAGTGTTCGCACTAACACGACTTATTTTATGTTATTTTCATTTATTTCATTTCATTTATTTATTTATTTCATCTGTAACATTTTACAATATTTTATTACATTTATTCATAACAATTACAATAAAATTCTTATGTGTGCAGTAAGCTAGTAAAAACTGTGTTTTACGGCACACTTAGTTCACAATAAAAGAAATAAAAGCCTGAAATTTCGTTTAAATAAAATGAAGTATTTGTTGTTAAGCATACGATTGTCCACCGTTCGTTTTTCGTCCATATTATGTAGGTAAAGGTTACTCTCGATGTGAGTACTGGTTAGTGGTTAGTCGGTGTATTACATTATTTTGTTGTGTTGATTGTCTGGTTCGAGATTTATCACGAACTCACATGTGTCACGACACACAGAGTTGTGTCCATTAGGGAACGTTTCCCAAACGTAACAATAAATTGTCCAAAAATATACTATAAATTTTATTATACTACAAATAGTGGGTGGACATATACAATTAATTCATTGGTAAGTTCGTTCGTAACTCAGTATTGTCGTTGAAACACACTTACATATTATATCCGGCGTGAAATGTGTTTCATACTACTTTTTTAAGCACTGAGTACAAATATTATTAAAGAACTTTTTTGGATGCTCAGAACCGCAAATTGGTTCCTTTATTCAACAGTCACGTGATTGAGGGTAAATTATCAATAATAATTCATTTTACTTTCATCCACAAGCACAAGATAACACAACAAAGCCCATAAATAAGCATATTATGATTTAAACATACAATTCCTGTGTCATATTAAAAATAAAAAATCGAATGTCATACACCATTACCGACAAATGTCACAGTTTGTATACGAGTTTGAGAGCAGTCACGTGGTACTTGTTGGAACCAAATTCTAATCCTCCTATTAAACTAATATTTAAAAAAAAATACTTTAATAAAGTTTAAGAAACACTGTGTTATAAAATAAATAACAATCAGTGCTTGTTTTTTAATTTAGTAATCTACCACCGGCTCTCATACTTCGTGCAATAAATAATATTATCACAATTTTTAAACTAATTCGCTACGCCTTGCACAATGAGAATTAAAATACTCATTTCTTATTTGTGTGTGGTTTAAAGTTATCTCACTGAATATTTTATCATCAATTTTTTTTTCGTGAGCAACTTTGTAGACCATTAGATATGGTATAGAAAATAAATAAATATAAAAAAAGTATGGAATACTTTTTTAACATTCGGTCGTTTTGTCCAAACTCTCCATTAGATAGACCGAACTCTACGTTAAGAATGCTTTATGAGATCCCGGGTATGCACAATCTAGTTTAATACTAGCCTTAAGCTAAACGAATTTGCCTGCTCTCTGCGTATCGCGAAGGTCAATGATACACGATAACATCCTATCACACATAGCTCTTCCAATGCTTCAACATCCTTGCAGAAGTTATTGTAGTAATATTACTTTTATCAATAATACTTAAACGTCTTTAATACCTTCCAAGAAAACAATCATATCCACGATTTAACTGATTACCTATATATAATCCTTTATTTAATCTTGTCTGGAAATCTATAATAATATTACAACATGTCTGAAAAGCAAAGACAAGTACCTAACGTTCCTCAAGCACATCAAGCTGTGGCTGCGGGGATTGGACATTGCTTTCTATTTGAAGTAAAGTTTCTCAAAATCCTGTGGTTATTGCTGTTGTGTCTGGTTTTATAGTTGTTGTATAGGGTATTTGTATTACCTGCGAATTTTGTATATTTTTTTGCAATATTTGATTTGTTATTATTATTTTTTTTTTTAAGTTTCTTTTTTTTAATTAATTAAGTAGTTTTTTTTTAAATCAAGCTCTTTTTTAATTGATTTATTATTGTTTATTTTTTACCTTAGTTCTTCCAGCCAATGAGCTGTAGATATTGATATTGACCCACAAACAGGCTGTGCCTTGTGAGATTTTTCGAAATGTTCAATTGTTAAGTTGATTTTAAGAATGTATTTTTGTTATTCGAAAAAATAAACATTATTATTATTAGTGAGTAACCACAACTTCTGTGCTTTCAAATCAAAAACATTGTTTCCTACTGTGTCCGCACAAACTAAGCTTTTCCCGTCATGGCAAAGTTAAATAATTCAAGAATCATTTGCTGCTCTCGTTCTTGTGATATATCCGGGCCCCAACTTTCATTAATTAAGTAGGTACCTACATCGATTAAAATAATTTCACCGCGAATAAAATGTTCAATTTGTGAATTTTATGTTGATAGTCCTTGAGAGTTATAAATTGTATTTACTTAACCTCAAAATACCGTTCCGGTTCACTGATTTTGTAAAGTAAT
Source organism: Mystacides longicornis (assembly GCA_963576905.1). Classification (NCBI taxonomy): domain Eukaryota; kingdom Metazoa; phylum Arthropoda; class Insecta; order Trichoptera; family Leptoceridae; genus Mystacides; species Mystacides longicornis. The sequence goes on from OY756426.1 coordinate 7,732,806, forward strand.
GTATTGGATTTTTTCTAAACTTTTGTAAAGTGCTCATTTTTAGTATTTATTGCCATCAAACCGTAATTCCCAAATGGGTTGGCAGTGAGAATGGATTTTATTCTCGATTTCTTCCCAGAAATAATTCCTTTGTTTCTTCTATTCGGATCTAGAATAGGACTTCTTGTGAGAAGGATTTGTTGGCTTTATTCAAACTACCACTTGAATAAAGCCAACCAATTGTCGAGTTATTAAGGCAGAAACACGTCAGAAGGCATTCACGTAGATAAAGTTACACATCAACCTACATTTCGTAACTACCTCACAAACTGGAAATTTTTCTATGCCAACCCCCACTATATTCCAATCATTGCTGTGAAGGTTTTGCAGGGAAGTCTTTAAGCCACTGGCCATATAGGCTCCACCGCTATTGGAGACCATTATCCAGGGCTGGGTCTAGAAATGAATGTCTCCAAAACTAAAATATTAAGTCCACACAACAGTAGGTAACTTGAAAATAAGTAACAAGACAGTTGAAACTGTTGAAGAATATATATATTTGGGACATAAAATCAAATTGGGGAAAGAAAACCAAACTGGAGAAATACCTAGAAGAATCGGATTGGGCTGGGCAGCCTTCGGCAAACTGGACCATATTTTTAAATTCAAGGACATCCCAATGAACCTGAAAAGGAAAGTCTTCGAAACATGCATCCTCCCGGTTATGACATATGGAATGGAAACAATGTCACTCACAGCCAACACATACATAAATTAAGATTCGCACAAAGAGCTATGGAGCGACAAATGTTAGGAGTAAGTCTTAGAGACAAAATAAGAAATGAAGAGATAAGACGACGAACAAAAGTCGCAGACATAGTTGACCGTGTGGCAAGACAAAAATGGCAATGGGTAGGACATGTGGCGAGACAGGGGAATGAAAGATGGGCACCCAGAATTACAAAATTGCGCCCATATGAAAATAAAAGACCAATTGAAAGACCGCAAAAGAGATAGGTGGGTGATGTGGTTCCTGTGGCGGGGAAAAACTGGCTAAAAACTGCACAGGACAGAAAGAGATGGAAAACTTTGGAGGAGGCCTACATCCAGCAGTGGAGGGACGGCTGACAAAGAAGAAGAAGAAGCCAGGGCAAAAGATGACCCTATCCAATATTGTCGTAGGGTGCGTTTATGTATATTTTTGCGTTTATAGGGTGCAATAAAGACAGATCTGGAAAGTAGAGTATATTTTCTTGATCGTTGATATAGTCATCGAGGAAATAACAGCGAGAAAGAACTGTCATCGCCCATTAATTAGTTGTATCCATGGTATCCAATATAACGATAAAAAATATACTTGTAGCTCGGGCTGTATGTTCGTATGGTGTAAATGCGTACTAGTCACTATATTTCTAAGCTCCTGTCTATATCCTGATTTTGTTACTTAACCTCTGCAGTTTAAAGATAGGATTATTCTTGTATATGTATGTATATCCTAGAATCTAGAACTAAAAGACATTTCTTAGAATCCCGCGGTACTTTTAAAAAAGCTATGGATTCAATGCAACTGACATATCCGGAAACAAAAATAATCGAACGACATATTAAGTAATTCAAGATTGATTCACTTCAAACATTACATCGATGTTTTTCCGTATTCTTTCGAACTCACCCAATATCCTTGATCTATCAATCAATCGCATATCCCGTTGTCGATGAATGTATTGTAATCTCTTAATAATAATCGACTTACAATATTTACATCATTTAAATAATTATGTAAATTTGTATTGTTAGTCGGCATACTCTTTGGGTGTTAAATTTTTACTATGGAATGAATTGTATTTTTTTATTTCTATAACTGTCACTCGAGCTATTGTATGGCAAAGCAATAGGCCCTCCCTGTTAAAAAAAACTATTGTTTGTTGATTTTCGTTTTATAACTTAAACACCTGTCTATTGAAGAACATTCGAAATGTATCCTTGTCTTATATGAACCTTACGGATTTAAAATTTTGAATATTGGAAGACAATAAAAAAATATTTGGTAAAATATGGAAAAAACAGTTAAAAATATTTTATAACGATCACAATAATTGTTTCACGTCTCTCACACTTTCTTTATCTATCACTAAAATATTCTTCATATTATATTCAACGAACTATTTTCATTTAACTATTCATTCTATATTTTTTCAAAAACAACTTGAAATAAAAAAAATCAAACTACCTAACTCAAAAGGTTTTTTTGCTAAGTTCATTTATGTATGATCGATTTGAATTGATCTCTATTTTTTCAGTCCATCTGGCACTCTTTCATTGACTACTTACTACATTTTCTGGATTGTCAAAAATTAATTTCCCATATTTTAACAGAAATGCTTGTCTCTTAATGTAAATGTTAGTCTATACTAAAGTGCCATCATTACAGAGGGCAACAACATCGCTTTTTTTTTCGAAAATATGTTGTTTTTTTAGGTTCTATTAGCATGGTTGATACAATGGGTTGATAGAAGTAATTACGTATTTCCGTAACATGAACAATTCTGTCATCGGATGTGCTGTATAAAAAAGTCGGATGGAGCTGTCACATTTTGTTGAAATGGTCTATCAGATACAGTCCAGCTCTTTTATCACATTCTATGGCTCTCGAACATGTCTATATTTTCTTAGCATTCTGGTTATGTTTAATCGATAATATCATTGCAACATAGGGATCCGAGAAACTAAATTTTTAAACAAAATGACAGTTTAATACCAGTCAACCACTATCAAGCCTGCAGCGAGCTTGTGGCGACGTTCGTTTAACTTTACAGTGTGTGACTATCGGTTGACATGACAAGCCTTCTGATTGATTGAAATTGAATCGTGGCGATACAATATGTCTCTGTTCGATACATAGACTGCGAATTCAGATTATAAAATTCGAATGAGTTCTATCATTTCAACAAACCATAAGAGTTACATCTCCAATGAATGGATTTTGAGGAGCTGATTCATAAAATATGTTTGATACGTTTTTCAAAAAATTCAAGCTTTTGAATGTTTCATATAAAGAAGCCCCCACTGTAGTCTGGTTAACTCGCATGTCCATTTCTTTTGTTCTTCACAGCACCGGAACTAAGTACAAAACATGGCCGCCACAGAATCACGATATATATTTTACTTAACATTTCATATAATAAAAAAAAACATTTTCCTGGTTATTCAACCGCTTTTATTATGTTTTTTCACAATACTAACACCCAAATCACCTTCTTTTTGTTAATTAATTTATAACATTTTTGACAGCTTGTATTAAAACACAGGTATGACTTTTCGGACATGTTTAAAACCTTAGATTATTATTATCAGCCTTAGTTACAACAAAACAATGTATGAAATAATATCATAATTTGTAAGAGCAAAAATTGGGTTAACGTTTTGATGAAAGGTCATAGGATCAAATAATAACAATTGGTATCCATTATTTTCTATATATTATAGTCCTATTTCTATCGTGAGGATATGACTAATATTCGTATCAATAGGATCAATATCGACTCAATGCGTAATGCACATGTGCAGATTGTCTCTTATGGAGTATAGTATAATAACGTTAATTCTTGCTGAATTTTGTGTAGATACATAAAATAATTCGATACTCGTTCATCTTGATTTTCTCACTGTCAAAATAAACCCCGAATTACTGTAACACGATGATTTACAAAACGATAACATAACAGAATTATTGTTAATATCTTGTTAACTATACATGATGAATTCTTCCCAGACAAAGAGTTCGCATCAGACATAAATAACTCGTAAATTTGTTAACCTTGAGGATCGTATAAAGCAGAAGTTAATGTAAGAAAGTGTAGAAGGCTCATAATGGATGCGGTTAATAGTTTAGCTTCCATCTTCAAGTAAAGTATGTTCACATGTAATATAAACAGAAAAGTGTGCATACAATGGTACATAATTATGTCGCTGAAAGAATCAAAAGAACTCCGTCTGAATAGTTGACGATTGGTGGTTCGTTTTCTCTTTCTTAAAGCGCGCCGTCAACGTTGGACCAGTAGCGTAGCCACTAGCCAGATATACAAATATACTTGTCAAATGTTGCTACTTGCCCAAGATTGACCAGTGCCCCTATTTGACCAGCATGGTCCAATATTGTCAATTGTGTAGCCGTAGCTTACGAGAAAAATAAACATAATAATTCTTAATGGTAATGAGGAGTGCTGCCATTTATTAGTTCGTGGTTTGAGCACCGTTGCCAACTATCTTTTTCATTCGAAACAGATTTTTTTTTTCTAAAAATGGTGTTCCAGAAAGCCTCATGCGTGTAATGCAATAATTTCCACGGGCTATACTGACACATTTGTATAGAAAAGTTTATTTATTTATTTATTTAGAATCGTAACATTATGTTTATCATAACATAATGTTCAACAGCAAGATATGTTTGGACGGACATGATCTACTAGAGAGCAACTAGTTATACGTAAACAAACTAAAATGAATCATTGTGTTGATTCATTGATAAACCGCTCGTCCACAGCTGTATACTGTAGTGAGTCTGAACAAACGGCGATTCATCTCATTCATAATTACGACGGTCGCGTAAGAGAGCGTACGTTGGACTCCTAATGAGCCGGTCTTTATTCTTTTTAACCACATGAAAACGACTCGTGTTTGCGTAACGCTTCGTGGGCCGATGCCTAATTCAAAACGCCCACGCTTCTATAGTGTTGAAATGTTCGCATCAAGTGTGATAAAATTTGTATAATTTTTTTAAGGTTCGAAATTCAAAATGTTTTTGAAAATTTTCAAACAGTGACCCAATAGTGAAATGTTAAAAGCTAGTTCGTAATCAAAAATGTGTAATTGACCGCTAAATAGTGCAAACTCATTGAAGTTAGAAGATATTTTGAAATTAATATAAATGTTTCAGTTTATAGATATTTTATACCATGTCATTTTGTGAATAACTCTTTCATAAAATGTGAATTTTCATAAGGTTTTTTTTTCGAATATAAATATGTGAAATTATAAAAAGTATAATTTTTTTTAATTCCTTTATTTTCAAGAGTAAAAGGATTAAAAATAAATATTTTTTTAATAGTGTAAGTAAAAAATGTGTTCGTTTTAAATGTCTAACTTATTAACACGAACTAACTGTTGCTTGCATAAAAAAATCATAATAAAGATCTTACGAATTATGCAAAATTGATAACTGATGTTTATGTGACGATATGTGACACATTAAGAAAAACGTTAATATGTGAATTTTTATGAAATCAATAATGTGTGAACCTTTTGATGTATTTACATGAAAAAGTGTGGAATTTTTCTTCAAGAAAGGATGCATTTTCTAGTTGAATTCACAATACGGAAGAAGGATCCGCTCATAAGGTAAATTAACCCATAATTTATTGATCAAGTTGTGTTCGGACGCTTATTGAATGATAGATCCTGATAATGGTCTCTATATGAGTGTGGGTTTATGTACCCATACGCACTTCTTTGTAATATAATGGTCATACTTGTTAGCACTATGATTTAATGACTTCATTATCTAAGATACTTTTCTTGAAGATGGGCTGAGTTTAAAAATAATATCAAACAGAGTTTCATTGTTATATATGAATGTACTAACTCAGTTCCAGTCTACAGATTTTGATGTTCTGACGTACTTGACTCGTTTGTAGAAAAATCTAAAGAATGTGGCTTATTAAATTCTCAGTTTATTTACGTATCAGTGATCATCCATTTAAGCGAATTTCCCGTATAGCTTTACCAAACACCTAATGCGTTTTTTGTGTTTGTATTTGATGTAGGTAAGTAGTAATTAACATTTTGCACTACAGATTTACCATAGAAAATATTGAAGGAATGTCAGTTCTGATCTAAGTGAGAAATACGAGTATACATACTTCGTGCTATCGTTTGTTATTACACCTGGACCCCTATTCTGTAGCAAGTGACTACCCTACACTTGCTACAGAATAGGGGTACTGCTTCCATATTCGCTGACTACCCTGTTACTGGAATGGATGTAGATGTAATTTATAGAATTAGTCCATTATCCCGCTCAGGAACATCGGATTTTTATACAGTTTTTTAAAGACAGTTGTTAGATCTTGCCGTGGGGTCGCCGGCTAAGAATAGCACCTCTGCTCTTTTTGCTGGTTTTTCGAGCATCCTGTAAGAGGCAGGAAATCGAAAAATCAGATCGGGACCGTGAGGTTGACCACCTCACGTCCTTAAACCTCAACTGGTCAGAAAAGGCACAAGAGCCTCGGACGCCTTCGAGCGCAATGGAGAGCTCTTGATGCCTCCCTATGCTCCTGAGTGGGGCTTAGGCCTCCCGCATTGTGGGTTGGTTTGGGGGGGATCCGCGGCGGGCTTGATTTGTGTGGGACCGGCTTTTCGGTTTGATTGCTTTGATCGACCTGGGGGGTCGGTTTCGTGCGGGTCGGGTTTGCTCCGGATTGGTCTCCTCCGGGCTGGCTTGCATAGAGTGGGGGACCTTAACGGGAGTATGTATGTATGTATGTGTTAGATCATAGTAATCTAAAATAACTACCTGTTTCAAAGATACATAATTTTTTGTAATGTTTGTTATTCTAGATGAATTGCTAGCATAATTATTAGCTTTGTTTCGTTAATAGTGCATTAATTTCCATTTTAAGAATCTACACACAGTTGAAGAAAAATAATTGTTAAACAAAAAGATTACCACTTTTGTCAGTATAGATAGCGGAACATATTCCCTTAGGCATTTTCTTCCACTCAATCGGTTTCGTCCAATCTGAGACAGGCCAACCTCTAGTATCCTTGTTTACAAAAATATTAAACTTTCAATAATATATATTAAATACATTTAAACGTATATTCGATACTCATTTACAATAATTATTTATTTCTAACTAAAAGCTTTCATTTCACATACCTATAATATTTCAAATGCTTAGTATTAGTTATACAATAATAGTTAGATACGAATCTGCCCCAATATCTGGGGTAAATATAATAATTATTTCTTCCATTCATTCAACCACGCATACATAATAAATACATTTCCTTTTAATAAATTATATTTTTTCATGTCGTGTTTAGTTCAGTTACACGATAATATTTTCTTATTACCTCATACGGAGTTCTTTAATAAATCAACTTCTTTCAGTTAAGTACTCACCTTCGTACAGGCAGCAACCTAAAAGTGTACCTATGGACTTAATAAGTAGCATGAAATAGGACGTACATTATTTTTATTTTTAGCGCGCAATATTTTCATCATTTTGATTAATGTTTTGTTGGTGGTTTGGTCAATTCATAAAACAAATTAGTACGAATATTTCCAACATTTCTTTCTGTACCCGTATTCTAAGTTTTATCGGAAGATAGTCATGGAAGTAAAGTGAGTATTACACGATACATTTTGTATGGAATGCGTGTGTAGCGCCACCACAAGGATATTTCTAGAAACAAAAGCGATACGTATAAACGTTTCATATACAAAATGTATCGTGTTACTCACTCTACTTCCGTGACTACCTTCCGAAAATAACTTAGAATACGGGTACTGTTGAACTGAAGACATGATACTACTTTTTCAGCACTGGTTTAAATTGTACATATTATGTAGTTTTTATTTTTACATAGTTTAATTTATGCGAACATGGATACTTTCTTCAATGTACCTACAATTGCCAAAAAAATATACATAAAATTAACGTATTTCGATGGTTTTAATATTAGGTAATATCGTTTTATCATCTTAAGCGAGTTTGAGTCCTGCAGGGGACATGCGATTTTCGACATGCGCAATATGTCAAAGATCCCCATGATTTGTAATTTCAGGGATTTCGATGAATTTGACCACCTCAAAGGCGAATGATGTTATCGTAAACCACACCAGCCTTCGAAACAGTTGTAGAAAGCGCTCGTTTGCCCGTAGTGATTCTAATTAATTCTAACGAAATTTAAGAGGTTTGTGTATGATTATTGTGTTGGCATTGATTTTGCATAAGATCTAGCAAATGAGAGGTATTTACACTCTGTTTCTGGAGGAGAGAATGAACAAAAACATATACATAGGTACAAATTAGATACATTTTTGCGTAATAAAAGGCGGGTCACACCCCTTACTCACATCTGACTAAAAACTTTTTTATTGGACGAAAGTGCAACTACCTGCCTGAGGGAAAAGTTTCAAATTCGTAGGTATATTTTCCTGTCATTCTGTTAAATAGTGAATACTTCTTAATTTTATGTTTTAACCAGATATCGAAGACTTTGTCATTGACTGTCATTGAAATGCGTATTAGAATATATAAAATACTTACTGAGTAACTGATTTACCTTGTATTCGATAAGCTTAACATAGCTAAAGTCTGACATAATATTAAAAGTCACTTATGAAACATTTGAAGCATTTTGTGAGGCGACAATACTCAATTTGTCTCTTTTCAATATCTTGAATAATCCTTTACTTCTAATTGACATAATTTTGCTTACAGTGGAGAAAATCGCAATTACACTAGGAGACCATTCAGAGTTTCCAAGAACAGTCTTTAAAAGGAATTAATTTCGAGGGACGTAGTAATATAATCAAAAGGAATCCGTTTGTTTCATAGCACTTCATTAAGTTTCAGAAGTTAACGTTTTCAGAAAGTGACACCAATCGTGAAACACGATTTGTAAAATAGGTCAAACGCTATCTTCAAATCGAGCTGAAGACTCAACGAGCGAATCTATCATACAGTATCAAGTCAAGCGAAGACTATATTGTTGCTACAAACCGCTTAAAATCAGCGTATATTGTAAGCTAAGCGATTGTCGAGTAATTAAGTTATGGTAAACAATGAAAGTTCTCATAGGTAATAAATAATCAATTTATACATAGTCATAGAATTCGAAGCAAGTATTCAAATGCATTTTTATAGTAACGTAATATTATCAGTCATAATATGGTAACTAACACGGAGGTGTTGCGAAGAGCTGGTCTTGAGAGGGAATTGTTAACCAGCGTCAAGAGAAGGAAAATGTCCAACCTGAGACACATACTTCGCAACACCAAATTAATAAAAACTGCTTCACCTAATAATGAAGGGGAAAATATATAGATGGAAGTCGAGGTGTGGGTAGACGGCAGATGTCCTGGCTGAGATACATCAGACAGTGGCCCGGAATCCAGCGAGTGGAGGAACTCTTCCGGTTAGCCCAGGACAGAGAAGCCTAAGCCATAGTGGTAGATGACATCGGGAGGACCTGACATGGCACTCGAAGAAGAATCAAGAAATGTGTTGAATATGTACAGTTTTAATATCTTAAGGATAATCTCGTACTTACCTGAGGACAGGTTCAAAAAGCAACACATTACTAACATTAAGTAACGTTTTCTTAATTACTTTCGATTTTTTTGCTGGTTTTCCCAATAAGTTGTGCTATAACTGATAATGTATTTTGATACAATCTAGATTGTTTGCCAATATCCCCACTAGAATAGAACACTGTTTGAATTATCGACCAATGGTCTGTGTTCCTACGGATACGCCGCTACTATAAACAGCGGTAAATATGCCAGTTGAGAACATTGCCAATATTGTTTCCATAGTAACGAAAAACAATATCATATTATTTTGAATGATGCCGTCTTGTCAGATGACGGACCGTTCCCTGGGAACCCAGTGTATTACACTGCCTACCCAGCAATTGCAACCATCTTAGCAACGAGAGAATGTTATCACAAATCATGTTACATAAAAGTAACACCACGGTGTTAGAAAAGTGAACTAATGCAAAAATTTTAATAAAAGGTCTTTACAATAAAATCTCACCATATTTGTGTTGACTTTTAGGTACCTTCTTACAGAACAGCCATCATTATTATTACCTACGCGTTGAATAGAAATTATAATTGAATCAGTTATTTCAAAAATGACCAAAGTACATATATATCCCATACATACTTTGGTCGTTTTCGAAATAATCGGTTCAATTGCGTCACATGGTAAGTTGGTAATGGTTGACCCCCAGTAACTCAATATTTTGCGAACGAAGCAATACAAATTATTTTTATTTTCTTCAGATTGTCTCGTTTCGTTGGGTGTCCAAAACAAAGTATAAAATATACGCACTTTCGGTATAAATGTCCCGTATATAAGAGCACTTTAGTAAAACATGTTTCAGAACGAAATGTTATAACAGCAATATTTCAGATGTAATAATATTAATATCACAATAAATTTTCATCAACGACGTCATGTAAATTTTTATGGCAATAAAGGTCCAATAAAATCTTTTGATGTCATTTACAAAAACTCCTATCTAAAAAGGACTATAAAAAAGTATACATTTTTCTTTATTTTTTTTTATCTATTTATTAATTCATTTTCGTGTCTTTCGCCGCAAACCTTAATAATAAGTTATTGTATCCTTGTGTCAGAGGCATGTTGAGTTAACCCAATTTTATTCGCCAAATTCTCTCATGATATTTTATTTTTTCAAAAGAGCGTTTTGTCTACACCTAATTCTTTTGTCTCGTAAACAATTTCTATCTACCTTTTTCAGGCCGACATTCCACCGTAGTTTACCCTTAACAAAGCGTACAACAAGCAACAAATTTTTCAAATATGGAAACCTTTTAAAAATTTATCTATTTTTTGTGCGATTCCTATATACAATTTGAAATTTTTGATATTCTATTCATCTGTACTGATATGTTTTTATTCGCAATGATATTATCAACAAGGTTAATTAACGTACACCATGAAATCGTCTTCGCTTATTTCTAATTCTTAATTCACATTATTTTGAAACGAAAATGGGCACACGAAAAGACTCCTGACATATTTCTTCTCTTCTCTTTCTTTTTAGTAGGCCTGTTTTATTCCTGATGTGTTCTTGTGACATGGTTTCCGAACTATCCTTCCATCTTTTAGGTGGAAGCCTTGCAGATTGAAGTATGCCATATCTTGCCGCCCTTAGAGGTCTTGTGACTGTCATCCTGGACACATGCTCGTTCCAGAACCTTCTTCTCTGTTGTCCCTATTGAAAATGTCTTCAACTTCGGAAACCCTTCGGATTTATATATTTCCATACTTTATCGCGAAGGGTTTGGCCTGCGAGGTGTCTGAGAACTATCATTTCGCTGGTGCGAAGGAATTTTTTATTCTGACGTATATCATGATGGGCGTCTTATGTTCTGACATCTTTATTTTGCCAGAAGGTGTCTTTAAGCATCCGGAAATAGCTGCAGCCTTTTGAGATTGCTCTAAGGCTGCACCATAGAGGTAGCTGTTGTGCTGTGCATGTAATGATGGCACCCGATTATTTAAATGGGGTCACTTGTCCAATCTGAGATCGCCATCAATTGTCACGTTAAATATTTTTTTCAAAGTAATAATTTTGCCAAAGTGGATGAAATCACCCCACGGCACATTGTGCCGTGGGGTCGCCGGCTAAGAATAGCACCTCTGCTCTTTTTGCTGGTTTTTCGAGCATCCTGTAAGAGGCAGGAAATCGAAAAATCAGATCGGGACCGTGAGGTTGACCACCTCACGTTCTTAAACCTCATCCGGTCAGAAAAGGCACAATGAGTCTCGGACGCCTTCGAGCGCAATGGAGAGCTCTTGATGCCTCCCTATGCTCCTGAGTGGGGCTTAGGCCTCCCGCATTGTGGGTTGGTTTGGGGGGGATCCGCGGCGGGCTTGATTTGTGTGGGGCCGGCTTTTCAGTTTGATTGCTTTGATCGAGCTGGGGGGTCGGTTTCGTGCGGGTCGGGTTTGCTGTGGATTGATCTTCTCCGGTCTGTAGCCTAAGTATGTAAGACACAAAACGTACTTATAGTCTTCGTTTTGTACCAAAACGGAGCCAACTGTCAGTTTTTAATTACATCGGTAGTATGTAAGCCTACGTCACCGTAATTTAGTGAAAACCTATGCGTTTTTGTACGCGCTGTGATTTCTCGCGTCTACTTGAAACGTAACGTAACGTTTACCTTAACATGACGCAATGTCAAGTTATCTATGCGAGTTACATACTTAGGCTACTGGCTTGCGTTGTGCGGGCGCCATAAAGGGAGTATGTGTATGTGTATGTGGATGAAATCACCACCGGAGTTCGAACTCACGATATTACTTCCATTCGGTTGGAAAAAAAAGTCAATTATACAAGAGAGGTATAGAAATTTACAAACAACCCTAAATACAATTAAATGCGTACTATCTTCAAGGAAACACTAGCAATTATACAATAGATATCCTCCCTTACATTTTTACGAATTTCTTCCAGAGGTGAAACTTATACGGGAGCGCCTTGCCTTTGTGGTCAGGCCAACTACGTGACAGCTTTACAAAGGTGCTAATTAACCCGGCTCACTTATTGATTTCCTGTGATTCTTCAAGGAAACGGAACTGTGTAATTCTATAGAAGAACTTAATGTTTATTTGACAGCGACCTTGAATTACGTCCATTCTATACCCTTCGAACTATAAATCCACTCTCTTTAAATATTAACTACGCTAAATTTTACTAAATTGAAAAATCTGCATTCAAAAACCGTTCTTTTTAACATAATAAAATTGTCTGCCAAAGCTTGAATTACTTAAGTTTACAAAATAAATATTTGGAAGTCATAATGTATTTTTTTTCCTTGGTTATCATTTTCTAAATTTTGAGAATTGTCAATAATGTTGTAAACCTTTGATATATACAATATACATACCTACTTGTGAAATATTTAGCATTCGATGAAATGGGGCAGATGATATTGCTGCCATTGGCATTGGTGGGAAAACGTTACTGCAATTGGGGAGAGGCAAGGGGGAATGCCGAAGTTTCAAAAAGAAGAAGATGCATTCAAACATTAAAAAAAGAATTTAACAAATTTAAAGACCCAGCCGTACGCTTTAAATCTGTTGTTTAATAAAATAACCTCATAATCAAAGGGTTTCTCTGGGTTTTTGCCCGGATGATAAAGAAAAAGACAGCAATATCAACATATGAATTATCGCTATCTTTTAAAGACTTTAAAAGATTGCAACGACAGTTTTGCAAAGAACCTTTATTACATAAAAGATAAAATGTTTGTAGGATTTAACCAAAAAGTCAACAAAACAATTATTTTAGAACCTTTTTGTACATAATTTCGTTTAATATAATTAACCCCACCCCCCTCTGTCCATTCATTCTAACTGAAATTCCTCATTACTGTCTCACCTTCCTCCATGTTTCACAACTGTTTATTGGCGCTGTCTGACTTTTTTCAACTAATTTCCATCGTGCCATGACATGTGATGATTATTTAGACCGAAATAGATTCTTCTTAATTAAAAAAAAAAAGAACAACTCGTTATGTAAAAGGTTTTTTTCGATGCTTATAATGTTAATTTAAACTATCTGCAACGACGAAATAAACCATTTTAGTAAAAACCAACTAAAATTCGTAAAGAAACACCACGGGTCTTGCAACGCCATTTTTCACGTTTGTGGTCATAAAGGGTCATGTTGCTATATTATTATGCTTCACGCTCAAGAGAATATATAAAAAATAAATGGAATTATTTATATTTCAGTACCAGTACCTATTTGGTGTTTATTATTTCACAAAAACCAAGAATTCAATTTAATGCATATTTGAATTTTCAATTAGCTTTCTGGAAAAATTAAAACCTTCCTACAAATTGAATACTGTGCATAAGAAAGTGATTTCTTGGAAAGTTCCGCTGAACATTGTTATTATTTCCAGATACCTGGATGAAACGTCTCTGACGAAGCAGAAAATATTTCATGTCAAAGCCGATCGTTCCAGCGATTGACACATTATCGATTACCGTTTGTTTTTTTTTCCAGCGCAAATTACTTTTAAAATGGTTGTCACGGGGGTGATAAGTAGGGCTAATCGTTCCAACAAAAGCGCCTTGACAACTTCCACTCATCCTTTTTCATGTTTCACGCTCGACTAAGGCCTTCCATTCTTTTAGACTTAAAAGAAAAGCGCGCTTGAGAAATTAACACTATAATTTCCTTTTATGTCTCACAATACAATACAGAATCTTACTTATTGGTTTTATCAGTTTCGATACCTCTTCAGCTCATCTATACCATCTTTATATCGTAGCATGAGGGAGGTATTCGAAGAATTTCTAATCAAGTTTCCAACCTATATCCTATGAAAAGAAAAACATTTCTCTAACGAACGCTTAAAATCTGCAGCGTTTCATAATTATTGACAAAGGGTTTACTTGAACTAGACACATACTTTTCTGAATAAACACATAATTTACTGTGTAACTACAATAAGGAATTACATTTTTTTTTCTTTTTTTTTTTAGTTCTGAACCAAAGTGTGTACTTCTTGTTCTGATCGCTAGATGGCTGATGTTTTTTGGTTTCTATGTCTACTTTTTCCCCATTTCTTTTTAAAACTGAGAAATCTGCTGAAATATGACCTGAGTAATCGGGAAATCTATTATTCAGTAGTATAAATATTTAGTAAATAATATTATCTACAAAAATATTTCAGTCTGTCGTAATACTTCATTACTTATCCAGAGCCTCACTAAGTTTATTATATGGATAGGCAAAACATTACGAATTTCTATCTTATAGTTGTATGTATCACACCGTGCCCTTTTAGGGGTAGGCGGAAAGAACGGACCTCTTTCCGAACCGGACTTTCTTAAAATTATTTAAGCTTCCGTTAATGCTATGGAAAACAACGAAAAGTTGAATCTCAAAATAGTATTGACTGCATAAGCAAGGGCCAAATAACTAAAGTCTTAGCCAAGTTCATCGTCTTTTAAAGTTTTTTATTAGGATGTATGTTTATATGTTGGTACTCAATAAGCATTTTGTATTAGTATGTATGTTTATATGTTGGTACTCGATAAGCATTTTGTATTAGGATGTATGTTTATATGTTGGTACTCGATAAGCATTTTGTATTAGGATGTATGTTTATATGTTGGTACTCGATAAGCATTTTGTATTAGTATGTATGTTTATATGTTGGTACTCGATAAGCATTTTGTATTAGTATGTATGTTTATATGTTGGTACTCGATAAGCATTTTGTATTAGGATGTATGTTTATATGTTGGTACTCGATAAGCATTTTGTATTAGTATGTATGTTTATATGTTGGTACTCGATAAGCATTTTGTATTAGTATGTATGTTTATATGTTGGTACTCGATAAGCATTTTGTATTAGGATGTATGTTTATATGTTGGTACTCGATAAGCATTTTGTATTAGTATGTATGTTTATATGTTTGTACTCGATAAGCATTTTGTATTAGTATGTATGTTTATATGTTGGTACTCGATAAGCATTTTGTATTAGGATGTATGTTTATATGTTGGTACTCGATAAGCATTTTGTATTAGTATGTATGTTTATATGTTGGTACTCGATAAGCATTTTGTATTAGTATGTATGTTTATATGTTGGTACTCGATAAGCATTTTGTATTAGGATGTATGTTTATATGTTGGTACTCGATAAGCATTTTGTATTTGGATGTATGTTTATATGTTGGTACTCGATAAGTATTTTTCCTACTGTTCAAAACTGATTTCGTGATATATAAAAATGAAGCCTTGTTTTCCTTGGTCGTCGCATCACGCCTTTCTTTGTCGTGTTTGTCAGGAAGCGTTCTTGTAACAGAAAAATTATAAATGTTGAGCGGAACATTACAAAAATTCGAGAAAACGTCACGCATGTTAACATATTATTAGTTTTTAATATATTTTTTTTTTATGAATTCGAAGGTGACGTTTGACAAACTGTCAGTTGATTAATTAGTTGCTGCAATAGTCATCATGTGCCGTGTAAATATTGTTTAAAACATATGCATTTTTCGGAAAAACGGGCAATTACTTATTAATAATTATTCATTATTCATATACCTAGTTAAGGCAGTACAACATCTGTCGGGAAAGCTAGTAGTCAATTAATTTGAAGTCTTTTTTAGAAATTTCAACACTTTTTCCCTATATTCAGAGGCATTAGGCGCAGTCCTTCCTAAACACCAAAGATTTCCAATTCAAATATGTACATAATACGCATATTTTTGATTGTATAAACATGCATTTTGTTGCCTTCTTCTTTATAAGGTCTTTTGATGTTCTGAGATAAAAAATGTCTTAGATAAAAGAAAGTAACGTCCAAGTGTAGGTAAGGAAGAATCTAATTGGAATTACGGCTCCGTGCTGATCTGCGGTGGTCGGATAAAGTGCCACCCGAAGTCTCTGCTAATAAGCACGGCCATTTATCATCAAGCACGGGGCGCACAGTGGTCCCACAAAGAAATTTAGGGCGCCAAAATTCTGATTTTTGATGTATGGGGGTTTTTCGAGGCGCTGAATCCGATTTTGGACTTATTTTTTCGAAAAAACCAAATGGGGTGCCAGGAGGAGGGGGGCAAATCTTAATATATTGAAATTTTTCGTGTGGGGGTATCAAAATATATGTTTTTTGTATCGCTGAATCCGTTTTTGGACTTATTTTTTCGAAAAAACCATATGGGGTGCCAGGGGGAGGGGGGCAAATCTTAATATATTGAAATTTTTCGTGTGGGGTATCAAAATATATGTTTTTTGTATCGCTGAATCCGTTTTTAGGCTTATTTTTTTGAAAAAACCAAATGGGGCGCCAGGGGAGGGGGGCAAATCTTAATATATTGAAATTTTTCATGTGGAGTATCAAAATATATGTTTTTTGTATCGCTGAGTCCATTTTTAGACTTATTTTTGCAAAAAACCCTAATTGGGTGCCAAGGGGAGGGGGGGGCAATTTAAAAATTTTATAATTTTTCGTGTGGGATATCAATTTTTTTAGGCGCTGAGTCCATTTTTTGATATATTTTTGAAAAAAATGTGACCAAGGAAGGGGAGCAAATCTTTCATTTTGAAATTTTCTGGGGGATTGAAATGTTTTTCAAAGTGATGAGTTCATTTATAAACTTAAATTATACAAATTGAAAAAATGGGTGAAATAAAACAACTCATAATTTTACAAATATATGCACGCATAGAAACATTTTAAACCGAGTCAGATTCCTCGGATGTGGTTAGATGATATACATCTGAGTCTGTACTTTCGTCTGAGCTTTCTTCTGGCTCCACTTCTTCATTATTGTTTTTGGGGTGAAAGATACAGTTAGACTTTTCAATTTTCCGCATGTTGTTCCTAAGTGGAAGATACAGATAGTACAAGAAACATGCAAGTAAAAGAGATGGAGAGTAAACTATTGTATTCTGTTATCAGGTGACAAATTAGAAAGGATAGCACCCCTATTTATGATGGACAGTTTTTTTAATAAAATTTGTATGGCGTTGCAAGTCTAAAATATCTCTGGGTGTGGGAAATAAGTTCCATTATCTATTAATTACATTTCCTGAGAAGTAAAATCAAAATACAAAGAAGAATCAAATTATTCTTTTAGCAAGTTTTATTTAACTGAATTTATTGATTTATATAAGAGGCACCAACAGAGCACTGAACAACAAAAACAAAGAAACCATGAAACAAAAACATAAAATCTCCAGTGCTCCAATAACAGGTATCTCCCGCAAGGCTATTGTGCATAGTTAGGTAGGTACAACCAACGTCTCCTGAGCATTCAAATTAAATTTCTATAATAAAAAACATGATTGCTTGAAGAACTAAAATTTACACAATAGTAATCACTAATTTAGTAGTATAAATCAAATTTTAAGGATTTGGGGGGAAAACGGGGGAAATGTAAGTGATGTAGGTGATAGTACTGGCTTTAAGGAGAAACTTTTATCTGAAAAGTTTTTATGGGAAAAGATGGGAAAATTTTGTAACACTACATATAGCCAGTTAAAAGTGACTAAAAAGTACTTACTTCAAATGCAAATTTCCAGAATACCGACTAAATTACAGTAATGAACGAGCACAGATTCGTATTCAGCGAGAAAAATTCAATAAAACACCATGTTTATTAATTTTAAAATACCGGAACAAGGCACTGTAAAACGCGCTTGGAAAACACACACAAATTGACAATACCAGTTGCTCTAGATAACCACCATCTTATGGCGTCTCCATAGCAACGAGACGTACCTCGAGCGAGTTGTCATATGTGGTACTAGAAGCCTTCAAGGTCACAGTACATCAGATCATAGTTAGTTTTTCTCTCTGGTACATTTCATTTTTTTAATTTTGGCGCCCTAAATTTCTTTGTGGGACCACTGTGGGGCGCCCCCACAAACTGTCAGCCGCACATTCTTATTACCCCGGAGACATCTGAAACGTGGAATTTTTCTCGCTGACCCAGCAGTACTCGTTTCATAGAGGTGGACTTTTCTTCGCAAAACTAATAGCCTTTTAAAAATTGCATTGTAATACTTTTAGGTCTTCATATTTCACACATGAATTAACATAATATGGTGTAAAAATAGAGACACAATTTAAATCCAACTTTTTATAAGCATATATTATAAATTTTAAAAAATATAGAATTTGTAAATGTTTTTCTTCAAATCTTTTATAATCAATCAAAAATTAAATCTCTTTTTTAATCACGCGGCAAAGAGAGGCAACATGTACTCCCCACCGCGCTTGATCTTGTGGACTATTTATGACCTCCTACCACACCATGTTCAATTCCCTCAGGTTTGCTTCGAAGCAGCGGAATACAGTATGAGATGACCTTCCTCTTCACTGCATAATAGCCTTTTAAAAGTTGCATTGTTTTACTTTAAATTTGCATGACATGTTGTACAAATAATGAGCCTATACACTTCCTTACCTTTTAAGCGATCGAATTAGCTAAAGTTTTGTTCCAATATTCTACGTTTTTATTGCATACACCCAATGAATCGTTTGTCAATTTTGCGTTTTATAGGTAACTATATAAATATTTTTTCAATAAAAAAAATATTCTTAACATTCGTTAATTACATTCAATTATGTACAAATTAAATGTTTTACATGATCTATCCTTAAATATAAATAAGAAATGGATAAGAAAATTCAATCTATTGAATTTAGCAAAAAAATAGGTAGGTAAGTGTATCATTTTTTGGCATCACCCAAAAATGGGTGCAAGCGAATACTGCATCTAGACATCTGTGGCATGGGTATCGTAAAATATTATTTTTTTGTATGTAATAGATATCATTATTGTAATATCATATTAGTTTATTGTGTCATTTATATTGTAATTTATCATCCTACTCGTTCAGTAATTCCGTAATATGTAAACCCATTACCGTCCGCCGTACACAACTGTGTACACCGAATATGAATTAATGACAACGATTTTGATTCATATTTTATGTAATTATTGGTTATAATCAGTATTGGAATAAATTATATTGTACGTAAAAATATAAAGCAAAATAATTTAAACAATTCTTGATATTTGGTGTACACATTTGTGTATAGTGGTCACAATGGGTTAATGAATTTTAATGACTAAAATAGCTCGAAGCTATTTTGTATGCAAAATGCTACATCTAATTGAGCTAGTATCGAAATTCTGCATGATTTATGAAATCATCATTGTGTATTCATATGGAATCTTTAGTGACATCATTATTGGCTCTCAACAATATATTGAACGAGTATGCAATCTTTTATGACAAATCTATATCTTATGCAAATTTATGCGCCATTCTTAACTCAAATGCTTTTGATCATATTAAATATTCGATTAAAAAAATATTTTATAGAATAATGAAATGAACAACTCTATAACATAATAGACATGTTTTCATGTTTTTCTTATCAAACGCCTTCCTATAATCAATAACATCATGATTTGTGATAAACTTCAGTAGTAAAATGTAGTAAGTAATGTAAGTAGGAACCGTTCAAGGAGTTAGTAGGTAGGTGGGTATTTCTTTATAAACGCTTTCGGCATTCTCATCAATCTTCGTATCATTTCATTTCTTTCAACTTAACACTCACTCTGACTGACATATTGGATGTGTAGAAGCGTCGCTCATTTCCTTCTACATATTATTAAGCATTCTCTTTCCCGAGCTTACATCAAACTAGCAAGAATACCAGGCGCATCCTTAAATTGATACAATGAAACTTCGATTTACAACGAAGTCAAAACAAAAACAAATAAAGCTGTAACTCTATCTGAATGCTTGAAAGACCCAATTTTTGGAGAAATAAACACAGTTCAAAGAAGGCTAATTAAGAATATACTTTTCGAAATGCAAAAAATGCAGTTCAAAGCCTCCTACAAACAACAGAATTGAACACTCTCCGCCCCATTACAGGAATAATCGGAGGCAGCGTCAGAACTTCCGCCGTAATGAGAACCTGTGATGTCGAGGATGTTGTGCTATTGGGTTGATCTAGAAGAGGCTTAACAACATAAGAGTAGATACTATAAAAATCTCAATAAAAGTTACATAGATAATGACTGGAATTCTCAAATTCACGTTCCAACTCAACGCAAGAAGCTCTTGCTTAGAACTTAATCGGTTACCAGTAGTTACGCAACTAATGTATTGGATAAAACATTTTCAGAATACAGAAATGTCAAAAGTCCTAATAAAAATTGGATACTACGCAACTCAATCGTATGTTTTTCATCTCAGAATAATAGTCAATGAATGTATATATGGTCGGTACAGAAAAGACATTCGGAGGTACTGAATATTCAAATGTCATCCTGCAGACTTCTAGATTTTTCGTGAAGGGATAACAATTGAACAGGTTATCCAAAAAAGAAAGATGTTGTATATTACACGTGATACGAAATTAAGGCCTTCTACATTCCATTATTAAGATGATGATGACGGAGGGGACAAGCCCATCTGCAAGGCAAAACTGAAAATAACAGCTATAGATAAGGCGGAATGGAGAGAAAGAGTACCTACCCCTAAAGTCAACATTGCTGATGGGTTGAAATTTCGTATTTGACCGCTTAATCGAGGCGATGAACTAGTAATCAACGAAGACAAGATCGATGAAAGTTGTGAGAACTTGTCTAACTGAAAGAGAAAATTCAACATAACTTTCAAGGACTAAAACCTTCATACAGACGAACATGATGAAATATTAGAGTAGTTATAATGATAATGAAACTGTTGTATTGTTCCGTATAGAGACTGCTCTTCTCCAACAGATGTGATCTACTACAAGACGTACACATAATTCATTATTAATATTTTAATGGGATGTACCCAGTCCCCACCTCCCTCTGACACGTGGTATGACGTGCGTGTTGCTTGCTACTAATTATTAAGCTGTGCGCTTTGCCTGTCTTTTCGGGCATCAACTCTAATTATTTATTTTAATAACATTATTTAACACCTTTTGAATGAAATTTTAATTAAAAACAAAATCGCGATTATTTCCTGTAATTTATCGATCGGCGTACTGAATGTCATGGGTTGAAATGTACTCTTTCACGACAAAGTTTGATTCGTAAAAAGTCAGAAATATATTTGGGTACTGTTTTTTGTTTTCTATTTGACCTTCTTCTTCTTCTTGAAGGGCCCGGTCAGATCCCCCGACGTTGGCTATCTCTTGAGCAAAGGCCTCTGTATCTCTAGCTGAAGCTGCATGAATCAGTTACCCGACGACTTAGATTCCAATCCATGCTCTTATGTTGCGGAGTCATGTCATCTGTCTTGTACCCACACCACGCTTTCTCTCGAAAATCAGTTGCAGAAGAGAGTACTTATCTCCTCTGAGAACGTGGCCAATGTATGAATTGTTGCGCATCTTAATGGCTGTCAACAAGTCTCTATCAATACTTCCCCTCTTCAGGACCTCCGATTTGCTGACCACATCCTTCCAAGGATACGTAAGATTCTAAGATGAATCGACATAGCAAAAGCTTCTATTTCGTTCATTGTATTTCCTTCGAGCGTCCATGTTTTAACTCCGTAAAGAAGCACCATCCACACTTTTTTCTTTTCTATTCGACCTAAATTTATTTTAAGCAATTTTTTTTTACACACGTTCATAATATGATCATCCAGTCTGAATGTTTTCTAAACCTTTTCGCTAAATGGCTGTAGAGTAGGTACCTATATCCCAGTTATAAAAATACTTTGTATTCTTCTCAAATGTTACTAATAAAATGCGAAATATTACAATCGTTACAGAATCGAAGTTCCACAACTTCATAGAGTGTGGTTTACGTATCTCTATAAAACTCTTTTCAATGTTTTTTTTTTTAAATATTTTACTACTTTCCGGGCTTGCCGCGGTTCTCTTACGATAATAACCACTTATATAAAAATATATTTAGTGAAATAGTTTTCAGA
This sequence comes from Mystacides longicornis, assembly GCA_963576905.1. Classification (NCBI taxonomy): domain Eukaryota; kingdom Metazoa; phylum Arthropoda; class Insecta; order Trichoptera; family Leptoceridae; genus Mystacides; species Mystacides longicornis. The sequence goes on from OY756426.1 coordinate 7,755,047, forward strand.
TTAAACCTTGTATAATAATGCCTATATAGTATTTGAGTCTGAGCGAGCCGTCAAAAAATATATATTTCCGTCTACTGGTGAAACAATATCAAGTTATAAGTTTAATCATAGTATTGTCGACAAGATACGTAAAAATACCCCTTCGTGGTGGCGAAAAGTAAATATTTTAGATATTTAAACTACGACAAAAAAATTAAGCAAGTTCTTCAAACACATTGTTTGTAACTTTGTAATACTTGGTCATTATACCTACCAATTTAAAATAAAATAAACTTTGCACTATAATATTTCGTAAATATAATTTGTCTTATATTGTACTGCAAAGTTTGTTTTCTTTAGAAATTGGTATTAAAAGCATGTTTTACAAGGTTCCAAAGAATTTTGGAAATTAAAACACTGTTTCTGAAAATGTAGAAAATAAATACAAACCTATGAGAAATTCACGTGTATATGGACGCTTCACTACTGATATGTGTATACAGGGTATCCCAAAAAGTATGACTATATACGATCCAATGATAGAACACCTTTGAGGATATCCAAATATTGAAATAAATTTTCATAACATATAATATGTAAATATGGGAGGAAGAATAGCCGAGGAGAGCGCTGTTCTTCCTCCCATCAGGGTTCCGGAGACGAGGAAGACCCTCTCATACTGTTTTCCGCTCCTTCGAAGCAGAGCTGAGGAATCTGGACATGGTGTGGGAGGAGGTCATTAACGTTGCGCATGATCGAGCGCAATGGAGAGCTCTTGTGGCCTCCCTATGCCCCTAAGTGGGGTCTAAAGGGAGTTATATTTAAATATTTGGATATCCCCCTACACATCCGATTACAAAACGATTGAAGCGTTTTTTTAGCGTGACAGTACAAATTTCCTGAACTTTTCATAAGAGCATTTCGATGACACTAGTCACTAGAGTCGTGCTTTTGTACTCGAATGCTGGCAGCTCATCTTCACGACGTAACACTTATCAAAGAATTATCGTAGATTGCATTGCCCAACACGGAGGTGTGTCGCGAGCCGTTTATTGGTGTATGACATTTGAAATACACGAAATGAACAGACAATACGCGAACTAAGTGATGTTGTTTCTTAACCCTACATCAGACAGAATGTTATGATGTAATTTCATAGCCTGATCAAAACAAATACAACAATATTCTCACAATGTTGACAGGCTCTTTATCATAATGAATTTAATTTGTATATTTATCTTTGCAGAAATGATTGATTGTTTATTATCTCTTTTTTCCCCCTTTTTATTCGCAGTCGAGTGATTTCAGTATTTTTTATTCATAATTGTTGCATTATTTTTCAAGTAAGTGATAATTCAATGTTGAATTTTACTATTGAGTGTAGTTTGAAACTAAAAAAAGGTAGTATTAAGTTTTTACTCTCGAAAAGGGCTAATTTTTTCCTTCAAAATATCCGTATAAGCTGATTAAATATGAATATGTAACAACTATTGACTCTAACAATTCATCACTGATGTTCGATTTTTAAATGGAACAAACCACTATGGGCATACGACCCTCTTCTACTGTTATTTCGAAGGCTGGCGTGATCACTTTTCGTTAATAGTTAACAACAAGTTAACAACAAGAAGTTAACAATAAGTTAACAACAAGAAAGCAACCAAAACCATTGAGAACAAGAGAGCAACCAAATTTAAAGACTGCGACTTCTGTCATGTATTTGGCCCCAGGATATGAATATATCCATTTTTGTTAATGTCACATCTTTATTGCCTATTGGCTTTGTTTGTGCACAACGTTCTAATTATTGTGACCATTTTTCAGGACTAGATCTTAACGAATATATGATATGATAAAATATGGAATGATTGCGAGGTAAATAGAAAAATAACAATTATTGCTTTCCCATAGAAAAAGTTCATTATAATGAATTCAAGGAAACGCAGTAGTTAGCTGCACTTCTTCTTACCCTCGTAGACATTATCAAGAGAAGAAAATTCTTGACATTCAATAAAATTTTGTTCGTAAATCCACCATTCTTGATAGATAAATGTTTATACTCTAGTCTGCTAGACTTTCGAGGTCCGCAAACATTTTGTATTCAATTCCCTTGCCATTTTACGATTGGTATAATTATTATCTTGTGATAAAATAAAAAACATTTTTATTTTTGTTTCAGGTAAGGAGATTCGATAACTCGCAACACTAGGTGAAATTTCCTATGGAATAAAATGAGGTTTGTAGCTATCAAATTATACCCGTTGGACCAATGGTCATATTATGATTTCATAAGCCGTGTATAATAATACATATTTCAAAGTAGTAACACAAAATTTAACGATTTAATTATTATCATATTTTTGTGATTCATACGAAACTAGTATTTATAATAATTTGTGTGAGTAGCGATTATTACTATATACCGAGATAGATCGTGTTATGATACAGTTGGGTTATGTAAATATTGTGCATTATAAATTTTTACAATAATTATTAATATATTTTTTACGCGTGTATATTTTTATTAGACTTTTATAGTGCTACATTGAGGGATTAATAAAATGTTTCGAAATTTGATTAGCAAACCCAACATTATGTTGAAATATACTTTTTCATTTATAATATTTTGTCTAGATAGTTTATTTTGTTTAAATACCTTCGTAACAATTAATGATTTCCTTTAAAAAAAATTCAGTTGAAAATAACGTTGTTTCTAAGCTTTTTGATGAAAATTTGAGTAGAAAATTACAACTTACTTTAAACCACAGATTTTATACAAAAACTTGAACCCTGATTCGCATTCAAAAGTGAATCGGAAATAGTCCAACCTTTGACAGTTTGGTTGGCAAAAAGCTGTAATTTATATATCTTAGTGGAGAGAAGATACTCTAAAGATGTTCCTTAATATATTTTTTAGTATTTTGAACTGAATGTATCCCATATGTCTACAAATAAAAATGAAATGTATAAATTTACTAACGAATCTCTATACAATAATATTCCTTTTTGCCAAACTATCTGTCAAAAGTAGCAGTAATTACGGCTTCTCTTTTCTGCTGTTATAGAATACCTACTCCATCTAGGTAGTTAATCATGTAGGTATAAAATCTATGCACTATACCTATAGTTTTAACATTTTAAATTTGGAATTGAATTGCTGAACATTTGACGTTTTGAATAAAATACCTACCTGTAGGCGCACAGTTACATCTCGGTCTTGTCACTGTGATTCGCTCTTGACTTCAACAACCTACTCAGCTCATTGAATAGAGGTTATAAAAAATATTAATTAGTTATTTCGTATGGTTTTACTCAATAGTAGCCAACTTCATTACTATCACGTGTATGTGAATGACAACTAGCGCCCTCTCGTGACCGTTTTCCTAATTAAATAACACTCAATGGAGCTAATTATTTTATTCAATCATCTAAGGTCCTCTGCCGATGAAATCTGTGGTACTACCTTCTATGCGCACACGACCTATTTGAAGCGCTGTACGTAGCTATACAGGGTGGAAAGTATTTGGTCGACTCTTCATCTATTTTTATTTCTAATTTTAATGAATATAATATTCCAAAAATTCTATCACTATTTAATTAATTAGTCTCCATTTCTTTCGACAGTTTCACAACGATATCAAAAGACTTTGCTCGTGTTTCTTAATAAAATTTTATTAAATGTTCTTGCGCCTTTATGTTGGGTAATTAATGTTTTCCTTTGAAGCTTTTATTAAAATACAACTGTACTATATAACTTTCCCCAATGCTCCATCCAAGCTTATCAGTTTGAGACTCAGCACTATTTATTTATTTATTTACAAAAGACACCAACAAAACACTGAGAACAGATACAATATACTTGGTATGCATATTAAACACATAAAATCCTCAATGCTCCAATAACAGGTATAAACTTAAAGCGAAACAACAAAGTTGACAATGCGCTCATCAAATATTTTTTTCTTTAAAGAAATTTCTCGTTCTTCATTATTATCGTTTGGCATCAGCGCGAAAAGTTCGCGTGTGAAAGACTAAAACAATATTTTGCTGTAACGCTGTAACAGTCAGGATAGAAAGCCATTGCAAGGCTTTTGGAAACAACATCAGGAATTCGTTATGAGTATGGGTAAGTTATTTGCATTTTTTAAACATGGTTGAAAAGCCTTGCACTTGAAGACAATCATGCTTCGTGGTCATGCTTATTTGTATTTTCAAACTCGTTTTTTTTTCAATATTTTCAATAAAAAATTTGAGTATGCAGTCAACGACCAAATACTCTTTATACTTCAGTATATTACTTACACTGCGGAGTACAGCTGATAATAGCGTGCATTTGATCCAATCATGGTAGGTACCTACCTATCTAAATTTCAACATGTTTGTCAATTGACACGTGACCCCGCTCACCGTAAAGTTCACGGGAGGCATTCGGAATAAACAGCTACACTCATAACCAAATACCCGTATGTACAATTTTATTAATAGTCACTGAGTAATACGAATGTTCGGGATACATAAAGCACCTTAAAATAAGCCTATTTTCGAGGAACCGAGCATAATTGAGAGATGTAAAAATTAAGATAATTGGCCGAAGAGAACCTTTGTACTCCTCTCTCTATCAGTTATCCTTTTTTTTTCATCACAATAATTTCAATAAGGTCTTCAAAACGAAGAAGAGAACTTGCTGTTGCTGATAGCGTATATAGTGATTTTTCATTGGCGAAATTCACGTTCTCATCGCTCCAGTGTTCGAAACCTGGCGACAACCTTCTTTCTCTTTCACGATACAAGCCTTACATAATATAAAAAGTTTGTTTGTGTTCACTTTGCGAGATTCTTGGTCCATTTAAACAAAACTAAACTATTAAGTATTCCTCAAACATTGCTATTCTAAAATATAATTCTTTGTCATTGACTTTTATGTAAATACTACGTATCAGGAACAAAAACGTCAATTCTATGTCATTAAATATTAAGGCGGAGCTCTGTTTATTCGAGCTTTGTTTCTGAGCATTGTTTTTAATTATTATGACAAGCGGGATATCTTATGTATGTTTATGAAACTTTTGAAAAAGGTACCTCAATCAATCAATCAAATCTCCCTTTGAACTCCACTTAGGAGCATAAGGAGGCAACAAGAGCTCTCCATTGCGCTCGATCTTGCGCAATGTATATGACCTCCTCCCACACCATGTCCATATCCAAAAGGTACCTACTTTAATAAAAAGAAAAAAGTCTAAGGGTGAAAACAGTACGTAGAACGCTGATTCCAACCGGCGCGTAAATAATGTTTCAATGGATTTGAATGGGGATACGCACAGCAAAAGCAGGAACCCGCTTTCTGGCATGCCCATTTAAATGTATTGAAACCATAGACAACATTCATTGCGGCTATCGGCGTGTTTTCACACTAACAAAATACAATGGCCTTTAACGAACACAGGCCCAAAACGCCTTTATTTTCATAGAAATATTTTAGGATGAGATGCCGCTTCTAGTTCGCAGTACATCTAATTCAGTGCTCGTTGTTTTTGTCAATTTTAAAGTAAAAGAAAACGCACGTGATTTTTGCAAGATAAAAATCGGTACACTTCATAAGACAGTATCTGTCACATTTTGGGGACCGCATTTTATGACCCTTTCAACAATTCAATTTACAGTCACGGCCGTATTATTGGTCACCTCATATTTTATCCAACTCTTTTACGGCGCTTTTTATTCGTAAAGATTTTTATGTGGAAGATAAATATTATATTTACAGGAGGCAAAGATGGAGAATAATGATATTATGTTCTCACCTAAGCGTACCTACACCGGGTGATGGTCATTTGATATCTTTGAAAACCCGATTTTTTTTTATTGTTTTCAAGTGGTATCCCAAATGGGCTTTTCGAAAGACTTAGATTTGTGAACCATTAAGCCGTTTGTCGATTAAACGGTCAACGCCATACTCGGTTGAACGCTCAATATCATTCGCCTATTACCTTTACACCAATAATATTTTGTTTTACTCATTCTTTCATTATGAAAACACCATCAAACATTATAAATTTAAATTATTTACAACGCTTCCTTCCATATAATACTGTATTGCAACATCCTCATTCATATCCGTTTCATAATAATATTCTTTTCACAGACTTGCTGTAACATTGAAATTTTACTACACTAGCTAAAAGATGGCTAGTTTTCAACATATTAGTATGTCCATCTCTTTCCTGAACTGTTGCCGTTTTAGATTGTTAAAAACTTATAATATTCAAGGGAATGAAATAATTTCCAACCAACATTACTACAATTATAATTGAAAATGACCCAGCGACCGAATATATGTATTGTAGGAAACCTTTTAAACATTTGACAAGCAAGCCTGTTGCTTGCGTTCATCTAAACATTGGTATTATTTTACTAAATGACTATTATTTTGAATAACTTATGATGTGATGTACTGTATACCATACGATAAATAAATAAATTGAAAGGTTCTATGAAGATTAAAAACTTACGCTGCGTTTTATTCCTGTTGCGATGACATAATAAAGTACACATCTGAAATAATGTAAATTTAAATAAAACTAATACATAATATTCAGGTATGTGTAAAATCCAGTAAGTTAAAGAAATGATTATATAAAAAACGAGATTATAAATATTTTTGCGTAGAAAAACGCCATTAGTCATATACGTTTTGCATACAAATGGGGATTAAAAGGTTAATAAAATTAATGTAGAGTAACGCGAGTGTGTGTGGGATGCCAGTAAATTAAAATGTGCAAATCTTTTATATTTTTTAATCTGGCAGTAAAACAGTAAATTATTAGTTCGTTGTCTGTTTTTTTTCAAATTATTTCCTAATATTCTTTGTTGGATAAACCGGGTATAAACCTGTATTTCAATATTTTTGTCTTAACTTTAGATATTATGGTGTCGTATATTTTCGCAATAGAAGTATAATTTCTCCGTATGACATTTCGAAATTTTAACAAATATATGACATTAGCTGTTATTTTATTCGTTTGACATTTTTGCTAGTTTGATTTAGACATTATATTTTTATGCGAAATGTAAATGACATTTCCTTGTGTCAAAATAATTATGAGATATTATGATTTTTATGCCAAAACTGATACTTTGATGAGTGAATTCAAAGAGTCTTTATACGTATAATAACACAAGCAGATACCAAAATAAGCTACTGAAAACAATATTAATTACAAAAATAAAAATAATAATTTCTTGTAATTTTCTCGTCTCGGAATTTTGAGTATGCGGTGGAAAGAAATTGTTGATTTTTAAAAAAATCAATACATCCTTTAGATTAACGTTTTCAAAATTATATCGTTTCTGAGAAAAAAACAAGACAAGAGAACTCATCCATAAAATAAAAAAAAAATACAGAACAATAAAAGTCTGTTCTTAAAATTAACTACACGTTCCTTTTAATAAATTTTCTCGTTAATTTAAAATGTTAAAGAAATTTATCATTTTGCTAGTAAAAGGTTAATTATTTATTTTGCTAATTTCAATTCATTGTTGAGTGTCTGGAGCAAAAAACTTAATCTTTTGTTTTTTTTTTGCTCTCAGCCTTTGTCAGTCATTCATTACTTGAAGTTATTGTAATGCGAAAACATTAATTATGTTTACTTTTAATCTTTGACAGCTCTTGTTGTTCTCAACATTCTGTCGAGGGGCAAAAAGAACTGTGAAAAAGTATACTTACCCTTTTTTTTGAGTGAAATGCTATTTTCATTCACATACTTTATTGTATAAAAACATTTTGTTTCATTCAAGAGATGCACCGACCTCGGTAGCCTAGTGGCAAAGGCTCCGACTTCAGATCAAGAGGTCCCGGGTTCGATTCCCGGTCGGGTCAGAAATTTCCAATGTGTTTTTTCACTTGAAATTTCTACTCGGGGTTGGAATCCTGTCTCAGATTGGACGGGACCGGTTGACTGGTAGACAATGCTTCAAGCATTAAGTTCCGCCGGCTATACTGACACCTATGTATAGAAGAGTGTTATTTATTTATTTATTTATTTACTTTCCCATTTATGTTTCGACCATGCGCCGTTGTCTTTTCATATGCGATAAACCTAAAAATTGCATATAGTCGCAATGCAGTAATGAATTGAATGATTTTTACGTAAAAACCTGCTACTTATATAGGTACCTACTGCTTTTTATGTGAAGCTTGGTAATAACAACCTAACAACCGTCGTTTTCAGGATTACCCAATACACGGAGTAGGTACCAAATCTTTTACACAAATACGTAGTGTTGTTACTTCTTCATAGCTTCATAAATCTTAACAAATTGAAGGTGTTGGCTAAAATCTCAACACACATAATTTCATTCACGGCCCTTCCAGAGCTTCTACATCTGATAACAACCGACGCAAAATATAGTTCACGCCATTTTGTTTCCAATCTTACAATCTGCATCAGCATCGTATTTATAATAAGAACTTTCGATAATTTAGCAGTCGAGTTTAAAAAAAGAAGGTATATTTTGAATTTGAAAAAAGAACAAGCGACCATAGACAATTCCAGTCGTTTTTATAAAATTCACAGCTCTTCGCTTTCAAAGCATCACTACTCCAACAACTCACGTAGTAGTACATACAGCTTATTATTTGTGTACATTTTGTCCGTCACTAGTTACTTTAAGTAATGTCCATAGACAAGTCAACGAAGCATCTTTTTACAACGCTCCCTCGTGCCGGGAATACATAATCACAAAGTCGCTGGTCCTTTTCAATTTTCTCCCAATCTTCACTCGCCGTATTCTATTAAAGTAACAACGCATAAACATATTAAAATTTTTCCTGTGTCGCTATGTCAATTGTTGACCGATAATAATTTCCTGTTTAATATTTTTACACTACTTTATTAATTTGTATTCTAGATAAACACTGATGATTTTATTAAATTGAATTCTAAGTGATGACAAGACAATGCCTAGGCCATTTTTATATTTATACTAGCAGCCTATTCTGTCGGTTGACAGCAGGGTTGCCGGGTGTTCGGTATTTCAGCACCGTGTTTGGTGTTCGGTATGACAAAAATACCGAACTATAGGCGGTTCGGTATTTTTTTTCCTCCCTAAAAGAAAGCCGTCTTCCAAATTTTCGGAATGAGTTTTTTTAGTGAATTTTCAACTTTCTGGATACCAAATTTTGAGAATGACCTTTTTTGGAGAGCTTTCATCTTTTCGGATACCAAGTGGCAACACTGGTTCGTTGGAAAAACCCTAGCAACCCTGGTTGACAGTCATAAAAAGGGTCAAGAAGCATTTGATATCGTACATCATATCGATACATCGGTTACAGCCTAATTTTAGGTACTTGACCACATTACCGAACAATAATTATGTATTAAATCGTTAAAGATGAAAACACCAAATAGCTTAAACAAAAATATGATAAAGATAGGTATAAGATAAGAAAAGTTAAAACTAATGCGGCATGGTGACAAAAAATATAATACGCAAAATAGTGGGCAGTTCCCTCTGCGTTATGTATACAAGCTTGCTGTATAAAGAAAATCCTTAGGGTGCGATTTTCAGTATACCCTGTAAACATCTTATTAAAAAGATGTATCGGTCGGAATTATATTGATTAAATAGGCAATTAATGTATCATTATAAATACAAATTCGAATCCAATATTTATAGTAATGACAGTATGTGAGGAAAGTTAAAGAGAAAAAAAATGCGTATACGGAAAGTGTTGAATAATCTGACTGAAATGAAAATGAAATGTATTTAAGTGTAAAGCTCAGTTCATAGTTAAATAGAGAAACTGAATCGCCCCAGGCTTTGTATTCGTTAAACGAATTTTCAAACTTTCGTCTTCGTTTTTTTTTATAACAGTCTAGTTACAATATGTAGTTGAATAAAACAAAAATAAATACAATATAACGGCATTGTTATTTTAATAACTTGTTTATAATTTAGTATTTGTTTCACCGCAGAACTTTGGAGAGTTTCGTTACAACACGACAAGTGTTATGAAGTTTCCTTGTAAAATATGAAGGAATAGTTCTTTGCTTATTTCTGTAACTAACTACTAATGTTTCGGTTTGAATAATAATTTTAATATTTAAACATCGTAACTTATGAGAAAAAACTTTTGTTAACTCGTTGTTATATTAAATTCATTTTTATCGTATATAAAAAATGGGAATTTACAATATCTAGTAGCATTTTCAAGCCTCTTATAATGTACGTATTGATATGGGAAATTTGAGAATTTAGTCGAACCTAATGTCATTTTTATATAGTTTTTCAGGGAACATCTATATAGAATAAAGTATATGTGCATAGTTTCTTCTGCGAATAAGTTCTTATTTTTAACTCAATTTTAGACAAAGACCCAGAGCTTGAAAATAGAGTATATTTTCCTAATCGTTGATATGGTCACCGAGGAAATAATAACCAAAAAGAATTGTCATCGCCTACTAATAAGTTGTTGTTTCCATGGTGTCCAGTATCAACGATTAGCAAAATATGCTCTTTTTCAAGCTCTGGGTCTTTGTTCGTTTGGTTTAAATGCATCTTAAGACATATCTATTAATGTTCTGGGTTGGATTTCTGATCGATTCAGAATTTTCGTTTTTCTTTTTTTTTTCATTTGTAATTTTCTACCCAGGAATGCCAACGTGTCTCATATTAGACGGCTAAATCGACATCTTTTGTATAAAAATATTCGATCTGGTTTTGCTGGCAGAGATCCTTCCGGATAAGTCCGCCCTTTCTACTGTTTAAATATTTATCACCATGTAAGTATCTAATAAAGTTTCATTAATTTATCACGGTTTTTATTTCATATAGAAAAACAACTTTTTGAATGGTAAATTTGGACCTTCTTCTATTGCTTTTTAGATGGCTGAAATTTTATTTATCTTACAATTTATTTATAACTACAAATAGGTATAATAATAATTGATTGAGTATATTCGTAACTTGTTTTTTTTTTGTTTTCAACTATGATTTTATTTTATAACAAACAGAGCAGGAAATTGAATTTTGATTCTTAATCACAGGTTCCTAGGTACAACTACGGGAAGAATGCCAAATTGTGACACTTTGAGGGAGGATATAACTAATTTAAAGAACAATCAAACAGTAATTAATAACCTTTTTCCTATCCCCGCCTATCGAAGTTTTCTTATAAACTGGCTTAGGTAGGTACTGTAAAATATAAGTTTTGGAAAAAAATACAAAAATCGTCTGATTTATTCTGTTTTCATTCCTAACAAATCTTTTCAAATTTGTATGCCACCTGCAAAGGAATGAAATTTGCAAATAATTTCTATTAAAGGTGTGAAAAATAGGTGCGGTCCACGCGTTAAGGAGCCGGCGCGGCGTATCGCGAAAATTTATTCATTGGGGTCGGAGCTGGAGTGACGTTTAGGAAAATATTAAAATTTTTGTCGGGAACCTTTCGGGAATTTATATTCAGCATCGGTATCGCGATACATCAACCCTTTCCTCAAAACATCTACAACTTTTCTATATTTATTTACATAATATTCAATTTATGAAGTAGAAAATGATATTGTGGGATATTTGACCGCGATATTTCTAATATATGTGCCCACCCGTGTTCAGTTGCGAATATCTATAAAACTTTTATTATTTTTATATTGAGCTTTCCCTACAGACGTTGTTCTATCCTGACTAAATATTGTATAAGTAGAAATTAATGACCAATTCTAACAGGTACATTCTGACAATCGCGCTATCGTCATTTGACAGATGTCAAACACCAATTTAAATAAAAAAAATAGAAGAGTTCACACTGTCAAAAGAAGTTGGAAGGTTACTTACGTTAGGTTTTCTTAACTTCCGCGCAACATTTTTGTTTCTTTCATAACCTCCTGAAAATAGCAACACAACAAAAAACAAAGAATTTGTGTAATTGGTCTAGCCGTTCAGGGGTGATTTTCTTTACAAAAGTGTCAGTACTTAAAGCCCGGGGAATTTATTGCCTGAGGCAATTTTTTCCAGTCAACCGGTCCTGTCCAATCTGAGACAAGCCAACTCCGGGTAGAAATTACAAGTGAAAAAAAAACGCTTAGAAAAACTCTTGACCCGACCGGGAATCGAACCCGGGACCTCGTGTTCTGAAGTCCACGCCAGTAGGTACAACTAGACTACCGAAGTCGGTGATGCGTTGACCAAGTAAAAAAGCTATATTTTTATGTACAGAAGTTATTTGACAACACACTCCCTTTGTGACTCCACATGGAAGCATATGGAGCCAGCAAGAGCCCTACACTGCGCTCGATATTTCCCAGCTTCGATGACCTCCTTCCACATCATATCCAAATCATTCAGCTCTGCTTCGAAGGAACGAAACACTGTAGTTTTCTTCACGTATGTAGTTCCAATGATTACCAACTTTTTGATTCAATAATTGCACTTACGTACTACTTTCAAGTTGTATAGTTTTTTATGTTTTTCAATGTAAATATTGAAGTTTTTATATCTACCTACATATTAGTCTTATAGAAGAATCTTTTCTGTTAACCGTTAAACAAAATATTTCAAGTGTCTGCGCAAACACTACAATATTTTCATAATTAATTAAATTTATTAATCGTTTTGAATTTGTGAATGATTTTTTCGTGTGATTTAACCGGTTTAGCAACTAGCATTCTAAACTTTGTTTGACCATTAGTGACCGCCGTAGATAAACACAAAGGAACACGTGGAAAACACAAACACGATTATCGAATTTGTCAATTAACTTTTATTTACTTTATCATATTATTTGATGTGAGAATAATATTATTTTTATTCAGAAAAACAATATTATTTACATGTTCCGTTTTTTTTTAATTTATTTGCATTTTACTATTATTCCGTTTATAGACATTCATGAAACTAATTTATATAATCTAACCATCAAATAGTTGACAACCACTGTTTTTAAGACGCGCTTTTTTCATACTTTTCTCCTTTAAAACAAATTGATAATAATGTTCGCTGATCGAATTATCGACTGGCAATACGGTTTCCTACCATTATGTCCCAGTTTTTATTGCTAATTATGTTGCATTCACAAATCGTTTAAAAACTCTTCTTCTTCTTTTTAGGCCTGATGACTGTTATATTAAGAAATAGGGCAAGCCTTTTGCTATGTTGATTCCCAAATGTTTAGATTCCATCAATATCTTTGGTGGTATGCCTAGGAAACGTCTTCCATGGGGTTGACCGGGCAATGCAATGTGGGGAATCTGACTGTGTCCATTCTCCACAAATGTGCGTATCAGAATTTCCTTTGCCTCCCCCATCTTACGAGTTACTATAGCTTCAACCTCGTATATTTCCCGTACCATCGAATGATCTTCTCAGCAATGCTTCTTAGAGTTTCCTTTTCTGAGACTCTCAGTGATTTTTTTTGGTGTGGTGGTATCTTTCTGGGAAGCTGATTGCCAACGATCCCTCGTCCTGGAAGTCTGCTTACTTCGGGTATATATTGTCTGGCTATTTTTTTTTAAACATGGTCGTTTCAAAACCGTCTCGTCCGTTTTTAGCTATATCATGAAGGGTTTTTCAGGAGTACTTCTAAGAATGTTCATATCACTGGCGCGAAGGAGATTTTTGGTTCGGCCAGTGTCACCTTTAGATTCTATACTAGATGTCTCAATTGGACGGACGTATGTTTTATATATTCTGACCTTACCTGGGATATTTAGCTATCTCAAAAAATAAATTTTGCTGTTTGCCTCTTTTCTATCTCTACAGATGTCCCAGATATAAACAGGTCTCCATCCTGTCTCTAGTTAAGGACCTCCACGTCGAAGCATTGTTAAATTATAATACAGGAATTGATTTTCTGTTTTATTGCCTAGTATGCTAATAAATATCGATCGGATTGGAACTCGTTCTATAAAACAAGATTTGGACGTGTTTACTCAATGGTGCAGAGTCTGTACAAGATAAATCATCAACATGCAACAACTTCACTCTAAACTCCAAACAAGATCGCCTCTCAAACCTTACCCGTTTTAAGCTGACTGTAAAATATAAATATCTTGTCTTGGGAAAAATCTTATATAGCTCTTTTTTAGTTAATCTTCATTCTGTCCCCGTTTTAGGTTGGCTTATAGGGAAGATCTTGTTTTCTATACACGTATCTCATCATAGTTGAATTACCTTTTTTCCAAAATATTTATTACTGGTGTTTTTATCCTTTTTTCCATTCGGAATGCAGCGGAATTTGAGATATCTTCGCTACCTGCATTCGTCCTGATATCGGTATATTTATTTCCAAATTCTCCCTTTTATTATTAAGCATATCTTCTTCAAAATCCATATTTGACCATTCAGTAACCCTTCGTTGTTCAATATTATTTCATGATTTTTCTATAAATATATCCAAATGTTTGATTTCATTTTGAAGTCTGCTATCGAAAAATTACCCATTTTACATGAAATATCAATATATTAATATGTTTCTAAAATGCATCTTTATCGTTCTATGATGAACATATTAAGATAGGTACCTACTCAACATATTGTATTCTTCTCGAACCATATAGAGAACTTTATATAGAATCAATAAGTTTGTGGTAGGTACAAAAAAATGATTTGCCTAATAAATATATAGAAATGGGATTTTTTCTTGCGTTTTCATAAAGCTTCTTTAATAAATTATATACTGCACTCCTGAAGTCGTACCGAAGCCTCTTCAGCTTTAAAACCTCTGTCCGTGACTTTTAGGAGTCTGGCTGTAGCTACCTTGACCGGAACCAGCCCAGGTGGGCGACTCATCGACGCCCGCGCCCTTTGCCAACAACTATCAATGAGACTCCCACGCCTTCCAGTTCATATCCCAAGCCTACCAATTCTAAATGGAGTAATAATAATACATTATATACTTTCAACAAAGAGCAATGAATAAATGAATGAGCAAACACTTCACCAAACGATATAATTATCACCTACATAATGCTCAGACTCGCTTCCTAGAATAGACGACTTAAACTATGAAAATACAACTAAACGATTCGGGAACTCAAGAATACTTGCCCGACATTATTTTGTGACCGGCTGTCAATAGAAGTACAAGACATCGTTGAGTTCTCTTGAAACGCATTCAAGTGTATTATAGTTTAACAATGTCCAATTGTAGAGTCTATTAAAATGTACAGTTAATGCGTCGTAGATGTAAGTAGGCCTTATTCTTTCTCAAATCTGAATGAGAGTATCGCATTCAGCAACTAATAACACTCGCAAATTTGTATGAAAATTGTAAAAGTTTTTTGCACTTGTAAGCTATTTTGAACTGTATCCATGTTTAATGGAAATGCCTCCTATCCCTTTACCCACTGTCTTAGAATATTGCTTAATTTTACTACATATTATGTATGTTTTCATGGCAACTTTACGTCTATTTCATTCGTTTTCAATGTGTTTTTACCATTTTGTCAACTCCAAATGCTAGAAAAAAAAAATTGAATAATATAATAAGTAACCTTTTTTAACATTGCTGATAAGATTAAAGCACTTGTTGCCTCCATATGTCCCTAAGTAAAACGGTGTATGTAGGATGAGATTACTGCTTCTTAAGTTAATTAGCAGCAAACCGCTATGTCTACAAATGGTTCACTTGCGCCAAAGAACTGATTTAGAATGAGATAGCAACAGTTGTTCCCATAATATTTTGTAGCTTCAAGGATAAAATGATTGAATGATAAACGTTACAATAACTTTCATTTCTACCTTAGGATAAAAGATTCGAACACACACCATTTTCATCTTTCATAGCCTCAACTATTTACAAAAACCACGCATAATTACGTAAAATTGTTTATACAATAAACCACATTCTTACAGATTGCAATAATGAACCTACAAAACAAAACACAATGTAATGATTAATTAGGAAATGATCGACTTGGGTGTGCCTCGTAAAATATATCATTCGACCTAAAACCATGACTAATTTGTCTTTATTTTGCACCAGAATTGTGATTTAGTGTTCTGGCTGATGTATGTAAAATACCTGCAGGCATCCGTTAATGTTGCCATCACCTTGGCCGTACCGAACCTTTCAAAAACAAAAAACAATTTGTGCTGTTTATCATAATTATTGTGCATGTTAACTGTACGTAAGGTTACTACTTATTCTCACAGTGTTCTGCTTTTTTTATTGTTGTCTGTGGTTTATTATTTTTTAAACATTGTCCATGGAATGATCGCGTGATTTAGAGCAAACGGTCAAACCAAAATAATGTTCTGTTCCAACAATCTCTCTGAAACACACAGAACGTTCATAAATCATATTATTTATTTTGTTGCGTTCATATATTTCCGTACAATTATAATGATTTCTTAAGAATCATTATAATTATTATACCGAAATCGTTTGTTAAAAATTATGTAAAAGGATTTTCCTTGAAGTGATTTTTTCTCAAAGATTATGATTGTTTTGTCTATATGATTCTAAAAGATATGTGTAGGTACCCAAATTAATTCATTTCTTGTATGATTCTCATGATCTGTGAGAGTGTTTTATTGGATATTTTACAAGAATTATGTCTTCCATTGCATCTTTTATATAAGGAGGCGTTTAAAATGAGTTTTTTTTAAAAAAAAATTAAGACTCAATTGTACCAATTCCATTGATATTCCGACTGTATATTCGTTCGTGATAAGGTGGTTCCATCTTATTGTCATAACTCTCAATCACTTTGTTTAAAAGATTTTTTAAAGTTAATATTTACGTCAGTTATTAATCCAGCGGACTCGGCACTCTTGGCAGCCTTGTTTTTTAGGCAACAGACTGCTGTACAAACGGTCCCGTGTTCGATTCCCAGTTAGTTTATATAGTAACAGAATGTTTACATGTGTTCTTTTAACCTGAAATTTCTACCAAAGATTGGAATACCACATTTTTACTTCATATACTACAGACCCAAGAATCGCACCTATATATCCAAAGAATTCCTAGGAACCCAGAATTGTTTCAAAATTCGCAATGAGAAAAATAAAGATTTTTTTGTACTATCTATGTGTGAGCAAAGATTCGTTCAAATCAGCAGAATTCCGTCAGTATACCTAAAACGTAGTTGGTAGGAAAATTATGCTTCCCATAACTACCTCCAGCTAGAAGGACATATTTTTAAACTAATATTAATTTGCTTTTAATGCTTCATTTAATACTTATAAAGTGTTTTTTATAACGTTTTAATGCATCTACTATGTACGTAATATCACATAATGAATTCAACCATGTCCGATCTTAAAAGCATCGTCTCATCCAACCACATTATATTCGTGCGTAACGAATTAGTCAATATATTTATTTCTCGATGCACTTAACTCAACGTTCGATGTTACCACATAACAGATATCATATTTGTATAAACGCTAAGAGACAATTAATTGCTTTTTTTTTAGTTCTAAAGCATTTACAACTAATAAAAAACGTAATATTAATTTCTATGTTGGTAATATATTTGCCATTTTATATATAATTACGACAAATTTTATATTTAATTTACATATTAATGCTGATTGATACAATTTTCATATTTTTTTAAATGTTGTTTTACTTGAAATCTTGCACGTATGTATTTGTTTCATTTTAATAATTTATGTGGTTTTTTATCATTATGAAATCAAACGATATGGAATATTACGAAGCGAAATAAAATTGTTAGGAAATTTGAGTTTTACCTATGCTGATTTATGTTTAAATTATGGATGATATCTTCAATCACTTTTCGACCTGTTGACTAAGATCTAATAAGTGCTAAAGTGTAATGATATCATTTCACTACAACACTTATTTGATCTCGGATTATACATTCTGTAAGTAATGAACATATTGAGGAATCTAGTTAGTGTCTATGAAAGAAAATTACATTTTTTATATCATATTGACTTTATAATATATCCTTGTATATGAAATGTAATCCCGTCCTTTTGACTTCCGACATTGAAAATATTGTCGCGGAGCCCTTTTTAAGGAGGTCCAGCAGACTTAGGAAAGTCACGTAGACTGCTTCGTCTATTGTGTTTTCCTGAGGATTGGCTGAAAGAAAGAACACCTGGGGGCTTTTCCCCTTCTGCCCGGCTAGAGGCTCTCTGAAACAGACTCGTTATCCCTCTGGATTAACTTTGCACAATCTCAAGGGTGGATTAAAATAGTTTTGGCTCAAGAAGACTCTGGAAATGGTCATAGGCTCTAATAAAAGAATTTGTTTATAGATACAAAGGAATTTCACAGTTTATTCAAAACATATTTTTCATTGATTATTGCTTTCAACTTAATTTCATTCTAATATGGAATTTTTCAAATAATAATTCGTTTAATCAAAATTATAATTAATTTAACATATAATTCACTATAGGTGGAACTCAAAACCCAAAATTTGCATTGTCATCGCAGTTTATCAAAAAAAAATGTAAAAACAAATTATGACCCAAGGTCAAACAAGAAAATTACAATTCTACATATAACAAAACTTAACGTTCGAATTATCCACCTTCTCAATCATTAATCTATGTAAATTTATATTTTACCCTGGTTATACCAGTCCACAATAAATAGCACAAGTAAAATACTACATTCTTATATGACTTCAGTAAAAAGAATTTGAAAGAAAGAAATTGAAATAAAATTCGTGTACTGTTTGCATGCTTATGGAAGGAAATTGCGGTTATATACTTAACTCAGGTTCGTAGACTTCTTCTAAAGTAAATTCTGGCTGACTACAATCACTCCTCCGATCCTCTCAACTACTAGGCATTCCCTCAAATATTTGGCATCCGCAACCCTCCAATTTATAGATTATCTCCCCAATAATACTGTTGAGCAGCTACTTTGCTTGGTTCTCGTCTCCAATCCACATCGTTCCAAAATAAAAAATAGGAGCCCGCATCGACAAATGTGAATATAAGTTTTACCCGCGATAAGGGTTAAACTGTTTTACGCACTGCCCAATACGTTCCATCCAACCTTTAGTCCAAACGATTGATTTCAATTATTAAAACTCCGGGTTATTTGCCCATGACTAGGAGTTTCTTTTCTCCCCGAATACTACGATATTTTCTCCATATACTAAGACATTTTCTCCCCAAGACTAGGAGTTTGTCTCCCCCAGACTAGGAGTTTGTCTCCCCCAGACTAGGACATTCTCTCCCCAAGACTAGGACATTTTCTCCCCCAGACTAGGAGTTTGTCTCCCCCAGACTAGGACCCGCTTTTCTGTAAATAAAATTTACAAAAAAGTGTCACTAATAAGAAAATTATATGATTGTCACAAAGGCTACATTGCAAAGACATTACTGTATAAATTTCACGACCAAATTTAACTCTTATTTTAAACATTACGTACCTCTTTATACTGCGGGTTGAATTTAGCACATTATAATTTACACCACACAAAATTAAACTTAGTTAAATAAAATAAAAATCTATATTTCTATTCATCTCGCGCGATGCAAAAATGCACCGTCACGGCCTGTATCCCCCGCTGTGATTTTTACAAATGCCGTCGCATAGCAGTGCGCTTCGGGTTACCTCGCTAATCTTCGTAACACCTAAGACCCTTCGGCCGTCGCCGAAACGACACTGCCCTACCACTCAAAATATCTGTTACAAATACCCCTCGACCACCGAGAGATTTTCCGGCCTAATGTTCGGAAAATTTCGACTCCACGACCTCTCCCGCATGCAAACAATTCCACGAACCCCACCCCAACGTTACATCAAGTACAGTATACTTAATTATTTTAATAATGATCAATACATTTCAAACTTAAACTATCTTATATTACTCTAGTCATCAGAAATCATAGGAAGAATTTTGCCAACCAGCTCAAGTCGCTAATACAATACACCTTAAATCTCCGACCTTAAAATCTAAACATTTCATCATCATAATTTACAATATTTACAAAGTTATGGGCGCCAACACGAGTTTAATTTAATTTATATTTATCCCTTAGGTAGAAGTACGGGATTTGTGAAACCAAAACTCGTGTAAAAACATTTCACTAGAAGGGAAAGAAAATAAAAGATCTGCTAGGCTCGACAAGCGGCGACACCTGGACTCGCAAATCCAGGAGGCAGAGGACGCGGCCCAACGCAATGACACAGCAGAACTTTTTAAAATAACTCGGCAAATTTGCGGGGAAAAAAGGCAAGCATCATCTGATGCAGTGCGCAACGGCGATGGTAACCTAATTACGGATACAGAGGGCGCTGGGGAAGTATGGCGACAATATTTTCAAAATCTTTTGAATCGCCCTCCTCCGCCACAACCGTTTGACCCCGTCCAAGCTGCGATAAGCCTCGATATCCCACATCCAGAACCAATTAACGTGGACCCTCCTGCTCTGGATGAAATCTCTATTTCGATTAATAAACTTAAAAATCGTAAGGCGCCAGGACAGGACCAGATTTACCCTGAGTTTCTGAAATGCTGTAATGAAACTACTAGTCAAATGCTCCACTCTTTGGTTACACAAATATGGAGTGAGGAAATGTGTCCCCAGGATTGGGTCGATGGGGAAATAATCACACTGCACAAGAAGGGAGATAAAACGAATTGTAACAATTACAGAGGAATAACTTTGCTTAGCGTGCCAGGGAAAGTGCTGGCTCACATCCTTCTCGAACGTATCCGGCAGCCAATAATGAAAATACTCAGGCAGAACCAAGCGGGATTCCTTCCCGGGAAATCATGTTCGGATCATATACACAACATGAGATGTCTGCTGCAGCAGGCAAACGAGTTCAATAGCCCAATCGCATGCTGTTTTGTTGATTACGAGAAGGCCTTTGACAGCCCCCACCGACCAACACTGTGGAGTGTGCTGGATTTGTATGGAGTCCCACCAAAGATAGTTAATCTTATCAAAGCACTGCATCACAACAGCCAATCGAGAGTGCGATTAGCATCAACCACCACTGAGAAGTTCCCAGTAACAACCGGAGTTCGTCAGGGCTGCGTACTGGCCCCCTTCCTTTTCGTGATACTCATGGATTATATTCTAAGGCTATCTACTTTGAATGGCGAGGGAATTCGGTTGCAGCCGGATACACGACTATGTGACCTGGAATACGCTGATGACGCGGTTCTAATAGAATCAAGCGTGGCTGATCTTGCCTCTTCATTGGGACGTCTTCAGCTGCAATCGGCCGCCGTGGGCTTAAATATAAATGTGGCCAAAACGGTTTGTATGAAAAATGGCAGTGTTGCAGACGCAGACACGCGGCTTTCATTGAACAACCGACCCATAGAGGATGTTCAGTACTTCAAGTACCTTGGTGCCCACATAGAAGAAAATGGCACCATGCAAAGAGAACTCTCTGTGCGTTTAGCACTGGCTGGAGCGGCGTTCAGCAAGCTTGGGAAGGTCTGGAGGTCTAATACATTCAGCATCAGAACTAAGGTCCGACTGTACAATGCCTGTGTCCTACCGGTCCTTCTCTATGGCTGTGAATCTTGGCACCCAACATGCGCTCAAAACACCCGCATAGCAGGATTCGAGAGCAAGTGCCTCAGAAGAATGCTGGGCATACGTTGGAATGACTTTGTGCCGAACACAGTTGTCAGGGACCTAACAGGTCAACCACTGGTCACTACCACTGTAAGATTCCGCCGACTGACCTGGCTGGGTCACGTACTCAGGAAGCCTACAGAGGACATAACCCGTCTTAGTCTCAACTACCATCCAGAAGGCAATCGAAGACGCGGTAGGCCCCTCCAAACAATTAAAAGGCTCTACGAAGCTGACCTTCAGGCCGTTGGTGTTGACTGGGATGCGACTGCTGAAATCGCAGGGGACAGGACCGCATGGCGAGGACATGTGGAGTCCATATGCTCCAACTAGGGAGCGGACATGGATGAAGAAAAGAAGAAGGGAAAGAACAGTTATTCTGCATAATTCCCGACAATCTTCCCTTGATCTCTGACGACGACATGCATATTTATTATAATTTACACTCTTATGAAAGCACCTACTACAGGTACCATATTTTGTACAATTGACTTATAATAATTGATATTTAGATGACCCGGACGGGTACCATCCCTCACTGACGAAGCTCCGCGGATATCGGTGCCCACTTAGGCCTCTATTTCATTATATTTTTATCCACATAACATTAACCCTTCGTAGCATGGTGTGACATTTCTGTAACAAACCGTCTGGTTGCTCATAGTTTTATAAACAAACGATATAGGCCGTTGTAAATCAATGTAACGGGGCTGGTACAAACCATTCTATGGAAATTTGGTGTATACCTTTTACAACTAGGTGGTATTGGTGGCGGATATTCGATTTTGTCAATAATTTCTGTGACGCTGGTTGGGACGCACGTTTGTGATTTTTCTGACAATAATAAAAATATTACAAATTTTTATTTAGTACTTATTTTTATAAAAACATACAAATAAGTTCGTTATTTTTAATATTCTGTACTTTTTTATTTAAAATGTATTGAAATATTTTTGTACGAAGGAAAATTAGGTTTGTAACATTTCTGTAACATTGAGTTATAAGGCTTAAATTTTTCCTTCTCTCTCATAGTATATCTCGAGAGCTAATTTTACTTATTAGTGACTAATATAATGTTATTTTTTTTGAATAATCGATTAACGGGGTATGACTGATGAACACTTCAATTATGAAGACAGTAAAGATGGCTTTGAGGATGATAATGATATTGGAGATCCTGATTTTTTTTTTATAAATTAATCTGTGCTCACTCGAAGTGAACACAAATACACTTTTGACATCTTTCACACTAAGCAAAGGCTTGTGTCGTGAAAGCAGAAACGGTCGGCACGGCCGGGATTCGAACCTACGACCTCCAATACGCTGTACGCATGAAAGCCGCCGATTGATACCACTGGACTGGACTACCCACCACCTCTGACCCTGATAATCAAAGTAAGCAAAGTAATTTAGACAAAAATGACATGAAATGAAGACAGACATGAATGTGGAGATTTCATGGTAGAACTGACTGACTGACAGTACACCAACTGCAACACAAACGCCAGTATCCCAAATTATCAATTATATTTCCATAAGTACTTCACGTCTTTACATCTCCTGAAATATTTGGCTCAAGATGGCATTCTTAGTCTCGGCACAATCAGAAGAAATAGATTATATGGGAGTTAATTGCCAACCGATAAAGATCTTGCAAAAATGAGAACGTGGGTTTTCTATAGAGTACATGACCAATGTTGAAGGTACAGATGTAATGACCGTTGCAAACGATGGCAAGTCTGAGTTTCTTACCATTTTATCGATCTTGCAATGGTCAACTCGTGGCTCCTCTATAGAAGAGTACACAAGAAAAAAATATGGAAGATAAACAACTGACATCGGCAGATTTTCGCCTTGAAATCGCCATGGTGTTGTGTAAGCTCGGCACAAAGAGCACTTTAAAGAGCCAAAGCATAGAAACCGATCTCCAGGCAAGAAACACGAAAAGGTCCAGCACAATATGGCCTCAAAAGGCAGCAAGGCAAGATCAAACTGGACATTGGGCAACCTGGGTGGAGAAAAGAATAAGATGTAAGCATCCAGGTTGCACTGGACTGTCCCAGATCATATGTGAAAAATGTGGGGTGGGCCTTTGCTTTAACAACAAAACAACCGCTTTAACAAGCAAAACAACCGCTTTAACAAGCAAAACAACCGCTTTAAAAACTTTCGGACCTCCTATATTTTCTTTTTTACTCTTATACTGTTCCTATTTCACATATTATAATTACCAGTATTAGTACCAATATATTATATTTTTTTTGCCATATTAACATAATGTTACAGAACTGTAACACTCCCTATTTTTATGATTTTTATATGTTTATATTAAAAATTTCAAAAAACAAAAAAATACGTGTTTGATTATTTACAAAAAGCTAACGTTTCACAAAATTTTACATATTTTGAAGATGTTGAGTTACGAAGGGTTAACATTATATTCCTCCTCCCGATGCACCCACGGCCTGCCTCAGTAAACTTCCCAACTTTTAACACACGCTACACATACATCAACCACCATTCTTCATCACATTTCACACTTAAACTTTCACTTCTATCAATTCCTACATTCATAAGTCCGGACTTTCTCATAACTCACAATATTCTACTCATTAATTCCTTACATTCATAGATTCGGGTATGTAAAACGAGAAACGTACCGTCGGTACACCCACAGAAGATTGCCAACTCTTTATACCTACAATACTAGTACCTATGTACCTTGGACTAGGGTTTTGTTATACCGGGTTGTGCGTCGACAATTGCCTTCCCTGGCCTAAACCCTTCGCTTCATTCCATAACGCTCCTACCTAATCGTATAGTTCTCTTATTCAGAACTAATCGACGTACGCTAATGCGGACATACTATTATCGAGTACAGTTATTTTAACCAGTTAATAACTTACGTATTGTCACAGCCCCCCCTAACGAGAGGCTTTCTACCTAAGCTGACCTAACTAGATCTAAGCTAAATCTAAGCTTTACTATACCTAAACCTACGATGACACTATTATGTCGCAACCCCATTATACCTAAACTATCAATTGCACCATATTTATGCAACTACCTAAGCCCTTCAAGCAAAGCAGACCATCTGCAAAGCTGGGGCTACTAAATCTCGCTATGGAATAATCCTAAGCTGAATATGATGTTCTCAGCTCTATTCTACTATCTGAAAGACTATCTAAAAACCCTAGAACAACCGTCTGCGAAGTGGCCATATCGTGATCGTCTAGAACCTAACCTAAGGACCCAAACGTTGTGGTTTTAATCTAATTGAGATTTATTATTCAACTGGATAATCCTGAAACATAAAATAGTCCAATTAGCACTGAAATAAAAGATGATAAAACATCATAGGTACTTAAATAACGATTACTTAAATAATATTATTTCTTCCTTGATTTGTATTTAATTTGTAATAATAGCGACATAAAATAAATAGATAAATATTGCACAATTTCTCGTCACATCGTGATTATATTCATTCTGCAAATAATTTAGTAGTTTTCTAACAA
Source organism: Mystacides longicornis (assembly GCA_963576905.1). Classification (NCBI taxonomy): domain Eukaryota; kingdom Metazoa; phylum Arthropoda; class Insecta; order Trichoptera; family Leptoceridae; genus Mystacides; species Mystacides longicornis. Next base: position 7,780,069 of record OY756426.1, read on the forward strand.
ATAATTATATCTTTCTCGATTGCCCTTCGGATTTAAAGGACAATTCTGGTCAGCTGTGAATCCATTGTCTTGAGAGAATTTTGCCTGTTATTAGAAATAAAGATTCAAAATCTACTTATTTACCACAACCACAGTTTCAAATTCTACAATTCTATCTACACCACACCCCCCCCCCTAATGGGGGAGGGGGAAATAGGCCCCCAACGGCCCGCCTATTTCGATTTCAGCCGGCCTAGACAAGTGCTGAATCTCTGTGCTTGTTAGACTAATTCGCGGATAAACACACATAGATTAAGGTATACATAAGCATGCACCTAATACATAACATAAAGGTTAGTAATTATTATAGAATATTTCATAATAGGGCCTTAACGAGCAATCGCTACGGTAGCTCTTGGACTCTTCCCTAGAAATATAACGAAGAAAGGAACCGATTACCGAATCTCGGATGTAAGAGGACTGAGTTTGTTAAGTTTATAAGTATTCGCTGCTACATCTACCCACATGAGTACACATTATAGTAATATGCACGCATGCTTACATAAATCCAGCAGAGACTAAAGATAAATTCCATGCAACTAAATAAAATAAGTATAAATACGAATATAAGAATATTAGTCAATTCCCAATTTGTATTAGGGAAGAAAAGGATAGGACTATTGTTAGTATAAAATAAAATAATAATATATATATTCTACTATTTGCCACACACTAGCGCAACTACCATTATTGTTAGAATACTACTCAAAGCGTATTATAAAAACACCAATCTACTATTTCAAAAAATAAAGAATGACCTCTAACTACCCTCCACCAAAACACAAACACAAGCAAGCGAAAGCACATAAAATCTAATATAATATCTGAAATGCAAAAGAAGCGAAGCACAAACAATTAAGAAGTTTATGGTTAATTATAAAATAACAATTTGAAATGAATCCTTTCTCTAAGGTCCTTATCTGAAATGGAAGAGTTTGATTAGTATCATCATTATTACACCATATGTTGCAATACCTATCTGATTACGACATATTACGCAACACTTAATAACACAATACGACCTAATTAAAATACCATTAAATTCATATCATAAATAAATCAATAAATTCATAATCTTAATCGACACAATTTAAAACTATAAAAGCTGAAGATAATCTAAAAGGAGTTATAAAATTAAATTTATCACTCCAATTGGAAAACATACATTAAGTAAAATATTATCGAAAAATATAATCCTAATGACTCTAATTAAACTACTATAAAATTAGTATTATTTACCAAATTTAAATTAAAAGGAAATATAATAATATTTATAAATGAAATAAATCATGCCATAAAGTTTAGATTATAAATAAATAAATACATTAGGCACAAAATGATGAGTTTATTATTAAAAGCTATTTATCAAGTTCAAAAATGAAAGGCAGAATAATATTCAAATGTTTTAAAAACAAATCATTATAGGTAATTTACACAAAAGGGAATATCTTTATTTTATTTGTATGTAGAAGACAAAATAATAAATATATTATTCAACGAAGAAATCAATTTGGAACCAATATAAAATATATTAAAATATTTACTTATCAAATGTTTAAACAAATCGCTATAATTTACCCAACGAAACATTAAGTTATTTTAAATTAGTAAAAATTAAAATCAAAATCTCTATGAAAATAAACAAATTGAATTAGGAAAAAATAAATTAATGAAACAAAATATAATTATCTGAATTGTCCTTGGGCCTGGTATAGATCTGTTCAGCACTGGAGACCTCCGTCCCCTTCCAGAAGTAGAAAATAACTGACCCTGCTGTTTGTAAGAGATCTTCACTCTTCAAGAGATGAGATGAACTGTCCTAAATAGGTATTTGCGACCCCTATTTATTAAAGTAAGTTTCGCAATATTTCGAGATACCTGTGACGTGTTATAGAACAGTGGTGTATAACCCCATGGGCGTCTCCAAGTTATTATAATTTAAGAATAAATCTATAAATAAAATCTAAAACTTTACTAAAATGTTAGTCCCGTCACAGTATGTTTATAATAAAATAATACTTCCTACGAACGTCTTACTACTTATGTTACATAAATTTCTACATTTTGTTTTTCCTAATTATTACGCCTACACCTCTGTGTACCCGCCTCCCTTAACAAGTTAATCGCCTAAAAACACGACATAATTTGTATTTAACGAGTATACTCAATCAAAACTATACTAACTGCATTAGCTTCCCTGACGCTATACGCTTTATAACCGTACTTCCCTACTAACCAATCTTTAAGAATATTTCTTAACGTAAACTTACTAACTAATTCTTGATTAATTTTATTTCCTTAAAATTTTAACGTAAAAATTATCTAACTATTTTAACTAATTTACCTAATATACTATATTATGGAATATAAATTGCAATTAATTTTCCTTAATTTTACGACAATTTACAAAATCTATCTAGCTCTACCAATCTCGCCAAGACTTTCCTATGGACAGTCGTTTCAGAGTCACATATACCCTTTTGTGCGGGTATATATTTTTAACCCTAGCTATATTCCTCTTGTCACCCTGGACAACTGAGTCTGTACCTCCTGATTCCCCCTTACTAAGTTTTTTCCTAATATAAAACTTCACCCAAATTCCATCGGACGCATTACTCAGAGCGTCTTCATACTGCACACCATCATCCGACCCTGTAGAATGACGGTCTATGTCCTCCGCAGGGACCTTTAATTTGCAAGTGTCATCTTCCTCCATCATGAAAACGTAGAGAAAAACTGATACTTAATACATGCCTACTAAAATTCACCACTGACTCAACTTAAAAACATTAACAGTCTCTCTCTAATACATGGCTCTGTATCACAACATTCAAAACATACCTATTTATAAAAATTATTTTGCTTAACAAATTGCTCGATCAATTATAACACATACATCTTCAGTAAGAAACTATCAATTCAATACTTTACCAGCATTCTCATGAACACAATAAATATTACATATATTTACCCGCGTTATCCATAAAACAGTAATAAAATAATTTTAACATTTTGATCGGTATCAATATAGCTTCCTCGTCAGTGTGAAATGGTCCTCAATCTCAGTTCAATCCAGTTAAACAATAATCATTCGATTATCCAAAAATCGTTCCAAACAAATTTAATTCTGCAAGAAAAAAAATTTTACACCATTAGTTTAATGTAAAAAAAAATATTTAATTTTCCCACTTGCCAACTATAAACAGCAAATTAAGAAAAAAAATTTAAGAGCGAAAATCACCTTCTATGAATTTAAACATTATATATTCGTTTCCTAAATTTTAACAATTTTATAAAACAATAAATTAAATCATTGATTATCAATCCACCAAAGAATTTGCATAAACAATTATTATAAGAGCGGTCAGGATTTGAACCTACCTTACTACGCTCGGGCACAACATGTTACAAGTTTATAAAATTTTAGCAGAAAAATTATCTACCCACTGAGTAAATTAAAATTTTCTGAACATAATTTATACCAAAAAAAACAAATGCATAACATTCTCATCGGCAAACCCGACAAACTAAAATTATACCTACCTAACTTAACTAAATGGACAAATGCCAAAAATCAAAGCGGGGCACACAGTGAGAACAATATAACTTGACAAATATAGTACCAATTACCATTCCCTCCAGAGCTTGAGCCAGATTAATGAAACATAAAAATTTCTACTTTTTTACTATCGAAAATTGTGCCTATTTGACAGCCAATTAGTTTGGATGTCAATTCTGCGCCTTTCTGACAGCCAACCAGGTTGGGCGCCAATCTGTCGCGGAGCCCTTTTTAAGGAGGTCCAGCAGACTTAGGAAAGTCACGTAGACTGCTTCGTCTATTGTGTTTTCCTGAGGATTGGCTGAAAGAAAGAACACCTGGGGGCTTTTCCCCTTCTGCCCGGCTAGAGGCTCTCTGAAACAGACTCGTTATCCCTCTGGATTAACTTTGCACAATCTCAAGGGTGGATTAAAATAGTTTTGGCTCAAGAAGACTCTGGAAATGGTCATAGGCTCTAATAAAAGAATTTGTTTATAGATACAAAGGAATTTCACAGTTTATTCAAAACATATTTTTCATTGATTATTGCTTTCAACTTAATTTCATTCTAATATGGAATTTTTCAAATAATAATTCGTTTAATCAAAACTATAATTAATTTAACATATAATTCACTATAGGTGGAACTCAAAACCCAAAATTTGCATTGTCATCGCAGTTTATCAAAAAAAAAATGTAAAAACAAATTATGACCCAAGGTCAAACAAGAAAATTACAATTCTACATATAACAAAACTTAACGTTCGAATTATCCACCTTCTCAATCATTAATCTATGTAAATTTATATTTTACCCTGGTTATACCAGTCCACAATAAATAGCACAAGTAAAATACTACATTCTTATATGACTTCAGTAAAAAGAATTTGAAAGAAAGAAATTGAAATAAAATTCGTGTACTGTTTGCATGCTTATGGAAGGAAATTGCGGTTATATACTTAACTCAGGTTCGTAGACTTCTTCTAAAGTAAATTCTGGCTGACTACAATCACTCCTCCGATCCTCTCAACTACTAGGCATTCCCTCAAATATTTGGCATCCGCAACCCTCCAATTTATAGATTATCTCCCCAATAATACTGTTGAGCAGCTACTTTGCTTGGTTCTCGTCTCCAATCCACATCGTTCCAAAATAAAAAATAGGAGCCCGCATCGACAAATGTGAATATAAGTTTTACCCGCGATAAGGGTTAAACTGTTTTACGCACTGCCCAATACGTTCCATCCAACCTTTAGTCCAAACGATTGATTTCAATTATTAAAACTCCGGGTTATTTGCCCATGACTAGGAGTTTCTTTTCTCCCCGAATACTACGATATTTTCTCCATATACTAAGACATTTTCTCCCCAAGACTAGGAGTTTGTCTCCCCCAGACTAGGAGTTTGTCTCCCCCAGACTAGGACATTCTCTCCCCAAGACTAGGACATTTTCTCCCCCAGACTAGGAGTTTGTCTCCCCCAGACTAGGACCCGCTTTTCTGTAAATAAAATTTACAAAAAAGTGTCACTAATAAGAAAATTATATGATTGTCACAAAGGCTACATTGCAAAGACATTACTGTATAAATTTCACGACCAAATTTAACTCTTATTTTAAACATTACGTACCTCTTTATACTGCGGGTTGAATTTAGCACATTATAATTTACACCACACAAAATTAAACTTAGTTAAATAAAATAAAAATCTATATTTCTATTCATCTCGCGCGATGCAAAAATGCACCGTCACGGCCTGTATCCCCCGCTGTGATTTTTACAAATGCCGTCGCATAGCAGTGCGCTTCGGGTTACCTCGCTCGTATTACCTACCCATAGCAGATCAGCCCATGGTAATATTCCATCAACGTAGAATATTGGCACTCCGTGAAGGTGAGATTGGATATCCATATTTATGGAATACATGTTTGTATAATTTTAATGAAAGAAAACTGGAATATACTATAAAGCATTTACGGCAAAGAAAAAGCAGTATAATATTCAGCTCTATGAGATGACATTAAGAGATACGGTAATTATTATCGGCTTACGACCCTCTTTACTGCTATTTCGAAGTCTGTTTATGTGTGATTACCGAACGTTAGCAATTTCACTTTTTGATTAACACATTTCAAATTCTCGATCCATTCTTCTTCTTTCTCATTTAGTCCACTGCTTAGCAATAGACCCCCTCACCCCTACCCTAATCTGATTTCAGGAAGGAAATTGGACAGTCGCTGAAAGTGTCTTGTTTGTATGGAATTTATGTTTTCTCTCGATAATATCGTGGGAATTTAGTCACATAAAGATAACGCGGTTATACCCCGATGCTCGGTAATATGAGCCTCTTTAGTTTTCTAGCAGTGGGTACCGTGTGGAGCTGAGATTGAAATATGGGTCGACTAGGTGTTTTTCGCCATCATCTTTCACTCCGCATTGTGATCATTCTGAAAGCATATTTGTTTAAAAAAAATGTTTGCCGTCAGCAAGATTCAAACACGCACCCTTCTCCAGAACGTTATAATATATATTTCGAGTGGTAGTCGACAATTCCTACAACATATTTATAAGTACCTCACTGTTCAATAGAAGTGAAACCTATAAGAAAATGAGAAGAAATGTTAACTCTACTCCATGTTACCTACATAGGCGCTATGTATTTAAATGGTATTTTGAAATATCTGTTGAAAATTGTTGAAAACGAAAAAAAAACTATCATAAAGTGAGAATAACATACCTATCTCATTCTTTTCGCTTAGCATTAGATCTTACTTATCCGCTTTCACATAAGCGCCGTTGTATCGAAGTGTTACTAGGTAGGATTCAACTCCAAACACAACACACATCTTCCCCATAATACTCCCGTGAATATTCCAGGAAAGAGATGGGGTAGAGATAGCGGCTCCTCTCCCGCTGAAGACAGCCGTATAATCCCCATCTAGGGCCGGGCTTGATGAATGACATTGGTGTTTCAAACTGGAAAATCTTTCTAATCCGCTCGACGCATTTCTCAACTTCTCCTTCCAAATATTTTGCTTACTGCTTATTATGAAAAGGATATTTCTAACAAATTCCTGTTTCTATTTTTTTAACCATATTTTTACTTTTTATTCTTGTTTCGAAATATTCAAAAGATGCTTCACCTCATTATGAATTTAAAAACTCCTTATAAAAGAGGTGGATTAGCGGTTGTCTCGACTACTCACCTACGTACTGAAGTCGTGATTCGATACGGATCATTTTTATTCCTTATCTCTCAACAAAAGGTTACCCCTAGAATATATATTTTATCTACCACCAGGGCGATGGTTTATATATTACTAGCTTTCCCAACAGACATTGTCCTGTGTTCCTAACTATGAATATTGAATTCGAATTCGTATAATTATAAGCTTTATACCTTTTAACCAATTTTATTTAGATCGATGCATCTGTTTCAGACCATATATTTTCCATTTCCACATTCTGTCAATCGCACCAACTATCAAACAACTGACAGTTCCTGTCAAACTTTAATTTAATTTCATTTTTTCAAATTTGGAATAAAAAATTTATCGTCAAAAGTACTAAAATAATTTACCAAGACTCGCGTCTTATTTTTTGCTGTTGACGCGTAAGAGTTATCATGACAGTTCCTTTTGTTTTCAAACTACTTCTTTTTAAAGTAATCTTTCAATAGTAATTTTATAGCATCAGACCACTTTTTCTATTAATTCTGTTTAAAAAAATAAATACTTGAACTTTTAGATGCCACCTCTTGCGTACGTTATTTATGATCAAGTCACTGTGTAGTTTATAACTTAAGTTGTTTCTTTGATATTCACAACTCATAATAATTGACAAGTCAATAACACTTAACCATTAAGACAAGGAATGATTTAACTGGCATTTCTATAAAAGGATTAAGAGCCGGCTTAGCCAAACAAGAACACAAGAAAACAAACACAATTCCTATTCGGGTACCTGCTCACATAATATTTACATAATATTTAATTTGTAAAATATTTTTTTTAATATATTTCAATTTGTAGTGTTTATTTAAAAATTCCCATTTTAAGACTGCTGTTTTTCATATTAATTCGAAATATTTGCTAGATATTTTATGTACTAGTTGAATAAATAAAATATGTCAAAATAAGAAGGCGTTTAGTCTCGGTTGTTCAAGTTACGAAAAAAAACACATTTTCATTTACCTATTTATTATTTTTTTAGATATTTTATACCCAAAATATAGTAGAGATTAGGGGGGGGGGGGTTAGCATAAATTCTTATCGTCTGGGGGAAAGGGAAGGTACAAAATGTCGCCTAAAACATCAGTAATGGAAAATACTTTTCAACGAATTTTTACGTTTTACGTTCTAGCTTTTATCGCTTTATGTTCCATTCAAGGCTAGTATATGACTTAGCAAACCATAAACAAGTTTTAACCCATCCAAATTATATTTATAGATTATTATACATATAAATATATTCACAATGGGACCCCTGCTGAATAATGTGGGTGGTAGTTCAAAATGTCTCCCATGTTAATCGGTTCATTTGATGTCAATATTTGGAATTTTATTGTAGTTTCAAATGTTTGGTAGTTAACCTAAAAATATCGATACCTCGAATGTATAATATTGCCGTAAAATCAATCGATAATCTTAATAAACTTTACACATTCCAAAATTGCCCTCATTCCTTAAGAATCCGGTAATAATATTTTTTATGAACAAAGTTTGCGTTCGACTTTTGGACCGTGTTCTAAATTTCTCGTTTCTTTTATTTTCACATTCAAAATAAAATATATAATATAGCACCATAGTTAACGTACGAATGTTTCCAAAAATTTTGAATGTAATTATAATTCTTCTATATATGTATAGACAATCTTTCCATCCAAATTGTTAACATAGACAAATATATTTGATATTTTGCCCCATTTTTACTGTGAATGTTTGCTTCTGGGTGTGTGTGATGTTAGTCCGCATTCCATTGTCACTATTTTCCTGATTAGATATATTACAATCTTAAAAGTAAACTCAGAACGCGCTGAGAATAATATATACCTTTTCAGCCATATTTTTGTATTTCATTTTAAATAAATTTAGCTTTAAAATAATTTATTTTAATATTCAAACAAGGGGGCGTCCATTAATCACGTGAGGCCAAAAGGGGATGGGGGGGGGGGTCTAGTGAGAAAATCACGTGCAATTATTTTTTCTGATGAATTTAAAGAAACACAGTTGCACTTTCAGAAATTAAAACAAAGACGAAAATTAAAATCATAAGTGTCTTAATTCATTGTACTAAAAACCTACACGTGATTTTCGGGGGGAAGGGGGGGATTCTGAAACATCACCAGGGGGGAGGGGAATCTAAAAAGCTGCAAAAAACATCACGTGATTAATGGACGTTCCCCAATTTATATGGTTCTTATACTATACTGTAATTTTTTTACGCATATTCTTTAGTGTAGTTAACTGTTAGACCGACGGTGTGGCGATGTGACGTTTCCCATAAATCTACGAACAGACCTGGACCCCTCGTGTACGGCCTTACTAATTGTGTGTATAATTGTAATTTATGAACTTCAATTACGTAATGTGTTTTTTTTAATCTCTCATTGGACCAGTTGGAATAATTAAGTTTTCGTTTTTATTTTCAAATAATTAACCCACTTATCTTCCGCTATGACCCGTGATACGTGTCTATACCTACATTATACTCGTACGTTAATTATGTGAGTCTGCGAACACCTACGATTGATGTAGTGAACACTTTTCAAGCTATGAAAATAGTTTGTCTACGTACGGCTTTTTATTTTTCATTCGATTGCCCGATTCAAAAAATCTTCTTCGTTTGAAATTCCTACCAACATTTACGCTCCTTTTAACTAACCAAAAGCTTTAAATAATGGAATAAAAGTTGAGTGTTCATAAAAGCAATATATAATTTTAAGGTTGCGATACAAAAAAGGGTATATTTCTATTAAATATGCTCGCAGGTACTTATTTAAAAATTCACAAGTGAAGTAATGTTTGAAAATTTGCGGTTCGTGTTTATGAAATTTTAATTTACCTACCCACATATTTATGTTAATTAACCTTGAATAATTTAAAGGAGGAAAGGTTTTTATGTTTAAAATCATTAGTCTGTGTTTTTGCAACGCCTTAAAAAACTTCGTTGAAACCAAAAAGAATCGATCCCCTTGAGAGTGGTTAGAACACATCGGTATCTCCGTTCCAATAATAAAACTGTCGATTCATTTAATTTTCGAAATAATATTTTTCCCTCAATATTTTTTACAAGGTATAAAAAAGCATGTCCCAGGCGAAAACTTCGTTAGCCGGCTCTTGTTGTTTTAAATCTCCCTTTAACTTTTCAGATATCGGTTACTAAGTACCTTCCTTGGAAGTTATTTTTTTCCATGCACCCATCCCTCCTAGCTCTGTACCGCCCTATAACCTATGTACTTGTTGGTAAAATCCCAAGATAAAAAAAAGTGTCGCGAGCCAACAAATTTATGACACCGCATAAAATGTGTTAGAGTAACTGTAATATTCCCTTTGTGAAATATGTGATTCTTTTTTAAGAAGTTTTATTATGGATGATATTGGGTTAGAAAATACTAGTTGGAGTTTACTCAACTTTACTACAAGTTTTACTTAGGTATTATAGACTTACTACACTCATTCCCCTATCTTACCACACACTAAATCTTTCATAATATTGACATTTCTTCTTTGGTCAGTTCGGTTTCTCCATTTAGCTCCGTGATAAATGATGTCTCAATAAATATCATCCACTACGTACGTAATTGCTTGTAATATTTTTTATGATCCCTAAGCTTCTTTGTCCATCCTTCACATCACATCCAAACAACAGTACTTTCGGCGACATTTATTCACAAATATCTTTTACGGTTTAAAGCTGCTTTCAAAAATTAACATATTCGTACATCTCTGTCCGTTGGGTGTTCTAATTTCAAATGTTCATAAACTTTATTTTGTCTTAGTATGAATTTACAGTGTTCGTAATGTCACTTTTTTTCTTGAAAATACACTGTTCGTGAAATCATTTTGAACCAATTCTAATTATTTTGAACATGATATTTTTAATGTTCGATTTTTGAATCAAATAATAATTCGTTCCTTCTCAAATCAAAAGAGCGTGTTATCAATATTCGTTCACTGTGAAAAATTTATGAGGTCGTTATTCATTTCATGTATTATTCGGAGTGCCGGTTAAAGTGTTATCCTCTCTGCAGTGTAAATCTCTTAATATTTCAGAAAATATTCTTCTTAATATTAGAATAATAACAGTAAACAGGATGAAGAAATATTATATATGTACAGACTGTATATTTTACAAGTCTAATTCGCGTAAATTCATATTATAATCAGCATTCCTGTTCTATGTAAGTCGGCTTAGTGTTGTACAAGCACTATCCATCACTTCGTGCCGAGTCTTATCACTAAATTCTAAAGGTGAATCGTGACGTTGGTTGGTTCTTCACAAAAAAACCCTTGCTGCTTTACTATTAGAGCGAAGTTGCCTGACACGTCGACTCTTTCTATCTTTCACCGCCTTCTCACATTGAATAATACACGCGTCCTTCCGTTAGATGTTTTGACGTGGGCAGCTCGCGGGTCTCGTCTAGTATTCATACTATTTCATACTACCTACTTGACTACAAAATATGCACTTGCAATCGAAAAGTTCCTGAAAAAAAATTTACACATTTTTTTAACTATCTTTTAGATTTACGGTTTTAAATATGTTTTTAAGCGATAGTCCAAGGCAATAAGCTCGTCATCTTATAATTATTACCAAGCCAACTTTATGTTAGTTTAGGAAATTGTTTCAAGTTCCATCATAGAACAGAGAGTGTCGGGTTTCCAAATTTTTTTTCACCACACTCAATTCCTCCATAAAAACATAAATCTTCAAAATTAATGAGCTTTCTATTTTGCTATTTTTTTTTCTCCTTTTCAACCGCAACGGAACTCACCTATAAGCAATGACGTTGGCGAATATTTTTCCAATTCAATGATTTTGCAATTTTAATCGAACTATTCGAAACTGCGGCAATCGATTCGAAATTCAAAATAGTTCCGTTGCATTTTGTTCTTAAATTAAAACGAGCGCCAAATATACGGCATTATTTTATTTTGAAAACGTTCTTTTATTCTTCTGATGATACAGTGTGTCTGGTGCAAGGAAATTTTAAGCGCAACGAAATATTTTGTTGCCAGGCAAATAAAACTGCAACAAGATGAAATATTATATTTGGCGAAATTTCGTTTTTATTGCAATTCACGACCATGCCGCCATATTGTTCACTACAGTTCAGTTAAGGCAGAATTTACTTAGTAAAGTATATTATTTTCTTTTGTCATACATACTTTATTTATTTTAGTGTGCTGCATACAATGTTTCATTTATTTCATTTTATTTCCCAATAGTGTTCTTTGGTATTAAAAGGTTTTTTATCAGCCATTCTTTTTTACGTTTAAATAATTTTATTCATATCGCCTTCTCGCGTCGGCGTCTTTTTGGATTTACCGTTTTTACGAGTTCACTTTTTTATAATTGTCAAATGCTTTTACAATAATTTAACATTAAAACATATTTATATGTCAATGTTAACTTTTTTTAATATTTTAGTTATCTTTTGTGTTATCGAACTTAATATTATTTGCTGACACCCAATCAAATTATGTCAAATTAATTTTGTTGAATTTAAAATTTAATTTGCAAGATGTTTTTGTTTAAGAATGTCCCAATATGTCTGATTGATTGAACATTCGAACACTTCGTGTGAATTTAAGCGAACGAGAACACGAAATTCTATTGGTTTTCGTATTAAAAGTTCTTTATTTGAATTTGACATTTGACGTTCAATGAATAATGAAGTATATTTTGATTTTAATTTAACGTATGTGACAAAAATGATGCTCATTTTTAACAGTTATCAGCAAAACCTGTCGCACGACAGGCATAGAAAAGAGTCATTAATAATTTGACGATCCTTTTAATCGTTTAAAGGTTCCCAGTGTTGCAACGCTGCGCCCTGCTGACAATTTTACATTTCTTTCCATAGCAGAAGTTGCACGTAGGAATATTTTATCAAGTAGGTACCACATATTTCGTCAATATAATTTTTTTACGGACACCTGTTATTATTGATTTTCATAGCTACTATCTATCGACTTACAGACTAATAATAAGTGTATGAAAAATGTTTCGTATGGATTTGGAGTATTTCAACGAAAATTCTGTTTTACGGAAAAAATTAACCGATTACAATAAAGGATTAATCTTTTTTTTTAGAGCAACATGTAATGCAAATGGTCAACCTGCTGTTAAAATAATTTGACATATCATCTAGTTTATTAAATAGTAGCGCACAAAGCAGATGAAAGAACTGAACTGAACATTTCATCGACTGCTCGAAAATTCCACGTACGGTGTTAGTAGGTAGGGGGCACAAAGCATGCTTCTCCCCGATGCGGCCCTGTCTGCGCAATAAAATGATAATGCGAATATTTGTATTGTGTGAATCTAACCTTTAGCTGGGGCCACATTAATATGTATTTGCGGATAAATAATACATACCGGCTGCAGCCACGGCGCGCATGTAATGTCATCCACACAATATGACTGCACAGACACTTGGCTTTATGCTGTATATCTTCACTTCCTTTCACAGACCACCCGACAGTTTCCTGTTTGCTTTCTCCTCTATTACACAACATAAAATAAATTCGAAAGCAAAATTCATACTGCAATAATCTATCATAGAATAGTACTACATGTTGAAGTGTGTAATTTATTTATTTTTTTCTAATCAATTTATTTCAAATAAAAATATAGACAAAGGAATAATACATTTTGTAAAAAAAACTTTCCACAAATTTATTTCTCCTCATGTTGTTCATATCTACATCCCCTTCACTACCTGTTTACAGGATAATTAGAAACTATGAATGTGTGTACATACGAAACATGTCAGGAGAAATAAATTTTGTTAAAGTGCTTTAAAGTTTTTTATTTAACTTACTTATAGAATATACTCCTCAATAAGTAAATAAAGTGTATTTATTAATATACGAGAATTTATAGCATTTAAGTCATAATGTTCATATTCAATGAGTACCTACTAAATGACGCAAAACGCGTTAAGGAAATTCACACAAATAAATGTTGGTAAAAAAATTGCAAAAAAATAATCAACAATCACCGATGTAAAAGTGGATTTCTTACCGAGCTCCCTCGGCCCAAACTATCAACGAAAACCCCCATTGTTTGTTAAAATAAATACTCCGTAAGCAATAGAAATTTCAAAATAAGATTAACTAAAACATCAGATTTAGTTTCTAAGAAATCTCCCAAAATTCTTAATTAAATATCTTTTGAATTCGTTTGATAGGGATTCCGGATATAGAAAAGATGCATGCTTTTTGATTAAATACCGATTCCAAAAAAGAAATTCGTTGATACGTTACTCGTATTTAAAAATGATGACATAAGACTAATAAAATTTCTTGGAATAATGTGTACTTACAGTATAATACGTGTACAGCAACGTTGTCGTTTTGAAGCCTCAAACTTGCGGGTTGATTGGACGTCTATAAGCGCTTTTACTCAACAAGCCCCAGACGAATAGGAAACGTAGAGATTCCTCGTGTTGATGCCGTCTTGGAGAAGTGGGACAAGCTCCAACATACCACACGATTCCTAGGGTGCAGCGAACATGCCAGTAGAATTCATTCTTAAATCTTCTTTCACATCAAGTAAAAATTCCTAAACCTAATACTAACCTATACTTGGTGCAAAAGAGAAAAAAATCTTTCGTTATATAAGTTATATTCTGTATGTGAAAACAATATAGAATATTTTCTTCTTAGCAAAGCAAGTTAGGACAAACTGTGATGAAGTTAAAAATTGTACGAACTTTTCCAATACAGTCTAAGGAGAGAAGGAATATAGACGCTTCTTATTATAGGGTGCGTTTACACCAAACGAATTTAGTGCCAGAGTATTTTTTTTTAAATGAATCTGGGCTCACCTAAAGTGAACACAAATACACTTGACATTTTTCACAGAAAGCAACTTGCGTTATGAATGAGGACGATCGTCGACACCGGTGGGAATCGAACCAACGATCTTAGCTTTGAAAGTCGCCGACCAAACCTCTAGCCTACCAACCACTAGAGGATTCTTTCTTGATAGTAAATATGGACACCAAGCAAACTAGAAACTTGTATGGCTGATGGAAAGGAGGGTTACGCAATGACACATTTTTGCTGTTAAATTTTTTATCAAACGTTTTAAGCGACCTCCATTTTAACTACCCCTTTGAAAATTCGTTCATCCTGTATGCCTCCCCGTATGAATGTAGAAGTGTGAGTAGCTCTTCTGTCTTCATCCCTTACACTGACACTCTCCTCCCCGCAAACACTAGACTTAATAAAGCTTGTTTCCTGCCAAATTAAATTTAAATAAATTACCTAATTATTAAAGTACGTGTAAGTAGTCAAAAAAAAATGATATATGAGATGCCTTGGGAGATTCGCGGAAATCCGCGACATTTTTTTTATATTAATTACAAACACATAAAATACTCGTGTGAATTTGCTGAATTATTTTTTTTACTTTTTCTCTCTCTTGACTGCATGGGACGTAATTCTCAAACATTTTGTTTACCCTACATAGCCCAAGAAAAGCTTTTAGGCTTTGAACATGGGACATTCTGAAATCGTAGATGAGTTTATCTCGCTACAATAAAAAGGCGACAGACAGTTTGACAATGTGAGATGGATTTGACGAAGCTGTCTCACATAATTTGTTTTAGCTTACTACCCCCAAGATGGCCTTTAAAAAAATATCTTTACTTACAAATGTTTTTTTAAGATGTCAAATATTACACAAGTTCTCAATTATAACTGTAATTCTTCAGTCGCCCAACTTTCTGAAGCTTCAAATATTCTTTTTCACGGCATTGCATCTGTTAGTCAAGCGACGCAGCAACCTTCTAAAGATTGACCAATGAAACTTCCTACAAGCAAATGGTCAGTAAAGGATACTTGGGAATACGGAACTATTCAGTAAAACTTACTAGATAAAGTCTTAAAAGTATTTATCTTGACGTGGATGTATGTCCAAGCCACTAAACAGTGTTTATCACTTAATACTGTTTTCTCCTTTATGTAATTTTTAAGCTCGGGTGTTTGCAAACTTAACAATGAGCTGGCTCTAAGAAAGGAAATATCGTTACGAAAAATTTCAGCGGGTCTCTCCAATCTCGGTATAAAAATATCCCAGCATCTCTTGCAACAACGCCGCACTTAAACCGTACAAAGTAATAACATCATAATATGTAACTTTATTACTTTGTCACTGCTCTGGTTTACACATCTGCCTGTAACGCCAATGACATTTAGCGTTCTGCTGTGAGTAGTAATATATATTCCCTTTGTACCCAACTATGCTCCGTTTTTATCGCACATCCCTAACCACCCTTCCTGCTACCCCGTTCTTGTGTTTCCTTTTTTTGTTGTTGTTGATAAAACCAGCACCCGTTATATGTATATTATTATATAGTCTTTCTGCCTTTTCAAAACTGTGTCAAAGCTGCATTATCATATGTATATCTTGGCTTCCGTGCGGTTTCCGTACACAAAGAAAAATATTTTACACAGGGTTGAATACCAAAAGATTTTATCGTTAGTTCGTCAAGCATTTTATTCATAAAGGGAAAAAGGTGTCATGATGACAAAATAGTGATTCATTCATTTTCTCCGCATGCATTTTATTTTTTATTGCTGTAATGGGTTGACAATTTTCATTACTGCGTACATTTTACACCCATCACTTCGTATCCGCAAAAGCTCTTCTAAAGAGAATCTAAAGACATTTCTCAAATAGCTTACCTCCTTTAACATCCGACCTGACCTTTTTCGAAACCGGAATCAATGTGATCGATTGACTATTTTTCACCGTTAATCACGGCTTCTCTCAAGTATTTTTCTCCATTTTTTTCTAGATGTATTGTGATCTAGATTTTGCTTCTTTATTACAATCAATCTTGTCACGGAGAGTTCTACTTATATTGGCAAAGAAGCAATCTTCTGATGAATCCTACCAAATGACTGATAAAGACTAAGGACCAACGTTAAATACAATAATTCTTATATTACGATATAAGCATAATACATTTTTAAATACTGTCAAAGCTTTATGTTCTGGAAACATAATATTATTTTAAGAGTGAATACGATGATGAACCCCGAATTGACTATCGACTATATTAGAACCTTTTTCCTGTTTTATTGTTTTTCGAAACCATTCAACTTCAGTGATCGGTTTTTCTTATCCTTTCCTGCACTGCTCTTTTACACTAAGAAGCCATGCATTCACCTTCTAACAGTCGCGCGTCTGCTCCTTTAAACTTCGTTCAAATTATCGGATGGAGAAAGTTTTATTTCTCTTCCTTCTGCATTTTGCTCAGATTTGATATCTTACAAACCTCGATGACTGATCAAAGCTCTCTGACAACTCCAGAAACTAGTTTGGAACTCCGTTAAAGGTGACCATGTTTTTCAAGATTTCCTGATTCGAAAGCTAAGATGTTCCAAAAAGTGACTTTACTATTGTCTCCATCAATGTTCATGAAGTACTTGGTGTTGGTTAAGTCAAGTACTAAATAATCGATTTGCTTTTTTAATTACTTACTTTCTCTACTACAATTCTGTTGCGAATTCAACCTACATAATGACAAAATTTAAATAGCGTTTAGTAGGGTGAAATTAGAATTTTTCACCGTAAATTCAGCGGGTGGTTTCTACCCTTAATAACTTCAGTTAGGCTAATGAGGATTAACGGGGAAAGGAGGCACCGCGTAAAGGGAAGATTTTAATTTGTTTTTATTTAACATTTAGGTTTCTGCCATTTTCCCTTTTGCTCCACTTTTTGTTTCATTTTGTTCCGTCGTGAATAATTATTCTGCTTCTCTATTACATAAATAACTCCGCCTTGAGGTACTTATTCTACTTTTTGGTATAACCGGATATTTTTCATGTTCAAAACTATTTCTTTACCACGAAATTGGGGTGTTTTTTTTTAATTATCTCGTATTTATGAAACAAAAAAGGTCTAATTTGAAAGAGAGTTAGATACTTATAACGTTTGGAAAATGATTAACGTTTATAACGTTTGAAAAAAAATAGAGCTATAAAAGGAGACAGAATAATATGTAGCTTGAACCATGTTACTGAGGCTATCTTATCTTGGAAAAAGACATGATTGTGCAGAATCATTGAAAAAAAAACATATCTTGGTAGATTAAAATAAACAGTTGTTTCATGCCACTTTGAGTTTATACGAACGGTAAAAGACGGTATCCCAATCAATTAAAATAAACTTCTAACATTAGTCTATAATCCATCGGTTAAGTAAGTTAGATAATAACATATAATCCAACTGTACACGACTCTCATATTATGCACGGTCAAGTTATTAAGACATCAAAAGGTCAAACATTACAAGAGTCTATCATTATAGGGGCCACTCCGACCCCCTACTAATACAATTGATACCTCCATACTATTTACGACTACACACATTACTCTAAGCCATGACTATTATTTTCTTTGGGTGTTTGTTCAAACATTCACTTGACTAACTGTAATTCGTCTTTCACTAATAATTCATTGTTATGTCTGTTTGTTTTGATCTATGCTGTTTCCGCTGTCCAAATGGATAAATCTTTCATTCATTATTAACCTGTATGTCCAAGACCGAGTCTTAAACAGTTTTATATTCTCCACATTTCCTATTATTAGCTCTTTTTTTGTTTATTTGTGTGTTCGGTACACATCTCGGTATCGATTTTTAACAAGTTTCCCTCTACTAGCTAGACATTCGATCGTGATCGATTTTTTTCAACACTTTTAGCCATTTTTAAGAAGAATTTGGCTAAGGACAAAAAATATACGAACAAGTTTTAACTCTTTTTCGGGAAATAACTTGTATGTATATCTTAATGTAAATCCTTTTTCATATAGGTATGTCTGTATTCAACTTGTATTCTATTCTATAAGGTTGTAAATTATTATTATATCTGTTGGAAAAATATGTTATTTTTAAAAAGATGTTATCTTATAAAATCCTTTTACTACATTGTAATAACTAACAATTTCAAACATTCAAAAGAAATCATTTTACATAAAATTTTAAAATAGATCTTGGAATACATCCCTGTGGTACTCCCTATTTTATTAGTATCTATTGAATATCTCTATGTGTATAGTTATTACTTATTTACTTGTTTCCATGACGTTGTGACTTATTTCTTATGACGTGACATTTCTAATATTTTGTGAATTATACTTATCTATTACTTAAGTAGTTCTTTTAAAATTTTATTTTGATCTCTTGATCTCTTCTAAACTGTGGGATGTAACCTACTTAATGAATCATGTCAAAATCATGCCAGAAAAAAATCTTGAATGAAATTACCAAAGATGCGAGACAAAATTATAATATTTCGCGTATAAGGTCTACCACATGTGAGGAAATTTACATTTTTATAACGTTGTACATAATAATGCCTACGCATTGTAGATCTGCAGAATATCACCCTCTTAATAGGCCTGTCAAGAACACAGTTTCTGTTTTAAAAATAAAGTCCTTCGTTAATATTAAGGTTATAATCTGTTACTGACTTTAGTACGCCTTAAAATAAACAAAAAAAAACTCGTTCCTTTCGTTCTTGAAATTATAATAATATTTTACTATATCAACAAACCAGTACCTACCTTAAGTATTGTCTAAGTTTGAGCGCATCATTCGAAATCACTATCAAATTGGATGTTTCCAAATTGCATGAAGATAATTATATATTATAAACACAGACAAAATGCATGAAGTGCAGGATAAAAATTCTAAGCGTTCTTTTCTCGACTCTTCAGTATAAAATTCTTTGATGGACTTATTTTTGACAGCTCATACATATATATATGAAATATCAGGAATTCATTTCGATTATGTTTTAAACGGATACATGGTGAATGTATATTACCTACGTAGTATTTAAAAATAAATAATTTATACGAGTATAGATACATATGTTCTGATTACAATTAAAACAATGGCACTTCGAAAATTCTATGTTCGAATCTTTGTGTTGAATGTTCATCTTTCAAGACCAAAGCTCAGCTTAGTCTTATAAAAGTGTCGTATGTCAAATAATATTTGAATAAAAAATATAACGGTAGAGTATTTAAATAAACTGACAGTCACTTTATTATATTTACTTAGTGTTTTGGTAGTTTGATGTAAACTTAATATTGGAAAAATAACCTCTTGAATACTCTTAAATAAATACGCCTTGTTTGCATATCTTTCTTCTGTTCCATTATAATATTACAGGGTCTCCGTTATTGGTAAACTCGTTTCTTTGATAATACCTGCCCATTTTTGTAGGTTATGTTTTAAATATTGGATTATTTATTTATTTGTTACTACTACAGAATCTAATGAGTTTTAATGTATACGTGATACTATCATCTTACCATAATAATTCGGTAAACTTTGGTTTTAACGGACGGGCCTTTTCTTGCAACAACATATACAATAACGTAACATTTTATATACGAGACTTATTTCCTACTACCCCGACATCTCTTGGATTTTTTTTAAAGTTACGCAATAATAGAGGAAATTTTTTTATTACAAACTTATGACCCGACGAACTTCATCCCCCATACTAATCAACAATAATTATTACATAATGCAATACATTATTAGCTTAATTTGATTCAGTTTTTTTGTCGTAAACTGTATTTATTTCATGTAGTGAGTCAAAATATTTTTAACTATTCTGAGTTAAGAGATAATGAAACTTATTGCAAATAAAACAAAATTTGTTTTAAGATTAAGTTTTATTTTGGCGTCACCATTTTTGTTTGCAAAGGCTCAGTTTGATCACTGTTGGAGAATTCTACCATAGTGAGAGATAAGAAACGTATCGTTCCTGGATATTTCTCATAACGGCCGAGAAACAGTGATAGAAACATTAAGAAACATCATGATAATGAGTTTTAATGAAACACAGTCGCACTTTCAGTACCTAGGTATATTTTCATTCAGTCTCGAGATTCGATAAATTTGATTTGATAAGTTGCTCTTTAAATTGTGACGAGTTTGAAGAAAACTTGGTTGCAGTTTTTCTACACTCAATTGAATCTCTAGTACTTTCATCTCTTAGGAATTGTTACGCTCCAGAATTTATTAAAAATTCTGAAAGTGCAACATAATGGGCTTTCCTGCAAATACGCAAACCTTCGGAAAAAAATATATTATTTTTATGTTTTTTGTGTTAATATTAGCCTTGATACCAATTTTAGACTCAATTTTATTTAAAATTTCCTACATCATAGAAAAAAAAGTCCACGAACAGAATAGAATTTTTCATTACAATAGAGGGTTTAGTCGTTTTATATTCTGTAAATTATATTTCAAATCTTTTAGGGTTTTTATTAAGGAATGCTCAAACGTAAATAAGAAATTGGGTCGCTTTATTAAATTTAACATTTAGGGGAAGATAAAGGTTTTTTTTCGTATTTTATTTTGATCAAATTGTTTAATTTCAGAATTTCTCTTTGGGTACGAAAAAATGTGACATATTAAAATTGTTTCCCTTTTTTCCAGGATGACAAGGTTCGGGAGTGCACAGCGGTTGTGGGTCGGATGGTGAGAGCGGACAGGACCGCTCCTTCACCTTCCGCGCCTACCCGCTTCTAGCGAGGGACCACACCATGGCACTGCCTGGCGCTAAATTAATCCTCTTCATATTGGTCCATGGAGCAGCGGCCTGGAATCCAGATCCAGGCGCAAAACTCTACGTCAAATACGGTAAGATTGTTTTCAAACTAATTAAAGTTCATTTTAACTGTCTTGTACTGTCTTTACACTCGGTTATAGAGGTTGAGTGTACTAAAATGCGTTCAATAAGATCAAGTTATTCTTTTGCAATTACAATTTGATTTCAAAACCAAGACAAATGATGATAAAATGTTACGTCTAGTCAAGAATACAGCTCCGGATATTAACAGTCAACACGAGGAATAAAATAGAAGCCTTCTTTTTTGTCACTAGGTTGGCCACATATGCAATATTCTTCACTGATATATTCATTGCTGTTTATGGGTAAGAACACGTAGAAAGTCGATTCTGACCCGCGCCGAATGGCGCAAAGAATATTACTATGCATTTGAATGGGGATACCCACAGAAAAAGCATGAACCCGCTTTCCGGCATGCCAATTTAAATGCATTGAAACCATAGACAACAATCTTTGAGCCGGTCGGCGCGGGTCGGAATTGGCTTTCTACGTGTTCTCACCCTATAGCACTACCGTATTCCTAGGAAAGCATACAATAAGAGAGGTAAAAAATCAGAGCTCCTGCGCCGAAGTTGACCGTGAGTTACCCGTGAGTCATGACTGTTCAGACGCGTAAGATTGCATAATATCTGCATTGTCCATGATTTTTTCCCTTGCAAAAATTGTTATCAAAATTTATTTATTTATCGTATGGTCATATGTACATCACAATATGTTTAGAAACAATGTAGATAATTATATTGTATATTAAAATATATCATAAACGTCAGATGTAATCGCTTGTAGTTACTTGTACCAATATTCAATTTCTTCTGTATTCATTGTTTTCTTTGTCTTCTCTGTGATGTGATGTACGCCAGGAGATTGATGTTAATAATTACCTATAACTAACAACCCTATAAAATTCAAATTTCGTTCTCGAAAACCTGATTATATTTTAAAAATCGAACATCATAATTAATATAATTTACTTGTTGTTTTATGTTAACATCCAGAGCAATGAGTTGATTTTTATAATCATTATTAGGTCATATTATTATAACCATCGATCACCATTATTTTCACACTGACATAACTCTGCATAATCTGGTGATTTTATGTAGGTATACATGTATAAAACATAGGGGTGCATTTTTACATTTTAATACCTCATCACTCTTTTCTCGCATTATCCGTGCTTACCATTTTAGCATAATGACATTCAATAACAGTAACAACATCGATTCACAATATTATAATGTACCGTGCAAAATAGTGGTGCAAGTACATACCTACTATCCTATTCCACCCATCTATTGGGATTTTATTTGTAGTTCATCATAATGATGGCATTAATAATATCTTTGGGAGAAAGACCATCCCACAGTGTGATGTGTGGTTCATACAGAGAAAAATGCGCAAGACGTACCAAACTCTTTTTCTAAATTCAAATTAAAAAGCTTTTCAATTTTTTCACCAGTTGGCGCCTTTCATGGTGAAAACAGTGGGTATGAAGATGATTTTTTAAAGAAATGGGTTATCCAACATTCTGCATTTGAAACATACAAATAATAATATAATTAAGACATTTTATATCATTGTCAGTGGTAGCATAGATATTTCATTACAAAAGTTGTCTTTTTTTTTCAAAGATAGCAAGCTACCAAGAGGCTAGCAAACACGCGTTGTTAAACGCTGATTTTGAAAAAGCTTTAATTTTAAAATATTAAGGGAAGATCGTTTTGATAAACCCCGAAATATTGCTCAACTTTTTGAATGGTGATTGCTTATAAGAAGTATTAGGGACATTATAAATACACATATTATTTAAATATTTATAAAGTATAATACCTATTTAATTCTGCAGTTAATAGAATCACTTTGTACAAGTTAGAGTTGTGACAATGATGAAAGTCGATATGTTCAGATTGTTCGACATATGGAAACAATGAGTGAGAATGGCGTGAATTGAACACATCGATTCCGTCCTCAAGGAAGGCCTGGTCAGAAGTAAGAGAAATAGGAGAGGTTTAAACAATAATTATTTGATCACACATTTTGGAGGGTCAAAATTAACACATCGACTCTCCGTTCCTTAAATATTAAACTCATGTAAATTTTTCTTAGAACAAAACGATCACATTATTGTAAAAAAAGCTTTTGATAAGGTTTGCCGTAGCGTTTAGCTCAGTCCTGTATATCGAAAATTGAACGAGCGATCTATAAATTCACTCCTTATATGCTGTATTACTACTCACAATGATTGATTGATCGAATACCCTCCGTCGTTCTCTATAAATAATGTGGAGTGCCCTGTATAGTGCCCTGGGGAAGTCCATCAGATCTGATCCACCTATATCGATGTATCATGTAGAGGCCGAATTACATAACATTTAGATATTAGATCGTCAGTACCTACTTACTCCGAAACTATTACAATACTAGCGAATCCTCAAAAAACTTTCTAACCGTTTTGCCTAATTCCCTGAATTTCAGAAAATTTTAGTAAGTTTTTCATAAAAAATGATATGTTGCTTAGTAATATTATGTCTCATCCATGACGAGTTGTCGAGAGGGTCCGTACCCCCTGCCCGACCTATTTTTTCCTCGCCGCATCACAAAAAGAGAGTGTACATTATATATATATATATAGCTTCACTTAACTCGCATCGATAGGTTCCTAATGTCGCCAGCTTCACCCTTGATTCTTTTTTTTTTTTGTTTACATGTCTTCCCCAAATTCGGCAAGTAGTAGGTACTGACAGAAAAGATTTGTCATTTATTTTCTTATTTCTTCATATAAAATCCTAATCGGGTTTGTTGGCCAAGTTTCACTGTCTATATTACGCTGCTTTAAGTAGAGAACATTATATTTGGTTCTTAGTTACTAGGAGTCTAGACAAAAATATGGTGAGAATTTATTGTAAATAATTCTTAATTCAAATTTCCTATATGTTTACTTTTTTTCCATCAGGGCGTTATAGTTTTAATAATAATAATACTATTTATTTATAAAATATTTTGTAATAAATTTATAGGCATTTAATCCTACCATGTTACATGCTTTGTTCATTGGCTTTATCATTCTTTTTGGATTTACCGCCATCAATTAAATAAATAAATATAAACCTGCTTTGTTTTAACATTCTCTCGTTGTCAGGGTGGTTGCTAGGCACTAACGGCTATCTACACAAAATTGACAGCTTACTGACACGGTACCAGTATGTGTTAATACATACTCCCTCTTTGACCACACTTAGGGGCATAGGGAAGCAACAAGAGCTATCCACTGCGCTCGTTCTCGTGCAGTTTCGATGGCCGCTTGAAGAGATTAAAACTAATTGATAAACAATTGAATTTAAATCTCTTGACAAGCGATAACAAAAATACATATCGACATACTTACTATTGATTTTGTGTTAAGCTCTTAGTACAAAGAGTTGTACCTAATGATTGAATTTGTATAGGATAATGTATAATGTTAAATTATTTATATGGGTGAGCTGTCAGCGCGGGGTAAATGCGGGTAATTAGAGGTAATAAATGAATCCTTTACCGTATAACCGTCTTTGTCGTTTAACAGCGGAAGGTAGATAGTATTTAAACACTTTAAAAACCCTACTGAGTAAATAATATGTATATTTATACCATAACGAACAATTTAATAAATCGCGATATACAATTATTTCGAATTTTATAAATAATCATGAACTAAACTAAACTATCCATTATAAAAGCGCCCTTGAGGTGGTTACACCACAAAACGGCGCTATATAAATCATCTTATATTATTATTATTAAAAAAAATAAAGATAATATTATCAACTGCACAAAGTCGAAACTTTTTGAATTATCGAATACGATTTTCATTTGTTTTGTTACTTCAAAACCGCCGAAACACTTTCGAAATGTTTGAAGAAAATCAATGTCGATAAATTATTATTTTCGAATGCGAAATTCGCGGAATTAGCAAATTATCGAGAGGGCAAGATTTCAGGACTGATATAAATAATTTCTTATTTTTGGATAAATTCTAAGGGTTGGAAATACCGCACATGTAAAATTCAAACACCATTAGGATATAAATAACTGGAGATATTTTCAGCTCTGTTTTGTTCCGTAAATATCGAAATTTATGTGAAATAATCATTATACCTACTTTAAACAAGGTTGTTTTCATTTAATTTGAACTGACGTTAATTATACATTATTTCTTAATAAATTTTATTTCTTTAATTATTTCTGGCTAAGTTTGAATCTTCTGTCTTTTTTATTCTAAAGATTGAATTTTCTATTCGAAATGTTCTTAAAGAAAATGATATATATAGGTAAGATAAAATTCTCAATTCTAACGTTATTCAACTGATGCATAGACAAAAAGCAATCGATATAGTATTTTATTCTAAATTTAAAATCACTATTCAAATGTTTATAACTTTATGCACAGACAAAAATTTGTCATTGTTCTAAATTTCAGATCATAACTCTGACTGAAGTTAACTAATGCATACCCAAAAAATAGTGTGTCAGTACAACATTTCATAGACAAACATCCCCACATACTTTGCTCCACAAGCTTAGGTACTTTTGACACTTAGGACGGCCAGTTACTTCACATGACTAAAGACACATTTGTCATTTCGTACTTTTGTCCCACTTGAGGTCACTTCCACTCGTCAAGTGTTCATATTTTACCCATTCGAGTTGTGGAATTTATGTATTCTCCTTACACTTGACAACATTTAGAGATAGCCGCAACCATCATAGAAATAAATTTCCTTTGAGCATTTCAATTGGAAATATATATTATAAATACTTTATTATAAGCATTTTTGTCGACAAAATCAGAACTATATGTTATATTTTACTGATAACACAGTGGATCAATTTTTTTTTAAACTGACTAATTTTATATAAGTTACATTTTCATATAGTGTACTTACAATAATGTGCAAGAACTGGGTAGGTTTTAAAAATAATCACTCAACCACAGATAACTATTAATTTTTTTAAAACATTCGATTTTTTAAAAACATTCGATTTTTTAAAACATCAACCGTTTACTCATAAATAATTAAACTAGAACAACGAATAATGTCTTCAAAGATTTAAAAACAAAAAGGTAAACCTACAAGAAACTGATTTTTTTCTACATATACGAGGTGGTTTACTCTAAAATAAGTCGTTTTGCTCTTCTGTGATCTTAACACGCGTCGGTTACCCCTTATAAAACCACTTGACCAAACATAAAAAACAAAATAATGCTCCACCACTGTCTGAGTATGTTAATTAGAAACTTTCGTATCCACTTGATATTAAATTATTCCACATATTGTGACAAAGAGACAGAATATATTCTTCTATACAAAGTAAATTGTTCAACCGCCCTCAAGGGTACGTTACATTTTGTACGTGTCAAATGACATCTTCAAAACAACTCTTGGAATAAAATCATTTTATTCAAATCTCGATGAAATATTCAAATTTTCAAATTTTTCGAACAGTCGGCCATTACGTTTTACAGAGAGCCAATCAGAGAATGCGCAATGTTCATAGTCAAAAATTTAATAATTATAAGATGTGATGCTATGAAATCTATGGACAGTTAATTGATTGTGTAAACTACAAAATTTCTTAAAAAAAAAAACTTTAAGTACTACTGAATAGAGAAAATATCAAAAGATTCCCATTTTTACCATGAAAACGTTTTATCTACGTTTAATATTTTACGAGATAAAGAGTTTTTTCCATACCTTTTTGTTTAAAACAAAATAATATTTTCACGTTAACTCAATTACAACCGTGACTCGCAGATTTACCCCGAGCTTATTCCATATCAAACAAAAAATATTTTGAAGCCATTCAGCATAAATAAAGAAACTAAAAAAATGAACAACTCACCTTTCTATTTTGGTAACAACTTCTTACGCTTTTCTTTTTTTTACAATAATAATAATCACTGACAAAGTGTTCCATTATTTTTTATTATTTCATAAGTCTTATCGTTGCGGTGTGGAACCATTTCCTTAAACGCTTCATACATATGCAAGTTTATTGTAACTTGTCGAAATGTTCACACTGGGTGTGAGATGTAATAACATATTTGGCGGGAAAAGTGGTATTGCCAGTTTGAAAAAAAAACGAAGGCGAATCGTTATTTTTATTATGTTCTATGGTTTGTAATTAATTATTATTTTTATTATAAACGGTTTTATTTTAATGTGTTTATTAACATTGCAAAAATCGTTGACGGATTATAATGTCGGATTTTGTTTGTCACATTATTTATTCATATTAATTAAACAAATTTAAATATTATTAGTGATCGACCAGTGCTCGAAATTCGACCATAACTTTTTTTAAATTATAAGTTTGAACACTATTAAGGTTCTATTGTCGAAGACTGAGCGAGCGCTATTTCACAATTTTCTTTCAAAAACAATTACATGGATACGTCAAATTTGAAATGTTCATATGTTCAAAGTTGGTTATTTAATACAAAAAAAAATATTAATCTATTCTCAATTTGACCACAGATAAACAAAAGATCTGTGTCAAATAATGTCAAATACATCTACTCAAGTGTGTTTGAGTATGAAAAACATAACATTACAGTAGTGTGCGTATGGTTTTTTTTTTATTGATTTAATATCTTTTTATACACAATTTTGAAAAAATATTATACCCCTTCTCTATATTATAAAGTATAAGTGTGCAAAATTTCATACTCCTCCGTCCGCGTATTTTTTCGTAAAAATGGTCACAAAGTTTTTCCATCACGTATTAATACATAGATTACTAAGTAAACAATACTATTTATTCGTAATAAAAAAAGCTTTAAGAACTACATACCTACTTGTTTAAAATTGGCAGTTTATGCAACCATAAATTATTTTTAAGATTGGTTCTACATAAAAGTTTGGAACGATGATAATGAGTCCTGAAAATAATATCATTAGTTCCGGCCATTTTAGCAATGATTGAAGTTTCCGGTCAAACGCACTGAATTCTTGCAATTTTTCGTAATATTTTGAACCATTTTGTGAGGCTAAAAACCCCTTGAATATGATAAAACGGGTGTCCCATAATCAAGGCTAGATTTGAATTCGCCATAATCAAAATGTTGACAACCCTGTTGAATATAACATTCGATTGCTAAGGCTAGTTGTTAAATAACCTTGTTTCGAAAATTTGGCACTAAATATGGTCGGAATATTCTAACATGTTATGAATTTTCCTATTGGAGATTTAGGAATAATGGATTTTTTATGGATTCTTTTTCAATAAGTTCGCAAGAGTCGAAAGCTCAATCAACGCTATTCAGCCACATATATTCAAAAGATGACGGAAAATGTTCAAAATTATCAGAAAAGCAGTGGAGGCTGTTTACCCAGTTTATTTTGCATACATAACCCTATCCACGGTGTATGCACGGCCTTCCTCATCCGGTCTCTTCTGAGCTTTAAAATGAGCTGTCTTGGCCTAGGCTTTCGGGGAACATACGACGTTCCCGTGCCAACCATTTGGCATTGAAGATGACTGAAGTAACGGAGATATGTAATGTTCTTTTGCGGACGGTCTCATGGGATTCCCAAAATTTTCCACAGGAATCTGTTTTCAACTCTCAGAAGAACATTAAAACAAAATGGCACGAGACATGCGTTCAATAGGCGATATTTGATTTTGGTAAAAAAAACTTTAAAGGTGTTTTTTTTTTTTTATTTATTCTTACGTTAATTTTGGGACAACCTATATAAAAATATGTATTGAGATTTTGTGGTAAAATTTTATCGATCCTTTAAGGACGTAATATTTACCACTTATGTAAAAATAAATAAAATGAAATGAAATGAAAATGAACTACTACCAAGCACCCTCGGCCGAAACTATCAACAGTTTAATATTTACCAGTAAAATCTCATCCGATCCTATTTGGCTTTGAATGGTAATCTTCCCTACATACTCACACGGTGCTCCAAATAGACATAACCTAAATTCACACCCTCGACACGAAGGGGAAGCGAGCCAAGATTCAGCCACACACATATTACTATCTCGTTTACGCTCTAAAGTTTCCGTTGAGATTTGCATTAAAAAGAGTGGAGCTCGGGAGCCGTTGAAGATAGCGCAATAAAGAAAACTTTCCTCGAAATAAAAAATACGAATACCACCACCACAACTGTATAACAAATTACATATATTATTATCTCCTTGAAGAGGAGATTTCCTTTTCGGCGGTCTGTCGACATTTCTGTTTTTCTTTCTTCTTCTTTATTTTTAGCCATTCTCATTATGTTTTTATTGCCAACACCTATATAATTTGTCTTATTTTATTGCTATAAAAATGTTTACAATTTTACTTTATTTCTTGATGAATATTCAGGTTTTTTTTTGTTGTCCGTGGTTCTCAGTGAGAAAACTGAAAGTTTATAAGTTACTAGCTTTCCCGACAGACGTTGTCCTGTGGTCCTAACTATGAATATTGAATTCGATTTTGTATAGTAATAAATTAATTTCATTTTGGACGGTATAATTCTGTTTTAAACCATATATTTTCCATCCGCATTCTGTCAATCGTACCAATTATGAAATATCTGAAAATTGTTGTCAAATTTTTCAAATTTGAAATAAAAATTATATTGTAAAAAGTACTAAAAAGATTACCTAAAGTTTTCTTTAATTTTATAATTTTCCACGCAACATCCTTAATTTTTTCTTTCATAGGAACCTTCTGATAAAAGCCGACACGACAAAAAAAGAATTTGCGAAATCAGTCCAGCAGTTTATGCGTGATGCGAAGACATCGGAAAATAGCTCTCCATTTTTATAATATAGAAGATTTAGTATTATTTTAACACCGTCAATCAAAAAAATCAACTTTTGTTTACATTATTTTAACATCTTTATAAAAAAAAATCCCTGTTTTTATATGTAGGATGAAAAAATATATTTTAATGTCTATTTGATAATTATAACAAACTATTGATCATGATTGGTTAGCCTAGTGCCTAGTTCCATCAGAAATTAGTAGGAAATTCCATTTCAAAATTACATATTGCTTTCTGTTCTTAATATAGAAACCCTGCTTTTGCTTCTTGACAAATGGAACAAACAGAAGAATAAGTACTTCTCCTGTTTATTTTACGTCTGATCTTCCATTGCTTTTAAGGGCAGAATGGTTTGATGAACCTGCATCATTTTCGGTTATCCACCCTTTAAAAAAAAACTAATAATTTAACCTTTTGGGGGTTATGAGTCTTATATTTGTAGATTTACCAATAAAAAAGTAAATCTTAGACTTATAAAAAAGGCGTAAGAAAAAATTGAAAATCACTTTTCATAAAAGTATTGTGTACATCCATTTTTTTTTGTTAGATCTTAGTCCAAATCCTTTATGTTTTACGTATTAGCATACATTTTTAGAATGAAATACCTAAACTTAACTTAACTGACTATATTAATCCTAAACTAATACGCTGCTAATTCGTGGTTTATCAATCATAACTAATCATAAATAACTCGTAGGTAACTGCTACTTATAATAAAGAGCTACACAATTTTCCCATTAGTTTTTTTCTCAAACTTTGACCTCCACAGTCTGGTAAAAGTTATAACTTGATATTGGTTCTGTATATTTTTTGCTAATAGAACACAACTAAAGGGCAACATGCCTAAATATTAGATGAATCAGGAAATTATCTTTAACATCTCCATTACACTGGGTAGCTCTTAACGAATCTATCTCTCTTTTGCTCTACCCGGAATAATAATATATATATTCCGGCTCACATAATCGTTTTGGTTTTCTGTGTATTTTTTTATTAACTTTTTTCCTTTCTATTTTCATTTCAGGATTAATTTCCTTTTTCATCTCGATTACAAGTTTAAGTGAACAAAATGAAACATTTTTATTTAAGTGTTTGTTTGTTTATTTTCTAATCGATAATTTCCAAAATTGTGCAATATTCATACCAACACTAAATGTATTTAATTAAGTGTCCCGATAGATATCTACAGCTTGTTTTTAGGCAGTAGTATTTTATACAGTTTATTAATAATTGCGCAAGATCGAGTGCAATGGAGAGCTCCCTATGCCCCCGAGTGGGGTTCAAAAGGAGATTGTATTTATGTATTACTAAAAAATTAAAATATCGTCATAGAACATACATAAAGTATGACACACGTGCTTATTTAAGTTTTTGTTATGTTATTTAAGTGCATTTTTTACAAAATAGATTATGATATTTGGGATGGTTGGTAGTCCTTTGGTATCAATCGGCGGCTTTCGTACGTTCAGCGTATTGGAGGTCGTAGGTTCGAATCCCGGCCGTGCCGACCATTTCCGCTTTCACGACACAAGCATTTGCTTAGTGTGAATGATGTCATAAGTGTATTTGTGTTCACTTCGAGTGATCACAGATTCATTTTCTTAAAAAAAAAAGATACAATAAGTTACGTCCATTCTCATTAACTTTAATAATGTACGAGGCTCACTCAGAAATCGATTTGATAACAATAAAAAACAAATTTCTTTTTGTACATATTGTACTCAAACCTCAAAACTCCGTCGCTCCTGCGTTTGAATAATTAATTCTCAGGTCTGACTTCAAGTCTTTGTCAAAGACCCAATAACAAGACGAATATTATTTCAGGGTTTATCCGAAGGCCTAGAAAAAACAGTCATCCCGCGAGAAAACAGCTCATATATCTTTGACTATAGCTCTATGTAATAGAGAGAGCAAGATATTTGTCAAAAGACTATATTATTATATTTACATAACATAATACAATTCTCATCATCTAGCTAGAGTCAAGATATTATATTCTAAGCACTGCCTATACGGAATAACATTTCATTTCCTCTCAGACATTCATTTAGACATTTAACCTATTTCTTACTCGACGCAGACATCGTTCCGCAAAAGATGACACAATTCACGCTTGTAAATTTGTCCAAAACCCTCGACAACTTAGCGAATACGTGACATTTCATTACAAACGGAGCCTTGTTCATATAAATTGCTCTTTAACACTAATAGATTTTTTATCACAATGATGTCAAACCTTCGTACGTGTAGAATGTATGATATTATATACTAGTAAGTGTGGCAAATTCTTCAGGAGAATTTCGGATATAAGATGATACTCTATGAAATCACTTTAACCACTATAGAGACGAGATGGACTTGACCAATACATGTGTTAAGGATGCGAATGGTAGTTAGCCGAGCAGAGCGCTGTTCATCCTCCCATCAGGGTCTCGTAGACAAGGAAGACCCTCCACACTGTATTCTGTTCTTTCAAAGAAGAACTAAGGTATTTGGACATGGCTTGGGAGCAGGTCATTCAAGCCGCGCAAGATTGCCTCCCTTTGCCCCTAAGTTGTTTTGGATGATAAATTATGAATGAGGTGATAGGGAAAAGAACACTTTTCACAACAATGGTCAAGAAAAAATATTCAGTTTTATCTTACCACTAAATCCACTAGACTATATAGGTTTTTAAAAATTCTGTAGCTTTCTAAAATCAATGAAGTCCTTTGTAGAAATTCTAGGCTGAAAGAAAAGCTGTATTAAGGCATAGTCGACCGATAGTGGTTGAATTCTGTCCTCAATAAAGTTTATTCTGTCTTCGGAGGTTGTATATGAGAAATGGTATATGAGGGTCCGTTCTTTCTGCCTACCCCTTAAGGGACACGAAGTGATGGGTAAAAAAAATTTCTGCTGCTGGAGTAGTTAATAACACACGCTTATCAAAATTCATTCATTAATTAAACAAAAAACCCCATTATGCATGAGAAACAATACAGAACCGAGTTAGTGGGCTATTTTTCACCAGTTTCCATCATAAATTATTGTTATTAATGAATACGTGCAAGATCGGTACAATCCTCAAGTACGAATTGCCAGTCTACAAGAAGTATCTAAATAAGACTGCACGTATTCACTAAATAAATTTTATTTGGGATGCTTTTCGGTTATTAAACTAACTTTTCTTACCATTGCTTTGTGTTTCCCACCGCTTATTGTGGCCCATTATACTACTTAAAATCTGTAACCCGCCACCAATTGAAACAATACTCGGACGAAATTTACGATTACCGTGGTATCTGACAAAATTAAGCATAAGGTTGCATTTACACCAAATGAACATAGAGCCGAATTTAGAAACAGAGCATACTTTCTTTTATGTTTGATTGATATTGGACACCGTGGAAACAAGAACTAATTAGGGGGCAATTACAGTTATTTCTCGTTGTTATTTCTATGGTGACCAACGATCGAGAAAATATGCTCTATTTTCAAACTCTGGTTCGGTGTTCGTTTAGTTTAATTGCACCTTAAAAAAATCATTTTCAACAAAAGAACATTCTAAGAAACTTCCGTGAGGTTTTCCTTCTCTTTATTCGGTTTGTCTGGACTTTGATGGTGGCATCTGTCACATGTCAATACTTACTTAACGAGTCCGATCACCCATCCACAAGACCACTCCACTCCAATATTCAGCAACATTGTCGTTACTCATAATAAAGTCTTCCATCACACCTCTTAGGCATATCTCGGCAAGTGAGGAGGTGTTCGTCACTTTGAGTCTCACCGCAGCTACAGGAGACATCCTCTTCCACACTAAAACCCCACCTGTTTCTTGCATCTAGTGACAGCCACACGTCAATAAAAAAATCCATTCGATTTGTAAGTGCTTTTGATAGTGACTAAGTTTATACCACTATATTTCCTACTTTGGGTACAGTTCCACTGGATTGCATCTACCGTAAAACCATACAAGTCCCTCTTTCGTATCAACTGGTGTATTTTTTGCTTCATATTTATGATTTGGTTCTTTCTCTCATTTCATCTTATATAGAAAAACGTCAGTTTTAAGTAAATTTAAGTAGTTCTAAATAAAGTATCAGTGATATTTATATTCTTTGATGAAATGGGGCAGCAGGCCAGAGAAGAAAAGTAGGCACCTATTCTGTCCGCGGCTTTAAGTATGAGAACGAAATTGCATTCACAGTAATAATAATAGAGGTACATAGGTAAATATCATTTGTATGGACGACAATGTAGGCTTTATGATTTTCTTGTGAAAGTTTGCTTAACTCATTATTTATTGTTTACCGACACTGCGCGAACAATGTCATTTTGTTTCATGTCTCTTTATTTACATTGAAGCAAGGAAGTCCGCATGGAGGAAATGAAACTTATCTACACACGTCGCTTTTGTTGTTATCTTGTAGGTTAGTAGTCTTCCTAAATCATTATGTCATTTCAAGTTCTATTCTCAACTTACCGGAAATTTTTTTAACCTTTGAACTCTATAAATTCTTGATTCGTCCATACAAGTATTATTGCTTAGAATCGTTTTTCCTTCCGTCGATGTTGCATTGGTGAACTTTCGTGTCCTGATGCGTCCGACTTATGTGAATGCACCTCGCGTGGTATATTCTTCCATTTCTTTTTATGATTTACTGACAGGATCCTGAAAGGGCCCTTTACACCCCTTCAGGCTCCCCTATTTATTTTTTCGTTGGTTAATACGGAGCTTTTTATATGATGTTTTGATTTTTTTATTCACAAATATGTTTTAGTGTGAACTTTGATGACTCCAAGTGCCTTAAAATGAATAAATAAAACAATAAA
The DNA here is from genome assembly GCA_963576905.1 of Mystacides longicornis. NCBI lineage: Eukaryota > Metazoa > Arthropoda > Insecta > Trichoptera > Leptoceridae > Mystacides > Mystacides longicornis. The sequence goes on from OY756426.1 coordinate 7,815,160, forward strand.
TTGTTGATATTTTAGTTTCGTCCATAGAAATAGTTGTTATTCTAAATTTGTCCATACAAATTGAAGGTATCCTTGATATAAACGTATTGTTTTTTACAACGCGCGAGATATTTCATACAATCTTTATTGAAATCAAAATCCACCTAAGTTAAAAGTAAGTATAATGAAAATATGAAATGGAATATACATACAATGAAATACACAATGCCATTCCTAATGCCTTGCAATGGCTTAATAACTTGGATGTTGCTCTTTAGTTTGTTTCCTGTATGCAGCAGTGAAACCTTTTCTTTTCTTTTATCTCTTGTCTTCTGACGAAGCCACCTCTGGGTGAAATCTGGGTGCCATTGTCATTGATCATTGATTCATGTGTTGTACAATCAATGCTGAATTTTGTTGAAAATATCGTAATTTTATGACACATTCTTTGTTTTCGATTTACCTGCGTAGATATGTAAAAAGGAGTATCTACATAAAAAAATTCGTCACAAATAGTCTTGATTACTTTACTAAGCAAGTGCCCCTTCGTATCGACTATAATTAAGCGGAGCAAAATTTATTTAACTACACTAAAGAAACTCCGCACTGACAGCCCGACTGGAAGAAGGAATATTGGCAGACCGCGGTTGAGATGGTTCATATGCGTGAGCAGAGATCTGGAATCTCCGGGAATAGGAAACTGGCGTCGCAGGGCGGAATGGCGACGACTGCTTGAGGAGGCCAAGACCTACATAGGGGTTGTAGCTCCACGAATGGATGGATGGAAATTTATTTAAACGATGACGTGTCTTTTTCGATTTTATTGTTTTAAAAGATTGCTTTGAGTGAGATAGCAATTATGATACAGATGACGCTTCTAGTACGTAGTACATAGGTATTTCAATTCAATACCTTATAATATAGCAACCTTGTTATTTTAAATGATTCAATCGTGATTATAAACACCAAAACACTGTTGAATAAACCTTTTTATGAAAGGGAATATAAAATAACTATAAAAACATCTGAATCGTGATATTTTCTTTCATCAAAAGACACTTAACGTTTGACATTCAAATAACGAAATAAAATATTAAAGTTTATTTGATAATGTCATTTCTCTTATGTTGTGTCTTTTTATTTCTACTTTGTTTTAATATTACATATTATTGTGTGAGAACAAGACTTACCAAATAACGGTGATATTTTATTCGTATGATTTTTTTTAAATAAATATGTTTTGAGTTGTGAGATTACATATGTTTTCAAAAGATTGATTCATTCTCAAAAATTGCGTAATTAATTTTCTTATTTAAATTAAAAATTACTTCACTATATCTAAGTAATACTATACTACTTGCCGTCAAAACAGAAACCCTCAGTAATCGACCACCCGAAGCCGCTTACCCTCACTTTTAAAGTGTCCTGAAAAGACATCTTACAAATATAAAAAATTACAAATTTTACGTAGGTACTTATTCTACCACATATTGTACATACATAATTCTTCCGCATATCAAATATCTCTCTATTTAATACCAATCTCTTAAGATTGGAGTCAGATAATACTCTCCGATATGTACTTAATTGTCTATTTCGTTAAAACCTGAAAGCATTTTGGATGCACTAAAATAATTATTATTATCATTATTTGTAATGGGGAGGCAGCTCAAAACTGATAGGCCCCTGGCCCATATCAATAAACATCTAGTCTGTTCTTAAACTGATTGACACTAGTAGCAGACACAATTAAGCATCAGTTTATCCATCCAGCGATATCCAAAGGCAAATCAATCAATTCTCCCTTTTACACCCCACTCAGGGGCATAGGGAGGCAACAAGAGCTCTCCATTGCGCTCGATCTTGCGCAATGTTTATGACCTCCTCCCACACCATGTCCATGTCCCTCAGCTCTGCTTCGAAGGAGCGGAACACAGTGTGAGAGTGTCTTCCTCGTCTTCGTAAAAGACGTAAAAAGAAAACCTATTTTTTTCATTTATTGGACTACCAACAAACGGATTCTATCCTGAAGCAGAAATGATTTGTAATAGAATATCCACACCATACTCAAGACAATTCTCTACCTGACACCATCCCAACTCACTGCCTAAGAAGAATGTTAGATTTCGCTCATTTTAAAGCCTTCAGTTATTCCATTCATCCACCTTTACGCATTTCTTCATCCAAATAATTTTCCTAGACTTTTAATTGCACCGGCCAAGCGGCCTTAATTAAGCATAAATGCTCTGGGTATAAATCATAATGGCTTTATGGCTACAACATATAGTTTGCCACGTGATCTTTCAAAGATTTGACTTTTTAATAGGAGCTCCAATGCCGTTTATGAGTGTTTCTTATTTCTGAATGCGTGTTAGTCACTAAAAGTAAGACATTTCAAGACACAAATTCCGTTGCCATCATTAGCAATCCTGTTTTTGCTTGGAATAACAATAACTTATTTTATCCTCTAGCTTCTTCCTTGCCCCTTCCATATCCCTTATTCCTTTCCCTCGCCCTTATACTTTTTCCCATTATCCCCAGCCGAGCCTGCACATACTATTACATGCGTCTTTTCTTTTTTTTCTGTCGTTTGTCTTACCTACACGCTGTTAATGTCTACGTATATACTTTACTGGTGTTTTTGTTGTGCATACTATTTGTGTAATAATTGTTTTGTTATTAATAACACTGTTTGTATATTTGTTTAATGAAATAAAAATAAATAAAAAAACAAAAACATGTAGAATAAATCCATACCGTTCGGGCGTTTCCACTTAATAATTTCTTTGGTGTAGGTACCTACATAGTATGCGTATCTGAAAACCAGAAAACCACATAACCACGTATACTCGATTCTACAAAAAAAGGGAAAAAGTTGGCAGTATGTAAATAACAGAAAGTTTTTATCGTGTTATAGCTTTCGGAAACTTTTTGATTATTGTTTCTGTTTTTCCCCAATGTTTATTGATCCGATATCGATAGTTTTATTAAAGTACGGAAAAGTTCAAATACACTTCCAGAACGCCTTCTCCATATTTCATAGTACGGTGTATTTTGTTAGAAGTCTAACGGCACCAACCAGTTATATTATCAACCTATATACCTACTTCCCGTTTAATTCCATATTTCCCGTTTCCCTTTACTGCCGCTAACCAATATGCATCATATAAGTTCGAATTCTTTTATTACCAAATTTTTAATTAAAAATTCACTCTGTTTGGCGAATACACCATCACTGCCATCTATTTAAAATATTTAAAAGTTTGTTCGATGTAAAATCTTTAATTAAATGTCAATAGGTGAGTTTGGTTGGTAGGCCAATGTAGTGTAAATTTCCAAATTACGTAAGTAAACTTATTGAATTTTTTTTTCTCTTTTCATTGCAGAAGAGGATAGAACGGAACAGTTTGTCGGCAATGCCACTGCCAAGGACTACTTCAAGCTGTTGGATAAGGATGAGTATTCGATACTCATTGGTGGAAGGTGAGTTTTTGCAGACAATTTTTTACTTATTATTGTAATTTTCTGTTTAAATTTCTCCAAAGAAACCAATAAAAAACGCACAATTTTGAATTTCAATAGGACCTCGGTTATTCATATTTCTATGGAATGTCTTTGGGTTTAAAAATGTCAAATCTTGACTAATTAGACTGAGAGCCAGCAAGCTCCAATGATTTGGGCTACCGGAAAGGGCCATCCATTTTGAGTTAAACAGAACTAAAAGTGCATCATAAAGTAAAAGTAATGTTGTATAATAAAAGATATTCATATAAATATAGATTTACTATAGATAATTAAGATTTTCAGCTTCTTATTTACTGTTCAAGATTTGATGAAATCGTCAGTTGTACTAATAACTATTTTCTAATCGTACTCTTACAGTCGGTTTCATAAAAAGCTTCAAAAGAACACTTTAGTTAGAGTTCCTTTTAAAATTTAAAGACTCCTTTAAGCTGACGCGTTTCATAAAAAAATATTCCAGCTAAAATTTGAAATGTCAAAAAATCATTTTAAAGTTGATAGCAGTTGGTAGTGTTACCATGGAAATCTATGGAAAACATAGGTTGTTTACTAATATTTTCGCGGAATTTCTGTTGATCTGTCATTTTCATTTCTCAATAGAGCATCAAAGTGCCGTTTTTTTGTGTTAATTTATTATTATGGTTTATGAATTAGTAAACGAAACAGTAATATTCTTCGCGTTTTGCTGTTTTCCGCCCTATTTTTGTCCACAGTATCACCGCATACAAAATGTTTATCTTTGTGACAGAGAAAGCGCCACGAAATTTTCTATGAACTCCGGTGGTAAAAATTTGAACTCACTAAAGTCGACTTTAACTAAAAATAATAATCAATAACGGTACTTTAGCTAAAAGTCGGTTTTAAATGTCGTTTTGTTGTTATGAAACCCGTTATTTTTTAAAGAGAGTTTAAAGTGTCCTTTATTTTTTATGAAACCGGCCGTTAATTTAAAAACGACATTGATAACTCTATTACTAACGACAATTTAATTTGCGTCATCTATCAATAATTTATGTTTTTTAATGAATAGTATAAAACAGAATATGGATCGGCATCGGTCGGAATGTCGTAGTGACTAGAATGAAAATTAATAAATTGAGATGATTTGGGCATTTTTATTTATATATTTATTTTTTACAACAATTTACGTGGGCAGATCATATCGGTGCAGTCTTAAAGGAGGGTCAAGTCAGGAGTAAAAGGACACACGTTATGCTCTTGAATGGAGCGAAAGAGGTTTCTGGATAGGAGAGAATAGAAGCTCGTACTCTCCGCCAACCCGTTCCGGGATATTGAATGATGGGTAATAAAAAATACGAATTAATAAAGATAGGACAAGGCAACGTCTGTCGGGAAAGCTAGTAGATGATATAATGAAGGTAGATAGTGTTGCATTAGCACAGTTTGCAGTAAGTAACTGGTTTTGGCGGATCTGACTGTTTTGTCAGTTAGCCAAGATGCAGTGGAAATGTTGAGATTAGACATCGGCTCTCTCCCGTATAATACATCAGATAATACCGGTTCTTGGAAGTCGTAAGCTTGAAGCACTTGAAACGTTTCTCTCTGCCAAATTACAATGGCGCGCCTGCGAAACGGAATGGAGTTAAATTACTTGAATGAAGTTTCATTAAGATCCGCTGGCGAATATTTTTCTTTGGCTCACTCTTTTGTCTTACGTAAGCTTCCGCTTTACCGGCCTTATATAGGGCTTTACTTCTTACGTGTGCAAGAAATCAAAATGAAACAGCACCTAATTGAAATTTTATACAACTCCGTCGAAATGTCACGAAATATTTTTTATTGAAAGAGATCAAAACTATTTACTAAAATAATAAGTTATTTTAAATAAAGTATTTAACTAAAAAGCGCTGTAAAGAATTAGGTATATGAGAAGAAAGATTCTTAATACTAAAAAATCTCCACTATTAATTTTTTCTTGTTACCTATATCTGAAACGTACGGGGAACGTTGTTACATATTTTAAAACATCCACGTTTGACGTGCCCACTTAAAAGAAGCTCCGTGTTTAGTTTTATTAAGTCAAAAACATGAGGAGTTATTTTCATAAGTGGAATTTCTTTCTGTCTCTCGAGCTTCAATATGTTTTAATAGTCGTTGACATTATTTCCACTTCTGTCTACGATGCGCTGTCTCTTTGTTCAATACACATAGGTACAGTACATCTAACAATAATATATTTTCCTTCCGTTCTACACTCTATCTATACACGCGCTTACTGTTGTGTTACTATAAAGCCTAGTTCACACTGGTCGAGTATTTTAGTCGAGTATAGCGAGTAATTGTATACTGGAAATAAAATACGCACTAAGTGCCAAAAAATTCATTTTGAGATAATCTAATAAAACTGATTTTTCCCCCATATAGACATAGTACTATGTTGATTATTGGATCTGTTTTTCACGCCTTTAGATGATGGATATGGACTAAGTGCAATATTGGCAATGGTTTATAGAACATTTCCTCATACTCAATACCATTTTTTTTATTTTTGGCACTTAGTGCGTATTTTATTTCCAGTATACAATTTAGCAACTTAACGTGTCTTGCACCTAAAAGTTATTCGAATTTAGTAGCTGGCAGTCTGTTTATTTAGTTCTGTTGATTTTGAGAGAGCTGTGGCTTACTTGATAAACGTGTGTGATCCTATAATTTCGAATTCGTTAAATGCAACAAAAATGGCGTTCCAACAAAAATTATATATTGTTTTAAACTTATCTGTACGTTTTTCATTACATCAACTCAAAACAATATTTTTTAATATGATACAATGTTCTACGTGATGGTTTATCGATACCTGCACAGATATGTCTTTATGATTTTCGTTTTAAAATCATTAAAGAACTTTATTCGAATATACTGTGGACGATGTTGGGTCGAGTAACGAGTGAATTATTAATTATTAGCAAACAACATCTCATACGCTACATTTAGCTACTAAATTACTTGCTACTCGAACTAGTGTGAACTAGGCTTCAACGTATTATTTCTACACATTTTTGTAAGTACAAAGACTGTGGGACAGCAATTTCGACGTTCCCATTTCCTTCAATTATAAAATTTACAATTTTCTACAACTGTAAGTACATTTTATCCATATCCGTTCCGTTAGCCCAGATTTCTTATTCTTTTTTTTTTTTTGCTTCAAGCTTAGTTTTAGCCTAACACACCGTTGATTGTATTTTCACATTCTGGAGTAGGTAGCCAGCTAAGCCATATTAATCAGAAATCACTCGATTGCTGAACTTATGTTAATTTTCATTATATAGGTAGGTAGATAATAGATACCTTCGTAAATTTCCATTAGGATCTTTTTTCCGAATAAAAATTTTCATTTATAAAAATTCTAGGTATTTTGCGCCTGAATCAGTTGTAAACCTTTTTCTGATAAGGAGGTCCACAGTTCGATTCCCATTTTTCTCTTGAAATTTCATCTAGATTGCACTAGACTGGTTGATTTTAAGAAACTAAGACAGTTTGTTGTCCCGGCTATATGTTCATTTCAGAATGTGTTATTTTAACGAATAATTAATTAGAAACTACACAATCCAGTGTTTTCTTTGACAAAATGTCTTCCGTACATTAAATAAATAAAAATAAAATATCCTTTATTGCGCACAAAATATTAACAATAATATATTATTGTGGAAAGGGCGGGCTTATTGCCGAACGGCAATTTCTTCCAACCAACCCTAGGTGAAGAAAAACAGTTGTTATCTTATTTTAAACATATCGTATCAAAAGCTTGCAAACTACTGGACTTTATCCCTTTTTTTTTTTATTTTTTATTTATTAGATCAAAAACTAATTATTACAAAGTTAAGGTACAATAATGAAGTCGCGCCAAATCCATACAAATGGATTTGTCGGCGCGTTCTTCTACAGAAATAAAAGAAATTAAAAACAATAGATACAATATAAAAAAAATACATTTACACAGATATATAAAAAAAATAGATAATATACATAAATATACATTCGCTTAGTTAAATAAAAAAGAAACCAAAAAGGCAATGGGATACCCGTTTTTTTAATAAAACCGAATATTCAACTCAGAAATATTCAGACTTTGCTTACATACACATAGATATCTACTTCTAAATGTTGATTTTAATGTACCTTCCTGCTGCTATGATACCCTGATATTTTCTTTTCTCTTACATTGTCAGTCAAATATTTGAAGCACACACATATCGTTTCCTTATACTGATTTCATATTCCATTTTTTTAATAAACTCTAACAAAAATTTCTATCAACAATTATTCCTATCGCATTTTATTCTCCTGAATCAACTTTATACCATGTCATAAACATTGCGCAGGATGAACCCAAGGGAGAATTTTCGTTAAAATTTTTGGAATAAGGGAAATATTACACATAATATAACATCAGAGACCCTACTGCCTACTCTGAGCCCTGGTCTATTCTAGAAGTACCTACCCCTAAATGAGGTTTATCTATGAAATATTTCAAAATAATCAATAAACAATACGTTAGGGTTTTAGATTGCATTAAACAGTTCGTTATAAAAGAGTTTTAGATTGAAACTACCTTAAAAATCAAAAACTGTTTTATTATTTTTTTTATTATAATATTTTACTCCTCTTCGTTCTTAAGATAATAAACAAGATCATTCGTGATGCATTGTGATCTTGCGTATAAACACACGCAAACGGAAAACAATGAAAATGGAAGGAAATGTTGTTTTCTAATACTTTTGCGTAGTGGAACTATTAAAACATCACAACTGTTTAATATGACTTTATTTTAAATTTTACCTCTTTTTTTTACCCTTAAGTATAACAAACACACTAACACACATTTCATTTAGTAATGTAAACAATATTTTGTATGTTTTTGTTTTATTAACATGCTCATTCTTCGTTTCAGAAACGCCGTATACAACCTCAGTTTGTTTGACTTGACAGAGAGCGTACATCAGGTAAGATTAAAAATTATTTTCTCTATTTTTGAAACACAATTTTGATCTCTCCCAATTTATTTAATTTAATATCATCTTATTCTGAGTTGTTCTAAAATATTTAAATTTCTGTAAGTTAATTAAAAAATCTATGGGTTAGAACACGTAGAAAGCCGATTCCGACCCGCGCCGACCGGCTCTAATATTGTTGTCGATGGTTTCAATGCATTTAAATAGGCTTGCCGGAAAGCGGGTTGGTTCCTGATTTTACTGTGGGTATCCCCATATAAATGCATAGTAACATTCTTTGCGCCGGTCGGCGCGTGTCGGAATCGGCATTCTACGTCTTCTTACCCTATAGCAAGATTTCTACTGGTCAAAAATAACTATACGAAGAATTTGATTTAATATAAAAACGAAAAAAAAAATTATGACATAACTAATTATATTATATTCAAGGCATTCTTTTTTTTAGTTCTTCTTCTATGAATTTTCTCTTCAATTAATCATTTTCTGAGCGGCTTCACTTTTTTTTTCAATTTCATACACAACACGGCACGAACACTTTTACTTCTTTTTCTTTGTTCTTAACGATGATAATAATTACGGAACAAAATATGGTACACGCAATTTCTTCATAGAGACCAAAAGTAATTACTTTTTTTGGTCTCACTTTTGTACTACATGTGTTGTCTACGGATAGGTAATTATAACTAATGTCCGGACTAATTATCAGGCATTGTTCGTCGGGTTATTAACAAAATGTTAACCATACTGTACCAACGTGTTCTAAATTATAGATAATAACTCACAGACTGTCATACTTTTTGAAGTTTTTAATTCGCTTTCAACAACGACGATAATCATAGACAAAACTAATGATGTCTATGAGAAATTTCGCCGAATCATAAACAACAAATAAACATAGATAATTGCAACTCACTTGGTCACATTAAAATCATAACAATTTTATTGTTGCGTATACGAACAATCCTACACAATCCTATATTTAATAACAATTATTGGTCAGTTCGTCCATAAAGAATTTATAAAGCTATAAAGAAAAGGAGGATGACGTGGGTCGAACACATCGATTCCGTCCTCAAGGAAGGCCAGGTCAGAAGCAAGAGAAATTGGAGAGGTTGTATGAGAAACGGTATGTCGGTGAAAGAACCGAAAGAATTGCGTTTGGTTAGAAAAGAGTGGAGGTCCGTTCTCTCTACCCCTCACAGGACACTGTGTGATGGGTAAAAATAAAAGTTCATCCGTAACATTATTATGTGTTAAAAATTTAAATCATAATTATTGTTTTAAAAGTACCTACCTACTTTGAATTTTTTAGCTATCATTAAGTCTTTTGAATTTCGTGTACAACATTTTAAACATTTCGCATTAACTCAATTGCCTATTTTAATATTTTGCTACAAATCCACAAAAGGAAATTCGCGTGTCGATCTTACTTGTCGATCTTCATAATATTAAAATACTTTTTAAGTTATGTTAGGTAATCGCCTCTATATATTTTTTCTGTAATTGTGTATCAAATAGACGGCCCGTATAAGACTTACTGTAAGGAATTTTGACTCTTGCTAGACCAAAAACGCAATAGCAAAATACCAAATAAAAAAAGATGGTTGGAAATTGGAATACCATAGTTTATTCTTACGAAATTTATTCTTCAATAGAAATTATTGATTTCAGTATTTTCTATATTAGGTATAATGTGTATATGTTCTGGGGAACACTGATTGAATGACCGCCTACCCATGAATTCCCCGCGGGCCAAACATCTATGTAGTGGTACGTGAGTTCTGTTATTTGAAAATACACACATACAGTGTAAAGGTACCGCGTCAATTACCTAGTTGACATTTTTTAGTAGTCAATAAATTTAGTTACATACAGCCATAAGCGGCTGATAACCATCCTGGCAACGAGAGAATCTTATACTGCATGGATTTGGCTGGGACATGTGTTAAGAATGCCGAACGACAGTTGGCCGAGGAGAGCGCTATTTTTCCTCCCATCAGTGTCTCGAAGACGAGGAAGACCCTCTCATGCCGTGTTCCGTTCCTTCGAGGCAGAGCTGAAGGATCTGGATATGGTGTAGTTGGAACTTTGAGGTCATCAAAGCTGCGCGAAATTGTGAGCAGTAGACAGCCCTTGTTGCCTCCCTATGCCCCTAAGTGGGGTGAAAATAAGATAGAATCCTAAGAAAGATATCAAATGAAATCAGCTTTCGATATATCAGCAATCTAAGTGTTAATTTCTTTTACCATTTTTTATCGCAATTACTGATGGTATACAATTTCCCTACACTTTTAAAGAGCGTCCAATTTGCCATATAATACAAATACAAAAATACATTCTTAGTGTACGGTTGCAGTATTCTTTGTCTCTAAAATTAACCTGATGTCTCTTATTCTTTGTGTTACAATATCACAATTGCCGTCGTATGTGCATTAATTATATCGCCACATGTGGAAACCGTTGAGTTAAAGAGTGTACAGTCTTTACATATCTGCTCCAGACACTTGACATTACGAACAAAAATAACACGACGTGCCAAAGAATCATAATATACTTAGATGCAGTTCACTCACTTCTCTCGATGCCCCAGACAGCCCGATGGGAACATAAAGAAAATACTCATACCAATTATATTTTGACCACGATTCTTTATTTTGAATATACCAACTTGACAGTGATTCGTTGCGATATGTTCTCTTTGATATTGAAAACTAGTAGCAAAATACAAAAACTTTCGGAGAAGGCATAGAGAATAAAGACAAGTAGGTACAAAGCATTTCATCTCTTTCACTGGCAGTAAAATAATAAAAGCGGGAAAGAGACAGTGTAATCTTGACGTTTTAAGTGTCAATTGCGTAGCTTGGATACCGCAGTAAACAAGATTCCTAATGAATTAAAATCTATGGACTTACTAAAAAGGTTGAATTCGAAAACTTTTGCAAAATTAGTTAGTAATATTATTAATTAGATTCTTTGTATAACGGTCGTTCGATTGGCGGTCCACTCTTCTAGAAAACCATTGCATTACGGACGAATAGGTATTAAAAGTTATGAAAAATATTATAAATATTATCAGCAAATTCATCAAAATATGCCATCTCCGTTTGTTGGGGCACATAGAGAGAATGGATGAACACTCCTCACTGAAGAAACTCCGCACTTAAAGCCCGACGGAAGAAGGAGTGTTGCCTGACTGAGGTTGAGATGATTCAATTGCGTGCAAAACACTCTTTCATTTGGGATCAGTACCCTATTCTGTAGCAAGTGTAGGGTAGTCACTTGAAAAAAGTGACCATTAGGCGATACATTTTGTATGAAAAAACGTCTATACATATCGAATGCGAGAATCGCATATAGACGTTTTTCATACAAAATGTATCGCCTAATGGTCACTTTTTTCAAGTGAGTACTCTACACTTGCTACAGAATAGGGGTTCAGTTCTCAGTAGGTACGCATTTTAGGCACAAGATGACTTTCGAAATAAGAAATAGGTAGGTAGGTACGTATTTGACGGAAAAGTATTACTTTTGTTGTATCTTTGCTGACCTGGACAATATTTTAATAACTTAAAGAATAGGTTTATATTCTTTCTTTGTCCCAATGTTACAAATTTGAAACAGATGCGGGTTCTTTTATGTAAAATATTCGCAGTATATAATTATTTCCATGTCGCGCCCTTGAGGTGGCCATCGTGTCACAAAACGGCGCATTAGAAAAATCATCCTTGTATTATTATTATTATTATTAGCAGCTAATTTACATTTTACACCCTGTTTTTGTGTGCACCTTTTTTACCGAACATCTGACTACCGCGTGTAAAGACATATTTTTAGTCTTTGTACATTTAAAAACGTATTATGCCCGTTGTGTTCTTTGAAATAAATTGCAGGTGAATCAACTGCTCTTTGAGGAGATAATTTGGTACCTAAGGACGTAATGTCTGCAATACTTAACGTATAACATTTTTGCTGATGAAATAATATTATATACTATTACATACATTCTCCCTTTAAACCCCACATAGGGACACTGGAAGGTAACAAATGCTCTCCATTGCGCAATGTTTATTGCCTCTATTCGTGTTATATTCGAATTGGACTCCTAATTAAACCTATAGCTAATATTATAACTATGGTTCAAATCTGGGCCTCAATGCATGAATTTAGTATTTCAGTTATTGACATCACGTAGGTACCTACATGCCTACGAACGCAGCCATTTTATTTGTTTTCACCCTGTCAACGTTGACATCTGACTGACAAATATTTTTATTGGATGAAATAGCAACGATCCGCCTTTAATTGCGCAAAAAAACGTAATTCGTTTGTTGTATAGATAATAGAATTCAATGCACGATCGCAATAACTAAAAATAAAATAATAGATACTACATACCTACTTCTTATACCTACTCATTCTGGCCAAAACAAAATGGCTGCCTATCGACAGCTGATATTTGACTTTTCATAATATTACAATTGAAAAAATTTCGTTCCTTTCGATCCATTGAATATTATTTTATATTCATCGTATCCTGATTGCGAGTAATGCATCAATATATATTGAAAATCCTTTTAAAATTCAAAGAAGTGATAATTGCAACACCTCGTCTCATCAGGGTAGGACTAGGCAACAAATAATGACTGCACTAAATGGGTTGAATGGGGGCCAGACTGGTAAATGGCGTGGAAATAAACGTGTAAAATCCAAGCTTGCAGTCTATAGAAGTGAGTAGTAGGTATATTGTTTGGTTGGAGTGCCCGCCGACTCCGTCAGATAGAGTCGCTTCAAACTGTTTTTGGCATGCGGCCATCTTTCCCTAGCGTCTGCCTGCCTCAGTACGTCCTGTCGCATATTAATTTGAACGAGTATTGTTAGTGATGTTAGAACATATCGGAGTCAATCGATAATAAATTTGAAACAATATATTTCTCGATTTTTCTTTATGACCAACCCGTAGGTAGGTCGTAGGTACTTATTATATTTTGATAGGTGTGTTCCAAATTCAAAAAATGTTTGGAATAAGTACCTACATATTGATGTGTAGATATGGAGTTACTTGGACTAGAAAAAAAGTGTTCCAAATTCAAAAAATTACGGAATATGAAGTAGCCATCTATCTATATGAACCTTTTATAACAATCGCTAAGTAACATTCAAACATTCAAAGTGAGGTGTTCTAAATTCAAAAAATAATTGTATTATCTTCGTTGAGTAGTCCTAGCACCTGACCAAAGCCCAGGCACAAAAAGTCTCAGCTTTTGAAATGAAGTGCCTAAGGAGAATTCTGGGTGTAAGATGGTACCACCGCATCACTAACGACGCTATACGCCGGCGCACCCAGCGTGGGCCCATCACCTCTACCATTGTGGGGAGGAGATGGACTTGGCTGGGACATGTGTTAAGGATGCCGAATGACAGTTGGCCGAGGAGAGCGCTGTTCTTCCTCCCATCAGGGTCCCGAAGACGAGGAAGACCCTCTCACACTGTGTTCCGCTCCTTCGAAGCAGAGCTGAGGGACATGGACATGGTGTGGGAGGAGGTCATAAACATTGCGCAAGATCGAGCGCAATGGAGAGCTCTTGTTGCCTCCCTATGCCCCTGAGTGGGGTGTAAAAGGGAGAATTGATTGATTGATTGATCTTCGTTGAAGTACTTACCTAGATAAACATTTTTTTAAAAATGACGAAGTATTCTAATTTCAAAGAAGTTTCAATGCAGTAAAATAATTTTAACCTTTGGCGTAGCGCTGGTGTTCCAATCCGAGTTGTGTGTGAATATACGCAACATAACCTCTCACACAATGTAATAATATTTAAATTACTTTTGTATTGTCAGCAGCCGAAATGTCATCACGCGAATGTAAATCTACATTTTTATTGCTTCGCCTTTTTCCCGAAATCGCTTTCGTGTACGTTCTCCTTTCACAATATTCTTTACCTTTGGACATTCCGACTCAGGGGTCACTATTGCGTGTAGAGATTGCGTGCGTGTGAATTATTTAGAAATGAGTCGTTTTTATTAGATAATCTCATATTACTACATACTACATCCCTTTGAAAATAAAATGAGATGGCTTTTGTTAGAAAATACTAAAGTATAAATTTTTGATATCCCGACGCACTGCCTGCCTCCCTGAGATAACTCGCAGCCATTATTGTTAAGACGATCGCTTTTCTTTTTATTATTCATAAATATTTTTGTTGTTTTCCGTGTTTTATTGCCTTGGGGTTTTATTCAATCTACCACCGTGCGTATGTGTGTAATCAGAATAAAATTGTTTTTCAGAACGCTCTTTTGGCACTGTTATGGGTTATTGGAGTAGATACTTGTTTTTGATTGATTTTGAGTATGCCGTGCTAACCGGGAAAAAAAATAAACACATAATTATTGTCTATGATATAATTCTCGTCCGGATCATCTTGTTGTTCATTGTAAGAAGTAGTGGGTATAATATTATGTAGGTATACAGTATATGCTACAATGATTTCAAGACTTTTTCCGACACGATTTGAAATTAAACTAAGCATAATCGAATTGTAAATAATACCTATCCTATAACTACTTAGTAGGGATTACCCGTCTCTATGTGACGGGCCAGAGTTGAAAAAAGATAGTTGCCGTTTTTACACATTATGACTGTAGAAAATTATTTTTATAGCAAAGCAGGGTTTTTCTCGTAGCGCTTGAATTGCAATCTAGTTGAAAAGATATCTTAAAGGGCGGCTCGGATAAAGGATCGGACCAATCAGAGAGAAAGAGGGAGTGTCTACAATACGATGTAGCCAATCGTGGAACGATCATGACACTCCCCCTTTCTCTCTGATTGGTCCGATGCTTATCCGAGCCGCCCTTTAAGATATCTTTTCAACTAGATTGCAATTCAAGCGCTACGAGAATAACCGTGCAGTATCAAGCTCAAATATAGAGGTAGAGACAGATGAAATAACTACAACAGCGTTACATAGATATCTAGTGAAAATATTGTAACACATGGATCAACAAATCCGTTCTAGCATAGTTACAAACCACACAAGCCTTACATATTTAACGAATTTTTGCTTTGTCCGTTGCTTATAATAATCTGATGGCGTAATTTGTTACAGAGAATCGAATGGCATTCAACAAGGGCCCATCAGGAGTTGTGTGCCTTGAAGGGAAAATCTCCAGATGATGATTGTCAGAACTACCCGAGGATTGCCGCAGTTGCCCAAGGTGGCAAGATCTTGGTATGTGGTACCAACGCTTACAAACCACTGTGCAGACATTACCACCCGAAGGCTTCCGATGGTGGAAGATTGAGGAAGCATGAAGAGTTTGAAGGCACGGGACTTTGTCCGTATGATCCTCAACACAATTCAACAGCACTTTATACTAGTAAGTTTAGATCTCAACATCTTCTCTTTTTTTAATCGTCCATCTATTCCAGATTTCTAGTAATGTCTTTACTATTTTTAGATTATCAAAGGATGCAATGCATTTTTTTAGTGTAACCAGCTCAATTGGCTAATAAAAAAGAAACACTTTTCTTAAAAAACAATTTAGAATAAATAGTCTCTGAGAATAGTTTCAGTCTCAATTTAATCTAATCAATCAGTTCCGTTCAATCTTAGGTAGAAATTTTATCAAAACTAGGTAAAAAATTTAAATTAAAAAACGCAAAAATTGTGACCCAACCAGGAATCTCCTGATAGTCTGACATTTTATACTACTGGTCTACCGAAATCGATTCTAGGTACCCCTATTCTAAGTTTCCGTGACATTTACGCTGGCGTGAAATAACAATTTTCTATGGAAACGAGAATAGCTCCCCTACAGAATACTTCAGAAAGCTCTGCAGCCCATACAAAATTCCCGTGAATTTCTCACTTGCGTTAGTGAGTTATATTCGGAATAGGCTACTTATTTTATTAATGTGTACTTGTATTATGTACCTACACATAATTGGAACGGTTCTATAACTAAAAATCCAAAAATCCAAAAAAATTTTTGACACTTATTTATCAATACATAGACCAAAAATAGTCCCTGATATGATTTTCATGAAAATCTAACGGCTATTTCTATGTCTGGGAAGATATGGGTTAAATGTTTTTTTTTTTACAGATGGGCAACTATACACAGCGACGGTAGCTGATTTTTCAGGCACAGATCCCCTCATTTATAGGGGGCCCCAGAGGACAGAGCGTTCTGACCTGCGTCAACTGAACAATCCTAGTTTTGTAAATTCTCTGAGTTATGGAGATTATGTATTTTTCTTCTTCAGAGAAACAGCCGTCGAGTATATGAACTGCGGAAAGGTAAATATTCTTTATACTTACTTTACTGGTTGAATTAACATTTTTGCTTACGGCATAATAAACAATTATTATTTGTATTTTCTTTCAGGCTGTATATTCAAGAGTAGCTAGAGTTTGTTTAAATGATAAGGGGGGACCACATCAGTTTGGAGACAGATGGACGTCGTTCCTCAAATCTCGATTAAATTGCTCAATACAAGGAGAATATCCATTTTACTTTGACGAAATCCGTAAGTGTTCATTCAATTTTGCTTAACTCTATCAATTAAGTAAACTTATTTTTTTATTTTTGATAAATTTAATCACCTTACAATTCTTTACTACGGTTTCGTAAACGCCTTTTAAGACCACCTGATTCAGTACTTTAGTATCTTTTCTCCTCACGTATTCGCAAATGTGTCTATAAAAACCAAATAGGTGAACTTCTTATTGAAAAGCTTACGCTTGAAAGGGTTTTCTTCATTTATGTATGAATGTCTTTTTAAATTTGACAATACAAGCAGAAAGAATTTATCAAATCATAATATTGATATTCGTAGTTCTGGATGGTTTATTTTTTTTATGTAATTGATTTTTTAATTATGCACACTTATATGGCTTTTTTCATTACGAATGAGCAAATATATTTAGAGACAAAAGCCTTCTTCAAGAATTAGGATAGCAAACGCAAAAACAATTTTTGAAACTTGCTGCTTATTTCCACAGAGTTTATCACCATTATCATCAACTTCAAAAATGAACTCAATTCGGCTTAAAGATAGCTTAAATAATGAATTGCACCATGTTCTGATCTATTCTGTGAGCTAAAATATGGTAAAAATTACTATTTTTACTATAAATTACTATTAAATTTATAATGTCTTTTTTTAGAATCGACAACAGATATAATAAGCGGTGTTTACGGCAGCAGTGAGGCTTCAAGTGATGTGTTCTATGGCGTCTTCACAACACCTGTCAACTCTATTGGAGGATCAGCTGTGTGTGCATTTTCCATGAGGGATGTGCTGACTGCATTCAATAGAGGATTCAAAGCCCAAGAAACTATCAACGCTAACTGGCTACCAGTTGAAGAAGATAAGGTATACCATTAAGATAAATGCTTTAATCAATTTTTTTTACACAAAGCTGCCATTCTGAGTATAATCTTGTCTGATGAAAATTTGAAACATAAGAATAGCAGCTCTCTCTTCATTGGAAGCATCCTTTGGTGCAGCCAGAGTTCAAACGTCTTAATCCTGTTCATGGTTGAGACGGATAGGGTCCAATCCTTCACTCCATATGGCAACACTGGCAGAACATAATCTTTAACTGTTCTCCATCTTGTGTACAAGCTCAGGTCGCAACCACACAAGAGTTTTAGCATTTTATAGAAGGATTACCTCACCATCTCAATACGTGTTTTGAGCTGAATAGTTTTTAATGTAAATTGATCAAAATTGTTAAATCCTGACATTGCCAGCTATAAAAAGAGCCAGTTTATCATTATGACAACTTAAAAGTGTAAGTTGTACAACATTGCCAGCTATAAAAAGAGCCAGTTTTATTATTATGACAATTTATAAGTGTAAGTTGTACAATATTCAATTATAAATTTCAGATTCCTAGTCCAAGGCCGGGAGACTGCGTTAAAGACAGCAGAACTCTTCCTGATACAGCGGTCAACTTTATTAAAACCCACTCGCTGATGGAGCAAGCCGTGCCAGCTTTCCTCTCCAAACCTTTATTAGTACGAGTTAGTCTACAGTAAGTAAAAACAATTTAGGTATATTCAAAATTCATATAAAATTCTATCATTGAATCTACTTACTACGTATTAAAAGTGGTGTTTCCTCATAAATAACACTTATACCTTTTTCAAAAATCTCTAGATACATACATACACTAATTTAATTCTTTATTATCTCGCTTCGAACAATCATTGTCATCCCAATGCACCTCCTGCGTGAATGCCTACCAATGATGCACAATACACATAAAAATCTGGGCAAATTCTTGATGTGCCCAGATGAAATCAAATAGTTGAACGCCAGCAAAATTCTCCGTTTCTTCCAGGAGGCTGGGCTGAACGATGAACGTTATATTTAACATTACGAATAGATGCAGGGCCAGTCACAAAAGTTCCATTATGCGACGCAGTGACAGCTACCCCTCTGGAGGCAGCAGGCCTAGTAAATAAATAAAAAACCTTTTTTTTTAAATGAATCCGTGCTCACTCAAAGTGAACACAAATACACTCATTGACTCTTTCACAGTAAGCTACTTAAAGCTTGTGTCGTGTAAGAGGAAGATGGTCGGCACCTGGGATCGAACCCACGACCTCCGCACGAAACAGTGCGATAGCCGGCGTCGTAACCGCTAGACCACCAACCGCTTCTACAACCGTTACTTTACTCATTTCACAACAAAAGCGCACTTGCCTGGAATATTCTTTATTTCTTGAGATTGAGACAATTTATGATGATGAATTATTTTTTTACGTTGTCATTACTTTTTCTCCCCTCGGTGTCTCTTTAAGAATGTGACATAATATTTTGATAGGGTATTAAGTAGGTACTGCATCTAGTACGCAGGTGATTGAAATCAATGATTATTCTATGAAATATTATATATAGTAGTGAATACATGTTTTTTCTTTCTACTTGTAGGTACAGATTCACCGCTATCACCGTCCATCCTCAAGTTCAGTCTATGAATGGATACAAATATGACATCCTCTATGTTGGAACAGGTAAGACAGGATCAAATAATACATTTTGCATGCTGTCGGGATTTTGTACTGCACATTTCTCTATTATTTGATAACCAAATAGAATAAGGAAGGAATGTGGTATGGAAGTAAGTGTTGTGACAAAGATGAAAGTTAATAAGTTGAGATGGTTTGGGCATGTGGAAAGAATGGATGCAAACAGAATGACAAAGAATTCATAAAGCTGAAAGAAGGCGTGGCCGACCAAGAATGATGTGGATTGAGCACATTGATTCCGTCCTCAAGGAAGATAAGAAGTAAGAGAAATAGGAGAAGTTGTATGAGAAATGTTATGTCAGTGAAAGAAGCGAAAGAAGTATGCTTGGATAGAAAAGAGGTCCGTTCTCTCTGCATACCCCTTACGGGTGATGAGTAAAAAAAAATAGAATACAATAATTATACAAATTCAATTCACATTACAAATGTTGTTGAATTTTTAATGAGAACTATTTTAAATGTTGTAATTGCACCATTAGAGCTTATGATCTTCCCATTTAAACGACTTTCATCTCATCTTTTATAGAATACCCTTTAGGTATTCGGATACCTTTAACAAATAGATATTTATAATTTTCAACAAGGTGTAATATTCAATAAGAAAACAGTTTGTTGTAAAAGGATCCTAAGCCAATCCAGGTATTCGGCCTCGCTCTCCATTCCAATAACTGAGAGATTGTCTATTGAGAATATTCCCCAATACTAAGAGAATATTCCCCAAAACTAAGAGAATATTCCCCAGTACTAGGAGAATATTCCCAATACTTATATGCAACCCACTTTTGCTCATCTCTCTTTCCCATCGGCCCCCAAACTATCAAAATGCTGTGACGATATGAATGGGCTATTATTACTTTCAACATTTTTTTAACTCGAATATCTTATTTCAGATGATGGAAGAGTGATCAAAACATTAAACGCAGCTTCCGCTCAAGGGGATTTCGATAGCAGTGCTGATGAAGATACGAGAGCACCTGTGAATACAGTCATTATTTCGGAAACCCAAGTGTTACCTGAGGGTGTTCCTGTCAAACAATTACACATATCTCTAGCAACTGACAAGATCATTGCTATATCCAACGAACTCATCCAAAGCTCACCAATGTATCATTGTAATAATATATCTTCATGCAGGTATGTTCCGTCTATTTAATTATTGATTTAAAAATACAATTTGCAAAGAAATCAGAAAGTTTGTATTAAACTGTTTTTAAATCTTTACAGACACTGCTTAACTCTCCAAGATCCTCACTGCGCGTGGGATCTAAAAACGCAAACGTGTGCGTACGTCGGTGGGAGACAGTTCGCCAACGCCGATAGATTCCTACAAGATATAGAAAATGGAAGTACGGAGAAATGTAATAAATTACCGGCCTCATCCAGAGAGGATTGGCCCGTCAAACCACAAATCCATGGAACTCTTGGAGGAGTATCTAAACATCCTAGTCAGCAAGATTTGGATAAGAGCAATGTTGACGACATTGACAACGAAGTCATAATTGAGCTCGTCAAATCAAACGAAATACCAGAACTCAATAATGATCATAAAGCAAAGCATGAAACAGGTAAATTAAACCTATTTATATTTATTTTAATAACTAACAGGCTAAATCTATAGTAGTCTGCAATCGCTTGAAATTTAAAGATGATTTGAATGTATGAATTGAACACTTTGTTTTTCTTTTCAGATTCACTCACAGTGAACAGAGCCGAGAACATGATATACACAGCCCAGGCCTTCCACATCGCAGTTGTGGCGTCATGCCTTGTTACTTTATTATTAGGATTTGTAGTTGGTTATTTATTTTCACGAAGATTTCGCCATCCTTTTTTGTCCGACACCACACCCTTTCACGAGCAGCACAACAGACTCAACAGGTTTGTAACTCAACCATAAACATTTATTCACCTGGCCTTCTTTGCCATTGTTTTTGTCATCATTTTTGCATCGAATCTTTCAAGATTCCCAAAGCTAACTTCCATACCACATACCTAATATTCTCATTCCTTTCAATGTCTCACAAAGTGTTTCCACATTCTACGTACAGCTCTCATCTACAATTGATGGTATTATGCACTAGCTTTTTAGCTTGTAGTGAGACGTTATTGTTTGCTACAATAGGTCTTACAGCCGGTTTCATAAAAAATAAAGGAGACTTTAAGTTTCCTTTAAAAAATAATGTGTTTCATAACAACAAAATGACACTTTATGTTAGGGGGCGTCCATTAATCACGTGAGCCCAAAAGGGGGAGGGGGGGGTTTGGAAAAAAATCACGAAAGATCACGTAGGGGGAGGGGGGGTCTAGTGAGAAAATCACGTGCATTTATTTTTCTGATGAATTTGATAAAAAACAGTTGAATTTTCAGAAATTTTAAAAATTGTCGAATAATAAAATCATAAGTTTCGTAATTCTTTGTACTAAAAAAGTACACGTGATTTTCGGGGGGAGGGGGGGGGGTATCCTGAAACATCACCAAATGTCACCAGGGGGGAGGGGGGGTCTAAAAAATTGCAAAAAAACATCACGTGATTAATGGACGCCCCCTTAGTCCCGTTCTTGGGACTTGTGGACTTTAGTGTAGTTCAATCCAATAGTGGAGTTCATACAAAATTTCATGGTGCTTTCTATCAGCTTACTCTGTCACAAAGATGAACATTTGTATGCGGTAACACTGTGGACAAAAATGACTAAAATAGGGTGGAAAACATGGTAAAATGGGAAGAATATTATTGATTACAGATTTTGGTTACTAATTCATTAACCATAATAATAAATTAACACAAATAACGGCACTTTGATGCTCTATTGAGAAATGAAATTGACAGATCAACAGAAATTCCGCGAAATTATTAATAAACATGTTTTCCATAGATTTCCAAATTAACAATACCAACTTTCAAATATTTTTTTGACATTTCAAACTTTAGCTAAAGTACGCGGGAATATTTTTTATGAGACCCGTCAACTTAAAGGAAACTTTAAATTTTAAAGGTTCCTTTAGCTAAAGTGTTCTTTTGAAATTTTAATGAAACCAGCCGTTAGTGCACCGCCCACCCTGCTGCTAGCCATACCTTTCATTCCTAGATTGTTCAGAGTTATTTCTGAAATTATGATCTTTGTAGCTAATTAAAAATGATTATTTATAGGTTGACCACGCTGGAGACTCCTTTGAATGCCAATCCTTCAGCGTACCTGCCACCACGAGCCAACAAAACTATCAATCTAGTGGTGAATGTTCCTGCTAAGCAAGACAACCTGCAACATGAATTGGGTGGGAAAGATCGTTCTCACGAATGTAAAAACTCCAATGAGTCTTTGGACAAGGATATCAAATGTGGCACACTACAGAAAGTGAAGAAGACCTACATTTGAATCGACTATTGCATGAATTTCGACTGATTATTATTAATTTAACTTGGTATGATTAACTCTATACGGTCTTGGCTAGTATAGACCTGATAATATTTTGTGTTTCCAGTCCAGAACATCTTCAAGATTGATGACAATAATTATTTATTAAATTTAGTGATCAGAAATATTCCGGACTAACGAAAAAAATAATGTAATATTTGTCAATTGAATTGATATGAAGGTGTATGACGAAGTACGTAGATTGTTACATACTGATAAAGAAAAAATGTTAATACACAAATACTTAATAATAGAAAGGGGAGTTTTTAATTAATTGTTAAATAATAATCTTTTCAACTCCTGTATTTCTATAATTTTGTGTCAAATTAAACTAGGTTTAGCAGATGAAATTTGGTGCAACATAATTTTGAAGCGCATTCCATTTCTTTGTGTGCATTTTCAAACAGCCGCGATGCTGCCAACATTTCCTCCTCTATTTTTGAGAGCCTTTCTGCATAATATGAGCTAAGCTTGGTCCAAGTCTAATTTGTTTGTTTTTTTTAGTATTTTAGTGAATTACAATTAAGGAGCAGCTCTGAATGATGTATTATAGTTTTTAAAATTTGTGACTTTAACTTCCTCAGCATTATTTTAAATTTGAAAAAAAAAATCGCAATTGTAAATATATTATTATAATGAAATATGATATTTGAGAAATGTTAAAAGTTAGCAATTTATTTTCTACTTTTTAGGTCTAATAAATAGTTAACGGAGAAATGCGATATAAATATTAAGTGATAAGTATTTTTAGCTAGAAAATAATGATATAGCGTTATGATGAAATTTTAGAATTTAAAAATGATTATTTGTAGTAATGTTACATGATATAGAATAGTGTTGCATGATTAAAGAATAAACCGATGAGGTAAATTTGTATGGTGCCTTGTTGGCTCGCCAGCCTTGTGCCTGAAAGTTTGGAAGATAGAAATGTACTTCAAATGATCGAGGCTGGATTAGACTGTGAATTATAAAAATATTTTTAAACACAATATGTTACAATTCTATGATAAACAAGAATAATTCATTGTTATTGCATTTGTCTCAAATTTTATTATTCTGCATAGCGTTTTGTAAACTTTTCATTTCCAAGCCTTCATTAGACAAGTAATACTCAGCTATAATAATACATATGTATCTCTAACAGCATATTAATTCTTAAGTAGATTGGCATTGTTCATAAGCAAATTCAATCCCACCGTTAAGCTTACGGCATTAGCTATTGTCTTCATTGTTCAAACTTACACATACGTATTCTTCAATCTCTACGAGTCCTCTTATGAAACGCAGGTCGAATCTTATTTTCCAACATGAGACATTTTTCACATTTTCTTCAATGTTCACATTTAAATCGGAAATTGATGTTATTACCTTCGTATTTATCCTGATTTGGTCTTACCGAGGACCACCAATATTCCCATATCCTGAACTCACTCACAAAGTAATGGTTCTTGTTGTGCAGGGGATTCCAAGTAAATATCTTCAGCATCACATTTAATATTTGACCAGGTTCCTTCATACTAAAAGTCTACACAATATTCCTCGCACGTTTTCAAAGAAAAACCCATTCAGATTTTACTATGTATAACATTGTATTTTTTTACATTCTCTATACAAGGTGTAAAACGGAATATATGTGTAATATTTGTGATGACTAAGCGTATTATAAAGCCATGCAATGTTCGTAATAAGGCTTACAACGGAACAACTGTAGTCAGTTATATTACAAACATTGCAAATATTGACAATGTAGAATAAAAAATATGTATGTAAATATAATATATAATAAAAGATTTATATAAAATATTAAAAAGAAGCATAACTATAAAATATTATGACCAATGCCTTTATATTATTTTGATTTTACTGTATAAAAATTATATAATGTTAATTCATATTGGACATTCCATTGTAAAACTTTGTTTTTATTATCTTGAAATTTAGTACAAAAGGTATAATAATTATAATATTAGTTAAGTTAGTTTATATTTACACATAATATTTAATAAACAATTTTTTTCCAATTTATACAATACATTGTTTTTTAAAAACAGATTTCACTGCAATTTGTATATAAATGATATTACAGATAAAATCAAAACATTTCCGAAGATATGATTCAGTTGCATTATATGTCAAATTCCCTCATTTTTTTAAACTCTATCGATATAAAACACACTTGATTCAGAATATTTTGATTTTAAGTGAACTCATTTCCTTCTTCATGCAAAATAACTATATCTTTCTAGAACTTAAGTTTGTCCCATATAACATTATTTAAGAAGATTTCAGGTGAGAAGAAACCAATAATTCAGAATTACAAATTATGAACCTACTTTTCCTGGCTATACAAATTTTACTAGTTATTTTGAGTACAATATTATAAGCAAGACCGCAATCATATATATGACATATTTTTTTATTTTTTTTAGCTCTGCACTCGTTTTCGAGTGATTCGGCAAATATATGACATATAATATGATAAAGTTTTATACGATCAAAATGAAGTGTTTGCGAAGTGTCTGCAAATTCCCTCAGTATAATTTTCTTGGTCTGTATTTAGTTCATATTTTTTATAATAACCAACCTTACATATCATTTAGAAATCTTACATAATCTTTGTATCAGGCAAATACGCTATTTGAATTACTTTGGCACTAAAATATTTATATCAACATCAGAGGAATCATAATATGTGGAATTACAATTTAAAAGAATAAACCATTTTCTGTCTTATATTTAAAGCAATAAGTTTTGATATTATAATTTTATTTCAATTTGTAAATATTTTTATATTATTGTGTAACAGACTGGCTTGAAACACATTTAGTTGTATATGTAATAACTATAATGAATATTACTTTTTTTTTTTATTTGACGACCATATTATTATGTGATTGTCAATTATTGACAAATAAAATATTATACCTTTCAAAAAAAAAACTGTTGTTGTTTTATTATTTGACTTTTTCCCAAATCAAACATTTATTATTTGCGGGCATATCCACTATGTTTTTTAATAAGAGACAATTATCCTCAGCCAACTTTGACAGATCATTGATGTCTCTTAGCCCCCATCTTGAGTCTCTACTTCGCAAAGATTGATCAAAAGAAACATTACTTTGTGGAGTGATGATTCCATTTTGAGCATAAGGTCCGTATGTAACCATTAAACCATTGGATTTTAAATAACTACCAGCATTTTTAAATAAACCAATAGTACATTCGAATGGAGATATATGAATCATATTAGCATTGTATATAACATCGAGAGAATTTTCTTGAAATCCGTAAAACTTGAAATCATTACGCACATCTATATGCATTGCTTCTTTTATATTTTTTGTTGGGCATTCCTTAGCATAAATGGAAATGCTACAAAGAAGATCTTCATCATATTCGGAAGGTTGAAATGTGATGTTGGGAAAATGGGGTGCAAAATATGCAACATGCTGGCCCGATCCTGAAGATATTTCCAATAAGTGAGGTCGATTCTCCGGAGGAAAATTTAAAAATTGTTTAAGTACTTCGAGAATCGGTTCTCTATTCCTAGTAGCTGCTGGATATATCAACTTGTTTTTACTATAACTGGAAAATAAAACAGTAAGGTCATGAAGAGTTATAACAAGACTCGAATTTGAATATTACAATAGTATCAATGTAAATTACATACCTTGTAGAATCTGTTGTATCTGTATGTATATGTGACATTTTTGATATATTTTTGTTGATGGACCGTAATTTTAACATAAACCCGAAGCCTGTATCTGAAAGCCAAAGTTTTGATTTCATTTACAAAAAAAATTGTATCAAAAATCTTAAAAAAACGTAACTAACCATCGTAGACTGGTTAACTAATAGACATCAATTAGACACAACTACCGACCATTATCAAATAACTTACCACAAAAATGGAAATTAAACGCGACGAAGTTCAACAATCCAATATTACAGAATAAACATTAATACAAAATGATAAAAACACTAATAAACACACAATAAACTTGAATAAACACATCCACTACTACTTTTGACACTGACAGCAATATTACATATATTGTAAAATCCGCAAAATCAACGTAAAATCTATTATTATATTATTGCTCATAAAATTAGATATTTTTCAATCGTATAAATACCTACGACATAAAATCTTTCAATGTGGGCGCCAAAATTTTTATTATAATGCTTAATACTTTTATTATATTACTTTAATTTAAAGTATTTGGTAGAAAAAATTCCATTTAAATTGTAAGTAAGAAATCTTATACCTGTGGTTTGGTATTTTTGTAAAGTTGATTAATTTTTACACAGTAATTGCCGGATTTACCCAAATCACTTGACAACGAGTGCAAAGGGTTATAAAAAAATGTCCGGATTAAGTGAACTTTTTAACTCAATTAAGTTCTCTCGTTTCTATAAATACAAAAAACGATATAAAATACGGATAATTTATGAAAAATATAACAACTAGATTAGTATGTTGGTTTTCTATACTTTATGATCTAGTTTGTTGTTTCCGTGAATCCAAAAGACCATTGTCCAATTCAAACCAACAAAAATACGATTATGTATGTTTAAATTACAATAACTTACGAACAGAGTAAAAAAAATCGGTGACAATCAGTCATTAGACTTGCAGAATCAATAAATAAAATAAGGAATAAAACGTACACAATTATTTTTGTCGACTATAATGAGGACATTATGAAAGCCACGGTGAGAGGAAAATGAATAATTATTTTTATTGAAACTCTGCGAACATAATAAAATATTGTTTGTATTTTTACGAACATGCTTGTAAAAAGTTGCCATCTATCGAAGATGAATCCTAGATTTTATTTGCTAATTTAAATTATTATAATTTATTATTTCAGTTTTCACAAAGCAATGATCTGTTTTAGCATTGTTATATTTTAAATAAACCTGGAAGAACTATATATACCTAATTGTTAAAATATACAATGATTACAGCAAATCAAGAATTTTAAAAATAGCCAGATTTGAGATAAATTCTGATGTTCGTTTAATTATTTCAACTTCTTAAATCATCTGAAAATAAAATAATGTTTAAAATAATTATAAAGTCCTGTAAGTGAATATATTTGGTTTAATAATATAGTATAATGATTAGTGTAATTAAATCAACTTAAATAATGTTCAATTTACACAATCGAGGATATATTAATGCGACCTTGAGAAATTTAATTATAACATAAACTGGCTTCATAATTTCATAAAAACGAATCATTTACTTTTTCTCGTGTTCGAATAACACAATTCATTAATATAAATAGTTGTACAACTTTTGATAATACTGTTTTATATAAGTGGCCTTCGGTTTTAATCAATTAGATAATTTCTCACTAACCACTAACCAGTAACCTCTTATTTGAAACTATCTTCACGTTCATTGTTTTACAAAAGTATACACACAAAAGTACATAGTAAGACCGACAACTGCTTTTCTGCGCATGATTCTATGGTTTTCATTAATGACATTTTATTAACGCACGTTTTTCCGGCAGTTTTCAATACATCCATTAGTTTTCATCGTAATTTAGCGGTGATAAGTCGAGCGCAATTTGAGTTTATTTCTAAAAATAATCTAGAATACTTCCAACGCATTGAATAATTATAAATCCACGTAATTGACTCTCTCAATAATTCTCAACTAAACATTTGTTTTTGCGACGATTTTCATTCTCAAGAAAGGTGAGATAAATGAAAATTGAAATAATATTAACTTTTTACAATCTAATTTGTATTTATACTGTTTCAAATAAAAAATTAGACAAGCTTTTTTTGGTAATGTTCTAAACGTAAACTGTCATATTTTGATAATATAAATTCTTTCATTTTTATCTAGTATCAGTCTTGTTTTATTTTCATTCTCCATCACTCTTATGTATGACGTTTACACTTACAAGTTACAACGTGGGCTAACCGCATATTCGTCCATGTGATGTCAATGTCAACTAAAATAAATTAAACTATTTCAGTATTTTCAACCATGGTCCATCGAGGTCCTCGTCCATTGGTGCTTTGTGGCCCATCAGGTTCTGGAAAAAGCACATTGCTGAAACTGTTGCTCGATGAATACCCGGACCGTTTTGGTTTTTCTGTTTCCCATACAACCAGGAAGCCAAGACCCGGTGAAAAGGACGGTGTCCACTACCATTTTACAAACAGAGAAACGATGACAGAAGCTATTGAAAAGGGTGATTTCCTTGAAACAGCCTGTTTCAGTGGTAATATGTATGGAACAAGGTATAATATATCTAAATCTTTCACTTAATTGGAACAGAACTACCCAACTTCCTGTCAAAGAGTCAAATAGTATATTTTTTTCACTTTTGAGACCACAGATTCATTAAAAAAAAACGTGATTTGATCATAAAATTAAAATTCTAATAAGTACATAAATAAGAAATATGGCTAGTAAAAATTAAATAAATCATTACAGTAAATTACATATTTCCTTATTATCTTATTTTAGTAAATTTTTTTTAAAAAAAAATTTAAATTATAATTCATAACTTTTAGAAAATTATATTAGAATCAAACTCAGATTTGTAGTTGAAATTTCAAAAGAATCTAAAAAATTTAATGAATCAGTACCTATTAGTATTGGAGATTGTTTAAAATATTACAGAATTCATTTTCGATAAAAAAATGGAGACGGTTTGATTAATAACCGTCCATACTGGAACATGTTTAGAATAATTCTGTGGTGGCATGGTAAAATGCATTAAGTCAATGGGATGACATTTCTCAGTATGGCGGATTTACTAGTCAGTATTTTAAGAGGTTTCATTTTTGTCAAATATTATTTAATACAAATAAAATAGATCAACTTTGATGCATTTACTTCGTTAAAAAGGGTTCACTTTACGATTACTCATATTTATTTCTTCAATATTTCTTTGTTTATATGCTTTATTTATAATGCGTGTCTTTTTACCTTGATAATTTTGGCTCATAGGTTGAAAAAATTTGTACTTATGTCAAATTTTACAAGGAAATATACCCAGTTACTCTCTATCACATGCTAATTTATTATTTTTCAACACTTACATTTTATTCTTCATAAATATTAGTTATTTTTTAGCTTACCTATTAGTATTTTCTAGCATAGCATTCCCAAAACATCAGTAGGTATATTTTTTTGCTCAGAATGTAATATTGTTAAGTAATAAATGAAGAATATTCTTTGAATAATAAAATGAAATTAGTTAATTATAGGTATTATTACCTTTGTTAAGATAACCCTCTCACAATATATCGATCCTTCAAAGCAGAGCTGAGGAATTTATACACGGTTTGGGAAAAGGTCATACAAGCTGCACAAAATCATGCGCAGGGGAGGTTCCAACATCAAATCATTGCAAACCAGATGAATATTCGGAAATTTGAACATTACGACCTAATAGCGAACGTTGTTAACGTAAAGTGATCACACTAATCCACCCTTCGAAACAATATTAGAAGATGGTCGTAAGCCCGTAGTGGTTTGTTTATACTATTTTAAAATAGAACTCTATAATCAGTCATCAGTTGTTGATATAATAGTCGCACTAGCACGACTTTCTTTAATTTACATCAATAATAGTATTAAAATTACAATGAAAAAATATTAAAAAAAAATAATAATATGCAGATAGTATTACCGATCTATTGTCTATAGCTTAACAATATAAACAACGAAAGTTGTAAACAGATTGGTCGACAGATAAGGATGATACCTGCCATAAAGTTCACAAAATACATTATTTAAACACATTTTAAAAAGGTTCACTTTTAAAAGAATGGCTTCTCACCGCAGCTCTATCATAGACAACACCGTTTTACTTCGTGGTAGACAAAATTTGACGCGCGTCGTTTTACCTTGCCAAATAAAATTAATATTGAGTTATGCCGGAACGAAAAAATGCTTTTAAATCCTTTATAAGTGGATTTTTTTAAACGTTTGTTTTTGAACTTTGTTCTGTTTGTGATAATGTATGATGTAGCGCATATAACTCAAAATGCTGAAAATCGCGACTTAATGCCTTTTACCATGCCACCACAGAATTTTGTTGTGAAAATCCACGTCTTTTAGTTTTATTGACCTTCATTGGACGAGTGCCAGTGGATATACAACAGATTTCGTCCATCTAAGCAATAAGGATATGAAATTGTTTGCAAAAACAGTTTTTTGTTTCTTTAATATTGCTTCCCACATACTTACTCTACATGTAAGAGTTATATGGATGTATCTAATTGACCTGTTTACGTTCTATTTTGGTCTGACAGTAGTGTTTACACTGACACACATACATCTTTTGTAATGCAACGCTTATTACTCATTCTTTGTTTACAGTTTATGTATTGTTTTTGTTTGTGCACCTTTTGTTTTGTATCCAAATATGAACAAGTTCTATTTATCTACTTTCCCTTACTCTATTATAAGTATTCTTGTTTATTAGCAAAGAGGCAGTAGAAGAAGTAAGAAGAGCCGACAAAGTCTGTATATTGGACATTGAAATTGAGGGAGTAAAACAAGTAAAGAAAACAGATCTCGATCCCATGTTTATCTTTGTCAAACCACCGTCTATGGATGAATTAGAACGTAGATTACGTGGAAGGAATACGGAAAATGAAGAATCTCTACAAAAACGATTGGATTCTGCAAGAAAAGAATTGGAATATGGTATTATATTGCTTATGGCATTGTAACCATAGACAAAACTTTGAAATTTGAACTTCTTTTATCTTATGCAAATCTCGTTGCAGGTATGACTTCCGGTAATTTTCATGTCGTAATTGAAAATGACAATGTAGAGAAAGCTTACAGTCAGCTAAGAGAATTTGTCATCAACCAACTTGAACAGGACAAAATGGGTAATTTTTCTTCCTATTGAAAGTTTTTATTTTATTTTTCTATTATAGAGATTATTCCATTTTTTATATTACAATAACATTGAGTGAGAGCTTCTTGGATTATATACTTTGAGCAAGTTGTTTTAATCTTCACCCACTATATGGAGACATGGTGAAAAATTACGAGTAGTAATAACCTAGATTAATAATTATATAAATATAGGGATGTTTTAAAATTTCTCTTAATGTAATTAGTGTATTTAAGTAAAATATTCTTACATTAGAGGCAATAATAATATATTTTTATATTCATTTATCGCATACGTCTTTTTAAGAAATACCTAATTTTAATTAGTATAGATATAATTAAAATTCAATCCTTCACAAACTACTATACATTTATTAGTTTTGTTTTGTATATCATTTTGTCAATTATTTGTGAAATTAAACATACCGTAAAGATATTTTTTATACTGTTTTGTAGTTTATATTGTAAAATTTAATTTGTGTTCCTCAGTGTCTGAAATCCATGATTTTTATTTTTTTAAAAATAACTCTTTACTAAATGGATGTTTTTCATAAACCCTAGATATTATTATATTGAAATTATCTTATGAGTTTTTTTTTTCCTAGCTTTGATGTTTATCCCTAATGTGGTTTTTGTGTTTTGTATTAACTTCTGCACACCTTTTTCTAAATAATTCTTGTGTAATTTATTATATCAACGAAAATTTGAAAGGAAATGTCATCTTGTCTACATTACATAGATTTGATAATTATTATTTTCAAATATATTTATTTTTAATCATAAAAATTAAGATTAATCCCAAATGATAAAAAAAAATAACAGTAGGCACCGGATATTGTGATCGTGTTTGTCCCATTTGTTTTGATTCTAATAAGCGGTAGCTATTTTGCACGTACATGAATAAAAGAAGGAATTGTCTAAAAGAAATTACATTTTTTAATAAAAAAAAATAACAGGGCGACTTCTTAAAGTTCTCTGTGCTAATGACTAAGATAGTCAAGGGATCGTTCAAGTATTACGTAACGAAATATCTTTATATTAGTATGTGAAGGAAAAACTTTGTGACCATTTTTACGAAAATTCCGAAAGTCCTTTATATATTTTTTGCCTGCTCAAAAGCTTTTTAATAAAAAATAAACCTTACCACACACAGCCGGACACATTTTAAAACTGACCTTGTCTACTTGAGAACCAAAGCTTTTCTAATGTGCAATTTGTCTATAGAATCGAGATTAATAAAAAAGTACAGAAAAAACATGTATTCCACACTAGCTGACCCACCCGTCGATCTTCGACCTAACCCAGAATAAAAAATTAATTTTGTCTTATTACATGAATAAAATACAGTTTATGACATAAAAACTGAATTAAATTTAACTTATTCTATATTGCATTGTGTAATAATTATTATTGTTGATTCAGATGTGGGATGAAGTTCGACGGGCCATAAGTTTGTAATAAAAACGATTCCTCTATAATTGCATAACTTTAAAAAAAAACAAGAGATGGCGGTGTAGTAGGAAATAAGTCGCATGTGAAGTGTGTTACATTATTGTATATGTTGTTGAATTAATAGACTCCATTAAACCCAACTTTTACCGAATTATTATGGTGAGATGGTAAAAATAATGTTGAATGAAATATGATTTTTTTATTGAAATTGTATGAAATTATTCATTTTGAATCCAGACTTGATTTTGATTCTATAAAGTGGCTGACTTAACACAATAAACGGGGCCTACTGTATTCCATGTAACTTGTTAATAAACGCATGTTTTTACAGGACGTTTTTAATATTATTCCATGTACTAACCTCATGATTCTTATTATAATCCTAGATGAAGCTGAAAGTGACTGAATGTTTCCTAAAAAAATCTGACCATCAACACATTATCACAGCAGTGATGTAATTACTAACGCATGTAGCTCTCACATTCGGCAAGGTGTTCGTGTTCTTAGCTCTTAAGACTCCAACTAATTTGGTAGAATAAAAATGCATGCACTAAGTGTTGTGATTAATATTATTATAAACATTTTCATTTTTTAATACTAAAGATACCATTAAAAAAAAAAACAAGATTGTTTAACTTCAACAATTCTATGTATGTTATTAATGTTTTCTACATTCTGTGGAAAACAACTTAAATTTTGATCATCAATTTACGTGTACTACGTACTAAATTCGGAACTAAATTTCAAAATATTGCCACATTTTTGCAAATGATGTACAGAGGAGGGAAGTAAAGTAGTGACTTCGTAAAAGTCGTAATTAGAAATAATTAATGTGGTAGGCAAGTGAGCTTTCGTTGCAAATTCGAGTATTTCATTTATTCGGGGCTGAGTCAAATTTATTTTAATATCTACTCGTATATACTTTTGAAAAAGATATCTTAATTAAATATTCAAGAAAGAGTAGGTACATATTGTGACAGCCAGTCAACTTTGTTTCGTTACCCTATTTTATGAAGAGATGCTGTTTCTAGTACATAGCACATAATAATTCAATGATTTTGATAATATAATATACCTACATTCCACTTTATGAGTCACTATTTCAGTGTTAGTTGTTCCATTTGTGTTTATGATCCACATCATTCATTGCTAGTTGCTATATAATTTCTCAATCATTCAACAGATATCGTCAAGCAGTTACATGAAATTATGAAAACACATCAAGTGACTCGGGATCGCTAAAAACACAGCAGTAGAATCCACTTCTACGAATCATAAGCTGTAATGGTACAACTTTATTGAAATAGTACTTACAAAAAATATCATGTAATTATTGCAACTTGAATGCGTACCTATCTTCAAAAACCAACAAAAAAGTTCTGAAACACCTCTGTTGTTCTTATTTTTTTTTTTTTAAGAAAATCTCAACTTAAAATGGCTTTAAATTTTTACTTAACATCACTTAAATCTGTGATATGAAATGTTTTAACAAATTTGTAACAAAAATAATATGTTATCAAAATGATAATCAAGTGATGTAAGAAACTACCTTCTAAATTAATCATAATTATTAAGAACCTCAAAAATGTTTTTCTTTTTTTCTGTTTCAATAACTCGACTAATTTGTGATTGATTGAGATTGTTTTGATTTTTGAAATCTCAATTATTTTATTAAAACGTACCTGACTATAATTATTAATAGTTAAGAGATTATAAATTATTAACAATGTTTTGTCTAACTATATTAATATGAATTTTTTGTACAGCTTTCAAATTCCACACACTCAAAAAAAAATCGAAATATTTTGTAAAACAAAAACTTTATTGAAGTGCCAAAAACAATTCTACAAGAGAAAATTTATTTTTTTACTTATGTACACATCATGGTATATTATTTTCTCTTTTAGCTTTCCGCGGCCCAGTTTTCCTGACTTCTACACCCAAAAATTTATCAATACTGATAACTGCTTAAATAATTATTATTTAATTATGTTTTTTTGTTATAAGAACTTGTATTATTCTGTTATTAAGGCTTGTTTTAATTTTTTTGTATAAAATAATTTTTATATTCTCATTACTTTATTTTGTAACGTTTTATTTATTATTTTAAAGAATAAAATTATGTGTAAGTAGTTATTATTTGCTATTAAAATATAAATTGCCACACATTGTCGTAAAATTATCTTTTACCTTATCAAACATTGACTGGTATTGCGAAAAAACACTTAAGAAATGATAGCTATTTGCTATTTGTTTTATTATTTTTTTTTCATTTACTTGAAATGACTTATTGCAGTGTTTTAGTTTTTTTTCTTTCATAGTTACCATGTTTATCATTCCAGATTTTTCACTTTTTTATACTGGAATGCGCTAGTTATTCCTCATAGGTACATAATAATTTTTATTTATTAATTGAAAGCTATAATTTTAAATCATGACTTGTTATCTAGATATTATATTTGTATAGACATAAATGTTTTGGTAGTAATAATAGCAAATATGATTGTTAGAGTAACATTTAGTAGTGTTTAAAATATACTTAGATTGAAATGAGTTAAAACCGCATAATAAATGTTTATACAACATGCATAGCATCATTTAGTTGAAAATAAATCCACGTTGCATTTAAAAAAATAATTTGTTTTATTTATTTCTTGTTTTCAAACCAGCTATTCTCTTTTGGTACGACGAGGGACGCAGGTTCGAATCCTGTCCGGACATGGGATTTTTCCACATATTGAAATTTTTCATAATATTCGAGAATTTGAAGATAACCATCTAATGGCGAGTATTGTTAATAAAGTGATCACACTAAGCCAGCCTTCGAAATAACAGTAGAAGAGGGTAGTAAGCCTGTAGTGGTTTGTTCAAACCATTTAAAAATCAAACAGTTTTAGTCATTTCTTCTTCGAAATGAAGTTGTAGACTTTACGGGCAAGAGATAAAGACATACTTGGTATAACTGTGAAACTGACATTTCTCTATCGCAAATGCATACTCAAGTTTTGTGGACACATGGCTTATAGAGCTGATAAGTGAAATCATATCATATTATTTTTAATAGTTTTCTTCAGTAAACATAGTCTAATGTAAGTTGTTGTCTATGTAATCGAGACTAAATTATTGAAAAAATGTTTTCATGTTCAAAAACTTTTATTAATATCACTGCAAATATTACATAAATGTGTACAAAAAACAGTTATAATTTAACTAAAAAGACCACAGAAAAAAATGAAATATACAAAGTATACAATATCACTTGTAAATTTTTTTATTAATTACTACATATTTTAATTTTTTTTTATATCTTCTTCACTGGATGGATTTTTTCAACCAATTTACTGTTATGAGAAATTGATTAGTTTATTATTTCTGAATGATTTTAACAAAATTTTTAACATGCTATACGAAACAAAATTAGACAACCTAGGAAAGAGGACGATTCTGTAGTTTAACATGAATGTCTTGATTTAAAAATGTTTTTCTCACCAAGCGCCATTTAAGGATGAATAACGGCAAGAAATTTTACAATTTAGCTTGATATTTCAATGAGATTCACATGTTAAAAAATCATAATAGAATAATTAGTTAAATAGTTAAAGCCCCGTTTGCAAAATGTTTTATGCAATGACTAGGGTACTCTTTCAAAATTTCTGTTCTTTATTATGGCACTGTTGTCTTGAGTAAATATTCTTTATGTGGAAATTCTATAGATGGAAAAAAATGTGTTTAATAGTATTGTAGAGTGCATTGAAAATTACTTTTCATATTGTTTCTCAATTCTTAATATGGATAATACTAATATAAATAAATTAAACGAAAAAAAAAATAACATTAAAAAGGTTTACAGGTATTTAAAGGTAAAAATTGTTGAAAATGAAACTACTAACACATCTATTTCAGAGTTAATATATTAATTACTTCATAACATATTAATGGATGATTACAATTACATACATTGCCACAAGAAATATTTAAAAAATAATGCAACATAAGGAATATCATAAAAGCTTACTTGCAAGTCAAAAATATAAAAAATACAACTAATATTAATTCAAAATTTGTACTAAAAGATATAATATTAAAAAAAATAACCATTTACAGTTTATGTTGCCAAATTTAAAAAAGTTCTCTAAATAAAAAAAAAATAGGCAAAAATTACTGATTCCAATTCAAAGAAATTATTCTGATCAATATAAAATAGGCATATCATGGCTATAGAAAATAGGGGCTGAATTCCCGATACATATCGGTATGGCAATTGACACCTTTAAGAACATGACCAAAAATGAGAAGCATCAGCATTTAGCGTCGAGAGAAAATGTAAACTGTGTGTTGCCCATTCTCCTGTATGGGTGCGAGCTAAACAAAGCCCAGGCATAAAAAGTATCCGCATTTGGAATGAAAAGTTTAAGAATTTTGGGCATAAGGTGGTACCACCGCATCACGAACAACGCTAGCTGGCGCACCCAGCGAAGGCCTATCACTTTCACCATTGTGGAGAAGATGGACATGGCTGGGAAATCTGTTAAGAATGCCAAATGACAGTTGGCCAATGAGAGCACTGTTTTTCCTCCCTCCCATCACAGTCCTGAAGACGAGGAAGACCCTCTCATTCTGTGTTTCGCTTCTTCGAAGCAGAGGTGAGAGATTTGGACATGGTGTGGAAGGAGGTCATAAACATTGCACAACATCGAGTGCAATGGAGGGCTCTTGTTGCTTCCCAATGCTCCTAATTGGTGTTAAAAGGGAGAATGTAATGTAATAGAAAATTCACAATATTTAACAATTATTGTAGGACAATGGCAAATTTGATTTAACAGATGAACTATTTGCTAACACATACAATTTTCAATTTGTAACAAAACACAAAAAAATAATTAACAAACACAATGTATAAATTACATTTCAAAGTTGGGGTATCACAACACAACACTACTCTCCACATCCCAACAGGCCTTCCTCGGCTGGGGAGGAGTGTTCTCTGTGTCCCCACTGATGATACGTCGAGACTTGATAAGTTTAACCTCAGAATTATCCATAAACTGACTGGGCGATATCTTAGATACTCTCACAGGGATCCTGGATTTTAATTGCAACAATTTCCCAGCACTATCTAAAGGTGTATTCTGTGCTGATGACTTATCAATATTCATCATGCACGCCAGTGGAGTTCTGGAAGACTCTGTGTTATTTGGAACTACTTTAGATGCAACAGCAGGAGAAACATTTTCTATTTTATCTTCATAAATAAGTAGAGATTCCTTAGCGTTTATTTTTATATCATTATCCCTATCGTAATATAGGAGATTCTGCTGTAATTTCGCATTATTTTTCAAAACATCTTTGACCCTGCTGTTAGATTTTCTACATGATTTAGTTTTCTTTGCTCCGGTGTCTTTAGACTCTGGAACTAATAAGGGAGTTCTGTTGATGCCCTCGGAAGGAGATCTAGGGTCAGCATCTGATAAATCTTTAAATGCAATATTTTCAGCTACAACAGTTTCCTTCACTTCTTCATGCACAACTTTTT
This sequence comes from Mystacides longicornis, assembly GCA_963576905.1. Classification (NCBI taxonomy): domain Eukaryota; kingdom Metazoa; phylum Arthropoda; class Insecta; order Trichoptera; family Leptoceridae; genus Mystacides; species Mystacides longicornis. The sequence goes on from OY756426.1 coordinate 7,853,960, forward strand.
CTTCTAACTTAATCTCAACTTTTTCTTCTATCTTAATCTCAACTTTTTCAACCTTTGATAAAACACACTTGGCATTTTTGTTGAATTCCTTATAAATCTCTCTTCTAACTATATCAATATCCGTTTCTAAGTAATCGAAATTTGTTTCTAACAAGCCCACCGATTGTTTATCTGATTGTTCTTCGGAAATGGATGGTTTTTTGTCTGCAATATCCTCAGATTCAGTGGATTCCTCTACATTGCTTTCTTGAATTGAAACATCATACTCGCTGCGTGTGGTTAAGTTGGCAAGATCATCACATAAATTTTTCGGCTCCAATTCTTTCAAGTTATTACACTCAACAGAAACATCTAATAAAGTAGACGTATTCATTTTGTTATGGTTTGCTACCCATTCAGGATCTTTGATTAAGAATGCCAAAGGTGTTCTTTCAAAGTCTATTGTGGGAGATCTTGGATCAAATTCATTCATGGCAGCTCTGATTGCAGGATTTGTAAGGGCTTCATCGTATTTATCAAAACATTCTTTTGTTAAATTGACATTTTTAGTTACTTTAAAGCTGGATCCCGTCAATGTTTTCTGAAATATTACAAAAAAAAATAGATTGAAGTACATTCATACCTAATATAATTAACACATTGAATAGGTATTCATATTCTTTGATCTCTACGTTCATTATATCATGAGGATCTACACCTCTCCCTATATTATGTGTGTTTGAAATTAGGGAAGAATTTCCTGGATATTGTAAACATTATACCAATATCAGTCCCAAGGACGAAGAGAAAACAAATATTTCGGAAGCACAAACAAAATCGACAGCAATTATTATTAGGGACCAAATACCTACAACCTATGTATTGTTTCTATTTGAATAATTGTATATTTCATGTTAGTAGATAAGTAATGTTTGGCATTTTAATTAATAGCATGATAATAATATTCATGCGTGTTGACATTAAAGACGATTGTTTTATTTCACACAAAAGAATAGGAAGATAAATGAAATTGTTATTTTCGTATCGTAATGGCGACTGTACACGCAAGGTGCGTGTTAGACATTTATTTCTTTTTAAAAAACACTATTTACCTGAAGAGGCGTACGATCAATATCTAAGGATGGAGATCTAGGATCGCCCTCAGCTGTTGGAGTCGAAAACTCAGCTCCGTCGTCATCTTCACAGAATGATTTATCTAATGGAGATGTTTGTTGTTTACCTACTAAATTACCCATTATGAAAACTATTTATTTAAAATTTTACTTTATTACGTTAAGACAAACGTTTCATTAAATCAAAGGACGAGTTAACTAAAAACTAAATCATTGAATAAATTCAGTTCTCAAACAGAGCACAAAACACAAAATTTTAAAAGTAAGCCGTTGTTTGGTGTTGCTACATAAAAAATACCAAAGACCCCAAGGAAGCAAAAAAATAATGGCAGTTGTCCATCGAGATCGTACCTTGGTACCTATTTCCACAATTTCTTATTTTGTTCATTTTAAGCTCAGATTTTATATTTGAACAATAATTCTGAGCGGTTTTTTTCAGAATAACTACAAATATCTACCTGGGAGTCTGAACCGCTAGGATACCTATCACTTCTTTCTTACAAAATAGTAATAGTATATTATATGCTCCCTGAGGTCACAGGGATGTAAATAGGCAATAAGAGCTTTCCACTATGATCGGTTCTGTATTGTTTAAATGATCTTATACTACACCATGGTCAAATCCTTCAGCTCTGCTTCAAAGGAACGGGATAATAGTCAAATAATGTATTTAATTTAAATGCATTGGAAGAGAAAATACCATGGTAGTAATTCACTGGATTGGGAGGCGTTATATCAGGAGATATAAATAAAAGTATCACAGATATGTTAATTTTTTCCTCTGTTATTTAAGTGCCCTTTTTGTTGACGATACTTAACTCTGGATCACTGCCTTCTATATTACTATATATAAGTAATACAGAAGGCAGTGCTCTGGATAAAGCTTTGTGGTCCGTGCCTATCGAAACTATTCCTAATCCGTATATCGTGGAACTGTCGTGAATGTTCCTTAAACTCTTCAGTCTTTCTATAGACCATTAGCGGCCACGTGGATTTTAACATTAGCCAGGAGGCATAAACATAAACAAAAAGTTTAAGAGTTGGTATGAGTGTCTTTATACATAAACCCATCACTATGGTGTGTGTGTGTGTGTGTCGCCATGGCCGCCATTTTGCATCCAGCCTAATGTCAGATGACGTAACCATTTAGTGGTCTATTTTGCCCATTTTTTAATGGATTTCGACAGGCCGTTTTATTGACACAGACGGTAGTAAAGTAATATAATATTAATAATATAATTATTGTAAAGTGCAAAAATATTTTGTTCGTAAAATCAATTTAGATAGGTATCCACAGGTATAATATGATTTTTTTTGTACGATTATTTTTATTCATGCAGCAACATTAGGCAGAAATGTCATTATTTCTTCAGTCGTAGAAGGAAATTCTATTATTGTGTTTTTCAAAAGTCTGATTGGGCTATCTCCTACGCGTTATGTTATATTATTAGATTGAAAACAAAAACATCATGGAAAACAGTGCCATGATATGTGGAGATGAGGGTGTTAAAGCCACCAACGATGATGCCAGTGAATGTAAAAGAAGTGCTGTTAAATTGAAGTATTGGCAGGATAATTATATTTCTCATTTCATTAAAAGTTGTGAAAGAAAAGCCCCTGAAATTAACAGGGGCTACTTTGCTAGAGTAAAAGGAGTGGAGATTTTTATAGATAAGTTTTTAAAGGTAATCTATAATAACTTCAATCTCCTCAAGAATTTTAATAACACCATAATGTTATGATGTACTATTTTATAAAATTGATTAATGTTTTCAGATAATGGGTAAAAACTGCCAAATTGTGAATTTAGGTTGTGGTTTTGACACTTTGTATTGGAGACTTCATGATTTGGACCAGGTTGTTAATAACTTTGTTGAAATGGATTTTCCTAGTGTGACAGCAAGGAAAAGTCACGCAATTAAGAAAAATAAAATTCTTCTGGACAAAATACATGCAGAAGGTGAACATTTTATATTTCATTACCTTTACATTTTATATTTTTTGTTGAAATATATTCTGATATTCGTATGACTGATAAGTTCTCCCTTCCTAGATGGCGAAGTGATAATCAGAGAGGGTGACCTGCACGCAGAGGGGTATCATCTAATGGGGTGTGATTTGAGATGTCTGTCGGAAGTTCAAAGGAAAATTGAAAGAACCGGAATCCAACATGATCTACCAACACTTTTTATTGCCGAATGTGTTCTCGTTTACATGAAACCAGAGCCTTGTCGTCAGCTGTTGTCTTACATTGCATCCACATTCACTAACTCCATGATAATCAGCTATGAACAAGTCAATTTAAATGATAAGTTTGGTGATGTGATGCTTAGTAATCTTAGTGCTAGAGGCTGTCTTCTCGCCGGTGCTGAATTCTGCACGTCTTTAGATACGCAGAAAGACAGGTAACATTGATGTTTAGTATGTGATTGTAAATATTGTTTACATAAGAAACTAATACAAAAATATCATCACAATATCTTGGCTAGGTGCCATAACGTACTATATTTTATTAACGTTGTTTAAAAGTATTCAAAACCTCTATTGTAAACATTACTTACTAAAAACAGCAAAAAGAAATTGTAAATAGTCATTGATTTATGTACCATGTACTAGATGCGGCATTCAGAACAAAATTTCAACATTTTTGCTTTATGAGGTATGGGGGTGAAGAATAAGTAATGTCTTGCACAAAAAAAGAATCACATATACTCTTAATTAACTAGTAATGATTTCCATGCTACGAAAGTGCCTTTTCATAGCAATAATATGTATATTTTTTTTTATATATTTATATTTTGTGCTCAATCAAAGTGAACACAAATATACTCTGACTCTTTCACAGTAAGCTACTTAAAGCTTGTGTCGTGAAAGGAGGAAGATGGTCTGCACCTGGGTTTGAACCCACGATCTCCAGTACAAAACATTACAAAAGCCAGCCTCGTAACTGACTACCAACCACTTCTTTATTATTTATTTAATTTTTTTTTTTTTCAAATAACGGTTTGTTATTTTAAAGGATTACTATAAGCCAGATAGCAGCATCTTTGCCTAATAAAAATATACCAGAAAGAATACTTTTGAAAACACCATTTATTGACCGTAACCGTTAAAGGAATGACTGTTGGTCCTCTTCTAGTATGTAGTGGATATAATTCAATGTATTTATATATATCCTAAACACTATTATATGAAATTACGTTTATGTCTCACCAGAGGTAACATGTGATCTACGTCCTTGCAGGCATTTAGTGGAGGCCCATCTGCACAATCGCAGCCTTGTGATAAATAAATGCCGATCTTTTGACGATTACTTCATGTCATCTACATTCATATTCAAAGTAATTAAAAATGCATCTTTGATTTTAGGTTTATTTCCGCTGGGTGGACTTCAGCTAAAGCTTGGGATATGGAAACAGTGTGGAACGCTATTCCGGCAGCAGATAGAAGGCGAGTTGAATCCATCGAGATGTTGGACGAGAGAGAACTTCTTGTTCAGCTATTTCAGCATTATTGCATCGTTTTAGCATCTAAAGGTCCCGAGCTTGGTGAAATCACATTGGATAGTTAAGCAGTGTATTGTATCTTTAAAATATATCAGCTAATATATTTTTGTGGTGTATTTTCAGTAATTTGATGTAAATAATAACTAATATAATATATTCCATTGTCTCAAACGTTGTATTCTTCTTCTAATACAACAAACTTGTTACTAGTTACCTAGTTCAATTTGTCGAATTTTTGTAATTAACTCAAAAGATGTTCTAGGTGTTCACTATATAAGGAGTTTACATTTTATTATTCTTTCCTAACCTTGTGTTGATAAAAATCTATCTATCCTTTAATTTTGTTATTTAGTTTCATTGTTGTAATGAAAATAGTGTATTTGAAAATGTAATCTTGAGTATCTTATTCTATAAGTACCAGTAAACATTTCAAGATTGTTATTATATTTATTTATTAAATGTTACTAATTTATCTTTTAAATATGTAGGAAGATTCTTCAAAGGGTGTAGAGAAGTTGATTAAAAAGTGTTGCGATAAAAAAATTAAAATTGAATAAAAACCGTGCGGACTGAATGTATTCTGCTCAGACAATGAATTTTTTTCTAGTAATGTGTTTATTTGGTAATATATTTGGATTTTTTTTTGTTTTTTCAAAGTGTATTTATTATTATAATTTTTCGATACTTTTATTAAGAATAATTTTCTTCCATCTTAAATAAGTAATAAATGTTTTTTATTAAATGTTGTAAAAATTTCCTTAAATATTGTTGGCTGTATTTGCTAGTAAGTAATTGACAAAAAGAGTCTTAAATTTGTACTGGGACATTTATTTATTTATCAACATAACTAGTTCAAAGAAGTGATACTAGTTTACGGTGGTACAGTAGTACAAAGTGAGGACTTGTTTTGTTATTTGTGAAAAAACACACTAGCTAGATACTATTAAAATTTTAACCCATTGAATGCCGACTATGTAATATTCCATTTTTTGGAATAGATATTCGAAATTACGTAAATAGATAGACATACGCCACATACTCTTTCAGAGCCATAACACAGAAAGTTGTTTTTTGGGTTAAGAAATTTTGCTCTAAGGTACTACATACTAATATATCACCAATGCATAACGAAGAGTATGAGCCACCTAGAAACTGATTTTTTATATAGTTAGTATCATGCGTCCTTGAACCTCAACCGGTCAGAAAAGGCACAATGAGCCTCGGACGCGTTTGAGCGCAATTTAGAACTCTTGATGCCTCCCTATGCTCCTGAGTGGGGCTTATGCCTCCCGCATTGCGAGTTGGTTGGGGGGGGGGGGGCATGGTTTGTGTGTGGCCGGCTTTTTTGTCTGATTGCTTCGATAGAGCTAGGGGGTCAGTTTTGTGCGGGTTGGGTTAGCTGCGGATTGGTCTTCTCCGTGCTGGCTTGCGGGGGGTCTTAAAGGAGAATGTAATCATTAATAAATCACGCATTAAAAAATACTTGGGTATTAAAAAAAAATTCTAGGACAATCAACGCTAAATCAATTATTAAATAAAAAAATAATTTAAATCGAATTTTAAATAAAAAAAATTAAAAAAAGATGGTATAATACAGCTACGTATATTACATAGTTGGTACTCACCAATACATTGCTCTGGCTGCAGTGCTTATGGTATATTTTTTTAATGAATCTGTGCTCACTCGAAGTGAACACAAATACACTTTTGACATCTTTCACAGTAAGCAAATGCTTGTGTCGTGAAAGCGGAAAATGGTCGACACGGCCGGGATTCAAACCCACGACCTCCACACGAAACAATGCGAAAGCCGGCGTCGTAACCGCTGGTCTATCAGCCACCTCATATTGCATATTATATTTTAAATAAAATATACATACCCAAATGTTTAATCATTTTATTTCGTTTGTTTTTGTGAGTGTAAATACCAATATTGATTCTTCAAAACGTTCCTCATTTGCACAAGACTTGTCTCTATAAGGGGATACACATCATGTTATATCTGTGTAAAATATTATATTGTTTTCAATAAATAAATATTTTATATTAGTAGTACTGAAGACACCTATGTATAGAAGAGTGTTATTTATTCCATAGTCTTCACTTTGTATGGTACACACATTCTGGTATATAGTTATTAGCATTCAATGGGTTAAAATATTCTTCGCCATTCCAAATGTACTCTAATATGTTTTGTTTATTTTGTATTGGTTATAGAGAATATTATTAGACTGCAAGTGGAATGATAAGACGTAAATACAAAAAAAAATAAAATGGGAAGATCCGATTATACAGTTTGTGAGTGGTGTGACTGAATGAAAAATGCATGACTGTTTAACCAATTTTAAAGACATTACTAGATTTACTGTCATAACGTTATGAATTAATAATTAATTAATTATTGTGAAGACTCTTTGTCTGACATGGTCTTGTCTTACTTATTTTGTAAGTTCTAGTACTTTTGAGATGTTCAAGCATGAATTATTAATGTTTTATTGTGATAATATATGTATGTAAACAATATTAAAAGTTATTTCAATTTAATTTTTTTGTTATTATTCTGCTTTTTTTAAGTCAAAGTAAAAGGAATAAGCATTAGGGTGCGAGATATTTTTGTATTTTAGAGACGAGATTTTTCTTAAAATACTAGGTAATTTTTTTGTATAATCTGGGCTCACCCTAAGTGAACACAAATATACTTTTATCATCTTTGATGAAAGAGGAAATGGTCGGCGCCAGGGATCTGTTAGGCTACCAAAAACTTCAACACATAATGAATTTCACCACAACACAAGAAAGCTTAGGTTGTAAAATCTACTTCTAAGACCTGACAGATTCATTATTTGAATTTCCACTTTTGAAACAATGTGCCTCGGAAAAATATGGAACATTACCATACTTTCTTACTTTGTGTTTCTGGTCTAAACTTTGCCACACCAGTCATTGCCTCGTCGTTTGCAAGGCTAAGGTCTTGCAGGTTACATGTTTCGCCAATCAGTGTGTACCACACTCACATAACGTTTTGTCTGCCGATAGGTAGCCCCATCTATGTAGGGCTCTCATATACCTGGTGAAACCAACCTTGAGTCTATTGAGGATAGTTCATAAATCGCAAGCATACCATACTATTCTCGTGAGGGGCTATCTATAGCCAATATTACCATAATGAAAGTCAACCAAGAAAAAAACTGTCCTATTCATCCCATTTAGTGAAATCATTATCCTAAGATGGGATAGAGGATAATCATTTTTTTATTGCGGTTATGGTGTTCTTTAAAATGTGGTTTAAATGGAATAATTTCTTGACGCCACTGACCATACTCCCTTTCAATGATTACAGCGTAGGAAATCAGAAACACAGCATATTGTACATATTAAACCACTTGTGTAACTTCTCTTGTCTATCTATGAGATTGAAATCACTACATTGCTTCCGTAAGTGGGTTTTATAGTGATTCATCATAGATAATGTTTTGAAATATATTTTTCAGCAAAGTATTCTAGCACCTAGTTGATAGCCTCATTCAGTTTTTGTCTAATGGAAGATAACTTTAGATAATATAATTTAGACGATTAAAATGATAACTACAATATTGAACTAAGATAAACACTATAAATAACCACACCTTCATCAGTAAAAAATCAATTTAGTTACATAATAAATGTTAATAAAAGTCAAGGTCAGTTTTGAACTGTTTCTATCTGTGCATGCGTTTGTTGATTGTATGGTGATAAAAAATTTGAACTCTGGAATAGGCAAAAATAGAAAAGACCAATAATGGTGGGCACTTTTAAAATGTGCTATGACTGCCTGATCATATTTTAGTTTTTGTACAGCAAATCTCCCAGATGTTTTAAGGCATGAAACACTTGCTAGTGATGTAGGTACATTTTTTACACAAATGCTTGAATGAAGTCACAGATTTTCGAAAACTATAGACAATGGGACACTTTTTTTTTTCTAGATTTCTTTTTGTCATAAAAACCTTTCTGATATAATGCGTATGTACCGAAAAGTACTGTACCGTAAGTTTGTGTGAAATATATGTAGGTAGGTATGTACTATGTACCTAAATTCTATATGGCAGCCGGTTATTAGAATCAAAGCACACTGGGACAAACGTGATCACAATATCGGCGCCTACTGTATATCTATTGATTTTCAATGTCTATGGTACAAAGGTACTAGTAATATGATTTACTAGACGAATTGTTACCTATATACATCCTAAGCATACTTCATTTTCAGTACCTCACAACCATAAAAAATAACAATCTAACAGTCAGGAAGACTTTGTATTGGGAAACAAAATTATTTATTTACATTCCTCGTAATTTTAAACAAATTTTATTTTTATTACAACTTACCGTATTACTCCTAATCGCCTGAATTTTCATGCGACTCTGAAATTTTCATGAGATGTAAAATTAATGACGCAAAGAATGTAAAAACCAATCAGGTGGGCCTTTATCTAGGTTATAATAAGTAAAGAGGCGATGATGATACATATTGGAGCTTATGCCTCGAATAAGATAAGATTTGTCATGATGGATATTTACTGTCTATGTTTTCCTCTTGATCCAGAATATCCTTGATCCTAATGTTGACATTGCCTTTTTTATGTTGGAAGGATTCTTTATCACAGAGAACCAATCACGAGCTTTGCGTGAGGGTCAGTAGGTAACTATATGTAGATAGTCTCCAAAGAAATTTCTCTTTTTGCCTAGCATCAGGGAAACGGAAACATTGCATTTTTCCATAATATGATTGCTGTCTGTGTGGTATATTAAATTTTTTCCTTCGATTTCTTCGTTTTGAAAAGTTTCCAATGCACTGAAACCGCAAAGTAAAGAGCGATCACTTTATATTGCCTTTTTCTCATGCTCACCCATTCACTTGCTGAGAAAGATGAGAAAAGTATGAAATATGCTATTACATTCCATCAATGGTTCAAATAGTTAGTAGAAAAAGCTTCAGTTGTACACAAAAACCTCAGATTTTAGCGGACATTCATGAGATGGATTCTGAGATCAAGATTTATGATACTATCTTGGGCAGAGGGCAGATCAACTCTACAGAGATGTTGAATGACAATTAGACCCGTATGCATGCTTCCTTCTCCCGTACTCATTTTTTAAAGCCATATTCTCGCAGTAAACTAAAGTAGTCCATTGCCATTTTGCGGCTTCAGTGTATCATACTTATATTTTTTGTTTTTTTTTTTTATAAATGAATCTGTGCTCACTCAAAGTGAACACAAATACACTTATTGACTTTTTCACAGTAAGCTACTTAAAGCTTGTGTTGTGAAAGAGGAAGATGGTCGGCACCTGGGATCGAACCCACGGCCTCCGCACGAAACAGTGCGAAAGCCGGCGTCGTAACCGCTAGACCACCAACCACTTCGTTATATTTCATAATAATGCCCCATTAGGTGCTCCGTAATTTGAGAACATGAGTACATAAACGAATGGTAGCAAAAGAGATACCATCAATGAAAAATTGAAGATATAACAGAAAAATAATACAAGGTAGATGAACACAAATAAATCATACAACAAGAATAAAGTATATTTACTATGAAAATAGTATTAGAATATTATCTCATTACACATAAAAATGTGAAGTTTCAAAAATCTCAAAAATATATCTTAAGTAATTGCAATCAACAACACATAAAAAAAAACACTTTTAACGCTGACTGACACACTATACTAACATATTACGTAATTTCCAATAAAAATTAATCTAGGCTCACCCGAAGTGAACACAAATACACTTTAGAGATCTTTCACAGAAAGCAAAGCTTGTGTTGTGAAAGAGAAAGATGGGGACCGAACCCGTAGCCTTCAGAACGAAAGTTGCCAGCTGCACCGCTAGGCTATCAACCTATTCGCTATATTATTTTGTAATAATTATTATGTACATACATTTGAAAATAAATTTTATAGAACAGGTTGTTTATTTCATTTCAATTTCACACCTCAACATAATTCAATGATGTTTTGTTTTGTAACGAATATATAAAAATGGAGTTAATTTCATTCATTATTTTTTTTTTGTTATATTGTCAGCAGAAAGAAAAAATTAAGAAATTTGCGCGGAACATTATAAAATTTAAGAAAACTTAACATAGGCAACCTTCTTAGTACTTTTGACAATATTATAATTTTTTCTTTTTTTAATTTTAATTGACATTAAAGTTGATTTTATAGTTGGTGAGGTTGTTAGGATGCGCCTTGTACACATCTTTTTAAAACAGATGCACTGATAGAAATTACAATGGTTTAATAGGTAATTGATTTATCATTATACGAATTCAATATTCATAGTAAAGATAGGATTTCTGTTGGGGAAACTAGTATAATATAAAATTGTTACAAAAATATTACGTGTTTTTTTTTTGTGTGAAGGTTTGCTATAAGAAAAAAAGAAAACAAACGCTTCAGAATTATGTGAAGCTTGTAAACAAATGAAAATACAGAATACATAAATAAAACCTTGACATAGGGGTGTGTCGAGATAAAATTTGACATCGTAGGGGTTAAACCCAAATAAATGTATAATTGAGTTCTATATGAAAATATTTTACTTAAAAAAATTGTCAGTCTCTTGTGATTGGTGTGCTAACAATAGGTATTACTTTACAGTGTAAGGTTGTCAAATACTTTACACATCTAACGGTCCAATTTGAACCACTCCACCTTTTTCGCAGATGGCCTTTGACACTTGGGACATTTTGGAATAGTTGTCCAAATGAGTGGAATTCTTTATATTGTTTAGATTCATTGTAACTCTTTCAGCTGCCTGCAAATCAGAAAAAAATATTATTTCTTCACAAAACGAAGGTACATTCTTGGTTTGGGTCATTCTCTATGAGGGAGATTTTGAAAGTTAAGAAGTTGTTGGGGAGCAGGAAATATGAAGATGAGGAAATTGTAATCGGAATGTTTGAGAAGCTTCTCCAGAAATCACAGAATCATAATACACAGGTTTCAATAAACCACAATATAGTAGAATTTCTATCCAAAATTTGTATCCATCTTTCGGAGCATGCTAGGACTTCTCTAGAAATCATTTTTAAATAACCTATCTCTGTTAGCTTGTGACATTTGTTTACTTTGACCTCTGTTGTTTTGTTTCCATTGACTTCAACATATAGAAGTATATAAGGACAACCTCTGCGAATCCCTGTGGGGCTCCCGATAATTGGGAACAGCTGGCTGATAACAGGCTTGCCTGGCGTGATGTTTGCTTGCGATCCCCGCATGCCTTGGAGGCAAGGAAACTGTAAAACTTCCAAAGAGCAAATGCCCAATGGCAGAGAGAGGGATTGTGGAGAGATCTTCACGTGTCCGGAGTACGGCCGTGTCTGTGCATCCAGGCTTGGTCTCTAAGCACATATTAGAATACACTAAGGCCGGCAACGAGAAAGAGAGTGACATTTGAGATAAGTATTTGTTTTACGGTTTTGCCATTTTATAGTTTTTGTGTACTGTATAATATTGTGAAAAAACATAATGTACCTTTAAGGTTAAATAATGGCCATACGCCTAATAAGTAATGATTTTGTGACAATTAAAGCGGTTTTTTTTTTCTTTTTCAAGTACATAAGGAGAGTTATTTAGAATTGTTTGACTTCGAGAACAAAAATCTATCACAATGATTTCTTATGATCAGAGAAAGAAGCAAGATAATAAAATAAATGAAAGTTATACCTCGTTGCACCAGACTTGAGTCATGGCGATTTCTACATCCGTGGTTGGGAGATTAAGCTTATGGGTTCTAGTAGCTCTGGACAACACCACCACCATAGTGTATATGTCAATGGCGGCTTGGGCAATTCTATTCAACACAAACTGCTGTTCAATTATTCCCTTGCCGTACTTGATAAGGGTTGATTCTATGGACTGCCCAAACATGTCTAAACTCTGCAAACATTATAACACTAATTAATATCATCTATTGAGGGATGAAAAGATTAGAATGAAATTGGCACATGGCCTCTCATCTCATTTGAACCTTCATTGCTGAATCAACTGAAACCCAAAAATTTTACTGACAACTACATTTAGTAATCAAATGATGAATGCAGAAAAAGACAAACACATTCTTGTGTAAATTAGAATAAAAAAAAACAATCATCTCTAAAACTCATTTGATTAACAAGAGCAAACAATCAGCCCAACCTTAGCAGCCAGTTTAGCAGAATCTTGCAACGGTGGTGCGACCAAATGATCCAGTGAAGTTCCACTCGAGAGTCCAGCACTCCTGATGGCTCTTTTGCCGGCTTCGGAGAAGATCAGACCCAGATTGGCTGTTGGATTCTTAAATGCCTTTTGAACTTCTTTCAAATGAGTGCCAGCATACTGAATTCCTAAAACATAATAAAATCATTTCATAAAAACTGTCATTTAAGAGCCTATTCATCTTTTTGGTGGTCTAATTGGTGAGTTCTCTTCCAAAAGGTCATCCTTTCAATGTGAGGAAGTCTGGATGAAACCCATACCACCAGAACCTTAATTTTACCTAATCTAACTTTATTTTTAACCTCACATTTTAAATTCACTTACTGAAGATCTTCTGAGAACTTTGGTTGTTTAGGCTCTCAGAGAGTTTATTGTACAAATTTTTTTTTTTCTAAACAAAAAGAATCTGTGCTCGCTCAAAGTGAACACAAATACACTCCTTGACTCTTTCACAGAAAGCTACTTAAAGCTTGTGTCGTGAAAGAGGAAGATGGTCGGCACCTGAAATCGAACCACGACGTCCGCACCAAACAGTACGAAAGCCGGCGCTGTAACCGCTAGTCTAGCAACCACATTTAAAAATATAATATTTCAGAGTTCATTGAATTAGGTTTATAGCAGAGTGTTTTTAGAAGATATTGATGGATACGGATGTAATATTATATTGACTCACCAGTCAATGCGACAAACAAGCGTAAAATGTCGTTAGTTCCTTCAAAAATACGGAAAATACGCAAATCTCTCATAACTCTTTCGAGTTCAGACGAGTGCATGAATCCCATCCCTCCCATAATCTGGATTGCTTCGTCGCAAACGAACCAAGCCGCTTCACTAGAAAAACACTGCAAAGATATATGACGTATTTTAACTTCTACATATTTGAAATAAACAATACTATATTAAAGTCATAAAATAATATCGACTAACTTTAGAAATAGCTGCCTCCAAATGGTAGTCGGCGCTTCCTAGATCCATATTGGAACTGATCATAAAAGCCATTGATTCAGTTACATATTGTAGCATTTGCATTCGGGCTAGTTTCTCTTGAATAGTTCCGTAGGAGTCGATACGATGACCAAACTGAGTACGCGCTGTGGCGTGATCTGTGGCTTTCTTAATACAAGCTCTCATTGTGCCGCTCATACAACAACCCATGCCAAAACGTCCGTTATTCAAAATATTCATAGCAACCTAAAAAATAAAAAAAGTAATATTGCAATAAAACAACAAAGCCAATAGGTAATAAATATGAGACAGTAACAAAAATGGATATAGTCATATCCTGGCGCCAAATATATGACAGCAGTCGCAGTCTTTAAATTTGGTTGCTCTCTTGTTCTCAATAATTTTCAACTTTTTCTCTGTTTCATCAATTATTAAATTTCTACTTGTTTCATACATGAGATTTTTCGACATGTTGTACATGTTGAGAATTCTCATGATTAAGAGTTTCGGAGACAAACATTGTTAACCTGTTAACCGGGCAGAACGTATAAATATGTCATACGTAAAAATTATCGGGTACGGATATGACATATGAATACGTCCTTGAAAATAATGTTGCGCCCTGGAACGTGCGGGACTTATATTTTCGAACAACTATAGTAATACGTCATTCATACGGGTCTCGACATGAATTTAATACATGGATGGAGTCAGTTTCATTTCGCTGTTGCGAGCGGTGGGTTGTGTTGTGTGACCAGTGACGGGTACGTACTTATACTTACTTACGTATTTTTTTTATTTGTTTATTTAAATCCATTCAATGGCTATAAAAATATTTCCTATTATATATTATTTGTATGTCCAACCTTTTATTTAAAAAATATCTTTATTTCAGTGTCCATCAAAATGAATGAGAGCGATATCAGCGATGATGAATTATAGTTGGTATATTTTTGTATTCGTAGAAATTTTGTTTTTTCCATTGTATTTTATACATATCAATTACGATAAAATATATATTTCACAGTTTTTTATTTATTTTAAGTATAAATAAAAAAAAACAGTACTATGAAATGACGTTCTCCGAGCGTGGCGTGTTGACACGTCCTAGTGAAAGAATACGCGCCCGTTACATGTTGCGTAATTAGAATGGGAACTCCCCGGTTAACAGGTTAAAGTAAAGTGATCACACTAAGCCAGCCTTCGAAATAACAGTAGAAGACGGTCGTAAGCCCGTAGTGGTTTGTTTCATTTAAAAATCGAACATTAGTCATGAATTATTAGAGTCATTAGTTGTTATTTTTTCAATAAAACACACATTTGAATTTTTTTTTAATAAAATGAATCTGTGCTCACTCAAAGTGAACACAAATACACTATTTGACTCTTTCACAGTAAGCTACATAATGGTTGTGTCGTGAAAGAGGAAGATGGTCGGCACCTGGGATCGAACCACGACGTCCGCACCAAACAGTACGAAAGCCGGCGTTGTGACCGCTAGTCTACCAACCACTTCAATTACCTATACTTTGTCTATAATCGTGTGACAGCTGTAAAAAATGCGCCCATAAAGTTGTGTATTTTTTATAGTCAAAATATATGCAAGATAATTATTAGTGGTGACAACTGAGTTGTAAATTAGAAAGTAATTTTGACAAATGCAAGGGTTATAATGCATAAGCAGTTATAGAAAAGTCAACACAACATATCATCATGGAATATAAATAGAACATTAAATTATTATTGTTTTTAATACAGTTCGATTATTTATTTATGGCAACACTTTCCTGACCATAGAAATATCCTTCTGGCATCTGTCACAGAACTTTTCATAAGATAGATGGAGTATAGCTGTCTTAAATGTTTTCCTTGGCTTACCTTGAATCCGTTACCGACACCACCCAACACATTTTCAACAGGGATTTTGACATCTTCAAAATAGACTTCGGCAGTGTTTGAACACTTGATGCCCATCTTCTTCTCTGGAGGTCCATTAGTGACACCTCCAAACGATCTTTCAACAATAAAAGCAGTAACCTTAAAAAATGAAAAAAATAAACTTAACGTTGGTTCTAATGTTCGTGTTATTAAATTGTTTTTTTTTTTAGAACAAAGTCAGATCCGCAAATCAGAAATATGTACAGAGGAATACTTAAAGAGGTTTGTGTTTTATAGCAAGACATGAACCATAACCTTTTTCAAACAACTTCTCCTGTTTCATTCACAACATTCCCGGTCGACAATACATTCTCAACCCTCTCCTTTCAGCTTTATATTAGATTCTTTTTATCATTCATTCCTTTAACATCCCCATCTTTCATCTTTTTACAACTTTTTATTTTTAATACCTATCTAAAATTCCCATCACTTCTACAATTGTGGAGAGGAGATGGATATGGTTGGGACATGTATAAAGGATGCTGAGTGATAGTTGGTCGAGGTGAGGACTGTTCTCCCTCCTATCAGGGTCTCGAAAATGTGTTGCGTTTCTTCGAGGTAGAGCTTCTTTGATGGATTTGGACATGGTGTGGGAGGAGGTAAAGGAAAATAAGCAAGATTGTGCGCAGTGGACAGCTATTGTTGCCTCCATATACTCCTAAGTGGGGTATTGATTGATTGATCTGATATTTTTTTTTTTTACCCATCACGCCGTGTCCCGTAAGGGGTAGGCAGAGAGAACGGACCTCCACTCTTTTCTATCCAAGCATACTTCTTTCGCTTCTTCCACCGACATACCATTTCTCATACAGCTTCTCCTATTTCTCTTACTTCTTACCTGGCCTTCCTTGAGGACGGAATCGATGTGTTCGATCCACGTCATTCTCGGTCGCCCACGCTTTCTTACACCATTCCTTTCAGCCTTATGAATTTTCTTTGTCATTCTGTTTGCATCCATTCTTTCCACATGCCCAAACCATCTCAACTTATTAACTTTCATCTTTGTCACAACACTTACTTCCATACCACATTCTTTCCTAATATTTTCATTCCTTTCCATATCCCATAAAGTTTTTCCACATATTCTTCGTAGAGATTTCATCTCTACTGCATTTATACTACATTCTTCTTTTTTCGTCCATGTCCACGTTTCACAACCATACATCATCGATGGTAGCAGGATTGCGTTATGCACTAGTTTCTTTGCTTGTAGTGAGACGTTGTTGTTTCTCATTATAGGTCTTAATGCACCGCCCACCCTGCAACCAGCAACTTTCCTACGTTTGATTTCTTTTTCACACTTTCCATCACTTTGCTTCCTAAATACACATACTCATTCACTTGCTCAAGACATTCATTTTCTACGGTTATTTTGCAATTCGTTCTTGCTTCATCCCTTTCAAACACCAACACCTTTGTTTTGCTTACATTCATTTTTAGACCATTTTTAGCACAATTTTCAAACACACTTGACACAAGTTCTTGCAAATCATTTTCACACTCAGCCATAAGTACTAAATCATCTGCATACATAAGCGCACATACCTTTATTCCATTTAGTTCAACCCCTATATTTCTGATATTGTTCTAGAAAAACGAAATTTGGACATACTTTGTCTACCGTGACACCATCTTTCTCAACTGGTGTTTGGGCAAATACTGTAAATATTTCTGCAAATCCTCCGTTGCTGATCCATATTTTAGATCCGTTGAGAATCCAGTGTTTACCATCAGGCGATAACACAGCTCTGGATCTAAAATTTGATATAATACCTAAGTATATACAGATTTAAAAAATTTATATGAATTCAATAAGACAACGGCACAATACTTTATCAAAGTAGATAACAATCTAAACAATTGAAAACGAACTTTGCACTTGAATATAACATTAAAATGGGACATAATTAATATCAAAAATAAAATATAACCAAGTATATTAGTTAACAAAATTATGTCCAAGACTATGTTCGTTGATTGAGCATAGATTTTTATGGGATTTTGATTGATTCGATCTCAAGGTCTCGAAAATTATCTGAAAAAGCTTGTTTTGGGTGCCATTTTAGTCCCGACTTTGTTATTAGTGATACGTAGTGAGGTATAAGACTAAACTCCCCTTAAAATATACAAGTAGTCGTAGGTACACAAACATTACGGGTACAATTTGCCAATAACGCAGAGGGTATTTAAATCTGTTGTAAGTGGAAAGATATTGGGAGAAATTGCTTTTGTTCTTTACTCGAACACAAAAATCCGAGGTAACGGTGATTGTGATCCTAATTCACTATTTTTTCTATATTTTTTGGGCTTACTATAAAACAGTTTCCTAACATTTTTATGTTTTGGAAAAATTAACTATTTTTTAACTGTTTTTTATTTATATATTTATTTCTTTGGTTACCGGTTTCGGCTACCAGCCATCATCAGACCAAACTTAAAACTAATGTTTTAAGCAGCCATCATCAGACCAAACTTAAAACATTAGTTTTAAGTTTGGTCTGATGATGGCTGGTAGCCGAAACCGGTAACCAAAGAAATAAATATATAAATAAAAAACAGTTAAAAAATAGTTAATTTTTCCAAAACATAAAAGTGATCCTAATTATTTGTAATTGGAACTATTTGTCAGGTCATTTCCTATATTATGGGTAACCAGAGGGAAAAATAGCTCTACAATGTAAAGCAGGGTACACTTCATCTATTTGAATATTAAGATTTCATGGGATGCTACTCATTAAATTTTACGTTATAACTGATACAAAAAATTTACATACTTGATGGAATTAGCATCAGATCCAGCTGTGGGTTCCGTGAGACAGAAAGCAGCCATGTCTTTGGAAGAAACTCGGGGTAAGTATTTGTTCTTTTGCTCTGGTGTTCCAGCTAGTAAAATACCTTTAAATCCGATGGATTGATGGGCACCTAATGTTATCCCAACGCCCAAATCATTTTCACCAACGATTTCAACCAATCGACCATACTGAGTGTTAGTTAAACCAATACCACCCAGATCTGTAGGTACTTGCATACCAAATGCTCCTAAATCCCAGAGTGCCTTAAGAGTTTTCTCGTCGATTGACGCGTTGAGGTCATTCTTAATGGGATCATTGACTTCCTGAAACATGTTGATCATTTTTTTAGAATTTGATCTTTTGATTGGTCTACTTTTAATAATGATATGTTGAAGTATCTTGAAGACATTAAACAACTTGGTTGGCAACCATTTGTCTTTATACTTTCTAGATGGACAAAAATATTCTTCTTCTTCATAGAAAAAAAAAGTTGCTAGACGATAGGAAAGGACAAATAATAATCTACATCAATTCAGATAGATAGCAAAGCTTTTCTCTTGACTCCGATGAAACGGATATCCGGCGGCATAAATACTATCCGGCCAAATACCATATGATTATTAAAAAAATATTTTTAGTTAATTTATTTGGTTAGTACCAATAATCGCAAAATACTTACAGCACATTTTGGTAATTGAATACTAACTTATCTGCATTAAAGGGTATTCAGTGAGTTCACTTGTTTCCATAAATTAAGGCTAGTTTCAGAAAAAGGCGATGTACATACTGCAGCAAGGTTGACTTTGCTTCTCAGCAAAAATACCCGAATTGGACAGAGTCCACCCTACCAACGTTTCACCGGATATCTGGCGTTTAGCGGCTGAGTTGGCTGAATATCCGGCTAAATTGACTATCCCTTTCATCTCTAGTATAATATCAATAAAAGTAGAAGAAATTATGTGTTTTAATTTTCAAATAAAGATTCAGTTTTGGGTTTACCTTGAAAAATTTATTCAAGGTGTCCATAACAGCAGACAGCTCTTCTCTTTGTTCATCCGTTAATATTTCCGGATATGGAAACACCTGCGAAGCTTCTAATTGTCCCCGGAACATGTTCATAACGAAGGATCCGTTTTCTTTGGGTTTGTTTAGAGTGCCCGGTTGAGGTGTGGCAGAGGCCAAAAACCTACAAATATAGAACGGATGAAATAAAACAAGCCACAGATCATCAGCAAAACAAAAATTCCATAACCTGTACAATATGAAATAACTATAAATTCCACCGATGCAACAGGATGCATTTAAATCAACACAATTACATGTTGCTTGCTTATGAATACAGTAAACCTTTTACTCATACAACATAAAAAAAAAATTAAAAAATATAACAATAAAGATATTTATGAATACACGTTCAATATCTGTTGCAAACATCACATTATTTGTATGAGTGCTATTTCAATGTTAGTATGTGTACCATTTGGGCTTACGACCTTCATCTATCATAATGGCTGGTTTAGTTGTGATCACCTTTACGTATACAACGTTCACCGTAAGTACACTGATTCAAATATTTTTCCCATTGCTACGCTGGGGATTCGAACCACGGCCACTCCGATGATGTTCCGGTGCATGCCGTCGCTAACACCTGCAAATTACACTTAACAAAGTGGAATCGTCTCCTTATGCTCAAAATTCTAAGATCCAACAAATGGTTGATTAGTGTAATAATTTCTATGACAAGTTGTTTAAGGTTAATGCTTAATCAATCGACGATATTTTATTTGTATTACATATATAGGTCAATATAAATATAACTTATTATCTTACTTAGTCAAAACATTGATGATTATTATTCATACGTTATCGACCATTAGGCTGACTTGTCAATGATCTCATGAAAAGAAAAGGTTTTCCAGTTACTGTGTAATGTATAATTTATGTCAAGTTTATCTCGAACCCATTTTCTTTTATTCATAAATTTTTTAATTAGTAGGTATGTGTTTTTGTTAAAATTATTTGAGAATGTAAATAATTTAAATTATGATGTTGGTAGCCTCAGTTCATCACAGATTAACTCCAAACTGAAAGTCATGGTGCGATGTGCATTCAAGGCACAATGCCAAAAATTATTATACGGTATAAACTAGCTGACCCGCCCGTCGAACTAACCCAGAATAAAAATAATAATTTTGATATGATTACAGTTTACGAAATAAAAACTGAATTAAATTTAGCTAATAATTTATTGCATTATGTAATAATAACTGATTATTGTTGATTTGGAAACGGGATGAAGTTCGACGGGTCATAACTCATGGGTTTGTAATAAAAACAATAAATTCCTCTATAGTTGTGTAACTTTTAAAAGAATCCAAGAAATGGCGGTGTAGTAGGAAATAAGTCGCATGTGAAACACGGTACGTTTTTGTATATTATGTTGTTGCGAGAATAGCCTCCATTAAAATCAAATTTTTCCAAATTATTATGGTAAGATTTTATAGTATTTATTCATATATCTTGACATATTTACAAGGGAAGCCTTAAATATTAACAGAATATTGAAAAATTTCTTATCAGTTACAAGTTTACACGTTTTCAGGCCATCTAGCGATAGAAGGAAGAGACAGAGTGTGGATAGAGATGTTTCTATAAACGACGTCATCACCATAGATGAAAAATTAAAACAAAATTTGAGCAGCCTACACCATAGCATTAAAGATGTGAAAGAAGAAATGATGTCTCAAAATAGAAATATTATCACTAAAATGAATGATTTAACATCTAAATTGTCCATCATTGATGAATTAGTTGCCGAAAATCTACTTCTAAGAGAAAGAATAAACAATTTAGAAAAGAAGATTGATAATTTGGAGAGTACTAAAAAACTTGACGTCACAGAAATGAACTCAATAGCTAGTGAAATTGAAGAAAGAAGCCTAAGAAAAAACAATATAATAGTTTGTAATATGGAGGAGAGTTCATTAGCGGAGCGGTCTGAGATCATTAATGAAGATAGGACGAAGGTATACAACTTTCTTAAAGGTGCTGATAGCTCAATATCCCTTTCCGATCTAAGGTGTTTCAGACTGGGAAAAAGAAACAACAAACCAAGACCTATCAAAGTTGTACTAAGTAGTCCAATTCAAGTTGCCGAAGTGATGAAGAATAAAATGAATTTGTCAAGTCATCATAGGATCTACAGAGACCAAACCGTTATCCAAAGAAACCAATACATACAATTGAAGGAAGAACTAAATACCAGGACCAGGAAGGGGGAAAAAAATTTATTAATCAAATTTATAAAAGGTTGTCCCAAAATTGTGACCAGCAATAATTCAAAAAACTCCTATGCTACTTACAAAACGTTCGCGGAATAAATACAAAACTGCACGAACTTCGCCAGTCTCTTCCTCACTTTTCTTATGAAATTATTCTACTCACAGAGACTTGGCTAAGTCCTGGCATTGGTAACTCCGAAATTGGTTTCTCCAGTAATTACAATGTGTTTAGATGTGATAGAAATTCGTGTACTAGTGGCAAGTCGAGGGGTGGGGGTGTGCTGATAGCAGTATCCAAAAACTTATCCAGTAAAAGGTTATCGACAAAGCATATGAACCTCGAACAGGTATTTGTCTTGGTTAAGCTCCCCTTGGAGTCAATTATATTTGGCTGTGTATACATTCCGCCAGGCGCTGATGTAACACTTTACAAAAACTATCACGAGGAGGTTGAAATCCTAAGATCCAAATTTAAAAAACATAAACTGATTTTAACAGGCGATTTTAATCTTCCTGAATGTGATTGGAGGACTGTAGACGTTACTGACAATGATCACGGTCCTGCCGAGTTACAGATCTCCAACAGTAACGGTAGTGAAAGGGCTTCTGAGATTGTTGACCTAGTTAACTTTCTTAATCTGTTGCAAGTAAATCATGTTGCAAATAGCCACGGGAGGACCTTAGATCTTGTATTTACATCGGATCCCAATTTAACATCTGTCAGTGAGTCTACATCAGTTCTCCTACCTGCCGATGCTTACCATCCTCCTCTCGATATTGCTATTACTTCGTGTTTGCAAAATACAGACAACAGAAAAATCCTTAAAAGAAATTTCCATGGAGCTGATTACCCATATATAAATACTTGTTTGGGAAATATGAACTTTGACTTTTTATACAATGAACCTGATTTGAACACTGCTGTTGGTCTTTTCTATAAAAACATACAATCTTGTATTGATGCTAATATTCCAGAAGTATGTGTGAAGCCTTCGCTTTATCCCAAGTGGTTTAGTAAAGAGCTGAAACATCTGGTAATAATTAAGAAGCTTGCGCATAAGAAATATAAGGAGACTGGAGATGAGAATGATTATATTTATTTCTCTAGTTTACGTAAACAGTGTTCCAAGTTAGCTAAGCAGTGTTATTCGAATCACATTGATAAAATTGAAAATGATTTGCCGGGGGAATCTCAGAATTTGTGGAAGTTTGTTAATGGAATGAGGGAAGATCGGGTTGAAATACCATCTAAAGTATTTTACAATAATCAGCATTCTGAATCTACCCAAGATGCAACTAATCTGTTTGCTTCTTATTTTCAGAGTGTTTATGATTTACCATCTTCACATATATGCAATCATCCTGATCTTCTCTCCAATAGGATTATCGATCTGCCCAGAATTTACATTACAGTAGACGAGGTAAAAAGTGCGATCCTTGCCTTAGATGCTTCAAAAACGTCGGGTCCTGATGGCATCCCCAACGTATTTATTAAGAATTGTGTCGACACTTTTGCCATGTGTCTGCATGCCTTGTTTTCGTCATCCTTAAAATCAGGCATATTTCCTGATATTTGGAAAGTAGGATTTATAAATCCAATACTAAAGAAGGGTGATAATAGTCTCGTTAATAACTATAGACCTATATGCATTTTGTCCGCAATTCCTAAACTTTTTGAGTCCATTTTAGTAGAGAAGATCAAAAAACCCTTTTAACAATATAATAACTGACTTACAACATGGTTTTATACCGAATAAGTCAACACAAAGTAACTTAATTATTTACCAAGAGAAAATAGTGAAAACACTTGCACTGAGAGGGCAATTCGACTCCGTGTACACGGACTTTTCTAAAGCTTTTGACAAAATGTCTCATGATATGCTACTCTACAAGTTACGTGGGTACGGGGTCGACGGCGTATTCTACCACTGGTTAAAAAGTTACCTCAGTGAAAGGACTCTGAAGGTTAAGATCACCTTAATATATCCAAATGTCAAGTCATCAGATTTCACAAAACTAGATCTCTAATTTCTTTCAACTACACAATTGATGGTATTTCACTCGAGTGTGTCTCGAACTTGAGAGATCTAGGCATTACCTTCTCCGAGGATCTGACTTATAATTTACACATTGAGGAAATTGTCAGCAGGGCAATGAGGACTCTGGGATTCATTTTTAGACTCGTCTCCGATCTCCGGTTGATTCGGTCTTATAGATTGCTTTTTGTCTCTCTCGTGAGACCATTATTGGAGTACAATACTGTAGTATGGTCCCCAAATTATGCTGTCCATATCAAAAGCATAGAGAGAGTCCAGAGAAAGTTCTTGAGAGTGATTAATTTTAAACTCGGTATACCCATTGAAAACATTGATTACTCGGCTCTGATGAATGATCTTAGTCTCCCCAGCCTGGAATACCGAAGAACACTGTTTGACCTTTGCTTCCTTTACAAACTCGTTAATGGTGGAATTGATTCTCCTGAATTGCTAGAATTAATCAAATTCAGTATCCCCACGAGATGTACTAGACAGGCAGTGTTGTTTCGGGAGCCTCTTACCAGAAATAATTACACGTTCTATTCTCCCATCGTCAGAATACACAGACTGGGAAATCTGGTAGGCAATATCACCAATATTTTTGTTGACAGTTTACCTAAGTTCAAAATTGACGTAATTAATTTTCTAAATGTTTAAAATTGACATTGGGCATTTCGAAGTTGTTTGTGTTTGTATATGCATGAGGATGTATTTATTTATGTGCACATGTATGTATTTTTGTTTGACTATGTGCTTTTTTTTTTTTTTTCATTATTTTGACCACAATATTTAATTTTTTTTTTTCTAAATTTCATCGACATTTATTCACCTTTCTAACCAGAATTTAATCATATCTGCATGACATTGATATTTTTATCTTACCATAATAATTCGGGAAAATTTGGTTTTAATGAACGTCTATTCCTTCAAGACCATATAGAATATCGTAACGTGTAGCACATGTGATTTATAAACTACTACACCGCCATCTATTGATTTTTTTTAAAGTTTCACGTATATTGAGGAATTTATTGTTTTTATTACAAACTCATGACCCGTCGAGCTTTATCCCGCGTCCGAATCAACAATAATCATTATATACATAATGAAATAAATTATTAGATAAGTTTAATTCAGTTTTTATTAGTCATGGGTAACAGATCACTTTGGAGTGATCTGATCTGTTCGTATCAGATCACTACGATGATCTGATCTGATCGAACAGATCAGATCAGTGATCCGTGTCACGGATCTATCTGGTTGCGACCCAGCCCAGATATGATACATACACGGCTCACGGCTCTTTCCGGTTGCGGCATATTATGTACCTGTCTGTATCTTCGGATCAGATCTGTTTCCGGTGTAGATACATAGATCATTCTCTATGGTCGACTGTATCCTTCATACAGTACAGAGATTTTTACACTAAGGTAATATCTGGACGGAGTAGATACTCAATATTTATAAGAATAATGTAGTCGAAACGTTCATTCATAAGTTGATGATAAAACTACGGTTCTATTGTTCGTAATCCGTAAAAAAAATATAATATTTATACACGCTTGGTATTGTCGGAATGTATTTTTACCTTTAACCAGGGAAGTCCTGCGCATAATTATTGTAAAAAATAAGTTAACTCTAGAAAGAGATAAAATATAAAACATATGTACATGTGTGAGAAAACGAAATATAATATGTATCACTATCCAACCTCCATCGATAAGTACCTACCTACATGTTATGAGCGTAGACAATAGACATTTCTCGATATGCCAGTAAAGTGTTGTCGGGCTATATTATTACCTCCACACGGGGAAGTCCAATATTTTAGGATAGTATGATGAACATGCGTCACGAACCCCGTCCCCTGCCCATAGGGATGTTGCTATAAATATCATAGATACAAGTATGTTGTATTATAACCGACCTCGGTAGCCTCACCGATCTCGGTAGCCTAGTGGCAAAGGCTCCGACTTCAGATCAAGGGGTCCCGGGTTCGATTCCCGGTCAGGTCAGAAATTTTCAATGTGTTTTTTCACTTGAAATTTCTACTCGGGGTTGGAATCCTGTCTCAGATTGGACGGGACCGGTTGACTGGTAGATAATGTTTCAAGCATTAAGTTCCGCCGGCTATACTGACACCTGTGTATAAAAGAGTGTTATTTATTTATTTATTTATGTTGGCATTAGGGAATTCAAGATAACACTCTGAATCGATGTTTAAGTTTTACATTGTTTTATCAATACTTAAGTAAATTTTTATTTTTATTGTATACTTAATATAAAAAAATATAAAAAGAATAGTTTTAATTTTTTTATAAATTTGGTTTTTATTTAAAACAGATTAAACTTCTTTTATTAAAAAATAAATATTTTGTGTCTAAACCAGAAACCTAACTCAAACAGATCTTTGGGTCCTCAATTCAACATAGATCCAACGAGTCCACACAGATCCGTTGATTCATTGATCTGATTGATTCATTGATCTGTTGAACCGTAGGACCCGTAAGTGTTCTGTAGATCAACATATATCCAACGGGTCCGCAATTCAAACAGATCATCACAGCTCACACAGATCCGTTGATTCATTGATCTGTTGATTCATTGAGCTGATTGATCTGTTGATTCATTGAGCTGATTGATCTGTTGAACCGTAGGATCCGCAAGTGATCTGTAGAACACAGATCAATTAAGAGTGAACCGGATCATTGATTCAGATCAGTTCTGAGTTACACATGACTAGTTTTTATGTCATAAACTGTATTTAATTCATGCAATAAGTAAAAAAAAAATTATTCTGGATTATGTCGAAGTTCGACGGGCAGATCAGCTAGTATTGTATAATTTTGTTCAATATCTACATAATAATTGAGCAATGTTTGTCTGCTTTCTATCGTATATGTGAACATCACGCTCAAAATACAAATGCTACGTCAGATATGAATCTGCGCAGAGCGGTGCAATTTGCTTGAGAAGGTTCTTAAATACAATTCGCTGCATTAACTTTAATATATTTAGAGCTATTTAAAAAACTCTATTTTTTTAGGATCTTCATACAAATTTCTCAAAAAGACTTTTGGAAACAAAATTACTCATGTAAACGTTGAATGGAATCTTGGTATTACGGTATGAAAATGTAATAAAATAATTGTAGATTGATTTGTTATACATATAAATGTTATTCAAATCTTATTATTCTCAATAAATAAAGATTTAATGAAAAAATTTGCAAAATGATTCCTCCATTTTGAAGTTTGACAGCGGCTTTTATACTTATAGCACAAATCACCCTTTATGGGTGGAATGCCTAATTAATTATCACACATTAGAGGGTGTAGGGAATGTAGCTAAGATTCAAACCACAGAGCTCTCTCTATGAAAACTTGCAAATTATGTCGGTAGGTTCGTATAATATTATGAGGTCGGTAAAACAAAAATTGTAAAAGTGTCATTCTTCTTTTTCTGTGCTTATGTCAGTTATAGAGGTCTGTTAAGCAATGGGAAGCTAGACTAGAACCTGTTTAATTACCTACCGATCAAGCCTGACAATCGGAATCAAAAACGTAAAGCAAGACGGGTATAAGCTAGTATATAATAATTTCCTTTTTTGACATTAGTATTACCTGACATCCTGCTATTATTGACATTAAATTTGTATTATTTGACTGCCTACTTCGTTATGGCCGATTATATTTTTATTACCTATTCAATGTTGACATTTTTATTTGCGTTTGTGATTGTACAATATTTATTATTTGTTGATATTATAATATAGTATTACTTATGTATTACTTATTTATATTGCTGTGTTGTTGGAGTGAAAAATATTATGATTGTTATTTGTTTTTTTAACATGTAAAAGGCTATTGCCGTTGATCGAATAAAATAAAATAAAATAAAAAGTTTGTAAGATCTTCTAAGTATTCTGGGTAATTATTAAATTCGCAGGCTGATTTGATTTTCACGATTTTTTGTATGAAACACATATCAACTTTATACACAGACTGGTAAATAAGCATGTTATGGATCCTTGATAACAAATTAAGTATTTTTCAACAAAAGTTGCCTATTTTCTCATATAAAATTTTCCTTGCATGGAGTGACATTTTATTTTTCGATTCTCAAGTTAATGTTGTTTGTTTGGAAAATGAAGATGTTGATGGTCATTGTCGTTTAATTGGACAATTTGGATTGGTTAGGGGATTTGATAACATCCCCAAGTGATAACAATACGATTTGAATAGGTTAGGATAAGGTTGGAACGTGGTTATAGAGGAAGTTTGACAACTCCCCGAGTGATAACACTCTGTTGGGATAAAACATATTCATTTAGAAGGGTTTGTCAAAAATCATACCAGCCCCGCAAACTTATAATAATTAACATTATTTTTATTGCCAAATGTTGGTTTGATATTAACAGAAGTTTCCCTACTATTGTTTCAGTGTATATGAAACAGATTTACAAGGCCCACAGCCAAATTCACAGCATATTATGAGAATGAGCAAGGAGCGGGTGGAGCAGGGGCTGATAAAAATTAAAAGACTGGATACAAGCTTATAAAGATAAATAGAAGTTATATTATATGTATTAGCAATAACTAAAATTGAAAATATTAATATATTTACAATCCTCCACAACAACGTCCCTAATATATTTTTTTAAATTTCATATTATATCCATAATATCGTTATAATGTGCATCGACCGACACCTGATTGAGATATCTCAGGTTCAAATTCCCGCTGTGTCCGTCGATGCACATTATAACGATATTAAAAAAAAATATTTGGGGTGCAGTTGGGATGCTATCTCCGAAGACTGCCAATATATTTATCTCATAAATCTATTTTGGACAACCAAATTGAAGTAATATGTTTACATAATACACCTTGTTTTCAAGTATAACCAATTAGAGGATCAAAGTTCGTCATCTGTTTTTTAGGAAACATGAAAACAATGTAATTATATTTCTTACATACCTTCTTTGATATAAGATATTGTTGGGTTTGAAAGCTGACTTTGAAAGTTGATACAGCAAACGTGTGGATTTCATTTTAGCAAGTTATGTATTTTTTTGGAAACAAAAAAATAAGATTTTGAACCAATAGTTTTGACAACAGTCCAAAGGTCGCGAAAACAAGAAACTAATGTGTGGATGTGGTAGTGGAAAGTTGTTCAAGCAATGAGACACCAATAAGATTATTAAATATTATCAACTGACACTGAATTTGGTGAGTGAAAAAAAACTAATTTGCACGACTCGGACTAAGCCACAACACTTAAAACAGAGCGAATCTCAATCATAGATAATATAGACGTATTCTTATATCAAATATGACAAATGACCATCAAAATAAGTAAGAGACCCTGCCAATAATACTGCACAATACTAATCGCGTAGCGAACAATGGTAGATGATGGGTAGATGTGTAGGTATGGTGTAGGTGTGCTGTCAAATAGACATAAGTTTAGGTGACATTATCTTTTCATCTATGGAAATAAAGTCTAGCTCACACTATAGGTCGACAACTATAAAAATACCGTTCCATACATTAAAAATGCATTGGGGACTAGTGGTAACTAGAGGTGGGCATTATAACGAAAGCTGATAAAAATATTCGATAAAAAAAAATAACCTCTCTAACGTTATTCATATTAAACATTTTTCGTTATTCGTAAGCTGTGAAAATAAGTCTTAACAAAATTAATTTCTAAAAAAAATTGTTTACACCTTCAAAATAATCGTCTAAAATATCACAATATTAGTTTCCGCCTTTAAGTAACGTGACTGTTTAAAATATTCAACTATTATTTTGCACCTCTAGATATCCGCCTGTTAAAAATAATCCACTATTATTTTCCGCCTTTACGTTATTGGTCTAACCTCTAACGTGGCCGTTTAAAATATTCAAACTATTATTTTGCGCCTTTACGTTATTCCTAACGTAACTGTTTAACACTGCACGTGTACACAAGAAAGTGAGTGGGTAGGTAGGTAGCTACCTATGTGTGTGTTCCTTGATTTACGTAGGTAATATAGTATTGCCTCGGCCTAACAGTTTTGTAATGTAACCCTCCTAAGTCCATTTTTTACACAAGGTTAAAACGGTTTATTTTCAATATAAAGTACAACTTTGATGATTGAACCAACATATTATAAAAATATTTATTTTATTAATCGTATTGAATTCTTCATTCTTAGTTGTGCGGTACTGAACCAGGATTTATGAACTTTGTCCATACAACAATAATATTACAAAGTAATAAAAAATCAAAAAGGAAAAATTGTACGGTAGAAAATTTTATGTAAATATTGTTCATATTACATAATATAAATTATTGTTATTATTCTTTAATACTTTTTGTGCTGTAGATCGCGTGATTGTTTATCTTCAGGGGGTAAGTTGTTATTTTTTTATAACTAGGTATACCTACCTATTGTATATACGCTACGAAATAAATAAGCCTTTTAGTTTTTAAGCTTTTAAAAATAACGTTTTTTGAAAATAACGAAACAGCTATAACGTTTTTGAATTTAAGCCGTTATTCCCACCTCTAGCCCCTGTTACCACTGGTAACAGGGGCTAGAGGTGGGAATAACGCTAGGACGAATTATGTGCAGGTATTTCCAAAGAGAATATAATTCCTTACGGAATATAATACCTTGGGTATTTCAGTTTCCCGCTGCCTTCGCAATGAGAAGGACGTTTAATGCCAGCCACACACGCTCCGGTCACCTGCGCAGTTTCTTCGAAAGCTATTAATTTTTTTGATTATTGACTATATACGGACCTCGGTACGGTACCCTAGTGGTAGGTATAGGCGTGGACTTTAGATCACGAGGTCCCGGGTTCGAATCCCGGTCGGGACCAGTGGCGGATACAGATGCCCCCCCCCCTTGCGGGTCACCCGCGCTCTCTTTGCCAGTCAGCCTGCATTTATCATTTAAAATTCAATATATTTTTACTCTCAAAACTTCTGAAACATGCAGGTTGCATCTAGCACATAAATTATTGAAACACTGCTTAACCGAACTTCCATTCTTTTGTGATTAAAAAGAGACTAATGGGAGAGATTCTTCAATAATACAAGCAAACAAGCATAAACGCCCTTAATGACCGTGATTCTGTTATGCAAGCGTTGTCTGTTTGTCCTAATCTACCTGTATCTATTGCTACAGTAGAACTAAGTTTTTCAACATTGCGGAATACAAAGACATGGCTAAGGTCTACAATGAAGGAGGATCGCCTAAATGACTTGGCTCTGTTGAACACTCACCCTAATATTGATTTTCCTATTGACAATGTAAGTACCCAATCAGTGGTGTACCGAGTGGAGGGGGAGGGGCGTACCGCCCCGGGTGCCTCTATTAAGAGGGCAGCAAAATCTGTTTGGGCTTTATTATTTTATTACTACACGACCAGATTGATAAAATCAGATTTTTTTTTAAATAACATGTAATTTCGGAATAAGGTGTTAAAAAACATTTGCGGTAAATCCGCAGGTAGAGAAATCTGTGTCACAAGTTAGCTCTGTCCCACTCTGTCCTAAAATTGAATTTTTAAACTGTTAATACCTACCTGTACTATAGGTATTTATCCCTAACAGCACATGGATATCCCAGGGATATCCCGAATGTCCCGTGATATTCCTGGGATATCCATGGGATTTCCAAATGTCTCGGGATATCCCTGGGACATCCCTGGGATATCCCGCATATCCCGGGATATTCGGGATATCCTCTGGATGTCCATGGGATATCCCGCATATCCCGGGATATCCTCTGGATGTCCGTGGGATATCCCGCATATCCCGGGATATTAGGGATATCCTCTGGATATCCCAGGGATATCCTGCATATCCCGAGATATGCAGGACGTCGCAGGGATGTCAAGATATTCAATGAAATGGAAGTTGAAAGAAACGCACTCGAAAAAAGTTATCACTTATTGATACAGACAGTGTTCATGTTCATCTTATTGTATTGTTCCTTTCCAGTAGGTGGCTGAATTTGGCAGACTATTTGGTCGTATATGTATATGGTTGCTCATAATAATTATTTCGCAATATTGGGTAAATGAATGTGACAAGATGGCGTTAATACTGTTTGTGTTTAAAATAATATTGTGTTTAAGGTCTTTCTTTAAAGGGTAAGTATTGTATTACTAATTATTGTAAATTATGCATTAATTCATGAATGCATTAAATATTTTAGTCGTCATATTCGCAGTTTTACTATCATTGAAGAAATCTTGCCAATTCTTACATTTCGTGTTTGGACTATATTTTGCCATTATCTATTGCTTTTTCATTTGCTAAGATCAGATATTCTGACCTCCATACTTACCCCTGATGTGGTTTTTCAGCCAATCGGGATATAGAAGATGTTCTCAAAACCAAATGAAAAAAATGCTTAGGTATTGTAAAAAACGCCTTTTGATGGTCGTATTTTAATTATTATTATTTCACATCAGTGCAATAATATATCCATCAGTGCAGTCGATCGCTCTATATGTAGGTACCTAAATGAACAAAAGGGTCTTCGATTTTTTTGTGCATTGTTAGATACGCAGTCTACAGGTAACAATAGTTTTTTTTTGTATGTGTGAACTGACCGAATGCAAAGAGAACGTGTCTTATTTATAAACTACGGGAGACGCGAGTGAACTATCAACCCGTGTATTTATACCATTCGGGATAAACGCGGAAGCGTCAATCGAATTCATATACCCTGATTTTTGATATCAAATATTATAGACAACGCGGTGTGCGCATCTCACGATTTTTTATTGACCTCTGATATCGAATTTTATAGACACTGCAGTGCGAACATGTATTTTTTCGGAAAGTTGACCCATGAATCCTTGATTAAAAATTTAATTATATTGTTTTATTAATATTTTGGTGCATAAAAATGATGTTTTATCGAACCACTTTGAAGATTACGATATAATTGATTAATTTTGATATTGAAAGGGATGTTTTGATGACCTACACGCCTTGTATCCACGTTATTAGATTAAATATCACGTTAGATCGATTATCTGATTGTAAAATAATAAATTTCATGCTTTCGTGGCAAATTACGATCTATTTAGTCATTATTAATAGTTTAAAACATAAATACACGTATTTTAGGAAGTAAATTGAATTTACCTAAAAGAATTAAATACTGCGTAGTTTTTGGAATTAAAATGAGGCCCAATTATTAATTTACTACGCAGTTTCTTGGATCTGAGACAGTGATTGCCAACCGGTGAAATATGTTCAAAATATTGTATTATTATTTTTATTGTAATTTGTAAATAATGTACTTTAGTGGTTATAAACTAGGTTAAACTATCACTGTAACTCTGTTTTTCTTAAATAAATAATAAAATGTATTAAATAATCCAAAATGACCAGAATAGAGTAACTATTGTAAGATCATGCATGTAAAACTTGATTTAATTGATAAACAAATTGTATAGCTCTGTTTGATTGTTCAATAAGAATATATTATATGCAAATTTACATCGAAATAATCAATTTCGAGATGCCACTTTTTTAGTAAAAATTTTGTGTTGGCACTCAAGGTTATTGAGTGGTCGATTCCTGGACGGGATCAATAAAATTGTGTTGCAGTCGTCCGATCCGTTTCCTATTGGGGTCGATTTTTGTACCTTTTATATAAATATTGAACGTTGAACTTTTGGTGTTCTTAATCAATTATCACGAATACCTGCAACATCTCATCGATAAATGCTTAATGTTCATATGCCCTAGTTATAGACATTTGATTGTTATATACTGATGACATTGTATCTTGTATAGTTTGTAAGATATTTAACTAAATGTCCGAATTTCATAGTAAAAAATTTTGGTGAATTTTTAGAAAATGGAGGCCTGTGATTGGTCAAAATAAACAATGATTTTGATTGGTTTTCTGTTTTTGAGATTTAGTATAAATAAAGGCGCAGTTGTAAGGCAGATCATCAGTTCGATTAGTTCGTTCGAATTAGTTAGTTCGACTCGTCGGAACACTTTGGAACTCGTGATCTCGCCGGACATCTGCCTTCAGGAATACACCGCTAGTTTCATTTCTACCCTCTCATTTCCCTGGTGATCTGGAGCCTCTCTATTGGACCAGCTGCTGCCCTGAGTCAATCATCCATATTGGTCGTAGCCTTGTCGGTAACAGGTATACTACAGTAATATTATAGATTCTATAATTGTATTTTTTGTTGTTGTTACAGACATTCTGAACCGAAAACTGAAGAGATAATCTTTATATAATTTCAAATGCGGTAATTTAACCTGAATTAAACCTGACTGACAAAACAGACTGCGAGTGACCATTACCACTATTGGTGAACACGGGGATTGAGCCTCCCATAGGTATCAGTATGGAAAGTGGAGCCCTCAACTACATGACCAAAGTATGGAAAGTATCAGCTTTTAGTGGAGAGAGGACATGTGAACTGGTTCATAGGTGTATGTTGCCAATTATTCACAAAAAATACGTCATACGCCGGCGCAGTACATCATTTATACCATCATGGAGAGAAAAATATTTTTATTTACTATTCACAGAGAACAAACAGCAATAAATTTAAATACTTACCTAATATGTATATAATATATCAATAAATAGACATTATTGAAAAAACGTACATTTATTTAATATTCCTCTAATATTTTGATATCTGAGATACAGGATTATTACACAGTAATTCTGAATATTCAGGATATCCATGAGACGTCGCAGGGATATTCCGGGATATGCGGGATATTCCAGCAATGCCTACGGGATATTCGGGATATCCATGAGACATCGAAGGGATATTCCGGGATATGCGGGATATTCCTGCAATGCCATCGCGATATTCGGGATATGCAAGATATCCATGGGACGTCGTATGGATATTCTGCATATCCCGGGATATGCGGGATATCTCTGGGATGTCCCTGGGATATCGGGATATAAGGGATATCCATGGGACATCACAGGGGTATCCACGGGATATTCGGGATATCCCTAGGACATCCTGAGGATAACCCGAATATCCCGGGATATTGCCGGACATTTGGATATCGCAGGGATGTCTCAGGGATATCCCGCGGGATATCCCTGGGATATCCATGGGATATCCTGTGCTGTCTGGGATACTATAGGTAACACATTCCCCGTGGTGATGTTCCAGAATACCCCCCCCCCTTCTTACGAAAATCACGTGTGCTTTTTTTGTACAAAAAAATAAGAAACTTATGGTTTTATTTTTCGACAATTTTTTAAATTTCTAAAAGTGTGGTTTGTTTTTTCTTCAAATACACCAGAAAAAAAATGCACGTGTTTTTCTCACCAACCCCCCCCCCCTCCCCCATTTGGACTCACGTGGTTAATGGACGCCTCCATAATAAAACTGTTTTTTAAATTTGCATGTGACTTGATTATTTTTTTAGTAGATACCTACGATAAAAGTAAAGTTAGCTCAAGGGATCTATAGCGACCCCCCCCTTGAGTTTTTTCTGAATCCGCCACTGGTTGGGACAGAGTTTTCTGCGTTTTTTTCACTTGAAATTTCTACCCGGGGTTGGCCTGTCTCAGATAGACGGGACCAGTTGACTGGAAAAAATGGCCTCAAGACAATAAGTTCCACCGGCTTATACTGACACTTTTGTATAGAAAAGTGTTAATTTATTTATTTGCACCCGGCTCAAATTCTCGTAATTTTTATAGGCATATTATATGCAGCTTCCTTTTTATTCAGATTCACGGGATTTTATTTTCCATGAGCATGCATTTGTTTTAAAAATCTTATTTTGTTGTTGTGGTTGGTAGACTGGCGGTTACAACGCCGGCTTTCGTGCTGTTTCGTATCGGAGGTCATGGATTCGATCCCAGGTGCCGACCATTTTCCCCTTTCACGACACAAGCTTTAAGTAGCTTACAGAGAGAAGAGAAAGAGTGTATTAGTGTTCACTTTGAGTGAGAACAGATTCATTTAAAAAAATATATAAAAAAAAACTCATTAAACTCCGACCTCGGTAGCCTAGTGGCTAAGGCTCCAACTTCAGATCAAGAGGTCCCGGGTTCAATTCCCGGTCGGGTTAGAAATTTCAACGTGTTTTTTCACTTGAAATTTCTACTCAGGGTTGGAGTTGGAATCCTGTCTCATATTGGACGGGATCGGTTGACTGGTTGAGAATGCTTCAAGCATTGAGTTCCGCCGGCTATACTGACACCTATGCATTATTTATTATTATTTAAAACATTTATTCATTAAATCACAATATATCATATGAAGTATACATACATACTACGTAGGCATTAAATCACAATATATCATATGAAGTATACATACATACTACGTAGGCATTAAATCACAATATATCATATGAAGTATACATACATACTACCGTTAAGGTCCCCCACTCTACGCAACCCAGTCCGGAGGAGACCAATCCGCAGCAAACCCGACCCGCATGAACCGACCCCCCAGCTCGATCAAAGGAACCAAACCGAAAAGCCGGCCCCACACAAATCAAGCCCGCCGCGGATCCTCCCCTCCCAAACCAACCCACAATACGGGAGGCCTAAGCCCCACTCAGGAACATAAGGAGTATACATCATTATATTAGGTCTTTACCTATGAACTTGCTAGCAGCAGATGTTTGCATCAAAACAATATTGGTCCATTTACGACAAATTGACACGATAAAAAAGCTTGCACTACGTACTCAACGATCGCCAGCGCAATGTACGCGTCGAGAATCGAGATATACTTTGCGCTGCTCCACAGGCACAGAAATAAAGGAATTTTGAACCGAATTGTTATGTGCGCTGAAAATTGGATTCTGGTTCAGTACCAAAGCAGTACCCTACCCAACCAGCTTTGGTCAAACGATCGTCCCCGGTGCTCCTTCACAACAACGCGTGACCCCATACTGCACAACAGACAATCTCCAAGCTACGAGAGTTGTGGTTAGAGGCTCTCCCTCATCCACCATACTCACCAGACCTTACAGCTTCTTTAAGTTTTTCATACAAAACGGCAATTTCATAGGTAAAGACCAAATATAATAAAAAAATTTTTAAATAAAATGCTATATCATATTAAATATTATTATTAATAAAAAAAACTCCTCTAGTTCTACTCTCGACTGAGTCATATGCAATTAAAGGAATGCACAACCACTCCACGCAAACGCTGGAAAACACAGAACACATATACTCTCTAACGAGAGCTGGAAAACTACTGAGAGACCTGAGCAGGCGACCGGAGTGCCGCCACACACACTCCGGTGACCGTACGGTGAACCTGTGGATGAATTGATTTTCGATTCTTCTCCGGTCGTCTGCGCAGGTCTAAAAAACTGCACAGGTCTGCCCCCACACACACTCCGGTATGCCTGAACAGGTCGCCTCTGTGGGCCTACATAAGTTTGGGCTTAATGCTTTTTTGTATTTTATCTTAATATATAAAGGAAAGTGCCCGACTGACTTGTAGAGAAATGAAATTTGACAATTGTAGAGAAATAAAATTTGGAGAGCAGGTAGCTTTTGATAGAAAACCTTCAATTAAGAAAGAATTTTTGGAAATTCCATCCCTAAGGTGGTGAAAAATAGGGTTGAATGTTTTTAAAAGTATGAATATTGAATTTGAATTACTATAATGATAAATTAATTACCTTTTAACAACTGTAATCGATGCATCTGTTATAAACAACAACTATATTATTTTATTTTCTATCCGCACTCTGTCAAACGTATCAACTATCAAACAACTGATTCCTGTCAAACTGCCTGATTAAATTTCAAAATTGGAAAAAATGTATTATGAAAGTTCTAAGAAAGTTGCCTACTTTAAGTTTTATTTTTATTCCGTGCAACTTTTTTCTTTCATAAGAACCTTCTGACAAAAGCAAACACGACAAAAAAGCCAAATATCACCAGTTCCTTAATATCCCGTATAAACGTATTGAGAAATTATATAATTAATATGACAGATACTAATTCACCGAACAACGCTGCCGCTGATACAAATAACATTATTAAATTAAATAAACAAAATGAAACAAAAACGTCTGAATCCCGTAATCCTACAGTGGAATAAAATTGTAGAAGTATAAAAAGAAATAAAGAAAACCTTTCTCAACTTTTGCACAATTCAGTTTCAGTTGCAGCTCTGGCGGAAACTTGGCTTCATTCTACGGATCGATTGCATATCTCTGATTATACTCTGATTCGTGATGACCGCGAGGACGGCTGGGGTGGCTCAGCCATAATTATTAAGAACGGAATTCCCTTTAATAGAATTCAAGTAGTACCTCTTGATTATTGTATGCAAATATGTGCTATAACTATTGCTGAATTCACTTTGGTATCGGTCTATTGTAGTCCTTCATATAAATTTAATACTACATGGTGGAATGATTTTGTGTCTTCCTTGCCATCTCCTCTCCTAATGGCAGGAGATTTTAACGCTCATGCCACCATTTGGGGTTGTAACGCCAACGACAAAAAAGGGGAAATTCTTACTGAAATTTTTATTGATAACTCAAGTCTCTGCGTTCTTAATGATGGATCACCTACTAGAATGCCTTACCCTAATAGAAAAGAAAGCGCATTATATCTAACATTTGCCTGCCCTCAATTAGCAACAACTCTTTCTTGGAAGACCCTTGACGACCTATATGGAAGCGATCATTTTCCAATCATAATAAAAAATTTCAAGGCTGCTCACAAAGGCTTAACTCAATCCAGATCCTTCTTTAGAATATCCTCGCGAAAAGCAAATTTAGAAGGATTTAAAGCAGATCTAGAAAGGGTTGCAAATGATTTCCTGCATCCTCCTCACCAAAATGTTTGTGATTATAACAACCTGGTTGATATGATTTATTCTGTAGGGAAAAAACATATCCCATTTCGTCCTCCAAAAGATAGGGAAAAACCATTCCCCGCACTTTGGTGGGATTCCTTATGTAATGATGAAGTAGAAAAACGAAGGAATGCTTTTTGCCAATACCTATCTGACATTTCTTTAAATAGTTTTATTGAATACAAGAACACAGCAGCAAAAGTTAGGAGGGTTCTCCGAACAAAGAAAAGGGATGGATGGAATTCCTTTTGCAAAAATCTCTCCCCCAATACCTCTGTCAAGACTGTTTAGTCTATGATAAAAAGATACAGAGTTTCATTCGACTCGCCAATGGATGGTTCACCACTAGGTGTATCATGGATTCATGATTTTTTAAACAATCTCGCCCCTCCTTATGTCCCCACAAAAGAAGAGTCAAATTTAAATGTGTCCTTCAAAATATCACCCAATAATGAATTAAACAATTCATTCTCGATGGCTGAATTACAATTTGTCTTATCTGAGCTAAAAGACTCTTCTCCGGGTCCAGATGATATTCCATACTCATTTATTAAACTTGCTCCAAGAAGTCTCCAAAACTTGTTTCTAAACATCCTCAACCAAATATTTGCATCAGGAACTATTCCTGATAGCTGGAGAGAACAGTATGTGATACCTATTATTAACCTCAAAAAGAGCCTACTTTGGGATCCTCATACAGGCCTATTGCTTTGTCTTCATGTCTCCTCAAAATCATGGAAAATTTAATAAAAAACAGGTTGTTTTGGTTCTTGGAGCACCACAATTTGCTGGCGAGACATCAATTTGGTTTCCGTAAAAATATGGGAGCTAATGATGCTCTCAGCTTGCTGTGTGCCGAAATAAGGATCGCATTTGCAAAAAAAAATCCCTGACAGCTGCATTTTTGGACGTAACTGGAGCCTATGACCACGTAAATATCCCAATCCTCATTAACAAATTAAATATTCTTAAGGTTCCTTCTAACTTAATTAAATTTGTGTATAGCATACTATGCAGCCGCACTATAAGGATTCTACATCAAGGAGTTCCTGTCCTCTCTCATAGAACATGGAGGGGCTTGCCTCAGGGTTCAGTCCTAAGTCCAATTATTTACTCCGTCTATACATATGATATAGAGCAGTCCCTACCTAAGGAGGCACATATGATACAGTATGCCGATGACTTGATAGTATACACCCAGAACACAGACCCGCTACTCGCAGCTAACAAATTGGAAACCTCTCTAAAAAGTCTTCAACTATGGCTAACAAATAATCACTTGCATATTTCTCCGGAAAATCCAAAGTAGTCATAATTTACAAAAAGCGGAAAATTCCAGAAATAAAAATTATTTTTGATTCCACTCCAATACCAATATGCAAGAAGGTTAGGTACTTGGGAATGATTTTTCACTGTAAGCTCCTTTGGAACTCCCACATAGATCAGATTGTGTCAAAGTGCAATAAGGCATTCAATGTCCTGAAAGCAACAACAGGAGTTTGGTGGGGTTCTCACCCAAGAACTTTAAAAATGCTTTACAATGGGTTAATTAAATCTCGGATCGACTATGGATCGATAGTAATGGATCCCTTACCCCAATACCTGAAACTGAAACTAGACAGAATACAGAGCAAGTGTCTAAAACTAATTTCTGGTTGCATGCAATCCACTCCATCTAATGTGCTACAGGTGGAATGTGTGGATCAGCCTTTTGGTATCCGGAGACAATATTTGAGTGATAAATTCTTCCTTCGAGACTATTCAATGAAATCTCACCCTCTAATAAAAAAAATCAAGACATTATTCACACTTTTTGATAACAACCCATGTTCACTCGTAAATAGCTTCCAAAATCTTTCTTTCTCTGCATTGAAATGCATCAGAACATTCAATAACCCAACATTTGACACATCATATGACTCTCTCATTCATATTCCAGATATTAGATTGAATGAAGATTGGTTGAAGGAAAACACTATACATTCCCAACCCCCCATTTTGCGCTCTCTTTTCGGTTCATTTGTGGAGAATTTTATGGGCTACAACATAATTTACACCTATGGATCAAAATCCCCTTCAGCCTTTTGTCGGGTGCGCATTCTTCGACTCAACATTGAATATCGAAGAGGGATTTAATCTCCCCAGAGAGGCTTCAATATTCACAGCTGAGTGAAGTGCCATTATGCAGGCATTAATTCATATTCATAATGAAAAAATTAATCATTCAATCATTTTAACAGATTCACTTAGTTTCCTTAAAAAATTATTGTCATGTCCATTTAAGGGTGAAACAAATCTGTTGGTCAATAAAGTGAAATCTCAGCTGTATCTTCTACACTGTAATCAGCAATCTGTAGTTCTGGCCTGGCTACCTGGTCCCAGGGGGATTGCGGGGAATGAGAAGGCAGACGAAATGGCAAAAGAGGCTTCAGTCTCCATGTGTAGGAAGATTAATCAGATTCCATATGCTGACTTGATTCTTAGTTACAAAGGGAGTGCATTAGAAGAGTGGGGGAGGAGTTGGAGAGAGTCTTTGGCTGTGCGGGGTCGATGGTTTGGAGAGATCCAGCCTCATATTCCCCAAGTTCCCTGGTTCTGGATAATGAATATTCCAAGATGGCAGATTTCTCTGGTCTGTCGACTAAGGTCTGGCCACAGTCTATCTCCTGCCCACCTCCACAAAATAAATATTTTAGATACACCTCACTGCGTTTGTGGCTCAGAATTGGGTGATGCAAACCATTTGATCATGGAATGCTTACACATGAGGGGCGCGGACTCTTTGATGGAGATGCTGGGGCGGGCGGGAGTGGGGTTTCCTACCCAGCTTTCGCTTGTTCTTGCTGATCCATCAAAGAGTATTGTGAAGTCTCTTGGTTGGTTTGCTCGGGAGAACTCTCTAAAACTTTGATTTCTTAATTACATTCTAAGTATTACTATAATATAATAATTATTATAACTACTATAATTTAATAAATAGGCAATATTAAAAAAAAGATAAAGATATATATGAACTTGAGACTGACCAAGAACTCAAATAAGGCGAAGGTCAAAAAAAAAGCTTGTGTCGTGAAAGAGGAAGATCGTCGGCAACTGGGATCAAACCCACGACCTCCGCACGACAGTGTGATAGCCAGCGTCGTAACCGCTAGTCTACCAACCAATTTTTTCAGTTTTTTGCTAATAAAATCTGTAAAAAACTATATGAGTACATATTTTTTATTATTTGTTCTGGCATTTTAACATACAATTACATAACAATGACATATAAAAAATGACAAATACACGGTGACTTTATTTTTAAGCATAATTTTTGTTTTTTTTTAAGCATTCCGGTAGCATGGGTATGGACGCGGCTTAAGAATTGACATTTTGCGCGAAAGAGAAAGAAATTATCTCCATAGATAATTTTTCAGTTGAAATGGCGTTGTCAGACGGTTGTATTGTTTTGGCAATTGTTTGTTAAATTACTAAAGTTTTCTGTTTTTTAAGGTTACTTGTTATCATTTTCTACTAATGTTATCGAAATAATCGAAGACCTGAATAATCCAATGAAATGGCTTTAGTGAGAAAATAGCTTGTTTATGTTGATCAACGCTTCTCAATCATGGGACAATGCAGCAAACGGTTCTTTTTGTTATCCCTATGCGTAATACAATTGGTATGTTTTATGATAAATATTATCATTGAATTCTTTGAGTAGAGAATATGTTGAGGTATTTTATCTGCTGTTTATTCTGTTGTCGAAATGTTTTATTGTTTTCTGTTCATAGTTGACAACATTGGAGAGACAAGTCTTCGACTTTCTTGGATTCATGTGGGCCCCAATATTGGCTAATTTCTTAAACATACTTTTTATTATATTTGGATTCTTCGGAACTTATCAATACGTTCCTAAATATATTTATTCAGTAAGTATAATTCAATATTTGTAACTGACATACTTAGCATATTATCGAATTTTCCTTTCTATGAGTTGTTTCTCAATGAAGAAAATAAACATATAAAATTTTAGTGCGCTTTGTGTGTGTTTATTTATTTTTATTATTTGTAAGGCATGTTATTTTATTTCCCAATTTATATATTTTAGTATGCAGCATGGAATTTACTGTGGCTAGCATGGAATGTGTTTGTTATTTGTTTTTACCTCAATATTGGGATTTTGAATAGGGTAAGTTGAACCCATTGTTTTTGTTGTTAAGTTTATTGTTGGTACCTACCTATTGTCATAGTTTTGTGAAAGTAGCAAAACCTATCAATGTTGAAGTTTTAGAAAAATGTCCAAACATTCACATTTACGTATCTGACTACTATAAAGTGACGTAGAGATTTATTGTCATAACCAGCAGCAAAACCTGTCGGATAGTGTAATTGCGTGTTTGATTATCCTATAAATCACTTAAATTGTCCCATAAAGGGTCCTGATTTTACTTTACCACATTGGCGACGGTGGAAAATTTGACATATCCTTCCATAGCAACCGTTGTTTGTATGTAGGAAGCTCTGATCAATTATCACGTAATATTACATGGATATAATATTGCCTGCAGACACTGTTATTGTCATAGCAATATCATGTTGACTTACAGACGAATAATACAAGCATAGATTAGAGTCTTACGCCAAAAACACCAAGTTACGGGCGAACTTACTTATTGAAGTTTTTTCCTCTCTAAGAGTACTAAAAATTGCAAAATTGTGTCATTATGTGATTATGTTTGAGAAGCATCTCACACAGACAGTGTGAAGCGTTTCGTTTTGTTTTTGCTCTCCTGTAAAATGACAATTTATCGATTAGATTATTCTTACTATGTACCATTTAGTTTTAATATAAGAGGTTTAATTTTGACAATTGATGTTTTTACCTACTTATGTTTGGGAACATACTTGTAGAAAAAGACAATAATGTGCTTTTACTTGTGTTTTAGGAAAGTGGAATATTATCTTTAGGCACTGGAAGCATCAGTTGGTGGGAGATCAATGGCTGGGGCTGTCGTGCTCAGTGGGATGGGGAGGCAGCTCCGTGGCTGAGGCCTCCTCGGGTGGAAGGCTGTCTCTTCCACTACAGTCATGTGGAGAGTGCTCACGGGGCCCTACAGTGTGCACTCGCCGTCATAGCTGTTATTTTGGGGTTTTATCATGCGGCAACACTCGCCAAATGTGATGATAATAGATGTGAGTAATATGATTTCATTGATTTGTATATTGGGACCTCAATTTTTAGCGTTATTTTTATTTAAGAGTTTTTATTATTCTGTAAAAGCATTGTTATTTCGTTCTAAAATCCTGGTTCTTTATATTGAATGTAAATAACACTTAAAATAACTTTTTAAGGGTTCAAGATGAAAAATTGACATTGTTGCAAGATTTTTTTTTCAAATTTGTCCTGCGATCAGACAGTAGCATGTTGTACTTTTTTTTTTTACAAAAAGCTGTTAAAATTATTGATCTCGTTTTGTTGGTTGTTAAAAATTGTCCAAGAGAAATTAACTTGCCGTTTGGGTGATGACCCGATGAAGTTTTTATTTATTTCTCGCAAATGTGAAAAAATCAGGTTTCTAAGTAATAGGCGTCATAATTATAAGATTGTATTTAATGCTTATTTATATTTTAGCCCGTACAAGTGTGAAGTCATCTGGACAATCATTATACTCTATCGAGTTCAGTAGACCCGCCGAGATTAGAATAGAACCACCTACTAAACCAATGACGCCCAGGAGGGTGAAAAGGAGGTCCGTGTCTTCTCGCCATTCTACCAGACACTCTTCACGAAGAACTTCTCAGAGAAGATCAC
Source organism: Mystacides longicornis (assembly GCA_963576905.1). NCBI lineage: Eukaryota > Metazoa > Arthropoda > Insecta > Trichoptera > Leptoceridae > Mystacides > Mystacides longicornis. The sequence continues at coordinate 7,898,475 of OY756426.1, forward strand.
AACACAGTTCCACTGCGGGGCATTCCAACCCGACATACAGACAATCGAGTCAACAATCTCTCAACGATTCTTATAATGATGAAGATTTATACCACAATAGGCCGGCTTCTGTGCGATCAAGTTATTCCAATTTTCACGGAACACGCCCGCTTAGTTTGCACGCTGACAATAGTGCGTTGTATCCGGATGCCAGTTACAATGATCCATATTTGACAGGGCCAGGCGCTAGTCCTACGCTTTCTACAGAAGCCACCCCTCAGGTTCCACAAAAAAGAAGTGTACCTGATCCAGCGCTGCTGAGCTTACCGTATAGAGTCCATTCAAGCCAGAGTGCTTTCCTCAGTAATGGCCCACCGGCCTACCATCTTCATCAAGGCTCACAATACTTTCCGCCCCCACCAGACAGTGAGACTGCCATGTGATCACTTTTTTAGAACAAAAATTCAAGGAATACCCTAATTTTGTGCCTTGAGACATAATGTATCATAATATTATCTAAGTGTATTTTTCAAAATGTCAATCGATTTCTTATAAAATAATTTAAATGAAACAATTGATTTGTTATTCCACTATATTTATTTACCTGACTAGTTTCGCAGGAACAGGTCCTGCATGGTCACAGGTGACTTAGAACCAGGATTTCTTATAAGTATACAATATCTGTGGTGGCATGGTAAAAGGCATTAAGTCAGTGGGATGACATTTCTCAGTATGGCGGATTTACTTGTCAGTATTTTAAGAGGTTTCATTTTTGTCAAATATTATTTGATACGAATAAAATATATCAACTTTGATGCATTTACTTCGTTAAAAAGGGTTCACTATACGATAACTCATATTTATTTCTTCAATATTTCTTTGTTTATATGCTTTATTTATAATGCGTGTCTTTTTACCTTGACAATTTTGGCTCATAGGTTGAAAAATTTTGTACTTAGGTCAAATTTTACAAGGAAATATACCCAGTTACTCTCTATCACATGCTAATTTATTATTTTTCAACACTTGCATTTTATTCTTCATAAATATTAGTTATTTTTTAGCTTACCTATAATTATTTTCTAGCAAAGCATTCCCAGAACATCAGTAGGTATATATTTTTTTGCTCAGAATGTAATATTGTTAAGTAATAAATAAGAATATTCTTTGAATAATAAAATGAAATTAGTTAATTATAGGTATTATTACCTTTGTTAAGATAACCCTCTCTCACAATGTACCGATCCTTCAAAGCAGAGCTGAGGAATTTATACACGGTTTGGGAAGAGGTCATACAAGCTGCACAAAATCATGCGCAAGGGAGGTTCCAACATCAAACAATTGCAAACCAGATGAATATTCGTAAATTTGAACATTACGACTTAATGGCGAACGTTGTTAACGTAAAGTGATCACACTAATCCAACCTTCGAAATAACATTAGAAGATGGTCGTAAGCCCGTAGTGGTTTATTCATATTATTTTAAAATCGAACTGTATAATCAGTCATCAGTTGTTGATATAATAGTTCGCACTAGCCCGACTTTCTTTAAATTATATCAATAATAGAATTAAAATAGCAATGAAAAAATATTTAAAAAAATAATAATATGCAGATAGTATTACCGATCTATTGTCTATAGCTTAACAATAAAAACAACGAAAGTTGTAAACAGATTAGTCGACAGATAAGGAAGATACCTGCCACAAAGTTCACAAAATACATTATTTAAACACATTTTAAAAAGGTTCACTTTTAAAAGAACGGCTTCTCACGGCAGCTCTATCATAGACAACACCGTTTTACTTCGTGGTAGACAAAATTCAACGCGCGTCGTTTTACCTTGCCAAATAAAATTAATATTGAGTTATGCCGGAATGAAAAAATGCTTTTAAATCCTTTATAAGTGGATTTTTTTAAATTTATGTTTTTGAACTTTGTTCTGTTTGTGATAATGTATGATGTAGCGCATATAACTCAAAATGCTGAAAAACGCGACTTAATGCCTTTTACCATGCCACCACAGATATATCCTAAGAAGTGAGGAATGAATACCGCTTCAATAATTGATTTGTATATCATTCAGAATTATTGGCTAAACTCGTTGTTAAAATTACAAATGTTTTTTTTAAAGAGAATTGTTACTTTTATACGAGTACAAAATTGAAAAATAACACCAAAATCTTTCTACGGGCTGATGGATTCAATGTACATTTATTTTATTCATTTGGTAGCATTTCATTAGGTTTGTGGTTGTGGAAATTTTACTGCATTTATATTTTAGTCAAATGTTATCATATGCAAGAATTTCATGGATTGTATTAAATATTATTTTATTTTGATACAATTTTCCTCTGTGTGAAAGACATATTTGTGTTTACTTTTGGGTGAGCCCTGTTTAATTTTAATTATCAAAAAAATCTCATTATTTTCCTGCAGTTCGTTGTAGACTGTTATTAAAAAATATTGCAATAATCTCATAATATACCTATGATATTCTTACAGGGTAATTAAATACATAAAGGATTACTATTTTTTAAAACTATATAATAAATTAGAATTACGCCACTGTGACTTAAGTAATCTTTTTGAATTATTTACCTATAAGTTTTATATTTATGTCATCATTTAAAATTCCGTCGATAGTTTTTAATAATGTATATAGTTTAGTTAAGTTAAAATAATACAATGTAATAAACTATTTTTATATTTTTACATAATTTTTTGACCAATATATAAAATGTTATTTTGTAAGATGAAGATCTCTCTGATTTTGTGTAATTTTTAAATCATCACTGCCGAATTTAGTAAAACTTTTTTGTTAAACTCCGTAAAAAATGCTGGTCATTATTACAGTTTTTCTTCTTGTCAACACTAGCCATTTTCTGCTGGATGAATGCCTCCGTTAGCCCAAGGGACAACATTATCCATAGAGATTAGTTACGTAATTCATGGTTTTCTACGCAGATCAATATCGGAAGGTGTTAATAGGTACCGGAGATCACATCAATTTCTGAGTATAATATGGACTTAAAAATGTGGTGCCGTAAAACACAATTTTTCTCTTATTTTACAACTTAATTTTAGTGCTGACAAAACCTAAACACATTTAATGATAATGTGATCCTGTTTGTCCTGTAACGGGTAGGCAGAGAGGATGGACATCCACTCTTTTCAATCTGAGCAAAATGCTTTTCCACGGACATAAATTTGACCTAACCATCGTTGAGGACGGTACCAATATGTTTGGTCCACTTCATTCGAAACCATCTCTCGACTGACCATCCTCGGTAGCCTAGTTGTATAGGCGTGGACTTCAGATCACAAGGTCTCGGGTTCGGTTCCCGGTTGGGTCAGTTTTTCTAACTTTTTTCTCACTTAAAATTTCTGCCTGGCGTTGGCCTGTCTCAGATTGGACGGGACCGGTTGACTGGAAAAATTTGCTCAGGCTATAAGTTCTGCCGGCTATACTGACACCTTTGTATAGAAAAATAATTTTTCTTATTATCTCTATTAATTTTCATCTTTGTAACAACCACATTTCTTCCCAATATCCTCACACATGTTCATTGTGAGTTACACCATAAGAATAATAAAAGAAAAGACATAAGATCTGCTGTATTCCATTTTACTATTTTTGCATTTAAAACTTATTTCATAATATTATGTTTCATTGTGAAGTCCGTCTAGTAAATACTTTCTTGAAAAAATCTCCTGAAAGGTCTCATACTATTCTAATATTAAGTATTTTCTTATCAATTTATGATACGAATTCCGTCCACTTAATTTTTAATAAGACATACAATGTAACATTATGTCCTGAAACAATATTAGTGTTAGGATTTACAAAGCTTTAGTTAGAATTAAGTAGTTAAATAATAATTACAAATATTTTGTATGATTGTAAAATTTTCTGAATTATTGTATTATCTATCTCAGATTGAAATCATTATTTACGTAAAAATTATCTATTGTATTTCTTTTTTCTATTAAATTTCTTTATATTTTAGGAATAAAGGTGATTTTCCTTCAAATTTTTAAGATGTGATTATTTTTGAACAAAGTTATAAAATGTTAAGAAACAAAAAAGATATCTGATCTGGTGATGTAGTTTTTAATAATTTTGGAATCTTAATGTATAGGTCCAACCCAACACTTACCAAAATTTATTTAAGTTCCGCGTTCCGAGTCATGGTATTGAGCTGAATAAAATAAATGACGATAATATATTTTTTGTTTTAATTTGATTTTCCAAAGACCGTAACATTTGCAATCCCTTTCTGATCTTTCTCAGTCTAATCCCTCTATTGCTGAATTTTCGAACTTTATATTATAGGTACCATATTGGCCCGAATATAACGCAATAAACTCGCGTTTAATTCGGTGCCGCGTAATGTTCAGGCTTATACAACCAAGTAAAGCTCTCGATGGTTAGAGCAATGAAGACTATAAAACTAGGTAAAAGTTTGATTTCAAGTTATAGGTATTTTAAGCAATATAACTAATGAAATAACCAATAATAAAGACTGAATTAAATAACAATTTTTATTTACAAATTACTTATAATAAATAAATGACTGGTATCACATTTTTCTAACTTTAAAAACACACGTTATATCTAAACAGGATAAACTAACGCAACTAGTCTTAAGTATTACCTAAGGGTATTCAGATTCAAACTTAAATAATAAGTTTTTGATATAATTTGATCTTAAATTACATTGAATTTATTTTGTGACATAAATTTGAGTTTCGTAATAGAATAATTTTAATCCGTTCAAAAACATTGAAAAATTACGATTTCATTTAAGTAAAATATTAATTAAATGCATGAATTTGAATGTAAAATTATTAATGTATGCCTACATTTAAAAAATGCTGCGAAACATTCAAACTAAGTACTGATTGAAAATGTGGATCTTTGGTGTTCACTCTTTTGGCGAGCTTGAGAGAAATTATAAATGCATTACTAATCACTGTTGGCAAAAAAGAATGTAAAATTTTTCAATAGTTCATAATCAAAATTAAATTGCAGGTAGTGTAAGTCGCTCTTCTTTTGTCAATTCTGGATGCCAAAGATCAACAATCAATACAATACGCAGTTGTGTTCCATTGTGCCACACCTCGTGATCGAAACTGTCATCAAATATCAGTATTTTTCCTGTCTCCCATGATCTGAAATGAAAGAAAGATAGAGTAAATACCAAAGAGATCATTAATAACAGCTAAAATCTGGTAGCGTGACTTGTGTACAATACACAAAATTGCAACTCTGCAATGGGCCGTTTCCACTATGTGAATTAGCAGCTCTGTAACGAGCCTTTACAAGTAGCAGTGCAGGTGGGGAATTACAAGTAGTAAACATGTGTGTACAGCAACTATGAGTTGCGAGTAATCAAGTTCAGGTGTCAACTATCAGTGATAAAAATGGGATCTATTTTTTGCGAGTAGCCCCACCCCACACCTCATCACATGCGCAGCACGCCGCAAATGAATAAGCGAGCACCCTGTTTGTCAGTGCTGCTCCCGGTGGTAAATAAAGAAAACAATCAACCCTTGAACAGAACAAAGCAACTTGACAGAAGTGGACACTCACTTTACATTTATTACATACACTTGCTACTTCACAAATTGGAAATGGCCCCTAAGCGCAATGAGCTTCGGGTGATTGCTTTCAAATGAAACTTCTACAGTCATAGATAAGATGGGTATCCATTTCAAAATTAGTCGACTTTGATGGCCATATCTTGTGGATTGATGGAATGGACATTTTTGCAGCCAGGGGCAATGCATAAATCGTAGAGGAGAGAAATTCAGGACTTGCATTGTCAAAATATCAACTTATACAAATAAAGAATACCTGGTCTCATTTGCAACTCTTATAAAAGTTCCGTCTGTACCAAGGAGCCCCAGATGAGCTCTGATCCTACAGTTGGTTGGTCCTGTGTGTGCAAACACATGAGTGCCTGGTTGCATCGCACTAAACTTGATCTGGCCACGACGACAGTTCCACGCAGACAACTCTTTCTTTACTATTGAACATGTAACTGGACATTTTTTACAGTTGTTGTTTACTTCTCTTCCTGAAAACATTTATGTGAATTTGTTTCAAAGATAGTTATACAAGGTTTTAAAATTGAGTTAAGAAAAGTTGTAGCTGGCTTAGCGTTTATAGGATCTTCTGATAATTTGTTTGCATTATACAACTAATGCATTTGAATGCATACATGGGGCATGCCATCCCACATGTACAGTGGTAAAACCTTCATCACTTCTTATGCGGCTGAGTCTACACCATATCTTCTATAATCTGCACTTATAGCAGCAGCTAACCAGTACAGATTTCAGAGGGTTTATCACATCAAGATGGATTGGTAGAGAATGGTTGGACTGCACTTTTCTTACTTCTTGAAGAAAAGCTTCTTCATTTTGTGGGAATGCTATATTAGAAAGCAAACATAACCACGGCACAGGAACTGGTTTAAGTGTCTTTGAGATAGGTATGTGAGCTTTGAAACCAGACCAGAGCACAGTATTCTTGTTAGTAGAGTAAAGATAATGCCTGATGGAGGGTTCACGTTTTCTTTGAAATTGCCTTACCTCTAACAAACATTTGAAATTGACTCCAATCACCCTTGTCTTTGAGGTTTTCCTGTTCTGGTTCGTATGCCGAATGTAGATTTTTGGCTTCTTTTGAAATAGCCTTCCAATTGTCTTCTAGTTCTTTGAACAATTGAGTGTAAGGTGTCTGCTCAGGTTTCCACCACGGTCTACCAGTCAATCTATTGACATTGTAGAGCGAACGTTGCAAGGGGGATAAGAACACTCCAACAGATGCACCCAGCTCATAAATCTACAAGATAATTATTACTTTTTTGATTTTCAAATAATTTCAATATAAAATGGGACAATGTCATCCTATTCAAATGTAAAATAATAATAAGTGTATAAGTAAAGTTCACTTCAACAAATTTTTACAATAAATCAAGTAATCGTACTTAACTAATATTGATAACACATAATGAAATTCTTCTTCTTACGGTCGCTCACAATCCGACCTCCAGAGACCGAAGCCATTGGATCGCGTCATCCGTCAGTGCGTGCAAGTCCTGTAGTCCTTTTTCAAATGCGTACATGGGGCACTCGTTAATCAGATGGTCGATTGTTTGTGTAATCCCACATGCACATACTGGTGAGTCCATCCACCCCCATTTATGTAAGTTGGAAGCGGTGCAGCCTACATCACATCGTATTCGGTTAACTCTACACCATATATTTCTGGGTTGCGTTGAGCCAGGCAGTTCTTTTGTCGGGTCAGCTACGAGGTTCTGGTTCCTTACTGATGATGCGGTCCATACTTGTCTCCATTTGTCTTCGATCGAGTAATCCGTAGTTGTAGCGGCAGCTAACCAGTACGGGTTTCGGGATTTCAGACGGCATGGAGGCGGATTATCTACATCAAGATGGATTGGTAGATTATGGTTGGACTCCACTTTTCTTACTTCTTGAAGAAAAGCTTCCTCTCGTCTAAGATGTGGAGGTGCTATATTAGAAAGCACACATAGCCACGGCACAGGAGTTGGTTTTAGTGTGCCGCTAATGACTCTCATCGTTTCATTTAATTGAGAGTCTATGAGATTGGTATGTGCACTTTGAAACCAGGCTGGAGCACAGTATTCTGCAACCGAGTAGACTAAACCGATGCTGGCGGTTTTTAACGTTTTAGCGTCGCAACCCCAAGTTGTTCCGGCGAGTTTATGAATGATGTTGACTCTGCTCTTTGCTTTATGCCTGATACATTCTAGATGTTTTTTGAACGTGAGAGCCCTGTCTAACGTGATTCCTAAGTATTTAAAATTCGGCTCGTTTTGAAGTCGGCTTCCAGCAAAGAACACGTCAACTTCTTTTCTCGCATCTTTATTATAAAGGTGAAATGGTGTAACAACCGTTTTTTGTGGGTTCGGCTTTAGCTTCCATGTACTAAAGTAGTTCTCCATTGCTTTAAGATCTTCGTTTAATATTTCTGCAGCTCTTTCTAAGTTGTTGTCTTGACTCGCGATAGCGATGTCGTCTGCGTAAAATCACTTGAGTTAAATGAAAATGCCCTCGAGTGGAGTGTAAAGAGAGGTGTGATTGTTATGTTATTATAAAGGTTATTTTTTCTTTTCTATTTTTCTTCTTCTTTGATAAAATTATAATCACCCAAACATTGTAGACAGAGAGAGAATAAAATAAATTCTGTTAATTAATCCTCAAATATTGAAAATTACATACTCACTTCATTGGCTTTGTCCACATTTCCGAGTCTTGCGTAAGCATCTCCTAGATGAAATAAAAATCTTCCATCCAATGTACCATTTCCACCGATATCTATGCCTTTTTGCATGAATTTCGCACCATTCAACAGGTCATTATCTTCGGTCTTCAAAATAAAACCATAATGCACTAATGCAACCCCATCGTCTGGCCACATGGACAATGTTTCATTCAGGACTTTTCTTGCCATGTTAACTCTAAAAATATTAACATAAAAATTAAAGTGCTTTCTTTAAAAATATAGCTCAAATTAATTTTGTTTGAACCATTGAATTATTATGTACTAACATTACTAGAACCGGCATCTTTTCATAAAATGGATCAATGAGAAAAGTTGATTGGCCGTCACCTTTGCAATGGTCTAATTTTATGTGTATCTACTCTTTCTAGTATCTACTTATATTAAATTTAGATACCCTTTTTAAAAGTTTCTAGGTAGTAACACTAATTTAATTGTATTATTGTTTTCTCACTTCAATTAATCATTTGAAACAAAAAGATGGACAGAGACATACAGAAAAATAAAGAAACCAGTCAAATAAATTTGACTGGTTTCTTTGACTGGTTCTCTCCACATCTCCTAAACAAAAATGTTACATAATATTTTGTTCATTTTGTTTCTAATGCTTTATCTAGTACATAGTTAATTAAAATCATTGGATTGAACAAGAGTTGTATTGAATGAAAACAAAATACTTCATACTTATTCACCATCAAATATGTGATAGCCAGATCATTCCTATATTTGATGACATCGGGAAATTTCATAATTAGCATGTAATGGACGGGAACAGCGTCTATATATTTACCTAAAACAATTTGATTGTTCAAATGTGAAAAACAGCCGCCATTTATAATTTATACCAACTTCAATTCCATGTAAGGCTAGTCACAATAGTTCCACTATGGGACGCAGTGACAGCAACCCCCTAGGGGGCAGCGAGCCTAACAATAAAATAATAAATAATAATAACTTCAATTCCACATAGTTTGAATACATATCATCTTCCTCTTTCACGACGCAAGCTTTAAGTAGCTTACTGTGAAAGAGTCAAAGGGTGTACCTACTATTTGTGTTCACTTTGAGTGAGCAAAGATTCATTTAAAAAAAAAAATAATTATAAAAATAAACATGTACTTACCCCGAAATCTCATTTTTGTTATGGCCCTTTCAGAAACATCCAAAAAGAGTTTTTTATTAATTTTCTTCATATTTAACAGTTCCTTGAAGACTTCTATAGCTTTGTCGAGAAGATTATTGCTTCTTTGGAGTTCCGCCATGGACTCTAATGCTTTGGCACGGCCATATTTTGCTATAGGACACGACTGATTGATGAGCGAAAGTGCTGTGAAATCTCTGTATGCTTTTTCTAGACGTCCCTGATGAGGATGTGGACAGGAAAATGGTACACACACTCAAATTTAATGGTCACAAATTAAATACATGCAAATAATTAAGTACCTACTTTAAAAATAAAGTTATTTGATAAACACTGTTATTCTTGAAAACACGGTGTTAAAACTGTGGGTGCAGGTTATAGGCACACCATGTCAACAAGAAACATTCATTGTTCATTCTTAAAATATGTCAAAGCTATTTATATATTTTTACATTCAAAATATTACCTATCACATACTCCAATAGGATAAAAAACAACTTAAAAAGCTTTTTGTTATGTTAGGGTAAATGCAGTATACACACATTTACATAATAATTAACAACACTTAAAGAATACATTAATAATAAGACTGGTATTTGATTATTGTGTAAAAAAAGGTCAGTTAAGCAACGCGGGGACGTGAATTTATTTTAGAAGATTTAATCAAATAGGCCCTGTGTAAAAAAAGTTAAAACTTTATTTTTGTATATCTTGAAACATTGTAGAATCTATTGTTGTTTGATGATAAAAATAAGTCCATAAGTTTTACCTCATCCATTTCGGCTTGGGCCAGTTCTAATTGTTCTTTCCAATGATCACTACTCGTGTCGTCCACCCAATCATCTGTTTCACCATCTTCCTGCATGGAGTTGCCGCCGGATGGCTTTCCCTCTGAAATAATTCATAGTACCAACAATTAAACTATGAAATTCAAAAGACCCTAAAATCTTATAAGTAAAGTAAAGAGCCTATATAGAACTATGTGTAAGTACTCTTTCTTGCTGGCATCACTGGGGGCTGATCTTCGTCACTTTGTCCTTCGGCCTGATCGTCATCTTGTTGTGGCAATTTCCCGTATTTTTCTTCCAGCTTCTTCAACAGCTCAGTATCATCTTCGTCTTCAGATATTTCTTCCTCCTCTTCTTCTTCTTCTATTTCTTCCTCTTCCACAATCTCTTCTTCTATTTCTTCTTCGTCTTCTCCCAATTCTTCCTCATCTTCATCTCCCTCATATTCCACTTTGATGTTTTGTATTTCTTCTTTAGTGATTTCTTCTACGTCTTCCTCCTCTTCGCTCTGTTCTTCCCGCGATAATTCTTTGGTTTTAGAAACAGGTTCCTTTGGTTTAGATTCCAAAACAGGTTTGATAACCTTTTCTTGAATAGATTCTGCTACAACAGGCGCTTTTGGAGTTTCTTCCTCATCGTCATCCTAAAAATAAACATTTGAAACGAGCTGTTAATACTATAAACACTAAAACCTGGTCATGGATCAAGATATTTTGATTTAAACCTCAATGTATCTGTGAATAACTTGTCTGATTCTGGCTGCTTCTGGAGTCAATGGTGGTGGTGTCTTGACAACAGGTTTTGCCGAAGGTTCAGGTTGGACAATTGGAGGGGGTGCTTTTATAATCGGAGTTCTTTGTACAGGAGGAGGTTCTTCAATTATTTCTTCTTCAGATTCCTCTTCTGTAATTTTGTGACGAGAATTACTTATAAAGAAGATTCGATTTGTCAGAAATAGAAATAAAGAAAGTTTATAAACCTTGTTCATTGTCAATGAGAGTCATCCTTCTGTTGAGATCTCCGGTGACTTCCTCCCCATCACCACTCTCAGAAGCTGATTTAAAAATGTCAGAAAGTTTAAGGTTTGCGATGAAAGTAATGTGAATTATTAATTGAATCAAACAAAATATAAAATGCAAACTTACCTTAAGAGTAAATGCGATTAATAGCCACAAAAACACTACACTGATAACTAAGTATACATAACAGATATTTTTTATTATTACCTATTATATTGTTGTTTTGTTTAGGATTGCTTGTGATGAGCGTTTAAATGTGTTCTTATGTAGATTTGGAATTATTGTTTGTTTAGAATTGCGGACGATTTGTGGTACTTGTGTGTAAAGAATTGCTGATGATTCCTAGTGCTTGTGTAAAGAATTTCTACTTACTTTTTTTTTTTTAGTCACGGTGTTGCCGTGACAGATGTTCTACTTACTTACATGTTTAGAGTTGCCAATGCTATTTATTTGAATGTTGTGTTTGATGTTCAGAATTGTTAGTATTTGAACATGTAGCTTTGATGGTGAAAATTTTCTAAATTTTTTTTATACATTCTTATGAGATGTTGGGAAAATAGTTACAAAATCCAATAACATTGTTTTGAAACTTTAAGCAAACATGACAAGGTTTTTTTTTTACATTTTTCTTTTATTCAGAATAAAAATACAACATAATCAATATTAACTAGCAAACAAAGCATTCGTATCATAGAATACAACTGAATATAGATTGTTAGTAAGGCCACGAGCGAACAGAAGATGTAACTATGTCAAACAGTTTAGTAAAGAAACTTTGTAGCTAAAAAGCCAGCAAGAAACTCGTCAAGGGGCAAAATAAAATACCATGAAAACTGTAATCTTAATAATTCTTTTTATGATGACGTCAAAAATGAAAGTAATGATGGATCACAGTTTAATGATTAAAATGGTATTTTGTCGAGCCTCTTAAATGAAAAAAAAGTATTAAGACAACAAATCATGCTGATTGTGTGGTATGAGTACAGACCATTGCTAAACTTTCTGGCCAATACGCAGTAGGCCACCATCACTAGTGCCAATCCGATGCCGACCCTCATACCAACTGCAACACACATTCATGTGATTTATACAAGTCCATCGTTAGGATTTATGCATGAGTTTACATCTCAATTGCTCGTGACCAAAATAACGACCTTTACAAATGGCATATAATTTGGAAATATCAGATCAATACACATAGAAATAGCTCGTCAAATTGAAGATAGTGAAATAAATAAGTTATTTTATGCATACCTTTAGAATCTTCTTTCTCCTGGGCTAGTTGTTCTGCTTTTTTGGCTTCAAGCAGTTCCTGTTCACGAGCACTATTATCAACGACATCTTCTTCATTAGAATCAACCTGTATAGCAAAAAAATAGGAACATGAAAAAAACTGCAGCGATTTCACAAATTTATGGATAGTAGGGTATTTGACACCGTTAAAAAATAAGCTGCAATTTGTGGTCATCCTATTATAGTATACAGCTATATACCCCAATTCCCTATCATGTCTACTAAAATTTTGCATCAACTAAAATTTTGAATTTCGCGGGCAATTCCATGTGATTTCAACCAATCCAAGCAATATTCCTTAAGAAATCGATCGAAGTGAATATAGCTGCAAATAATGATACGAATAATTTCCCCATGTCACCATGGCTGCCAAATTTCCTCTTTCTCAAACAAATTCATCTTGTTCAAGAAATATAACACTATTAACGCATATTTTGTGATGAAAATAAGAGCAAAATGATATATTTACTGAAATTGATTGTTGTTTTTAAGAGAAGTGATTGAAAAAAAAGATTTTGACATAATATAAGCGGTTCCTCAAAAATTTTGGCGGGTCGTTCTCAGGTGCCGCTTAAATTGATCGAATAGCGGGTCATTTTAGAGGAATCGTGATAATTTAATTGGAACGATTAGTTAAAAGTTACTTTTTTCATGCACTTTTTTGGCGAATTCTTAATTTTAGCGGATCTGATAGCAAATAGGGGTATAATGTGTTTATTTTTGTATAACACTGTGGCGGCCATGTTTTGCATGACGACATCATCCACCAATAGCGTCTCTCCATGATGTCGACATCCAGCACCATTAAATTTGAAATATTTCTATGGAATTATTCGCCAATGAAAACACCTTGTGTGATCTTGTGTCTCAGATGATGTCACAAGCAAATAAACAAACATACCTATTAATAAAATTAACAAATTGAATGTTCATTTTCGCTGAAATCATTTAAATAAATGAAACAATTAGTTTGTTATTCCACAAATTATTTTGATACTGTTACCAGTTTCACAAGCTTAGGTCCTGCACGGTCACACGTGACAAAGAAACTTTTCGAAAATTTGTTTATAACCTGTGACCATGGAGGACTTGTGCCTGTCAAACTCATCAGGGATCAAATAATTTGAGGAATAAAATATAATAGTTGTTTCATTTAAATGACTTTGTTTAAACAGATTAATATTAGCAATTTGTTGTTTCTAAGAGGAATACTTGCTTTTGACGTCATATGCACCATGCGGTCACAAGACAGTGTTTTTTGTGTGATTTTGGATCTTTAAACATCTTTTTCATTGAAAGTATAGCAGATAACTAGGAAATAATATAGCACTGTGTTGTATCAAAAAATTATTTAAAACAAATTTCCCGAAATCAGTCAAATACCCTTTGGTAAGGTGGAATTAAACTTGTAAATATATAATTCTTTTGTAAGTACTGAAAGGATTAGGAATTTCCCAGTTCTATTTCACTATATAAGGGATCGAATGATTACTGAAAATCAAAAATCATGGATATCTTGTTAAAAGCGTAATGTTTGGTCACCTTACTCTAGGGGTTACAACTTTTAATACAAAACCATATTAGAATCACAACAATTATGAAGTTGAGTTTAATGCAGCAGTTTATAAAGTTTGCACGACGGTTAACTTTGAAACTCTATGCGGAATATGGTTAACAAATTAAATACTGTTAAAAATCAATTTCTAGGCATGCTTCAATCCAAATATTCTAGTTAATTAAAGATAACACATGTTAACTGTAAATGCAAGGAACACACTGATATAGAACATCTTAAACCTCTTCTAATGGCTTCTCAAAATCATCATAATCATCTTCCTGTTGAGAGTTCTCATCATTTTGATCAGCCTCATCTTCATTTGAGGCGCCCAGATAGTCATCATTCTCATCATCATCATCTTCATTATCATTTTGTGCTGAGTTATCATCATCTTGATCCCCATCATTTTCTTTTGAAGCTTCTAAATAGTCATCGTCATCTTCTTTATCACCATTGTAGTCAATTTCATACATGGGCTCTTCATCATCATTCTCGTCATCATCTTCTTCAGCAGTATTATCATCATTGGCGTTATCGTCATCATCATTAGCATTTTCTTCATTATCATCTTCGTCACCATGTTCTTCACTTTGTTCATCACCTTCGTCATCTTCAGTGGCAGGTTCATCTTCACCGTCACTATGTTCATAATCAGTGTGGCCATGTTCATCCTCTAAGCTTTCAATATCTTCTTCATTAACATCATCATGGTCATCTTCATGACTTCCTTCATCCTAACATAATCATACAATATATTTGAAAAGTTATTATAGCCCGAAATATGAAAATCTATGAAATATTTTACCATTATAAGATGAAACCAGGATGGCCAATCTCAGTAGCCTTGTCGTCTTTCAAAAGGTCCTACATTTGATTTCCGCTTTAAACAATTTTTCAAGGTGTTTTTCCACTTAAAATTTTTACCCAGGGATGATTTTTTAAATCTTGGATTGAAAGAAATCAGTTGATTAATTCAACAAGAATATAAAATATATACCTCATGTTTCAGTTCCAAAGTGTGTTCATCATGGTGATCGTCATGTAATGGTCCTTCGTCAATCCATCCATCAAACATTTGAGCATAGCGGGATTCGGTTGCAGGAATATCCACTAAAAATTATTTTAGTATTGACAGAGATATGTCTTAAAATATAGAGGTATTGGGAAACAGCTTCGACAGACATTGCATCTGTAAGATCTCTGGCTATTGTTGTAATGGTTATCAGATCTCCATGGAAAGAGATAAGAAGAGTATGATTTGATTACAAAGCAAATTACAATGACATAAACTTTGCTCAGAATGCTACCTGCATTGCTGATGTTGAAGACATTATTTGATCTCTTCACAATTGATATAAATTGTTTACTTACAATCAGTCACTCCTCGATTTTCGACAAGAATGAGTCCAATTAAGAAAATCAATACACCAAGAAGTGAAAAGAAAACGATCTTGGCACACCAGTGTCCCCCAGTGCCACCCTCATGATGGACATGGATGAATGCATCACCTTCTCCTAGCGAAGATGAATGGGATAAGGTTTTCCCTGGTATACTGGCACCTTCGTCTGACTCATCTGCAAAATTAAGTCACACCGCATTTAAAAAAAAAAGAATATTAAATTATAATTTATTAAAATGAATGATGTTAATTCTTAAATAGCAAAAGGTCAAATTTCATTTAGGACGTGTAAATATATGGATACAGTATAAAATTCAGTATAACAATACTCATAGGTCATCCTCCCACGGAGACACTCACAGGCTACGCGACTGAAATTCAAACTGTTGATCATGGTACTCTGTCAAACTAGGTTACAAAACAACCAACCAAATATATATATGGCGTCGACAAGAAGAGATGCGTATAATATGAGTAGAAATACAAGTTTTTTCAAGTATCTTTGTGGGAAAATGGCCATAGAAAAAGAAAAAAATTTCCAAAATCTAAAAAAAACAAGGATTCTTAGAAGCTCCAAGCATTCAAAAATGAAATCAGTTTTGTTGTAACTTAACCATAGATTTTGAATTAAAATATTTTGCAACATTTACAAAGACGATAATATTAGGTTGGTTGGAAGAAATTGCCCTAGGCAATAAGTCTGCCAATTTTGGTTGATTATTCTGTATATTTTTACCAATAAAGTGTTTTAATATTATTATTATTTAAGTTTTTTTCAACGTCTATATTTTTTCTAATGTGGCAATCCACTCTCGAGGTTATAATAAATTTGAAATTGTATTACTTATTAGGTACCTACTTACTTGTTTATACTGAATTATAGCCTGACAATTTTGTGTAGTAAAAATGAATATAATTGATTACCTAGTATAAGTAGAATAAATTAGTATGAATTTAGTATTATAAAGATTATAAGGTATGGTAGCATTCATGATTAAGTACTGGTTGTTTCTTCACGGATAGACAAAGGATTTCACATTGTTTTCATTACATTTGGAATATAATGTTTATCAAATTCAGTAATTTCATTTACACAATGGATTTTGAAAATCAAAATGAGGTACACAGGGGCACATTTAGAAAGAAATGGTAAATACAGCCCCATACCTCCGAGACTCAATTTTCGAGCGATTAATTCAGCTTCTGCTCTGGCTCTGTCACTGGATGAATCTGTTTCAGTTTTTAAATAATTATTTCAATTACATTTGTAATTTATTAAGGTTTCATTTAAATTATAAAACGATCTATTAATAGCTTGGTAATGACACTCATAAAATTGAACATAATAAGTACATTATTATATTTCTGTGTCTATTTTGATGTATGGCTATGGACAGTAACAAAACGATTTGTTTTCCATGTAAATTTCAGTAAACACTATGATAGTATCAGTACTAAAAGCATCTATTTACACATAACTAGTATATTATTATATATTCTTGTTCTATTTTTATCTTGGTTGTCCCAGCCAAATGATTCGGAGAGAACATGTGTATAATTTTGGTGTCATTTTAATTAATAAGATAATTTTCCAACAGTTATTAATTTAAGATGCCAACGAATGTTGTTATAAATTAATTTGAAAACATTTATTTGCATTTTTTTCAATACCTCTTCCACGATAAATTAAGTTTGGTTATTTCAAATGATCTAAATATGGATATATCTATTAATATTTACCTCTGAATTAGAACAAAGTAAGCATTGCGTTTATATATAGGTGTAAATTTTATTCAATAAAATAGTAGGATATCGAAGAGCCAAGATTTGCTTGAAAAGTTGTGAAAATAATCGCTCAAGCATACACATTTAAAGAAAATCTTACCCTTTTTCTTCTTTTTGTCCTTCCGCTTCCTAGGTTGTACATCTCCAGACATTTTTTATTCAGGATTTTGATACTTTAAAACTATTTTAAACTTAGATTGACGGTGAACATGGTCCACGAAAAGAACAAGTCCAGTGAACAATTCTACAAACTTTACAAAGTTCGTTTTAAGCTTTTGCAGTGACTTTTCACGATCTAAAAGGAATAGGTGTTGCCAGAACAATAAAGTTAAAATTACCAGACCCATAAATACATTTGGTCAAAATAATCGTTTTTTTTTGTTTATGCACAATTTTGAACTCAATTACATCAGTAAAAAAATAAAAAACCTACACTCTATCAACACCACCTATATAAGAAGGCCTTAGTGCAGCGTCACATCGGGAGGCCCACCGTTCGCTTGTCTATATCTGTATGTACTTACCTGTACACTATGATATTATCTGTCTACACGCGGGTGGCCGTGACGCGAGAGGCCAAAAATGGCCGCCAGCACTAAGGCCTTCTTATATAGGTGGTGTTGCACTCTATAATATAATAATATTTATAGATTATAACATTATAATGTAAGTAAGTATTGTAATAACACTGACTGAAATCAATTGGAAATCAATGTCGTCGAATCAATATCTCTGTATTTATGAAATTTATATTTTGTATCCAGTAATTATTGTTCGACAATCTCGCAGCTGGTAAAACATTTCTCAAACATGGCAATGAATAGTTGGATATGTCATAAACGTCAACAGTGAAAGGTTGGTTGTTTAAGTTGGAATATGATTGGAATTTAAAAAAAAAGATTGTTTCGACAAGATAATAATATTGAATTTCTCCTAATTTATCAATGAGCAAAAATGATCTCTCATGAATTATTGTTGATTATACTAGATCAACTGTAGATCCCAATTACACTTAATTAAATTGGATGGAACAACAGTTTTATTGTTTGATGCCTGAATAACAATAATCATAATTAAGTATATAAAGTGATTTTTCGGACAGTTGTACATTATTACATAAAAAATCAATTAATGATCTCGATAAGTTTTATTTCCTCAAGAAACTTTAATTATTTACTGTCGCGTTCATCCATCCATGTAATGTCTAAGAAAAAGGAAAAATCAAAAACTAGCAAAGTTGTAGAAAAGGTATTGTTTAATTTTTATTTTATTCATACTTTACTGTACATTGGTAGAGTAACACATAAAAACTTAACATAACAAAATCATCACAGAGTCAACATACAGAGGGCGAGCTTACCACAACGAAGTTGTGGTCTCTAACAACTAACCCCAATTAAAGAAAAACAAAGCAAAAAATCCAAAAAAAAAAAACAAACACACTTTCTAACCAGCATCATTCATTATCATTTTCCTCAATAGTTATAGGAAATATTTATATTATACGAGATACGTTATCCCATTCCTACGATCTGATTATTATTATTATTACTATGCAATAGTTTCGCCAAGTTAGTGAAGTAGAGAAAGTAGCTTAGGTAGGTACGTACGTATGTGCGCGGCCACCTAGCCGCGGCTAGTGCAGCGGTGGGATTTGTGAAATATGTATCACTGTGTAACATCTCTTAAAATAAATCTTTTACAAAACAATGAAACCGGTCGATTTTTATTTTAAAGTAAGAATCTATATATATTCATTTACAGCTTTCTAACATCATTTATCTAAGAGATATGGTTTTTCAAAAAAAAACTACCACGGAGCCTAAATATTTTTTACTTTTAAAGTCGGAATAATAAAATTTGACTCTTTCTGAAAATATTATTTTTTTGAAATTTCAATAAAACCAGTTTTAAACTTTTTAGGAGCCATTTAAAAATCATCCCTTTTTATATGTGCCCTTTTTCATCCCTTTTAGTGAAAATTTGGAAAAAATGTCTAAGAAACCTACTAATCATTTCTATAGGAGAATAGGGTATTTTTTGACACTATGAAAAATAAGATACAGATTGTGGTCATCCTGTTTGAAAATGGCCCAAGAAAGGTTATTTCTTTTATTTTACAACTTAAATAGGCTTATTTTTTATAAAAACACGTAATAAAAATCCAAATATTTCTATGGAACTAGTCACCGATGAGAACGCCTTGTGATTAGTTGTGGTCCCCGTGACGTCAAGGTGACGTCACCCCATGGTAAATGATAGTCATCAACCTCATACCAATACAGAAGTGTGACGTAAAATGCACCACGTGACCAGCGCCATTATACAAGACAGCGTTTTACGCGCGTTTTTGGATATTTAAACTTTAAACATGATTTTCATATAAAATATGGCATATCTTCAGAAAATATAAAGAGAATGTGCTTATAATGTATCGTAGAATAATTTAAAACGGTTTCTGGAAATTAGTCAAATACCCTATTCATATGCCAAATCTCAAGTTCGTACCATGTCTATTTTCCACGATATTCATTTTATAATAATAATAATAATAATATGAGGACAATTTTTAGAGCGCCGTTTAGTGACAACAATAGTCACCTCAAGGGCGCTTTTAGTTTGCAAATAAAAATACTACTATTATACTAACGCTTACACCTTAGAAGAACTAAAATTAAATTAAAAAGAAAGATAAATAAAAGTAAACAGCATACCATACCATTTACCTGGATATAACCTAGTACAAGTTATAATTTCTTTAAAGTAAAACGGATAATATTGCAGTTTAAGAATGGACAAAGAGTAAAGATAAATAAAAGAAAAAGAAAATTAACAATAAATATAGGTCAACAGTGTAACATACCGTTTACCTAGATATAACCTAGTACAAGTTATAATGATGTTCCAAGTACATAGAAGGATAATAATATTACAGTATTAACAAGGACACTTATTTAAAGCAACCTGGTTATCTCAATATCGTGAAAGAATATTAATATTAAATTAAAGAATTAAATACCTAGAGGTACCTATAACATAGTACATGTTTTATAATGATGTTTAAAGTAAAAGGATAATATTACAGTTTAAGAAATGAGAAGGGTCACTTATTTAGACATTCAAATATTCTCACAATAATAACAAGTTATAATGTTGTTTCAAGTAGAAGGATATTAATATTACAGTATTAAAAAGACACTTATTTAAACCTGGTTATCTCAACATCATTAAAGAAAATTAATATTAAATTAAAGCAATGTAAAATTAAATACCCAGAGGTATCTATAGCATACTACATGTTTTATAATGATGTTTAAAGTAAAAGGATAATATTGCAGTTTAAGAAATGAGAAGGGTCACTTATTTAGACATTCAATTATTCTCACAATAATAACAAGTTATAATGTTGTTTCAAAGTAGAAGGATATTAATATTACAGTATTAAAAAGACACTTATTTAACCAACCTGGTTATCTCAACATCATTAAAGAAAATTAATATTAAATTAAAGCAATGTGAAATTAAATACCCAGAGGTACCTATAACATACTACATGTTTTATAATGATGTTTAAAGTAAAAGGATAATATTGCAGTTTAAGAAATGAAGTGTCACTTATTTAGCCATTCAGAATTAAAAGGACACTTATTTAAACCAACCTAGTTATCTAATTATCATTAAAGAAGATTAATATTGAATTAAAGCAATGTAAAATTAAATACCTAAAGGTACCCATAACATAGTACATATTTTATAATGATGATTAAAGTAAAAGGATAATATTACAGTTTATGAAATGAAAAGGGTCACTTATTTAGACATTAAAATGTTCTCATAGTAACATGGTATATAATTTTACGTAAACAAATTTTGAGCATGTGAGGGATAATCTGGATATGATTTACGAAATAAATGAGTTTTCAACTTCTTTTTAAATTCATTAATATTCTCAACACTTCTTATATTTGTTGGAAGATTGTTCCAAGACTTTGGTCCAGAAACACTGAAAGATCGGTTAAGGTATTTCGGTTTGTTTGAGAGGTTGGTCTCAACTAATTTTCTGTTGGAATGGGCTATTGATCTTAGTGAAGTTTGTTTATTGTTGGGTGAAAATATAACACAAAGCTCTGATAAATAATCCGGGGCCATGCTATTGAGTGCTTTAAAGACCAGGAGACAAGTTTTGAACTCTATACGTTCCGGACTTTTCAGCCAATGAAGTTTGTGAAGTGTTGGTGAGATATGTGAGAAACGATCAATCTGGTAAATGTAACGGGCTGCTGCATTGAGAATGAGCTGAATTCTATGAATTTGGCAATGAGGTAGATGTGCCAAGATAGCATTACAGTAATCAACACGGGAAACAATCAAAGAATTTATTAAGACTTTAGCAGCATCCGTCGAGAGACATCTTCGGATAGGTCTTAGCTGTCTGAGAAAGTAGAAACTTTGTCTGACTATGGAAGAAATATGTTTATCCATAGAGAGAGCACTGTCGATATGTATTCCAAGAAATTTTACGCAGTTAGAGGGAGATATTTCAACATTCTGAATTAATATTGGATCGTTATTTATGAATTGTTGCCTACGAGGTGAAGCAAGCCAAAGAAATTCGGTTTTTGTTGGGTTCAATTTAAGCTTGTTCATACTCATCCATGTGGATATCTGATTAATGCATGAGGACACCTCGTTTGTCAGGTGGTTTTTGAGTTCAGGTGAACAAGACTTAAAGAGAATGCGGTCATCTGCATAGGCATGCGTATTAAAGTCAAGATTTTGAATGAGATTTTCTAATTTGTTGGTATACAAATTAAAAAGAAGTGGGCCAAGTATAGATCCTTGTGGAACACCGTATAAGGATGTAATATTGTTTGTAGTACTGCCTTTGAAAACAACTTTATACTTACGGTCTATTAAATAGGAAGTTAGCCATGCCATGCAATCATCCCCTAAGCAAAATTCATGCCTAAGTTTGGAAAAGAGAATATGGTGGTCAACAGTATCGAAAGCAGCGCTCATATCTAAAAATGAAATAAGGGTAATCTTACCTGATTCTGCTTGATTAATTAAGTCAGACAATATTCTAACTGTCGTTGTTTCTGTCGAATGGAATTTTCTATATGCAGATTGATTTCGGGCGAGAAACTTATGAGAATCCAAGAAGATAGTAAGTTGGGATGCTATAACTTTTTCTAATATTTTCGACAAAAACGGAATATTAGAAATGGGGCGATAGTTTTCTGATGAATTCGGATCCAGATTATCCTTTTTAAGAATTGGGGTGACTATAGAGTATTTAAATTTATTTGGCACTACTTTTAAGTTTATTGATAGATTGATAATATATAAAATATAATTTAGGAGTTCATCTACACACTTTTTTAATAACCAGGTTGGAAGAGGATCTAGTTTGCACTGTTTATTTGCCTGCGAGTTAATGATTTTTTTGAGGTAAACTGCATCTACACAATGAAAAGTTTGTAATGTTTTTGTATGCTGAATGGTGGGGACATTAAAAATTGAGCACTGTGGTGACTGAAGGGATTCACAGAGTTCCGCCTCGGATCTTATCTTCTCTACTTTCGTTTTGAATTGATTGGCTAATTCCTCTGCATTGAGTGTTGAATCTACAGATTTCTTCACTTCTCCACAGATCCGGTGCATATCCTGCCACAACAATTTGGAGTTTTTCTTGTTGGATTCCAGTTCTTTATTCCAGTAAGAAGCTTTCTTCCTCTTTGATTCAGCTCTGTATTTGTCAAGGGATTCTTTCCATTGTAGACGATGCGCTGGGTCCTTGGTATTTCTGAAGATTCTTTCTAATTTTCGAGTGTTTTTCTTAAGAAGTCTGCACTCTTCATCGAACCAGATATGTGCGCCTGGCTTTCTTTGCCTGCACACTTTTTTTGTTTCTGGTACCAGTGAGTCTAGTATATCGGTAATAATAGTGTTATAGTTGTCTACTGCGTCATTTATATTAATTGGAGGCAAGGCCCGTTCAACATTTAGGTTCGAATTTAAAAGTTTTGTTTTGAATTCATTTATATTTAGCCGACTCCAGTTTCTGCTTATAATTTCCTTATATATTAGCGGTGGAGGGGAAAAGTCTATTTATATACTAAACTATAAACTTTCAACCCTATTTTTCACCCCCTCAGGGATGGAATTTCCAAAAATCCTTTCTTAGTGGAAGGTTTTGTATTAAAACCTACCTGGGTAGTGAGTACGTAACTTTTGCTATAGCACGACTAACCACACATCAATCTAACTGCTCATAACCACGGCTTAACTACATAATAACCACGCTGAAACGCACAACTAACTACATTTGTAACGTTACGTACTCGCGCTAACTACACTAGGAAGTAGTTAGTCGTGATATAGCCCTTACGTACTCACCCCCCTGATTTCCAAATTTCACTTCTCTACGATTAGCCGTTTGGGCTGTGCGTTGATGAGTGAGTATGTCAGTCAGTCAGTCAGGCACTTTCCTTTATTATTATAGATTTCTTCTACAGACCCTTCTCTAATTCTCTATCACTTCCCATAAACCTGTGCCTGAGTTTCTGCAACCTGTCCACCACTTCAGTGCATGTTGGTTTATGGACCATCCTTTATAATAGTGCTTCACTAAGTTAGGGAAGTCATTCCCTTCCTCAGTCTTTTGATTACATTTGTTTTAGCTTTAGACAATTCCTTAAGATAAATTGGAGAAAAATTGTAATAATATGTCACTTATTTTTTTATATAAAGGTGGATGATCATAGAGAAACATTTGTGAGTGAAGATAAAAATGGAAATGTTCTTTTAAAAATATTGGCCAAACCAGGAGCCAAAATTAACTCATTAACAGGCATGTACCTACGATCTTTTTATCAATACTTATTTAAAAATTCTACCAAGTCTGATATTGGTATATTATTTTTTATAGATATCAGCCCTGAAGGAATTGGTGTACAAATAAATGCCCCACCTGTTGATGGAGAAGCCAACACTGAATTAATTAAATATGTAGCTGATATTTTAGGAATCAGAAAAACCAATATATCTTTAGAAAAGGTAAACACACCTTTTTGGACTTGACATTTCTTGAAATTCCTCCATTTTCATGTAAAAGCCTAAAGTTGAATACTAAAATGAAAATAACTCTAGAAATAAGTAGCATACTATAATGCCTACTAAAATATTTTCATAATTTTTTTGCAGGGGAATAGATCTAGACAAAAAATCTTAATGATAACCAAAGGATCTCTTCAAATAGATGATATAAGAAATAAAATTCTTGCTGAAGTTAATAATAAATGTTGATTAAAATTTGTTAATGGTTGTTTTTTTTTACCTTGAAAAATTCTGTCATTACATTTGTTGAAAATGTAGTGTACACCTCTTGTCAATGTTGCCACCTGTCCGGATGTCTGGGCGAAACCTAAAATGTCCGGGTTGAATCTTTAGCCAATGACCTTTTCTTTAGTGAACGGAAACTTTCCTTCCGGAAACCAAATTTGAATAAATGATATCTTATTCTTTTGCAACCCTCTTTCGTATCCTATGTAGTCCTTAGATCCATGACCTGATGCTACTATCTGTTCCGTTAACAGCTTTGCACTTTGTAGGTTCCTGGAGAAGATGAATATTATGGGGACACTAGTCTTGTCTTACAGCAAATGGTTAGTGTTTAATAAATGTGTTGAAATTTCTGTGCTGTTCATTATTTCAATTTTAGCAATATCATTTAGCAGACTTGACCATTAACAAACTATAATGAACAAAATACCAAGGTTGTGATCGCACTTACATAGATTGAACCAATCAATAGAATGAGTATTGAGTAAGGCGCACACTGTCGTCACCCTACCTAGTCCAGTCAAAGTGTGTGCGCTATCAGGCATCGCCTAAAAAAATCTCCAAGGGCTACTAATAAATCATCACAACTTTTTTCAGTGCATGAATGATGATAACTTTCAGAGACAGATAAAAAGTTTCTGTTTGAACAATGCTTTTGATAAGATGCTGAATCAAAAGTAGATATTATATTAAAATAGTTTTACTGCCTTGTGCTTGTGACTGGGCCGACCCTTAAGCTTTTTTTCCTGTCCACATTAGGTTGGCCATCTTCATTTTGTTGTTACTCAGACCAATTTATTTAATTTAGTAACCCTCCTGGCTGTTTATATTTTAAATTTGTTTTTTTTTTTTTAATACATTTACTGACAGGAGACTGAAAAGTTCTCACACGTCCTTTTCAGCATTGACGACGTATTTATAAATTTATTTCTTCACACGGAATTTAAAGAGCGCTTTTTACATGATTGTGATTTTTTTGCGTATTTTGGACGACTCCAAGTGTCTGAAAAAGTCCTATAGACGACGAGAATGAATAAATTAAAAAAAAATATATTGTGATTCCTTTTATTTTTGTGTACTAGCAATATTTTTGTCAAAATCCGTCAAAATAGAAAACTGTCAAAATTATCAAACTTTTTGTTATTGAAAGTTGGGTGTTTTGAAATATCTTATTTTTTCGTTAAGACTGTGAATTTATTTATAAAAATGAAGTTGATCGAATTTACAACTAATGTTTAAGATGATAAAATTCTTTATTAGTCTCCTTTCTATCACTATTATTTTAATTACATGTTACTATTTGTACTCCAATAAATATGAATATCCAGAGAGAGCTAATAGTATCTCAATATTGCGAAATTATTCCATTTACAACAAAACATCGAGAGAAAATAAAACAATATACGATTTTGGCTATGTTATGAATATTAATTCGTGTTTAGGTAACTATTAATGAAATTATTATCGAGAATTTAATATTTACGTTATTAACATATGGTGATCTTTTTTTATAAACATCAAGTTGTCTTTTTTAGTGTCTCATAAAATACTTTTGATGATAACGAGTTATGCAGGACACGTGGAATTAAGAAGTGCCCACAGGAGAGCTTTTTCAAATACTTTGTTAGACTATGTTGGCATTAAAAGGATTTTTCTTCTTTCAAAAATACCAGAAAATGATAGGTAAGGATTTATTTTCAAATTATTTGGTCATAGAAAGGTTATTTTTTAGACTGACTAAATATGTTCTTTCAGGCAAATAACTCAAAATGCTTTGGAGGATGAGAACAATAGATTCAACGATATTGTGCAAGGAAATTTTATAGAATCTTATAGGAATCTCACATTAAAACATGTAATGGGTCTAAGATGGGCGTACAATCATTGTCCTTTGACAGAGTTTATTGTAAAACTGGACGACGATATTGTTTTTAATTTGTTAGGTATAATGGAATATTTAAAAAAGTATCGGGACGATGACAAGACGAGTTTTTTATTAGGCTATGTGATGCGGGGAATGATTCCTATTCGAAACAAACAGAACAAATGGTACGTGCCACAAAGTGAGTATTCCAAGGTTTTATACCCCCCATTCCTCTCTGGATGGTTGTATGTGACAACACCTCACACGGCTGCTAGATTAGTAATGGAGGCATTTTCTTTTCCATATTTTTGGATAGATGACGTTTTTGTAACAGGAATATTAGCATCAAAGTTAAATATCAAACACAAAGATATGAAGGCTGATGATATTTATTTAGAATATTACGAATTGATGGATTGTTGTATTGATGATATGAATAAGAAAAATATCTCTTGTGAGTTCTTGGTTGCTCCAAATGGTGGTCATGACAATTTGGTAATCAAGTTCCAAAAGTCACTGGAAGAATGTTCTAAAAAGCACTGTCACCCACGCTCTCCTGAGAAGTCGCTTAAAGACACCTGCGTTGTTTCCAATAAACACATTCCTAAGCAGAAGGGAAAGCCTCTGGTTCATGTTATGAAATTATAAACGATATTTTACATTTTTTGATATTTATTTTATTCATCTTTTGACATGAATTTTTCGTAATAAACTATAAATAATAACAGAGACAAAAATTTCTATTGGTAAATAAATTTTTTCTAACATTTATTTATTTATTGAAGTGTAATAAATTCTTATAATATATTGTTATTTCTTATAGAAGTGATTTATTTAAAATTCACGTGAATCTTATATTTATTTTTTTATACTTACATGTTATTCTATTATTTTTTTTAATAAAATTATTTACAACATAGATTATATAGTATATCAACTACTTTGCATCTTGTCATATCACTTTCGTCCTTCATTATTTACTTTATTTTATAGCCTAGATATTATTAGTAAATATCAAACCACTCGGGCTCTATAGTGGTTTGTATTTTATCAATAGTTAACATAATTACTTACATAAAAACATTTACAAAAGTTTAGAGAACACATCAAATTTCCTTTATGTACAGGCAGCTTACATTGGATGTTTCATTTTCCTGGGGCTCACTGTTTCAGGAAAATGAATCCAATTCTAAATTATTATTTTTTTATAAAAAGGTTCTACTCTTAGGCCCAACGTATCAATCAGTGGATAGATAAATTTATCTTAGAGAAAAGCCTTTCTTTGAGATATTTGCCGCATCAAAGTGTAGGTATCGCTTATCATTAGGATGTACAACACCATTTTTAAAAAGGGGTTCCTACTGTTGGATAACGATTTATCTCTAGGATGGCTGTCAAAATAGCGTTCACTGACGTTTAGAAACACCCGTAACGCCATGAATGAAGAACTTTCGTCTTGTTTTTCCGTAAACCAAAATGATAATTATATACCTACAAATTCATTAAATATAACGAGAAAATATAATAATGAATTATCATTTTGAAGTTTCTAACAAATCATGTTTTTCTTCAATTTTGATCGACTAAAGATACCAATTTGCTGGTTTTCAAACAAGCGATCTGGAATAAAAAAATCTAAATTGTGGTCAAAATGTTGTTATATTCTCGAACTTCCTGTTAAATCATTGTAAAATTTCAAGTTTTAGAAATAATATTACAAAATTATGATATGTGAAACAAACAACATCAGAACCAAACCTCAATACGCATTAATTGTCAAAACAAGACTTCATCTGACATCAAATATGGCGCGAAAAAGCAAATCCATAGAAATTTCCATAGAAATCAATAGATTTCAGTATAGCAGAACTGTTATCTTCTTGATATCCATCTATTGGATAATTTCCAATTGATGCGGCCATCAGATTCTTACCATCTCTTTATCCACTACATAACTTTATCTTATAGATGGCTACCAAGAATATTTATCTATACATTGATGCGTTGGGCCATAGTAAGAAACAAATTATGATAATTTATCACACATATTATAACTGACGTAAAGCTTTTTTTTTAAATCTTATTTTATTTGGAAGAGCTTAGTAACTATGTAGGTATGATGAAAATTATCAAATTAAGCGAGTAGAAATGTTGAATTATCAATTAATTAAAAAAAACTGCAAGATATGTTTTAAATTCTTAAAAGATAAATGTAGGACTCTCTTTATTTCTTGCTGTGAGTATTTTTAATAGGTAAATAATGAGAAGGTGATTCATCGTCACCCTAGTGTTGAAAGAGTTAAGCAATATAACATTAGCTTAAACATACAATCAGGTGATAATTTTAGATAGGAACTATTCCATTAGCTGGACATATACATAAAGATAAATTTTATCAATAAATTGGCCGATAAATTTTGTTCAAAATATCATTAAGATAAATCCAGCCTTTGACACTAACAAGCAAATTTATCTAAGCAATTTGTTATAACAAATTTATCGGTTAGTTATTTGGTACATGTGTGCTGGGCGAACAATTTATGTTTCAAATTTAAAAGATATTTGTATGATCGCTCATCTTTCGGAATTCTGTAAAATTTTGTAAAATTATCAGTTGGGTATAAACAGTTGGTACGATTTTTCTCCCACCATCACCACTGATCGATCTTCTCATGTGTATTGCACCATAGATAAATTGGACCAATTTATCTATCACCGATTCAACCACTTTATCATTGATCTTTCAGTTTTTATAGACAACACTAACCTGCACATTTATATCTAAAATTTGGTAAATCAGAGATTTATTGGGTCAAATTGTACAGATAAATTGTTACGTGTGTATCCAGCTATTGTGACTGCTTTGAAAAATGATTGTATTATTGCAGAGATGTTTTTACTTAGCTCTTTTCGTCACTAGGGTATTGATTTTATAGAAAACTTACAGTTCGTTTTATACTAGAATTAGTTCGACAATTAACCATTTTGATTTCATTCTAGGTTTGACAGAATTAAATAAATGAAGATGAAATTTGATAAAATAGGTGATAAGAGTTGTGCTTTTATTTACAAAAAAAAAGACGCACGTTAATGTCAATGTTAGAAAACGTTTTGTGTTTATTTCATATTTGTTTTTTAAAAGTTGTTGAAACCTATTGATATGAACTTGAATTATATAAAGGCATAAACTCTTCAACAACTTACAATGATGTAAGTACTAAAAATCATGATCAAGGCTCATTTCACTCATTGCAAAGAGAAGAAAAAACGTATTATTTGTTAATTTGTTAAATTTGATTTATATTACGTTGAGTTCTATATTGATATGTCCAACATTATTTGATTTATTTCACAAATTTATTCTTGAATATTGTTTTGAAAATATAATTACATACACAAACATAACATATTTATAAGTTAAAATATCAGTAAACATTTTAATATAAACAGTATAATATTCAAAACTTTTTTTTAAATTTGCATATTCGTAGCTTCCTATTATATTATCTATTTTTATATTGCTTAGCGTTTTTCTAAGCATGGAGGAAAATTGTATTTATTTGTTATACAATGTAGGTATGTAATAGTCATTAATAAACTTTGTAATATTGATAAACAATGAAAACAAACAATATAAATATTTTGTTTAAACAAGCATTATTAAATTTACATAGTTGTAAGAAAAGGTATCAATAGAATTAATAAGATATTACTTTGATATGATTTACAAAATATGGTAATGGTTATATATCAACATACATATCATAACATAATATACATTATTCTTTCGATTCGTACAATTATATTACAACATCACATTTTATTAGCTAAAAAGAAAATGAACTTCAATGGAATCATTATTTCAGACCATCTTTTTCATCACTTAAATATCTATATTCAGTATAAACTATTTTTTATAAAAGACAGCTAAATGAGTATCTATTGATTATGTCTGCATCGTTTGTGTATTTTATACAGTAACTTCTTCTGTAAATCTACTCTTATCATCTAAATTAATAACTATTGCGTGAGTTCTTGCGTGCCCAGATTTGATTTGGTTCTTGTTTGATTTGCCCGGAGTGTGGTTAGGGCTGCCGTTGTCTCCTTCCGGCGATTGCCCCGCTTTAGGTAAAACACTTGAATCAGATTCACTATGGTCTATTGATCTATCATTATTCTTTTCAAGTTCATCATTTTCAGTCTCTATTTTAGTACTTAAACACTTATCACAACCTTCATTAATATCTTCATGTTTGGAATGCTTCGCAGGACTAGATTTGCCTTTCAGACGACTTTTTGGGCTTTTGAAATTACTATTATTAGTATTATCTTCTATAGATTTTTTATTTGTATTGTCATTTTCACTAATTATGGTAACGTCACAACTTGTGCTGCCGTTTTTAACGGGACTAAATGTGACATTACGATTCTTACTTTTAACTGTGTGAACACTTGACTCACATACCTCTGTGATGTACTCTCTCCCACTACTAGTGGATTCTTCTCCAGGTGTTATGGCTTGGGCACACGTAAGCTTGTCTGCCATTGCCGAAAACACATTATTGAATCTAGAATTTTCATTTTTCTTCTTTTTGTCATCATTTGGTTCATTTTCTTCTTTAAGAGATTTCCCTATGGAATCTTGTCTGGCAGCAGCTTCTTGCATGGCTGATATTTTTGCTGTTAAATGTCTGTTTCCAAATCTGAGGTTTTTATCTTTCAATATTTCAAGTTGTGCATACAGCCTTCTAAATTCTTCTTGGATATCTTGTTCAGTTACTTTGGCATATTCACCATGGCCAGCAGAGGAGTTTGTGCTTGTAGCGTATTGAGAATTTACACCAGATCTTGATTTATTGATAAATTTAGCACCCGGTGTTTTAGCCACCATGCTCGATCCTTCGTGATCTCCTTTTCCATGTCCTTTGAACACCATATAGGCCTGGAAAAAAAAATATGCATTTTTTTTTTGTATTAAGTAAATTAATTTTTCATAAATCAGCCCAGAGGGGTTGGATTGCCAATATTGAAAAAAATAA
Organism: Mystacides longicornis; assembly: GCA_963576905.1. NCBI lineage: Eukaryota > Metazoa > Arthropoda > Insecta > Trichoptera > Leptoceridae > Mystacides > Mystacides longicornis. The sequence goes on from OY756426.1 coordinate 7,930,021, forward strand.
AAAAAAAATTTTATGACAAAAATGAATTGGAAAAATTGGAATTACAGTTAAAATTTTATATTTTTATTTCGAATATAGTAATTTTACACAAGAATTTGGAATGGAAATATGAGATTTATGGATTTATTCAAGGAATATCTTACAGTCAATTAGCATCTATATTTCTTATTTATATAGAATATATAGAATGCCATCTAAAAAATAAAAATTGTGTAGGAATTAAAATTTTATGTGACAAATGCCTAGAAGAATCATATGCCAGAACTCATAATGTTGACATAAAGAACCCTAGGTGGATATTATCTAAAATACACAATAAACCTAGGTTTTAACTAATTATTTCAAAATGAAACAAGAAAAATAGATGTACCTTGCTACCAAATATGAAGCAGAGAAGTAATGTGATGGTCAGCTGCGTGTGACAGAAGAATATGATGTACAGCAGATCTGGGTTGGCGGGCGACTGCAAGAAGAACCTGGAACGAAAAATGTGTTTGAATGAGGCTTTCTTTCTATTTAATTCATAGATTCATTTTTTAGCAACATTTGTAATGTGTATTTTGAGTTCACTTTGGCAATTCATAAGCTTTCAAAATCAAAAGAAAATGGTTTTCTGTTAGTGTTAGTTTTATACCAAACGAACATAGAGCCAGTGCTGGAAATGGAGTATACTTTCTTTTATCGTTGATATTGGACACCATAGAAACAACAACGAGCAATAACTAATAATTAATGGCCGATGAGAAATTACCTGCACCAGAGTTCTGGTTCTTTCTTGGTGTCCATATCAACGATCAAGAAAAGATACTCTATTTCCAGCTCTAGCTCTATGTTCGTTTGGTATAAACGCACTCTCATCTCAAGTCATTAAGTCTTAAATTACCTTTCGATTTCTTCATAGCTATACAGATAGGGCATTTCAATCTTATAGTGTATTATTAGTATTTTTTTAAGTTGTGGCTTAACATGTTTCACCACCATAGCCACGAGATGATAAAACTTAGATTACTATGTAGTAATAATGAGAGATTATTACTTTTTGTTAATTCAATATAATAGAGGGACCATATAGGCATTAAGTTTGGTAAGTCATATCTAGAGAAGGATAACATTTATGATTACACAAAGGGGACTCATTCAAGTAGAAAATTACCCAAGTTTAGTTGCGATAACTTAGTGGCTCACTTGAGATATTTCATTATTGGGATTGTTACTTTACTTGAACTTGAAATTTATTATTACTTTATCAGTAGTCATTTTCATAATATGTTTTGTGTCTACCTAAGCTCTACTGGAAACGTTCCCAAGACTGTAATCTACTACCACATTACTTGAGGTTAAGAACTATGCATAACTGTACTTTTTAAGTTGTTATTTGGTAATAAATAAACAATATATTAATGTTAATGTTTTGAGCACTCCTGCCAAGTTTATAAAATTAAAATTTGTAAAAGTTTTTATGGCCCATCAAGGATGTAATTAGGTAGGTACCTACTTACTAAAATATTTTACACTATTTTGTGATTTCTGTGCTATTTTTATAATTTTATTACTAGCTTATATCCGACAAAAATGTTGGTCTGACGTATAAAATTATTTCATTTTTAAATGTATTCCCGTGAGTATGAATCAAATTATACCAAACATGGTAGCTTTTGACGCGCATTGCTCGAAACCCTATGGCCATGGCGGTGCGCGTCGTGTTGTTTTTCTTCGTAATGAATTTACACATTTCTCATTGGCACCTCCCACAGTGGTGATACTGGTGATGGTGTGGACACCGAGAACACGATGCTGCCTTCCATGCGAATAAGCTATACAAATTGCAATTAGGTACAATTAGGCGCATCCTTAATGATTTTTTCCAATTACAGATCCATCGCCGCATATTATACATTTTTATTTCATAAGAACCTTCTACTGATAAAAGCCAACACGACAAAAAAAGAATTAGTGAAATCGGTTCAGCCGTTTAGGCGTGATGCGATGACATTAAGTAAAAAGCTAATAAAAAAACATTTCTAAATTATTATGTAGATTTACCACGCAACTTTATTAATTTTTTCTTTCATAAGAACCTTCTACTAATAAAAGCCAACACGGCAAAAAAAGAATTAGTGAAATCGGTTCAGCCGTTTAGGCGTGATGTTCACATATACGATAGAAAGCACACAAACATTTCTGAATTATTATATAGATTTCAAGGTTTTCAGTTTTTTTTTTTAAATGAATCTGGGCTCTCTCAAAGTGAACACAAATACACTCCTCGACTCTTTCACAGTAAGCTACTTAAAGCTTGTGTCGCGAAAGAGGAAGATGGTCGGCACCTGGGATCGAACCACGACGTCCGCACCAAACAGTACGAAAGCCGGCGTTGTAACCGCTAGTCTACCAACCACTTCAAACAAATATAATATAGGACCTTTCGGTTCACGAATACCTAATCACGAAAAAGCAGTATTGAATAACCTGGCGACATGTGAGTATGCTTGCAATTTATTTGAAGCGTTAATTTAGTTATCAGCCACTTGTTTTAAGTGTATGCGCAAGTTTGAGAAACACCTGAATTTCTCTTTACCTACCTACCAGGGCTGGGCAAACTTTTTGGATGTCGGGCCAAATTCAATAATTCGTAATGAGCGGCGGGCCGCAAAGAAGAAAATATTTCCTTCTTTTTTTGAAAAAAAAAGACGAAAAATCACCCTTTTATGTTACATAGGTACATAAATACTTACATTGTTTATTATCACGAAAAAAACATTACAAAAAATAATGGTAAGAAGTGGACTGCTCTCTGTGTACTTATATATAGATACCTAATTTTTTTTAAATCAGTTATAGTTTGTTTCGATATTCTTAAAACTGCTTGTGACAATGAGCATCGGTAAAAATTCATTGTTAACAATTTTAAATTGATGTTCAAGATAGAAAACTTTAATACAAATAATAAGTATCTTGTATGTTTTATTTAAAAAAAAAGGTTTCTTAAGAATATTGGAATAATAATTATTGTTCCGAATTAATAATGGCATATTTTTAGATATTTTTATGACTACACAATTTATTTAAAGCTCTTAACTTGTGGACTGTTCCAACCAGGAAAAATATGTATTTTTTTTCAATATTTATTAAAATCTTCAGATGATTTAATAATGAATGGCGGGCCGCATAAAAAGATCGGCGGGCCGCAGTTTGCCCAGGCCTGCTCTATACCAACCACTATAACTTGCAACTCACTTCATATTCATAATTATTGGTTATCCTTTAGATTTAGAAAGTCAGTTTTAAACCGCGTTGCTTGTATTATTATTACGTTGATACTTACCTACTTTATATGGCGTTTATATTATGTAGTTCACACAAAGTCGAGTAGTGAGTAATTTAGTAGCTAAACTACTCGCTATTGAACAGAAATGGTTCACATTATTTATTTGAGTACAGTAATAATAGATATACATACATAGTTCGAATATGAACAGCCTTGAACACAATCTCTAATATAAATGAAAGTCGGGCTAGTGCGAACACTTATAACTCAAGATCGGCTGAACAGATTCTTCCGATGTTTGATTTATTAGATTCTTCTCCGCTCCGGATAACAAAATAACTAATAAAAAGTTGAATAAATGGAAAATAAATCATAAAAAATATTATATTAAAGTTTGTATGGAACAGATAGGGCATCGGTACTGCTACCGCCATCTGTTGAGGAAATAGGTAGATGCCTGGTAGATTGATATTTTGGTAGAAAGATTCGATAGATCAATGTTTTCCCTATGTTTCCACAGATGGCGGTAATGATTGAAATTAAAAATTTTGATATGGACGAAAATTTTTGATGGTACTTTGTTCAAGCTTTTTTATAATTTGTTAACATCTATAATATAAAAGAAAGTCTGGTTAGTCATTTCTAATATAGAAATGGATGAGTTTTGGTCCTTTTGAAATAACTAATTCATAATATTATTACCACATAACTTTTGATTTTTTTACAATGAGTATGTTAGCTATGTTATGTTACCCAGCAATATATTTCTGACTTTAAGGCGGGACGAAGTTCGATGGGTCAGCTAGTATAATATAATATAGGTGGTTTCGTTTTAGCGAAATGCTATTTTTTTGCAACTAATAAACTCGACTAAAATAAAACTACTTACTTATAGGTTTTTATAAACTACAACCCGTTTATTAGGTAAGCCAGTGACTCGTGATGTGTGGTGGGGGGATAAAATTGATCGATTCGAGAAACTTCCAGATATGAATCTGTGCGATTAAATTTTGGGTGTTCATAAACGTTAGTTACTTAGTTGTTATTTTTTCTGTAAGATCTAGTCTTGAAAAAAGATCACAAGAATCTAGACATAATTAGAACGTTGTGCACCAACAAAGCCAATAGGCAATAAATATGAGGCAGAAACAAAAATGGATATAGTCATATCCTGGCGCCAAATATATGACAGCAGTCGCACTCTTTAAATTTGGTTGCTCTCTTGTTCTCAATAATTTCCAACTTTTTTCTCTATGTTTCATTAATTATTAAATTTCTACTTGTTTCATACATGAGATTTTTCGACATGTTGAACATGGTGAGAATTCTCATGATTAAGAGTTTCGGAGACAAACATTACCACCTAATGGCGAACGTTGTTAACGTAAAGTGATCACACTAAGCCAGCCTTCGAAATAACAGTAGAAGACGGTCGTAAGCCCGTAGTGGTTTGTTCCATTTAAAAATCGAACATTAGTCATGAATTATTAGTGATTAGTTGTTATTTTTTCTACTAAATTACTCGCTACTCGATTGAAATACTTCCAGTACACACTTCCTAACATATTTTCAATGCCATTGATGGGAACATAATAGACAATGGAAGTAGACACACATTTCGCATTTAGATAGAATTCGTAGGAGGCAATTTTTGTACCGATTTGTTTCGCAAAGAGGCGGAAGGTATATAGTTTCCAACACACAACACCAAATATGTACCTACACTATGCAGTCTTGCTAAACTCACCAGTTTTCCGCAAACTGTTTTACCTGTTCATAACTACTTGAATTACGTAACTTTAAACTTTCCTAATGAATAATTATTATTGTCTTTGAGCAAATTCGTATGTTTAAACTAGGTTTAAACAGAGATATCAGCCAGTTATACCAAGAAGGTATACACGTATAGAACGGTTGATTTATGAAATTTCTAAATACACATAATAATAACCAAGTATATGCATTTTCATACGAGAAAAGTAGCCTTATGTTCATAGGTCTGCTATTGTGAAATCTTGTAAAATTTAGACCTTGTTAGCTCTTTAGACTGCCCTTTTAAATGTAAAAAAAATGGCTGCCACGCTGACGGTTCAACGTGAACAACTGTCAATTTGAAACATTGCGCAAATCACGTCACCTTGGAGATATTACCCACAATCTGCTTTTGGTTCGAACTAAAATAAGAAAGATAAAAAATTTAAGAATTAAGTTCACATGAATTAAAATGATCTAATTTGAATATTAGACTAATAATTAGGAACGTTCTTAATTTTTCTAGAATACCAATGTGCACTATTTTGTCAGATCTGACTTAGAACCCGGTCTCAGGTAGTAACTTCTGCAAAGTGCATGCTTAGGTAGGTACCTGTGTAGGTACATTCGGATTATCGTGTTTCTCTAGGTACCTTTACTCACCGACTTTTTTAAGCAAAGTTATTAACCAAATCATTGACTTATTTTTAACACGACACTCTTTTAAACATGCAAATGCTAAAAAATAGGAACTAAGTATTAAACCCTCCCAAAATTTTATGAATTTTGTTATGAACCGTTACTCTGCAATCATAAGCCAATAGTTGCATAATTTCAGGCGTATATACGCAATATCGTTTAAGTAGAGGGTTTTATTAATTTAACAGACGGTTCCATATTGCAAGCGAGTGGCCACTTGTCCAAAACGAATGTGAGCGGCCGCTACAAAGGCAATGAAATCAGCTGGACGCGGAGAAGTAGGTCCCACAACCAACACACCAGTGAACCTCAATTAAGAGCAGCTTCTGTTAATCGCTCGCTACGGTTCAAATATTCGGCTCTGATGAAGGCGATTGTTGTAAACTGTGGTGCATAACTCATATTATTTTCAGGGGAGGCAATTTAGCTTGGAAGTTGTCGCCTAAAGGTGGGTTTAGATCAAATAACCGAATTCGCATTCTATTTGATACAGCCGAATTCTTCTTGATATTATTGACACCAAGCAAACAACCGAATTCTTCTTGATATTATTGACACCAAGCAAACAACCGAATTCTTCTTGATATTATTGACACCAAGTAAACAACAACGAGCAGGTGCTAACACCAAGAACTAACTAAGACAGATTACGCACACCAGAGTTCTTGCTCGTTGTTGTTTGCCTGGTTACGATCAAAAATCAATTATTAATGGTCTATTTTGTTTTGTCTCTATGTTCGTTTGGTTCTAACGCACTCTATAAGTACTTTGTCAGACGTTTTCAGAGTAGGCAATCCTGGCCTATTATAGTATTTATACCTACCAATTTTTTTCAATTTTTAGGAATCATGTGAAGTTGAGGATATAGTAAGATAGAAAGAAAACGAAGAAGATTCTGGTATGTATATTATGTGAGGAGAATGAACTCTTCCAGATTTTTTTGTACATAGCATAGCACGGCCAAACCAATGGAAGACTGCTCTCAGACGTATCGTCAAACAATTGGAATAACAGATGAGAGTTGTTGATCTCTCTCAGAAGAAATTCAACGCTTTAATTTGAATTTGACCGCCGTCTTCGGGCTTACGACCTTATTCTATTGATGTTTGGAAGGCAACTACTAAGACTAACAATAAATTACTGTCTTCTACTGTTATTTCGAAGCCGTGCTTAGTGTGATCACTTAACGTTAACAACGTTCGTCATTAGGTGGTAATGTTTAAGTCTCCGAAACTCCTAATCATGAGAATTCTCAACACGTTCAACATGTCGAAAAATCCCATGTATGCAACAAGTAGGTATTCAAAGTTGGAAATTATTGAGAACAAGAGAGCAACCAAATTTAAAGACTGCGACTGCTGTCATGTATTTGGCGCCAGGATATGAATTATTGTGATTACCTTAAAGTTGACATATATTGATAGATATGATTAATTTTCAAATCTACGACCCATCATGATTGCCTCTAACTTGTAGAAATAATCCATAATGCCAACAAAAAGAATTGAACCTGCATCCTGCATGAAACTTTGGTGTAAAATATTGAAAAAAAAATAAAACAAGAGAGTTTCATGAAATGGTTATAGTTTATAAAAATATTGAATCAACCCAAAATAAAGTTGTTTGATTTCAACTAGACATTATTTTTAAATAATTTTAATATTGCGGTTATAAATTATAGGTACCTAACGAGTACTAATGAGTAATGATGAAGAAATGTAAATACCTATGTATATTTTGTATAATATGCCTGTTAAGACTTTGAGAATGTACTGTAATAAAACAGGTGTTTGTATTTTTAATGTTTTTGTGGATGACTGGTTGTTGTATGTTTTTTTTTCTCTTGCATTGTCGTAGGTGTAATTGAAGCCTTCTCCTACACACAAGCTTATAGCTTTAGTGGGAGAATAATAACGTAAATATTAAATTGAATGTAAATTATTTTAAGAGATTATTGTATATGCATACATTTATTGTTTAAATAAATAAATAAATAAAAAAAATAAATAAAAAAATATAAAATATAACATATATTAAGAAATAATTCAACTGCTCTTCGAAGAAGCATTAATTTTCTATGAATATCCTTTTCATCAATTCGGTCCTCTTTTACATTTACATGGTGGCGATGGTGGTAGTGTGGGTTTGTTGCATTGTGGCGGTGGAGGATTCTTGCATAGTGGCGGCGACGATGTAGGTTTCTTACATGGTGACGATGGTGGCGGCGGTTGGCACGTGGCCGGTGGTGGTGGAGGCTGAGACTTGCATGGTACACTTTGTAATGGTTTTGATTCACAACACGGTGGCAATGGTTGACACGATCGAACACAAGTAGCTTCGACGTTCTGGAAATTCCATGCAAACGTTTTAAAAAACAACAAATTAAAAAAAAAAACTACACATAATAATCAAATTTATCTGCAAAATAGGTTCGCTTACCTGTCTACAATTCACAAGAAAGCAGACGAATAGAAAGGTACTTAATAGCCTGAAAAATCCCATGGTTATACGAGTATGTGACTGTTTTAGCTGCAGGAGTTACTAATGCTTTCCAATTGTACAGCAAATCTATTTATACTCATAATTTTAATAATCTGTATTGAATATTTTAGAAAATATCACGTTTTGTTGTTAGGAACGTGAACGCTGATTAAACTCATGCGACAATTCAACAAAAGGTTTATTGTTTTAAACTAATCGGGCCATGATAGCAATTATCAAAATGACAACATTGTTTAAGCTATTGAGATAATTTAAATCCGAAAAATGTAATTGATTGAGTTTAAGCAAAAAAAGGCTGAGCCGTTATTCACCCGGATTGAGTAGCCCTCAAAAAGAGTGATCAAAGCACAAATTTCAGTACAAGTTCTAAAGAGTAAGGACAAGTAGATTATGGAAATACTTAGCAATTTGAAGACATTAATAAATGTGACATGTGTTAATAACCTATATGCATCTCCTATTTTTTGTTAAAAAACATTTCACTCACTTTCTGTTTAAGAGTTTCAATAAGCAAAGATAATATAGAATTTCTATCCGATTTTTTTATATATCTTCAAAGTATTGCGAGCCATAAAAATTATTCGAATCACCGGTAAACCGTTTCAATAACCTATGGGTAAGAACACGTAGAAAGCCGATTCCGATTCGCGCCGACCGGCTCATAGATTGTTGTCTATGGTTTCAATGTATTTAAATGGGCATGCCGGAAAGCGGGTTCCAGCTTTTTCTGTGGGTGTTCCCGTTCAAATGCATAGTAACATTCTTTGCGCAGGTCGGCGCGGATCGGAATCGGCTTTCTACGTATTCTTACACTATCACTATTAGCTTGTAGCATTTGGATTACTTTTTGTCTATGGTTTTGTATACCCTGACTTTGTGTCACTTGGAATGTGGTATGGAAGTTTGTGTTGTGACAAAGATGAAATTATTGAGATGGTTTGGGCACTTGGAAAGAGTGGATACAAATAGATTGACAAAGAGAATTTACCTATAAGGATAAAAGGAAAGGTGCAAAAAGGCGTGGCTGACTGAGAATGACGTAAACACATCGATTCCGTTCTCAAGGAAGGTCAGGTCAGAAGCAAGAGAAATAGGAGAGGTTGTATGAGAAATGGTATGTCGGTGGAAGAAGCGAAAGAAGTGTTATTGGATAGGAAAGAGTGAAGGTCCGTTCTCTCTGCCTACCCCTTACGGGACAAGGCGTGATGGGTAAAAATAAAAAAAAACTTTTGAATCTAACTCTGACATCGAGGTCGAAGGTCCCGGATAGATTTTTTTTCGAGATTTCTGGCAGTTTTCAATTGAAAACGTATTGCGCCGTGGTTGATTGACTGCGCAGGAGAGATCGACATGGAGGAACATGTAGGAGGCTTTCGGACGGCTATAAGCTGAAGAGAGAGAGAGAGAGGTAGGTACTAAATAAATTTGAATTTCGATTATTAGCGAATGTCGAAAAAAAATCTAAAGTGTTCTATGGAAAGGGATCCAAACAAAAGGGAGATTCGAGTGCCATTGTCAAAAATAAAGTATTTTCCGAATAATGGAATATTATTTTGATTTCTTTACGTCGGTAATATAATTTGATTTTATTCAAAGGCAATCAATACAATGGCGTAGAGGCAATAGAAAACTTCTAAAATGTAATAACGCAATTCACACACCACAATACAATATTATGATGTTTTATGGAATAAAGATAAGAGGTAATATTATTTATAATTTCTGATGAAACGCTTTGTAAAGCTAGTGTTTTGTTCTTTTGTATGATAAAAAACGATCTAGATTTCTTTCATAAGAGTGAAAGTATTGTTCCTTATTAAGCCTTATAGTGGGTAGGTTTTCTTTCAATGCAATTAGTTGTCTGAATAAATTTTAAAGAATGTTATTTGTGAGACGTTCTGTAATCATGACATCATGACAGACATCTATCGTTAAATTTGTGACACAAAATTCGTTCTGGGACAGCATCAGTAATTATAACAACAAAATATTATGTAGAATTCTTCACTTTTATCTAACGTTTTGTAAACTGTTCAAAATATTATATAGTTTTTTTTTTTACAATTTTTTGAAGACCGAAAAGATTTATAAAAAAGTTTCAAGCAATAATAAGCAGCTATATTTTTTGTAAATCCCTGTTCCAAAAGACAAATTTGTAATCTTGTTTAAGAATGTAATCCAATTGAACATAAAAAAGATGCAATTAAACCCTTCATTACGCTTAATTCTGCGCTCAATTTCGTGCCATCTTTTATTATTATTATCATCGAAGACTTAAAGGCACCTCGTCCCAATCTTTGATATTTTGTGCCTAGGATTTGGTCTTATACCAGAGCATTCTTAATAAATATGGGAAACATATATTTATAAACAAGAATAAGAATTGTTGATTTTGGTATTAAGTACTTAAACATAATCTGATATGACAAATAAACTTATATAAACCCTACGCATACTGGTATATTCCTTTATTTATCTGATTTATCTACATAATCATTCAGTTATGTGGTAGATATTATTTTCGTATGTTGCGTCATTAATCCAAAAATACATTTTAATAAGCTTGAAATAATTCTGCATAGAGTCGTGCAAAACACACGAAAGCGTTTTCAAAAATACCTTCAATGTCAGCGAGGCCGGCTGAAATCTTTGACAAGTTTGAAAGGAAGGTGCTCAGACAATGAGGAAATTGGTGTATATTTCAGTCCTCTTACATCTCAACACATTTTAAAAAGATCCTTAGATTGTGATGGGCTGGACTCCTCACGGATACCAAAAAGAATCCTGACAGGACACCCAGAGGGGAGAAAGGGTGGGCATACCGATACTGAGGTGGTGGCGTTAATCGATCAGTATGTCAGTCAGTGTTCTGGACTATTCTAATATACCAAGATAGTAGAATACTTACATTGATATATTCAGGAACACAGAAAGTAGAAACTCGTTGTATATGGCCATGGAGATGAACCTGCTCTCGTTGAACTCTGAGGGAGCCTTTCGCACCACTATGCACAGTCTGATGCCCCAAATCAGGAATATGACTTCCACTGAAACAAGAAGAAATATCTACATGTTAAAACAGGTTGTAATTGTGTATTATATAACAGTTTTTTTATGAAATTAGGTTCACCAAAAGTGAATAGGGATCGAACCTATAACTGTCATTACTCATTACGATAGTCGTCAATTAAACCACTACGCTACCAACTACCTTCTTTTTAATAATATAAAAATCGAGATCAACATCACAGACTTCTGATCAGATGGTTTCGATTTAATTCTCGGTCAGAATTTGTTCATTTGTTTTTCACTCTAAATTTCTATCCGGGGTTGGAAACCTGTGGGTGGAAACACGTAGAACGGCGATTTCGACCCGCGCCGACCAGCGCAAAGAATATTCATGTTTCTATGCATTTGAATGGGCAGAGCAAAACCAGGAACCCGCTTTCCGGCATGCCCATTTAAATGCATTGACAACGTGTTTTCACCCTATGATAGGACGGAACTGGTTGAATAGAAAAAAAAATTCCAGGTACTATGTTCTGCTCTTGGACTATATTTTGCATAGAAAAGTGTTTTATTATATATAATTTTAATATTTTTTGTCAAAACAACCTCTTAATTGCTTTGTTTAATGGGGTTATTGTTTCATTTTAGAGAGCATCAAAAATATTTCGTAAGTTATTTGCTTTCAATTTTCATTGGTATCGAATTCAAACTTTCAAAATTATCTAGAACACGTTCTTGAACAAAATAATATCAAAAGTTTCATAGGAAAAAAGAACCGTATTTTTCTGAGAATAATAATTAAGAATAACATGACGAATTTCATCTTCATAGACAATAGATACTCTTGTTGAAATACCACATAAATACCATTAGGGAGTAGACAATATTAAATTGGCTGGATTCACAGAAAAATTATATTATTATCTATCGCCAACTTCACAAAACTAATAAATATTCCATGAAAAATATTATTTCAATATTTCCAATAACTAAAAGAATAAGCTGATACCATGTAATGTCCTATGGCGAAAATAACGTTTGCGTCAGTAACATTTTTACAGTTTTCCGATAAAACGAGGCCTATCATGTACGTGACCTATTACAACAGTGGTCAGAATAGGGCACCTTCTCTTTGTAATGATTTTTTTTATTAAAAAATCAATAAATAAATACCTACCGTTTTAGCCCGAATATAAGGCAATATATTTCTATACGCCGGCGCACCCAGCGTGAGCCCATCACCTCCACCATTGTGGGGAGGAGATGGACTTGGCTGGGACATGTGTTAAGGATGCCGAATGACAGTTGGCCGAGGAGAGCGCTGTTCTTCCTCCCATCAGGGTCCCGAAGACGAGGAAGACCCTCTCACACTGTGTTCCGCTCCTTCGAAGCAGAGCTGAGGGACATGGACATGGTGTGGGAGGAGGTCATAAACATTGCGCAAGATCGAGCGCAATGGAGAGCTCTTGTTGTCTCCCTATGCCCCTGAGTGGGGTGTATAAGGGAGAATTGATTGATTGGTTGATATTTCTAACATTTTATTTCCGTTAAAAAATAGAGTTAAATTCGGGGTTAGGTTAGGTAGGAACCATTGTTTCCGTGTGCTTATATTATCTCTTGCGCAATTTGTGTTGTTTTAGTTGCGCCATCTGTGGAGATACCCAATGATAGTTAATCAGTACGGATAGTTAATGAGTACGGTGAGTGCAGCAAGAAAGTACATCTTGCTGAGTGCAGCAAGAAAGTACATCTTGCTGAGTGCAGCAAGAAAGTACATCCCAAGAGGACACCGAAAGGGCTACATTCCGGGGTGGTCCACTGAGTGTGAGGGGCTTCTTCGACAATATGAGGCAGACCAAGATGCTAATACTGTTTTATGCTATGATGCTAAGACTTACAATGGATGTAGCGTAACATCGTCATTGATGGAGTCTGTGACCGAGGTTGATGTCCGGAAGGCAATGGATTCCATGAAGAATGGTAAGGCAGCAGGAGCTGATGGGATCCTTCCAGAATTTATTAAACATTTAGGCCCAAAATCAATCCTTTGGCTGGCATCGTTCTTATCTGAGGTACTTATTTCTAAGAAACTCCCAAAGCTATGGCGTGAATCAAAAGTCATCGCTGTTTTGAAACCGGGGAAACCAGCATCTGATCCAAAAAGCTTCAGACCAATATCTTTGCTATCAGTGGTGTACAAGCTGTTTGAGAGGGTGTTGCTGCCTAGGCTGGCACCCCTAATAGAGGCCGTACTTCCCATAGAACAGGCAGGATTTAGACATGGCAGGAGCTGCTGCGAGCAGGCACTGTCTCTGACAGCCTTCGTAGAGAATGGGCTACAGCGCAAGCTTAAGTCTGGAGCAGTCTTCTTGGATCTCTCCTCAGCTTATGACACCGCCTGGAAATAAGGCCTCCTCTTAAAGCTTGCTGAGGCAACCCGGTGTAGAGGTGCGTCGGAACTTGTCCACCAAATGATGTCGGACAGAAAGTTCGAGTATATTTAAATGGTAAAACAAGCCGATACAGATACATACAAAATGGCTTACCACAAGGTTCTGTGCTGTCGCCACTGCTCTTTAACCTGTATACTGCAGACATCCCAATAACAAAGGCTAGAAAATTCATATACACGCTTTATAGAATCAGGACTGGCCACGGAAGATGCGCAGATTTAATACATCGATGGGGTTTTTCTCCGAGCCCCGAATGTGAGTGTGGTCGCCGCCAAACTATGGGCCACATAGTTGAGTGTCACAATTTTCGGTTTCCAGCGCGGTCTAACTGAAATTCACGGGATCACTTCTGACGCAGCCAATTGGCTAAGAGACCTTCCATTAAATTTGTAATAGCCAGGTCTTTACCATATGCATTAAAAAAATGAGTACGGTTCCTAATTACGATCTCGAAGATGAGGATCATCCTCTTAAAGTGTGTTCTGTTACTTCAGAAAAAAAAACTGAAGAATTGGTAAATGGTGTAGGAAGAGTTCATCGATATTGGACGTACTTATATAATTAGTACTAGAAGTGGCATAATCCTCTTAAAATGTGGATTTGAGTAGGAGGGCCAGCGGTCACCCTTGCAACGCTCTGTGTTCGATAAAAAAGTTGTCGTATTTCGTAGTCTTTTGAATGTTGAGTATATTTTTCTTGATATGGATACTAATTTGTCATCGCCCATCAATTAGTTCTTGCTTGTTATTTTTTCCATGGTGTCCAATATTAACCATAAAATAAAGTACCTATGCTTTTTTCTATATTTGACTCTACCCCAATTCCCTATCAGACCCGCTAAAATATAACATCAACTATAATTTCGAATTTCGCGGGCAATATCAAGTGGTTCGGACGGATAGCCGGTAATCAAGAAAAAAAATATCAACCAATCCGAGCAATATTGCTTAAGAAATCGATCGGAGTGAATATAGCTGCAAGTGATTTCAAACGAACAATTTTCCCATTTGATGTCAACATTATCATCATGGTCGCCAAATTTCCTTTTCCTCAAACAAATTCATCTCGATCAAGAAATATAATCACTATTAATGTATCTTTTGTGATTCAAATAAGAGCAAAATAATAATTTTACTGAAAATAATAAACGATGTTGTTTTGATTGTGGTTTTTAAGAGAGATATTTGAGAAAAAATTGGCACAAAAGCGTTTTTGACATTAAAGCGGTTCCTCTAAAATTTTGGCGGGTCTTTCTGAGGTGCCGTTTAAATTGATCGAATTGGGAGTTATTTTATTATTATTATTATTATATAAATATGGCATTACGTCACGTAAAGGACGATTTGTGCCAACTGGCAGCAAAGTAAGACTTACTCACAGACGGAAAATAGACATGGAGAGAAAAAAAAAAAAAAAAAAAAAAAAAAAAAAAAAAATAATACTAAACATAAAATAGCTATCTATAATAAAATCATATTTTTCTCTATGTACACCAAAATATGTTTGTATATGCTCTTCGAAGGAGTGGACAAGAGATGGGTCATATTGATAGGGAGTTGAATATTCATTCTATTGTACAATTCGTATCTGTCTCTTAAAGGACAGTCAAAGAACACATGGTCCAAGTTCTCCAGATCCAGCTCGCACTCGCAATATGGACTGTCGACTAGATTAATTTTGAACAAATGACTGTTCAGTCTATGGTGACCAAAACGCATTCGGCAAATGTTAACGATTTGAGGTCGGGTCAACTTCAAACCATGATACCAGGGTTTTTTGGAGATATTATTTTTGATAGCTTTGTAAAGAGATCCCTTGGTAAGGCTCTCTCTATCCCAGAAGATTTCCCATCTTTTAAAGGCTGCCTCCTCCATATTGCGCCTCCGGTCACTTATAGGAAGAACAAAACTCCCAAGAATGGTCCCAGAAATAGATGCTGATCTCGCTAGAGAATCAACTTGTTCATTATATTGTATACCCTTGTGTGAAGGGATCCACGTGATGACTGTCTCCTGGTGGTTATTCATTTGATCAAATAGTTCCTTCTTAATTTGTAATAATATCTCATTATCCATACGAAATGGGTCTGAGAAAGAGAGAGATTGGACCAATGAGAGGGAATCTGTGAATATAACCGTTTTATCGAATTTAAGATCACTGACGATGTCAAGAGCCTTCAGCAACGCAACACACTCCGCCGTGAAAATCGATGCTTCTGGAGGTAACTTGATTAGAACTTTTATATCGAGAGAGGGGATAAGGACTGCTGCACCCACGCATTCCTCGGAAGTAGTTTTGGAGCCATCAGTGTAAACTTGAATATGCTTTGGCCATTTAGACTCAATTTGAAACTGAAATTCACTGTTTATTTGTTGGGCAGACATCAAACAAGATTTGTCTAAACCCATGTGTGGAACGGTATCAGGTCTAAAGATTAAAGCTTCGAATGGGAGGTTATATATAGGGGAGGGAAATGGGTATTTTTTTACATGGAAGTTGATGCTCGAAAAACTTTCACACAGATTAGGTGGTTGTCGTTTCAACCAAAATCTATCATTTCTTACGATATTATTGAGTACAGCAATTCTGCTGGTTAAAGGATGTCCTTCGTACATTATCTTTTTCGAGTAATAACAATCCGACAAATACCGACGTCGAATTCTCAATGGCATATCAGCACATTCGACCTGAAGGGCGTTATTTGGAGTAGATTGCATAGCTCCTAGAATCAACCTCAGGGACTTTGTCTGAATCCTAAAAATTTAACTTCCTCCACTTGAGGAATTGGAAGACCTTCAGATTTTAGTACGATTGAAGGGTTGTTATGTTTTCTAGAGAATACTATTGATTGTGATTTATGGGCCGAAAGTCTCAAGGAATTATCAAACATCCATTTGTTGATCTTATCAATAGCAGAAGATATGCACTCCTCAGCAAGGGAGAGATTTTTGTTTGACGTATATATTGCGATGTCATCAGCATATTGGACAATAGAGCAGTTAGGTGGAATAAGAGATTCCAGATCAGAACAGTACAGGTTAAATAAAGTTGGGCTCAAAACGGATCCCTGAGGAAGTCCCTTCCACACGCTTCTACTCACATTTTTCTCACCATGATTGACGACGATGGTTCTTTCAGAAAATATGTTGAAAATTAATTTGGTAAAGGGTTCCGGAAAGGAAAGATTTATCATTTTTTTATAAAGAGTGGAAAGACAAACATTATCATATGCGGAATCGATATCGAGGAATACTGCGATTGTAAACTCTTTTTTGGAAAGAGCTATATGTACGTCGGAGATAAGTAAGCTAAGATTATCAATACAAGAAAGGGATTTACGAAAACCGTATTGGGATTTGGGAAGGATTGACTTATGTTCAATTAACCAATCAATTCTATTTTTTAGGAGGTGTTCCAGAATTTTCAAAATACAGGATGAGAGGGCAATAGGTCTGTACGAGGAACCTAAAGAAGGGTCTTTTTTTGGTTTAGGTATTGGAATGATAAGTTGTTTTTTCCAACTTTCAGGAACAGAAGAAGATATGAGAATTTTATTTACAAAAGACAAAAAATATTCTAGGAAAGATGGTGGGGCCTTTTGGAAAAATGTATATGGGATCAAATCTAAACCTGGAGCAGAGTCTTTTACACGCTGCAGACAGCATATTAGTTCCCCCATTACGAAGGGTGAAATAAGAAAAGAGAATGTTTCTGAGCTGGAGTAATTTAAACAAGGAGGAGAAATTTGATCAATACGTGGCGCATATGGGGGAGCCAAGAGATTCACAAATTCAGGTAACCAGGTCTCTACTCCTTCCTTAGGGAAGGAAGGAGAGAAAGAACCCTTAAATCTCTTGATCATGCTCCACACGTATGACGAATGAGAATGGGGAGACAGCGAAGAGCAGAATTTCTGCCATCCCTGTCTCTTTTTTTGTCTTAATCTTCTTTTGACTTTAGCCTGGATAGACTTAGCCGTTAAGAAGGCATCCAAACTAAAATTTTTCCGAACTTTGCGCATAGCCTCCTTTCGATCTCTGATGAGTTCAGAACATTCTTCGTCCCACCAAGGGGCATTTCTTCTAGGGCGATTATTACATGCCTTTTTAGGAATGCTTTCATCCGCAGCTGAGTAAATAAACTCTAATAATACAGTATTTTCTTCATCCACATTTGAACATTCGTTTCCTTTTGAAATTAATGATGGAACGTTATTATCTAGATGTCTAGAGAAGGCATTCCAATCTGCTTTGTTCAAATTGTATAATTGTCTTCCGTGAGGAGAATTTTTGATAGGTTTAGTATGAAATTGAATCACAATTGGATAATGGTCACTGGATCGAGGGTCATCCATAATCGACCAGTGGAGGGAAGCCATTAAGTTATTGGTACAAATAGATAAATCTACTGCGCTTTTGTTCTGGCCTGGAGGGGTCATTCTAGTTGGAGAACCATCGTTGACAATACATAAGTTATGAGAATCTAAAAACGAAAGGACAGAATTCCCTGCTCTATCTGAGATAGAGCTTCCCCAAACGTTGGAGTGACAGTTCAGGTCTCCTAAGATAACGAAAGATGAAGGAAGAAGTGCGACAACAGCGTCAAAGAATCCGACGTCGAAGCCGGTGTTGGGAGGAATATAAACTGATACATATGCGATCCCATCGACAAGGATCGCCACTATTTCCAAGTACGGGTTTTGTGGTAAATTAATTACAGAGTGAGGTATTCTATGATCAACTAATATGGCAGCTCCGCCACCTCTTCCATATAGTCTATCTGAACGCGAGCATACATAACCTGGTACATTAAAATTGAAATGAGGAAGGAGCCATGTCTCTTGGATCAATGCGATATCAATGTCCAAGTCATGGAGGAGTTGAATTATTTCGTGTTTATTTGATACGGCACTTCTGCTGTTCCACTGTAATAAATTTAAATGATCTCTTTTGTTTTTATTGTTATCTTGTAAATTTGCCATGATTATTATTTTATTGAAATATAAATGTATAAAACGATCGATTAATGCGTTGTGCTAAGGTTGCACAACACATCATTCTCACTGTCAGACATCTTTTCAAATACTTTTGTAAGCATAGGGAGAATCAAAGGAATAACATCATCTTTAGGACTAGAAATAACTAGTGAGAGAATCTGGGAAAGCATTTTAAATAGTTGGTTTTTTTCTGAATTGTATGAAAGCGTGGAAGGAACGGTTTCTATATTTTTAAGAGCGCAGCCATTTTGGAGATTTGTGGATTGCCCATTGGAATATGAAAGAAGGGCCTCTGTGGCTCTTTTATCTAGATTTGGTTTTACCACAGGACGTGTAACAGGGGTGGTAGGTTTATTTTTTGTAGATGAACCATACTGTTTTTGTGAGGACGAAACCACCTCACTGTAAAATTTTTTTGAAGGGGGAGTTTGTTTGACGGCTTCAACAAAAGAAATATTTTCAGATGCCATAATGTATTTTATTTTCTTTTGCCTGATGAATTCAGGGCAAGAAACATCTGTCGTCAAGTGTTCTCCCTTGCAATGGGAACACTTTGGAGGGAGTTCTTTATCTGGGCAAGATTCACCAAGGTGATTTTCACCACAACGGAAGCATTTAGGGGAAGAGGTACAGTTCTTTTTAGTATGTCCAAATCTAAGGCAACGATGACAAATATAACATGGACGAGCGTACAACTCCACTTTGATGGAGTTATAGAACAAATATATATGCTCAGGCAGGGATTGGCCCTCAAATGATAACAAAATAGTGGTAGATGGTTTCCATATAGTAGTCCCATCTGGAGCTGAAATCCTTCTGTTTAGCCTTCGAAGATTATTGAGCTTTCCACAAGAAGAGGGAACCTCAATATTCTCAAAGATTTCTTCGTCTTTAAGCTCTGTTGGTATTCCGCGAATGATTCCATGTTTATACAATTTATAGCTTGGAATGAATGCATTCAAATTGTATGTAGATAAAATATCATTAGAAATGAATGAGTTCGCTGAATTTGCAGATGAAAAAGTCACAGCTATTTTATTTCTACCGTCTGAACGCACGCCACCACTTACGATGCCTTTAACGCCATTCTTAGCCACTAGACCTCCAAATACCATTGGGTGAAGATGTTTGTCAGGGTTTTTATTTTCTACTATGACCAAAAATGGACCATGAGAAGATTGAGGGTACCTGGCCGGAGCCTTTCCTTCGGGGTTAGGTTGGGCCTCGGTACTCGGAGAAGTTACTGATGAAGGAAATTGAGTATCCATGATTGTCCCAGAATCGGACATCAGAGAAGAATCATCCGTTCTTCTTCTCTTGGTGCTAGAGTTTACATCGTCTAATCTGATTTTATCGGGGTCTTTATTAGGGGGGTCTCCCATGATGCTACATTAGTATTGAAAAAAAAATAACAACAAAAAAATCTAATTTTAGAATGAAAAAGAGAAAAAAATAAATGGGTACTTAAACCTACTTAACACTAATAAGTGAAAAAGAAAAAAAAAAACAATAATATTATTATTAAAGTGAAAAAATAATAAATGGTTTTATAAATATCTGTTTTTTCCCAGCGATGTAAATAAATGACGTCACTACTGAACACCTGCACAAGAAATAATAATAATAAACGTAAACACACTCAGAGCCAGAGAGACGACCGTCCGCCACGAGAAGCCGAAGCGAAAAAAAAACGGGAGTTATTTTAGAGGGACTGTGATAATTTTAGTAGAACGGTCAGTTAAAATTTACTTCTTTCATACATTTTTTTGGCGGATTCTTAATTTTATCGAATAGGGGTAGGTATATGTGTGTTTGATGTAAACGGACACGAGTGCCATATCGCTAAGTAGGTACCTACCGAATCTTCGCCATTCTTCGTTTACTTCTCTGAAAAATTCTATCCGTTATCAAATTAAAATCGCGGTGATTGTTGGTAAAATACACCTTTAACTACAAACCCAATAATTACATAAAGCACAATAACAATATTTCCAGGAGAGTTAGTACTTACCTAACCTAACGTAGAATATATCCATAATAATGGAATAAGATGGATACAATCCCATTATCTGCTTAGTTGAATGGTAAATAACAATGGTATAATGCGAGCAGACACAACAATGTAACATCTTGAGGACGGGAAGCAGACCTATGGCCGCACATTATTAACTCTGTCATGGCTCTTCTTCTTCTACCTCATAATAATATTACATAGGGATGCTATTATTATTTACTGGTGGACGATTATTTGTTTTGGACCTGTTCCAAAGGTGTTGTTCTTGTGACGTGAACGCAATGTTCTCCGATGAGAAAATAAAAGTGTTTATGGTTATTGGAGTGAAGTATTTTTTTTGACACTTTTATTGCGATTGTAATTTTCAAAGCAATTTAAATAATCTTCCTACTTTTGAATACCAAAAGGATAATAATATTTATTAAAGTGGGTATGCACTTGAAAAGTATAATAAAATTGTTCTTTTGAATTATTGTTTTTTGAATCAGTGCAGTTGAATTGTTTTTTGAATCAGTGCATCTAAATAATTGTAACCATCAATAATATGATTTAAAAATTTATCAACTCAATTACAAATCAAAGCCCATAATGGTTTTTGTATCTCAACATCAAACATTGGTGTTTCTGTGACGATTAATATCCTGTAAGTCAGGGTTTGACAAAAAAAAATACCATAAATACTCATAACTTGAAAACTTAACAACAGTCGGATTATCTATACACGGTGTTAAGTTGCAAGAAGCAGAGAGGTAGAGGACCTCAATACCTATCGATTTGGTCCCCATGTTATGTATGTTCAGCGATATTAGGTGGTTCAAAAGTTATTTACCTTTTTGTGAAATTTGAATAAAAACCGGACTTCTGACTTAACTATGTAACTGTGGTTAAACCATTTAGATTACGACCATGATTTTTTTTCTGGAAATATTCCGTTAGTGACCCTTATGCAAGGTATTATTGCTATAAGTCAGCACCCGCTAGATTTTGTTCAAAAAAAAATTTTCTTTAGATTTTTTCCAAGCAATTTTTTTTAAATCTTTCAAAAGCTCTAGACAAAAAATTTCACGGAATTTTTTTTTTCTACAAACTATCTTGAAAACTTCTAATATTCATGGAGAATCATCCCTGCAAATTTCATCTGGCTGGTATAATGGAATCATGCTAAAACGCTCTCATAACTTGTGCAAGTATCAATATTCAACATTTTTTTATCAACACACAGGCTTATTATACGGGTGGTAAAAGCCAGTTTTTAAATTATTTGTGGTATCTAAATGCATAATTTGATGTGATATTTAAATGAAATAAATTATTTGTTGAAATAAAGATAAAAAATATTGTTATACACTCTTAAAACTATAATTAAAATTGTAGTACTTTAGAACAAACAGATAGTTCCTTTGTTTAGCCTGAAACCAATATTTCCTGTTATTGTTCAATAATCTTCTTCTTTCTTCTTCTTTTCAGCCTCTATTAATCCACTGCTGGACGTAGGCCTCTTCCATACTCTTCCATCTCTTCCATGTTCAATAATATCAGGTATTTATTTTTATAAAATAGCTCTTAATTAAAACTTCCAAAGGCGAAAGTCCATCGGGTTTAAGCTGGGGACATAAGGGGCTAGCTTTTGGAATCCCATGGCCACTCCATTGGCATAGGTAAATTATGTCGAAAAATGTTCTCGCGTAATGGTTCTCAATGTGGTCCCTTTGAATCATTAGGGGACTCTAAAATCATTAAGGGGGTCCATAGAAAATGAAAATCCATTTTGGACACATCTTTCAAGAGTTTACACTAAAGAAGTGTTTTCTTGAGAAATCTTTCAGATTTTCTTTCGTACAATGTACTTAGATAACTAAATCATTTAAGTATTGGTCGTTCCAAAAAAGGGATTCTAAATCACTTAAGATTCAATAAAGATGTCCGGATTCCATTTAAGGTAAATCGATATTTGGGAATGGTCTCCTTATTTCCGTCCTAAGAATATTAGATATATTTCACATCAGACTGTTATACACCGTTACGGAACCCTTTTTTTCAATTTGTGAAAATAATAATTTCCATCCCGCCCGCCATATTCTCAGTAAAAAAAAGTTATGTCAAAGATAATCAACAAAACTTTTCCAATATTCTCAGTTTTTTTGACGTCCTAGAGAAATATTATATGATTGTTGTGTTTGTATGTAGAAGGGTAACTGACTACTCGAAAAAAGATCGAAACTTTGGAATTATTCTCTATGGTTACGATTGTTTTCTCGCAAACATTGGTGTTGCCATTATGAAAAATCTTGGTAGATTTAAAAGAATCGAACTTTTTCTCTTTCTTTCCGTTTCGCCCCCGCGTTCGCTTACTTTATATTCTAGACACAAATTTAAGATTCGATTCGGAAGTTTAAAAAAGCCAATGTGTTATAGGAAAAAATTCACAATGGTGAAACGTAATAACCACCTACAGAAGCGAAATAAAATAAAAAGATTCAGCTGTTGTGATTTTTTTTTCTTTCTTTTTTACAGTATTGTTTTTTTTTCGGAAATGTTTTAAGTTATCTTGAAAATGTTTTAGTAAAATTGAAAGAAGATTTAACTAAATCTATGAAGGAACCAGTCTTATGCTGAAATATGTATATCTTATAATTTTTATAATATTTGCACACGATGTATACGGAGTTAAAGTTTTATAAAGGCGAATGAAGCTATTTTTTTATCCTTGTACGATAAAAAACCTTGAATTTGAAAAAAAACCTTCAATTTTATTTTTCATCATAAATAATTATTTTCTTAAATAATTAACAGTTTCAGTGTACATATTTCGCTTTCAATGTCGTATTTTGGAATGTATGTACATTGGTTTTCCAAAGTCTATAAATGATTTTCAAATATGTAGATATACATTCAATAATAAAAGCTATTTTTTTGGTTGTTCCTAAGTCATAAAAGCTTTATCGATATTGTTTTTTTTTTGTTTAAAGTTAGGTATTCCTAGAATAACAAAATTAAAATAATAGAGCTTTTGCAGTCGTAAGGGTTTCATATATTTTTATCTGCATAAAATAATAATTATTATGTAGTGTATTTAATTAACACAGTTTTTCAAAAATTTCGTCAATTTTAATCATATAACTATTCTGTCTTCTTGGGTGAATCCACATTATGAATCTATAATATTGTTAAGTTAAACATAATTGGAGTATTAAAAAGTGTTGGTCTGAGGAAAGTATCTATGAATAAACTACGTCAAAAAAGGAAAAATTGAGTCTTCAGAATGTTGATAGAAATAGAAAACCCTTTTAAATGTCATTTGACGTAAAGATGGCTCATGTCATGTCATATAATATGTGCGCCGCATAATTAGAATCCTATCTTTATAATATGTGAAGAAAAAGATATAAAAGTGGGCTCAAGAAATATGGAACATCAAAGATATGATGCTGGAGATGTTCACGTTGCTCTCTCTTTTGTTCACCGAATGGGAGCTGCGCATACATCGCCTATTTGGGTAGGTATATTAAAAGGGACGATTATTTTTGTATGAAACGGTGTATTTCATTAAAGGAACAACAGGGACTACAATAATATTACATGAGTCCATAACTGAGGACCTGAAG
The DNA here is from genome assembly GCA_963576905.1 of Mystacides longicornis. NCBI lineage: Eukaryota > Metazoa > Arthropoda > Insecta > Trichoptera > Leptoceridae > Mystacides > Mystacides longicornis. Next base: position 7,954,319 of record OY756426.1, read on the forward strand.
AGAGGAAATAGATGAGAATGCTTACTGGCCGCGATTATTGTAAATTACATAATCTCTAAGATCGGCTCAACAGATTCTTCCGATGTTTGATTATTAACTATTAAAAAGTTGAAAATGCATAAGAAATAATATTAATGTTAGTATGGAACGGATTTCCTGCGACGTCAACGCCATCAATGAAAAATTCTTTTGCAACAAAATTAATGTTTACCTGTTTACCTGACAAGCACTGATATTAAAAAATTTCAAATATATTTTAAAGCATTTTTGTATAAATTACAAAGCTGAAATCAATATTTTGTAAGGACTAAAGGACAACGTCTGTCGGGAAAGCTAGTCTCTAATATAAATGAAAGTCGGGTTAGTGCGAATACTTATAACTCCAGATCGGCTGAACAGATTCTTTCGATGGTTGATTTATTAGATTCTTCTCCGCTCCGGATAACAGAATAACTAATAAAAAATTGAAAAAAATGTTAATGTGGAACGGATCACCTGCGACGCGCCAACGCCATCGCGGGTAGTTCCCTCTCATTCTCGCATACGTGATTGCCGCTCTTACAGTAGCCCACCCCACTTACTCCACCACTCGAGCGTTTTAGAAAATATTCATACAAAGTCAACAAAATTATTGGGCACATTTATGTCGGTACCTACTTCATAGGTGAGGTAGAATGTGTGCGCGCGCATATATTCTCACGTTGTTCCTGCCTGAGCTTTGAATACGGATGAAATATGGATGTTTCAGAAATATTTTAACATTATTATTTTATAAGTAACTTAATCGGATTAATTAACTATGTATTTTTGTTTGGGGGCGCAGTGCACATATGAACGGGCCGCCTCTGATTAGGACTACAGGACAACGTCTGTCGGGAAAGCTAGTAATAATATAATTAACATGTGAACGGATTTAGTTCTGTGGATATTTAAATAAACGGATGGATATAGAAACTAGCATGGGATTGGTCCAGATGATGACATGTACGAGATAATAATTAATGAAGACCCTTCAGGGTAGGGACAAATGACAATCGTAAAACGATAACAATCAAAATTGAATAATTCCAATGTGGACATCGGAAGGGTTGAAAAATTGTAATTGGTTTCATTATTGCTAAGGGATGAAAAAATATCCTTTTTGGAATAAAACTCGCGGAAATGTAATTTATTTTTCGGTATATTCAAATACATACAAAAGCGATAAATCACATGGAATTTTAATAAAGAATGATTTATTTAAAATTTATTCGCGATGACCGGCATAGGGGGTTGAATGCGGTAGCTTCAAAAAATTATGTGATTTTTTTAACAATTGGTTTTGAATACATTTCTGTATTTGGAAGATAGGATTTTGTACAAAGGACTTCGATATTGTGACAATTTTTATAGTTTTATCACACACTGCTAGATCTGTCTGAGCATTAAATAACATAGATAAATAGAAAATATTATAAACATAGACAATATAAAAAAAATACAGCAAAATCCCCACAACGGAAAGCTCCGGGAAATCATTCAATGTCATTCTAAATCACCATGTCGCAAGTGTGCTTAACCTGGCGTCCAAGTCCGGGAAATCATTCTAAATCACAATATCGCAAGTATGCTTAACCTGGCGTTATCTCCTTTCAGCAGTTGCTTATCAAATTTGGTTGCTTAAATTCACAATTGCCAACATAAGTCTCATGATACCATTAAACATAATAATTTCTATCAACGAGCCAGAGTCTTAGTATAGCGTCTTTGCTTTGGTAGACTATGAAAGCGAATCCGACTCGTGCTGGGGACGTAGGTTTCGATATGTAGAACTGTTGAAGATTTATACATCGGGAAATTTGGGATTCGAAACGTGATCACGCTAAGCCAGCTTTCAAAACATTAGTGGAAAATGGTCGTAAGCCCGCAGTAGTTCTCTAAAAAATATTACAGATATTCTGCAAGATGTTACGGTTGTTTAGTTGCTTCAAATTGCTTTTTAGATTTACTATTCACCTACCTCAAACTATAAAAATCTATTTTGTCTCATAAAATATACAAAATGAAACAATCTAATGCTTTATTCACGATCTTTGAAACTTAAACAGTTGCTGTATAACCTCTTAAAGTACAATATAACCTTAGATAATTCATGCACTTAAAACTGTTTTATGGTTCTTTTTATAGCTTTATTCGCTATTAAAGAGAATAGATAATAATAGTAAATCATGTTGTTCTGTAATTACCGATGACAATTCACAGTCTGAATAAATTGAAAACCATAAAATCTGGGAACGAGTAATTAACAGACGATTCTCTAATTCCCAAAGATAATTAAGTTCTGTAACATAAAAACATCGGGTCACCACTTAATAGTTTATTTCATATCTTTATAATGAATCAAATTTGACCACAAACAAGCAATAAATGTCAACTATAAAGAGTGATAAAAATGGTCAATCTTACTGTCCAAGTTTTGATGACTTTTTAAAGTTCAAGTACCTAAAGAAAAATAAAACAAAGAAATAAATAATATTAATTTTTAATTATTATCGTTGAACTGTTTGGATTTCCCTCTTTATCTTCCTTTTCTTCCTAATTTTATTCTTTTCTTAAACTAATATGTCTATGAAATAAGCAAAGGCTGCATCACCCGAATACGGGTGCTAGCCTCAAAAAAAAAAAAAAAAAAAAAAAACTGTTTGGATTATTTACAAAATATAGAAATTATTTTTTTATTAATTTCAGGTATGAAAATGAATCTGGGCTCACCCAAAGTGCATACCTATAAAAATATTTTTGCATCTTTCACAGAAAGCAAAGCTTGTGCTGTGGAATGTGGTTGGCAACCCACGAACTTCACAATAAATGTCAGCGATTGAACCATCAACCATTTCTACACATATTTTCTATAGACATATTTTTATCTATTGCAAGATTCTCATGAGTACTTATAAATAAGCCGTCAAGCTTACAATAGACTAATCGTGTGAATTCTCACCGAATCAAATGTCCTTTTAACAATTCGATTTTTAAATTTGGAATTTGAATTTTCTTTATTCTTTTCACACTCTAGACTTCGAAATTCAAAATAAATAAAGATATTATTCTTATCATCGTTTCCTATCTTATACTAAATAAAGCAGGTACCCATAAAAATGCAATACGAATGTTCTAGGATGGTTCTCGTAGGGTAACGATGATTAACGCAGTGTGTTCATATATTGAAAGCCAAACGAGACGATCCGGTTAAATAAGAAAGTATTGAATTAGGAAGGGAGCGTTGTACAAATCCTCAGATCAAATAAAACGATCGCATAGTGAAATTGAAACGTATAAAATGGATGAAGGAGACAGATAATAAATAAATCGGCTACTGCTCGTATCGACGGAGAGATACGAAAGGCGTATCTCCATTGAAGTGTGCTCTTATTTGGAAGGAGTATTCACATTTTTTTTTTCAACAGTGACGAAGTATTTCGAATTAGTTCAATAAGCAAATTGAGCTTCTATTTTCAAAGGTAAGTAGAGTTTCTTAGGTGACGGTTTATGAAAAGCAAGTATATTACTTTGTGTTGTTACTGTTGTTCTATTTCAATATTATTTCCATAGAAAGCGTCGTCTTGTTTTGTTTGAAACGTTAACATTCTTCAGTGCTGGCATCAGACCAAAGATCAAGCACTATATTTCTTATTTTAAAACAAAGTATCTCTTACGGGAATAAGTCGGTATTTTTGCATGACGGAAAACGCCATGCACTTTTATAAATTTTTTACCATAGTGAAGGAGGTTTTCATTTAGCCTATTTATGCCAAATGACAGCTGAGCGAGTGCCATTCTTTTTTCATCAGAGGCATAACGTCAAAAATACTCTCATATTGCTTTCCAACTTTCGAAGGAATTTGGTATTTGGAGTTGGCGGATTTCATTGATGTTTTGCTGCCATAATTGTCAATGGTTTATCCATTACGCACAAAAATAATTGTTGTGCGGGTGCCTATTCTGCCTTCTCATCATGCAGTTGTACCTATGTCTGAATGGTACGGTGGTATAAATATTGGCGTACTTACTTCGTTCTGCAGCCTTATTCACGAAAAAGTTTGAATCGAACTTCGAACTAAACTTAGACTTAAACTTTTCTGAAAACTTTTCTAAATATCTAGTCATATAAGTAGTCTGTGATCTGTCAGATTTACTACCTGTCAGATTTACTCCGACTTTTCCAACTTTATTCATATTAAAATAATATTATTACAAATAAACACGCATATATGGCTTGTAAATACGGAATAAATCACTTATAAAGGCTGAAAAAGAAATTTAGATGGGCGAAATGTACATATATCTAACAGACAGAATTTTTGACAGCTCAATAAGTTGGAAAAGTCGGAGTAAATCTGACAGATCACAGACTACTTATATGACTAGATATTTAGAAAAGTTTTCAGAAAAGTTTAAGTCTAAGTTTAGTTCGAAGTTCGATTCAAACTTTTTCGTGAATAGGGCTGCTGTATATCTTTCCGTATTGTATTGACATTTGACATGACGTACTGACATACAAATTTTTTTGCTTATTATCTGCTTTGATTTGTTTTGTAAATGTAAATTTTACGGCCAACGGCAGTGTTTTATTATAAATAATTAATAATAATAATAATTCTTTATTATTTAATTAAGACATGTTACATAATATTATGTTCAGTTAGATTGTCTCTCCCAACTAGGCAATGCCTGTACTAGGGAGAAGATGAATTTAATTTCTTTTTAAACTTATTACAATAACAGTCGTTTAAAAGTTACTTTTTTACTAAGATAACAATATTCATCCACAGACATCCATCTACGCATACAGCCACTCACACGATGATCCTCCCGTCCACTCCAAAGCAACACCGTCCACCCACACAAGTGCCAACCAATAATAATAGCAAATAGCACCATATTTTTAGTATTTATTTATTGAGAACAATATAGACCTCGTTTCTAATGCGCCACGTCGCTTGTATGAATAAAATATCAAGAAAACAACACATCAACTCATGTCATTTTATTACTTAAGGTAGAGCAAGGGAAAATATAATCTATAAATAAATATTTCTCAAAGTTAAATCGTTTCCCCGTAAGAAGCACATCCCAAACCCAACAGTAGGAATAATATTACATAGTGGTGCGTGGAAAATGGAGTAAGAGATTACTTTATTCAAATATTAGTTTAGGCCGGAGATTCTATTTTTGTAACGTTCTTGACTTTTGCATATTTTTCTCTTTTATTTTTCTGACGAAATAATAACCAAGGCATATTCACTTCACTACTATTTCACTTAACTATCAATGAATGAACTAGATGCGTTAGAATGCATGTATGAATCGGGCTGCTATCATTGGCAAATGGCTGGTTATACGATTGTGTTTTTAACACTAGCAACATTGGACAGAACAGTATGATTGTTTTGTAATTTCAAATTCAAATTATTCTTTCCAAATCAAAGGTAGGTACGATCAGTCGAGTTTTGCTTCTAAATAATACATCCAAATGCATTTCTCTCATAATTTCTGGTCTGATATTCTTCTGTTCACAAATGTGGCTTGATCAATACTGGCGGTGGTAAGAGAAATGAAATGAAAGAATAAATAATTGAATAAGATAGTGTAATTTGATTCCAATTAAACAATGTTAAAACAAGTAGGTAGGTACCTACATAATAAAAATATTTTTAAGTAATTAACAATGAACAATTCAACAGATAAAAGCTAGCTATAAAAAAAAATATACCAATAAAAGGCAAGTATTACTTATTTTACTTTGATTTCTTAGATTGTAGAATAATATATCCATAATGAAATTGGTAGGCGATTTTTTCAAAAAGGTTTGCAATGTATATTTAATGTAAATAAAGCTTTTCTTTATACTATTTTAAAATATTCATTGTCTTTTGTGATATTATGTGGATACATTTTAAGGCAAACAAATAATAAGACAACGAAAAACTGTATTGGGAGATTTAGATATTTTTAAACTAATCTATTTTACTTTGATGAATCTTTGGAACGACTTAGTATATATAAAAAAACTGTTATTCGTCACATTTTATTCATCGACTATAGATTTCAGCATTATTTTTTATGAGCCAAAAACTCGACTCATAAATGGTGTCTCAAAAAGATGTATGAGATATGCTTTTGGTAAATGAATGTTATGAACGTACACTTAAAAGGTTTTTTTTTAATTTAAAGCTATGTAGTATTGGTAAATTATACGCGTTTTCATATTTTTTCCAAATCAAAATGTTCATGGCCTTTACAAGTTTTGAGATTAAGAACCTCAAACTAGTAGAAAATTGAACAATTTGACTAAATATTGGTCTTAAGGGGGCTAGAAGAAGGTAGATGTCTCGATGGCGAAGATCTTGATTTGGACATGTTTCAGAGCCGTGGAACACGTGTACGAAAAGCCCAGAAAAAAGAAGGTCCTAAACATAGGAAGAAATCTTGATCATTTTGATTAAAAAAAATATATAATTATAGAAACTAGATTTTTGGGTGATTCATCAAATTAAGGAGAATGTTTTACAAAAATAATATGCTCATTGTTTCATTGTTATGTTTGTTTGTGGCGCAGTGAAGGCTTACAGGTTGTTTTGGATCTCACGGAATAACAAAACCGACAAGTAAACAAGGTGTTTACTAAAAATAAACACCACCAATAAATTTCCTGGTCGGATCTCTTCATGGGAAAAAGAAAACAGGTTTATAAGAACACCACAATATTCTAAAGAAGTGTGTTAGGTCCATGGATGCTACAGACACGATATGTGTTTCGTATAATTTACAGTTTACGTTTGTAAAGAATTAGATTACGCAGACTCTTCCGCGCATTTGTGCTCCCAAATTTAAAACATTTTTTATTCTATACAGTAGCATGGGTAATTATTAAGAACGGCAGTCATTGACATGACTTAACACTTAAAAATTTAATATGATTGTGAATATAAGCCGAAATCTAAATAAAACGTGAGCCGAAGATATTAATAGATATGAAAATGGCAAAAATGGGGATATTACAAGATTATCCTCTTTGAAGTGAGGAGAGGACAAGAGGGTTGCAAGTTGCAATATTCTGAGGGTACTAGTCGAGGGACAAAGGTGGACTTTAAAGGGTTATGGATTTGAAAGTTGATAAAGACTCAAAGGGAGAAGATGAAAAGTGACATCAAGAAGATTGCTGAAGACTTATTTATTTATTTACTTTATAGATACAAACATTCTAAATAAGTTACAAAAATGTTGCCCAAATAGGCTAAGCCTGTGGTTGCAGAAGATACAAAACAAAGTTATCTGGAAGGTTACAGGAAATCCCTATGCTCAATTTTCAGCAATGGACGTTAATGGCTGTATACGTAAGTATTGGTTCCCAAAATTTATTTCAGCTCCCGCCAAAACGAAATACTTTAATGGGCTTATTACATCAATAAATGGAGAAACTTTGTAACTTTTGCGAGGCATAATAATTACATTATGAAGACGTATTATTACAAGCTGCTTTGACATGCATATACTTACCGAAAATGTCTCTATATCTTAGGTATCTTATATTAGTCTTAAACACTGACTGAATGATCGACTAACGTTTTTACGACATCCGACCTCTATTCTAAGTTTTCGTGACGCTGGCGTAAAGTAACCAGATTTTGCACGGAAACGTGTATAGCGCCCCTACAGAATACTTCGAAAAACTCCGAAGCCTGTAAAAAAATTCCGTGAGTTTATCACTTACGTTAGTGAGTAATATTCGGAAAAGGGATACCGAAGTGAATTGACACTGCGGGCTACGCATACACAAACATAATATGGCGCCATCTACACAATGTAGTAGTGTGTGCGTGCTGTTGTTTGATACGGGCGGTTACATACAACGAATACACCAGAGGTAGAAAAGTAAACTAATGAAGGAAATATGAATTAGGAGTTCTTTACAATGAACTTTTACCATATCTGTGTAAACAAAAAGTGTAAGATTCAAAGGCCATCATTTACACTATTTAGTGACGAATGATTTTGGATAAATTTGTGTTGTGCGTCTTTTGATTTCGATTAGACTCGTAATTGATGGCCTTTGAATCTTACATATTTTTTTTACAATCATTGTATGGAACAAGTAAATTAGAAAAATCTTCTACGTCAACTTTGTAGACTGTAGAGGGAGACCTTAGAAAAAATTGATAATGCAATAAAATAAGATTCTGCAGATAATTGGCATAACACAAGACCTAATCCAGAATCGTAGGTAGAGAATACAGCCTCCTCCGGACAAGAAGAGCCGACTCCAACAGCCAACAGAGGAAATAAGTTGGGAGGGTAACAGGAATAAAAATAAAATGTAACAAGAAGTCCGTCATATGGTGCCGGTCAACCTCTAGTTATGAACATATGTATATTGTATGAATTCAGTGTCAAAACAAACGCTTCGAGACTATAATTTCCGTTCCTAATAATTTGGCAAGCCATGGTGTTTTCGTGTTTACGTGGTTTAACAAGAGTTTATGGTGAAATAAGGTTTTATGGCTACCTGTCTTCTTGTACCGCAAATAAGCTGCTTCCTTCAAATTTGAGCCACTCGGCATCCACGCATCCCCTTCGCAGCGTCTATAGCATAATAATATACTTTTTTGATCTAAATATTTTATTAAAGAGAACATTACGATGTTGCGTTCAAATTTCTTCTTTATCATCCTTAATAAATTATTCACAAATCCTTAATGGGAGGAAAATGAGTGCGGTTTCTAGTCAGTGATTTTCACGTGATTATGTTTGAGAATTTGAGTCTGTCTGGAATTATTTACTCATTTTAATTACTCTGGAATTCTATGAGTTTCTGTATTTATCTTTTCAGAAAGGTTAAAAGGAACACTCATCATATTATTTAACTCAAATTAAAAATAAGCTAACAAAGATAAGTAGGTACCTGATAAGTATTAAAAAAGTATAAAAATTAATCAATTTAAATATATTGTATCACCCACACATTTCAAAAGTAAGAACCCAATTATTATAGTTCTTTTTTTAAAGGGAAATAGTTTGACATTATAGGGGGTAGAGTTTTTTTCATCCACCTCGCCGTGTCCTGTAAGGGGTAAGCAGAGAAAACGGACCTCCACTATTTTCTATCCAAGCTCACTTCTTGTATCGACAAACCATTTCTCATACAACTTATCCTATTTCTCTTACTTCTGACGTGGTCATGTCATTCTCTTTGTCATTCTGTTTGCATTCTTTTTTTCCACATGCCCAAACTTATTAACTTTCATATTCGTCACAATACTAACTTCCATACCACATTCCTTCCTAATATCCTCATTGCTTTCCATATCCCACAGAGTCTATCCTCATATTATAAGTAGGGCTCTCATCTATACTGCATTTATACTACATTCTTCTTGTTTCGTCCATGTCCACGTTTCACATCCATACGTCATTGATGGTAACGGGATTGCGTTTTGTACTAGTTTTTTTTTGCTTGTAGTGTGATGTTGTTGTTTCTCCTAATAGGTCTTAGTTCACCGCCCACTCTGCTACCAGCCACGTTCCTTCGTTCAATTTCTTTTTCACACTTTCCAGTAAAGTTTTTTCCAGTAAAGCCATCAATCGAATATCAACATGATTGATAAGATTCAATACAATAATCGATTGTTTAACGCCATCCCATTCAATTGATGACATGTTATATTTAGGCCATAAGTTATTGCCGTTATTGGTGTTTTCAGACTCTATGATTATGTAGGTAGCTATTGGCTGAATTGGTTACCAATCAATACTGAATATTGTATAAAGCATTTTAAACGTTAAGCTAAATAAATAATAAACATTTCATTTTACATCATCAAAAACATTTTAAAAGTTTGCAAAATAAATTTACAAAACAAATTTCCATAAAAGCGGTATTTGAAACAAATATAATTTGAACGGATGTAACATAAGCAGCTTTGGAAGGGAGTGCACGATGTGACAATAATCTTTTCTTATCCTGCGACAAATTTATAAGTATTTTCCGATAAACAATTTTGTTTATTACAATAATTTTATTTCTAAGCGAATAATCTTTCAACTTAAAAATACCTACAAAAATATAATATTGTTTCTTTTTTTTTATGAAAATATATGATTTGTTAAAGCTATATTTTTAGTTAAAATTAAATAACCCTTTACAATAACGTTATTCGGACAGTATAGGCGTGTGGTTGCGAGACTCTAACACTACATATCGGTAAAAATGACAGAAATGTTGGATATCTTTGAAAGAACAATGCTGCGAAGAATTTGTGGACCCTTGAGAGATGGAAAGCAATGGCGCATTTGACGCAAAGATCAGCTGTACACAATATATTAGCCCCCCAACATCTCCTCGCATATCAAGCTGCTTATATTGAGGTGGGCTGATGGACATGTACAGAGGATGCCCGACTCGTGGCTCCCCAAACGCATAAGGTCTGGACACCCGGGTGGAAAGCGAAGGGTTGGAAAACCGAGACTGAGGTGGGAAGACGAGGTGAAGAGCGATAAAGTCCAACTGTCAGGGATGAACTGGAATACGGCGCCCGGGGATCGGCCCTGTTGGAGGCGAAAGGTAGCGGAGCGCCATCGGAGTAAGTGATATTTTTAGTACCTACCAAACTTTCGACTGAAACTTTTGTATACTATTTATTGGTATTATGTAAATGACGAGTTAGCAACTTATTGATCTTTGACAAACTTATGTTCGACTTTTTAATGATAAGTTTAGACCATGCATGATTAAGACCGTCTTCTTTTTTTGTCTAGGCTTTGGCGACGACTTCTGACAGAATCTATTACCAGTTAAATCAATTAATCAATACCCCCTGACTGACTCCTTTTAAGGGCTTAGGGAGGAAACAAGAGCTCTCACATTTATAGCATTCCCAGTTAGGTCAGAATATATCCATGTCGTTTTTACTTCAAATAATAATATGTACACCGGGTAAAATCCTGCATCAGAATCAACAAAACCATTTGATTTTCAAAGGTATAAATTGTCCTATTACGAAATATTTGTTTAGAAAAGTATACAGTGAAATATTTTATAATGCTATCCTTATTGCAGTGATTTATGCGGTTGGTAGTAAGTACTTGTAGAACGAAACCGTCGATGAAACTGTAAAAGGTAGTAAATAATAGCGTTTAAACGACGTCCTATTTCCTTGTTAGAGTCTACGACCTTAATAAAACCTTACAGCGACACAAATAACTGTCGTTTCGCCCCATAAGCCTCTTTATCTAGGAACGGGGCGTTTAGTGCAGCGACGTACATACATACTGTTCTATGGGAACACCGTGAAAGGTGGCGACTATTATAACGTAGTATAAGTCTTTAAGTAAAATCTAACAATACCGTTGAGATTACCTAATAAAATAATTAATCTATTGTATTTACATTGTTCTTACTTGATTTTGATTAAACTCATTTAGTTTCCGTTTGAACTAAGCATATGTTTCCATACAGTTTGTTATTTTCCCATGTGAGGGTTCTTACAACTAGTTAACTAGTGTTTAAGAAAACAGACGATGGAGTGGTGTATTATGTATACGAAGATACATATGAAAATGAATGCATTATATTTAAAACCCTGGTCATCGATATCGGAAAGAGCTGATTTATAATCTTAGAAGCTACATCCTGATATTGGCTTAAAGAAACCGTTGGACGCCTTCTTATAAGGTCACTCTTCTTCAGTCTGTGCCAAGTTTTTTGGGCTCCTATTGCGCAAAGGGGCGATGACCAATCTGGGGAAGATATGGAGGTGCAGAGTGAATAGGTTACCCACGAAAATCAGACTGCTGAAATCTCTGGTGTTCTCAATATTCCTATATGCTGCAGAAACCTGGATCATGAAGTCTCGTGATCGATCTAGGGTGGACGCTTTCGAGATGTGGTGCTGGAGACGCCTCCTCCGTGTATCGTGGACGGAACACAGAACAAATGACTCCATCTTGGCAGAACTAAATGTCAGAGAACGGCTGTCCATGGTGTGCACGCGACGTGTCATACAGTTCTTCAGACACATTGCGAGAAGCGGAGATGATAGTTTTGAGAGGCTTCTCCTAACCGGAAGAATAGAGGGCGTCAGAGCTCGGGGTCGGGCTCCGATGAGATGGAGCGACCAGGTCAAAGAGGCAACGGGTGGGACCCTATGGGAGGCCCTACAATTGGTGTTGGACCGGGGACTTTGGGGACGGCTGGTTGGGATGGTGGGGAGTGGTGATGGTCACGATCCTCAGCAGTGAGGATGATGATGATTGCGCACAGTAAGTCTTATATGGGTCTTCTACTCTTTTGCCCCCTCTCAACCCAACAGACCAGAGTCGAGCACTATTTGGAGTGATTTAAAATCAAAATAATTTTGGAGTGATGTGTCTATGCATTCCACATACCCTAACCAACTCGTCTTCGAGAGTTTGATAAACCGCGTTAGATTTGATACAACTCATGATGATAGCATGTTTTTCAGACACCATTGTCACAAACAGAACTATCTGCCGTTGTATTGCAGTAGGTAGATAAGTATAAAATAATGACATAAGCTTATTGAATAAAAATTACGATAATCACAAGTTTATCATTTATTTATTTATTTAATAGACACAGCCACAGAACACTGAACAACACAAACAAAAAAAAACATGAAACAAACACATAGAATCTCAAGTGCTCCAATAACAGGCATCTCCCGCATAGCTATTGTGCATAGTTAGGTGGGTGCAATCAACGTCTGAGCATTCAAATTAAACCCATGCATTAAAAAAAACTTTTCATTGCGAACTTATTTAAAAAAAAAACGAAAGAAAAATATATATGACGCAACGCATGAAATAACGTTAGATATGCGTACTAAAAGTTTCGAGATGTAATCCTTAAAAGTAAATAAAAATCAGACCCTCAAAAATGTGGGCCATTCTCCATTATTATTGTTATTTCATACAAATTTCCTTGGTGGTGTTGTTTCTTAAGATATGTCATCATTAATAATCCAACCAAAAAGTAAGGTAGGAGATCACACATTAGCTGAAATATTTGTTGAAAACAGGAAAGAAATGGATTGGTCAGAAAAATAAACATCAAAGGGAGAAAAACTGTTTCATACTGCAGCCCTATTCACGAAAAAGTTTGAATCGAACTTCAAACTAAGCTTAGACTTAAACTTTTCTGAAAACTTTTCTAAATATCTAGTCATATAAGTAGTCTGTGATCTGTCAGATTTACTACCTGTCAGATTTACTCCGACTTTTCCAACTTTATTCATATTAAATTATTATCTATAATGAAATAATGCTAAACATATTTTATAAAGAAAGCTTACACGAGCTTCGTTAATTTATTACGGAGTTCTAAAGAAATGATTATTTTTTGGAATTCATTAGAAATTAAAATATCTATCTCGAAAGAGTGATAGCTTATATATTTATTTTTTCATGGAAGAAGGAATGTTATTGCTTGAATTGTCAATCAATTAATCAATTCTCCCTCCTACACCCCACTCAGGGGCATAGGGAGGCAACAAGAGCTCTCCATTGCGCTCGATCTTGCGCAATGTTTATGACCTCCTCCCACACTATGTCCATGTCCCTCAGCTCTGCTTCGAAGGAGCGGAACACAGTGTGAGAGGGTCTTCCTCGTCTTCGGGACCCTGATGGGAGGAAGAACAGCGCTCTTCTCGGCCAACTGTCATTCGGCATCCTTAACACATGTCCCAGCCATGTCCATCTCCTCCCCACAATGGTAGAGGTGATGGGCTCACGCTGGGTGCGCCGGCGTATAGCTTCGTTCGTGATGCGGTGGTACCATCTTACGCCCAGAATTCTCCTTAGGCACTTCATTTCAAAGGATGAGACTTTTTGTGCCTGGGCCTTGGTCAGGTGCCAGGACTCACACCCATAAAGGAGAATGGGCAACACACACGCATCAAACAGTTTACATTTCGTCTCGACACTAAACGCCGACGCCTTCCATATTTTGGTCATGTTTTTGAAGGCGCCACTTGCCATACCGATACGTATCGGGAGCTCAGCCCCGAGGTCATCAGTGGTGGTAATGGTTGCTCCCAGGTACTTAAATTTATCCACCCGGGAGACCTGGTGACCGTCGATGGTTATTGGTAGCTGTTTATCGGGGCAGGCATTACTCGCCATGAGCTCTGTCTTACTGGCATTGTCTCGAAGGCCGAGGCGTGCTGTTCAAGGGGGTCCCCCTTTTTAAATATTGCGACGATGGATCCATTCCGCCAATCTTTTGGGCACCTCTCCTCTTCCCACGCCATTTTAAATATATCGAGAAGTGGTTGGCCAAGGGTGTCTATGCCTTGTTTGAGGAGCTCTGTGTGGATTCCATCGTCTCCTGGCGCTTTGTTGTTCTTCAATCTCATCACGGCCAGCACCATCTCGCTGTGGGTCGATGGATCTTCACATATCCCAGTCACCTGAGGTATATTCAGACCCGCCAACTCTTCCTCAAAGTTTTACCAAACTTACCATTATGGGCGCAGAAAGCTTTTTGAAGGCGGTATATTCAAATGGAAGGTGGAGCTGGAAATGGCGGGATATAAATTGAGAATATATTAATATTGTTTGACTTTGATAATAATAGAAAAAACTTTGTATACCTACATATATCGACATTTCAAATTTGACGTACCCATCCATGTCATTGTTTTTGAAAGAAAATTTTGAATAGCGCTCACTCATTCTTTGACAATTGAACCTTAATAATGTTCAAACTTATAATTTAAATAAGTTATGGTCGAATTTCGAGCACTGGACGACCACTAGTTGTCATATAAACCATAGACTTACTGTCAAAATCAATCAATATGTATTTTCCATAGTTGGATTGATTTTGTCATTCGTATGAAAAATATGTTAAATATAGTACATAGTTCGCGTGGGGTTGTTGTTTTAACGAAAAAACCGCTGATTGTCCAACTTTAACAAAATTTATTTCAGAAGAATAATTCTGTTGTTAAGAGTTTCTAAAACATTATCTCTGTTGTTTGACGTTTCAATTCCGTTTCATATCATAGCAAACTCAAAACAAGTCTGTGCTGTAACAAGAGCTAAGAAAACTTTTCAAGGTTGGAATCTTTATGCGCGAAATGTTAAACAAAACGAATTATTATTATTATAATAGAAAGATTCTCATTAAATCAGAATCATCTCATTCGTGGTTGTAATAACAGAAAAGGTTTATTTTCCAACAAACCCGATGAGGTTGTACTAAGTGAGGAGAAGTTTGCTGTAATATGCCTCCGTCTGCCAATATTGACAGAGATTTTTGAGATTTACGGAAACCTCTCGTCAAATTATTACACAATTAAACGATCTTATCGTTAAGAAATTTGATTCAAAGTATTCGCATATCTCCGTTTTAAATAAATCTTCTTAATTTATTTACAAAATATAACTTGGGACCAACCATCGCGAAAAAATTGCTCATATTTGATTATTTTTTCAAGATTTTTAAGAGAAAAAATTAAACCATCTAAAATATCTTGATCTAGAGGTATTATAAGAAGAAGATTTTTGAAGACGTAAAAAGAAAAACTCATGAATTATTATTGTGTATCTGAGAAAGAGCGTAGTCGAAATTGATGTATTCATTTATTTCTTTATAAAAGACACACTGAACAACACAAACAAAACAAATCATGGCACAAAAACTTCAGTGATTCAATAAAAGGTAGTTAGTTATCTCTATAGGTACACTTGAGCATTCAAATGCTGGTAATAATTAAATGTTAATAAATAAATCTGCAAATTGAAGACTCGTATTTTTATTTTATACATTTACAAAAAAAAAGTAAATTTAACTGGAAGTTATTGTCTGATGACGGTCCAATGCACAATCTTTTAGTTAACTCGCTTTCCAATTTGTTTATTAACTTTTCCGATACGAATATTGCGATTGAATATTAAGAATTCTCTTCCGATAGACAATTGGAACTTAAAGAATATCTCAGAACGTGTTTATAATGTATTGTTTAAGAAGTTTTATTAGTAGGTGCTGTATGGAGAGTTAGTTTTGAGTAAGACAGTTGCACAGAATATATTAGGTATTAAGATTTTGCTTAGCGTGAATGATATCAAAAGTGTATTTGTGTTGACTTTGTGTGAGCCCCGATTTATTTAAAAAAAAAAACTATTCATATTTTAAAAGTTACTTATTTAATGTTTACATAATATTTTTTTTCAAAATATGTATGTATTAAAATACGTTATTTTTAAATGAACTCACTCAATGTGAACTCGAAATTCATTTTTGACATCTTTCTCCCGACTTCCAATACGCTGTAAAGTGTGTGCGAGTATCAAATACGTAACATTAAAGCAGTGTTTGTAATGTTTTTTTTTATTGATTTAATCTATTTTTTCTCCTTCTCTATATAATCTATAAGTGTGCGAAATTTCATACTCCTCCATCTGCCCAATTTTCGTAAAAATAGTCACAAAGTTTTTCCTTTTATATTATATAGATGATAAACTTACCGATTTTTTTATTGTAAGAGGTAAATTATTAGAGGCGATGAAATCAAGCGGTAAACATTCTCGGAAGGAAATTCGGTGGTTTAATCCCGTTGTAATAATAACACATTATATTTTACATTCAATTGCTCAGAAAGAAGGCTTCCACTAAGAAAATAATATAAAGAATTTATTTTGGATTCATTTCAGGCTGTTTCTTACTGGAGGGAATATAATATATAAAAGGAGAAATTTTATAAAAGCACCTACCTACCAATTAAATCTACAAAGCCTCCCGTTCCAAGCCGTTAAGTTTACCAATTTCGTTCCAGAGACCCTTAAAATGGAAAAAAAATAAACGCACCCTTACCTATTTGGTTATAATAATGTGAGTCAAGCTTTTGATAAAAATAGATGTCTGCTCTTATGTAGCCAAGGAAGTTTATTGTCCGCATGATTTATATGAACAGTTTCTGTGAGTTATCTGTAACTACTCTAAGAATTTGTTTTCTTTTGTTGAAATACTGTCATACTTCTCTCAAAGAGTAACTGGAGACAAAAGAGGTTTATATATAAAAATGAACCTATAAAACCTTTGCTATTATGCTTATCTCAAGATTGTCTTAAAGCAGTGTTGTAAAAAATGTTTTAAAAAGTTGTATCCAGAAATACATTATTACATTTTATATTCACATTTTAATAATTTTCTAACGAAATTACTAAAATATTAATAAAATAAAAATAAAACCCAGAAGTTCATCAAATATGAAGAACCTATATTTATCTTCTCAACAATGGTTTCCTCTGGAAACTATTTTATGATAGAATTGCTCAGAACACTGGTTGACTGACTGATTGAATGACCGACTTATGCCGCCTACCCAGCTATTTACCTTTGGCCACTCTACACACATCTATGAGGTGGTGTGTGTTTTTGTACAAGATCTTTCCGTGAATATCTCTCCAGTACTGATCCCCTATTCTCTGTTTTATCGGAAGTTAGTCACTGTAGTAAAGTGAGTATTACACGATAAATTTTGTATGGGAAACGTGTATAGCGCCGCCACAGAGATATTTCTAGAAACAAAAGCGATTCTCGCATTCGATACGTATAGACGTTTTTCCTACAAAATGCATCGTGTAATACTCACTTTACTACCGTGACTACCTTCCGATAAAATTGAGAATAGGGGTGCTGTTCCGAATATTACTCATCAACGTAAGTGAGAAACTCACGAGAATTTTGTATGGGCTGCCGGAGCTTTCCGATGTATTCTGTAGGGGTGCTATACACATTTCCATAGAAAATTATATTACTTTACGCCAGCGAAAAAGTCACTGAAACTTTGAATCTATATACTGAGAATGAGACAATCTTATCATAAGTATGAAAAAAGTCATAAAAAATATAATATGAAAAAATCCTTAAAAATATAGTTATAATGGAGGTGTTTATCTATTTACATGCATACATTATCTGTAGACCTGAAGTGGGATTAATTAATATTAGGTTATCAGTTTCAGGTGGAAGTTCTGAATATTCATGATGAAATATAATTTAAATAATGGTAATTCATGCAGTCAGTAAAGTATATTCAAACACATGTGTTAGTTATATAATATACTAGCTAATACCCGTCTTTATAGGATAGTCAGGCTTGATTAGTAGGTTATTAGAAAGGCTATCTAGCTTAGCTTCCCTTGCTTTACAGATCATTATGAAAAGGCTTAAGCAGTAATGTATGTAACTGTCATACGGACAGAATAAGAAGAATGTCACTTTCACAATTCATAGAAGAATAAGAAAATTTTTATAAAAAGGAAAGAAGAAAAATCATAGTCCACACAACAATAATTAAAGGAACCTTCCTACTTGAAAGTTTTGTTGAACTATGTATTTATTTAAAGCTGAATATTTCTCTCTTGGTCTTAGCTACATTTTCTGTATTCAAAGTTTCACAAACTCCCTCTGTGGGTGAAATCCCTAACAAATTTAAAGGGTACTGTTTTACCAACTGACCTTGAGGTAAGAAATAATTTTAATGATATTTGAATTACATTTACTTGTATTTTAAATCAATCTTCAACTTTTTAAATACATTTTCATACCGTAATACTGCGATTCCGTGCAACATTTATATGAGTAATTTTTTTTCAAAAGATGGCTATCTGTGTCTATTTAATTATCACTATAAGGATCCTAAAATGATAGATTAATAAAAAAACAAACCTTGAATAATTTTAAGTAAATACAGAAAACGAAAAACGAAAAAAGTGTATTTCAGAACGCTCTGAGAGATTTTGCACGGCTCTGCGAAGAAAAAATCTGTCGTTGGTTTGTATTTTAGGCCTGCTGCTATGACTTACAAAAATACGTAGCATTTTTATTATTGTGTGGATATATTATTATGAACTTATAAAACGTCATTTGCCGCAGGGCTATGTGGGTAGAACTCACGATTCATAGAAAATCACGCACTACCAACCCCATACACAGGGCTTACTTCGTTCTATTCCTATAAATGTGGGTTTAGACAATATTATTATAAGCAAAGTTGTGAAATTTTACTAAAATATACAAAAAAGTCTACCTCAGGTCTTTGTTCTATTATCTGATTTTATTCTTCGATTCTACTATCTGAAAGACTGTCTAGAAAACCTAGAACATCCGTCTACGAAATGGCCATATCGTGATCGTCTAGAAACTAACCTAAGGACCCAAACGTTGTGGTTTTAGTCTAATTGAGATTTATTGTTCAACTGGATAATCCTGAAACGTAAAATAGTCTGATTAGTTCTGAAATAAAATATGATAAAACATCATACTTAAATAACGATTATTTAAATAATATTTCTTCGTTTATTTGTATTTAATTTGCAATAATAGCGATATAAAATAAATAGATAAATATTGCACAATTTCTCGTCACATCGTGATTATATTCATTCTGTAAATAATTTATTAGTTTTATAACAACTAATTATACCTTTTTCGAATGCCCTTCGAATTTGAAGGACAATTCTGGTCAGCCACGAGTACATTATGTCTTGTAAGATAATTTTGCCTGTTATTACAAAATAAAGATCCAAAATCTACTTATTTAATACAACTACAGTTTCAAATTCTACAATTCTATCTACAACCCCCCCCACCCCCCACGAGAAATAGGCCCCTAGGCCCGCCTATTTCAGATTTCAGCCGGCCTAAACAAGTGCTGAATCTACATATGTGCTGTTAGACTAATTCGCGGATAAACACACATAGATTAAGGTATCCATAAATAAATAAGCATGCACCAAATACATAAAATATAGGTTAGAAAATACAAAAAATATAGTTAAAAGTCTCCCGCCAGACGTTGTCCTGTAGTCCTGAAAGGTATCTTAATCTAATACCTAGGTACTTTAAACATTGTTAATCTATTAGTATTAGTTTCAAAATGATGAAATTTGTATCAAAATTTACACAAAAACTTTACTAATTGATTACCACTACTTATGAAGTTACCATCAGACAGATTTGGAGTAGGTATCACTCACTTGTTCAAGTTTATAGTCTAGACTAGATGAATTACATTTTAAATAAGATTGAATATTCATAAAGTGCTTCGGAAATTTAATATTTTATGTCAAATTGCACACAATAATTATTTTAAAATAAATTTTTCATGACATTGAACATAGTTTGTTTGTCCAAAAAATATTAAAACATACGAGTATTAAAATTTATAAGTTGTTGAACATGCATTTTTCTTGGTGGAAGTAATTTAAATAATAAAATTTAAATAAAAAACTTTTTAACTATTCCACAAATTTATTGTACCTGACATGATTCGAAGGGGCACGCCCTTCATGGTCACAGGTTATTTGAAACTTTCGAGTATTATTACGAATATTATTTTACGAGTATTATTCTCGTTTGTTTCAGATCACCAACCTAATGGTTCGAGTGCCGCCGAGACATAACGACTTCAACTGGAATTTACCCCTGTTTTAGTGTATTGAAATCTGTGTTTGTGCAATAGTGTTGTGTTTTTACATTTTTTTTTTTTTTTTTTTATGTATAATACCTTTATGTATCAATATTATACTATTCTCGATCATTTATCGTGTTTACTCAATCACCAACGATATTATAATAATTTTATACCTACCAACAAACAAAACCATATACATTTTGTATTATTAATTTTGTAACTAGTAATTTTATTATCAGACCATATTGTTTATATCAATAATAAGTTCACTCTTAAAAACTGTATACCTACTCAATATTATGAACCTCCAGTATATAGATTTTTTTTTTTTTGTCTTTTCTCATAACTTTTATTGTTGAACATTATACCTTAATTTTCCCATTTTTTTTTTTTTGATTTATGTACCTATATATATATAAATAACCTTTATAAATATTTGTACCTATCATTATTTCAAAATCGTAAATTTAACATTCTCTCTCTTTTTTTCCAACTAGCATTATATAAATTCCCATAATAAATAAACATCAAAGTATCACATACCAAAAGTTTATCACCCCTGTAATATCTGTATATTCACTAGTGTTTGTACCTTCTTTGTTTCAAATTTAGTTTCTTAGTCTCCCGTGACCATGTAGGACGTGTACCTACGAAACTAGTCGGGAAAATAAAAATTTGTGGATAAGTTAAACATTGTTTTATTTGAACATTATTTTCAAATATATCCATCAAGAAATGCATGTTCACGAGTTGGTTAATTTTATTATTATTTTATTTTTTTAATGAATCTGTGCTCACTCAAAGTGAACACAAATACACTCCTTGACTCTTTCACAGTAAGCTACTGAAAGCTTGTGTCGTGAAAGAGGAAGATGGTCGGCACCTGGGATCGAACCCACGACGTCCGCACCAAACACTTCGTAAAAAAACGCGACCTGACAAACTACAACACGCGACGGATATCAAAAATTAATTAACTTGGAAACGAAATTGCGATAAACTAAGTATAGATGGAGAGATGTTTTCTGAACGAGATCTGACATTGAAATGAAGTGAACAAAAATCAAAGCATTCATCTCAAAACAGGAGAATTTGCCTTCTATACTAATTTATTGTAAACAATAAAAATTTTAATGGTTTCCTGGACATACATTCAGTGCGTAAAAATACCAAACTTTCTAATCCGCCATAAGCTGACAAACAACTGTTTTTCAAACCCATCGCGTTCCCAAACTTTCAAATAATGACTTAACAATATTTTGAATAACAAGATATGAATAAATCCCTCACATCAGGCTTTCACAAATCGTTTTTATTTTAAATATTGATTATTAATGCCTGATATGTATATTCCATATGAATAATTGTTGATTATGGTAAAACGATTAATTATTATGACTGAACACGAAAAATATTTCATCGTCATGAATTTCATATTAGACGGTGGAATTAAAGAATTGAAATTGTATTCGAATAAAAAAGAGATTGTGGTACGTTTTAATGAAAAAAAAAATGTATAAATTTGTAATGCAAATTGGGAACAAAGCGTCTACAGAGATTTCCATTTAATCCAAAAGGAATAATATTTCGTTTGATTTGGATTATATTGCGTTCCACTTTTTTTATTACATATTCAAAAGTTTAATGAATTAGACCAGATATTTATAAATTTCCTTTTTTTTTGTGTATTTTTAGGTTTCGTCATCTCGTATCAATTATTGAACAGCTTCATCCCAGTCAAATCCAGTATATTATCGCAATGTTGCCTCCTTATTTTTATTTTTTATTTATTTTAATACATTACAGAGGACAACAACTATATATTAAAAGAAGAAACAATATAAATTTATAGCCTTAAACTAAGTTGACTCTAACTGGGGTTTAGAGTTTGTATCTAATATTAATTATTCATTTTTTTTATAATACAACGAAATAAGAAAATTGGCGCCATCTCACATTGCTCGCGAAAGTTATATTATGTTAGGATTGTTTGGGGATTGAAAATTACGCTTCAGCGTTACAGAATCAGAGTTGAACTACTTTAAAATGCTAACATTAATGAGCAACAATTATAAATTATATTTTTATTGAAAACAATAGCGTTTAGTAAATTCATAAACTTACATCCGCGCTTTTCTTTGAATCCGCTACGTTGAATAATTTGAAAAACAGCCCCAAGACAACTACAACTGTAAAATTTTCCCTCAATTATCATTATTTCGCGAAGATTTGTACCAACACTTCAGTTGCTGAGAAAACTTTATTTCTTGCTTACCGCGAGAAACTCCCAAAGAACTTTTTAGTTTTGCCAAGAATGAATTATGTGATATTATTATTATTACCAACTTTTTGAATAATATAAGCCGCGATATTTATTTTTGAATTTTCAGAAATACTTCGAACGTTGCTGTCAGTGGTGTGCAATGAATTTGGAATTATACCAGATTACAAAAATGTTTTTTGTTTCAAGTAGTCATTTCGCTCGAAAGAGAAGAACGTTTTAGAACCAGCACGTGTCCACTGTCCATGATGGCGGACACAAGATTTGTAAAAGAAGTTTGAGATGGCATTCCACAATCTGGCTGGCTTCCAGGATGACCAGCCAAAAGATGGAGGGATAGTTGGGAGTCAATGTCATAAAAGGCAAATACAGCAGGAACATAACAGGCCAACAGGCCTAGTAGAAGAAGATGAAGATATTGTTCTACTAACGTTCGTTTTTGTTAATAAAATACTGTTGGTATTAAAGAAGCTAGTCATACAGTAAATATTTGTATTTATTGAGGTTATTGGTATTTTTATCCGAAACGTTTTATAAGGTGGATACCTGCATTGTTTAAATTAAAAGTGGTTGGTAGCCTATTGCCTAGTTGTTAACGACACCGGATTTTATACTGTTTCGTGTGGAGGTCGTGGTTTCAATCCCAGGTCGTGGGTTCAATCCCAACCTTCCTCTTTCACGACACAAGATTTAAGAAGCTAACTGTGAAAGAGTCAAAGAGTGTATTTGTGTTCACTTTGAGTGAGCACAGAAAGATGCATTTCATGAATATTAATAAATTTCGAATATTCCAATATACAGCTATTGAAATATTCGAAAATTCGTTATACTTTTTACCAAAACTCATCGGTAAGGATACATCACGCCACTGCGTCGAGTATAACATTGATTGTCAAGATTACTTCTTTGAAAAAGAAAAACAAAACATACGTTATGACTAGTGAGATTGAGTGGAAATTGAAAAAAGTCTATGTTCATAATGTACAACAGCCCTTGAAGTAAATTTCCGTTTTAGTCAGCCTAAAATGTTCGTATTTTCGTCACAGATTTTACGAGCGTTTTGCTTATTTCAAGCCGAAATGATTCATATCACGTAGAAAATGAAGGTGTGGAATACACTGTTGTAAGCTGTTTAGATGCACAAAGCATAAGAGACGTGATGTAATTCAATATTGAAACAATGGTATCACAACAATGCAAAAAAATTGAACCAAATATTTTTAAAGTACATAAGAAATATAGGCTTTTCATTTATGATAAAAGCAAGGCTCTATTTGATAAAAAAAATCATTTTTCCGGATTCCCCCTTTATGATTGATTTCTTTATTTAACAGTTATTAAACCAAGCTCAAATCGAGAAGTTCAAGGTCAGAATTCTTTATGTGTTATTTATTTATTTTTTTACCCATCACGCCGTCTCCCCTCGTGTCCCCGGGTAGGCAGAGAGAACGGACCTCCACTCTTTCAGGATAGATCCAAGCATACTTCTTTCGCTTCTTTCACCAACATAACATTTCTCATACACCCTCTCCTATTTTTCTTGCTTCTTACCTGGCCCTCCTTGAAGACGGAATAGATCTGTTTGCATTTATTATTTTCACATGCCCAAACCATCTCAACTTTCATCTTTGTCACAATACTTACTTCCATACCACATTACTTCCTAATATTTTCATTCCTTTCCATATCCCATAAAGTTTTTCCACATATTCTTCATAGAGATTTCATCTCTACTGCATTTTTTATACAACATTCTTTTTTTTCGTCCATGTCCACGTTTCACACTGATACATCATTGATGATAACAGGGTTACGTTATGCACTAGTTTCTTTGCTTGTAGTGAGAAGTTGTTGTTTCTCATCATAGGTCTTAGTGCACCGTCCACCCTGCTACCAGCCACTTTCCTACGTTCGATTCCTTTTCACACTTTCCATCCCGACTAAACATGTTTCCTAAATCCACTTGCTCAAGCCATTATGACGTTATTTTAACTTTACGTTAGACGTTATTTATCTGAAACATCTATTTATTCGTGGTTGGTCTGCCTTTGAATAGACGACACCGGTTATTGCTAGACCGACTGTATAGAAAATAGTTGCGCATTTTATCTGAGATGTTGTTTAAAAGAAAATATATAAATCATTAGATTGACGAGTTCAATAGACAAACAAAATAAGCAACTGAACAAAATTTAATAGAACCTCGATCGCTTTTGTCTATTAGTTAACTCATGCAATCCTGACAATGTCAAGGTGGGTTAAAATAAAAGAGTCGTCATTCAGTTTAGTTTGGTGAAAGTTGACTTATTCTAAAAGAAGTTAAAACGAACTTTTACTAAGTAGATTTCAGTCGAAACTCCAGTTTTGAGTTTTCAAAGCCTAACGCGTATTATTGTCCTGTTTCCATAATATTGTAAAAATAATAAAAGGAAATAAAGTATGGCGATGAGAAGAGGGTGCGTTCACAAGTAATGGGGGAGACCTTAGTGCTGTTATAGGAACACCTGCTGCCGGAACCCCGATTCAGGTGCTTTTGCGATGGAGAGTTGACTTTGTGCGGTGGTTATTGCTTTATACACTAAGAGTGGAAGGCGAGGCGAAAGCTGGCTAACCAACCGTCTGTTTTGATTTCATATTCGTAACAGTAATCGGATATATCTCCAAAGGTCTGGACAAAGTGGTTGCGCGGTTGGAAATGTTTGAAATTATTCAATGTTTTGAGGAAACACCTCCAATCGTAACTTATTGAAGGATGTTTTGTAAGAAAGTGAATGAAATAAAAAATAACCGGGAAAGGGGGAGGGGGGGGGGTCGTAAATTTATTTCACACTTTCTTTATGCCATTACCAATTGATTTAAAATAAAATTAACATTATTAGGCTATTTCGAATAAATCAGGGGGAGGGGGGGGGGTGCCACCCTTGCCTCGGCAAAAAATATTCTCAACGTCTACGCCAGATAAAGTGTTCTGGGAACATTAATATCATAATGCTATATTGTCACGTGATGTCATCGTTCTTTTACTTGACCACTGACCTGTTGATTTCTAAAGCATCGCCCAGAGATTTTTTTTTCTTCAAGGTATGTAGTTTCTTCAAGTTTTTTAAGTTTTTTTTTTTTTTAATATGGGCGGTAAGCAATTAAAAATATTCATTATTTCAACAATATAGCAGCACCAATCATAGGCTAAAGACCGGGAGAGGTGGAGGGAGTTGATGGGAAGGCATGGCGGTCGCGATCCTAGGCATCGAGGGACCGACTGAAGAAGAAGAAGATAGCATAATAGTTTATTATATAAGATATAATGTGGTGGACAAAACTTATTCATTATAATTAATGAAATTGTTCACATTAAAGCTCGCGTTATTCACGTTTTTGTCCTTGTAGGTTTGTTTCGAACCAATTGATATATCATCGTTTTGGCTCAATAAAGCACATAGCGTGTTTTATCCTAAACCACATAACTCATATTGGTTCGTGCGTAGTTTGGAATATTGCGTGCTCTTTTGTTTAGCAGAATAATATACTTCATGAATTTTGATAGAAATTTAAGTAACGGATTCCGAATAATTTCAAAAGCTTACATATAAATTGATATTTTAGCAATGTTTTGCACAAAAAAAAAACAAAATTCTTTTTACAAAAAAAACTAAAAGGCTTTTTTTATTTTGTACAATAAAAGGTTGATGTTGTTTATTCGTTTAACAAGAAAAATCGGAAATTTGACAAATGTAAGTTATTGTTAACAGTTCTGTTATTTAAAGTGAAAAAAAAAAAAATACGTTTTTTTTTGTTGCGTCGATATCATTAAGGGTAGTATTGTAGGCAGAGAGAGTTTGGAAAAAACCAGCTTGAATACAATAGCAAGAACGCAAATACGCTTGAAGCGTTAAGCCGAAATTGGGTGAGCTGTATAGTGTATAGGTATACTTCGTAGCTTGGCCACTCCTGGGATGAATATCTACAAAAATCAAAAAGGGAAACATTTGAAATGGAAAAATTCTGAATAAGGTTTAGGCATAAAAAATATTATTGCGAAAAAGGGCAAGAAGGAATGAAGTGTGGATTTTTATTCATTTGTAATAAGGGGAAATATATTGAAACATTCTTAATGTACTTCAATAACACACAGATATATCAAGTACGTCAAGTTATATTATATTATGCAGGTGTAGATATATTAACGAAGGGTTTAAGAATTGATTCTCTGCCGAATCAAGACAGTTTTTTCCTTCAAATTTCCCGTTAGAACTGACAGATTTTATTTTCAGAAACTCACAAAGGCTTTATCACTAATTTTCTTGTTTAATTTATAATACATACAATTACAAAATTTGTATTTTTTAAATTGTGTAAAGCATGAATCCAATCCAAACTCCCTTTACGCTCCACTTAAGGGCATAGTGAGGCAACAAGAGCTCTCCATTGCGCTTGATCTTGCTCAATGTTTATGACCTCCTCCCACACCGTGTCCAAATTCCTCAGCTCTGCTTCGAAGGAGCGGAACACAGTATGAGAGGGTTTTCCTCGTCTTCGGAACCCTAATGGGAGGAAGAACAGCGCTCTCCTCGGCCAACTGTCATTCGGCATCCTTAACACATGTCCCAGCCAAGTCCATCTGCTCCCCATAATGGTAGAAGAGATGTGATGCGGTGGTACCATCTTACGACCAGAATTCCTGAGGCACTTCATTTCAAAAGCTGAGACTTTTTGTGCCTGGGCTTTGGTCAGGTGCCAGGACTCACACCCATATAGGAGAATGGGCAACACACATGAATGAATACAAAACGTTTATTGAGAGTTCACAATTGTCAGTAAATTTTTCAAGCATGAATAACAAACTTTTACTATAAAGTAATTCCAATATAAAGATCTCTATACTGTATAATAAATCAATAACATAAATGTTAGTAGTGCTGGATAAACAAAATGTTAAGGCATTTTCTATTATACAACCGGTGCTATTCAATCAGAGGCAGAATTTTCGAGTAAAATGTTGTTCTAATCGACGGTCGATATAAACACACTGCATGTCTGCCAACTGTGGATCTGTCATACCAGGCAATAAGTTTGGTTCTAGGGGTTTTGCTTAGGATAGTTCTTAGTTTTCTGATTCGTTGCTACTATGGCTGCTCAAGAAAAAGTATACATTTCAAGTGGAAAAATACACACAGGACATTGTATTGATGGCAGTTTTATGGCACATCTGCAGGTTACTTTGTTTTGTTTTGCTGGTTACACAAACGTTTTGTTTTAGTCTATTTTGTCATAGTCCGTGATTTTTTTGTTCCTTGAGTTATTTTGTTCTTTCGGTTTTGTTTAAATACAAAAAAAAACGAAACGAATATAAATAATAACCCTAGTATCAATTATAACAATAAAATATGTCAGGAAGTAGAGACCACGAACTAGAACAAATGTTTCCGTTTTTCGATTATTGAATTAAAATTGGAAAGGCGACTTTTTACATCTGTTAGGAGCTATAAATTTACTTCTTGCAGGCGGTGCTTCTCGTAAATAATGTATGGGTTTATTCCGTAGACTTCCAAGAGGCGTTTCCGTTAATTATTACCTACCAAGTCAGAGGGTTTAGCCAATAACATGGTTTTGTGAGGAAAAATGTTGAATAAACATTTTTCTTTCGACTTTATTTCGGTGAAAACATATTTTTGTTATCATATTCATAAATTGGAATTTTTAGGAATATCAACTGTACAAATGTGAAGTATTATAACTAACTATACTGTATGTAGATTTAAGTACTTATATATTTTTAAAAGGCATTTTATAGTTTACATAAACCACGCTCTGTTCAATGGGGAGGAATTTGACTTTGCTGGGACACATATTAAGGATGCCATATGACAGTTAGACAAGAAGAGAGCTGTTTTTCCTTCCCGAAGACGATTATTTCGACACTATATTCCAATCCTTCGAAGCAGAGCTGAGATATTTGGATATCGTGTGGGAGGAGGTCATTGAAGCCGCGCAACATCGAGTGCGAAGAAGGGCTATTGTTGGTTAAAAAAGGATGTTTCTATGTATATGTGCATGTTTTAATTATATATTTTTTGATTTGATCACTGTATATGATCTTAAGAATGTTAGCTTCCCGCTTTTATTTTTATATAGTCCAGACTATTGGAGACGAAAATAACTAAGGACAACTAGCCGCCAGTTCAATAAACCATCTTTTCGTAATTTTCTTACATTTCTACCCATATTTCCGTTTTATCTATATTAAAAATAAACACAACTTGCTTCAAAATGTTTACGAATGATGAGTGTTTCATTTATTTTATACAAAGGATTTATTAAAAAAAAAACAGTTTATATAAGCGATTGACAAAAAATATTCATTTTGGAGGCAAAATATTCTAATAAAAGAGAAAAACCGCAAATCCTGAAAATAATCTTCGAAATTACAATGTACGACAGCGGCTGAAAAGGGAGCGGAGAGAGTGAAGGCGCACGGAATGGAAAAATGAGAAGTTTTAACAGTGGGATAATCTGTCTTAAAGTTGTTGGAAAGTGTGACTGAAATAATAAATTAAGCAACTATTTTGTGAACAGAACTTATTCTTGAAGGGTTGTGGGGAGCAGCGAATATGAAGAAATATTCTGACTGAGATTCTATCTTATATGATTTTATTCATTTTGTGATTGCAAATATATTCTCTAATATAAATTAAAGTCGGGTTAGTGCGAACACTTATAACTCTAGATCGGCTCAACAGATTCTTCCGATGTTTGATTTATTGGATTCTCCTGCGCTCCGGATAACAGAATAACTAATAAAAAGTTGAATAAATCGATAAGAACTTATGTAAAATACAATATTAAAGTTTGTATGGAACGGGTTCGGCATCGCTTCCGCCACCGACATCTTTTGAGGGAAATAGGGATATGTCTGGTAGACTGATATTTTGATAGAAACATTCAACGTTTTCCCTATTTTTCTACAGATGGTGGTATAATGATTGAAATTAAAAATATCGTTTTTGATGGAACTTTTTCAAGCTTTTTTATAATTTGTCTATAATCTATAATTATAAAAGAAAGTCGGGTTTGTGCGAACACTTATAACTCGAGATCTGCTGAACAGATTTTTATCGTGTTTAGTTTATTAGATTCTTCATTGCTCCGCATAACATATTATAACAACTATAATAAAACAACTATTAAAAAATCGAAAAATGGATGGAAAATAGTATGAAATAATATAATATTAAAGTTAGAGTTTTGGTGCTTTTGAAATAACTGATTCATAATTACCACATAACTTTTGATTTTTTTATTTTTTTTACAAAGAGTAGTCATGTATGTTAGCTACATGTTATGTTACCCAGCAATATTTTATTGATTTTTGATGGGTCAGCTAGTTGTGAATAAATCGGAAATTTTATAGACTGAACTTATATATTTACTACCAAAACAGTTGCATGTTGAATTAATTACAAACCGATCTGATTTTTTTGACTAGAAATTTCTTCCCGATATTGATACTTTTGTCTAAGTGGACGGGAACGTTCTAATAAAAAATGGCTTTATATTCCGACAAATATACAAGAAACATTTTTAAGGAAAGTGTTTTTAAAATTAGTAAACTTTTTTTTTTAAATAAATTAAAAGAAACTTGAATAAATCGCAAAAATGCTGAAACGCTTGAGTGTAGGAATTTGATGAGAGTGTTTTCAATATTGTAGATGATTCTATTACATACTAGCCTTCCCGATAGGCGTTGTCCTGTAGTCCTTACTATGAATATTGATTTTGAATAAATAATTTATACAATATCAATGTCAAAAAAATATTTCTGAATGTTTGAAAGAAATTCTATCAAAAATCTGCGTTTTGAAACTCAATGGTTGTCAAGTAAACAAAAATGGTGTTGGTATGGAATTATTCACAGATGGCGTTGATGTCATTTAATAATCCGTTCCATACTAACTTATTTGCTAGGTATTCATTTTTGGAATTTTTAATATCTATTATTCTGTTATCCGGAGCGGAGAAAGGTCGCATGTCAATTATTATTTCCACGAGTGTGTAGGAATAGGTGATGTATGTTTTAAAGTGTATTAACATGACTTCTACGAGACAAAATTTAAAATGTCCGATACTTGGATTCATAGCACTTTTGTGCAGACTTAAAAGAATAAATCCTACCTACGTATTATAATGTGATGTAATTCTATAAATGGGTTTGACAAATGTTATAATAAAAATCTGTGTAGAAACTTAAGGAAGTAGAGTAAGAAGCATTCAGAGTCCAAAGTAGAAAGCTTTTTGACATATCTGCATGTAAATGTAATGAATTTGTAAGATGTACTTATTTTAGAAATGAAAAATTGACAAAAGAGGTACAAATATTTTTAAATGGCTGAAAGAATAATAGATTTAGGAAGAATTGATCTAATCCAAAGTTAAAAGTTGCAGAATAGAAGATTACGTGCTCTAAACAAAGAAATCATTCATAATTCATATACACGAACTGAAAAAAATTTCTTCTACTAAAAACTCGCTAAAAAGTGGATCTGCCTTCTTGTTCGTCGACCGTAGATGGTTTTTACACATATAAATTCCTCGTTGGAAGAAAATAAAAGACGGCCAAAACTATTTTTGAAGGATCGCAAAAGCCTAGAGTGGTTGTACCAGAGGAACATATTTCGATCATAAAGAAGTCAAGTTCTGTGTAGCTTGGGTTCGTTATTTCGGGAAATAAACTATCTCGACCATTGAAATGGATAATTTTTCACATACACATCAAAGAGTTGCCATTGAAGCGATTGTTTTATCGTCGATCTTCTCGGATAGTTGAAGGTGTTTGGATTATGTCCCATTTGGGAGGCATAAAATATCGTCCTTCTTTCTTGTTGGTAGAGGTCGATGCTTCTTTAGTGATTTACCCAATAAACTGAGGTAATTGGTGTAATCTGAAGACTGGATAACCTCTTGTGGATGACACAGGTTGTCCTCTCTCACAGCGTCAAAGACTATTAAATTGATGAAATAGTGATAGCAACAGCTAGTCAACCATGTTTGAATTAGTTTTTGAATAAAATAAACATATTTAAGTAAATTTTCTAATATTTCGTAGACCGCGAAAACAGCCCCAAAATTGCCGTTTTTGTAAACATTCGAAGTCAAAGCGAGGGCTCTTACAGTTGTATGGAAATTTTTATATTTTTTATGTAGATTATTGATGCCAAAAGGCAACATAATACAACTATTCCAAATCGAAATTCGACAGAAAAAATTTTTGTTCCACTCTATTGGTTATGTTACCGGGCGTGTTCAGATTTCAGATGTGTACACACTGTACAGGCCATTATGATGTCAAACAATAGGTTAAAATAATCGTTTGAAAAACGATAAGTCTTATTAAAAACTTAATCGTTATGATTATTGTCCGATTATTAATGATAATACTTATTGAATTGAGTTAATAAACCATTACATTTATATGTAGGTAATATCGAAAATGATAGCAACATTTTGCGACTTTCATAACAAAACAATCCATCAGTTTTTAATCTCGTATTATTTGCGTTAAGCTGGTGAAGCGCTTACGTATATAAGAAAACAGGCGGGAATAATAGGTGGTTGAAAGAAAGGTAATATCTATTATTCGCATTCCTTAGGATTAAAATAATATTGTAAATTGTTTCACTGCTAAATCAGAAAATGTGAGTGCGATTTAGAGCATCAGGCTTTTATTTGAATGGAGATTTTTCCAATTATGGTAAAGATACGAGATAAGAAAGCAAAAAATAGAATTTAAAAAAAGAAGGCTCTTATATGGAAAGGGATAATACGTTTCTATCATAATTTTATTATTACAATTCTTAATACTTCTGTGATTTATGTCATCTTTTGGAACCGGCAATTTGAATTAAAAAAAATAAAGAAACCTTCCCCTAACTTATACATTTGTTTTCGAGATAAGATCGCACCTTCATTATTCTTAGGTCGTAAATAAAATTTTCTAAATAATGACTGAAAAAAATGGAAAAATATTTTAGAGTTTATTTTTGATATCGTTTTCATAAGTATGAACTTTACTTCTCGTTATTGACTGCTTGGGATCCACCGTTTTTATAACAACACTTATAGTATATCTGCGGACTGTGTTGTAGTAGGGATACAGATATTAAAAAATGTTTCTTTTCAGATTCCTCAGCTCTGCTTCGAAGGAGCGAAACGCTGTATGAGAGGATTTTCCTTGTCTTGGGGACCCTGATGGGAGGAAGAACAGCGCTCTCCTCGGCTAACTGTCATTCGGCATCATTAACATATGTCCCAACCAAGTCCATCTCCTCTGCATAATGGTAGAAGTGATGGGCTTACGCCGGGTGCGCCAGCGTATAGCATCGTTCGTTGGTATAATATTATTACACCCAAAATTTCCCTGAGGCACTCGAAAGCTGAGACTTTTTGTGCCTGGGTTGTGGTCAGGTGTCAGGACTTACACCTGAATGAGTAACACAAACGCAAGAGTGGATATTTTATTTAAATTTATAAAAACAAATACATAACTTTATATTTTTTGATGAAAAGAGCTGCTGTTAGTGTTTTTTTTTTACCTCCTAGAAGTTCCATAATTATTCAATATTTTCAAAAACGTTTTTAATGGCTGGGGAAAAGGAATAAGTAATAATTTATTTTACAGGTGGGTAGACAAGACTCTGCGTGGTTTCATTATTTATCTGCTTCTTAACTCAACGCAAAGGGTCTTACTTTAACAACCTCCACTCCTTTGGAAGCTTAATAAAAAGTACAGGGCTATCGTTTGTTCCATTCATTTATTAATATTTTTTTAATCTATTATTACTAAACCGCACAAACAATAACCGTCGAATGTATGTATAATACACGGTATCAAACCGAGAGTCGACACAAAAATGGCAAAGTATCTTCTCTGCACAACAGCAACGAAGATTCTCAGTCTTATGCAGGTGCAGCGGCCATGTTTCACATGACGACATCATACACCAATAGCGTTTCTCCATGATGTCGACACCCAGTAGCAGCCTGCCACATCGTAAAAACCCGCACAACTATCAGTCACCATCAAGTCTTCATACATAGAATCCGCACAGAACACGCATCATCCATCTCGCGACGCGCCACTCGGCGCCCGCTCAATATTATCTTCTGTATTCTGTATACTATGTTACTTCTACAATAAAATCGACCATACCTTCATAACATGTGCATCCTCACTCTTCACAAACAACTATTCAACACAGGGTTAAAACAGTCAGATATTTCAGAATAAAAAATAGCTTATGATATCAAGAATACTGTGCGATCTAGTAGAACTAGAAGATGTTTATGTACAAACCACAAAGATAGCAGATCTCAAAACAGCAACCATAACAGATTCGATTCTAGTAGCAACATGAACTCCAAGGTAGATCATTCAAAAGATGGAAGGACGCTTTGATAATAGTATGGAAAGTGGTCAGAATATTAAGTAACTAAGTTTTATTAGCAACTGATAATGAGAAGATGAGGTGCGAACATTAACTATGTTAAGCTATATCTATTTAATGCCTTTTGGCCATATCGAACACAACTGTCCAAATATTTATAGATTCTTGCGCTGTTTTGGCGACTCCCGGTGCCGACCATTTCCACATTCACAAGACAAGCTTTTTTTATTTTGAAAGTGTATTTGCGTTCACTGAGGGTGAGCCCAGATTAATCTATTATATAGAAGAAAGTCGGGTTAGTGCGAACACTTATAAAGCGAGATCGGCCGAACAGATTTTCATAAATTTTGGTTTATTGGATTCTTCTCCGCTCCAGATAACAGAATAACTAATAAAACATCGAAAAAATGGATAGCAAATAATATAAAATATAATATTAAAGTTAGTATGGAACGAATTTCCTTAAAACAGCGCCATCTGTGAAAATTCTATAGAAACACCATTTTTATTTACCTGACAAACATTGACATTAATTAAAACGTGAACAGTAAATAAATGTAATTTTGAAATCAAATTGTCGTTTGTCACAACTGTCCGTTGTTTAAAAGTTGGTGCGATTCACATAATTCGGATGGAAAATATGTGGTTTCAAACAGATGCATCGGTCGGGATGATATTGGTTAAAAGTCACATTTTTTTAACATTCTTTTAAACTCTTATTCAATATTCATAGTAAGACCACAGTGGGCCAAGTCGGGCGTGATTCTGCGAATGACCAGACGTTGAAAATCAACAGATAACTCAAATTTGTGTTAAAATGACTACGAAACCGCCATTTTTGGTTACCTAATAGAATGTTGATAGAGTAGCCATACAATGCAAAAAATCGCTAGGTCTACAAGTCAACGCCTGTCGGGAAAGCTAGTCTATACTAATATATAAACAGGAATAATTTGATTGTTTGTTTGTTTCTTTGTTTGCATTGAATAGGCTCCGAAACTACTGAAGCGATTTGAAAAATGCTTTCACTTTTGGGAAGCTACACTATCCCCGGTGAACATAGGCTATATTGAATTTTCAAAAATATTTGTGATCCTTACTAAAACTCCAATAATGTACCCCAGGTGTAAAAAAAATACCTAAAATATTCTTTTCATCGCGTGTCTCTGAAAATTATTGTTGATAGAATAAACTTTGTAGAAGACATAATTATCTACAAAAAGTGTCGCCATAGCATATGTCTAACTGTTATAGTTATGCTACAATAAGTGTTCTTTTATTTAAAAAAATGTAATTGAAATGGGGCAGAGATATAGGCGTCACTGGGGTACGAGCCGGATGGGAGGGGACCATTAGAATGCTACATTATTCCAGATTAGCATAGCCTATAGAATATTTTGATAAAGTTAGGGATCTATAATTTTTTTTTAAATACCTATGTACCCGTGCAAAGCTGGGACAGACCGCTAGTTAATTATAAAAATAATGTGTTCCCATAGATCCAGATTTTATAATTTGTATATCAATAAATTTGTTCCTAAATAAAAAGCCTTCAATTTTCCAGGAACGAGTAACAGAGTGCCTCGTCGTCCCTGTATCCTGCTGGGATACAAATAATATTCCCCGTTACATATTTCAAGTAATGTAAAAGAGCGAGTGTGAGAAGGAGAAACGGAATGAAACAAAAAGAAAACTTTATTTCCCTTAAATTATCGTTTGGAATGAAAATTGAGATTTCTTTCTAACTATTCTCCTGTTGGCCGTCTTGAAATATTAACAGAGCTTGGAGAATTCTCGGTTAAATGTGATTTATGATAAATTGTAACGAGAAATTGATTACAAAAAAAAAGATTGGCATTTCATTCAGAACATCTGTAACGGAGAATTTATATTCTTAAAATAGCTCTAGAACTATTGTGATTGATCAAACTATTGTTATATACACGATTATAGTTTCTTTTGGAGTTTAAGGTGTAAACTTTCAGACCACAGGGGTAAACTAGAAGAATAGCCGCAAAGAGAAAAAAAAATCAAAAATGTTGTACCTAACATAAACAAAATTATCTCAGAACGTGTGAATCGTTTGGGAATTTTGGGATTAGATACTCACTGATTTTTTCAAATAAGTAATCAAACTGTGTATCCTATACTTTCATTTTTTATGAATCATGGCTTTTCAAATTAAACACTGGTTGATCACTTGATTTGCAAGGATCAAAACATGGATGATCAATGTCTCGGTCTTCAGTCACTCTTAGTTCCAAGTGACCAAGAGTTATGATCACCATGCAGCGATGTGGACTGTAGTTAGGTATATTATTGTAGATGGTAATATAGGATTGCTTCAAGTGAGGTGCAGGTTGGAGTATATTGCAAAGACAGTTTAAAGAGCAGTTTAAAAAATCTAGTTTTTGTAGAATCTTCAAAGTAACCTCCCAGTTAACACAGATAGCCATATTTTAAAAACAAATTGACTCATGGAAATATTGCATGGAACCTAAGAATTACTGTAAGAGCACGTATAAGAAAGATTTAAGATTTATTTTAAATAAAAATAATTGTAATTCAAACCATATTGAACATTTTATAAACATTTAAATGAAAATATTGAGTAGTACATTTTCGGATATTGACGTTTCGTCGTCGAGAAAACAGCTCCCTTTACCAATTTATATGGCATTTCACATAAAATTTGTATAATTCCACACATAGAGGGTGCTAATGTAGTTAAGTTAAGACTCAAACCATGTGAGAGTAAAATAAGTTGATTATTTAGGTAGGTTCCTATAATATTGTTATTGAAGTAATTATTTTTCCCTTTTATTCAACAGTGAAATTGATGCAAGATGTAACATATTTATACAGACAGTTTTTTCCATGTGAGTGGCTGATTAAAATTTTTCTTCTATCTTTTTTCTAAACATTTAAAG
The DNA here is from genome assembly GCA_963576905.1 of Mystacides longicornis. Lineage (NCBI taxonomy): Eukaryota > Metazoa > Arthropoda > Insecta > Trichoptera > Leptoceridae > Mystacides > Mystacides longicornis. The sequence goes on from OY756426.1 coordinate 7,991,448, forward strand.
CTACCTACATTCTTCTTTTTTTTCTCCCTGAATTGTGAAAGTGTGATTCTCCTTTTTCTGTGCGCATGACAGTTACATAGAGGTCTGTTAAGCAATGGGAAGGTAGATAAGGACCTTAATCTACCGATCATGCCTGACATTCCGAATCAACTACGTAAAGCAAGACGGGTATTAGCTAGTACTGAATAAAAGAATTTCAGTAATAATATTATAAGCTTTAGGTTTTTCAATTTCAAAACTGTGTGATCAATTTATTAGTGAAAATTTCTGTCAAATCTTATAAGGGAAACAAGTGAAAAGATATGAACCAAAATACAGAGTTGCAGTTGTATATACATTGTCCAATTCTAACAGCATATTGTTAAATTCATACAATACAACTTCTTTATAGTGTTGCGAAATTTAATTAAAACTTTCAAAGTGACAAAATCGCTTTGTAGTGCAAACACAAATAAACTTACTCTTTTACTTTTAACTTGTTTAGTTGAATTCTTAGTTATTTTAAAATGAATGGTGAACTTTATCTGAATAAAGAATGCTTCTAATGGCAATATGCCAAACACATTATTTTGACTATTAAGTTTCAAATCAAACGAATGCAAATGAAATGCAATGCAAAATTACGGTAAAAAATAATATAGGGCTCTGAGTGCTAAATCTATGATTGAACATGTTGTGATTAAAATCTTCAGGAAAAATAAATGATGAGTTGAAAAGAAAAGAACATTGAAGACAACCAATAGGTCTAAGCAATCCTTGGATCTCTTCGAAACATTTTACCCCAAAAGAGCCAAACTTAATTCTTTTTGATCCTTAAACAGAGTCATATCAGGAGGGAATCTAGTTGCCTGAGCTCCCTCTCCTGCTTAAGGCAGGCTTCAGAGTTCCGAGGTTTTCTATTGTTGCCTTTTCTGACCAGTTTTTTTAAAGGGCAGGCGAACCCTATTGGTCATTGAGGCCGCGCAAGATCGAGCGCGGTGGAGGGCTCTTATTGCCTCCCTATGCCCCTATGTGGGGCCAAAAAGGGAGTATTGTATTGTGTACCCCTTGATCACAGGTAAGCAGCCAGGATCGATTTGGATAGTTCTTTTTTTTGCTTACTGTTGTCAGGAGAAGATTGTTATGAAAAAAATGAAGAAATTTGCGAGCAACATTAGGAAATTTAGTAAACATAACTAAGGTAACATTATTAGTGCTTTTGACAGTACATAATATATACATTTCTATTTTTTTTTAAATTTAAATTGGCATTTTACATAACTGTCAATTGTTTGATAGTTGGCGCAATTGATAGAATATGCAATAACGTTTAAAACAGATGTTTTATATTGGTTAAATACGACGTAAGTAAATAATTCGAATTAGATATTCATAGTATAGAAAATAATATTCATAGAAAACAACGTCTGATGGGAAAGCTAGTTTTATATGAAAATATAATAATGTATGTTTCATTCCATAAAAGATAATACGTTTGTATCAAAATTCCCACAAAGATGTAGACCTTATTTTGTTGTGAAGGGTAGGTATTACTCACGTAGAGCAGAGAGACAGGTCCTCAAATAAAATGGGATAGATACATACGAGACGAAACTTGGAAGCGCGACATAATAGTAAGACGAATCGTCCTTTTGTTGGAGAATAATGTATTATAATCATGAATGTAATGTTTTTCTTACATCATTCATTTCTTTTTGTACCAAAATAAATTAAGTTCTTGACACTAACATAATACATATTAAAAATTACAATAGGAGAACAAGCGGTGGTCTGGTTTTTATTTGCAGGGATAAAATGGTAGTCAAGTCTCTATTTATTTTGCAGATTAATGATCCACTAAGATTAATTTTGAAATTTCTTCTCACTTCTATGTTTTTTTTTAATTAATACCCATTTTCCGTGCAATATCACACATGTTTCTTTCCCCAAGTCTAGATAATTAGATAAAGTAAAAATATAGAAAACATGTCTCCATAAATTGTAAAAAATTGCCACCGTTTAGTCTTTTACAGAAAAGAACTAAGCCGTAGCTGCAAGGTGGTTTTATTTCCATTACTCTTTTGACCAATTTTGAATAGAAGTGCCGTGAGAAAAAAATAAATGCATAATTATAACCCCTCATTTGTTACAATTTTATAAATTTGAATTCACGTTTTGAATTCTTAAATGCCTTTACTTGCCTCTTATGCCTTTCGTTAAACTTTGTAATCTCTATGAATAAACATTTTTTCCTAACTTAAGAATAGTTGTATATTTTCACGAACCTTATTCGCTTCTCTGATTTGATTGGATTGTTTGGTATCTTAGTGTATGAACATATGTGTATGACGTTAGGTGCTTACTCCGCGGCTGTAAGCTTTAAATGCATTGAAATTCTCTTGCTGTTATCACCTATCAACTCATATTCGGTCACATAAATCGTCAATATGGTCATAAAATTCTACAATATAAAGCCAATCTTCTTCTTCTTAATTTAGGCCTTGTGGCCTGTAATTTTAAGAGGTGGGGTTTGCCTCCTGCGAGGTCGACTCCCAGCTGTCCTTCCACCTTTTTGGTGGTCTGCCTGGGAGTCGTCTTCCATGGGGTTGGCCGTGCAATGCCATGTGAGGGAGTCTGGAAGAGTCCATTCTACTCACATGGGCATACCAGAACCTTCTTCGTTGCCTTCCCCATCTTACTATGTCCTCGACCTCGCATATTTCCCGTACCCTCGTATTTCTTACTCTATCTCTGAGGGTCTTCCCGGCTATGCTCCTGAGAGTTTTCATTTCTGAAACTCTCAGCGCATAAAGCCAATCTCAGAGCCAAAAACCGTGCTTCCAAAAATCTTACATATGACTACTTTTTAAGCCAAGGCTACACTATATGGGCCATGCTGGTCCAGGCTGGCCAAATAGGGACTCTGGCCCATCATTGGCAAGTATATTTGTACACCTGGCTACACTACTGGTCCAATGTTGACAGTTGGCTCGCTTAGATAGATTATTGTAGTAATACCGATTGATGTTTAGCAAGCTTTGTTTACCAATATTTATTTACCTAGCTTTAACAGTTTGATTTGGACTATAACATAAAAGAAGATAATATGTAAAGAATATTGTAAAGAATAATAAATGTAATGTATACGAATGCAAAATTAATTAAATATCCTGATATGGTAAACTTTTTATAGCAAACTTTGCATTCATGTCTTTTTTCCGCTAGGAATTCGCATGTATCTTGATAATGTGATAAACTTTTTATGGCATACTTTGCATTCGTATGGCTTTTCTCTCGCTGTGAATTCATAACGAGTTAAATCTATTTATTTTTCACAATTTCAAAAAATAATGTACAAAACACTGTGCGATATTTGCCGACTCGATCCACAAGTATACAAGTAATGGCCAATGTCAAATATTGATCATTGGTGAAGCGGCCACACAACTTGCCCACTATGGGCCAGAGCATGGCCCATAGTGTAGCCGTGGGTATATTAACATCACAAGGTTAGGGGTTAAATTTTTATTGTTTGCATATCCTCAAACCGGTTGAGGAAAATAATTGATTTGATTTTATTATATGGATATTAAAACACAATTGAAATTTATAATAATACCTACGCGTTTTTTTCCGCCTTCAATCTCGAGCTTTTTTTTTTTTTTACAGACAATTGAAGTACGCAATTTTAGATCGTAATATACATTTTATAACGATTTCAATTTTCTTCGTGATTGAAAAGGCGTACGAAACAATGGGAATCTAATAGAATGGAAAAATATCTAGAGAGCTTTCAAATATGATATTATTCGTTTATTCAGAAATAAAATTTACAGGGAAAGAATTACAATTTGATAAAATAACTCACTTTATGTTCCATACGTGAGATTTTAAAAGAACGATGTTTCATCATTAGAAAAATTAGTTCTAGGTTCTAAAATATTAGATAATCGCGATCTTTAGAAACATAAACATGTAAATGTTTATGTTTCTAAATAAATAACTTTGTAAATAAAATGTTAGGATAGGATCAAGGGTATAAATAGTAGAGCCGTCTTATTTATAAAAAAAATCGTAAATCGTAAGATTACGTATAACTCACCGATCAGTTTTTACTTCATTTATAAAAACAATATTTGATCCGTGTTTGTTATGTATGAAGATAATATTATTTCACACAAAATTTTGTAAACATACAAAATAGTAGCCGGGCAACGCGAGTGTTTACAACCAGTATGCGCTTTGTCAGATTTGAATGATTTCGAGTTATTGATACAGAATAAGTTTCATAGTTTATTTTATATCAAACTATAGGTAAGTAAATCATACGAAACCTTTATGTTTCAGCCAAAATGAACTCATTTATGTTTGATCACTTCAATTTTAATTTTTGTACCTAATTAAAAAGTATTCTTTGAATATTTTCTTGAAAACGTCATTATATTTCTTTAAAATTTAGTTGGTGCTTCATGGTTGTAAGCCCTCGAATGATTACGAGAATGTGTATTTGCTTTATTAGTTTAAATTTCCTTTTATAAAAATGATAAACTAAAATACAATGAACCCAAATATAAAGGGGGCACATATTTGGTCGGGAAAAAACTTAAATACGGTGTATTTATTAGAAAAAAGCGTTCTTGTATACTCGAAACAACTGTCAGTTGACGATAAATCCAATATGGCGGCTCAATATATTCAGAGATCAGCTCACAATCAATGTATAATTCTATTGTAAATTGAATTTAAGATAATTTTTGTTTTTTAAATGCCTGAGACATGAATAACATAATAATACCCAGAAATTAGAATATCACCAAGACTGTCCTATACTTTGGGACGATTTCCTTTATTCCTCTACAATTGGATGCTGGTTGCTTATAAGAACATCTAAGTTTTGTTAAAGAGTAGTACTAGATTCTATTGTTTTGGCGAACACTTTAAAAGAAAATGGGTTTGAAAATTGTCTCCCTAAATCTTCAAACGTCTGTTTAAATCTAAGCTGACGTTAAAGCGGAGTCTGCAAATACGTTATGGACGCTGTTTTGTGTATATTTATTGTTAGAATGCACAATTTAACAACTTGTACCAATTAATATCAAACTTTGGCAGTAAATAACTCCGTGACAAGTTTCACCATGTGGTATCAACCCCTGTGGTTGTTCCTCTGCCTGTTCAACAGGTTGCATAAAACCAGGACCTCGACATGCAATTGTAGCATAACTCCAGGAATAATAATATAACATGCGGCGACTGTTGAGTTTTAATTAAAATGTACAAGCAGGTAGGGTTAATAAATATGTGTTGTGGTTTTTATCGTTAACAAACCGTTTTCAGTGTGGACAATAATGTTGTATGAATTGTTTGATAAATTAAAAAGTGTTTAAAAATACAGTAAATACGATAAATTAAAAAGTGTTTAAATAATAACTCTTACAGCAAAATTTATTTATTGCAATTTACGGCGTTAGCCATTTAAATGTTTAATACAATCATTAATTTTTTACTTCTTAAAAACAACAACTGTTCCTGGTTTCCTGGTTTTATGCAACTGTTTGATGCGTGTGTGTTGCCTATTCTTCTTTATGGGTGTGAGCTCCTGGCACTTGACCAAAGCACAGGGACAAAAAGTCTCAGGTTTCGAAATGAAGTGCCTCAGGAGAATTTTGGGTGTAAGATGGTACCATCGAATCACGAACGACGCTATACGTCGGTGCACCCAGAGTGAGCCCATCACTTCTACCATTACGAGGAGGAGATGGACTTGGCTGGGACATGTGTCAAGGATGCCGAATGACAGTTGGCCGAGGAGAGCGCTGTTCTTCCTCCCATCAGGGTCCCGAAGACGAGGAAGACCCTCTCATACTCTGTTTCGCTCCTTCGAACCAGAGCCGAGGAATCTTGATATGGTTTGGGAGAAGGTCATCAATATTAAAGGCTTTTAATTTTTTTTTGGTGAATATTTAAAGGAAATAAATTTATAATTTGTAATTTGTAAATGAAGTACGATTTCCATACATTTTGCGGGAATACAGTTGCAATTTCCATACTAACTTAACTGAAATTCGAGCGCTTCCGTCCAACATCACCTACATAAGAAAGCCTTAACGCTGGCGACCATTTTTCCTCTAACGTCACACCAGCGACGCCCAGGCCGCCCGCGCTATATGATATCATAGAGTACAGGTAAGTAAATACAGTGCCCCGTTCCACCATCGTACTTTTCAACATTTCAATTTGCACTTTGCATTAAGCAAATTTCGCAAAGCGCAAAGCAATTCTGTTCCACGAAAAAATAATCCTTACTTTGCGGCGTCGCGATCGTTTTGTAAAGTGTTTGCAATTGACGTTAGCGACATCTAGTGGTAACAGTGTGGTAGTACTTCGTTTCGCGCGTAAACAAGTGTTTGTGTTGACGTTTTGTTAATTTGTTGGTTTTGTTTGTGTCGCGAAGTGCTGTATTTTTTAACTTTAACTTATTATTTTGAAAAAAAACATGAGCCGGAAAGACGTTATAAGAAAAAAAATAGCCGTGTTGCAAGTTGTGAAAGAAAAAAAAGACGTTTTGTTTGGCTCCTTCAACGCCAACATCACAAATCAAGTAAAGCAACAGGTAGGTTGGTTAATTGCATATTGTTAAGTCGATGCTTCGTTTATGTTTAAGATAAAAATGTTTTGAGTGCAATCTTGTGAATCAGTGCAGTGAATATTAACATATACCTATGTGATATTCTACCAAAGAATATTATGGTAAAATTTTAGTCATTCTATGAAGATGGTGGCGATTTTAAGTAACTGTGCAAAACATAACCTCGTTATCAGCATAAGTGACTAAACTGAAGTTTTACCATATTTTGTATATATCATGTTCCAAAGATTTATTCAATTATTTTTCTCAGGCATGGAAGGAGGTTCTGGTAAAGGCGCAGTCTTTAGAACTGGCTAGTGCCGACAAAACGTGGACATATGCACGGGACAAGTTGTTTGGGCTGTGGAAGTGCAGAACTTTGGTAAGATTGTTTAAAGTTTAATTATTCTTGTCACATTTTAATGAAGTACAAATTGAACTAGTAATAAAGGATGTCGCATGGTGATCATATTAACTTTGAGAATGTTAGGATATTTTTATGTCAAGCTTTACATCTTTCAGCAAAAACGGGACAATGCGAACCGTACGGGATCTGCTGGGGGAAAGGAGCAGGTACTAGATGAGGTGGATCATGCTATTTTGGATATTTTGGGTAAAGAATCTCCTGCAGTCTGTGGCCTAGGCATCATTGAAAGTAGTGGGAACGGTGTCACAGTCACAGGAAGCACAAGTTCATCCAGCAACGGCGAGCCACCTCATCAACCTCACGAGACCTTTGTATCTAGTGGAGGTAATTATAATAAATACTGCTTATGTTCCTAGAATCGGAAAGACTTTCCTTATCATTTGTATTGTGTTATTTAGAATAATTGATGTAATGTTTCAAATATAACATGATTTTAATTATGGTTACACACAACAACCATAATAAAAATCATCAAAAGTAAAAAAAAAACATTGTATAGGTACAACCAGCACCTAATAAATGTGCTGATAGTACATACTCTCTGTAAAAACAATAAATAAGTCATTTTATGTCATTGCTATTCAAATATAAGATGTGAGAAGTAAAAGATTTTTGATTTATTGTATGAATGGAGTTTATTTTGCTTATATTAATCGATTCATATTTATGTATTTGATCTGTAGCTATATTTGCAGCTTCAAATTTATATTTTTCATTACAGTTTCCATGCAAATCATGAACAAACCATCCAGGAAACGCCAAGCAAGCGCTGGGGATTTCAATTCCCTTAAGCTAGAACTATTTCGTCACGAAATATATTTAAGTAAGCTAAAGGCCTTGAAGTTGGAAAAGGAATTGGGGCTCCAGCCAAGCGAATTCACCTCCACCCTCCTCGATGCTCCAGCAGATTCAATGGAGGTTGAAAATGACTTGATGAATGAGTCTGAGATATTTGATATTGATTATAATAATTAATTAGAATAATTAATACTATATTTTACAAACATATTATATTCCTTTATTAATGATGCCAAAGTCGTTATCGAATTGTTAATCGATATACATATAACTTAATTACTTTTGTGATTCTCTAGCGTTTAAGTAATACTATATTTTAAAAAACATGTTATATTCCTATGTATGTTCCTTCATTAATGATGCCAAAGTCGTTATCACATTGATAATCGATATACATATAACTTAATTACTTTTGTGATTCTCTAGCGTTTAAGTAATACTATATTTTAAAAAACATGTTATATTCCTATGTATGTTCCTTCATTAATGATGCCAAAGTCGTTATCACATTGATAATCGATATACATATAACTTTATTACTTTTGTGATTCTCTTTTAACGTTTAAGTAATACTATATTTTAAAAAACATGTTATATTCCTATGTATGTTCCTTCATTAATGATGCCAAAGTCTTTATCGAATTGTTAATCGATATACATATTATAACTTTATTACCTTTGTGATTCTCTTTAACGTTTAAGTAATACTATATTTTACAAACATATATTCCTATGTTCCTTCATTAATAATGCAAAGTCTTTATCGAATTGTTAATCGATATACATATTATAACTTTATTACCTTGTGATTCTCTTTAACGTTTAAGTAATACTATATTTTACAAACATATATTCCTATGTTCCTTCATTAATAATGCAAAGTCTTTATCAAATTGTTAATCGATATACATATTATAACTTTATTACCTTGTGATTCTCTTTAACGTTTAAGTAATACTATATTTTACAAACATATATTCCTATGTTCCTTCATTAATAATGCAAAGTCTTTATCGAATTGTTAATCGATATACATATTATAACTTTATTACCTTGTGATTCTCTTTAACGTTTAAGTAATACTATATTTTACAAACATATATTCCTATGTTCCTTCATTAATAATGCAAAGTCTTTATCAAATTGTTAATCGATATACATATTATAACTTTATTACCTTTGAGATTCTCTTTAACGTTTAAGTAATACTATATTTTACAAACATATATTCCTATGTTCCTTCATTAATAATGCAAAGTCTTTATCAAATTGTTAATCGATATACATATTATAACTTTATTACCTTTGAGATTCTCTTTAACGTTTAAGTAATACTATATTTTACAAACATATATTCCTATGTTCCTTCATTAATAATGCAAAGTCTTTATCAAATTGTTAATCGATATACATATTATAACTTTATTACCTTTGAGATTCTCTTTAACGTTTAAGTAATACTATATTTTAAAAAAACATGTTATATTCCTATGTATGTTCCTTCATTAATGATGCCAAAGTCTTTATCGAATTGTTAATCGATATACATATTATAACTTTATTACCTTGTGATTCTCTTTAACGTTTAAGTAATACTATATTTTACAAACATATATTCCTATGTTCCTTCATTAATAATGCAAAGTCTTTATCAAATTGTTAATCGATATACATATTATAACTTTATTACCTTGTGATTCTCTTTAACGTTTAAGTAATACTATATTTTACAAACATATATTCCTATGTTCCTTCATTAATAATGCAAAGTCTTTATCGAATTGTTAATCGATATACATATTATAACTTTATTACCTTGTGATTCTCTTTAACGTTTAAGTAATACTATATTTTACAAACATATATTCCTATGTTCCTTCATTAATAATGCAAAGTCTTTATCAAATTGTTAATCGATATACATATTATAACTTTATTACCTTTGTGATTCTCTTTAACGTTTAAGTAATACTATATTTTAAAAAAACATGTTATATTCCTATGTATGTTCCTTCATTAATGATGCCAAAGTCTTTATCAAATTGTTAATCGATATACAGATAACTTTATTACCTTTGTGATTCTCTTTAACGTTTAAGTAATACTATATTTTACGAAGTCCGGACTTCAGACTTTGCCACTCCAGTATGCAGCGACGGATATCGCTTTGTCATTCGCCCTCACAATGTCCTCCACCCCACAAGTCACCTGCATCGACGGGCACGTCAACAAGTGCAGGTCGTCCTGCAGCTCCTTCTCCAATATAACTTTATTACTTTTGAGATTCTCTTTAGCTTTAAATCAATACTATATTTTACAAACATGTATTCCTATGTTCCTCCATTAATTATGCCAAAGTTTTTATCAAATTGTTAATCTCTATGCTTTTATCTTTCTTAATTTTGTTACTTTAATATTACTTTCTCAAACATATATTTCTAATGGTCATTAAATAATTTTGCAAAGGTCGTTATCAGAGTAAGAATCTACATATTATTATGTTTATAATATTTTATTTAATGTTTTTAAGACTGATTTATTGTTGAAGAGGAAACAGCTGATATTAAATAAAGCAATATTGTACAACTAAGACATTCATCGTTTTATTACCTTTATAAATAAGTTTTACATAATAAAAATTTACACTGGCTTTGAAGTCGCATAACATTATGTATACATATGATAAAATAAATATCAGTAAGTACATTTTTCTTCTATATTTTTTAACATGTTACGATCTAAAATATGCCAACAAGGAGCTAAGCCTACGAATAGCTGCGTCGCTGGTCTGTGTTGAATCATCAACTTCTTCAACAATCATTTCGTCTCCAGGAATATTCTCCATGGAAAAATTTTCCATATCCTCATCATCTCTGGAAACTGTTCTTGCAACATTGTGTAGAACGACGCATGCTAGCACAACTCTTGCAGTTTTGGCAGGCTGCAGACGAAGATGATTTAGGCATGGAAATTTTTCTTTTAATATGCCAATAGTATTTTCCACTATTCTTCGAGTACCCTTGTGGCACTGATTAAACCTCCTCTCTATTGGGTCATCAGGATTACGGTTTAAAGGAGGAATCAACCACTCTCTGAGACCATACGCTGAATCTCCCAGTATGACAGCTCCTGTTGAAAAAGATATAGGTAAGTACTCAAATTATCTTAAAATGACATGCTCATATTTTCCTTTAAAAATATTTGATCTTTATCACATGAACAATATCTAAAATGAATTACCTGGAAATGGTCGCCAACCACTTTCAAAAAGTTGAAAAACAGCAGAGTTTCTAATTACCCTGGAGTCGTGTGTGCTGCCGGGCCAGTTTGCATTCACTGCAAAAATTTCATAATTCGGGCCACAAATCACCATAACATTAAGGGAGTGGTTTCCATGGCGATCAACATAAAACTCTTCCTGTGAATATGGCGCATCAATGTTGATGAGGGTACCATCTACACATCCACATACAGATGGAAACCCTCCCTTGTTTAAAAACTGAGTGGCAATGTTGTGTGGAGTCGACCATTTCACATGCTGGTTCAGCATAGTCTCAACTATGGCGTTTACAACTTGATCTTTGGTTCTACACACTGTAGATTTTGAAACACCATGCATTGCTCCAACACCATGCAATTGTGCACCATTCCCAAGCCAATGCAACGTCAAAAGAAGTTGCTGTTGAGGAGATAAACCCTTGCTTCTCTTTGTACTGTTTTGAAGCATGTTGCCAATATAACCTAAAAATGTATATAAGTAGTACAATAAGATAACTTAGAAAACGTATAGTATTAAGTATTTATATGAAACAAAGTACAAATTATTTACATATTTAAAAAAAAACATTCTTAAAACTTACCCAAGACATATTCGCACTGAGTACTACTAATTCTAAAATATTCCATAAATTGCGAGGGCAAAATATTCTCAAAATTAATGCGAGGTTTGTAAACTCTCACATTCTCCTCTTCTACACCAATTTCCATTAAAATTCTTCTCAACATTTTACGATAAAGCTACGCAAAAGGTAATAACAGACACAACAACTCTTACAACGCAAACTCGAAACGTCAAATTATTATTTTCACTTGATTCGAAAAGTTTGCGAAGCTTTTTATGAAAAGTGTCTATGGTGGAACAAAACGGTTGATTATCTTTGCAGTAGGCGTCCACTTTGCACTCCGCATTTAGCAACGCGTACTTTGCGAAAAGATGTAATGGTGGAACAAAAACCAGGGTAAATTTGCAAAACGCAAAGTGAAATGTTGAAAAGTACGATGGTGGAACGGGGCACAGATATAAGGCAAGTGCATACTGGGCCTTACAATGTGACGCCACAGTCTTAGCGCTAAGGCTTTCTTATATATGTAGGTGGTGTTGGCTTCCGTCTAACTCAGATGGATCATTTGAAGAGATTTTGTAAGTGTAAGGTGCTCGAGATTCAACAAATCTTTGTGACATTGCATTTGCATAAAAAGTTCGTTCTCTCTGTCTACCCCTCAAGAAAAACGGCGTGATGGATTTAAGATAAAAAACCCTTACATAGTTAGTTATTCTCTATCGCGAGTTTGTCGGAGGTAAGACATGTTTACCTTGATGATACCATGATCTCTTCAGGAGTTTACTCATACTGATGATATAGTACTTGTGTCCTCATCAATAGTTTAAATGAATAAAAAGAATGATGTATTGATCTAAAATAAAAAAAAATAATAATAATGAACTCGTAAAATAATATCTTATCGAATGGTAAAATGTCTTAAAGAAATGTTCGTCAGAACTAAAGGAATCGACTAAAAAGCTCTGCTCCCAAGGCCCTTTAGTTTCACTATATCATTTCCGAGTATTAAATATGACGATTAATCTTATATTATTTGATAGGTTCGTGCTCAGTGGACGGTAATAGTCTGTTATCTATGGACGAAATAAATTCACTACAAAATATTACGACATTTAGACACAAACTGATATAAGTCACTTTTAAAAATAAAATCAGTGATAAACTGAATTTTAGTAAACAGCTTTAAAAATGAGCAATCTATTTTAGTTAATATGGTACCTATACAAAAATTATTAGTCTAGCATTTATTTAATGAATAACTTTAGCCATAAATAAATCCATTACTCTGTGTTATTTGGTTTGCGATTGAGTATGGAATTCTAAATTCAAACTATACAAACTTGTAGTCATGGACCGATCGTTCACCATCGACAAATAAGACCTTTAGAACTCTGATCGATGTAAAACAAACGGATCAAGAAATAATCGCTTAAGTTTTCACGGCCGGCCGCGGCTTTGTAATTTTTTTTCGAACTATCCAGACTACCAATACCGATAGCCACGCCCAGTAACGTGTCTAGGAGACAGCTTAAAAAGGACTCCCATCAGTTCTCAGTTCAAAAGGAAGATCGAAGGAGTGACAATGCTTCCTACAGGCTCACAAGAAAGCGAAAAGTTGGACAAAAGTCTCCTAGAAGACTACGGTCAAATAAAGAAAATTGCGCTCCACAAATAACAATAGTATGTTAGAAAGTATGATAACCTAATAATACTCCTTTAATCTAAAATACAGTTTACTACCTAATGACAGTTGGCCGAGGAGAGCGCTGTTATTCCTCCCATCAGGGTCCCGAGGAAGGAGGAGGACCCTCCCATACTGTGTTCCGCTGTGATCGAGCGCAATGGAGAGCTCTTGATACCTCCCTGTGCCCCCGAGTAAGGTCTTAGGGGAGTTTGGATTGGAATCTAAAAGAAGCAACGTAACCACTAAACCAAAACACTTTAATGCAGATAGCAGATGGTTTAATGTTTTTATTTTTGCTGGAAGGCGATTTCTCATAATAATATAATATGTAGGTAGATTATTATTTTTTCAGTGTTGCGTGATTTAATCTGTTGTTTAAAAATAATGACTTTCGGGCTTCGTTGCTAAAGGCTGTTAATATTAGCCGAAGATTAAAGGTTTCAGTAAATGCCGCTATCAACAAGGTATAAATTTCCAGATTGATTTCTAGTCATTAAGGGGTGATTTATTCGCCAACCCTTTAAATGCGCGTAAATATCTATAAATAATCATACAATGTATCACATTATTATTACGCCCGTTACAGAAATCTTTTATTTACGAAGAACCAAGAGTCAAGGTTAAAAAAGGGACATTTCTATGTAATAAGCACCATATTATCATCAAAATCCGTAGTACTTGTGTAGTACGAGTCAATTAGAATTAGTTATTCATAAAGTGCACTTCAAGTACTATGAAACATAAAATGGACACAAGTTTATTAAATTTAAAGTGAACATAAATTAATTTTCGACATTTTTCACATACCTCTAAAGCATAGCTTGTTTTGTAAAAGTATATATGGTCGGCACCAGGATCCAAGCCTACGACCTTCAGTGTACGGGTGGATGGTGGTTGTAATTTTTGTAATGTTGAACATTTCGAAAAACTTATGATCGTTATTCTAAATATAACCACCGAATAAAGAACTTCGTTAAAGTAAAAATTGATTTCATGCTTTGCGATTTATCCATTATTTTTACGGGCATGTTATTTTTACACACCTCTCGAAATGTCTTTCATTTGCCGTATGCTACTTTAATTTACTATCCGGAACAAATTAGTAAAAACTAGTTGCATGTATACATGAGATCCAACTGTCGATGGCCTGAGTCGGTATGTTTATTGTATGAAACGATGTCGTCAATAAATAAAATTTTTACAAAAATTTATACGAAAAACTTGAGATGTACTCCTATAATGTATACATTTTTTATAGAAAAATAAATTATCTAGTTGGGGTGTTTCGGCGTTTATCGATATTTTTATAAAATTCTGAAATATAGGCACTGAAACTAGTACATTTGTCATAATTTATTTTTTAAAAAGTTTGAGAAATCCTGGAACTTTTGCATTAAATATAATTTGAGATATACATACACATTTTGAGGGTTGTAGCTTTTATAGTTTTCGAGATATATGAAAAAATTAAGTAAAAATTCAAAGGTTGACCCCTGACTGAAAGAAAATTTCAAAATTCTGAGTATAAAAGTTTTGTAGGCTTAAAGTATTTAACATTTTCTGAAATTTTAAGATCTGTGCATCAAGCGAATAAAAAGTTATAAGGGGGGGGGGGGGACACACACACACACAGACAAACTAAATAATGTTCTCCGATTCTGAGTAAATCCATATATGGAACATATATGCTGATGAGCCTCAAGTTGGTGTTTTTTGTCGTCAAAGTTTGAAAAACCGTTTAAAATCTAGACCTGGCCATACAAATCTCACGTATCTTGGCTTGATACTGCCGATCTATCTCGAGAAATAATTTCTCTTCAACAAATCGACAGTTGGAAAAACATCGTTAAAATGTGCCTACCCTAATTTTTGACTGATAAGTCTGCCTATCTTTGTGTTCTTGATACAGAACATAAAAATATAAACGTAAAGAGACAAATTACACGCTCAGTATCATTGTTTGGCTTAAATTTGTTCGTTTGTTAGATAAAGGATGGACTTTATCTACAAAGATTACTTATCACATTGTGAACACAGAAATGAATGGGACCTAGTATATACTATATGTAGTGTCAATGGACATAAGAAACCTTTATTGAAAACCTTTGGAGTCAATTTCTTTCATGTGGAAAATACGAACAAAGGGAAAAAAAGGATATTGTCAACAAGGCAGATGTAAGACTTTGGAAATGTGAAAATTTCCTCATTTATGATTACAAATCTGGAAAATGTACTTGCACCACCGTGTAAACGCCACATTATTATTATTATGGGTCACGTTTATTCTAGAAAGGTTATTATTAAGTGTCGGAAATTTTTGTTTGTTACCGCAATAATTTAGTTAAATTCTAAAACTAATTTACCGTTATTTAACATTAAATTAGGCATTTGGCGATTGAAATATTTATTATTTTTTTATCCGGAATAAACTTTTTTTTTGAACAAATCTGATCAGCATTCAATCATTCGAAGGACCAAAGTGTTCATAAGGTTTCTTGTCCTATTAGAAATTTTGTTTCTGTGTATACTTTTGAATTTCATTCGATTTTGAGGACTGGAATACATATCTGAAAATAATGATGAAAGTTATAAATATATTAAATTTAATCGATGATATAGAGTTGTCGGTGTTGTTTTAAGGACTCTTCCTCTCAATAGGGTCCTAAGGAAAATACTTATTTAGGCCTTCTCATAGGGTGTTGAAGTAGTATTTCAACGATTAATGGGAGAAGATCATAGACATTGCGCAACATCAAAGTGTTACAGCAACAGCAAATATTGCCACTTAGTGGGATCCCAAGGGGAGTGTAAATAGCATGTGATACAATTTAATGGTTGAAAGAAAAATGCCTTTTTTGTTTCTAAGTAAATTCCAAGAAATGAGTACAAACGTTGATAAAATTTGAAATACTAAATTGAACTGTCATTTTGTTCAAAATAATGGAATATAAAATTTTCATATAAAACGCTTTTTCCGAATACACCGATGATATAAAAAATAGAGGTACGTTGAATGTGCTTAGATCTCACGTAAAATCTTGGAGTGCGTATTATATTTCAATCTGATATCAACAAAGAGGAATTGAAATTTGTTTTTGAGGTTTTCTGGGAATATAAAATATTATAATCACGCTCTTTGTTATTTGAAGAATGCGAAATATGTTTTATCTATATGTTTACGTTTAACTGTGTCGAGATAAAGCACTTATTGTATCTATATAATATATTAATACGTGAAGGAAAAACTTTGTGAATATTTTTACGAAAATTGCGCGCATGGAGGGGTATGAAATTTCGCAAACTTATAGTTTATATAGAGGAGTGACGAATGCTAATATTTTTTTAATTATGCCCAAACACTACATACTGTAATGTTATGTATTTGATACTCACACACACTACCACAGACTACTTAAAAAGATCATCAACTTCGTGGAAACAAAATATAAGATGAAAAACGCCTCATAATGGGCGCAGAAAGCTTTTCGATGGCGGTATATTTAAATGGAAGGTGGACCTGAAAATGGCGGGATATAAATTGAGGATAAATTAAAATTGTTTGTCCTTAATAATAATAGTCATTGTTTTTGAAAGAAAATTTTGAAATAGCGCTCGCTCAGTCTTTGACAATGGAACCTTGATAATGTTCAACTTTATAATTAAAATAAAGTTATGGTCGAATTTCGAGCACTGGTCGACCACTAGTTCTTATAAATAGGAGTTACCCGTCATCATTTGACAGAGTTCGTCGCCCGTTTTATGGTGATTTCCGATTCGACGCAATGATGGCTGTAGGTCTTTTTGTTTACACAAACATAGTGAGAATTTATTAAATGTCTGTTTATTAAAATTTCCGTGTGTATTTTTGTATGGGTTCCCATTTACCACCTGGACGTTAGTTTAACATAGCATGATTAAACACTGTCCCATCGCCAGGGTGGTTACCTACCACTAATATACCATTAAAGGATGACGTCATCTGACATTAGACTGGATGCAAAATGGCCGCCATGGCGACACACACACACACACATACACAAACCATAGTGATGGGTTTATGTATTAATACACTCATACCAAATCTTAAACTTTTTGTTTATGTTTATGCCTCCCGGCTAATGTCAAAATCCACGTGGCCGTTAATGGTCTATAACTTAGATATCTCTAGTTCTTGACTACAAAAAATCCAACTAACGTGGCACCTGTATAGGATATTTTTTTATTATTATAGACCTCCACCCGGACTCGAGTGATTTTGGAGGATATATTATGTTTGTGTGTTTATTTTAATAGACAATAGGGCCATACATGTGGCCAACCACTGGAGATTCTTGGTCTGACGATCCGGACTCGGAAAGTAAAGTAATAGACAGTTTATATTCTAAAGGTAGACTCCCACGCTATGGCAATATCGCCATATATTTGTCAAATTTCTATGATCATAGCGTGTGACTAGGCTATTTTGCGCTGGCAGTCATCGATGGCACCTTATACATGTACTCTTGTCATATTACAATATAGTATTGTCATATTACGTTATCGCCATAGCGTGGAAGTCCACCTTAACAACACAACTGACACATACATAGAAACTCCCTTTAAACTCCACTTAGGGACATAGTGAGGCAACAAGAGCTCTCCATTGCGATCGATTCTTCGCAATGCTTATGACCTTCTCCCACACCATGTCCGGGGAGGTGAACACGGTATGAAAGGGTCTTCTTCATCTTCGGTACTATGATGGGAGGAAAACCAGCGCTCTCCTTGGTCAACTGTCATTCGGAATCCTCAACATATGTTCCAGCCATGTCCATTTGACTGACACATCGCTACGTTAATGGGTGTACGACAGTGTACGTGTGTTCAGCAGGTATCACTCGCTTCGGGAAGGCGCCGTTAGTCGATAATTCAGTCATTCAATCAGTCAGTGCATTTCTGTTTTAGATATAGCGTAGATGAGATCGTTATACTCTAAAAAAAACTTAATAAAATAACCTAGCCTAGGGCATATGAGTTGTTTTGTATAACAAATGTGTTAAGTTTTGCAAATCTCTTAGTTATGTATAGTATTTTTACCGTTGTCTGCGTCGTAGCTACATTTGATAATATACGCTGTGATTTCATAAATCAAAGAACAGATAAAATGAAATGAAGGTTTACAGGTAAACAGAATGTCAGAGGACAGACTTCCACGTACACGGACACCATGGCTCTTCAAGTAAGCCCCGAAGAACGCAGACTCCCAGACAGACACCCAAGGAGGTGGAGACACAGCTGGCAGTCGACATCGAAGGAGGAACAGGCGTCGGCACAAACAGATCCCCAGGATCTATAGAAAGAAGAAGAAGAAGACGGTTTACACTAAACCAGCGAATGCTTGTTCTATTCGATTCTTTCTAATTCTCGTTCGTTCATAGAATCTGGCTCGATCAGTATACACGGCGCATGCGCATTGCCTTTTGTCTTGTTTGGTCCAACTCACTTCGGCAAGCGTTCATTTCAAGTGTTCTATAGGGACTTGCACACCATTTTGAGAACTACATATTTGCAATACTCTAGTTGTTAAAAATACGGCTGACAGAGGTAATAAACTTGCTTGAACTTGACAAATAGATGATTGATAAAGCACCCCAAAATCCTTATTCTAGTTGTTCACTCAAGCAACCTAGCTCGTTGATGTTTTGTTTTAGATTACAATGTTTCAGAAAATAAAAATGCTTCCTGAATTCTCAACATTGATCTATCAATTTGATATTTTTATTCGCGTAAAATACTCCTGAATAAAATAATAATTACACTATTACTGCAAATTCTATCTGATTTTTATACTCAAATCACTGTCGTTAGACTTAAAGACAAAGTGAACGTGTGTAATAAAACCGATATTATGGAACAGCCATAATAACTTATAAATAACGAGAACCATAAAATATATTTTCGCCGAAATAATATGAAATGATAAACCCATTCAGATGAATCCAGAACATTACAAAAAATTCGAATAAAGTATTTTTATGTTAGGTAAATACCTACTTTGTTAAAAAAATACATTCCGCGAACAATTACATTTTAACAAATTTAATTTTTTGTGTAATTTATCGTTTGTGCGCGAAATCATTGCCACCCCACAAACGAGTGTTTCCAACTAAAAACATAAAATGTAATTTAACCCACCTTTAGAATCACAGCAAAGGTAACATTAATTTTGTTTTGTTAAAAATAATAGATCTAATGTTGTTTTAATAAATGCGGATAAACAAAGCAAGAGAGACGCAGAAAAATGTGGAAAGAAACTAGAGCATATGTAAAACAAAAGATAAAAACAGACACCGATGACAGGAATCACACCTGGTGCGAAAGACGCGAGTCAATACGATGACACCTTAACATTCATGCAAACGAAATGTTGAAACGAGTACTATTTCGTCCAACAAAATTATGAAAGCCATATTTTATCTATATTGAGAATGATCAACTGGTTTGAACATCGAAAATATGTTAGATCACTAGTTAAGCGACTTTTAGGCGCCAATAAGCGTTAGCAAATAATATTTACCGGTCAATCAAACAATGAAACTTTTGACAAACTGGAAACAATCAAAAGACTGTGGATGACTCCTTTGGCTTTTTAAGGGATTAACAATAACTTAAGAATGTATTCTTTTTTGACACATCTCTTACGTCTTCCTATTTGAACTCGTAAAGAACTAAAATCAATAGACTTGCACCGAGTAAAACTTTAGCTACATATATGAGGCTTTGAGAGAAGAAAAAAATGGATAAATCAAATGAAAAACAGTAAGTTGAAATGATTTAAAGTCAATCACGGAGACCAAAAAAAACGTTATATCGTATTGCGAATGCAAAAAAACTAATGAAAGCCTTTTATTAATGTGACGGTATTTTTATGAGAGATCAAGAACAACACAAACAAAACGAATCTTGACATAGAATCTTGAGTGATCCCATAAAAGGAATCTCCCGCACAGATGAGCTAGATCTGTGCAATCACCGTCACAAGATGAACGAATGAATTTTCAAATTCAGAAATACCAGTTGTACCTCAAAAACAATTTTTATGCAAAATCGAATAATCAAAACACACTAAAGATAATAAAATCTTGTCTGTTTGCATCTCGATGTGTTTTTTCATTATTACTAAGAATCTTAGATAAAAAATGTATGTAAAACTTCGAAAATAAACAATATTACAGGAAATGTTAGCTTGTGGAGAAAGCAGTTAAAATTTCCGGGTTGTATAGAAACCTTCATATTTATGCAAGTACTTACCTAGCAAAAAATATTTTTTCGGACACCTGTGTCGGTAATATCAAAAACTGTAATTACGTTTCAGAACTGAACACAGTTTAAGGCTTGGGTCATACTAAACGATAACTCCGAGAGGATATGCTACGTCTTTAACGTCTGTACTGCTGAACAATATTTTCCAATGTACAATCCTCGCACAAGAAAGGTGCGCATCATCAACATCGCTTGCTGTATTAAAGTGTCAATGATATATTTTTTTGTAAGAAGGTGAGTCCATATTCATTAAAAAGTGGAATAATTTAAAGTTAGTTAAAATTTAATATTTTGATTCTATCATCACATTATTATTTACTTATAATATGTCTTCTCAATATACATTGCTTTATAATTTCAAAATATAAATAAATTATCACTTTTCAATACAAAGGTGTCAGTATACCCGGCGGAACTTATTATGCGAAGCAATTTTACCAGTCAACCGGTCTGAGACAGGCCAAAACTTCGTGATCTGAAGTCCACGTACATCTAGGCTACCAAGGTCGTAAAATAGATAGCTGCTTTTGATAATGTGTTGCTTTTTAAACAGTCCAGCCCAATCCGATTCCAAACTCCCTTTACTTAGGAGCATAGGGAGGCAACAAGAGCCTTCCATCGCGCTCGATCTTGCGCGGCTTCAATGATCTCCTCCCACACCATGTCAAAATCCCTTAGCTCTGCTTCGAAAGAACGGAACACGGAATGAGAGGGTCTTCTTCGTCTTCGGAACCCTGATGGGAGGAAGACCAGCGCTCTCTTCTCGGCCAACTGTCATTCGGCATCTTTCACACATGTCCCACAAAAAACACATAAAAAAGTTACAAAACATGTAATATTTTTAATACAGTAGTAATTTTTTGGAACCATCTTATACTAAGTATATGTTTAAGGTCCATTTCCATAAAAAATAGAAGCAATCGTATAATTAGCACATACAGCAATGTTGTGGTGAAATATTGAAATACCTAATATAATCACATTCCTCTTTCACGACAAAAGCTTTCGGTAGCTTACTGTGAAAGATTCAAGGAATGTATTTGTGTTCACTTTGAGTGAGCACAGATTCATTTAAAAAAAAATTGAGTGGTCGTGTTTAAATAATAAGATTTTTTCGATCGGATTAATCGTAAGGTGTGACGCCGGCGCCGGCTTGAAAGTAATGGCCGAGAAAAACTTTTTTGGAATGTTTTCTCTTTTCTTTAAGGCAAAGCAATTAACAAAAATAATTTTGAGATTTTTTAAATTCTTCCATTTTTTTTAAATCCAGTTATAAAATTCACGATGATGAACTTGTTCTAATAAAGACACTCGAAATTAATTAAAGTATAAGAAAAAATACTTTGTTATTTTATTTTTGTTGAAATTTTATTTGAGAAGATGTTTTTTTAATAAAAAAAAAACCTAATTAATAAATATAATCTTTTTGTACAATAAAATTTAACCAAAGGGCATTTTTGTTATTTAGTAATTAAATTTATATTTCTGGATTTGTATATTATAAACTAGGTTTTTTTTATTAATTCTTGTAAAATACATAATACCCCCTATTCGGATTATAGAACGTTCCAAATGATTTAGAATTATGTTCACTCGAACTAAAATTTGTATTCGGAATTATGCCGTGTTCTAAAAACCAATATTAGTTCACCATAAATATTTTTTTGAATCATAATTGTCTATGGATCGAGCATGCGCCTTATTGGTTGATGCTGACAAGCGGACAGCCAATCGGAGAAGACAAATTCAAACGAGCTCCATGTTCCAAGCAAGTTCCAAGTAACATGGTCGCCGGAAACTGCCGAACCAACCCGAAGTGTAACGAAGACGACTGTATGATTGCATTGGTGTCCAATGATAATAATTTTTGATGCTACTATTTGTATTACTTATAATAAATTCGGGGGAAATGCTTAATATTTTTAATAAAAATAAACTTATTTTATAATTATTTGATTAAAAAAAACTTTTATGATAAAAATATCATCAGATATCTTTTTAGACGCATACAATTAGGTGTGAACTAAGATTAGGAACGTTTTGACAGATAAACGCACTAAAATTGACTTAAATACGAAATCCGAATACCAAAATGAACTGATTTCAAACTAAAGTCTAATTAGGAACAAATAGGAACGTTCAAAAATTTCTCGAATACCAATCCGGCTAACTAAAATAGGAACGTTCTTATTTTAGTTTAGTGCGCACTTAATTTGAATTGGAATATGTATGTGTTTTGAGTTGAAAGAAAACACGCCGTTCTCTTATGGGTATTTTTCATTTTTATAACTTTGTGCTTACAACTAAATTAAAATAGTCTCTTATTAAAAAAAAACGATAGGTAAGAATGAAAGTAGTTACTTATATGGAAAAAAGAAATTGTAATATTTAGGTAGTTTATTTTCCTTTTTTTTTTAATTTTTAGTTCATGAGGATTCGTCCTTTTTGTTGGCTTTTTGATAAGAAATTAATGGGATCATTTCTTATTTTCCGGGACAGTTTTATTTACATACGTAACTCCATTGACACGTCACTCTGGCACGTGTTTTCATTTCATTTTTTTCTCTACCACCCTGAGAAAGGGCTCTATCTTCAAAAAGCAAAAGAGGGAGAGAAGAGTTGATTTATCGCATGTAATTTTTCCCAAAGTCATGATTTCTGAGTTTTCATCTATTATGTGATTTTCTCCCTGAAATGCTGATGCATTTACCCTGATTAATTGAACTACATTTTTGTGATGTTCTTTAACCCTTGTCGTCCCACTTTTTTGAAATGAGCACCTATCCTTTTTACCTAAATAAAATTGTTAAGTGTGTTAAATAATATTATCCAAGCCAAAATAGAGGTCAATAAAAAGATCTATAAGTTATCTGTCTGTGACGTACGCTACTAGACACAAGTATGCAATAAAGAGCTTAAATGAGTGGAAATGGAGATATAATATGATGATAAGTAGACAAAACGCATTTTTTAAAAGCGGATGGAATAAGATATATTAGCCATCCACAATTTCAATGGAATTATGAAATTGATAAAGCCATTAATCCAGACAAGATGTAGAAGTCTGAAGGAGGCCAGAAGAGAAGAACAATAAAAAGAGATTCTTTTGGCAAGTGACTGAATCTTATTCAGAAGAATTTAAACTCAAAGCCAACCGTCACAAACTAATAGCGACTTTAGCAAACTTATTGTATCCATCTCAAATACCAAATGTATGACGTTTTCCAGGAATCGTTTGCAGTGAAAAGCAAAAAAAAAAGAACTGGAACAGGATTCCCAGTTTAGATATGTCGGCAGTAAATTACTTAGCTGTGAAAATCTGCGTTATATCCATCCTCAAATACGGCATCAAAATAAGGGTAGACGAGGCTAAAACAAAAAGTATGCAAAGATCTGCTGAGATAAGAACACAGCGAGAAATTGTTGGAAAAACTCTGCGAATCTGGGCTTCTTACACGATGATCCGGGAAATTTGTGGGGTTCATAACGTGGTCTGATAGGGAAGAAAGCGGCGACGATATTGGTACCAGCATATCTAAAGAATTTTATATAAATATCTAAAGAATTCAAGAATGCTACTTTTGACATTGCATCCGAAGGGACAGTGACGAAAGAAAGGTTCCCAAAATGGTAGAGAGCTAGAGTTTAGCTTCCCAAGGAGTTATCCTTAAATGAACAGACTCTTGAATTTACGAAAAGAACAAGAAGACTAACATGTAAGACAAGACAGAGAATCCTCATTAGTTTTATATAATTCGCTTAGAATTTCAAAAAAAAAAAAATGTTAGACTCTATTCAATTCGCAGATATTACCTATGATAACGGGGGAAGAGGCATACATTTCCAAATTAACTCGTTGTTGTTAATGTTACTTTAAAACCGTTGTTGATGGACAATAAATATTAAATAATAATATGACTATCAAATAAAGGACGAGCGAATATGTCCACAGTAGAGGGATGGTTAGTTATTTAATTAACTGTGGTTGAATTATAATAAAGAAGGGTAGTTAATTTAAAAGGACATACGCTCCCTGAAGTGTGGACTATTAAATTAATAAGATTTATTACCATATCATGGCGCAGAGGGGACGAAACTCTACCGAATAAAAGTACCATCAAAGCTATACCCGTGTTATTTCGTAAAGAGGTTTTTTCTACATATGAAACTATAACACAAACTGCTGCCTGCTCAATAAAATATTCACAAAAGGACAGGAGACATCGTATGAATTTTAAATCGGCCATCTAGCGATGATTTGAAAAGTTACCGAGTTTAGGGAATTCAGTGTTACCGAATTTATCAAGTCAATCCTATTCTCTAACATCTTGCATATTTGATATTTTGATGCCGAAAGGTGATCTTCAAGCCGATGACTTAAGGTAGTTTGGACTTTGTTGTTGAGTTCTTAGCTTAACTAAACCGTCGTAAAGTAGAATTATTACTAAGATATTTTAGTCAAGATTATAATTATTAAATTGTAATATCTTGAGCATTTTAATACCTATTTTTTTTATGAAAAATACACGATCCAATTCCTTCAAAACAGCTTGGCTTTGATTAAGTAAATATTAATAGTAGAAAAAACATTTTTTTAAAAGAATATAACCAATTTTTATTGTAATCAGGTTCCAAATCCAAATCTAAACTCCCTTAAGGCCCCACTTAGGGGCATAGGGAGGCAAAATTATTATGGAACGAGAGTACCTTGCACACTCAATTTTGAGAAATTGTACGTTAAGAGAACGTTACACATTGTTAAGTGCATGT
Source organism: Mystacides longicornis (assembly GCA_963576905.1). NCBI lineage: Eukaryota > Metazoa > Arthropoda > Insecta > Trichoptera > Leptoceridae > Mystacides > Mystacides longicornis. The sequence goes on from OY756426.1 coordinate 8,016,875, forward strand.
GCGAGTGCGAGTTGTACGGTAAAAATTTTAGTTCAAAAAATGAGTGTCCACTTTGTGAAATGCGAGTTATGCGAGTACAAAGTTGCTCCACACATTTCAATGTGTTGTTTATTTTCTTTTTTCGCCAACGGGGGCAGCACTGTCAAACAAGGTGCGCTCACATTCATAAGCGGTATGCTGTGCATGTTGGAAAGGAAGGCGGGGTGAGGCTGCTTGCAAAAAAGAACCCTCTTCAATCACTCACAGTTATGTCCACACGTGTTTGCTATTTGTTACTTGGCCTCCGCACTCCCACATACACTTGCTACTTTACAATGTGTAAAGCACCCATTAGTCTCATTTGGCAAGTATAATTTTCAGAGGTGTGCAAAAACGAAACAAAACGTGTCCCACAGATGATCTGTTATACTTGTTGAAGATTTTCACCACTGTATTATATGTTGTATTTCTTGGCAATGGATATGAAAACTATGTGAATATGTACAAGAGAAGAATATTTAGACAGTTAAAAAGTTGATATAGCAATGTGCCGTAGACATTTTTAAGTACGAGACAGCTGATGTGGAGACAAAAGCCTCCAACACACTTCGCAAGGATTATTTTTTTCTCCAGTGGACAACATAAGTTTCATTAGGGAGGCTACTTTGTAAAGTATTATGGGCAGGTTCCTTGATCCTCTTACGCTAAGTCTGTTGAAGTAGGTCCGAGTGGCGTGAGTAGACATTTCCATCGTCTGCTTCTACAAATTACACACTGAATACTACAGACATTACTTTATATTGTGATCATTTTGTTTTTTATGCCACCTAATGCATAAGCACAAGTACTGGGTAAGGTTAACCGTTTTTCAAAGGTTTTCTTTTTCTTATTGTTTGATAATTTGACGAATTCTTGTCTAAAGCCACGGCTAGACTATGGGCCATGCTGGCCAAATAGAGGCTCTGGCCCAGCATGGGCAGGTGGTGTGGTCGCTTAACCAATAACCAATATTGCCAAATATTTGACATTGGCCGTTACTTGTATAATGGTCGATCGAGTTCGCAATGATTCACCAATATTGGACCAATGTTGACAGCTGTCATGTCACATGTTGTTATTTTCATAGTGTTTTGTACATTTTTTTAATTCAGATAAAATAATGGAAGTTGACAATGATATCGCATTAATTGCAGCATCCTATTCAGTGATACATGCGGCATCTGCTTTTCTGTTATTAAATTATGAAAAACGCAAACGGCAAAGACGGTGGTGGATGCTTTCTTTGAACCACTCGAGAACTATGCATGTACCTATGATTCTTGTTTTTTTTTATAAATATCTTTTATTTTCATTTATGTTATAGTCCAAATCAACCTGTATGAGCTAGGTTAATATATACCTATTGCAAAACAATGCACATCAATTAGAATTGAAGGTTAGGTTTAATAAAATTATGAATGTTTTTATTGTGTATATTTGTGAATTGGAAATTATTTTAAAATTTTCCTTTTTGCCCATGGGGGATAAACTCTATTGAAATTACCCACTCAGATTCCTATCTGTATACAGTGAATAATTGGAGAGTGGAATGTAAAATGATGAATAAAAGCGAGAATCAATCAAAGGATCACTCATAGAAACATTGTGTGGCAGTCTACCTCGTACCACGTGCCAGCTGCAAAGTTGGACCAATAGTGTAGCCAGGTGAACAAGTATATTTGCTAAATGTTGCTACTTGTCAATGCTTGGCCAGAGCCCCTATTTGGCCAGCATGGGCCATAGTGTAGCCGTAGTTTTAAGATAATTTATCTTTTCGAGCTCAACAATATTTCGAAGAGAAATCGCTAACTCAGAAACCGAAAACCAAGCAATGAAACAGATCAACAAAAAGACCTATAAAAAGTGAATGAAGAAGATTAAATTAAGCCAACTTTAGAAAAAAATCCCAACAGGAGTCGGTACATACTGCAGTGGCTAAATTCAAGCATTTAAATTTTTTATGGTTAAAGGGTAGTTTTTTTTCTTTTGTTTTGGCATTGCATCCAAAAAAGGATGATACAGCCAGACTCTTGTCATATTAAGTCAAAACAAAAACAAATAATAAGGGTAGTTGGTAATAAAAAATTGTAAAAAAATACTAAATATCCTAATGGTAGTGTTTAATGAGAATTTTATACAGTAGATAGACATTTTATGATACAAATGTTTAAATTGAGAAAAAATTCTTCATTACTAAATATATTCGTTGCAAGCTTTTATTGATCAATTTGAAAACCAATACATTTGGAAAGTGGGAATTTTATATTACTCGTTTTTAGACGAAAAAAAGTGCGACCTGAGTGACTGAGAAGTGTGAGTGAGAAGACTCCGAAATGTACTCACCAATCTATAGATAAACTTTTTTGATCATCTGAAGTATTCTGCAGTTCAGTTGAAAAAAATAAGCCATGGATGAAAATCTGATTTGAAGAGTCTTTTGATAGACCATTTACGTTCATCAAAATCGTTCATCCGTGTTTTAGCTGCGCCTAAGTGGCAAGTTGTGTGCTAGTGGATATTGTCTATGTTTGCCCATCTCTAGATTAACAACAACAACGATATGTAAAACAATTAAAGCCCTGGAGACCCGCTTGTGGTGAGCAACTAAGCGATGTCCGGATCCGCTTACCGGGCTTAATCCCGGATACGAACAGCAAATACTAAACAATACGGAGAAATATTTCACTGCAGGATGTACTTACCCGCCAAATTCAGTAGAGTTACATATTTTATCAAAACTGAAATAGTTACTTAATCTAAACGAAATTAAGTTAGCCATGCTTTAAATGGTTTGAGGTTGATATATTATGGCAATACTTCGAATCACAAAGTTTGTATAAAAAAAATAATATCTGTAACATGCAAACATTCTTTAGAAATAAAACTTATATCATTTTAAAGCTGACCATTTATAAATATGCAGCAATTATTACCTGCTTAAAAAATACATTATGAGGTCTGTTTCGTAAAGGGGTAGATGGGAATAAGGATCGCACCTACCTTGTTTTACTGGCTGTCCTTTTATGTCCTTTTCACCAAAAAAACAGTTAACTTGCAATAAACAATACTTAAACTTACACACGTAAACTCGCAGAACTAAAACTGTCAGTTGCAGCGACGATGTAATTACCCCACGGGAGCTTGTAATGTACTTGCAATAACACATATAAACAAAACGTAAAACACACGTAAACGTAACTTGCTGAATTCACTTGATGTCAGTTTCAACGACAGTACGAAAATATATGCGGTCCCCACGGGGGCTACTAGCATACTGATTGACTTTTGACACATAGATTGTCTTAACACATAGAAAATTGTCGCAGGTGCGACCATACGAAAGGTAGGTTGGACAATGTTAGGAATTAGGTACTATGAATACGAAACATCCTCCCCCCGAAGAGGCCTGGTATGTATACCAAGACTCTTAAACGAAGCAAAAAATAAAAATCCCAAACGGATTGCAAACTTAAACCAAAACACATAGAGCAAGCAAAGCAAATGTCTCAATAAAAATAAAATAAAGAAAAAAACAAAGAAAAATAAAAATTAAAAAAAATTAAAATAAAATAAACAAAAAATAGATATCTTATAAAAATAGATATTATCTAAACATCCTGATGAGGAAGTGGGCACAGCTTCGAAACTGGCCTCATCAGGACACCAGTTGGAGTCTTTAGCTCAACCACACGAGTGACTCCATCTCGAGATGAAACAAGTTTTGTTATTCTTCCCAGTCGCCATTGCAATGTTGGTACGTTGTCCTCACGTACCAGGACAAGTTCTCCGATTTTTGGAGGAACTGTGGCCTTGAGCCACTTGGACCGTTGTTGTAGAGTATGTAAATACTCTCGTTGCCACCTTGACCAGAAAGACTGCGAAAAAGACTTAATGAGCTGATAACGATTTAGCCTTGAGATGGGTATACTATCGTAACGTTTTAAAGAACTAAACCTAATACATGTGGAATTATTTACATTAATGTGTAGAGAAGTCGCCTTGGTATCACGGAGACCAGGGAGATTTTTCAAGTCTAAAGGATGTTTCTTTTGGCACGGCCAAATATCAGAAGACTCCTTTAGCCATGGTGGACTCCACCATAAATCGAAATTTAACAAATCTGAGGGAAAAGCACCTCTTGAGGAAATGTCAGCAACTTTAGAATTTAAAATTTGAGAAACATGGTTTCCTTCGTAAATTTTCAATAAATGAGGTGACGTTTGAAGCCACGCAAGACATATTGTTGAGTCTGACCAACAAGTAACATTATCAAATTTAAGTTTGTCCCCAAACGACAACACACAACACTCAATTAAACGGGTCAAAAGAAGCGCACCATTTAATTCAAGTTTAGGGACAGTTAATACAGTACGTACAGGAGCAACTTTTGACTTAGCTGCCAATAAATGAATTTCAGTTTTACCTCGTAAATCGACAGTTCTAAGATACACAACTGCGGCATATCCGCATAGTGAACTATCGCAAAAACCGTGTATAGAAATTTCCGACACATTTTCATCAAATATTTTTCTCGGAATTGTAAATTTTTCGATAATGTTCAACTCATTCATAAAACATTGCCATTCTTGGACAATATCATGAGGAGGCTGTTCATCCCAAGAAGTATGAACCAACCATAACTTTTGTATAATTAACTTCGCCTTGAATGTAATAGGAGAAATCCAACCCAATGGATCGAAAATACGCGCAATGGTAGATAGGATTGACCTTTTGGTACACAGGGTATTCTCAGGTAAACTGACACTATAACTAAAACAATCATTAACTGGGTTCCACTGAACCCCCAATATCTTAATATTTGAATCTGCTGCATCAAATGAACGTGACATTTCACAGTGCTCAGCTGGTAAATCCTCAAGTAGCCGCTTATCATTCGACGACCACTTGCGCAGCTCGAAACCTCCCATAGCAAGCAATGATATCAGTTCTTGCTTTAGTAAAATAGCATCCCGCACGCTGGGAGCTGTAGTGATGATGTCATCAACAAATATTTGAGAGCTTAAAACCCTAGATGCTTCAGGAAATTGATTTTTACCGATTCTCGCAAGTTCATTCAGTACCCTCATGGAGGTATATGGCGATGACGTCACGCCATACGTAACTGTGCAGAGCGCATAGTGACCAATAGATTCTTCAGGGGAATCTCTCCAAAGTATCAACTGATATGGTTGATCTTCAGGATTCATTGCTATCTGGCGAAACATCATTTTAATGTCACAGGTGAATGCAACCGAATGAAGACGGAAATTCGTAATAATATTTGAAATGTCTTTATGTAATTTGGGACCCGAATAAATACAATCATTAAGAGATACCGATGTAGATGTTTTGGCGCTTGCGTCAAAGACGACTCGTATTTTTTTACTTGGTTTGTTGTTTTAAATACAGGATGATGCGGAATATAAAAGTATTTACCTGGCTGGGTCACACCTGTATAAGGTGTCATGTGTCCCAGTGCCAAGTACTCACTCATAAACTTACGATATTCATGCTTGAGATCTTCATTTTGTGAGAAACGTTTTTCCAAATTCAAAAATCTTCTCAACGCAGTGTTATATGAATCACCCAGCGGGGGGTGAATTTTCTTAAATGGCAATCTTGCCATAAATCTTCCGCCTTGCAACCTCTCAAGAGTCCGCATAAAAAATTCTTCACACTCATCATCTTCCGGACTTGAAATATGTATTTCAGGAAGATTTTCTGAATGCCAAAATTTTTCAACAAGTTTATCTAACGACACGTCATTATGAAATGAACAAATACTAAGGTTGCTATATAATGCAGGGGCTGCCCTGCCGTATGGACCGCTTATAACGTAACCGAATACTGTACCTAAAGCAGTTGGTATACCTTCAGAAAACTGTACAGATGAGCCGTCCAGCAGACTAGTATATAAGTCCGCACCCAACAATATGTCTATTTTGGCGGGCTCATAAAAATACTCATCAGCTAGCGACAAGTTCTTATACGCATTAACAATGTGTTGTGGCACATTGGTACTTGGTAGATTATTCGTAAGGCGTTGCAATATCAAGGCTGTAGTTGAAAGCAAGTCACCAGAACGTGACTTCAACGTAATAAGAGTGGATCCACGAATATCAGGGGCAGCGTTGCCTCCCAATGATGTAACTGGTATGTGCATCCTGTCCCGTTTCAGTGACAGACGTCTGACACACTCTTCCGTAATAAAGGATGACATAGATCCACTGTCGAGAAGACACCTTAATACATGAAAATTGCCAAAGGCATCCCTAATAGGGATCCGCGCAGTGGCCAATAAAACAGTCGTAAGTCCTGAAACAGTACCAGAATGAACCTCACTCAAAGTCTGGGGAACGCGTAATTCCGCTTCAGATTGAGGACCCCGATGCTGTTCCAGATGCAACAAAGTATTGTGTCTGCTAGAACTGCATAATTTACATCTACCTGAACTCTTGCAATTTTTTATATCATGCGATTTCAAACACGAATAACACAATCGATTCTTTTTTGTGAATTCACGACGATCGGTAACTGTCAAATTTTTAAACTTTTCACATCCAAAAATGGCATGTGATTGCTCTTTACAAAAATGACAACAAAATTTATTCGTAGATGTTACAGTTGAATGAAAAACCCCTTTTACAGGTTTTTCCTTTGTAAATTTCACAGATGTTACTTCCAACACATGGCATTGGTTTTCTAAAAATAATAAAAATTCTGAAAATTTGGGTAACTTGTTCTTAGACAACTGATGTTCAAATCGATTACGTAAATCAGGAGACAATTTTCTAGAAAAAATGTGAATCAATATGAAATCCCACTGGTCGATATTTATCTTTAATGACATTAATGCTTGCGTGTTCTCCTTAAGGGTGTCAACAAAGAGTCGCAAGTGCGAGGCATTGTCTACCGGTTTTAACGAAAGTAAATTGCACAAATGATTGTCAGCAATCAGCCTTACATTAGAAAATCTTTCATTAATTAAATTATAGGCCACTTGATAATTTTCTTCTGATATTGCAAGATGTCGAATAACTCGTAGTGCATCACCCGATAAACAAGAGAAAAGATAGTGCAACTTTTGAATACCGTTTAATGTTGCATTTTGATGCACCAACGTATTAAATATAGAAATGAAATTAGTGTATTCCGCATAGGAACCACTGAAACTTGGCAACACAATTTGAGGCAATGCAATCGTGGTCGAAGCTTGGCTTTCTGTTTTGATAACTTTGGTAACCACTGCTGGACACAATTTATTATATATTTCCTTAATGCTATAATATGTCTCCATGAATTGTTTATATTTAAGTGCATGCCCCTCAGAGTCAAAATCTCCTCGAGAGATAGACTGGATTGAAACATGACACTCAACAAATTCTTCTTTTATTTTATCTATGTCAGCAAATCGGATCGTAAACTTAAGCAATGATGCCTCTTCGCCGTTTTGCTGTGCCTTCTTAGCAAAATCAAATAAGCTTTGAATGTTCAAAAGCGCCAAATTATGTTTAATTACTTTGGCCATTGTAAAAATGTAAATGTAAACAAAACAATGTCAATGTCAAAAATGAAACATCAAATCACGCAGGTACCTGCCCTAGATAAAGGAAGACAACGCACCAACAACGCACAGACCAGAGACAAGATTATATCTTTCACGGAATACCCACCGCGCGACAATACACTTTGTTACAACAAAGTTATTGTGCGTACCTACGCAAATTAAATCAATTTATGAAAATAATAAATCTTATAACAAAAAAAAATTATAAGAAATAAATGAGACAATTTGCTTGCAGGCTATATGTATAAAAAATAAATGTAAATTGACACAAAAATACCCAAGATACGATCCTGATATTTCGTATTCGGAATTAAGGAAGTAAAAGGACAATCCGGCTCGAATGGACCAAATGATGTTTCGTAAAGGGGTAGATGGGAATAAGGATCGCACCTACCTTGTTTTACTGGCTGTCCTTTTATGTCCTTTTCACCAAAAAAACAGTTAACTTGCAATAAACAATACTTAAACTTACACACGTAAACTCGCAGAACTAAAACTGTCAGTTGCAGCGACGATGTAATTACCCCACGGGAGCTTGTAATGTACTTGCAATAACACATATAAACAAAACGTAAAACACACGTAAACGTAACTTGCTGAATTCACTTGATGTCAGTTTCAACGACAGTACGAAAATATATGCGGTCCCCACGGGGGCTACTAGCATACTGATTGACTTTTGACACATAGATTGTCTTAACACATAGAAAATTGTCGCAGGTGCGACCATACGAAAGGTAGGTTGGACAATGTTAGGAATTAGGTACTATGAATACGAAACAAGGTCGATTACGTAACGTAACAGCAGAATACTCAAAAAGTTTGAGCATTTATCTAACAGTTCATTAAAATTATCATTATTTCCTTCGAACGAAACGCTATTTGCTTAATTTAACCGGTACCTGATCAGAGTATACCGGTTTTCTATCAAAATAACCAGAATTTTTGACATAATTTGGTTGAAATTGATTGCAAATATATTCACACGATTGATTTCTGATAGAAAATTACTGAAGGTATTTTAGTGGAAATCGCTTGAAATAATCAGTGAAATTAACATTTTTAGTTGAAGGAAATTTTAGCGGAAATAAAAAAACAGAATCGACTCGATTATCTATCCTATAAATGAAGTGGTTGGTGACCCGTAATGCATGCGGTTACAACGCCGGCTTTCGTACTGTTTGGTGCGAACGTCGTGGTTCGATCCCAGGTGCCGACCATCTTCCTCTTTCACGACACAAGCTTTCAGTAGCTTACTGTGAAAGAGTCAAGGAGTGTATTTGTGTTCACTTTGAGTGAGCACAGATTCCTTTTTAAAAATAAAATAAAACAAACAATTCCGATTACACAATCTATAGCTCAAACATTGAATAGAAACCAATCACAGGTTTTCTTCAAAAGAACATATTTATAATATATTTTTATGTCTTAATCACATATAATCATCATAACATACTATTTTCATAATAAAGATATTCTACCACACGTTAATACGTTATTGTTATCTTGTAAACACGACACAACTAATAGGCCTTCATAATAAAAGCACTTTTTTCGAGCTGTTTTAATGTTTATAGTATCTCATTTAATGTTACACACATCATTTGAGTCATAAAATATTAACCCTTTTCCCTCGTCTCCTTAACATCACACAATGTATAAATATGCGTAGAGCATTTTCGCACAACTTGGTTCTATAATATTATAGGCATTGTGAACTCATACGAGCACATACTAATATAGCAGAATTTTCATATAGGCCGTGTTCTTCGTAACGAAACGATTTGGTTGATTAATATCTATTCTCCTAGCATAATAATTACAGACATTTATCCGACATTTTCTACTAAATTTATTATTAAGGAAAATGTATGAATTTTGACAATATTTCATGAAATAACACAGCGTACGGGATTAGAATTATTATTTTAATAAATGCGAATTAATATTACTCATCCTGCGAATGAATGTTCGTACGGTGAAGCTTTTCTATATCAATTATATCTTTCTAGTGTTGAACTTCCAGTAATGTAACAATTTTACATACATTTATAAACCTGTTTAGACTGTTACGAAAATACATAATAGAAATATTAATGATCATGCTTTATTAATGTGAACCCTTAGGAACTGTTCTAGCTGGTCGCATGATCGTACGATCATGTAACAAATATAAAGAACGTTAGTAAGAAAAACTTTTGGCAAGTACGTGTCGTATAAATAATCGATACAACAGAGCAATACAAGCGACGCGCGATAATTTTTGTCTGTCCGTCTGCCCAGTTAGGACACGTCCATACAATGTTATATGTTTGAACAGGGCGTCCGCGTTCATGCGATCATCGCAATCGCAAGATCGTGCGATCATGTAACCAGCTAGGATAGGGCCTTATCCATTTTTAATCAAAATGTTTGCTCAATAGCAATCTCGACAATTAGACTTTGGTTGCTAAGTATGAAAATACCTACATTTCCAATGTGTTCCTCTACTTGTATACGAGGAAAATAAATATATAGGGGAGAGTATCCATGAAACGGACGTCCCATGAAACGGACAAATGTTTGAACTCGGTTAGTATCGGATCTAGCGCATTGCTATTATATCCTTGTCGATCACGCAGTGCATGCTCTCACTCCACAGGAGCGTGTAAGTCGAGAGTTAGTATTTGAGAGGAGTGCACGCATTTATTTTTTTACCACTATAAAAGTATTTTTTTCTTCCATTTTTCCAAATCTGTCAAAGGTAAGATTTTGATTTAAATTATACATGTTTTATATATTCTAAAAACTCGCTCATTTAAGTTAATAAAATTGTAACAGTAGAATCAATAACCTTCTAATCTGCAAAAATATATACATTTGTTTAAGATTTTACAAAATCCCATGAATCGGACAGCAAAAAGGACCATGAAGTGGACATACGATTCATCAAAAGAAAATGGCATAATGTCCTATATGTAATAAAATATACACGAACAGTAAAGAAGATTGGCTAATGTGCAAAATCTGCCAAATATGGGCTTGTAATAGTAGTGGTGTAACAGGAACAATATTTTTTTTTTTGTAAAAAATGTTTTTAAATTGTATTTTTTTATTTGCCGTTACAAATCTTTATAATGTTTATAATTACGAATATATTGATTAATAAATAATAAATGAAATATTTTCATACTACAAGTGTCTCATTTTAACAATTAAAACTTTACCTACAGGTGTAGTTAATAATGTGTCCGCATCATGGGACCCCGTGTCCGTTTCAAGGGAACGGTTCCATGAAACGGACATAATTTACATATTTTAAAATTACATTTTTATGTACTTTATATTTTTCTTTTTAACATTTTTTTGATGTATAAGGGAAGAGAAAACTACATATTTGAAGATCACGCTATTATCTATTAGAAGCTATTATAAATAAATTATCTCTGTGACATTTTTGAAAAATGTCCGTTTCATGGATACTCTCCCCTACATTAATAAAAAAAATAACATACTGGAATAGTAACAACTAATGACTTTAACAATTCAATACTGATGTTCGATTTTTAAATGGAACAAACCACTACAGGCTTACGACCGTCTTCTACTGTTATTTCGAAGGCTAGCTTAGTGTGATCACTTTACGTTAACAACAACGTTCGCCATAAGGTGGTAATGTTTAAGTCTTAATAAGGATAATCGCGTAACGAAATAAGATGAAAGTGCGAAATGTTAGTGTAGTTGTGAATTTGGAGTGCGGCGTACAAGAAGTAATATAATATCTGGCGCTTAATGACTTGTAGAAGGAAAAAGTGAAATTAAGAAGAACATAAATCTCTCCCACGTCACAACAAACTGCGCCGGAGGACGATAAACATGGAGTTATTTTTATGTAAACGAGACTCAAATTTGGTTAAACTACGTATCGCCTGATGTAATTATGTAAATTGGCCCGCGTGAAGTTTCCCTTCTTGTTGAGGTTTTGTGGTCCAAATAACATTTATGTACCTACCTCCATGAAGGTCTCTTTTTGGCAAACTATAATGAGGCATCCTTTCTATTTATAGTGAGACCTTGACTTAAGTATCTCAGATCAAGGTTATCTTATAGATAAGCAAGTAAGGAAGAATAAGATATTATAATATGACCCACCGATTAAGATATAATAATTTTTGGTTAAATTAAATTGATTAAATTAGTTACAGTTAAGGCCGAAACAGAAGAATAATACAGAAGAATGATTCGAGTGGTTCAATTTTATTTCAAAAGAATTTATACTTTTACCGAAACTTGACGAGATAACACCGATATATTGAAAAAAAAAAGCTATTATAAATCTAGAAAAAAACCCTTTCATTAAATCAATTAATCTGTTACTGTTTTTAAGAGGTGTTCCACATGTTTCAACAACTATATGTTAACGACCGCCATCTATATTGCTGTTTCCAAGGCTGTTTCTATGCACTGGGTTCCTAGGGAGCGGTCCTTCGCCTGACAAGACGGCAGTCTTTCAAAGTTATATTACAAAGTTTTTTGTTACTACGGTAACAATATTGACAATGTTCTCAACTGACATATTCACCGCTATTTATAGGAGCGCCGTATTCGTAGGAAAACAGACCATTATGCGATGGGTTCCTAGGGAACGGTCCGTCATCTGAAAAGACGGCGTCTTTCAAAATTATATGACAATGTTTTCCGTTACTACGGAAACAATATTGACAACGTTCTCAACTGACATATTCACCGCTTTTAAAAGTAGCGGCGTATCCGTAGGAAAACAAGCCATTACTGTCATCATTTTACGTTAGCAAAGTTCGACATTTAGGTGGTCGAATTTGTCGAAATTCTAAAACATGTGAATCTTTGACAAGTTCAAGGTGTTATCCTGAAATATGACGCAAGAATTCATAAATATTTGGAACGTTGAGTCAAAAATGTATAATTATAAAAAAAAAAAATCAAATCCGCATTTAAGTCAAACTCACAACTCTTAAAGTTTTAATAAAAACATGCGTGGAATAACAAAATACATATCTTTCACAAATTTCGGCAACCTTAATATAACTTCAACATAGCTTTATCTTATAAAGGAAGGTTGAATTTGTTAAAATGTAGGAAAGTTTGTATGAAAAATCTCCATAAGGCTGATAAGGATGTAAAATGTTGCTGTTTTTTGAGGGCAAACCCTCATAAGCCTCAAAATTATGATGCCTCTCCCAGAATCCCCATGCATTGTGTAGTTGTGCCTCTTCGTATTATTATCAAAACATCCCTTATGTACGGTTTTTTTACATTTTATCAGAATTAAGGTTGTCAACGGTTTTTATTTTGGACTAGCTTTCCCAACAGTAGTTTCCATGTATTTATTATATGAATATTGATCGCGAATTTGTAAATTGATAAGTAAATTAATTATCAATTTAGCCAATGTACATACGATATTTACAGAGCACATTCTGAACATCGAGTACCAACTATCAATCAGCTGACAGTTTGACAACATCAATTAAAATTCAAATAAGGAAAAGTTTATATTGTTAAAGTACTAAAAGTAAAAGAGTTATTAAATTTTATAATGCTCCACGCAACTTCATTATTTTTATGATGGAATTTTTTCAATATTTGAAGCCAATATTGAAGATTAACTTGTTGTATTTGGAACCATTGGGGCTTAGGACCCCAGATAAGATGGTCCGACGACGTTAAAAGAGTAGCGGGCCTGCACTGGAAGAGGGTGGCGTCCGACAGAGATGTATGGAAGTCCAAGAGGGAGGCCTTTGTTCAATTCTGGACACAAGAAGAAGGCTGAAAGGTAGGTAGGTAGGTAGGTAGGGGCTTATGACCCTCGCATTAGCGGCTGGTCTAGAATGATCATTTTTACACTATAGAAACTATTCACCATTAGGTTCCATTGATCCAGGTTTTTACCTCTCCAGCGATGTCGGAGGCAGGCTTTGAACCAATGCTCCTACGATGTGTGTAGAAGCCTGCCGCCAGTAGCCATTAGGTCACTGGCGGGGATAGCTTGGTCGTCAATTTTTACATATCTAAACGTCTTATACAAGTATTCTTCTATGGCGACATCTATCGAAATGATCGAGAGATTATTTTAAAGCTACCTACATTATCTGAGCACCATCTGGTAGGACCCGATATGATTAACTCATTTTACCGGGTCATAAGCCCCAATGGTTCCAAATCCAACAAGTTAATCTTCAATATTGGCTTCAAATATTGAAAAAATTTCATCATAAATAAGAACCATCTATAGTAATGTAGATATAGTTATCAAAATATTACGAATATTCATTATTTTTTCTTTAATATGAACCTTCTATAGTGACAATAGCAAACAGAGCAAAAAAAAACTAGTAAAACCGGTCCAGCTGTTTACGCGTGATGAAATGATCAAGGGGAAAAGGCGACTATTTTTATATGTAGAGATAATTTCACGTTTTTTTATTCTAGGAGGAGAACCTTTAAAGCGTTACATACAGAATTTATAGCCGTGCATTATTTCCCACTTGAACGTTTTATTTTTTAAACAGGCGTGATTGCTCGGGTTTATCTTCACACATTTCTGAACCGATTCTTAAACTAGTTGGGATGTAGGCAGTTTTATTCTTCACATTTTTTTCAGGAAAACGTAAACTACATATTTTATTTGGGTACACAATACACATCTTTAAGACGTTGTAATGAAATCGTTTTAAGGTGACGTCTTTTAACGCTTTTATACAAAACTGTCATTATTTATGTACCTACTGTCACTTTTATACGCATTTTTTATATATTTTTAATAGAAAAAAAAGGATTGCCTAAAAAATATAACATTTAAAAGGTTAGTATGTACCTACTCCGTCTGATAAATTCTCAGATGAGATAAGGTAAGGTAATACAATACGCTCTTACAAAGCAGATTAAAGAATGGACGGATTTCTGTACAAAACAGATATAGAAAGATTGCACAAAGTGATCGCCGTCATTGGGACGACCTGAAATAGCAATAAAAGAGGAAGAACTAGCATTCTGAGTTTAAACCGATAGAATTATAGATACCAGTACAAATTTTTCAACGAAGGTTCGTAATGGTATATAATATGTTTTTAGTATAAATATGTCATTACATCAATGTTATGCAGCCGAGGGACACTTGCCGAAATGCCTTTAAAGATCTGGGCATAATAACATGGGCGTGCGCTCGTGCGCATTATGCAGGAATGTGTGTTGTTTGTAGGGATTGCAATCCGGTCTCATTTTGAATCCGGCCGGATCCAACCGGATTTTCGTCAATCTAACTCGTCGAGCTAACCTTGATGAATTAATATTTTTAATAAAGGCTTAAAATAAAACGGTACGTATACGAAATTAATTTTATTAGGGTATGACTTCTTTTAAATAATAAAAACTATAAAAAATATAGTTTTTTTGAAAATAATTAAACAATTAGATAACGTTTTATAAAATTCAAATTGAAATTCATCGAAAATAAGTAACATATTTATATAACCTGCTTGATTGATCATGATTAACGATGTGCAAACTAAAACCGACACCACGAAAAAGAAAGATTCACCAACCCATAGTGAAATAAACCATTTGAGGCTGAGTAAGAAACTCCAGATTCGGAGCTTCTGCGATATCGAGAACGTCAAGCAATGGGGTAGAAATAGAAGGCCTTATTGGAAAGACCACGTCAACAGAACTGTAGCCCTGGTATAAGTTTTCGATGATCGAATATCGAAACGGTCATCGAAAGAGTTTCGAAAATTTTTCATAATAAAATGATCAAATGATTCGATCGTTTGATTTTAGAACACTAAATGCACACTAATAAGCGCTTATTTGCGTGCAATTAGCTTTCGATAAAACTCTTACTAGCCCCACTGATCCGGTGATTCTGGTAATTATAAGAGGATGAAATCACATCAACCAGCAGACCCTTGTACGAGCACCAGAGAGATGGATGAGCAGTTGGACATGCGCGTCCCAGGAGTAATACCTATAACCGGGAATAATCAGATACACTTCATAAAAAGCAGACAATTATCACAATTATTTTGCTATTAAAAAGGTTAATATATTTTATTGGATTAATAATTGTTTAATATTCTCACCATTTTTCGAACAGGTGTCTTTTCATTCGATAGTCAATACTTTCAACACGATCAGTAAACACTAGCTTTAAAATCCTACATTGGGGACAAGGAGCAATAGCAGCATTCCACTGCGCTTACTGTTACGCATTTGCCTCCTTTTCTCTTTATGGGTACCCACAATTTTACCTACAATGACCCTGTGAAATTGCTAGGGATACGGGTTCGAGTTCTGTCCATGTTGAGTTTGTTGAAAAATCCTTTGATATGATAAACCGGATCCGATCTCCGGATCCGTCAATTTTCGCCGGATCCGATATGATCATTTTGATGCCGGATCCGCCGGAATACCGGATCCGGTTTTCCGGATTGCAATCCCTAGTTGTTTGCTCGAAGAAATCTG
The DNA here is from genome assembly GCA_963576905.1 of Mystacides longicornis. NCBI lineage: Eukaryota > Metazoa > Arthropoda > Insecta > Trichoptera > Leptoceridae > Mystacides > Mystacides longicornis. Next base: position 8,032,941 of record OY756426.1, read on the forward strand.
ATAAACACACCCCTTAACTCGCACCACCATGCATACGAGACTAGGCGCGGGGATGAGATCCGACCCGTCCAACACTGACTTACCAAATTGTCCCGGAGTTTTGTGTGCAATAGCGTAAGACTATATAACAAGCTGCCTCAAAACATCAAATCTCTCGAGGACGAAGCTTTTCAGAGAGAAATGAAATCGTATCTTGTTGAAAAATCCTTTTACTCAGTCGACGAAATGTTAAATTGATATGTAATGAGTGGACTGAATTTGTTTGTATTATGTTGTCCTGGGCCACCCAGTCTATAATAACACCTCCTCCCCTCTAAAACATTAAACATTTTTAAAAGCAAAAAACATTTATTGTTTTATTATTGTCATTATTGTTTTATTATTTTTGTACTGACGAATGCATTAGTGGCCCTTTACACCACGCAGGATTTATGTTATTCTCTTATTTTGTACTTAGTGTGAAACTATAAAATGTTGTATTGTGTATTATTTGTTGACAATTCCGAGTGCCCTATGGGGCCTATGGACAATAAAGAATTTGAATTTGAATTACCTAATAATTCTTTCATCATATTTGAATTAGCGTTCGAAATTTGTGAACTTCATTTGTTTTTTCCGACAAAAATCATATTTCAATGGAACATGCCAGAAAAACGTGCAAGCAAGGTGTGAAACATTTTTGTCGTTGTTACAATTCAATATTAAAAATTATATCACATCCAAAATAAACATGATGATGACTTTCACCAACGGTTCCTAACTTTTAGGTAGCTCTTAGGGTTCACCACACAATGTAAAACGCTTCGCAAAGAACTACTTAAAAGTTAGGAACCTTTAGTGAAAGTCACCATGAGTCAAACTGAGTGATAACAGCAATCAGTTTCTTCTTTAAAACTGGCAATAATTGTTTTATTGTATGGAGATAAAAAATCGTGTGTCGCCTCTTTAATGCGTGCATTCTGACAGTGTTATTACATAGTTGTGAATCCTGGCATCTGATGATGGCTCAACTGAAGAAGATCCTTAGTGTTCTTCTTCTGCAGTTTCAATCCTGGGATTGTTTTGCAGCAATAGCATTGGATCTCATTCTCCATTCCTCTCTGTCCATTGCAGTCCTCTTGAGCTCCTCATATGAGGAGCAGCAGACGTCGGAGTACACGTCTTGCAGGAACTCCCGTCGCGGTCGTCCCCGAGCGTTTGACCCCTCGGTCATCCCCTCCATGATGGTGTGTGGGAGACCTTCTTGGCGGATTACGTGTCCGATCCATCTGGCACGTCTTTCGGACAAGGTCTTGAGCAGGTGCCTTCCTCCTTCGATTCTTGTGAGAACAACGTCATTCGTGACGTGGTCTCTCCAGGAGATACCCAGCATTCTTCTATAGGACCACATCTCGAAGGCTTCAAGTTGCTTCAAGCTTCAAATTCCTTAGTGTTGAGAACAGGTTATTGCGACAGGTTTTGGGGACTATGTAGTTGGTACCCCTATGATGGCTCAAATGAGACCGTACGCGCCTGAAAAGCACAAGAAGGCGACGTAGGCCAAATTTAACAATCAAGCGGGCGTTCACTGCGGTTTTACAAGAGGCTGGATTGAGCTGGGATGAAGCTGTGCAACTGGTGCAAGATAGAGAGGCTTAAAGGTTGGAGGAACTTGGTGGCGTCCACATACTCTACACTGGGAGCGAAAGTGGAGTGGGAAGTAATTAAAAATTAAAAAAAAAAATATTCCAATTTTTAATTATTGATATACCTATACGATGCGCCTAGTCCACTCATTATAACATTCTTTTCTTTTCGTGTTTACTTTTGTTTTTTTTTTGTTCGAATTGTCTTACTTAACAATTGTCCTAATATAGTATATAAGCTTACCTACTAAATGATAAGTACCTACCTATATCAAATGACTTTTGACAGATATATTCGCCGGATTACGTTAATTATGTAACAGAAGCCTGTTATTGGAGCATTGGAGGGTGCATGTGTTTTTTAATATTATGTTTATCTTTGTATGTGTTTTCAATGCTCCGTTGGTGTCTTTTTTATATATATAAATAAATAAATAAATATACTCTAAACAAATAGGAGTATCGAAACAGATAATTTATTCAAATGTATAAAAAGCTAAATCCAAAAAATAAAATTGGGTTAGTTGTTGTTGTGGTAAGCTCACCCTCTTGTAGGTATGTTGATTCTGTGATGTATTTTTTATGTCAAATTTTATGCGTTGTTTCTTATACTAATCAATGTATACACTTATACCGTGAAGAATTGATAAATAAATAAAAATTAAGGTACATGGTATATTAAAAGGAAGACTAAAGAACTTTTTTTTATATTATGTATAAAATTTGCGTTGAATCAAACATCAATTGAAATATCAGTAGGTATCATTAAAAACTTATAAAAGAAAATGGAATAAATATTCATCAATTTTTTTTAACAAAATGAGTTGAAACAAAAACTAAAAACTTCTTCTTCTTCTTCTCCCTAGCTTGCTCCCAACTTAGCGTCTAAGTAGACTGTTGGGGTCAGCCCTCCTCGTTCTTAGGCTATAAGTCCGTCTCTCCTGCACCACCTCTTCCAATCCCAATCTTCGCATCCGGTCACGCCTCTGCACCACCCAGGAATTCTTTGGTCGTCCTCTGTTTGTCACACGTGGAACACTCATGTTGATGGCCTGATTTACAATATGTTCCTGCGGTCTCCGTTCCACGTGTCCATACCATCGCAACTGTCTTTCCTCAAGTTTGCTATTTATATCCGTCACTCCTAGGCTTCCACGAATGTGTGAGCTTTTTATCTTGTCTCTCAATGACACTCCTGTCGACCACCTCAGCATGCGCATTTCTGCCGTTTCTAGCTGTCTGTTATAGCTGTTGTACATAGTCCAGCATTCGGAGCCATACAGGAGTGCGGGTCTGACAATTGTCTGATAAACCTTTCCTTTTAATTTGACTGGCATTTTTGAATCGCATAGAACTCCTGACACCGATCTGAATTTCATCCATCCGACACTAATTCTGTGTTTTACATCCGCAGCACAGCTTCCATCATTTTGAATGACTGATCCAAGATATTTAAATGAGTCGCTATTTGGTAGTGTTACTCCATCCATCTGTATTATGGGTAAGTTTGACGTGGTCAAATTTTGTTTCTCAAACGGTAGATAGAGGTATTCCGTTTTCTTCCTACTAATTCTCAGTCCGTTGTCTTCCAGTGCTTTCCTCCACCTCTCCAATCCTTCTTGCAGATCTTCGTGTTTGTCACTAATCAATACTATATCGTCCGCAAATAGTAGGATTTTTAGGAGGCTGTTCATTTCCTGTTTGGTTAAATAGTCCATGACTAAGATGAACAGTAGCGGGCTGAGGACGGATCCTTGGTGTACCCCCACTTTTATAGGGAATTCTAGGGAAGTCCCTGATGTGCACCTCACTTGAGTTTTGACATTGTTGTACATATCCTGAATAGTGTGTACGTATATTTCTGGTACATTATGGGCTCTAAGTGCTGCCCATATCAGGCTTCTTGGGACCCTGTCGAACGCCTTTTCAAGATCTATGAAGACCATGTGAAGGTCTTTTTGGGCGTCTCTGTGTTTTTCGACCAGGGTCCTAACAGTTTGGATGGCATCAACTGTAGATTTTCCCGATACAAAACCACACTGATTTTCATGTATCTCTACCAGTTTCCTTATTTTTGTGTTTATTATTCGTTCATAGATTTTCATTGTGTGGGACATAAGTTTGATGCCCCTGTAGTTGTCACACTTTCTTGAGTCTCCTTTGTTTTTGTAGAAAGGCAACAGAAAGCTTTTTCTAAATTTTTCTGGCATTGGGTCTCCAGCCAATATTTTATTAAAAAGGTTACACAGCCAATTTCGTCCGCTTTCATCACATTCTTTCCAAAATTCAGTCGGGATATTGTCTGGTCCTATAGCTTTTCCCATTTTCATTTGACATATGGCTATCTTAACTTCTTCTGGAGTTATTTCTGTAATTGGCCCTAAGATCTGTTGTTCTTTAGGATTTGTGGTTCTCGGGAATTCTTCATTTAGGAGTTCTGAATAGTACTCCTTCCATCTTTCGCATATTTTTTCTTCCACTGTAATTAGTATACCATCACTATCTTCGATGTACTTTGGGGTTCTTATTGATTTAGCTCTTTCCTTTCTTTGTGCCGCGATTTTATATATTTTCTGAGCTCCTTGTTTTGTATCCAGCTCATCGTATATATCTCTTAGTGCCTCGTGTTGGGCAGAGGCTACAAGTTTCTTGGTTTTCTTTTTGGCTTCTTTATATATAAATCTCAGGCTTTCTCTTTCTGTTTCATTATCACAACGAGACCAGTTTTTAAAAGCTATTTTCTTTTCTTTAATTACTTGTTGTATCTCATTTGTCCACCACCAAGATTCTTTATTGATCTTTAGTTTCCCCTTTGAGGTCCCAAGATATTGCTCGGCAGCCTGCGTGCATGTATGTGAAAAGGCCTCCCACATTTCGTTTGTATTGAGAGCATTTGGTCTTTGTAGGTTCTCCATCATCCATGAGTTCATTTTTGATGTAAGTTGTTTACCCCTTTCATTTTTGATATTGAACCATTTAATCTTTGGTATTTGTTTTATGCGTTCCTTGCTTGGTTTACATTTTGGAACCTGTATTTCAAGCAATACTAAGCGATGTTGGGTTGCCAGTGGTTCTCCTGGGATGACTTTACAGTCTCTACATAACCTTCTTATCTCCCTACTACAAAGCCAATAGTCTATCTGTGTTGCCGCGTTTCCGCTTTTATATGTTATGAGGTGTTCAGATTTTTTGCAGAAATATGTATTTGTAATTTTTAAATCGTATGCGTCTGAAAAACTCAGAAGTTCGTCACCCTGTTGATTTCTGGTCCCATATCCGAACCCCCCATGTACCGTCTCATGCCCGACATTAGATGTTCCAACGTGTCCATTCATATCAGCACCTAATAGGATATTTTCGTTTTCTGGTATTTTTTGAATCAGTTGTTCTAGTTTTTCCCAAAACGAAGTTTTCTCTTCTGGATCACATCCCATTTGTGGTGCGTAGGCACATATGATGTTGTAAATTGTGTTACTGATTACAAGTTTTATCATGATGATTCTATCACTGATTGCTACAATCTCTATCACGTTATCGTGAAACTTTTGATGCAGTACTATAGCCACTCCATTTCTGGTGCTATTTTCTCCATAGAAATACAGTTTAAAATCATTTTTCTGTGCCTCTAGGTAGCGGCACTTGTCAATGTTTGTATTCTTCCACTTAGTTTCCTGGATGCATGCAATATCAATTTTTCGTCTTCTCATGACCTCTGCTAGTTCCTTACTTTTTCCTGTTAGCGTTCCTAGGTTCCAAGTTATGGCTCTTATCTTATCGGAACCTTTGCCTGAACGAGGTTGTTTCCTTGGCTTCAATCTGCTTGCCCCTGGAGTCCTGCAAGCTGGCCCTGACAAAGTGTCAGTCTCTGGATCACCGAGAGGAGAATCACTCTCGCTGCCAGACAGGGTAGTGCACTTTTGCTTGTGTTTTCTCATGAAGCTTTGGTTTGTTTGACTATTTGTTTTTTATCCACCGATGGTCATCAGACGTGGAACCAGAGTGACCCAACTAACCAGGGCCGTATCCGCTGTCATTGATCAAGTGATGGTCAATTATCGGATTTATGTAATGAACCTGGATACTCATTAAATACGATGTGTGTGACTAGTACCCGAAGTATGTCGAGTTGCCAGCATACACCGTTTGTGAGCCGCCACTAACATGTGGAGCAGACGCTCACCGCTTCTCCCTTTAGCCGTACTTTTGGGATCCCCCGACGGATTGGTTACCATCAACTTCACCCTCAAGTCCGTTGCCCGTCGGTCACCACTTGGAGGTAAGAGAAGCATGGTGGAAAGAAGCTATGTTGGTCCAGGCCCTAGGACCAATGTTTTGCGCTATATCCACCCGACCAACAAAAACTAAAAACTATTAAAACGAAAATTCGGCAGAAAGTAATAAATAATTCGTTAAAAGGACTGTAATGGAAAATAATTTCAATCGAACGATAACTGATTATTCATCGAGAATAAGAAAATTGGAATATAATTAGTTGGATCGTTAACAAACCACAAGTTTTAAAACAATATTATTATTATAAATTTATATTACGAACGAAAAATTTGATTACAGATGTTTTTTTTTAGTACTTAGATAAATGTAAAAGGTTAAATAGGGCTTTAGGCAAGGTCAGGAGTATATTCATCACTTTTAGAATTCTAGGAATTTACTTGAGAGGCTGTATTTTGAATTTCAGGTTTTTTTTCTATAAAGAATTGTTGGCGAAGGAAGACATCCTACGTATTTTATGATCCTCGCATAAATTGACCAAAGTGCATACAGAATTAATACCGTTAAGGATGTATGGCCAAAAGATGAATTCAAATTTGAAATTGTCATATTTTTTTGGGAAAGAAATTTTTCTCTGCTTCAAATAAACGATTGGAAATAGAGCTCTAAGAGATGAAAGTGTGGTTGTCTTTTGTGAAAATACTAATGCTTCAGAGATGAGGATTTGAGTAAAACCAGGTATCAGTGAAAAAGGTTATAAGACCAGAATCGAATCTGAGGCTTGAAGTTGGAGAACTCTCTTATAAGTTTAAGTTCAGAGGTAATAATCAGTATTCAGTTCTGTACTCACCAGATTTAAATTTTTTTCATAGAGAAAGGAAACTTTACTCACTACTAGATGAAAAAATCATTATTATATTTAAAAAAATATAATGAAAAAATAAATTTTGTAACTATGGTATTTGACCTAAATCTAATTACAAAACGTTGCACAAATAGTCGTATCTGAGGACGAAGTGAGGAGAGGTAGGTATTTTGGTTTATATACCCAGGGTAAAATATAAAAATTGCATAATTCTAATATACTTAACCATTGTTCTATTTCAAGGTTTTCATACCTTTTTGAGAATGAAAGGTTAGGAAATCTTGTTAAATTCGTATAGTAAAAGTTGGTAGTCTAGCGGTTAAGGTGCCAATAAACGTATGTAAATTAAAGGTAGTGGTTTCGACTCCGTCAATTTCTTCTTGAAACAAGCATTATTGTTCACTGTGAAATATGCCATGAGTGTTTAAACTGTCGATAGTTTCGGCCGTGGGTGCTTGGTAGTAGTTCATTTTCACTGATTGTTAGAATATTTCACATTCATTTATATACTTTAGTCTTTGTCCATCTGAGAAAGGGAGTAGTCGCTCCCGAAAACATGTTTATGGTAATAAAATAATTCGTAGTAGCACATGAGTGTTTATTTTGAGTGATCAATATATATTATTGTGATATTTCATATAAACATAACAAAATATATTGCATTTTTATGCATGGCTCTTCATTTCTAAAACCACCTTTTTTAAGAACGTCAACTAGATAGATATCAAGTAAAACGTACTTACCCATTAACAAATCTTTCATCTTTATATGCATTCTAATCTAATACCCTTTTCAACTACAGTGAAAGGGTGCATTGCTTACTTGATCTGTTTCAGTTAATGACGTCAGTATACTTTCAAACTACCGAAGGGACAATTGGGAGGGTGTATGGATGTACAAACACATAGATACAACATCCAGGTTCAAAATAATCACATTTTCCGGACCTTTGTGATTCGACCCAAGCGAGATAAGAGGTCGAGAATGGTTTAAAGTTAAAGATATCAAGGGAAATATCCATATCTGCTAGGGACTGGGATAATATTGATCCTAGTAGGCCAAACAAATCTATACGAAATATACATTTTAATAGGAAGTCTATATTGATTTATGGACCATACGAACACACTGACCAGCGGGCACATTGAGAACCTTGCATAGGTATATTAAAGGGTGCTTTTTATGTTATCTTTGATAATATATAAATACACCAGGGAAACTCCTTGGCAAATTTGTTGTCAATAAACCGTTTGACAACGAAGTAACATCTGCTAGAAGATACAAACTAAACTTAATCGAATTTTATAATAAAATCAAAGTAATTTTTAAATATTATATTCGTCCGCATTCTCCATCTTCGTTTCTCGATTTTTGAGAATGTCTTCTGATGTTTTATGGGTAACGAACTTGAAGCTATAAATGTCTTCAATCCAGTCGGCCTAAGCTTCTCAGAGTTCAGGTCGCCCTGTATTACATTTTTCAGCTATTGGGGTGAAGAAACTCCACACTTGCCAATTACAACTTTTTTTACTGTTTAACGAAATTTATAGCCCAAATTGAATTGCTATCCAAATCGACGTCTTATCTATCACGTCTATATCCACATTAATTTGGTTATCATCTAAAGTATTCGTAAATTATTATATGATCTTATGAACACTAATACACTTTTGACATCTTTCACATATGTAAAGCAAAGCATGTGTTGTGAATGTGTAAATTGTCTGTACCGGGATTCAAACCCACGACTTTGATAACGCTTTTGGTACGTACGAAAGCCGTCGACTGACACCAACCACTTGCACATTATATTATAAATTCTTGAGAGGAACTTAACAAAAAATTATCAAAATCAGTCGATCAGATGTCGGCAATCTATATTTCAGTTCGGCTTATACATAATTTATAGTACAATTTTTAATTTTGGGGTGAGTCAGAGACGATCGAAATTCAGCTAGTAACATAAAAATTGGAAGAGAAAATAATAATATTGCCGCTTATAACTAGCCGTGTTCCATATTCCAATCGAGCAATGTAATACACTTACGCAATTTAATAGCGTGGCTTAAGTTTAGTAAAGTCAGAGTAAAGTTTAACATTTACGAATTTCGGAAACAACGCACAATAGACTAGAAACCAGAAAACCCCCCTTTGTCACTAACAATCAACGTCATCCAGTCCCACTGTACCTGCTTAATTTTGACATTCAAATTATTCACATTTTCAACACAAAACAGACAATACAAGGATTTTCTCCATTGCGTAATCCACAGGATACCGAAATACGGAATTCTCCGACAAACGGATACGGTTTAAAATTTAAAAAATACAAAAGAGATTAAGGGAGGTTTAAATTTTTTTTTGAACTGCGGGAATCGCTTTAACGAAATGCAAAATCCGTTAGGTACAATGTGAATACAACTCTCACTAAATTAAGAGAATTTTTAATTCTTGATGTTGGATATATTTTGCCACGTATGCTTTAACCTTCTTTGAGGATCATATTATTATGATGAGCTTGAATATGAGTGTAGGTAATACTGATCAGAGGGCCATAATATTCTTTATTTAGATCACGATTTCGATACAATTCCAATCATAATAACGATGCATTGTGACATTTAGATTTTGATTACTAGCCGTCTTATTTATAAAAAAAATCGTTAATCGTAAGATTGCGTATAACTCACTGATCAGTTTTTACTTTATAAAAACAATATTTAATCCGCGTTTGTTATGTATGAAGATGACAATATTTCATACAAAATTTTGTAAGCAAACAAAATAGTAGCCGGACAACGCGAGTGTTTACAACCAAGATGTGCTACAAATTAATGATGTTTTCGGCGGTAACTTTGTGAAATCCCATTTTAGTACTTATAATAAAAAACTTTTATTATTTTAAATAAAACACTGTTTATTTCACTTAATTCTTTTATCTATGACTTTCTTAACAATTATTAATTTGTCTATGTTCCCAACTTTCATATGTCTATGACTTCCTTGATAATAATTTTATTTTGTCTATGTATCCAAATTTCTCAATAATAAAATCTGTGTATCCTCCTTTATTTTATCTAATAATAATTTTATATGTTTTTGTATCCAACATTTTGTCTATGACATTATTAATAATAATAACTTCTTTTTGTCTATTTATGCAACTTTCTTTTGTCTATGACTTATTTAATAATAAAAAATAAATTTATTTGTCTATGATTCTCCTAATATCTTACGTGTCTATGGTTTAACTTTCTTTTTCTATGACATTCACTTCTTTTGTTTTATTTATAGTATTTGTGGCACTGAAGATGGTTGTATAACCGAAAGGCCTCTGCCAATAAAGAATTAAGTGAAATAAACAGTGTTTTATTTAAAATAATAAAAGTTTTTTTTTTTATTATAAGTACCAAGATGTGCTATGTTAGATTTGAATGATTTCGAGTTATTGACGCAGAAAAGGTACCTTATTTTTTAATTATTTATTTTATATTAAAATATACCTAGTTAAGTCCTTATTAAACCATACGAATCCTTTATGTTTCAGCCAAAATGAACAAATTTATGTTTGATCACTTCAATATTTGTACCTACTTAAAAAGTATTCTTTGAATATTTTCTTCAAAACGTCATTATATTTCTTATAAATTTAGTTGGTACATCATGGTTGTAAGCCCTCAAATGATTACGAGCATGCATATTTGCTTTATTTCTTTTAATTTCCTATTATTAAAATGATAAACAAAAATACAATGGACCAAAATATGAAGGGAGCACATATTTGGACGAGGAAAAAAGTTAAATAAAATGTATTTTTTACAAAAATGTTTCTGTTTATGAATGACAGTATTAAACCTCTGCTTATTTTACGTGTTTTTCTTCAAACTATTTTTATATTTGTTGCACTTTATACATTACTAGCAGCAAAAAAGGACGAAGATTATTGAAAAAGGTCATTAATTGTTTGATTGTTCTATAAAAAACTCAAGATTCACGTCTGTCACGATGGATAACATCCATTTGAAGTGAATGGAAGGCGTTAAACTTGATAACTACTGATGAAACTATCTAAAGTTGGTTAAACGCTTAGTTAACATTCCAGATACACGAATATTCCTTCCTACCACATTGTAAAAACTGTTAACGGGTCAGTGAATCGGTAACCGGTTTCAGAATGTTCACACAAAAGAGATTTATCGCTTTTGGTGCTGAATTATTATTAAAGAACGGATAACACGTGTTTTTAAGTATTGTGGCTGTTACTGTAGCGCCCTCCATACTTTCTGAATCTCGTCACGTTTATGTGATAATTTTGAAATAATGTTTCATTTCGGACGATTTAGTTTCTTGCTTGACGTCACTCTTGTAATATTCAATTATAGTATAAAGAAGCCTGTTTCTAAACCTTTTCCCTTAGTTCTAAGTAAATGTTTTTTTTCTAATTCGTTATTGGAAATAAACAATTGGAGCTCGTCAAAGAGAATTACAAAGATAATAATATACAGAGAAAGAAAAGGTGTAAGAAGACGTGGACGACCGAGAATGACGAGGATCGGACACATCGATTCCGTCCTCATCTGAGAAGAAAAAAAAAAATTGAGTGATTGTCGGTGGTAGAAGTGAAGGAATGGCGCTTGGATAGAAAAGAGGGGAGGTGGATTGTCGTTATCTAATCCTAAAGGGACAGTAAAAAAAAAGAAAGGATAATTTCGCTACCAAATCTCTTTTTGAACCTTGGGCGGTTATACATCAATTTTTGATAAAAGAACTCGAATGTTGTCTGTAGATATTGTGGAGAAATGTACGGCTCCCGGGCTAGAACCTTGGACTTTTAGTATGTCAGTACAAAAGTAGGCATCCGAACCACCCAACTACCATCACTTCAATATTTCAAGTATAGAGTTAGCAATGTTTAAGTAACATAACATGACCGACCTCGGTAGCCTAGTTGTACTAGCGTGGACTTCAGATCCGGGGTCCCGGGTTCGATTCCCGGTCGGGTCAGTGTTTTTTCACTTGAAATTTCTACCCGGGGTTGGCCTGTCTCAGATTGGACGGGACCGGTTGACTGGAAAAAATTGCCTCAGGCAATAAGTTCCGCCGGCTATACTGACACCTTTGTATAGAAAAGTGTTATTATTATTATAACGGTAAATTAAGCAAGGAAAAATTGTTTAATAATAATTTATGCTGATTTTCATGAGATTAATGATAATGTATGATATCTATTTCCATTATAAAATTGGGATATTTTATTAAGTATGTATTATGAAATCACATGAAAATAAATGAAAAAGGTCGTGCACCCATTTTTCAGATTTATATATCCTTATTTATACATTATCCTTTTTGTCATTCTCTCCTCGTTCATTCTCTCTACGTGCCCAAACCACCTTAATTTATTAACTTTCATTCTAGTCACTACGCTAACATCCACTCCACATTACTTTCTAATGTTCTCATTCCTCACCTTATCAATCAGTCTCTTTCCGCATATCCTACGCAGTGATCTCATTTCCACAGCATTTATTCCAACCGACACACATGATTGCAACAAGAAAATCGAATTACAAATTCATTTTTTCATTCTGTTTGCATTCATTCTTCCTTTAAAAAAAAACTTAAGTGGACTGTTTTTTAATAATAATTGCATGCTTTGCATGCACTCATATTGTTTTCAATACTTTTATTGATACTGCATTGTAGCTCGCAGCTATCATAAATTTAAGAAACTTTAGAACGTTCGATACCTCTAAAAATAGAGTAATAGAGTAAACTAAAATTATATTATTGTGACTTCCATTTCTAGTTTTGTACACTAGAGAGATTTGTCCATAATTTAAGACGAAGACAAGGAATCAATATCCATCTCAGTACTTCAAAGTTTGACTGCTTTTCTAATTCATCAGTAATAAAACATAACGTTGCTTTGGAAACAACTAGCTTTTGTTCAAAGTATTTGAGGTTGCCCGTTTTATAACACATACCTACTGGCTTTCCCGACAGACGAAATGGTTGTTGTTTAGAACTGTTATTTCGAACGCTGGCTTAGTGTGATCGCTTTGCGTTAACAACGTTCGCCATTAGGTGGTAAAGTTTCAGTCTTCGAAACTCCTTATTATGAAAATTCTCGACATGTTCAACATGTCGAAAATTTCCATGTATACAACAAGTAGATATTCAATAATAGTGAGATATAGAGATAAAAGTTAAAATTATTGAGAAATTATCTTCGAAATAAAAGTAGAAGACGGCCGCAAGCCCGTGGTGGTTTGTTCCATTTAAAAATCGAACACCAGCAATGAATTGTTAGAATCATTAGTTGTTACAAATATTTGTTAAGATCTAATCCTGAAAAATGGTCACAAGAATCACATAATAAGAACGTTGTGTAAATACATAATATTCATTTCTTGTTCAAGAATCAAATTACCTTCTTTGTTCTTCTTCTTCTTTTTTTTCCGGCAATGCACCCGATCTCGAGTGATTTATGCCCTAATTCGTAAAAAAACCAACAAAAAAATACATATTAAACAAATTAGTCATAGGGAAGGACCACATACATCAGTAAAAAAACTAATCCCCCAAAAATTATATACACATATAATTTTTTTTTTTCCTTTTTTTTTTTCCTTTTTTTTACGTCTATGTTATCTTAAAAACACGCACACGCACGCACACACCCTCACACACACACCCTCACACACGCACACACACCCTCACACACACCCTCACACACCCTCACACACACACACACCCTCACACACACACACACCCTCACACACACACACACACACACACACACAACCCTCGCACCCTCTCTCACAATGCACACATACACACATTATACTTTTTTATCGTACTTTTTAAGGTGATTTACTATAATTTGATTATTCATAAATAATTGTAGACGTTACTAAAGTGATTATTTGCCTTTATCTCTAAACTGTTTTGTTAACTTTAAATATAATTTTTATCTGTGAAATAAAACAATGCTCAAAAATACACACAACTACACAACAATTTGAGTGCAAAATTATGATTTGACCAGCGATATTGACGTCATCTAACTATTCAGAAGGGTATTGTTGTATTAATTGAATAATGTTGAACTATAATCGATGGGAATGGTCGCTATTTAAATACAAACTTAACACATTATTAAACAATAAACTCATTATTTAATATTGATTACTACCCCTGTTAGTAACTACTAAGTGTATAATTGTTTGATATTAAATTTGAAATAGTTTCCGATTATTCCAATATTTCACAATGAAGTTTACTAAAAAACAATAACTTAATAATAATAGCTATATTTCTGAAAGGAAAATGACGTAGCAAATTGAAATTAGATATTTATTAAGCAAGTAGGTAAAAGGCACGTATAAAATAAGCACTTATTGTCCTGACCTTAAGCTTGACTCTTTCTTTCAAACAATCAAACATAAAAATAATTAAGTCACAAAGTCAAATAAATAAAACATTTTCTATTGATGCGAATCTAATTTATTGACATCATGCAAGATAGTGAATAGCTTTTGTGTCCTCCCTGTGTTTCCTAGGGGGTCTCAAAGGGCTAATTTATTGGTGTATTTTTGTACTACCATAATAGATTTTGAATAGTTAGCTTGTGACGAAGTATTTTTAAAACTAAAATAAAAACGATGTGGTATTATAACTGTACCTAGCTGTTGTTTAAAAAAAACCTGGAACGCGTGTTATGCACAAATAATCATTAGATTGAAAATTAGCAGAATAAAATAAACATTTTTCAAATTGAACAAGAGATTTAAAAAAAAAATGGACGAATTATTGTATTTTATGAAAACTGGATACTTTAATTTGTGGGATATACGTTGATGGGCCAATTATAAAAATAATAAAAGCTTTTCTGATAGTAAAATTACAATTTTGAAATAACCATTAACAGATTCAATAGGCTGGACTCATCCCGATGGATCTCGACCAGCAAACCCATTAAATAATAAATAATACATAGTGAAACTAAAATCTTATAATTTGGATCTTTCATGCCATTTTTTCTTATTAACTCCACGCGTTGGGAGACATTATAAATTTAAATGAAAATAAAAACCATCAAGTAGTGTACCATCGAACGCGTGTACCTTCGAACAGTTTCAAAAAATCTTACTTACCTATTGATGTTAAAAAATACAAAACTATTGAATTTTCTTACATTTTTCAACTAAGGTAACACTCAGTGTAGTCTTTTTTATGTTCAACTGATACCGCGCGGATCACATCTATTTATTGTCTTAAGTTTATTTATTCCAAAAGTAAATATTTTATCAATTTTTTTTTAGAAAAAAATAATATAACACTTTTCTATATAAAGGTGTCAGTACAGCCGGTGGAACTTATTGTCTGAGGCAATTTTTTCCAGTCAACCAGTCCCCGTCCAATCTGAGGGAATCGAACCCGGGACCCCTGATCTGAAGTCCATTACTATTCAATCTTACTATTTCAATCAATAATATTATTTCATTTGGAAGACTAATTTTATTTATCTTGCTTGTTATTTGATATTATTTTTTGGTTAACATGACCTACGTTTTATGTAAAATTTTGTATTTACGTAGGTATCTTTTTCCGTACCTTCATTTTCATCCCCTATCTGCATGCAAACGAAAGCTTCATATGAAAAACATTCCCATAACAGCTTAACCTTAAACCTCCACGTAGGCTGCCCGTATTGCGTATGTGGGCTGAGTTTGATGGGGCTTAAAATATGGTATACGTATGACTGAAATATTCATCGTATTTAAAAAAACATGATTGATTAGCATTTGGTCGCCAGTGACGTATTGTTCTCACGCAGTATTTCCATACATACACGTCTTGACCTCTAAATCAGCTCCTCTTTTTTGGTATTAGCCACTGTATATGTTACACTTCTGTAGTGATCCAACAACAGGTATCTCCCGCATTTTTACGCATTGTCTCTGTAAACCCAAAACTTTCCGAGATTAAAAGCCTTTCAAAGTTTATCATTTTTTTCGAACTTAGCGATTTTTTCGATTTTTGACAAAGTTGCGTTAGGCGCTCGAGGTCACAAACTTGGATTATTCATCAGGCCAACATCATAAACAAGTCTGCAAATAATCAGAACTATTGGATTTAACGCATACGGTGATGTATAAAGTTACTGTAGTATACCGTGAGTGGGCCAATAAATTAATTCATGTGATGTATAAAGTTACAGTAGTATACCGTGAGTGGGCCAATAAATTAATTCATTCAATGTCTAAAAATAAAGAATCTACCCGAGTCAACACTTTATCTCTGGACAATAAATAATAATACCGGACCCCTCTAAAATTTATTCATCAAAACATACAGACCCAGTCTATTTTTTTCCAACCGACAAACCCAGATTTATGTTGTGTTATTATATATTTTTTTTGTGGTAGCGGATGTCAGGACGGGAGGTGGTGTAATATATTTATCGTCTAGCTTGTTTACTTTTTGCGTCGTGTGTGATGTTATCATGGGGACAAACTGTTTTACTTAGAAATCGTCCCCGTCTAAATAAATGACACTACAAATTTACGTTAACGTGTTGTCATCATTACTGTTTTTGTTTAGCTATTAACTAAATGGCCATTTGTTTTTCACTAAATTAACAATAAGTTTTAAAGAAAACACAGCTATTGAAATATCACAGCTTTTTTCGAAGCTCGAGTGTTTTCGTTTAGCTCACGTAAAAACAGCTAGTGAATGTACAACTGAGTTTTTCTTTGAATTATTCATCAAAATGAACTTTCACTAAGTGCACAAATACACATACCTTACAAAGAAAAATATAATTAAATAGTTGCGCTTATTCCTTTTTCTATGGATCCTGAGGATCTGTATGTGCACTTTCTGTTCCTCTGCAAGCCATTTCTCCACCTCTTCGGGGATCTGCCTGAAGTCTGCATCTTTAGGGTTTCTTTGAAAGGCAATACGTAAAAGTTTTCCTCTGATATTCTGTTTAAATGTTCCATCCATTATAGCCTTCGTAGACGTCCCTATCTCACTATGTCTTCCGTCTCACATGTACTCCGGATGTCAATATTTCGTTCCTCATGTAACGTGTTTCTGGTTAAAGATCTGGAACATTTGAATTTCGAAAATTTGAAGCCAAGATTTCATTCTAAAAGTACCTACCCACGAATTCCACAAGTGACCTTTGGTCGAACACAATATGTTCTGTAGATCTTTATTTCTTGTGTGTTTTTTTCTAAAGACTGAATTTCTGAGTTTTTCGGATATAATTGTAGTTTATTTATCTGTTTAAGAGTAGCAATGCTTTGTGCTAAAAAAAAAACACCATGGTCAAACACATTATTAAGTTATGCGCATCTGCATGTATGGCCCATAAAATAACCTGATAATCTCAGATTGCTTTTTTTGTCTTTGTATCACGTGTAAAAATCTTTTTTTTTTACTCTATGGTCAAAATTCTTGAATTGGTTTGAAACAATGTTCCCACATCTTCAACTCCATTCCTCCCCATACAAAGTGTTCGTTTGAATTCCTCGTAGGAGAAACAGCCCAATGGTTGTAAACATGGTTTGTAATTGATTAGGTGTTCTTGGCATGGTTGCCACGAGAATTTGGCTTCTGACATTGTTTGTATATTTGTTGAACCCTTAATAGTGTATAGCCTAAGTACCTACCTAATGCTCATTTTTGAAAATAAAATGACAAAGCAACAACTGACTTTTTGTTTGCAATCTTAAATTAGAAGTTTCGCAAGAAAATAAGATGGTAAGTATGCTATATAAAGATGACTGTTTCAGAAAAATACACTCCATCTTATGAAAAGGTTGCGTGCTAAATGAAGGAAATACTTGGGACCAAAATTTGGTACAAGTTGCCAGAAAAAAAGCTCTTCTCTATACGAAATCCTAAAATAGCAAGAAATAACAAATTGTTCCTGTCCGTTTATGTACTAAGATTTTCAAAACAGAAGATTAAAATAAATAATTGTTTGCATTACGCTAATGTCGACTGAATTTAGAGCGAAGTTTCGGAAATATACACCTCCATTAGGCGTAGAAAATGTGACGAAAATGTAAACAAAAACCTTAATAAACTGTTAACGAGTTAGTTTACATTAAGGAACAATGGAACGACACATAACACACTCTAAGCAAACTGCCGAAAGATAAATTAGCGCGATAGTGGGACAATGTGTTGTTCTGACGAGGACAAAACGTTCGGTGGCTGTCTCAACATCCAGTCTGATATCCTTTTTTCTTACCCAAGTTGTTACTTTGTTATAATCTTATGTTCAAGACATTGGCTCAGAGAAGTTTTCAGCTTTATCATTCAAGTCTGCTTCTTCCACTTCTTGTGTTCCATCATTGCTGGAGAGTGATAAATAATGTGAAATGCGTAGTTATAAGAAATTTTATCTTTTAAATGTGGAAGCTGTCCCAAGAACAAGAATGGAAAACGTCGGCGTTTAGTGTCGAGACGAATGTAAACTTTTTGATGCGTTCGTGTTGCCCATTCTCCTGTATGGGTGTGAGTTCTGGCACTTACCAAAGCCCAGTCACAATAAGTCTCTGCTTTCGAAATGAAGTGCCTCTGCAGAATTTTTGGTGTAAGATGGTACCATCGCATCACGAACGACGTTATACGCCTTCACACTCAGCGTGAGCCCATCACTTCTACCATTAAAGAGAGGAGATGGACGGCTGGGACATGAGTTAAGGATGCCGAATGACAATTAGCCGAGGAGAGCGCTGTTCTTCCTCCCATCAAGGTCCCGAAGACGAGAAAGACCCTTTCATACCGAGTTCCACTCCTTCGTAGTAAAGCTGAGGAATGTGGACGTGGTGTGGAAGGAGATCATAAACAATACATTGTGCAATACCGAGTGCAATTGAGAACTCTTGTTGCCTCTTTATGCCCCAAACTGGAGCATAAAGGGAGTTTGGATTGGATTGGATCTTACAATAATTGGTAAGTTCGTCTGGGCTATGGTCAGGTGTTAGGACTCACACTCAGAAGAATGCGAAACACACACGCATCAAATAATTTACACTTCGACAAAAAAAACGACGACGTTTTCTATATAGTATGTTGATAATACTCTAGACATCCCAATAGAGTATTATACTACGCGGAAGATTCAGTCCCAAAGTATCAGATTTTCTTCTCATAACCAAAAAGGATATAAAATACTGGTAACCTACACGTAAAAAAAACCCTGCCCTTGATATCATTTTTCGAGACCATTTTCTTAATTAAAACTATGTATTTATTATACCATAAATTATTTGGTGTCTATTCTGTGTAGATACTTTAGGACTTAGTTGGTCTCAAATAGGCATGTACTCGTATGTATATCTACCCTATCCGCACCTCCTCGACATGGTCCTCCCCTGAAAACCATGATATATATTTAAGGATTAACATAATACATATTATTTATATAAGATGTTGTGCAAAATATTTTAATAGGTTTACGTACATATTAATGTATATTTTATATATGTGCTTGTGTGATTTTGGTTTATATTGTAGAAGGATGTGAGCGTAGAATAATATTATCCATGTTAATACGGACCCAATTTTCTGTGTCAGGTGCATTTTTCAACAATGTAAAGAGTTTAGCACTCCAGTCGCTTGTTGCTTTTTAGATTTTGAAAAGGCTTTCGACAGCCCACATAGACCATCGATATGGAACATAATAGCTCTGTTCTTCCTGACATCAGGGTCTCGAATACCCTCTCACACCGTGTCCCGTTCCTTCACATCAGGGTCTCGAATACCCTCTCACACCGTGTCCCGTTCCTTCGAGGGGCAGAGTTGAGAAATCTGGATGGATGGTGTGAGAGGAGGTCATGGAAGCTGATGTTCAAGATAGAGTGGAGAGCTCTTTTCAAAAAGAAAGTTTGCTAGGTACTTACGTTTTTTCTCCATTTTGGCATTTCATAAGACATGTACTTATGTATGTTAAAAATAATGAAAATTATAGATTGTCAAAATGGGTAGCAGTTGAATTTAACGCTTTTTTTGTTAACATTGGTAACATCCAAATCCAAACTCCCTTTACACCCCACTTAGGGGCATAGGGAGGCAACAAGAGCTCTCCATCGCGCTCGCAATGTTCATGACATTCTCCCACACTATGTTCAAATCTCTAAGCTTTGCTTCAAAAGAGTCGAACACGGTATGAGCACTCTCCTCGGCTACTGTCATTCGGTATTCTTGACACATGTCCCACCCATGTCCATCTACGCTGTATGCGCCGGCGTGTCGCGTCAATCGTAATGCGGTGGCACCATCTTACATCCAATATTTACTAAGGCACCTCGTTTTGAACGTGGAGACTTTTTTATTGTTTACATAGATACTATTTTTCCTCTAAATTTCAAAAATTTTTGAGGAAAGGACCATCTGAATTTCAAATTTATGAATCACTTGAATAAGTTCCCAAAAAAAATTACTTACATAGGTTCGTGTGTAAAATATTTTAATTAAAGAAAAAAAAGGTACAGTTCACAGCGGGATAAATTTTCCCATTTGTGGTACAACGGATCAATAAAGTATGGGAGAAACACGACAAGATGTTTAAGGACAATAAATTAAAATGCAACATTCGTTCGGAATTTGCGAGAAAATAACAATCAAAGATTTAGAGAGAAATGTTTTAAATAAATCCACTTCTGAAATGAAGTTGTCAAGCTGTTGTGCCTACTACAGCAGCCAAACCAAGTACTGTACCCCAAGTACAAATCGACTCGATCGAAATAGGCGATTCGAAAATTTTACCTAGTAGGTATATGCGAGTTATCGATAAAATATCTATTATGATGAAGTTTTGTGACAAAAATGCTGTTTAATGTTTTTTTATAATATGTTATGCAGTACGGATGTGAGACTTTCGAATGAGTAGATTGGGAGATGGAAAGTGGTTAGAATATAAGAGAATGCTCATAATAGTTATAACAAAAAGAATATGAAAATAAAGGTTTAAAGAGGCGTGAACGATCAGAATTTAATGAAGTGGATTGATTATATCCTCATGAAGGCTAGGTCTGAATCAAATGAAATAGGAAAGTTTGAATGCGAAATAATATAATAACGGTCGAATAAGCGAAAGAAGTGTTTGGATAGAAAAGAGTGGAGGTCCTTTAGGGAGGAGTTTTTTTTAAATGAGTTTATCATCATTTTTTGTTTAATTTATACTGTTTTGTAGAACGTTTGTGTAGCTCGTTGTGACGGATGATAATTATTCAATCAGCAAATGTTCTGGGCTTATAAAATAATAATTACCAATAATTGTTTGCCCATATTTTGATTTTGCATGCTTGGCATGAACGACACTAATGTGCACGTGCGCATCATTACTATCCAATAAATTTTCAGTATATTATAGATTCAAAAGTGACTAAAACGCGCTCAGTTGCGTAAAATAAAGATGGTACTTGGGGTCCTGCGTCCCATCCCCTTGATTTTCCCCGTGTCTCTGCGTTGGCAAATGTTTGTAATACATTACCTCTGGAGCGCAATGGTTTCGGTAGATTTATGTGTTTCGTGATCATTAGCCATCTCTGCCTAACTAATTTACCGCATGAGTGACAGGGTATTAATTTCACTCCGCAAACGAAGGTATTCACCGAAATGACTACATTAAAATGTAACGGCATCAAAAGAACTTTCACAAAATGTTTTCGCTGAGAGATAAATTATTATTTTACCTTTCCATACCTACGTAGAACGCAATTTGTTTTCCCTGTCACCTTGTCTAAAGAAAAAAAAATCAAAATATTTGAACACAGTCTGTGCGTTTTTCACAAAAACTTTTCCATAAAAAAACTAATGAAAAACTATCGAGTTTCAATAAACTTGTTAGTGTGGCCACATTTTCTGGATCATTAATTCTTCAAACCAACCTTACTGTCACTTTTCTTCACTACCTTATGGACGCAAGTTAAATACTAACCAGCGTTTCGGTATTAATTAACAAAATCACCCGTACCGCTTATCATATTATCATAATAACTATATTTAAATATTCGTAATAAATTTGTTACATGTTGTGTTTTGGATCAGAGAGCTGACCTGACAAGAGAATGCATATTAAAAGGAACCATAAAGTTAGTTCTTTGTTTGGAAATTGCTGGTGGCACCACTCATTTAACAGTTAAACATCATTCAAAACTGCACACATAATACACAGTCCACTATTATAATTATAAATATAATAAAAATTTATACCGCGAATCACCGCATGTTTTGTGTCGCCGAACTAGCAAATGGGAGACGAAAGCATGGGGGACAGCGCAAGAGATTCAAAAAATAATCTGCATACGGAGCTGAAAAGTGTCGGCAGATAGTCGGACTGGGAGAATCTGGTTAAGATAGACCGCGCTGGCGAAGTGTGGTTGCTGAGTGTCAGGGGACTGACATGGTGAGGAAGCGAGGCCCGGCGGTTGGATCGGAGTATCCCTGCCCGGAGTGCGACAGGGTATGCCTGTCAAGGATAGGACTATATAGCCATAGTATGTGGCATAGATGAAGACGATGATATATCTTTGTATTTTGTGCACCTAAAGCCCGTATCTACGGGCAAAGGGCTTATTATTATTACGTTTTATAAAAGATTTCATCTATGGCATCATGACCAGCCTACTGCTATTTCTGTTTAGCGAAAAGATAAACTGAAATAGAATCTATATTGTTTCGTCCATTGTTCAAAGGATTGTGATTGACAGAAGATATAAAAATTAAAGGAAAATTCGGAAAAAAATGGGTGGAGAAAAAATTGGATCAAGGAAACCTTTTTAATCTGGAAGCCGGTGTGAGTAGGGTGAGAGGCCAAAGAAAGAATATTCTAAACATTTGCTCATTTATAATCAATGAATGCGTTTGATATATTATGTATTTCCTCCTTGAAATTTTTGGTTAACACGTTGGATTATGGTTAAAGCCAAAGTGCCGACGGCTTTATGTATATAGAATCGTTAAGCCTTACTGGTCCTTGGCACTCCATTTCTAAGACCCTTAATGTCTCTTTTGGTGCTGCGTTATTTGCAAACTAACCACACAAAGCTCGAAATGTCTTTTCAGGCTCTTTGAAGCTTGTTTTGAGTGATCCTTTAAGTCTCTAAAACTAGACTCTCTATCCCCTAGTAACAGGGGTCCTGAAACTTTATTCTATAAGTTAGTATGTTTCTAGATCTAATATTTGACACACAACTTCTACAGGTACATATTATTGTTAATTTTCAATATGTTGAGAACAGTTTTATGCACCAACAGCGACCTACAAAATAGCGTTGTAATATGATTTCGTCAGGACGACATATTTAGTTAGAATTTGTGATTCATCGACAGACTAACGTAAACTTGGTACCTATAGATATTTTGACTCCGTCGCCGCAAGCAAATTGAAGATTGTATAGGGTTGTCGGCATTCGAAATATTATGTAGTTTTAAATGTAGACTTCCGAAATGAGAAAAATGGATAGATGGGTGATTTTTTTGACAAATATTCGATTTCACAGAAATCAAGATTTATTTGAAGGAGCGTAGATTACAATTTAAAATAAATAAATGTTTAAACTTTTTTTATAAAAAAGTGTTTTCTTGGCGTCATTTTTTCCGGTCAACCGATCCCGTCCAGTACGGTAGTTTAACTCTTTTTTTGCTGTGCTTTCGTCAAACGCGGGGAATATGTGACAATTAATAACTTGAATCACTGTGCAGTTTTGATCCTTGATGCTTTATCGTCCATTTGAATCGGATATACGATGTTAATCCATTATAAGATTCTCACTACATGGTTTTCAAACTCGAGTTTAACCCAGATGGGTGTCAGCCCTTATTTTTTGTTAGATTATTTTAATAAAAATAAATACCAATTTATATAAATAAAACAAACTTTGCAGTATTACTATAACATATAATATTATTCCCGGAATATATTTTCGGCCGACTATGCGACCATCTCCAGCGGAGAGTTTTTTGGACTCATTTGGAAAAATAAATGTTACCTATATTAGGTAATTGCTGTACATAAAAAACTTGATAATTATAAAATTAACGAATTGAACGTGCATTCTCGGTGGAATTATTTAAATAAAATAATTTAAATGAAACAGTAGATTTGTTATTCCACAATATTTATTTACCTCTGAGGTAAATAAATATTGTGGAATAACAAATCAATTGTTTCATTTAAATTATTTTATTGATAATTATATTTTTAATAATATTTAATTGAAATTTATTTTTTATCATAAATATAAAAATCATTGTAGTCGTTAACGAAAGCTTGGATAATCCCTCATTAAGGGTAGGTACACTCTTTGACTTATAAATTAGTTATTTCTTATATAACATAGATTCCCATTTTTCCCAATTAATCCGGTCGTTCATTTTAATTTAGCGAGATCCTACGCATAATCCTCGTTTCCCGTGTTCAGGCCTGCAGAACGTGAAGGACACTTCGATATAAAACAGACTGATTGAATCCTTCGGACATCCGGAGATACTCTATGGGATGTTCAAGTAATAATAATAATAAATGTCTAAGAGACAAAACCAATTGGCCTACATCCCTTTTGTTTGGAAGTAATGAGGGTGGATGAACCATTAATTGATAGACCTGAACATTTGTTTCACTACCTTACAACTCACTCGATTTCCCTGAGACTTCTCCTGATGAGATAAAGTATTTATAGGGCAGAGATTCTCTTGAGAGAAAGTATTTATAGGGCATAGATTCTCTTGAGAGCAAGTATTTAAAAGTCAACATTCTCCGAGTTTTACTCAAGTTTGGACAAAGTGAATAATTTTTTCACATGATGCTCAAATCTTACAGTACTTTTATTAATAAGGGAAAAAAATTTATATTAAAAGTAGGACCAGACTTTATCATTTTAGTGTTTGCCGTCCACTCATTCGGCGATTTTAACGTGAGATTTTTGATCCGGCGAGAGTGGTAAAAATAGCGGCAGAAGAAATTCCATCAACCAGCAGACAGAGAACAGAGAAAAAACAGGACTCAGTCCTATATGAAGAAGAAGAATATCAATGATTATTTATTTGGCTTTTGCCAGTCACATTTATTACAATTGTACAGGAAATGATTGATATAAATAAGATAGAGAGTAGCACGGGGTCGGTATGATGTCTTTCCTTTTACTGTTTATAGTACCTATCAATATTGAAATTTTCAAGGTTGTATGGTTTTATTATAAGTATAATAATAACACTGAAGCTACTAATGCCATAAAATAAAATAAATAGCAAATCTAGTGATTTAAGAATCTATTTCAATGAAATAATTTGTTAAAATTTAAAAATATTTCAATATTTTTCGAAGTCGAAATTGATTTTATACACTCGGAAATGGTTTTCAATCATGAAACACGTTGTTGAGAAAGGTAAATGTCTTATTTTTGCCGGATCTGTTACCGCTTTATCCAAACTGAAACATACATAAGAGGAAGAAAGCTTGTGAAAAAAAGACATAACGATGTATGGAGTAAAAGAAAGAAAAAGAATATAGAAATCGTTATAAATAACCTTAAGTTATTTAATAATGTAAAGAAAATGTTATTATTATGCCTGGACTGAAAACAAATTATCTAGTTACAAATTCTATCCTGGCGCCGTCTACTGTCAGCAGTTGCTGGTCGAATTAGGTTAGTGAAATGTTCTTATAAATTTCAACACAGGTTTCAACATCAAATTGATAGTTTGAATGCTCGTTCATGAAGTTTTTGTTTTGTGTCGTTCAGTGTTTTGTTGGTGTTTCTTTTAAATAAATAAATAAACCACCTTCATACTGAACATCCAATCCAATCCAAACTCCCTTTACGCCCACTTAGGAGCATAGAGAGGCAACAAGAGCTCTCAATTGCGCTCGATTCTGCGTAATGTTTATGACCTGCCCCATACTATATCCAGATCCCTCAGCTCTGCTTCTAAGGAGTCCCAGCCAAGACCAACTCCTCTCCATAATGGTACCTATCCTTTTACATAGGTTTAAGTATGTATCTAGCGTCTTTGCGTCGTCATGGGACAGCTAGGGATACGGGTTCGAATTTTGATGAATACGTCGTATTTCAGGGATTATATTATGGTCACTAAAATATTTGAATCCCCCAATATTGACATAACGTGAGGAAGAATTTGATCAAGACTCTTGTCTGGAGTGTACTGCTATATGGCAGCGACACATGGACCATTAACCAGAGCGAGTCCGGGCGATTAGAAGCCTTCGAAATGTGGTGCTACAGGCGCATGCTGGGGATCCATTGGTCGGAACACATCACAAATGACGAGGTACTGAGTAGAGCCGGGGAAAAACGGCAGCTTCTAAAAGGAGTTGCACCCGGGTCTGCTCTTTACTATCGTCGAAGGAATGATTGAGGGCAGAAACCACAGAGGCCATCCCAGGGATAGCTACATAGACCAGGTGATCGGAGACATGCGCTGCAGCACCTACCAAGAAATGAAAAGATTGGCCAGTGACAGGGAGGAGTGGAGAAGAAGAGTCAGCATGCTTGGTGCAGACCAATCCTAGGATTGTGACTCGAAAGAAGAAGATTATGGTCACCGAAAATGGTAAATGGTGGTTTCTGTTATAAAAGAGCAGTAGAAAACAGTCGTAAGTCCGGTGGTTATGCTGAAAAACTAACCATCGAAAGTCAAACTCATAAATTACCATCTTAAAATAATAGGTAAATTATTGATTACCTAATAATTTTTATATACTATACCATGCAATATAAAACAAATTTTCCTATGAACCCCATGCACTCAGGGCATAAGGAGGCAATGCGAACTCTCCACTGCGTTCGATCTTGCGCAATACTTATGAACTCTTCCCACGCAATGCCCAACTCCCATGCACAACTCTGCCTCGAAAGAACGGTACACGGTATGAGAGGGTCTTCCACATCTTCGAGACTCTGATGGGAGGAAGAACAGTAAAAATTATCTTCGGTTTTTTAACGTCATAACGTTTTGCTTTATAAAGTGTTAAAAAATGTAATGTAAGAAAATATTGATTCGTTTGTTTGTTATCGCTCAGCTTGGTTAAAAAAAATATGTGGAATACGTGTTTCGATTAAAATCGAAAATGTTTCCAATTTCGAAAAAAATCGCTGTATTGACATTTTGAGAATAACAGCATGGCTTTGGCACGATCATATAATATGTAGGGATTAATCCACAATCCACAAAAACAATCATAGGTATATGTATATTCTCTGAAATCCCGATAGAAAGAGAGGTTTTTTAATATTTTTAGTAAACCGAAAATTTCATGAAATACGGCGCTATATCAAATTATTCCGGATTTTTGTTCATTCATACAAAAATATAGGTGTTACATATTGCTATCTTATTTGAAAAGGCTGAAACTAACATTTTTATCACTATGGGTTTTTGGTGTGAAATTATTCTTTCCGAAGAGGCACACATCTATAAGTAGTAAGATCGCAATGTTCATACGGCGTTAGCAGTATACTTTTAACTCATTTTTAAACTACACATTCATAATTGGCAAAAAATCGGCTGAAATTAAGCCGTGCTCAATATTTTCAAAATAAGAACAAAAAGTAAGGGTTGGATTTTAAATGAACTTGGAATTGCAACTTTCTAGAAGACTGCATTTGAAATTTGTATACTTACTATGAAATAAACAAAATGACTCCTTTTTCAAATCACCAAAAACTTCAATTGACTGGCAATGAGACATTATTGCTTAGGTAAAATCGAAAGTAAGTTTCGCGATAGTTAAACCCCTTGTTTTCATAAATGATTTAAGTTTTTCTAAACATTTAAAGCTATATTCTTCTTTTGCTTCTCGATATTTTATGAACTGTGGAAGTATGATTCTTGTTTTTCTGTGTGTATGACAGTTTCATAGAGGTTTCATAAGCAATGGGAAGCTAGACTAGAACCTGTTTAATTACCTACCAATCAAGACCGACAATCCGAATCAACAACGTAAAGCGTCGTACTCACTTGCGCCGCGAACGTGTGACATTGCATCAATTTAATCGAAAGGTTAAGTGTATTCGTGATTCGAAAAAGCGAACGCGAGCGGAACACATGCATCCTTTTGATAAAACGATACACGTTCGCGGCGCAAGTGAGTACCAACATTAACTATGATGTGTTGGTTTTTATTATTGACTAGCTTATACCCGTCTTGCTTTACGTTTTTGATTCCGATTGTCAGGCTTGATCGGTAGGTAATTTAACAGGTTCTAGTCTAGCTTCCCATTGCTTAACAGACCTCTATAACTGACATAAGCACAGGAAAAGAAGAATGACACTTTTAATGTTTATTAAAATTTTGTATGAAGATCCTAAAAAATAGGGTTTTTAAATTAGCTCTAAATATATTAAAGTTAATGCAGCAAATTGTATTAAAGTACCTTCTCCGGCATTTTGCACGGCTCTGTGCATATTCATATCTGACGTAGCATTTGTATTTTGAGCGTGATGCTATGACATACGTTAAAAAGCAAAATAAAAAAAACATTTCTGAATTATTATGTAGATAGAGAAGGAGGGGCTAATGCGGGTTTTATTTAATTTCCCAATTTACCACGCAACTTTATTAATTTTTTCTTTCATAAGAACCTTCTACTGATAAAAGCCAACACGACAAAAAAGAATTAGTGAAATCGGTTTAGCCGTTTAGGCGTGATGCGATGACATTAGGTAAAAAGCTAATAAAAAAACATTTCTGAATTATTATGTAGACTAGCCTTTTTACCCGTCCATAAAATTTTTGATGAAGTTTGTTGAGAAAAATGTGAATTACAGAACCTGATTTATGGATTAATAAAATATGGTACCTATAAAGTATGTCCCTAAGTGGGGTCAAAAAATGGAGAATTGATTGACTGATCGAGTTTGTATTACCTGTAAGTCTGAGGATTTGAATTGGTAAATAGCTAGATATAATTAGATAGTATGAGAAATTTGTAGAATTGCTGTGGAGGCAGCAAAGGTGAGTCATAAACATAGCATTTTTATCTATTTTCTATACCTTCCCCTTCAAGTACATTTAGATACAACACTTGATTTCTGTAAATGCTTTAGTTGTTCTTCTGCAAAAATATAATTATGTACCTACAAAGCTTTATTTATTCTTAATATCAAATTTAACAGGTAGGTACATAATTATTTTAAGTGTTAAGACCTCTACCCGAGCCAGTGATTTTGTACCTGAAAATCTTTTGTATGAAAAATTGTCAGTATAGCCAGCAAGAAAATATTGCATAAAAAATTCCTATAAATATTCTGACCCATCTGGGAATTGGAACCAGAAATTTCTTACCAGAAGTGGGTGTTAATTATTTTGAGCATAGTAAAGAATTTTGTGCCCAAGGATTCGAACCTGCACCTCACATCCAGCCTTCGTGTGAATAGAAAAATAAGTGTAGATTGCTTATTAAAAATATAACACAGGAATAGGGTAATAATAAAAATTTCAAGTTGCTATGGCAATTATACCACCAATGTATTAAATCCCTATGCCCCTAAGTGGGGCGTAAAGGGAGTTTAGATTTCAAAAATTAATTTTACTTACATTAATAAAACAATCAATACAATTGGTAAAGAAACACACTTTTATAATAAATAACTAAGGTATTTTGCAGTTGATAAACTTCATTTAACAGGGTAAAACTTTTTAATAAATGATAATTTTGAGTATAAATATTTAGGTACTTCTAGAGAATTAGAACTCTCATCTCTCATAGGTGCTTAATATAAGTCATACCAAGAGTTGACAATTAATAAGAGATATACAAAACATGTAAATGTTATTGTTGTGAGAAAATATCTAGAAAATTTTGACACATTTTAAAATTCTGTAGACATTTTGGCATTGCATTCATTATAAGATATAATCCTAGGAATCTCAGCTCCATAGACGAATTATGGAAGGCATAAATGCAACGGGCCGTTGGCCCGGTGGCTAGCATCTTGGCAGATTGTTGAATTTGTCGAATACTCAAGGATTTCAATTTGACACCTAAATAAGGAACGTTGTTAACGTGAAGTCATCACACAAAGCCATTCGAAATAGCAAGAGAAGAAAGTCATAATCCAGTTAGTACTGGTCAAATGTTAAAAAAAAAATGACATTTTAAAATTGACCATAAATAACGGTGTAATGTTGAATATATCAGTCTGTAATAATATGAATTTTTTCGATGTTACAGGAAAAGAGGTCTGATTATAGAAACTTCAACTAAATTTCAATAAAAAAAAACAGGTTTACAATAATAATAAAAAGTTGTAGAATAATGGGAGTTATAGAATCTGATCGATGGAAGTTTACATACAGAGCTTTATAAAAGTGTGGTGTACCTACATAATGTACTTATAATTAATTGGACTTAATTTTTTTGTCACACCTCATCAGCAATAATAAAGCGCTGTAAGTCATAATCATAGACTGCTGACTTATTCTCTATGCTTGCCCCATAGTTAAAAAGACAGAGTGCTCAATTTATATGTGGTGAGCTATGGGCTCTCACCACAATGTTGATTTTATTATTCTGCAATTAAGTATGTACCAACACAGCTTTTTGTTCCTTATATTTAACAAATTGTGAAGGTGGATTCATACTTATTTGAAAATCATATTTTTTATAGAATAAAATAAAAATAAATAACTGTATTATAAAAGTTTTGACTTTTTAGTACAGATTTTTATGATTTTTTTTTTAAGAAAATGAATCTTGGCTTACTTAAAGTACACAAATACACATTTGACATCTTTCACACTAACCAAAGGGTTGTGTTGTGAAAGTGCAAATGGGACCACCAGGACTTGAACCCACAGCCTTCAGTGCGCTGTGCAAACGAAAGTCATTGACTAATACCACCGAACTTCCAACAACCTGTTTGTGGATAAAACTTATAAAAAATTGATCAAGTAAAGCTTCTCACTATGGAATATGTCTATAAATATAAGTAAACTAAGAAGTCGGCACCCAACCATCAAAACATAACGCAACAGTTGAAGAATTTAAGGCCAAGTTTCAAACCTGCGTTAAGCTTTTTCATCAACAGATCTATTGCGTTTAAGTGCAATAACAACACATTGAGATGTGACTACTTTTACCTTTATAAATTCTCCGTAGGTGGTTCTTCTTATAAATCTGATGTCCTGTAATCATGGTGAAAAGTGCATGATTCAAACATACATGTAGCTATCTCACAAACTGATATGCTCCTCTTGACGTCATAAAGTCATTATTTGGTAAGTTATAGGTAACTACAATGATTTTATAATTGGCAAGCTTCAAAAGTTAGAAATATGTACCATTTTATGGGAGTATTTGCTTCTTTGTTTATGGACATGTTTTTATAAGAAATGACTTGCTAGTACAATCACCTATAATAGTATAGGTAGTAAGTTGTTTTAAAATATCACATTATTTGATATTTTAACACAGTAACCTTATTTGAAAATATACTTGCTAAATCCATGACTTCTCATCCTTTATTATTAACTTGTCGTTGATGGATTATTTGACTAAAACTAAAAAAATCAATATAAAATTATTTTATCATTATAAAATTATCTATTGTTTGGAAGTGGTTCAGGAGAATAATATATTATTAGATGTTTTATAGAAAATTAAAACACTATAATATGTATTTTTTTTTCAGTTTATTTCTGGTTATAAATAAATGAAAACATTCTGTTTATTTCATTTCAATTACATATATTTCAATGAATATAAACACAACTACCAATTTGTAAAATTAAATAACATAATTTGTTAGATCTAGCAGATTAAAAATAGAAAAAAATAAATAAAAACAGAATATAGAAAATCATATGGACACCTTCTTTACCAAAAGCTATAATTTGTATTCCATAATAAATGTCACATTTAAATCTTACAGTAGAAACAGCCCCGTAGACAAATTCAAATTGGCGTTCGACTACAAACGAAGATTTTGCCAATGTATAGTACGAAAAAATTAACTGTCCTCTGGAATATATAAACAATTATTTAAACCAAACAAAGACACTTATAAAAATATAAAAAGTGGACAGTTAATTTTCTTCCTACTCTACATTGTGAAAGAATTTGTTTGTAGTCGATCGCCAAATGTATTTTGTCTAGGCCTACAGACGTGTTGTGAACAATTGTGTTGTGGCACGCCAAAAGCTTATTTTTTCATAAAAATACAATGCTCAACGATAATGTGTCTCTAATCATACTAAATGTATGAAACCGATGTTGCTTCTAGCATGTCATAGCTCATCAAAACACATTTTATTATACAAATGAATCTGGACTCACCCAAAGTGAACAAATTTACACTTTTGACATCTTTCACACAAAACGATGCTTGTGTTGTAAAAGTTGAAAATGGTCGGCACCAGAAGTCAAACGCACAAAAGCCGTACACTGTACGTTCGAAAGCCGTCAATTGATACCACTGGGCTACCAACCTCCGTTAGCGATAGTTATTTATTTATCAAATTTCGTCTAGTACTGTAACAGCGTATCCATATGGCACAATTCTTGAGAGCATTGCCTGCCAGTTCAATTTTACCAATTGTGATTGTGTAATCCAGTAATAAAATGCATACTTGTACATTTTAGAATCACTCTTGATATTGTTGTAAATATCTTGTAATCTATCCTGTAAAAAAATATAGTAACAGAAAATAAATTAATGTAACTGGCTAGATGCATTGTAATTATGCGATTATTTTGAAATAATATTTTCTCAATTAACTTTGCTTACCTGTTTTATTAATCCCAAAAATTGATTTTATATCTAAAGCCGTACAAAACCTCAATCTTTACATTTTATAGTTTGACATTTGACAACAATAAGACATATCCATAGATTTTTTATGACGTATCAAATGAACCATAGAACACTAAAAAATATTACTTAGTTAGTGTTAAATAATTATTATCGTAATTTATTTAAAAGGCTATATATTAAGAAAAGTATAAATAAAATGAATTCATATAAAATGTTCATAGTTCACACATCCTTAACTTGAAAATTAAAAAAAAAACATTCAATAAAAATATCATGATTTAATTTTCATTCACAAAAAAATACCGCGAATGTTTTATGGGTAATCTATGGTACTGGCTTACTGATATCTATGGCGTACTGGCTGTCATGTCATCCACTGTCATCGATATTTTCACAAACAACAAAACATTTTCAAAATTCGAATATTTTTTTAATTGATAGCTGCTAATATATTTCTAAGTAAGTACCTGATAATATTTATTTATTTAGATTACCCTATATACCTACCTACGTAATATTTACTAAATTATGTAGAATAAACACTTTTTTAATAGAAATTCTTGTCTTCCAGCATCAACCAAAAATTATATTATTTACATATTATACAACCCAATGGATGTGATAAATGGATCTTGTCCTGGAATAAATAACGTTGGGTGTAAAAAATCAACATGAGGCTATGAGCAGTCATACTTTGAGAATGGATGTATAATGGAGATATTATATCTACAGGTATAGATTACTTTTTTTTAACATGATATTTTTGATACTCTAAGTGTATTGAGATTTTAAGTTATTTTTTAGTTTCCTCAGCAGTTTTTTCTTATAAATATATATTTAAAAAATCTAAATTAAGTGATGCTGAATATTAATAAATATCAGTATTGTTTTTTTTTATTTTTTCATTCATTCATATACCTACCAAGTTTTCATATTTTATAATGGTGGCCATGTAATAACTAAAGTTATTAATTACCTACCATAATTTATTGTTTTTATTCTAGGATGGGTTGACCAATGACCATAGTCTTTTTGGTTTTCTTTTGGATTGAAGGAACCTTGGAGGTTCCGTCAAGAAAATGTCTCCAAAAATACTGATCACTGCATTTTGCTGTCTTTCAAGAATATTTCATTCAACACGATGATCGCCCTACGTCTATTAAGATTTTTTACCACAACAATAGGTATGATATATTCTTGTACTTTGTTTGAAGAATATAACATATGATAAATAAGTTACCATAGCTTTGCGTTTATCTACATAACAATTTAGCACCACCATTTACCACCATTGTCTGTGACAAAATTCGATACAAATATTAACTTAAATACATCAAAGTGTATTTAAGAACGCTCTCCGGCATTTTGCATTACAAAAATATAAATGGACTAAAATATTATGTAGATGACTTTAGTTTACATATTAATGTGTACCTAGCCCAAAAAATTCATGAAATGATATTATCCATCATTATAGGTACCTATATCTTTTGTGTTTGTTCTAGGATGAATGATTTGTCACAAACGTTGGACAGTTTTAAGAAAAGATTGATTGATTGATTGCTTTCTTCAAGAATACTTCTTTTGACACGATGAAACTCTATGCATATTGTTTTTTTAAACAAATTTTCACGGCAACAATACCACCAGTTTTTTATTTAAATGAACCTTGTATATTATTGTTTTTGCATATAATATAAGATATGATAAATAAGCTAACATAGTTTTGAGTTTATTTACTATTTCATTTCTAAATTATTTTGTGGATAAAACAAACGTTTTACTACACTGATTATAATCCAGTATTCCTGAATGCCATTTAAAGATTCTCAATTATTGTCGATATTATTTCTTTTTTCCCAAGGATTCTGTCAAGTTCACTGTACCTAATGATCTAATTTATCGGTCACTGTTTTACCGGCAAGTTTGTTTATGGAATGTTCATACCAATTTCAATGTTTATTATTTTACTTGCAAATCTTTTTCAACAATGATTTTAATAAACTTTATTAAATATAAAATATATTGAATATAAAATGATTCAACAATTATTGCTAAATTATTTTATACCTATCTGCATTTGAATATGATTTTTAAAGGTAGCTACATAATTATTTATGGCATTCAGATTTGGCTGGATCTGATCCATAAGATGAGATGGGATTGAGATGAAGAAGGAGTGATGATTTCTTTTCTCAAGGTCAAATGATATTGGAAAGAGTGGTCTTTATCTGAAGATGAGAAACTCTCTTATGAGTTTTTGCAAGATCAAGAATATCTGGAGTACTCACCAAGTTTCACTATTTCTTTATGAACTAGATTAAACAGTTAACAAGGAACTTGACTAACTACCGAAATGAAACTCGATTTATATTATAAAAAACACAAACACTATATTAGTGAATAAAAATAAAGTATCACAGAAAAATGTATTTTAACTTAAAAACTAATTACAATAATATGCACTGGTAGTGGGTTCTGAAGAAAAGAGTAATAAAATTGTATCTTGAAAAAGCTTTTATACTAGGATTATTCACGCAAGATATTCTTTAAAAAATAGGCGGTGAGTTCTCCCTCTGGCGTGAAATATCCAAAGCTAGTTGACTTGGTACAGACGGCGATGAATCTGCATAGTTGATAAAATACGAGATGTATTCGTCGCACTCCGCTAGATGGCTCTTTGTTCTGGATGGTTCTGATGGATGGTTGTCATCGGATAGAAAATTAGTTTGTGTGATATAAATTCGATATTACATAACCGCCATATATTACTCATCTAATGGCTACGACGGTTTTACACAAAATGTGGCCATAAATTTTTTAAAATGTGTCAAATTACAAAATGGAGGATTTTTTTTTCCAAAATTTTTCATTAAATCTTTATTTATTGAGAATAATAAGATTTGAATAACTTTTATATGTATAACGAATCAATCTCCAATTATTTTATAACATTTTCATACCGTAATACCAAGATTCTATTCAACATTTACATGAGTAATTTTGTTTCCAAAAGATGGCTTTCTGTCTTTTTTGAAAAATTTGTATGAAGATCCTAAAAAAATAAAGTTTTTTAAATAGCTCTAAATATAATAAAGTTAACGTTGCCAATTGTATCTTAGAACGTTCTCGAGCAAATTCCACCGCTCTGCGCAGATTCATATCTGACGTAGCATTTGTATTTTGAGCGTGATGCTCCGACATAACGGAAAGTATTGTCAAAGGCAAATAAAAAAACATTTCTGAATTATTATGTAGATTTACCACGCAACTTTCTTAATTTTTTCTTTCATAAGAACCTTCTACTGATAAAAGCCAACACGACAAAAAAAGAATTAGTGAAATCGGTTCAGCCGTTTAGGCGTGATGCTCTAACATACGATAGAGCAATGATAAAAGGCAAATTTAAAAACATTTCTAAATTATTATATAGACTAGCTTATACCCGTCTTGCTTTACGTTTTTGATTCCGAATGTCAGGCTTGATCGGTAGGTAATTAAACAGGTTCTAGTCTAGCTTCCCATTGCTTTGCAGACCTCTATAACTGACATAAGGGAGGGAGGGGTTAATGCGAGTTTTATTTAATTACCCAAATTTACCACGCAACTTTCTTAATTTTTTATTTCATAAGAACCTTCTACAGATAAAAGCCAACACGACAAAAAAGTGAAATCGGTTCAGCCGTTTAGGTGTGATGCGATGACATACGGTAAAAAGAAAATAAAAAAACATTTCTGAATTATTATGTAGATAAAATGCAATTTACGATGTAAAAACTGAATTAATTTTAGGTAATAATTTATTGAATTATGTTAAGTTATCGTTGATTCGGGTGAAGGATGACGTTCGATGGGACATAAGCTTGAAATCAAAACAATTCCTCTATAATTGCTTTACTTTTTAAAAAATCCAATAGATGGCGGTGTAGTAGGAAGTACATAACATGTGATGTATGTTTGCCTATTGTATAGATACGTCGAAAGAATTGATCTATTTAAACCGTTTTTTTCTGAATTATTATGTCAAGATTTTGATATAAAAACAGCATCTTCTAAAATTATGGCGGAACTTTCTCAATTACTGCGTATTGATCGAACAACGAGTCATTTTAGAAGAATTTTGACAGTTTAGATTATACTCGTAGAAGAGCTGTTAAAGCATAAAACGCCATATTGTCATATTTTTTTAAAAGATTTCATCATTACTGGAATAAGATAATTTATCTTTTCGACCGTGGCTACTTGGTGGAACATACTTCGAACTTATTTTAAAGAAACAAAATATTTAGTTTTTTCCACAATTTTATTCAGCTAACCGGTTTTCGAAGACCGTACGTCTTCTTCGTCAGGCTAGTAGATGTTAACTAAATTACAAAAAGTGATCCAACAGAAAATAGAAGCTATATAAATCAAAATTAGAGAGACAAAACAATATTATTCTTACACACTAGAAAGAGACAGAAACAATGCGAGTGGTTAAACAAAGGCAAGTAAAGATGTTATTAAGTGCTCCAAAACAAATTTTTAAACGGAGAGAGTTAATAATAACAAAAGACATTGTCGTTAATACATAGTACCTAATCCATACCTCGAAAACTGATTCTATATTATTATTATATTTAAAAGAGAAAGTTTTTGTTTATATTTTTTTTCCGAACATAGATACATAGCTGTATGACAAAGAATGTGCACTTAATAACATCTTTACTTGCCTTTGTTTAACCACTCGCATTGTTTCTGTCTCTTTCTAGTGTGTAAGAATAATATTGTTTTGTCTCTCTAATTTTGATTTATATAGCTTCTATTTTCTGTTGGATCACTTTTTGTAATTTAGTTAACATCTACTAGCCTGACGAAGAAGACGTACGGTCTTCGAAAACCGGTTAGCTGAATAAAATTGTGGAAAAAACTAAATATTTTGTTTCATTACTGGAATACTTAAGGAATATGACGTGTAATTTTTTTTATAGATAGGTACCTATTTGTTTTTTTAAATTTAATTTCGTCTTATTCTAAGAACATCATATTGTTAAAAGTATTCTGTTTTTGACATTATCATTAACACTTAGAATAATTTTGAAACCCTCTTTGTTAGCTTAGAGGTCCGATATTATGATAGGTATTATAGCGGTCGCGACATAACTTTTTAATCTCCGGGGCGTCGAAATTGCTTGTTTTCATGTACCCGCGAAACGTAATAATACTATTATCCCCTACGTTTGCTATACATACATATAAAGAAATAAATCGAGCTCCGAAAAAAAAGAAAACAAAATTAAAATGAAATGAAGAATGTACTTACTACGACTTTGGGGTGTATTTTTGTGTTTTTTTTTCTTTCTTTTATAACACATTTAAAAATAATGTTAGAGTAATGAAAATGATCCAGTATTTAAGAAAATTTTTGGTAGGCATTTAATCTTGTTTGAAATATTGAATAGAATTTTTGAAAGATCAAAACCAAGGATCTATTTTGAACCTTAAATAATTGTGTTTGATTTTCTGAAAAGAAAAACCAGGCTTACTACAGTCTACTCGTAAATCTGCTTTTTTACGGTTGGCTTATAGAAATAACTTTTACCTTTTACGAAATTTCAAATTTTACGCTTTGTTAAAAAAAACATTTTTTCACATCTTTCTTTAGTACCTAAGTACGATTTTTAAATCAGCAAACAGCCTAAAATTCACAGATTCCGTGCGCATGGAGATGTTTGTTTGTGCTAATAATATGTAACATTTTCAAATAGAAAGTAGTCGTTTTGCGATTAAAAAAAATTCTTTGTAATGAAAACACTTCTCGATTATCTTGCTCTGTCGAAATAAAGTTCGCAGGTTTTTCAGCATGATTTTTTTTTTATTAAGATTAATCAAATTTTTCACAAAATATGAAATTGTCATAAGAGAAAAAAAAAATACAACGAAGAGAATAAAATGAGGATCGCAACTCAGAATAAAGGAGTGAGGAAAAAAAAAAAACCGCGGCCTTTTTTGTATGGAATATCTAACAAAAATAGAGGCTTGTAATATTTTCATTGTTCGGTTAATATTTTATTAGTTTGTTCACTCATACCTGCCATAATCAAATAAAACGAAAAAAATCTTGTATACATTTGTTTGGCTAAAAATGTTCGTTTGAACCGTTCTGCTCAGATCGCTGGATTTGTTTTTCTTTGTTTATGTTCCAACAAACCGTCTGATATGTCGATGAATTTGGATGAGATAAATATTTTTTGTTCATCCTGCATTCTTTGATGCCCTTTTCCCTGTTCAATAATTCAATTTCATCTTAAAACCTGGACTCCCAGCTGTTTCTCTTTATACCGCGAGGCTGGTTGTGGAGAGCATTTTAGGAAGTCTGGTAGAGTCTATTCTATGGATTCCATGAAAATTCTTCGAAAACTCAATCCTTCTAATCACAATTCTTCGAAAAATCAATTGTTCGAATTATGTACAATTGTTCTAAAGCGAATTATTCGAATGAATATTTCTACAAATATATTTTTTTTGAATGTTTGTATTACTATAAATTAATTCGGGGGAACAGATGAGAAGGTATGGGGGGCTCCGCCCACCAAACCCCCCACCCTATAATTTTAGCCTAACCTAACCTAACTCATTCATGTAAATATTAGAAAGCTTACTTACGCTAAAATAAAAAATTTCGTACAATTGCCATTAGGTGAATTGTGATTTTCGAAGAATTGTAATTCAAACAATTTACGTGTTACCTATTCTATGGACTTTGATTATGCTTTCATTTTTTGCTCTTTAAGACGCTTACTATATAGTATACATCAGACTACCTATACAACTCAGATTCTAATCTTTCTCACCCGGTTTCAGCAAGTTTTACAAGGAACAAGAGTTCCGAGTTTATCGAACAGAAAAGTAGTAAGAATTATCACATTGAGTTTTACCAGTTCAAGCAGCCCGCTTCAGATTAAAATAAAAATGGGACAAATATGTGGAAATTGCCCAAATTACCCTCGCTAACGACTTTAGTATCACAATTTCCCTTTGTGACCCCAAAGAAAGGTATCAAGAGCCCTCCGTCGCTTTCATTTGCGGCTTCAATAGCTTTCATCCACACCATGTCCAAATCTCTCTTTTGAAGGAAACACGGTATAAGAGAGTCTTCCTCATCTTCAAAACCCTGATAGGAGGAAGAACGTCATTCTCGTCAGCCAATTATCATTCGGCATCCTAAACACAAGACCAAGGCATGGTTATCTACTGTCTATGATTGGTAGAAGTGATGGGCCATCGCTGGGTGTACTGGCGTATATAGTCGTTCGTGATGCGGTGGTACCACCTTAAACTCATACCCAATATTCTAATAAGGCCCTTGTTTCAAAGGCGGATATTTTTGGCACTGGGCT
Source organism: Mystacides longicornis (assembly GCA_963576905.1). Taxonomy (NCBI): domain Eukaryota; kingdom Metazoa; phylum Arthropoda; class Insecta; order Trichoptera; family Leptoceridae; genus Mystacides; species Mystacides longicornis. Next base: position 8,072,846 of record OY756426.1, read on the forward strand.
TTGGTCATGCAGCAGTCAATATATTTATTTGTTCCGTCAGTACGAACAAAATAATATAACTTGTAAAAGATTACAAAAGTATAATGGAACACTATCAAAGCTGGCATCTCGTATCATATCGTATAAATGATTTAACAAGAAATAATTTAAAGCTATAAATTAATAATAATTTATATTATTATCGAGTTTGTGAGATGGTACTTAGGATAATTGAATTTGTCAAACCGGCTGATACGTAATATTGTGAAACGCTTAAAATTTTCCAGGTAAGGGAAATTATCTGAAATTCGTAAGCCTGACATTGCCAGAGCATCTATCCCAAGAACACAGCCTAGCGAGCAGTGAGCTTGAATCAAATTAAAACATTGTTAGAGGCAAACATCGGCTCAGCGTAAGACGGTTTTAATAGAATCCAAGCCGTATAAGTGAGCTCAAAATATTATTATTACCTATTTGAGTGTTTCTAACGAAAATCAATATCAAGCAAATTTTCTTCAATTTTATTAGGGCCTAGATACTTTTCCACAGCTTTGTAACATTTTATTAAAGACAATCTCTATATATAAAAAATGAGCTCTTTTTTTCACTGTGCAAAATAATATCATCACAACGCCTGGCCCTGAGGTATCCACCCAGATATAAATCTGGGCAGACTCATACAGAGCTGTCAAACACTTTTGGAACAATTTAAGGCCACGCAAATATAACTAAATTATTCGCATTCGATCGTATTTAATTGAGAAAATGTGATTTAAATAAAGCACTTCAAGATTTTCTTACAAACAACGACACACCGCAGTGACAGCAAACTTAAAAACGGCGGAGGTCACGTGGTCTGTGAGACTTACTCCTTTTATCTAGGTTCCCTGCCTGGACCATTTTCACTTATTATTTTTTGTTGTTGTATTTGCTATTGTTATATTGTGTTATTATACATTAGTTCAATACAATTAAGAAATAATATTTTGTTTGAGAGCAGATATAAACTTTTTCTTATGGTTTCTTATAAAAATCACGAAAATCATCCATCGTTGGTTTTCTCAATCATTAGAAAATTCCGTTGGCGTCACTTACAAATAACACGGGCTCGCTTATAGACACTCGTTTTGCTAGACTGTAAATAATCCTATTATGCTGTATTCGTGTATTCAACTAATGCATTCGAGTGCTGCTATCTTGGGCTATTTAATTGCGTTGTTTGTGTTTGTGTAGGCTTACAATTTTGACCTTTGGGGAAATTTCAATAATCCCTTTTGAAAATGTACAAAATAAACGTCGAATTTGTGACTCTTAAGTTCTATAATAATTGTTGCAAGGTAATTTTTACTAATTTTAAGCGTAGAATTATTCCTACCGTTCTCTTTATGGACTGTCCTCAGTTGACTTAGGGTTGGAGTTACCAGATGTAGGAAAAACCTAGATAGATGGGGCTACCTCTCTGCTGACGAAACCGATAACCACCACCACCTCTTGTAATGCCCCCTAATTAGCGAAACATGTAACCTGCTCTTAAGACTTTAACATTTGTTTAACCAAAGGTTTGACTAATAAAATCAAATAAATTTCTTATTTTAAATTACTTTAACAAATGACCCTCACAGATTCATTGGATAAGGCAGACGAAACTCAAGAAAATAAGAAAGTTCTAGAATATAGTAAGATGAATAAGAGAATGATGAAGATTCGAGTATGCGCATGTGAATTTTTTTTCCAAACTACCTAGCTTGTTTTTTATGAACCACTCTTTATTACTATCGTTAAATCAAAGGATAATCGATTTTAAAAAAGGTAGATTTTCTTGAACTTCTACAGACTTACGAACATCTTTTATTGTTATTTTGAAGGCTGGCTTAGTGTGATCACTTTAAGTCGTTCATAATAGGTTCTTGTTGTATCTTTATGCTGTACATAAGGACAATGAGGTTTCAAGTGCTAAGCGAATAGTGTTTACACTAAAATAAACTACACCTTCGCCTCTATCTTTTTTAGTAAACGTGAACAAAAATACAACAAGAAATTTAATTACCAACCGTCTTATGTATAAAAAAAATCGTTAATCGTAAGATTACGTATAACTCACTGATCAGTTTTTACTTTATTTATAAAAAAAATATTTAATTCGCGTTTGTTATGTAATATGAAGATGACATTTCATACAAAATTTTGTAAACAAACAAAATAGTAGCCGGGCAACGCGACTGTTTACAACCAAGATGCGCTATGTCAGATTTGAATGATTTCGAGTTATTGATGCAGAATAGGTACCTTTTTTATTATTTATTTTATATCTAAATATAGTTAAATACTTATTAAATCATACGAAACCTTTATGTTTCAGCCAAATTGAACTAATTTATGTTTGATCACCTCGATTTTAATATTTGGACCTACTTAAAAATTATTCATTGAATATTTTCTTCAAAACTTCATTATATCTTATATATAAAAATGGAGAGCTATTTCGCGTTGTCATCGGATGGCGCTTAAACGGGTGGACCGATTTCGCTAATTCTTTTTTTGTCGTGTAGGCTTTTATCTGGAGAGTGTCCTTTTAGAACAAAAAAATTAAGGAAAATGCATAGGAAATAAGAAAATTTAAGAAAACTATAAAAATTGAGATTTATTTCCCGATATCATCGCATCACGGCTAATCGGCTGGACTGATTTCGCTAATTCTTTTTTGTCGTGTAGGCTTTTATCAGGAGAGTGTACTTTTAGAACAAAAAATTTAAGAAAAATGCATGTGAAATTAGAAAAATTTAAGAAAACTATAAAAATGGAGATTTATTTCCCGATATCATCGCATCACGCCTAAACGGCTGGACCGATTTCGCTAATTCTTTTTTGTCGTGTAGGCTTTTATCGGGAGAAGGTTGATTTAGAAGAAAAAAAATTAAGAAAAATGCGTGGAAAATTAGAAAATTTAAGAACACTATAAAAATGGAAAGCTATTTCCCGGTGTTATCGCATCGCGCCTAAATGGCTGGACCGATTTGGATAATTCTTTTTTTGTCGTGTAGGCTCTTATCATGAAAAGGTTGGTATAGAAGAGAAAAATAAGAAAAATGCATGGAAAATTAGAAAATTAAAGAAAACACAGAAAGTAGGTAATCTTTTAAGTACTTTTTACAATATAATTTTGTTCAACTTTTGAATTTTTTTTTTGTCAATGGATTGATTGTTGTTGCAACCAATGAGATTATCTCATTGGTTGCAAATGATAAAATGCGAATGTAAAATATATCGTATGAAATAGATTGATTGGATAAGTCATATAATATTCATTACAGTTATTTTTTATAAGGAGTTTTGGTATGTTTAAATACAAGGAATACATTATATATATTGTAATGAAGTGTAAGGAGTTTTGAAAACTTTCTTTATGTACAGACATTTTAAAACCTCCAGCAAACAGAATCGTATAATGTAACATTGCTATTAAGGAGCTATACTTAATTGAAGTTCATTTTATAAGGAGTTTTGATAAGTTTTCACACAAGGAATACATGATTATATTGAAGAACAAGTAGAATTTTTTATTGTTTGTTTGAAAATCAATTATTCTTCGTTTATGGGCTGATTTTTGCAGAGGATGAGTACATACCTACATATAACGTAAAAAATATAATCTGCATCGTTAATATTTAAAAAAAACTGGATATTATTTGCTAATGACCTAGCATTTGTTTCTTTATTGAAAATAAAAATTGCTACACTTCCAACTTCCACCATGTTGTAATAGAAGATAGAACAAAAATCACAGATACTGCATTAAATGTGCTTTTTATTTATTTCCACTGTTTTGAAAAAGAAAATTTAAGAACTCAATTTTGTGTGAAAGTTAATGTCGAGAACTTGGACGTATGTCTATTTAGATAATTTATTTAGAAGAGATGCAAGGTGTGAAAAAGAGATTGAAAGAAGGAAATTGGCTGGGAGAAGGGTTGGCGGTGCATTAAGACCTCTAAGAAGATATCTCTGAAATCGACAGTTGATGCACAATGCAATCCTGATACTATCCATGATTTATGGGAGTGAAACTTGGACATGGAAGATAAATTTGGAAGTTGGAATAAATTCTGTGGAAATGAGATCACTGCGTAGGATATGCGGAAAGAGACTTATTGATAAGGTGAGGAATGATAATATTAGAAAGGAATGTGGAGTGGATGTTAGTGTAGTGACTAGAATGAAAGTGAATAAAAAATGAAGGTTTGGGCATGTGAGAATGACTAAAAGGATATATAAATCTGAAAGAATTGGTGCACGCAGACGAGGCCGACCTGCAATGACATAGACCGACCATATTGGTGCCGTCTTACGTGAGGGCCAATATTAACATAGGTTATAAGTTTTTGATGTAAAAATAAACTCAGACCCAATGATTGCTGCGTGGTATGCAGGTTTTGCTAATGCCACTAAATAGTCATTCGTGTTAAATAACTAAAAAACGAATTTGAGCTCTGTTGCATAAAACCTAGAGTACCCATATTATTTATTTCGATACGAAGTTCGACGGGTCAGCTAGTTTCTTATAAATTTAGTTGGTACAGCATGGTTGTAAGCCCTTGAATGATTACGAGAATGCATATTTGCTTTGTTTCTTTCTAAATTTCCTATTATTAAAATGATGAACCAAACTATGAAGGGGGCACATATTTGGATGGGAAAAAACTTAAATACAGTGTATTTATTACAAAAAGCGTTCTTGTATACTCGAAACAACTGTCAGTTGACAATAATTCTAATACGGCGGCTCAAAATCTACAGAGATCCCCTCACAATCAAGCGATATGCGTTAATTTATCTCGATGACAGCTTGATCGTTATATTTTCTATCGCTGAGCTATTTTTTCCACTGATCGTAGTTTTTAAACAAAGCAGTTTTAGCCTACCGTATATTACACGTGGCAGTTCATCTAACTGGCTTTAAAATGTTCAATACTAGAAAGACAGTTCTCAGGTAGGGTTGAAAGGTCAGAAGAGAGTGTATGACGCAATAGGATAATCCCACATCTTAAATTAAGGCTTCGAGGAATCAAATTCATAAAACAACACATGGTTCAAATTCTTCTAGTGACGACGTTTGAGAAAATTAACTTTGCAAACTTTGCTGTGTGCTGTGTGTTATTTGAGACAAAAACGTCTATTCGTAACAAAACTTAGCAAGTAGGTGTTCGTTCTCGTACTCAGAATATTACTTGAAATAAATTAATATTGCGATGTTTCAAACTACACAGATTTTGTAAAGGAGCCAAAGAAAATAAATTACATCCACCTATGTTGTTTGCAATTCAAACAAATTTCATCCTTTTGTTACTTTAGTCTGTTGTTAATTATTATAAAGTCACAACAAACTCAGCCGAATGAGAAACAAATTGCAAGGAATGTGCTGGAATGGAAACAGAATATTTCATAAGAGCACGCGAGACTATGTATGTTTAAGTCACGTGTTACAAAGTTTATATGAAAAACAGTGTGTAGGTACCTAATGCTAAATTTCGTTTTGAAAATATCAACCAAAGGTCTGACATTTAGGATTCAAAACAGAATGGTCTTCATGCCTTCTTTGCATTGTTAAGTCTCTTCACCTCTTCGTATGATCATCAGCGCTTTTTCCAATCACATATACTATGTTATTGCTTCCAGATTGAACAATTCTGAATTATTTATAAAGTTTACACAAATTTTATATTAAATTTTTCTTTAAAAAACGGTATAACACTTAATAACTCGGTTTTGGAGTATTTCTTTCAATACTGATAAAAGGAAGCTAAATGTTTTAGTTTCCTGTGCGTAAAATATTTACATATATGATTATATTCTAAGAAATCGTATCTAGGTACCTACTTCATAACATTCCAAAAAGGCGTAGGTAAGCTGACATTTTTGAAGCAATTTAAAGGCGATTATCACAACCTGTAAGCCGGTCTAAAAGACCGAAACATATGTGATTGTGCATTTAAAATTAGTTATTTCAGGTATTTAGGTAATAATAATAACACTCTAAAAAACTTTTATTAATTAAAAAAGAATGATATTTAGGTTCACCGTAAAGAAACATAAACACAAAGCTTACGTTTTTTAAATAAATCTGGACTAATTCAAAGTGAACGCAAATACACTTTTGACATCTTTCACACTAAGCAAAGGTTCGTGTCGTAAAAGTAATGGCCGGCACCAAGATTCGAACTGTACGTAATTCGACTGAAACCACTGGACTACCAACCACCTCATTTAAACTAAAAATGTTATTTATGCTATGTGTTACAAATGGCATATAAGCCGAATACAAAATAACTTGAATGGTATCAAATAATAATACAAATTTGTACTCTAGTTCTATGAAATCATAATCTCAAAAATGAAACGAAATTTAATCCAAAATATTTTTATTGTAAAACGAGTGGAAAGTTGGGATTTCAATTAACTAAATGAGCAACAAAATTTTAAATTTAACCTTTTGATATTTCATATTCCAAAAAGCCTACGAGTTCAAATAAATCACAATACCTACATCATTAATGGAGGTTGAAGGGAATTTGGATCAATTTGTTGTAATGTAACAATTAGTAAATGAACTTCATAAATAAATTAAAATGAAACGAACGACCTATAGAACCATCATAGTTGACCACATAGTGCAAATGTACCAAATGTTAAAACTCTGCTTTATTATTTTGATTTGATTATTTTTAATGAAGAGGTTCTCTTAACAAAATGCAATTAACGTCGCATTCGGCATTTGCAGTCGGAATTCAGTTATTGATTATGAATTTTAGTTTAAGGCTCCCAATATAATAGGACAAGTTGTTCGCAATATAATAGGACAAGTTGTTCGCAATATAATAGGACAAGTTGTTCGCAATATAATAGGACAAGTTGTTCGCAATATAATAGGACAAGTTGTTTCCAATATAATAATAGGCCAAGTTGTTCGCAATATAATAGGACAAGTTGTTTCCAATATAATAATAGGCCAAGTTGTTCTTAATATAATAGGCCATGTTTTTCCCAATATAATTATAGGCCAAGTTGTTCGCAATATAATAGGACAAGTTGTTTCCAATATAATAATAGGCCAAGTTGTTCTTAATATAATAGGCCATGCTTTTCCCAATATAATTATAGGCCAAGTTGCTTCCAATATAATAGGCCAAGTTTCGAGACTAAAAGTGGTTTTCTTTTTACTGTTAATTTGGGTTTTGTGGATTTGAGAGGTTATTCTTGTGTGGCTTCAAAAAGTGCTTTCTTTCTTTTTGGTGGTCTGCTGAGCCGTCATCCATGCGGTTGGCCGTGCAATGGCATATGGGTCTAAAAATACTGAAACATTTACAAATTTATACTTACCTGAAAGTGATTCAATTATAGCGAACTGAGGATTTTAGACTTAATTTCTGAAATACATGTTTGAGATAACAATGTATATGGCTGAAACCATTTTCCGTCTTATTTATAAAAAAATCGTTTTTAACTGATCAGTTTTTACTTAATTTATAAAAAAAATATTTGATTCGCGTTTGTAATGTATGAGGATGACATTTCACTAAACATTTTGTAAACAAACAAAATAGTAGCTGGGCAACGCGAGTGCTTACAAATATGCGCTATGTCAGATGGTTGTAAGCCCTCGAATGATTACGAGAATGCATATTTCCTTAAATTTCCTATTATAAAAATGATAAAACAAAACACAATGGACCCAAATATAAAGGGGGCACATATTTGGACGGGGAAAAAACTTAAATACCTACGGTGTATTTTTTACAAAAAGCGTTCTTGTATTCTCAAAACAACTGTCGGTTGTCGTTAAATCCAAAATGGCCATGGCGGGTCAATATCTAGTAGTTTTTAAATGAAGCAGTTTATGTTGAACGCTTTGATCTCAGAAAATATCAATTGCATTTAAAAAATCGTTTTGTAATCGGTATTTTTTTTTATTTTTGGAGGGTTTGTGTATTTACTGTATTTATTTGTGTATTTATTTACGACGACCACAGGAGCATATTGTACAACAGGCAATAAACCTGAATGTTCCACGTTCTGTGGCTAGAGGGAGGCCAAAAAATTCCTGGGTGATGCAAAGGCGCGAGCAGATACAAAGATGTAGGGTGGGGGAAGTAGTGCAGCAGAGGAGAGTCTACAGCCTGAGGACGAGGAGAGCTGACCCTAGCAGTCTTCATAGACGTTAAGCTGGGAGCAAGCCAGGGAGAGAGAGAGAGGGTTTGTGTATTCAAGTAGTGAAAGTTCATTATTATGAATTAAATAAACACAGTTGCACTTTCACAAAATTTATATTGAATCTCGACCGCTTTCGTCCAACTCACGTAGACATTGTCAAGAGACTAAATTAAAATAACAAAAATCAAAGAGAAGACAATTATTATAGTTCCACGGTTGCGAGATAATTTTTTTCTTAGAGAAGGTTTGAGGCTATTTTAAATAATTTTCCTGAGACACATTTTAAAAATTCATAACGAAGAAAAACCTCAAGACACGCAACGCCTTATTTGTCACTGACGCTTTTGGCCTAAGGGTGTTGAGACACACAAGGTGTCTTTAGGTAATGTTGCCACGTGTTGTTATATTATTTTTACATTCACTAGAATAAATAATGGTAAAATGCTTCGAGTGGTTAGTACTGCTGTCCGGCTGTGAGAATTGGACTCTGAAGGTCAACACAATGAACAGACTCGAGGCTTTCGAGATGTGGTTACATCGCAGAATGCTCAAGATTCCTTGGACCGACCTGGTGACAAATTCAGAAGTCCTTAGTCGAGCCGGGGCAGTGCGTGAACTCTTGTCACAAGTAAAAGTTCGTATCTGGGACACATCATGCGTGGAGAAAAGTATCGACTGATACACCAGATACTAAAGGGAAAGATCAGGGGTTGCGGAGGGGCTGGAAGAAAGCAGATGTCCTGGCTGCGCAATATACGAGAATGGACGGGTTTCCGTACTGTTGAACAATTGTTCCGAGCAGCCCAGGACAGAGAAGGATTCGCCGCACTGATCGCCGACGTTGGGAATACATGACATGGCACCAAAAGAAGAAGAAAAATTCATAAAAAATACAAAATAATTTATATTGTAGAACAATCAGTTCGTTGGAAAAATTGAAGTCTCACTAACTTTAGACTATTTTTTTTTATTAAATGCTACATTAGAACTTAAAAAAAAATAGATAAGTTCCTATTCGATTAAGATTTTCTTTTTTCTTCTCAGTATTTGTTCTTTAGGTAACTCAGTTTGTAGGTAAGGTTTACCAATCCATTTAAAATAAATACGTTAAAACCTTTTGCTGTTTCTAAACTTACTGAAATATTTTATTCTAAATCAATATAAATAAAGGAGTCCGTTCGTATATATGTATGTATGTAACGTCCTTTATAGACGGCTAAACTAGGGATACCAGAAGTAAAGTAATACCCTCTATAGCGAGTCTAATTTCCAGTGGACGTTTAAGGCTAAAAATATTTGGAAAATGTTATTTATCGATAAAAATATTAGATTTTTTCATAAATCTCCCATACAAATTAAGATTTTCATCCTGCCATTTTGTCAGAATCAGGTATCTTGAAACTGTATTTAAATCTCATTTAGTTGCACCGTCGCTACTCATGTACGGTTTTGTTTTAATCTACAATGCTTAAACTTTCTATTTATTTCAAAAAAATTTCTTCTATAGAAGTAAAAACATTGCAACAAAGTAAAACAATTTAGCTTATTTTACTTATGAAATGTCATCATATTCCTCCATATTGTGAAAATTTAGGGAGATTTAGAGTTGCCGTTGTAAAAAAAACTTGTGGAATACAATAATAGAGGTCTGTATTAATATGTAGGTAGGTATTAATATTGAAATGCATGAATGAAGCAGGTAACTACAAAGTATATGAGTAGTTTCAGCGTGATGTAGTAACGCATGAAAATAACAACAACATTTCATATTTATAATAATTAGAAGATAATATATAAGTAATAAATCAATTCTTCCTAAGCAGGAATAGCTTTATCATTCTGTTGATAAGTAGAATAATTCTCAGAAGATCAACGCTTTAATGGTAGAATGATCTCTGTGGGCTCCGTTGAAACCAGAATGAAAATGTCAAAGTTTGGACGATAATGGCTTGGAGAATATTCTTTTAGGTGGCATTTTGTGGTCTTCATAATTCAACCTAAAATAAATAAATAACATCAGAATACAATTTTTATAATGATTATGTATGCATGTTTAAGGGGGGAATATTATTTACTTTAATGGAAATTTATCATTTCATTTAAGACCACAGTTAATATACATGTGTAAGTGAAATTAATGATTCATTTGAATTACTATAATAATTATTATTATAAGTATTTAACCTCATATTAAACATTTTTCCTGAAGGTATACTGTATAATGTTTGCAATAAGTATATTGTTATAAAATAAGTCTTTAATAAACATAAACACGAATTATAGGTTTATATTATAGGTGAATTTAAGCAAAAATAGTCATGCATTAAGTTAAGTACCTACCTACCTAATAAAAATAAAATGAAACACAAAACATTAATTAAATTTTGAATAAGGAACAATTATTTTGACGTTTATAAAAAGCTTCGCGTTGACAGTGACAAACAGCTCTGCTGCTAAGGTGAAATCATTGCCATGCCATCTTCTGTCCGTTGCAAAAAAAAAAATCGAAAACGTACCTAATGATGGTGTTTTTTAAATACTATTTTTATATTAAGTGTGTATAATGAAATGAAAATATACCAATACCTATTTTTTTATAATATTTCGGATAATTTAAATAATTTAAAAACTATTCGAAACATAATATTCGAAATATCATGTTTGCAAAACACTTTCATCTATTGAATATATCTTTGGTTGCACACCACCATAGACTTATATTTATTTCTATCTGTCAAAATACTCAAAATAATAATACTATTAAAAATGTCAGTAGAATATACTGTTATAATATTATTATTATAATAATATTTATAATGTGGTTTACAAACGAAGTGGTAAGTGACAGTACTTATTTCAATTTAAGACGTTAGCCATTTACATGTTAATTGTGTTTTCTAATTTTTTACAGAATGTTAGTGTTTACCAATGATGACAAATCAAGGATTTATCACTGCAAAATATGAATATGATACACCAATTTCATCACCCCTAAAGGTTATTTTATTTTATATGATTCACTGAATAAACAAACATAAATGAAAATAAAAAAAAAAACTGTCAGTTCTACTTTGAGTATGTATGGTCAAAAAGTCAAAACGTTTTCGGACAACCGTCCATCTTCAGGGACCTTAACAATACAGTATAAAACGTTTTAACCAAATCTACATACTCAAGTAGAACTGACAAAAGTTTTAGTTAATTTTAATTTATTATGTTTGTTTATTAATATGACAAAAAATTTTAAGATTCACTGAATGTTGTCATTTGATTTGAACTTTAAATTGCAATTTATTGTTTTCATCCAAGTTAAACAAATACCAATTTAAAAAGTGAAAAATCTGTCACTGTCTTGCATTGATTCGCTAAATTTTACCAGTCTTCAAAATCCAACCAAAAAAGATGTGTTGCTTTGTGTAATTTTTATGAATTCTATGTTTATTTTAATTGAATCATATTTCGTTACAGTATTTATGTGTCATTGTGCATCGGTTTAAATAAGAGTCCTTGAACTGTTGCCGATGAAAAAGTTGGATGATCAAAGAGGTCCCGGTCGAAGGCGACTTGAATGCGCAATGTAAGAGATTGTACCTACTGGAATAAGAATTTATATTTGTTTTAAATATAATATTTTTGTAATTCTCAGAAGATCAACGCTTTAATGGTAGAATGATCTCTGTGGGCTCCGTTGAAACCAGAATGAAAATGTCAAAGTTTGGACGATAATGGCTTGGAGAATATTCTTTTAGGTGGCATTTTGTGGTCTTCATAATTCAACCTAAAATAAATAAATAACATCAGAATACAATTTTTATAATGATTATGTATGCATGTTTAAGGGGGGAATATTATTTACTTTAATGGAAATTTATCATTTCATTTAAGACCACAGTTAATATACATGTGTAAGTGAAATTAATGATTCATTTGAATTACTATAATAATTATTATTATAAGTATTTAACCTCATATTAAACATTTTTCCTGAAGGTATACTGTATAATGTTTGCAATAAGTATATTGTTATAAAATAAGTCTTTAATAAACATAAACACGAATTATAGGTTTATATTATAGGTGAATTTAAGCAAAAATAGTCATGCATTAAGTTAAGTACCTACCTACCTAATAAAAATAAAATGAAACACAAAACATTAATTAAATTTTGAATAAGGAACAATTATTTTGACGTTTATAAAAAGCTTCGCGTTGACAGTGACAAACAGCTCTGCTGCTAAGGTGAAATCATTGCCATGCCATCTTCTGTCCGTTGCAAAAAAAAAAATCGAAAACGTACCTAATGATGGTGTTTTTTAAATACTATTTTTATATTAAGTGTGTATAATGAAATGAAAATATACCAATACCTATTTTTTTATAATATTTCGGATAATTTAAATAATTTAAAAACTATTCGAAACATAATATTCGAAATATCATGTTTGCAAAACACTTTCATCTATTGAATATATCTTTGGTTGCACACCACCATAGACTTATATTTATTTCTATCTGTCAAAATACTCAAAATAATAATACTATTAAAAATGTCAGTAGAATATACTGTTATAATATTATTATTATAATAATATTTATAATGTGGTTTACAAACGAAGTGGTAAGTGACAGTACTTATTTCAATTTAAGACGTTAGCCATTTACATGTTAATTGTGTTTTCTAATTTTTTACAGAATGTTAGTGTTTACCAATGATGACAAATCAAGGATTTATCACTGCAAAATATGAATATGATACACCAATTTCATCACCCCTAAAGGTTATTTTATTTTATATGATTCACTGAATAAACAAACATAAATGAAAATAAAAAAAAAAACTGTCAGTTCTACTTTGAGTATGTATGGTCAAAAAGTCAAAACGTTTTCGGACAACCGTCCATCTTCAGGGACCTTAACAATACAGTATAAAACGTTTTAACCAAATCTACATACTCAAGTAGAACTGACAAAAGTTTTAGTTAATTTTAATTTATTATGTTTGTTTATTAATATGACAAAAAATTTTAAGATTCACTGAATGTTGTCATTTGATTTGAACTTTAAATTGCAATTTATTGTTTTCATCCAAGTTAAACAAATACCAATTTAAAAAGTGAAAAATCTGTCACTGTCTTGCATTGATTCGCTAAATTTTACCAGTCTTCAAAATCCAACCAAAAAAGATGTGTTGCTTTGTGTAATTTTTATGAATTCTATGTTTATTTTAATTGAATCATATTTCGTTACAGTATTTATGTGTCATTGTGCATCGGTTTAAATAAGAGTCCTTGAACTGTTGCCGATGAAAAAGTTGGATGATCAAAGAGGTCCCGGTCGAAGGCGACTTGAATGCGCAATGTAAGAGATTGTACCTACTGGAATAAGAATAGCAGAGGAGTTAAAGAAGAGCTTGCCAAGGTCATGGAGAACCGTTACGGCACAAGAAGAGAACTGGTGTATTAATCCCAACAGCTTCTTTTTCAATCACTGATTTAAATAATAATATCAACTAAATATTCATCCATTTAAAGAAATTTTATATTTTTTACCTAATCTATATTACTGAATTCTTATATTAATAGATATATAATCAGCTATAAACAGCACACACTGTACGCTTCTTCGTTAAATCTTTCAATACGTAATTGCATATAATTAGCTATAGTATTTCACAATCCTGCATTTTACATTGTAAATTTAAAAGAAATTGCATTTGGCGATCGACTACAAACAAATTCTTTGACAATGTAGAGTAGGAAGAAAATTAACTGTCCACTTTTTATATTTTTATATAAATGTCTTTTTTTGGTTTAAATAATTGTTTAGGCAGTTAATTTTTTCGCACTATACATTAATGAAATCTTCGTTTGTAGTTGAACGTTAATTTGAATTTGTCTGCGGGGGCTGTTGTCTCATTGTATTTTGGTTGTCTCTTTGATTTTTAGTTAAGAAGTGGACAAAATTAGTGCACTTTTTCAAAGAATGATTTAGAATGTTATTAAACTATGTATATTTTTTGCATTTTATGCATCTTCACTGTTGAAGTATGGTAAACTCTAATGTATATCTGACATTTAAATATAACATAAGTATGTACTTCTAATAGCTTCTAAGAAAATTGTTGCTTTAAAGGATATGGATTCTGTTAATTTCTTTAAAAATAATATCATTTTGCAAATGGATCATATGGTATCATATACCTATGTTATAATTATTTTTTTATTAAAGCTTTAACAATAAGTATATCACATAAAAAAAAAAACAATTTTAGTTTTACAGCGCCAATTAAATGTCATATTTTTATTAGATCATAATATTCTAATGATAAAATTATGCTTCAGTTGTTCATATGTATGAATTCCTTTTTTAGCTTATATTTTGTGTTACATTCTAAATATGAACAGTTCAAATGAAAATAATTAATATTTGAGTATAAACATTTAAATATTCACCAATTAAAAGAAATATCCTCATATTATTGTTATCATTTTTTTTCAACTCCACACATTAGCTTAAAGTTGCATAAAACATTTTTTTACAAAATGTTCATATTGTTTTATTTAACTTTTTCCTGTCTCCTCCAGCTTGCTATGTCCTTGGATTCTTTTAGATACCCATTAAGATGGCATTATCTGAACATGCCTTGCCCAATTTACTTTGGGCTTTATTGTTTTTTTTTTTTAATGAATCTGTGCTCACTCGAAGTGAACACAAATACACTTTTGGAAATCTTTGACACTAACCAAAGGGTTGTGTTGTGAAAGCAGAAATGGTTGGCGCGGCTGGGATTCAAACCTATGACCTCCAACACGCTGTGCACATGAATGCCGGCGATTGATCCTACTGGATTACCGACCACTTCGTGGTAATATAAGTGAAATTAACAGTTTCATTTAAAAACAAATGAAATTAACCAACTATATACCTTGCCCTTCTGAGCTTGCCCAATCTAGCATAATCAGAGATTGTAATGCTCATGGTTAAACTGTATTCTCCAGGATTCTCTATCTTTTATGGGCTCCAAAATCATTGCCCGTTCTTCGTACTCATATGTCATAACTGTTATAATAGTTTTATAGAGGTTGATCTTTGTTTTTCTATGGACACTTCTTGACTTGAGCACAGACAGTAGAGTAGAGAAGAATGCTTTGTTTCCTGTTCTATTCTTCGGTTGATTTCTATATGTCCCAACTCCTTTGCTGCTATTTCCAAGGCGTCAAAGACCTCTTATGGATATCAGGGATCTTCCTACTATATTGAGGTTATATCCAACGATTTGGCTACTTTGGAAATAACTATTAGTCTTTGTATTTTCGTGGTATGATTTATGCACCACATATTCCAAGAATAAGCTGAAGAGTGTGAGGACCAGTCTGCCGCCTTGCTTGAGTACCTGGCCATCCGCGCCGATTTTATATTTTGTCATACACATAGGTGCCCTAATCAAAATTAACTTAAAGTATTCTTCTTCTCAGCCTATATCAGTCCACTCCTGGACATAGGCCTCCTCCAGACTCTTCCAAGTCCCCCGATCCTGTGCAACCTGCATCCACTGCGAGCCTGCATTGAAGTATTATGGTCATAAATTCACGATTCCTGTGCAAGCCACGGGTACTTAAGCTAGTTTAGACTACAACGAACATTGAAAGCGTAGAAGTAAATCAGATTATGTTACGATATTACATATTGAAATTGTAACACAAATTCATATAGTACATCATTTAAATACTAGCGAATACCCGTCATGTGTTACTGTGATGAGGGATTTGATATGATCGACGCGATAACCACGCATGATAAAAATTACTCTGATGACAAAACAAATGGCATATTATTTTTATAGGTACCTATCAATATTTTAATATTCTGAGCTATTCGTCAACTTCACACCAATGCATTTAAAATAAAATAAAGAAATGTTAAAATTGCACAAATATACTGAAATTTGAATGCGAGTAACGCCGCAGTTTGTTGAGGTTGGGAACTATACGGATATCCGGTTAGAATAGCTTTTTTCTGATCAAGTGAACCTGTGCTCGCTCAAAGTGAACACAAGCTGGGATCAAACCCACGACCTCAAGTACGAAAGCCGGCGTATTAATTCCTATCAACACGTAATTGTAATAAGTAAAATTATTAATAAGTTATTGACAAACGCTAAACAAAGGAAATAATCACATTTCTGTCAATGTTTTATTGGTAAAAAAACGAAGCTTGCACTATTATTGCCTTTCGCATTATATTGTTGCGGCCATGTTTCATATGACGACATCATCTACCAATAGCGTTTCTCCATGACGTCGACAACCGGTAGCAGCCTACCTCATCATACAGTCACCATCAAGTCTTCATCTAGCTAGACGACACAGAACTCGCGCCATCCGTTTCGCGAAGCCCACCACGGTTAGCCACTCGGCGTCCGCGCATTAATATATTATTAACATGTTACCTCCACAATAAAACCGATCATAACTCCGAAACCTATCTCTGCAAACCTCATCATACCCAAAATATTATTTAGATAGATATAAATAAGTATTATGTTTTGTATTTTAAATATAGAATAATGTTGTAAAACCATGTGTGCATTGTTCTTTCTAATGAAACCGGCTAGCTCAACTCGGTTAGTGAAAGATTTTGTTTGTCTTTTATACATATAGATTGCGACGTTAAGATATTTGCTATCACAGGTAGTACCAACCTAAGTATAATTCCAACAACTATGGAAGAAAATTATTTCGTAATAACTTTTCCGGAGGCATGTTATTACCTGTAATCGAGTTGACAGGAATATGATTTATATCACAGATAAAAATGAATTACGTTTGTTTTGCTTCTAGTCAGGGTTTGGCGAAAGCCCAAAATGAAAAAAAAAATCGTAAAGGTATGATATTTTATTTTTACCTAAAAAAACTTTACGGTCTTTTAAAAAAAAACTTGAAATAAATATAATATAAATTATAGAGGAAAAAGTTCAGTGGCGTAGTTTTAAAAGCTGCAAAATAAGCACTCTTCTGAGCTGGTTTTGATAATAACTTAAAATATCTACGGCTTATAAAAATTGATCTCTGAAAATTATTTCTTTTATTTTTTGATATATAAATAGCAGTAATGATCTTTGCTGCGGCAAAACGACGAATTTTAGGGCAATTGCTGGTAAAACTCTTAACTGTTTTTCGAGTAATTCTGTATTTGTGTTCAAAAACGAAAAATGGATACCTATACATAGATTGTCTCCTTTGTATCGCTATTCATAACCAGTTCTTGTGTAGTCCTTCACTTTAAAGATCTTTCAAAAGTTGGGGCAAAATTGGAGGTTCTTCTTTGAACTATTACTAAAAAAAAACATTTTACTAAAGAAAAATTATTAATTTTTCTACCTGTTTTAAGCTTAAGTCATGGAAGGTACTTGCTCTCGTTTGACATTCAATATAACTAATAACAAATCTATTATGACAATGTATTATAGGTAGGTATGTGACTGTTAGATCAGGTGCAAGATGGCGAGCTCGACCGTGAATGACGTGGATCAAACACATCGATTCCATCCTTAAGGAAGGCCAGTTCAGGAGCAGGCTGTATGATAAAATGTTATGTCAGTGAAAGAAGCCTATTATTTTATCTGTCTACCCGTCAAGTGACACGGCCCGATGGGAAAAAATCAAATGGAAGTTATTTATCTCTCTTAAATACATATATTTAAAAAAAAATTGTTGGTCTTTTGTTCTGTAAAGGTTTATCGATCCAAACGAGATAGAAACCTAACTAGCCATTTTATTGAAATTTTTTCATCTCAAAAGGGTTTTGAAAGTACACGAATTAGTTCTATTTTTAAAATTTAATGGTTGGATTTAATGTAGGTATACATGCATACAACTGGAACATGTGTTGTTTTTGTAATATTTTCTGAGTGACAAAAATATCCAGTTTGGTGATTGTATGCGAGCTTATATTTTGTTTTGTGATACGAAAAAACGGAATTTAGCAAAAATGTAATAGGTATCATAAATGTGACAAGTGTTGTTTATGACTTTATACATTTATTTACTGTCCCTTTTGGGGAACATAATATGTTTTTGTTTGCTGAAAAATAAAGCAGGATTATGACATTATACCTATTAAATTTTTATTTATTTATTAATACTTGACTGTACATTAAAGACATCACATAATCAACATACAGTGGGCGAGCTTACCAGAACAAAGTTGCGGTCTCTAACAACTAACCCCATTTTGGCTTCAAACTAGTAGCTGTTTTTATAACTAACTAGCTTTCCCAACCTAGTTGTCCTGTGGTCTTAACCAGAGGCGGTCCGTTAATATGTGCATAATGTGCACTGCGCCCCCAGAAACAAAAATACATAATTAATTCGATTGAGATAAAATAATAAAATAGTAATTTTAAAATATTTCTAAAACATCCATATTTCATTCGTATTCAAAGCTCTGGCAGCATAACGCGAGAATCTATGCGCGCGCATTTTTCTACCTCGCCTATCAAGTACCGATGCTGCATGTGAACATTGTTTAAGAGTGCCCGATAATTTTGCCAACTTCGTATGAAAATTTCTAAAACGATCGAAACGGTGGAGTAAGTGGGATGGGCTAGCCGCAATTACGTTTGCGAGAATGAGAGGGAACTACGATCAGGTGCCGTAAACAATAATTTTGTTGTTATGGCGTCTCATACTAGCTTTAATATTATATTTTACATTATTTCTTATCCATTTTTCAACTTTTTATTAGTTATTCTGTTGTCCGGAGCGGAGAAGAATCCAATTAATAATCAAACATCGGAAGAATCTGTTCAGCCGATCTCGAGTTATAAGTGTTCGCAATAACCCGACATTCTTTCCCGAAAAAATGCGTCATATTTGAAATGGATTAGAAATTTATTTTTTATATGATTCTTTGAAAAAACAATGTATGGCTATTTCGACTTATTATTTCGAAATTAATTTATAATATTAAAAAAATATCAATTTTTTTTCTCATGTAATTTGCTCTCGTTAAAATTATTAATTTGGAAGAAATATTTACTGAATACAAAACAAGCAATGGATCATATTTCCTTCCACGAAAGGACAAAATCGTTATTTCAATATTTAATTATTTTATTTTATTTATGTCGACGATAACGACGACGTTTTAAACGATATTTTTAATTGAAAGTTATTCGAAAAACAATTAAATTTATTTCATAGTAGTTTTGATAATAATAATAATAATAAGGACGATTTTTAAAGCGCCGTTTCGTGATAATTATCACCTCAAGGGCGCTTTGCAAAATTATTAGGGCCTGTAACCTATAAATAAGTATAAAAATATGAAGATTACTACAAATAGGTATATACATAAATAGATTATCTTAAATAACAGCTTAAAATCACAAAACAATATCAAATGAGAACTTTTTAAAGATAACCTGGGTACGATTTTGAAAATAAATGCGTTTTTAATAACTTCTTAAAATCTTCCGGGTTCTCAGCCGCTCGGATGTTGGCAGGAAGGTTATTCCACGCCTTAGGACCTGAAACTGCGAACGCTCTGCTCAAATAATTTGGCTTATTTGAGAGATTTTGTTCGTCAAGTTTATAATCTGCTCGAGAAATCGACCTTAAGGATTGCTGTCTATTGTCAAAGTTTTGTAGAGTGCATAATTCTGAGATGTATTTATTTATTTATTTTTTATTTATTCAAAGATTTACGGCTTTAGAGCCTTTTACATTGGATAATTTTTAAACATACAAAAAAACTACAACAAAGAAAAACAACAAAATAAAAATAAAAAACAACAATAGCAACACTTGACAGTTTGTTATGAATTACAAAAACTTAACCTAAAATCTATGTGGTTTATAACTTCCATTGCATGACATACACACAAATAAAAACACTGTGTGCATAGCAAATTCAATATTATTATAAGTAGGTAGGTAACTACAATACTATTACTACTGTCTGTGATCCAACCAAATACTTCACTCAAAGGGCTACGCTAGCGCTATGGCGCCTTCAGTGGTGACAGCGCATACTACACAAATCATGCCATACTATTATATAAAAAAATGATTTGCATGGAGGCAAACAGAAAAAAAATCAACAATAATAAATTAAGAAAAAAAAATACAGAGAAATGAGTACTTAATTCTGTTGATTTTGCAAGATTGCATTGATGTAAGATGACAAAATATGTTAAATTATGAATAAGTACATATGTTTTTTTTTTAAACGTGATATAGTATACAATATTAGGTACACCAAAACTAGAAACACATAAACAGAGTATATGTAGCTCAATATGATGATTAGATAACTTATAAGATACAGTCGTTATATTTGAAAATGCAGAGAAGATGACAGAAACAGTAAATGAAATAATAAGTAGGAAATAGCTTGAGATCAATCGGCAGGTTTGAAAAGGGACTTTAGCTGTCTGGTGAAATCAGAGAGAGAGCAGTTGAATATGTCTATATGTTGCAAATGGGTGTTTGCCAAGTGATGGCATCGCGGTACCAGGGAGCTTTTTATGTAATTTTTTGTTAAGGTGTTATTTTCAAAAAATAAATCCCGACATCTTGTGGTTCTATTTGGGACTCTATATTCCACGCACTCGGTCAATTCAACGCAGTCAAAAACCGAATTAACTACCCTATACAGGAACATAAGATCATTGACAAGTCTCCTGCTCGACAACTCTGCCAAACCCAAACGGTCCCGCAAGGAATTGTAATCAATCCGGTCCGCCGGTATTCCAAGCTTGTAATTTACAAACCTTAGGAACTTTTTTTGTACACGCTCTATGTTCTGGATATGGATCCCGTATGAGGGCGACCAAATAGGTGTACAATATTCTAGTATACTCCTAACAAGTGATGTGTACAATAGTTTTAGCGAGTTGATATTGTTAAAATCGGCGGTTATTCTAAGCATGAACCCCAACATTCGGGCTGCCCTGGATGTTATTTCATTAATATGGTTTATGAATGTTAGTTTGTTATCGAACGTCACGCCTAGGTCTTTAGTTACACTCATAATTTGCAGTTTTTTGTTCCCAATTGAATAATCATAAGTGAGTTTGGATTTGGACCTAGTGAACTGAATCAAAAAGCATTTTTCAATATTTAGAAACAACTTGTTTCTTTCACACCACAAGATCAGTCTATCTAGGTTATTTTGCAGCACTAAACTGTCGTTCAAGCCGCTGATTCGCTTATAGACTTTAAGATCGTCGGCAAATAGTAGGAAATTGACATCGTCAAATACTTCCGATATATCGTTTATGAATAGTAAGAACAGGATTGGGCCGAAGTGACTCCCCTGTGGCAATCCACTTGTGGCTGGGAATGTTTTAGATATTGCATTTGGTAATTTGACAGCCAACGTTCTTTCACTAAGATAGTCACGAAACCACTCGTGGAGTGGTCCAACAATTCCCACTGCAGAAAGTTTATTCAGTAGAATGCAATGGGAAACTTTGTCAAACGCTTTGCAAAAGTCCGTATATACGCTGTCGACTTGATATCCATGTGTCATGCCTTTAATTATATCATTTTCATAAACAGCAAGATTCGTCACCGTGGATCTACCCGATATGAATCCGTGTTGTTGGGGAATTATAATTCTGTTAACGTATGGTAGTATCTTTTCTAGCACAAGAGACTCGAATAGTTTAGGTAAGCTTGACAAAATGCAGATTGGTCTGTAGTTGGACACGTTTTCCCTTTCGCCTTTTTTGAAGATGGGTGTGATGTTACCGTGCTTCCACGCGTTCGGGAAGCGACCAAGACTTAGTGACTTGTTAAATATGTAGGTCAGTGGTACCATCAGTGCGTCTGCGCATCCTCTCAAGAAGGCAGGAGGAACACCGTCGGGCCCCGCACCTTTTTTGGTGTCTAGATTCAACAGTCCCCGCATTACGCAATCAAAGTCTAAAGTTACCTCGGGAAAGCAGGTATAATTGTTACAATTTAGGGTCAGTGATTCGCCGACAACAAGATCATCAACAAAGACACTACTGAAGAATTTGGCAAATAGATTAGCGATATCGGTGGGATTGTTCGCCCTCTCACCCCCGAGATGTAAGAGACCGGGAAGATCAGAACTGTCAGAGTGCAGTGAGCTTTTGAACCTCCAGAGGCTCTTTGAGTCCACTGTTGTGTTTTCAATCGATTCTATGTAATTTCTATAACACTCCTCCCTAAGTCTCACGCACCTCAATCTAAGATCTGAAAATCTTCTATAGTGACAGGGGTCGTAAGTGCTTTTGTATTTCCGGTGAGCAAATTTTTTCTCGTTTATTAGGTTCTTCAGTTCACCAGTGAACCATCTGGGGTATGTAGAGATAGTGAATTGTTCTAATGGTACAAACAAATTTATAGTTTTTTCAAGAATATTGTGCAAATTAAGGATTATATCATTGATGTTTTCATTTTGAATGAATGACCAATCGCAATTAAAAAGGAAACCGATTGCACCTTCAAAGTCAGATCTTTTGAAGTTGCGAAATGTGACAGTCTTTTGTGTGCGAGCTATTTTTTCTCTGTGAAATTTAATGACAAGGGGAGGATGATAGTTGTCAATTGGGAGAATCTCACCATCAGACGGGGCAACCGAAATATTCTCCAGGTCGGCAAAAACCAGATCCAGTAATCGCCCAGAGCAATTGTGAATAAAGTTATGTTGCGCCAGATTCAGATAATTCATGGTTCCCAACAGCTCCAGAGTTCCGTCTTCAGTACTCGCGCCAGTTAGTGTAGCTTCTCCATTAATGTCCCATGATATGCATGGTAAATTGAAATCCCCAATTACCATTATATTTTTTGTTTTATTTTTGGAGTAAAGTAATTCTAAGTTTTCGCAGAATGATGTGTACTTGGTTATGTTAGATGCTGGAGGGATGTAAACGGCTCCAATAACGATTCCATTACCAACTGTGCTGATGGAAACATACAGCTGTTCGATGTTTTTAATCTTGGTTGACATTTGAGATGACGGTAGACATTTGAGATGACCCCTCGATTTATCGCTGGTTTGTGCACTTCTATCGAGGCGGTATATGTTGTACATGGTTAAGCCCAATTCGGAGCCATACGTGAAGAGCTTTGAAGATTATGAGACATATTGTGAACTCTATACGCTCTGAACACTTAAGCCAGTGAAGAGTGTATAATGAAGATGAAATGTGAGAGAACCGATCCATTTGAAATATTAGGCGAGTGATAGTGTGTGTTTTGAAAATAAAACCTGTATTTAATGTTATTTCAACGAAACAAAAAATATGTTTGTTATAGAAATGGGGCAACTTAATTTTTTGTTTTACCTATCACGCCGTATCTCCTAAAGGGTAGGCAGAGAGTACTCTCTCGAGCCTCCACTCTTTTTTTATGGCTTTTTCCACCGAAATACCATTTCGCACACTTTTGACCTGGCCTTTCTCTTGAGGACGGAATCGATGTGTTCGATCTACGTTATTATCGGCCGGTTACGCAGTCTTCCTTTCCTTGCAACCTTAAAAATCCTCTTTACCATCCTGTTTACACTCATTCTTTCCACATGTCCAAACCATCTCAACTTATTGGTTTTATATTTGTCACAATACTAATTTCCATATTTCTTCCTTACAATCTCATTACTTTCCATATTCCACAGCCTTTCCACATATTCTTCCTCGAGTTCTCATTTATACTACATTCTTCTTCTTTGGTTCAAGTCCACGCACGCATCCATACTTCTTATGTCGTATCGTTATGCACTATTTTTTTTGCTTAGACTTTGTTGTTTCTCATAAAAGGACCGCCCAGCCTGCTATCAGCCAATTTCATCCCTTTCCAAGTTCAAAACTATTGTTTTTTTTTGCTGAAATCATTATGCGACCATTTTTTGTAAAATTTTCAAATAAGATTTATGGTGATGAATAATACTATATATACATATTTAAGTTATCCATGATCTAAATGTGACTGACAGGCATTGATAGTGTAAACATTGAGGATTGTCGGTACTATGTAGTGTTACAAAATTTAAAAGGCGTAATGGTTTTAAATCTAGGTATGAAATATAAATTACAAAATACCTAATACAAGGTAGTGCAAAAAAGACGTTTTGATTTGAATTATTTGTAACTTGTTTATTTATGCGTTAGCTATAACATTTTTTTAAATATATAATATTAAAGGAAATTCTTACATCTTCGTTACGTTAACTTCAAATTTGCTATGGCCAAAAAAAATTGCCTCAAAACACAATGCCGATAATTTAAAAAATAGGTTAATCAGATCTACCCATTTGTTCATTTGAAAATTGAAAAGCTTAAAAAAATAATCTAAAAGGGTAGGTATTTGAACTCCACACCCCTGGACACACCCCATAGAGAGATAATCTAAAGGCTCCGAACTTTGGTTAACACCCACACGTCGATTTGCATGTTGCTGTAATTAAAGGTTGAATCGATTTATCGATGAGGGTCAATTCTATTGTGATCGTTTAAATTAAAGGTTACCATTAATTTTAGGTGGCGCTTTTTAGTAAGCGTTGAAGTTTTTTAGTATTGAAACAATGGGTAAGTCTTGAGATCTTTTTGTAAATGTCATCGGATGGTTAGCTCGAAACGAAATACAATTTTATCATCTCTTTAAAGCCGTCTGTTTCATTATTATAATATTTGAATAAATAACATAAGAAAATTCATAATAAGACGCGACGTAGATATCTTTAGACTAACGTTCACCACTTTCAAGACCACTATAATATTACACACGTTCGACGTTAGGTACATCTTCTGACATAATGTAACAGTCTCTTTTCCCATCCTCCCTTTTCTCGCCACTCCCTACTTCTCCTCTTTTATTGGTATTTCTATGTATTTTTGTTGTTGTTTGTCTGATATGTCATGTATGTTCCGAGAGGATTTGTGTTTGAAGGGTGTCGTATATTACGTAACTGAAATTTGTTTAACTTGAATGCATGAGTAATTGGGTGAAAATTCACTGAATATTGTTATCGTCCACATATTGTACTCTATTATAACTGTTGTCCGTGCATTACATATGAAAAAAAAGATGAAACATGGATAGGTAACTCATTTACGCATTATTGTTTACTATCATTGTGCAAGCGTCAAGAAGCCGACATACTTAGTTAATATTATCTAATGATAATTCAATAATAACTGCTTTATTTAAAAACTACGATCAGTGGAAATAATAGCTCAGCGATAGAAAATATTACGATCAAGCTGTCATCGAGATAGTTTAACGCATATCGCTTGATTGTGAGCTGATCTCTGTAGATTTTGACCCACCATATTGGATTTAACGTCAACTGATAGTTGTTTCGAGTATACAAGAACGCTTTTTGAAATAAATACACTGTCTTTAAGTTTTTTCCCCGTCCAAATATGTGTTCCCTTCATACTTTGGTCCATTGATTTTTGGTTTATCATTTAAATAATAGGAAATTTAAAGAAATAAAGCAAATATGAATTCTCGTAATCATTCGAGAGCTTACAGCCATGATGTACCAACTAAATTTATAAGAAATATAATGACGTTTTGGAGTCAAAGAATATTTTTAAGTACATAAGCACAAATATTAAAATTGAAGTGATTAAACATTAATTAGTTCATTTTAGCTGAAACACAAAGATTTCGTATGATTTAATAAGGACTTTACTATATTTTGGTATAAAACAAATAATTAAAAAATAAGGTACCTATTCTGCATCAATAACTCGAAATCATTCAAATCTAACATAGCGCATCTTGGTTGTAAGCACTCGCGTTTTTTCCCCGTCCAAATATGTGTTCCCTTCATACTTTGGTCCATTGATTTTTGGTTTATCATTTAAATAATAGGAAATTTAAAGAAATAAAGCAAATATGAATTCTCGTAATCATTCGAGAGCTTACAACCATGATGTACCAACTAAATTTATAAGAAATATAATGACGTTTTGGAGTCAAAGAATATTTTTAAGTACATAAGCACAAATATTAAAATTGAAGTGATTAAACATTAATTAGTTCATTTTAGCTGAAACACAAAGATTTCGTATGATTTAATAAGGACTTTACTATATTTTGGTATAAAACAAATAATTAAAAAATAAGGTACCTATTCTGCATCAATAACTCGAAATCATTCAAATCTAACATAGCGCATCTTGGTTGTAAGCACTCGCGTTGCCCGGCTACTATTTTGTTTAATTAATTTTTTTTGTATGAAATGTCATCTTCATACATAACAAACGAGGATTAAAATATTCTTTTTATCCTTTTTATAAATAAAGTAAAAACTGATCAGTGAGTTATACGTAATCTTACGATTAACGGTTTTTTTATAAATAAGACGGTTTTACAGATTAAAACTGACCATTGACTCGCTTCTTAAAGAAACAGAACTGTCACGCTCCTTATAGTATATAGCCCTTGGTTGGAACGATTGATAGATGAAAGACTGCCTGCGACCAAGGGTAATCTCACAAATGCTGACCCCGTTAATAATTTCTTAAAACCCATAAAGTTAAAAATGGTACAATTTATTTAAGTTGTTGAATTTGTTTGTAATATTTGTAATAATCCAATCCAAATCCAAACTCCCTAAAGGCCCAACTTAGGGGCATAGGGAGGCAACAAGAGCTCTCCATTGCGCTCGAACTTGCGCAACGTTAGTAATAAAGCAGAAATAATTTCAATCCTATGTCACACAGATGGTAAATACAGGAATTTCATAACTTTATTATTATTTTTATTATTATTCGTTTGTATTTCTCATAATACGAATGAGGGAAAGAAAATGAAGTTGTTAAAGGTGAAGAGTGGAGAGTTAAGACAGAGAGTCCTGTCAGGTGAGCGGAAAAGATAAATTGAATGATAAAACAAGGTAACAGGTTGATCTTGTAAAATTCTTCTTCAACTCTGTTTAAAAATGTTCTTCACGTATTTCGTTGTAATGAATAAAATTTGTTTTAGGTAAGTATTTTAATTATTTTCATTTTGAAGATAAATTAAATTAAATTAATTTAATAGTATGTACCTACATTTTATTTTGATGCAGCGTAGTATCATTTTGAATTCTTGGATGTTTGCTATTTCAATTCTGAACCAGGTATTATCTAAATTTTAAAACATTTTTCAATAAAAGATTTTGTTACCAATTGTGTCAGATTTTGGAAATTATGTATATCCACTATAATATCTGAAATGTGACTGTACGTGCCAGAACAGCACAACAGGCAATCAGCTCAGTAAATCCGAATCGCAGATCGAGCTGGCTTGGCCATGTTCGCAGGTCCCCCGAGAAGATTAGATACTCTCTTATACAATCCGGATGAGACGAGAAGGCGAGGCAGGCCAAAATTGACAATCAAGCGGTCAATCACTGCGGTTTTACAAGATGCTGGACTAGTGCATCCCTTTTTGTGCTCCCCAGTGAAACACGAGACGATACGAGACATGGTTAGGCATATAACCGGGTAAATTTTTTTTTGATTGTTCCACCATCCATTAAATCCACCCGGGAGACGTACTGACCATGTGTGTCTATATCGGTTATCACTAAATGGTTTTCTCGAAACACTGCGCTAATTAATATTCCTTCAATGTCGTTCTGAACAATGCTAGGTTGTCCACGTACTCCAGATCACACGTTTCACCCATAAGATCATCAAATTTGTCGGTATACCTACATATTTTTGTCGCATGTAGGTACCAACTATCTCAAAATATTTCAAGATTTAAACAGAAGGATATTTTTTATATCCAGAATAAAAAATAAATTAAAAAATCTAAAGGGGGGTGGGGGGGGGGGGAAGCATTAAAATATTTCCACGAGTTTCCCACACAAATCCGGTTGGCAGTCTGTCAAATTTACGTCAAGGATTATTGAATCCAAAAAAGAACTCTGAAAAACACATTTTCTATTTAAATCCAATTCGTAAAACAATAATAATGAATTCAACACGGAACGTTTCCACGACATTGGTATTTTCGTAAAACGTCTTCAGGTACACGGGAGGGGAAAGCGGGCTACCTTTTACTATTTCAGATACATATTTTACTTATAAATCCATTTGAAATGCATCAAATATACCTATTTTGCCATCAATTCACATTAACTGCCATAAATTTAATACACGTGCCATTTGTGTGACAATGATTTTGAATAGCAAAAATTTGTTTAACAATGGATATGTGTATAATATACGCGCACGACTTTTGAATATAAAAATGTTCGAACAGATTTTATTGAATATATTGATTACGTCAATGTTTTGTATTTTCAAACACGTTGTGACAGTAATTATATAAATTTATTCTAATGTTGAAAAACTTTGCATAGAATGTAAATTGTGTAGTATGTAATACTCTCATTAGAATTTTTTAAACTGAGCATTCAATTTTATGTATAAAGTTCCCCATGCAGAGAGTTTGGGTAATCTGTAAGTGTATTGGATGAAGTCGGATGCGCGCGCTTTTTTAATAATAATAATATTGTTTGTTGGGTGAGTACTGAGTACCTACCCGCTGCATCTA
This sequence comes from Mystacides longicornis, assembly GCA_963576905.1. Taxonomy (NCBI): domain Eukaryota; kingdom Metazoa; phylum Arthropoda; class Insecta; order Trichoptera; family Leptoceridae; genus Mystacides; species Mystacides longicornis. Next base: position 8,101,561 of record OY756426.1, read on the forward strand.
TAAAGGTTAATAATTGTCACCAACTTCTAAATACTGTATTCGGAATTACGAGTATTATGATATCTGATTCGTGTTGCATAATTTTCGAGTTTTACTTTTTGGATATTATTGATATATTTTTTATTTCTTTATTCTTGTGAGAGTTCTTTATTCTAGGTAGTTTATTTAGCAGAGATGGAAGGTGTGAAAAGGAAATTGAAAGAAGGAAACTGGCTGGTAGAAGGGTTGGCGGTGCACTAAGACCTCTAATGAGAAATAAGAATGTATCTCTTAAATCCAAACAATTGATGCACAATGCAATCCTGATTCCATCAATGATGTATGGGAGTGAAGCATGGACATGGACGAAAAATCTGGAAGTTGGAATAAATGCTGTAGAAATGAGATCACTGCGTAGGATATGCGGAAAGAGACTGATTGATAAGGTGAGGAATGATAGTATTAGAAAGGAATGTGGAGTGGATGTTAGTGTAGTGACTAGAATGAAAGTGAATAAATTAAGGTGGTTTGGGCATGTAGAGAGAATGAACGAAGATAGAATGACTAAAAGGATATATAAATCTGAAAGAATGGGTGCACGCAGACGAGGCCGACCACGAATGACATGGTCCGATCATATCGGTGCCGTCTTAGAGGAGGGCCAAGTCAGGAGTAAAAGGAATAGAAGAGCATGTATGCGAAATGTTATGCGTTTGGAAGAAGCGAAAGAGGTTTGTTTGGATAGGAAAGAGTGGAAATCCGTACTCTCTGCCTACCCCCTTCGGGAAACGGCGTGATGGGTAAAAAAAAAAAAAAAATTCTTGTGATTGTTTACTATGGTAACATGCACGGCAATACATTTTAATTTTGATTAGGAAGATACGTAGAAATTATGTTATTGGCATAGATCACTCTCTCGAGAGTGGATTGCCACGTTGAAAGAAGAAGAAGAATTTTATGTATGCGCATTTACTACTGCACTATGATGCTTCAAAGCTTTCAAGAATAATAACAATACTCTATGATCGTGTTATTGTAAAGTTGTACCTACATACATACTCCCTTTAATACCCCCCTCAGAATCATAGGGGGCAACAAGAACTCTTCACTGCGCTCTATCTTGTGCAATGTTTATGACCTACTCCCACGCCATCTCCAAATCCCTTAGATCTGCTTCGAAGGAGCGGAACACAGTGTGAGAGGGTCTTCCTCGTCTTCGGGCCAGTACTTAATTAAAAAAAACATAACAACGTCGCCTGATAGAAGTAACTATGTACCTATAATGAAACGTTTTTTTACAAGGTTATTTGTATTTTCAGCTCGGCACTTTTTTATTTATTTTTTACCGTTGCATGTTGACCTGATAATGGCGCTATCCCCATTATTCCAATTTTGTTTTTATCATTGCGAAGCCAAGATGTCGTCTCACAGCAAAGCCTCAGAGGGACTTTTATCTCGTCCTTTTGGAATTAGGCGTACTTTATGGATATGCGACGCCAGCAAGGAGACAGTCCTGGGCATGATGCAAAAGGAAAGATAGTTCCTGACTACTGTCAGGAGACGTAAGGCATACTTTGGTCACATATTTCGTGGGGAAAAATATTCCCTCCTGCAACTTATGAGTCATGAAAAAATAGAGGGAAGAAAGAGAGTCTTTTGGCTCAAAAATCTAAGGTATTGGTTTAGAAAAGCGGATGCTGCTTCATTGATAAGGCTTGCTAAAGTCCGTGAGGAGTTCAAAGTGATGGTCGCCAACATGCGTTAGGAGAAACACACGAAGAAAAAGAAGAAGACGTCGACAAGTTTGCAGAGTTTGGGCAATAGATGGAGAAAGGCCGATAAAGAATACGAAGAGGAAGACGCTCTAATCACCTTTCAGCACACGAGATAGAAAGCCATTGATAAAATTATCATAAGCATCGAAGAGAAAAGACACGTGTTCAAAATCCTGTCATAAATGGATCATGTACGTGATATTAAATAAAGTTCTCCTACACACCATCAGCTACGGAGAAGATCAAGAGTATCTGCAAGATGTGTATGCTTTGTCAATCATTTTAAGAACTTAAAAGAACTTGTATGGTGGGGTAGGGTGGAAAAAAAAGAAAAGTTAAAAATTTTGCCAATCAATCTTAAGGTAATGACCAGAGAAAACGAATTTTACAATTCAACAATCCATCATTTGTATATTCACATGATATAATATTTAATATATAAATAAAATTTTACTGTTTTTTTTTGGATATAATGAAAAATTTTACTGCATTTGCCTTATAAATATTTAGGTACATCTTAGACCAGTTTCCTTTGCGATGCAAAACGATACCGTGAAGTGTCAGTTTCTATTCTCATTACGATCAGCCTTTTGGGGAAAAGAACAGAAAACAGACAAACGCAAACATAATAATAATAAAAAAAAAACTGTATAGAGTGTTAGGGCGAATGTGTTTGTTGAAATTTTCACAAAAATAAGGAGAAAAAATCGGATACATTTTTTACGCCTATCAAATTTGAGTAAAAACGGAATATTGACAAGAGTGTGAGAGCTTTGGAAACGTGGCAATTAATGTCCTTGTCAATATAAGTGACGGGTCAGGGGCTCGCAAAAAGGGATGTTTACAAATTACCCGACCATTTTTCAAACGCTTTTTTTTTTGTACATTTTTTTTAGGAACGAGATGATTAGGAAAATAAAAAAAAGGAGGTGACCGATCGAAAGACGTCTTTGGACGATTCAAATTATCATTAACGAATTTTGAATCGAACCCTTTTTTTATCCAAATGAATTTTTCATCGTATTTTCAATGTAATTATGAATGGGAAAAATATTTTCTGATTATTAAAAGGATAATATCACAAAGAAAAATTCAAACAGTCTTAATTTAAAATCCGTTGATCGGATGATCATGTGATCCAACGTTTACACACTAGCGACAGTGCTTTCGAAACGGGTCTTTATTGTTCTCTGAGGATCCACTGCGGAGACAATGCGCATCTCTGCGCTCAGTCTTGTGCACTCTGCGGCGGAGTATGCATCTGCGGTGTGGCTCAACAGCTCCCACACGGGATTAATTGATGTCCAACTGAACAACACCTTAAGTACCATCTCGAGTGCACTTCGATCCACGCCACTCTACACTGGCTTCCAGTTCTGAGGCATATCCCTCCTCATGATCTCAGAAGACAGGGCTCCTTGGTTCGAGAGTACGATAAGCTGTACAAAAACCCTGAATTACCATCCTGCTCAGATCTCGAATACCTCATATCTCATAACAGGCTTACATCACGCAAGCCCCCACTAGCAACGGGGAAAAGCCTGTTTGATGGAGGTTCTAACATAATCGAGAACTGGAAATCCAGATGGGAAGAGGCTTCGGACCCAGTGGCTCGCTGCTTGCCCTGCATCTCTGGCAAACCACCTGGCTTTGACCAGCCCCGAAGACTGTGGACAGCTTTGAACAGAGTCCGTACTGGGCACGGCAGATGCGCGGACTTCTTCTTTAAGTGCGGTTGGCTGAATTTCCCCGAATGTGACTGTGCGGTGGAGAGACAGACTGTTGGTCACATTGTGTCCGTATGTGCACTCAGAGCGTATGAGGGTGATCCTGCCGACTTCATGACCCTGAGTGAGGCGACAACTGAATATCTAAACAAACTTGACTTCAAACTTTAATCTTTTTCATTCTTTTTGACAAATATAATTGTGCCAATTACCTCTTTGTTGTAATGTACTATTGTGACCATAAAATAAATAAATAAATAAAATAGTAGAAAAAATACGTTTCAAGATAATTTATAAAACTTCATAAAAATACCAACATTACTATTAGGTAAAAAAAATCTCATCTGCGTATTATTTGAAAATCTTCATTGAAATAGTCTGGGTAACACGCCCCGTGAGCTGGAATATTAATATAAAAAATCTTAATATTTTAAATGCTGATGCGAATTTGAGGTTCATCACAATATGATGACGGGTGGCTCTGCTCTAGTAAATAATAAAAAGAAATGTAGTTTGATATACGATTGTAAGGAAACAGGCTTTATTATTCTTTCAACATATAAGTATAACATTTCTCTATCGATATTTTTATCGCATAGGAACTTCTATCGGATGATGGCCAAAGGTCGTCTCCTTTTCATTGTCTTGGTGACTTTGATTAATTAGTGAAGAAAAATGAATAAAAAAAGATTAATGTTGTATAAAGAAAAGGTTAAAAATAATAATATTTTGACCTTATGGTTTTATTGTTCGTTCTTATTATTCGACTTATCGAGTTTTTCTTTCCATCCGAAGTTTCTGGTAAAAAAAAATGATAAAATGTTCCGTTAAAAATGGGTGGCATTAATTTTCCGAAAAACAACCAGCTAGGCTTTTAAATGTGTTATCTCTGATTTTTTTTAGCAAACATGTTTTTTGATCCATTGCCAGACTAGATGAAGAAATACTGGAAAAATTGGTAGTTTTTGGTGGTGTTGAATGATCTAGAGGTAAACGAAGAGTACCCATTAAATGGACAGACGAAATAAGGGCTTCTGCGGATAGCGATGTGTTGGGAGAGGTAAAGCGTAAAGCAGAAATCATTCATGGTATTATTACGGCAGAGTGTGCCAGGTCACGACCCGGAAAAACGACATGATGGGCAATTATCGACTAATAACGACTTAATTTGCATTGCATTTATTTATATTTTTTTATTTGATTTAGCTGTGTACACTGTACATCTCATAAATTATTTTTTTTTTAATAAGTTGATATTATTCCTTATTTATTCTGTGATTTTGACATTATACTTATATTTTTATTTGACATTTTAAACTTTATTATTTGACACATGAACATTACATGACATTATTAAACTTTATTATATTATATTAATTTACTTGACATTCCTATTCTAACTTGCTTTGTTGACATGTTCAATCTGTGATATTTGACTACACACTCTATTGTTGTTTAATCTTTACCTATTCAAATGTTGATATTCTTATTTATTTTGTGTGGTTTTTATTTTCTGTCCTATCCAATAGGATTTAAATTTTTAACTGCTGTGTTGTTGAAAAAATGTATGTATTGTTATAGATATTGTAAATAACATGTAAAAGGCTATTGCCGTTGATATTGAAATAAATAAATAAATAAAATTCAACTGTAAAGTCTTCTGAATCTTTGGTGAACCGCTCAACATGGAGTTGCTTCAGTGCTGAAAGTATTGAACGGACAAAAGAGAAAGAACCTCCACTAGAAATAGACTGATCAAATAATTATGATAACTGGCATTATGAAGACTATACAAGAGATGCTGGACTTTGAAGGAATTTAAATTGGCAAACATATGCCGTATTTGGAGTTTGGTTCTTAAATGACTTGATCTTGTATTTCTACAACTCTCTTACTCTGGACTAAATCTTTTCACTCCAATAAGACGCAGCATCTACTTAAAGCTTTGTCATTTACTAATATCAGGTCTTCAAGCAAACAGCTCTCATCCAGCGATGGGTACCGGTTGTCATCCTGAATTACGCCACATTTGCATAAGATATTATTTGGAGGTATATACCCATAATTTAAGGTTTTTTCCACATTTTGAGACACCCACCTTCAGTTTATTTAGGGTAGACCATAGTGGGTAGTATGGGAGGTGTTCGCTCAGTAGGAAATCTTTGTTATTAGAAGCCTCGAAGATGGATTTATTATGTTAAAGCAGGTTGACAAAAAAGTTCATTTGGACGATCTTTTCTTTTTCTAAACTTTTATCGATGTTTTTGATTGCATTGAGAATAATACAGTTGGAATAAACGTAAAAATAAAAGTCAATCGGGACACGGAAAAACTTTATAAAATAATCATATTGAGTAATAATACAAACACACGATTAAGCCATATGTTCTAGGATATAAAACATTATTATTTTTTCCCACTGTTGGTAGCTATCAACTACATATTAGGCACACATACCTACGCCGAATCAGTTTTCTTCAATTCAAATAAATCACATTTAAGCTGAATACTGGTAAAAAGTTATTTTTTCTGAGAAGTTTCTCAGAATCTTCTGAGAAAACATACGGATTTTATCATAACGAAATATGAAGAGAAATTATTATTTTATAATATTATGTGTTGAAAAAACAAACTTGAATTACTCACTCATAAGGAGAGTCTTGAGTAAATATTACTTTGGTAATTATTATCTCTATACCTATTATCATTACGAACACATTTGGCACTCAACCATGAACGAACAAATCGAATAAATAATATTGAGTTTTACGTTTGAAGACTTTAATTTTTCAGTTATAAAGAAAATTGAAGCCGTAAGTGGTAAAGATTTATTTTTTTACGACTAAAGGAAATATTTTTCAAACATAACGATTTTCAGTTTTTATGGATTCATATTAAATAATATTAAAGTCAGTCGATACTTGTTCTTTAATAACAAGTATCCGCGAAAAATAATAATATATTGATGCAATCGAATTACGAAGTCGTTGGTAGACTGGCGGTTACGACGCCGGCTTTCGTACGGTTTCGTGCGGAGGTCGTGGGTTCGATCCCAGGTGCCGATCATTTCCTCTTTCACGACCCAAGCTTTAAGTAGCTTACTGTGAAAGAGTTAAACTTCACTCAAAGTGAATACAGATTCATTTTTATAAAAAAAGAGGTATGTTATACATAATCAGAGAAAATAAATGTCAAATTGTAGTTTTCAACGTAGTGAAGTAAATTTGGGATCTTTCAGGAACGATGAAACTGATAAAACTTCAATCAAACAATGAATGAGCATTTTCTTTGTCGGATGTTTGACAACCTTTGTTGATATTTCGTAATTCTGCTGTTTCTTCTATAAAAAAGCCTTTTACGGATGTGCTCTCTTTATGTAGTTTATCAAGAAACACCTTCTAAATTCACAAATATCCTGAACATCGCAGGTTCTCCTTACATTGAAGTTCCTGATTCTGTTTAGGAGTGTTGTTCCTATAAGATAAATCATTCTATACCAAAACTCAAACTTAAGCTCAGTTAGTGAACAATTCAGTGATAATTTTTTTCACGAATCAGTGCTCACTCAAAATGAACACAAATATACTCTTTGAATCTTTCACAGTAAGCTACTCAAAGCTTTTTTCGTGAAAGAAGAATATGGTCGGCAACTGGGATCGAAACCACGACCACTGAAAATGAATAACCCATTTGGTTCCATCGCTGAAAAAAAAAACAGCGAAAACGATGATTTGAAAAAAAAGATTTTACTCGGGAATTCTTTGTTTAAGAATATACCTTTGCTCAAGTAGGCGTTTTTCCCTTGTTTATTTTTGCGCTTGTAATCTCGTTGGGTGAAAATTATGTCCTGCGTAATTTGCCCTTGACACCGGGTCCCTACCCACCTCATTTGCTACCGCCACCCTTTTTTCAAATAAATAATTGGCGAATCTCATTGATCTATTTTCGGAATGAAATGTACCTAAACTGATCAAATTTTCGTATTGACGCTTTCAAAGTGATTTTACTTATTTACATACCCGAAATAACCTATATAGTCTAATCATTCACATAAATTTAATATTATATAATTAAAATTTGAAATTTTAATCACAACTCAGGCGAAATATCAGTATGAGAAAAAAAGTAATTGGTTTTATAAATGAAACCAAAAGAAATAGGTTCTAAATATGATTTTTTTTAAAGATGGTTTAATAATCTTTATTCAATAACAAAAAAAAAAAACATTCCTTTCATACATATACGAAGGTAGATTTTTAAATTTGAAATAAAACAAAAAATAAATAATCACATATGAATAACAGAACATGATAATAATGTTATGTATGGTTTCTCGTGAATTATTCATGTTTTTCTTTTCAAAATAATAATTGATCGTACGTTTTGTTTTTGTTGAAGGAAAAAACCCATAAAGCTCAGGGTAAAGGGGGTGTGTTTTTTTTTCCCTGAAAAGTATACGATTTTTTCGTTTCGTACTGAAACATTTTAAGGTTGACATGTACAAATTTAGAACAAAACACGAATGATTAAAGACGTGTCGTTACTTTAAAATGAAGTATTTTAATGATATTAAAGCTTCAGGATTATATTCATTTTTTTTGGTGAAACATTTTGTAATTTGTCTTCTTTGCGTTACTAGAGATTTGCTTCCTGCCTCATAAGGCCCGGTCGACTGGCAAAAACTTCTCAAGGATAGGTAAAAAAGGAGGTATGGGTGTTTGACAAGAAAAATAAATGGTTAAAGTAGCCGAAGGCATTTTTATGCCAGCCAACTATTATTCTAGTCTAATCTGGCAAAGGGCTCCTTCATTGAAAAACTTTATTTCTAAACAAATCGTCATTAGTTTCAAGTTGTGCAAAATTGAGCGAGAACGATACTCAAAGACATTCATATCATTCGACTCGATGGTATCACGATCATAGACAATTAAGATTGACGATGTTCCTCTTTCAGTCCAATCTTTTTTACAAACGTTCTCAATCATTTATAATGTATCAGAATTCAATAGCCGTTAAATTTTCTACAAGATTTTTTGGCTTCATGCCAAAACGTTGATAGAGTTTCGTTTTCGTGACATTTAGGAAAGAGTACTGAATGCACGCGTGCAGTTGCTAAGTACATTGAAATCACGAATTATTTCACGAAACTTTGTTTTTTAGTGATTTGAAGTTTATTTATCCAATATATCACTCGAGCCCGGGTGGAGGTCTATAAATAATTTAAGTTTATTTATTTTGTTTGTTCGTAATCAGCCATTCAAACGCTGAGTGCAACAATCTATGAACGTAGCAATCATTCAACTATCAACAGTTAATGAAATTCGAGATTGAAATTGGTCCTTAAGGTACGTACTCACTTGCGCCGCGAACGTGTGACATTGCATAAATTTAATCTGAGTATTCAACACGTGAGTGACTCCGATTAGCGCCAACTTTCCGGATGTTGTATTTGTAGATTTAAGGAACAAAAATCCTATCTCATGGATGTCACTACTTCATGGCAGGAGACAGAATATTAAAATACATGATACGATACTCCCTTTTAGACCCCACTCAGAGGCATAGGGAGGAAACAAGATCCCGCACCATGTCCAAAACCCTCAGCAGCTGCATTTTAAACGCCTACGCTTTCCATAGTTTAGTCACGTTGTTAAAGGCGCCACTTGCCTTAACGATTGATACGTATCGGATGCTCAGTCTCGAGGTCACCAGTGGTGGTAATGAATGGTTGCTCCCAGGTTCTTAAATTAGAGAAATAAAATGTATCTTGATATTTCTCACGAAATAAATGAAATGCGGTGAATACCATCCACCAACATAGTGTCTAAAATGATTTTCAATAAAAGTTATATAGTTATATTCCAAAACCTTTTTAAGAGTAGAAACCTTAGATAGGTATGTGAAAGCCAGTCTTTTTATCCTAGTGTAGATTATTGAGAAAGTTCCTATTTATGTAAGTCGAACATTAAATTGTAATATGTATAGCATAAGAGATGAGACCGTAAAGTTTATAATTTGTTAAAAGCATTGTATTCAATATTATTTACCTAATCTTATTTTTTATACGTAGGTATAAATGTGTGAAGCTTTTATAACTGATAATATTGCTGTATAAAGTTGAATGAATGGCTAAAAATGATATAAAATATAATATTCAAATTAGTATGGAACGGTTTTTCTGTTGGGGACATATTACCGCCATCTGTTGGGGAAATATGGAGATGTCTGGTTGATTGATATTTTGGTAGAAAGAATCTATAGATCAATGTTTTCCCTATGTTTCCACAGATGGCGGTAATGTGACTAGTGTAACCATTGAAATTAAAAATATTGATACGTACGAACATTGTTGATGGTACTTTTTTCAAGCTTTTTTTACAATTTGTTTGTAAAAAAGAGCTGTAATATAAAAGAAAATAAGGTTAGTGCGAACACTTAAAACTCGAGATCGGTTGAACAGATTTTTATCGTGTTTGTAGTAGTCATGTATGTTAGCTATCTTATGTTACCCAGTATTATTTTATAGACTTTAAGGTGGGACGATGTTCGATGGATCATTTAGTTAAATATATGACAGGTTCTTCGATATTATTGTATCAAAATAATTTGAATACGTGCAGATGAAAGCATTTAGAGAAACTAACTAATAAAATGTTCGAAACAAACTTTATTAAACATTTATTGAACCGTGATTTTAAATAACTACTGTACTGTTGTTAACTTAATTAGTTACGTCCTAGCCCGTGTTTTTGATTCACATAAAAGTTTAAAAATTTATTTTCAATCTACACAAACAACGCCCACTATGTTTTTGTTAATCAGTATTATTTGCCTAAATCACCCCATGAACTCCATACCCGAGTAAACCATATTGTGTTATTTTATCGGATCCATATTGTTACCTTAAAAGTTAAGGCTATTTTCTCGAATAAAAAACGTGAACATTTGCATCTTCAAATATTTTAAATAAAAATAAGCATTTTTTTACAGGTAGGTAAATACACATCTCAACAAATTTTTGTAACCAAATGTTGTACAAAATATCAACAAAAACAAAAACGAAAACTCATAGGTACATAAATGACATTTGCTAAGATAATATAAACAAAAATTTATACATATATAAGCCAATGTTTCGTTTTGCTTATGCATATTTCCTACATATCTACCAAAAAACTATTTCAGATTGATTAGAGTGTGATCACTTTTACGTTAACAAGGTTCGCCATAAGAATGGTAATGTTCAAATCACTGAATCTCCTTATTAATAATTATGAGATTATTCAACATGTCTTAAAATTCTATGCCGGGTTGCATAGAATTCGAACCTGCGTCCCTATACCTGCGTTCTATACAGATACGCTAAGAAGTCAAAATACTTAAGATTCATTATGTAATAAGACTTATGTAATGTAAGTCTTTTAAGTATGTCATTTAGTGAGAAATCAAAATTCAGCCCAGCCTGTGTGTTTTTTTGAGAATCGCATTTTGTATTCCAAACCTTTATTTAGACACGTCTCCGATATATAAAGAATCGTACCTTTAATTACGCTTGGGCTGTGGACCTAAGAAAAGCTTAAGTGTTTTATTGCTTCCAAGATAAACAAGGTTTGGGAAACCAAATAAAAATAAACTTAATTAGAAATCCTTGTGGGTAATAAAGGAGAACCTACCCTTACACAACTCAATTTCAGTGAGATCTGAGAATTGAGGCAATGGAAATAGGCAGTGTGTCAATATTTTTTAGAAACCTCTTTCTTTGATTTATGTAATGGAATGATATGTATATTATTTATTTTCATGTCTTGTCAGTGGTGCCATCATTGATGCACACCAACTGATGTTGCCATTATGCCTAATAATGGTGTTATTTTGTTCATTTTTTTTATAAAGTCTGAATTTTGATTATAAATTAATTACCTACATCTTAAAAATATTGTGCATATAAAGTATCATTTCTAGCTATAAGTATGAATTTTATTTTTTTTTATTAGAAAAATAATCTGTGTTTACTCAAAATGAACACAAATACACTCTTTGACTCTTTCACAGTTCTTATTTTTAAGAATACTCGTACTTCTGTTTCTGTGTGTGTGTTCACTGCCATACGATGAATCACAATAATATGGTAAGTTTTTTTGAAAAATAATTTTAATTTTGATTGATTGAAAAAATAATCTCAAGGTAGGCGCAGATTTTTTTGGAAAAAATAAAGATAGCTATCGCTACCCTCACAGTTACAACAATGAAATACGTTTTACTTAAAAGTGTCTGGTCTGAATTTTGGGTGTTTTTTTTTTTTAAATACCCTACATTAATTTTAATAATTGAATTTCATTGGACAGTTATGGGAAAACGTAAAATGTCTTCAATTAATTATTATTGCAAAGGGTAAATTTTAGGAAAGGGCTTAGTGTAGGGTAATATTCTATGGAGAAAAGAAAAAAAGCCTTTTTCATGGGTATGTTTCATGGTTTCATAGCAATATGGGGTTGATTTTTCACGATCTACGCAATTAAATTCGAATTTGGCTAAAAAAAATTCTATGTGTTGATTTTTATTACGAAACTATTTTTTTACGTAAGACAATTTTAATAGTGGTCGACCGGTGCCCGAAATTCGACCATAACCAATTTAGATTACATGTTTGAACATTATTAATGTTCCATTGTCAAAGACTGAGTGAGCGCTATTTCACAATTTTCTTTCAAAAACAATGACATGGATACTTCAAATTTGAAATGTTGTATTATTGAAGACAAACACAGGAGGACCTTGCTGATGCCAATGACAGGGCCATACATGTGGCCAACCACTGGAGATTCTTGGTCTGACGATCCGGACTCAGAAAGTAAGTAAGTAAAGACAAACAATATTGATCTATTCTCAATTTGACCACAGATGAACAAAGAATACAAAATGGATATTTTTTTTCCTTGCATTGCATCCATATTTGGATGATTTTATGCCACTAACAAATCAATTTTAATTATCAAAAAAAAAATATTAGCATTCGCCACTCTTCTATATAAATTGTAAGTGTGCGAAATTTCAATTTCCTCCGTCCGCGCAATTTTCGTAAAAATGGTCACAAAGTTTTTCCTTCAAGTATTAATTATAGAGATAATAACATATTCCCCAAGTATGAGGCATATGCTTATTGCTTATTTTAATCAATAAAATTTAATCAGGTTGATTTATAGCTTATGGGGTACGAACTGCAAACTGTATAGGTACTGTATCAGTTCACTCAAATTTAATAAATTATTATTATTATTAAATCGTTATTATTAAATCGATATATTTTTTAATTCAAGTAAAAAATAAATTGTTTGTAAAAAAAGTTCTAAAATAAATTGTTTGTAAAAAAAGTTCTAAAATAAATTGTTTGTAAAAAAAGTTCTAAAATAAATTGTTTGTAAAAAAAGTTCTAAAATTATTATCGTTCCTCGGTGTTATAATATTCCCAACTAGCTTTCCCGACAGACGTTGTCCTGTAGTCCTTACTATGAGCACCTAATGATTTCGAATTTGTAATTTATACAAAAATACGCTTACAAATGTTTGAATGTTTAAAAAATTATTTTTGAAAGCTCGAAAAAAATCATCGAAAAATCTGCGTACCAATATTTTTAATGTCAATGGTTGTCAGGTAAGCAATAATTTTTCATAGATGGCGTTGGCGTCGCAGGAGATCCGTTCCATACAAATTAAATTTTATTATCATTTAATGTGCATTTTTCAACTTTTTAATAGTTAGTCTGTTAAAAGTCCACTAAATTAAACATCGGAAGAATCTGTTCAGCCGATCTCGAGTTATACCTACGTGTTCGCACTAACACGACTCTTTTATTTTATAGATGGTGGAGTGGTTTTCCTTTTGTAACAAGCCGTGTTGTTTAAAACAAGACTGTAAAGCGACACGTTGATATTCATTCACCCTATAATTTTTATACCCCATAACGTTCTGTTTAGAGACGCCACTCGCATAAGCAGTTATGAGACATAATTTCTACCCTCACGACAGTTTTCCAGAGAAGGGAGTTCATAATACATTATTATTAAATGCATACCTTCATACTGTTATTATACGAAAATGGCTTTAAAAGATTAACTACATATTATTATAATCATTGTTTGCGTTCATATTTCGATTCATCATGAAAATTATAAGGTTTGTATGCTGACTCATTTATATTATTAAGCCTCCGCGAAAAGTTCTTAGCGTACCGCGAGCTGGAAATAATGTTCAAATAAAAATAATAATATGCTGTGTATTGTTCGAGGTTTTTGTTGACAAAACAGTGTAGGATAAAAGACAATGTACGACCGAAACGTTCACGGAAAATAATTCAGCATTTAATCAGAACGTGAATAAAAAATATTCAAATCAGTTGGAGAGCAAATTGTAAATGCGACGAAAGAATGAAAAAAAGAGCAGAATGAAAAAAAATGAACTACTGATTTTTTGTTGTTGGTGTAAGCGTTTATTGTGTATTTAAGGTTGGGCTTTTCTTTTGTACTCGACAAGCCTCTTCAGTTGCTTTGATAACATAAAAAAAGTGTAATAATTGTACGTTTTCCACAATAACTTCTATGAATGTTTAACTGAGAACTGTAAAAATGAGATAAGAAGTATGCATATTATACATAATTATTTTGTTAACCTCCTTTGTTTCTCAGCACTAAGCTAACACTATGACTAATGGGGTAGCCGGTAAATTCATCGCGAACAATACATCGCGAGTACTTATAGAATGCAATTCGATTTCGGGTTCTGGGTTTTTGTATATAATTCTGTAATTAATTTTGGTAAAACTTCAGTTGAGTCACTCCTAATGATTTCTAAGTTATTTAATATACGATTTTAATAGGTTAGGTTAAGGTAGGAACGTAGTTTTTTTAAGGGGAGTTTGGGGGGGGGGGGGTGGAATCCCCCATTCCTTTTTGGGACACCTCCCTGAGTGGTAATACTCCAGCGTATGTCAAAATCGCCGCCATCTGAAGTTTTACCAAAAATAATTACAGAGTTGGATGGCTGGACGGAGCAGAGAGAGACCTCGGACTGATGGGGGTGGACGATTGGCGGAGCATGGCGGAGGACAAGGTGGCATGGAGGTGTCTTCTGGAGGAGGCCAAGACCCACACAGGGTTGTAGCGCCACGGATGTATGTATGTATGTAATTACAGAGTTATATACAAAAACCCAGAACCCGAAATCGAATTGCATTCTAAAAGTACTCGCGATGAATTGTACCCACGAACAATTGTACCTGCGAAGATTGTACTGACGATGAATTGTTCGCGATGAATTTTCCTAGACCCGACTAATGGCGGAAGAAATATGTTGGAATTTTTTCTACACATTTAAAAATAAAACTTAAAATTAATTCATATTCTATGTAAAGTTACCAGTTCAGCCGATGGAGCCTTTTGGGCATATTCAATCCGAGAAAGACCAGACTCGGGAAGGAATTTCAATTATTAAGATTTTGACCGGGAATCGAATCTTGAACCTTTTTTATAATGAATCTGGCGCCAATTTATTACACGCTTCTGAGGTCGGAAAGTAAACTCAGAAGAAATAATAAAAAAAAAAACACAGATATCTTTTAAAACAGTAAATATACAAAATGGATTTGTCAATACAATATATAAGATGTTATACCTAGCAAGTAGTCTGTATAAGAGCTAAAATAAACTTAAAATATCGTTTTAATAATTTGCTCTGTATAAAATTGTGATAACATAGCCCCCAGGTCAGTGCTACGTAAGGAATGACAACTATAGGTACGTGTTGTTACTCCATAGAATATAATATATTATCTTAGTACCATTGTCATGTTGTACAGTTCAGAAGACCTCCCACAAACAAGCACTATAAATACTTATTGTTGAAAACGTCGAGGGTTCTAAGGTTAGGGTGAATATTCTCAATCCAAATACTTGTAAAAACATTAGTGGTGTAATATTAATGACATAACGGGGGAGGTTATAAAAAGTGCACGAGATTGAGCGCAGTAGAAACTTTTGATGGCTCCATATGACCGTAAGTGGGGTAACAAGGAATGAAAAAAACGACCAATAACTAAAATAAAAGATATCATTTGGATATATGAGAATGCTTTAAGTGGATAAATTTTTACAAAAGGCGCATAAAAAATATATATTTTTTAAATATATTATATGTAAACATGCACACAGTTGTATCATATTAAACTATTATTAAAATACTGAACTGATGTCAAACATTCTGGCTAAGATAGTATAAGTTATGTCGACAGGATAACATGATACAGAGACATATACACATCGAAACTCCAGCCAGGAGACCAGGCATACCAACCGCTACATGGTTGTCAAGCATAAAGAGGGACCTCAAAAAAGCGAAGTGGAACTGGAGTTTTAGAAACCCTAGCAGAGTTGACACCAAATAATGAGACAAAGGTAAGAGCGAAGAAGACGATGTCAAACTTTCAATGTGGCTGATTGCAAGATCTAGAATAAGAAGAAGAAGTGTAATTTTTTTGTTTCCATGTTGGATAATGGATATTTACAGTAACTTTATAAGATTCTGTTATACGAGTATTTGTTTGGAACATACACAGACCATGCCATGAACAGATATCCATAACATAATAGGTTATTATTATTATAAAGATACACACACAATATAATAACATTTAATTATATTATGTATTAAACCTTCCAAAATAGATTGGTACATACAATACGTGGAATAATAATGTGTATAGAAAAGACCATGTTGCTAGAATTGTCAAAACCAGAATCCGCAATCGTGAATGGCATTTGCAGTCGTCAACCCGGAAGACCTCCAAAAAGATGGAAAGAGCTGGGGATCATCAGCATCCCAGGAAACCTCTATGTGAGAACATTTTCTTGGATTAAGTTTAAGACTATGAAAGAAAATCCAATATAGCCTAAGTACCTAGCTGAGATACATGACCAAAATATGGAAAGCGTCGGCGTTTAGTGTCGAGACGTAATGTAACCTGTACCACTCGTATAACTTTTCAATGATCGAATATTGAAACGATCATCGAAAGAGTAAGAGTAAGAGAAAGAAAAATTTCCATACAAAAATGATCGAATGATTTGATCATTTGATTTTCGAGCACTATTTGCACGCTAATAAGCGCTTATTAGCGTGCAATTAGCTTTCGATTAAACTCGTACTAGCCCCACTGTTTGATGCATGTATGGTTGTGAATCCTGGCACCTGACCAAAGCCAAGGCACAAACGTTATAATGAAGTACCTCAGGAGAATTTTGGGTATAAAATGGTACCATCGCATCACGAAAGACGCTTTACGCTGGCGCACCCAGCGCAGACTTCTACCATTATTAATTATTTTATTTTACAAAAATTACAAAATTAACACCACATAACTGAAACATCACAAAACAAAATGGAGGATATGGACTTGGCTGGGAGATGTGTTAAGGATGCCGAATGATAGTTAGCCGAGGAGAGGCTGTTCTTCCTATCATCAGGTTTCTGAAGACGAGGAAGACCCTCTCTTACCGTATTATGATCCTTCAAAGCAGAGCCGAGGGATTTGGACATGGTGTGGGAGGAGGTAATTGAAGCCGGCCAAGATCGAGTGCGGTGGAGGGCTCTTATTGATTAAGCTGAGATTAAGCTAACATATATACTAGCGCAAGTATATGTTTATAAAACTTTTTCAATAATAAATCGATACGTACGCGTGGAAGATATTTTCAATGATTGCGTATCTGCAATAAAGGTTCCTACCTAACAAACTCTCTAGAGTCGTTTTGCTTAAAAAATGTATATTTTTTATAGAAGGCGAAGTGAATTATTAATAGTTATTGGCCATTTAATATTCAGGGCTGATATAAAAAAGCTAAACACATTTCAATGTTTGGGAAAAATATGAATCGTTTCAATAAAACTCGCTATCCATAATACATAAATATGAACTCACCCAATAATAATATAGTACGTTTTTTCTTTTGCCCATATTTACCAGGGTGGACTGTATTTAAGGATCGAATCTAGCACCAAATTATTAGTTTTTACCAATATGTAACAACTAATGACTCTAACAATTCATTACTGATGTTCGACTTTTAAATGGAACAAACTACTACGGGCTTACGACCGTCTTCTACTGTTATTTCGAAGGCTGGCTTGTGTGATCACTTTACGTTAACAACGTTCGCCATTAGGTGGTAATGTTTAAGTCTCCGAAACTCCTAATCATGAGAATTCTCGATATGGTCAACATGTATACAACAAGTAGATATTCAATAATTAATGAAATGTAGAGATAAAAGTTGGAAATTATTGAGAACGATTTTTAATTTTTCAATTTTAATAACTACTAAGAAGAGCTGACTGCAACAGAAAGATGTTAAAAAACATCCATGTCCACAATGCTTCTTATCTGTGGCATATTGAGCAACAGGATAAAAAATAAGGCAGAAGGCAGATCTAAAGTGCGAGATCGGACTGGATTAGGGCGAGTGTTGGAACTCTTCCAGGTAGCAAGACATAGAGAAACCTTAAAAAAAAAAAACAAAATTGGGCAGATCTGATAAGGTACTAGATGAAAAAGACAGATTCATAATTTACAGAATTTTCGCAAATTATATTGAAATTACTAACTTAAAGTGGAGTAGGGCGTTAAAAGAGGGAAAATAAATAATAATATGTGAATGCCCATTCAGAAGGCTTGGCGAAAATGTTTGTTTCGATATTTTTCTTATTCCCTTATTCCTTTTAAATATGTAGAAGATTCAGGGAGGAGAGAGGTATTACCGTATTTTCGGCAGAAATAAAAGGGAACACTGAAGAGGATTTACCTAAATACATGAGAGCTTATGTGTACTTGAAAATGTTTGGAAAATTCCCGGTTTTTCCATTTACGTATTCAAAAGAATCAAAAATACCTCCTTAAAAAACGATTGCAAAACCTTCTTATAAAAGTCCTCGAAAGTGGTAAAGGATATTGGGAATAAAGTTCATTTACATTTCGATTTTTTTCCCACACATCCTTGGCTTTTCTCAGAATCTAGGTCACGATTGGCTGGTGAATTATTTTGTGTGACCTTCTGAATAATTAAGGTAGATTATTACATATCAGGGAACAACGTTTTTTTTTTTAACTCAATCGAGTGTTGGGACTGATCGAGTAATTTCGACCAATGGATTTGAAGGGGTTGGTAACTTATTGTTTCAGTAGCTGACTTTCGTTTTGAAGGTCGTGGATTCGATCATCGCTGCCGACCATCGACCATCTTCTTTCACAACACATACCTATCATCCATTTTACGGTGCATGGAAGACTTGTGAAAGAAAAAACTTGCACTGGTTCTATTGTGCATGTTTTTCTTGCTACTTTTATGAGTTCCGAAAAAAATGAAGCATGTGATTTTAAAAAGGTTCAGGTAATCGTGTGGTGAAATTCACGGCAAAAGTATGGCAAAATTGATATTTTTTTCTCGATTATCGGGTTTCCGTCCGATTTCAGACGATTTGAGCAAGTATTTAGTCAAAATAAACAAAAGAAACTAGGTTAAAACATAATTTTTAATCATAAGAAGTAAAAGAAGCATAATAATTGATACGTTTCGAGGCAAATAAGAAGGAAATAGTTGATGCTGTACACTGGATGAGAAGGTCTATGTACGTGTACGTACATAGGTTATGCGGACGCGTGAATTTAAATATATGGAAGTGAAATTATTAACGGTTTGAAAACCGTTTTATTAAAAATCTCAAACACTTCTTTCCGTTTTAGAAGGAATTATAGTAGGAAGGTACATAATAATATTATAATTTCGTCAAAATAAGGGAATATTTTTTTGGAGGCAAAGTATGAAACGGACGCAAACGCCTCTCATGTTAAGTATGTTAAGTGATTCTTCAGCATTGAGAATGTTCATCTTAAAGGTATGCAATGCCATTAAATTCTAAAGATCCTTAGCGATCAAAGACTTTTTTTAAAGTAGACACACAATTCTAAATGCTTCACTGGAGTCTTAAAATATAACTGACATTTATTTCGAATTACTTGAAGTACACGAAAAATCTTTCGTAAATATATTCGTTTGATCTACTCTAAAAAACGTGGGATATGGGATAGGATACTCTAAAAATTTCGAAATTTCAAGCATCACACCTTAGTTATGAATATTAAAGCCTAGTTCATATTGGGTGAAGTAGCGAGTAATTTAGTCGCTAAATTGTTCACACTACATTCTTAGGCATTAAAAGTTTCCACCTTTGAAATAAATTTTGTCGAAAGATATTGGACATAAGTTAAATTAGAATAGGACGTTTCCTGGGACCCTGAGACGAGGTCATCAAAACAGCGCAAGAATTTTTTTAAACTAGTTGCATATTGTATACATGAGATCCAACTGTCGATGGCCTGAGTCGGTATGTTCATTGTATGAAACGATGTCGTCAATAAATTAAATTTTTACAAAAATTGTTAAGAAAAGTTTGAGATGTACTGATATAATGTATGTATTTTTTATAGAAAATTAAATTATCTAATTGACTTGTTTCGGCGTTTTTCGATATTCTTTTAAAATTCTGAAATATAGGCATAGAAACTCGAAAATTTGACATAAAAAAAATATTTTTCTTTATAAAAAAAAGTTTGAGAAACCCTGGAACTTTTTCATTAAATTCAATTTGAAATATTGTATTTTTCTATATACATACACATTTTTAGGGTTCAACCTTTTATAGTTTTCGAGATATATGCAAAAATTAAGTAAAAATTCAAAGGTTGATTACCCCTGATTGAAAGAAAATTAAAAAATTCTGAGTATACAAGTTTTGTAGGCTTAGGGCCGAAATTACAATCTGTAGCTTATCCTGTAGCTTTATTGAGGAGGCTTAAAAGTTAAGTGGACCGCTCACACGAGAATATCAATCAAAATTCGACTGCGGCTTGGCTAAGCCGTATATATGGTTAAGTTGGTAGTCCTACTTGTCTTTTATCGTGGTTTTATCTATGCATTACGCTTCACATCTGTCATGTTCACCGGGACGCGCGCCATTGTTTGTGTTGTTGTTTTGGTTTTATGGATGCTCGCTCTTGGATTCTGACTTGGTATTTATGTGTAACGACCCTTGCTTCGATTATTTAACTTAATTAAGATACAGCTACGGAAAGTGAAAGATGTGTTCAATAATAAACATAACCATATATCATACGTTCAACTAGGTTAAAGCAAAACGATCTTGTAATTATTATCAAACAGCGAACAGTGTATATAAGTAAATGTGGTGGTCAAATAATCAAAGAAAGGGTCACGAATAAATCCAAATAGAATCGCTAGTGAAACAACCTAAGCAACAGCGAACAAATAAGCGTAATGAATCATAATTAATTAGTCATTTCATCTTCAAAAAGCGTAATTATTGCGCGGCTATATAATGACATTTTAAATGTCAGTTTGTCTGTATAGTGACTTGTGGCGCCTCCTAGCGAGAAAAAAAATAACTGAGTTAAGCGGGCTCTACGCTGTTGAGGACACACCAGGGTATCCCTTAACTTAACGAGTAGGATAAGCCACAAATTCGTGCTAAGGAGACATTGTAATCTGCATAATTTAGTTAAGCGAAGCTTAATGTGCTCCTCACCGTTAAGGTGGACCTTAAGCCTGTATCGTAATTTTGGGCCTTAAAGTATTAAATATTTTCTGAAATTTTAGGCTCTGTGCATCAAGCGAATCAAAAGTTATAAGGGACACACACACACACCCTCACACACAAAAACACCCTCACACACACACAAACACACACACAGACACACTAAAGTTTCTCTTTCGAATTCTGAGTAAATCCATATTTGGAACATAATATATGCTGCGAAGCCCCTAAGTTGGTGTTTTTTGTCGTCAAAGTTTGAAAAACCGTTTAAAATCTAGACCTGGCCATACAAATCTCATGTATCGGGCTTGATACTGCTGATCTGTCTCGAGAAATAATTTATCTTCAACAAATCGACGGTTGGATAATTTTCGAACTAAGGAAACGCCATTTTTGTTGCAAGTATTATGTAGTAGAACCAGCGAGTATGTATGTGCATTTCTTCCCCTGCTACATTCAGGCACTTTGCCCATATTGAATGAACCAGTACAGGGTCTAAAAGGCCTTTGCTCTATGGCAGGATAATTTTGTTCATATAAATATCACTCAAATTGACACCGTAATATGGGGCGCACTCATACCATGGCCCTGCTATAATGAACTAGACTAAGTGTATAGATTCACACACATGATTCAGTAACCAAAGATATATGGTGAAGGCGTTACTCGCCCATGAAATAGAACAAAATTGATCGAGTCGTCTTAGCTGCTGACTTATCTACTTGACTAAGTTTTGTGTGTTCGGACACGTTTAGCTACTAAATTACACCCTACTTGACTTAAATACTAAAGAAGTCTGAACTAGGCTTAAGAGCTTTTTCCATACTCCTACATTTATCAAACAATTATTATTTTAGATTTATATGAGAAATGAATGCGATTCTTTTCATTGACTTTAAACGCTTTAGAAAAGTGCAATGTCGATAATGTTTTTTCTATTTGTAAATGTTTTCTTATAATGACTTTTCGAGGTTTTTATTGTAGTTTTCTAAACTTTGGTTCATGTCAGAATCTCTTGGTACCGTTGTGTCGATTTGATCTGTTGGGTTGAGTTTAACTAAAATGTGGTCGTGCTCTTACTTGGAGTAACAGCTGTGCGTTTCATTGGTGAATGTGGCCAGATTGAGACTTTGAGACATATTTTGATGAGCTGTCTCAATTCAAAATTTGAGGATCACTTTAAGAGACTAGCAGGTTGACGCCAAGGGCAATTAATAGTAGAGGATCTTAAAAATATTAAGGCGGAGCGATAACCTATTGTCTTTTGTTTTATAATGTAAAAATGCTTGTCTGTTATAATAGGGGAATGAAAAATTGATTAATAATAAAAATAATTAAGTAAAAAGTTACAGACATGAGCCAAAACATTTGAAAGTTTTTTTTTTAGGAAATATGATTGAAGTTTATTAAGAAAAGAATTGTGTTCCTATACTTTTCGAAATATTAATTTCAGCCAAATTTGAATTATATTTTCCATTGTTGAAGTTTTCTTAAACATTAAAACAAAAGAATATTCCGCTATTCATTTGTTTCGAACAAACATCACGAAATTGAACAAACATTGAACATCACTAGCAGAGGACTTAATCCCTACCTTTTTCTCAAAATAATCCGATTAAAATTCATTTTGTAAGTGTATTTTCTAAAGAATTTTTTTATAAAGACATTTAAAATAGTAAGTAGACGAAAAAAGGAAATATTTTAAATATCGAATAATAATTAAAACATCATAATTATATAAGTAATTTAAATTGTTAAATAATAATGTTCAAACTCCATACCGCTTTGAAAATTCTATGATATAAATATTGGTTTCATATTTTCAATATGCTTATACGAATGTCTGGAAGAAATTAAAACTATATTTTGTTTTTTTTTAAATGCTGGAGATGTACAACTCCTCAGCAAGATTTTGAAATTTATTTTACAATTTTTATTTGTTTTGTCTCGGAACAGGCTTAGGTCTAGTGAGGCAATATATTCCATTGTACATACTTTTCTTTTGGAAATCTCTAATATAAATTAAAGTCGGGTTAGTGCGAACACTTATAACTCGAGATCGGCTGAACAGATTCTTTCAATGTTTGATTTATTGGATTCTTCTTCGCTCCGGATAACAGAATAACTAATAAAAAGTTGAAAAAAAATGGTAAGAAAGGATGTAAAATACAATATTTAAGTTAGTATGGAACGGTTACCTGCGACGCGCCCACGCCATCGCGGGTAGTTCCCTTTCATTCTCGCATACGTGATTGTAGTAGGTACAGTAGCCAATCCCACTTACTCCACCGCACCGTTTCGAGCGTTTTAGAAAATTTTCATACAAAGTCAACAATATTATGGGGCACATTTGTAGTGGTACCTACTTCATAGGCGAGGTAGGGTGTGTGCGCGAGCGCATTATTCTTACGTTGTTCCCGCCAGAGTTTTGAATACGAATGAAATATGGATGTTTCAGAAATATTTTAATGTTATTATTTTAATAGCTTAATGCAATCGAATCAATTTTGTATTGTTTTATGGGGGCGAAGTGCACATTATGTACATACAATGTCTGTCGGGAAAGCTAGTAATAAAAAAAAGATCTTCATTTTATTATTTCTAAAGGCCATATTATGATGCAACATATGATTTTGATCTGTGTTTTATTTACTACCCATCACGCCCTCTCCCGTAGTCTCAGGCCTCTCCTATTTCTCTTACTTCTCACCTGGTAGGTTACTCTTGAAACTCATTCTCGATGTCAATGTCGACCGTCAATACTTTATACTATAAACATCTAAAAATCAATGCCGGATTAAAAGATACCTAAGTGGAACTATTTTTATACTTAGAAACCAAAATCAAAGTGTGACAAGGACATCGTTATTAAAATTGAAATTGGATCGGCATTGGGATTGAAATGCAGAGTAACCGCCCAAGGCTTCCTTGAGAATGGAATCAATGTGTTCGATCCACGTCATTCCCGGTCTGCCACGTTTTTTTATACCTTTCCTTCAGCCTCATAAATTTTCTTAGTCAATCTGTTTGCATCCATTCTTTTCACATAACTAAACCATCTCAACTTATTTACTATATTAGAGTTACCAGTAGGGCTATTCTCGTAATCAATCGCTTTTAAAAATCACTTAACAATAATATTAAGACACGATCGCAAGCAGTCGTATTCACAAAACTATCGGAATCTAATCTTAATTCTATCTTGAACTGGACCGTTTTCATATTGATATTTCAAACATAACGAATTTTTAAGATATCTACTAGATATCTTGTTTTGTGAATACCAATCCGCCATTTTATGATTGTCAATCAAGATAAGAGCTTATTAAGACCGCTACGAGAATAAGGGCACTGATTAGAGTTCTTCTGAGTTTTTTTCACCATTACACAAAATATATTCAAATGCTCAATAGAAAAAACATTTTTTCCAACTAATCATTAAAAACTTGTGCTGCACGTGTTGTAATTGAATCATTTCAAATGCGGTTTGTTAGAGCGATCTTGTACATTAAAGAATTAGAAAATGGCAAAAGAATTTGCAGTGAAAAGAGCTGAGATCCTTTACCAGTACGTTATATAATAAACACGTTATAACATTCTATTGTAGAATTCTACAAACTAAACAAAATTAATAATAAGGGTTTTTGCAATAGAAATAAGAGAACTAAAGAAAGCAACATTGTAAGCCCATTCACAGAACGTCGCAATAATGTTTTCCAGTCGCACAATAAATTTCTGTGTAGTTGATGTCATTAATTTTAAATTCATTCTACATAAAACCGATAAAGACTGTCAGCCGGTTTCATAAAAAATAAAAGAGACTTTAAGTTTCCTTTAAAAAATAACGCGTTTCATAACAACACAATGTCACATAATGTCGCCTTTAGGTTAAAGTCCCGTTGTTGTCACTAAAAAATGTCGACTTTAGTGTAGTTCAATCTTTTACCACCGGAATTCATAGAAAATTTCGAGGCACTCTATCTGACTCAAATTCATGAACATTTGTATACGGTGACACTGTGGACAAATATGACTAAAATAGGGTGGAAAACATGTGCAAAATGGAAAGAATATTATTGTTTACAGATTTCGTTTACTATTTCATAAACCATAATAATAAATTAACAACAATAATGGCATCGATGCTCTATTGAGAAATGAAATTGACAGATTAACAGAAGTTCCGCGAAAATATTTATACCAAAACAACCAATGTTTTCCATAGATTTCCATGGTAACAACTGCAACCAACCTTCAAAATTTTTTTTGACATTACAAAATGTTCCCGCTAAAGTAAGCGGGAATATTTTTTATGTAACACGTCAACTTCAAGGAGACTTTAAATTTCAAAAGTTCCTTTTTAGCTAAAGAGTTCTTTAGTCGCTTTTTTGAAACCGGCCGTGTGTCTTTCAAAGGTGAATATGATTTTGTATTGAATACCAGTTTTTTTACAATAATATCCTTGTTTTTGTTCAAACACAAAAATAGATTTGGGCTCACTCAAAGTGACACACTAAGCAAAGGGTTGTATTAATTGTTTTGAATAACTTTTTTATGGTTAATACATAAATCAAATGGACCAGTTATTTGATTATTCAATGAAATACTTAATGCTTCATATAATGATTTCCTTAAAAAGAAAATCAAGAAGGCGACGAAAGCTCCTCTCGATGCTGTTTTTTACAACAAACTAAAAATATGAACAGGAACAATCTTCTAAATATTATGTGGCAAAATGTTTACCAATGTACCACGAGCATTTTTCAATAATTATTAACTGTGTTGAAGTAAAATTATTTATTCGCAATATGTCACCAAACAAACAAACAAACATAGATAATTTAGCTTTAGGTACAACATTCTCTTTTTGAATAAGAAGTTTGAAAGAGCCATTGTTTTAAAGTCACGTCATTATAATTATTATAAAATATGTGGATGTTTGTTTTTAAACGAATGTCTCAACTCAAAGAGATGGTACCTACCTAGCGAGCTGTCACACCATTTTCCCCGAAGTTTAAATAATAATACACATATCCACATTCTTCGCAAGTATTTACATAACTTAATTGCTTTAAAATGTAACGAACATGCTGACTCAATCAAATGCGGTTCGTGAAATTGAGACAAGTTCGTGCGAACCGCAAGATTCTTTAGAATATTTCTGCTCGATTCTAAAATGTATTATTTATTTACCAATTAAGGCTCGTTTTTTGCATAGTAATAAAATTTCAATGTAGATCCATTGTTATGTTTTTCTGAATTTCAAGCGATATTTTGAACGCAATAAGTGGTCAAATTCTACGCATTAACTAAATCCAATCCAAACTCCCTTAAGGCCCCACTTAGGGGAATAGGGAGGCAACAAGAGCTCTCCATTGCGCTCGATCTTGCACAACGTTTCCAGATTCCTCAGCTCTGCTTCGAAGGAGCGGAACACAGTATGCTAGGGTCTTCGTCGTCTTCGGGACCCTGACGGGAGGAAGAACAGCGCTCTCCTCGGCCAACTGTCATTCGGCATCCTTTACACATGTCCCAGCCATGTCCATCTCCTCCACATAATGGTAGAAGTGATGGGCTCACGCTGGGTGCGCCGACGTATAGCGTCGATCGTGATGCGGTGGTACCATCTTATACCCAAAATTCTCCTGAGGCACTTCGTTTCGAATGCAGATACTTTTTGTGCCTGGGCTTTGGTCAGGTACCCATACAGGAGAATGGGCAACACACACGCATCAAACAGTTTACATTTCGACTCGACACTAAACGCCGATGCCTTCCATTAATAATTAAATAACGGAGCACAATACCTGCAGCCGTACTAATAGATTGGTAGTCGACAAATACGCGCGGAATGAGCAAATCTTCCACAACAGCTTCCCTCAATAGAATGTCAAACCTAGGAATAAGAATTGAAGTACTATGATAGTTTGGCATTCTATTTGGGACGCTGTAGTGGAAGATTTGCTTATTCCTCGTTTATTCGATGAAATGAGTTCTATCAGTAGGTACATCTGTTGAAAGCTAAAGGTCAATGGAATAAACAGAATAATAAAAAATTGAGATGCGCGTCCACAAAAGAAACACTGGGCTACGTACTTATAAGTGACTTATGAGTAGGTACCTTCTGGCTTCTTCTGTGCGGGGTCACTAAACTAGACAAAATCAGAAATACATATATATACGTGGAAGTCTAGGTGTGCGTGACGTATCTGAAAAAATCCAAGAAAGCAGTTTGCGATGGTACGGGCATGCGAGCAGGAGACCGCCGGGAATATATTGGCAACAGGGCACAAGCTCTTGAGGTCCCTGGTAGGAGGTCACGAGGGAGACCCAAACGAAGATGGCGTGAAGTTGTGTGTCAGGACATGAGGAACTGCGGAGCTACCCCCCGAGGATGCACAAGACAGAGCTGAGTGGCGGCGTAAGACGAAAAAGGCAGACCCCACCATCATGTGGGAATAATAATTGCCCGGGAGAAGAAGACCTTCTGGCTTCTTCAGCTTATCGTCAAAGTCAAGATCGAGGGAAGATAGACTGTGGGAAAAGACACTGGCTGAGCAATATAAAAACACTCTTCCATACAGACGGTGAAACTTAATGCTTGAAGCAACATCTTCCACCGGTTCCGTCCAATCTGAGACAAGATTCCAACGAAGGGAAGCAATAATTTGAAGTGAAAACATACATTTCAAACCCAACCGGTATCTCTTGATTAGAAGTCGCTAATAAGGTCGGTTTTATCAAAGCGAAGATGGAAGTTTTAGCTGAAAAATAAACAACTTTTCTATGGAACCGAGCTGAAAGAACCGAATAGTTCGATTCATGTCTGGAAACTTATGCAAATAAGCGATATCGCTTCAAAACACCCAGACATTTCAGGATATTCCGAGTGTACGTGTGTAGTTTTTGATAAGATTCGCGTAATTTCATGCTGGCGGCTTATGTACGAGTATATCATCGCAAACCTTAAACTTCTCATGACTTATTACTTGCAATCAGCCAGTCTCGTTTATACACACTATTTCGAGGATAATGAGGACATTCACTCTAAGAGCTTTTCTTCTTCTTCCTCTTTGCCAAACCCTCGTTTACCTATTAAGAGGTTTGATAAAGTCCTCCAGCTCTGGACTGACTAGGCTTGATCAATGTGTCATTCCGTTAAGGAATAGCAACACCATTCGAGTATCTGGTTAAATGTTTTCACTTTATTATTCCCTATCTTGGTAAATCCACAAGTCACCTTTCAACCCTCTGTGTTTCATTTTCAATCTTTGAGTGTTTCAAAATCGATTTAAACATTTATTTTATCAAACTTTTTGTTTCTTCTTCTTCTACCACTATGGCGTAGGCTTTTCTGTTCTGGGCTAACCGGAAGAGTTCGTCCACCAGCTGGATTCTGTTCCATTTTCTGATGTTTCTTAGCCAGGACATCTGCCATTTACCCACACCTCGCAAAACATACGTATGTAGGGACCGCTGATCAAGTATCACATAATTCGTCAATATAATTTTCCTTGCGAACACCTATGATTATCATTATCTTTGCGACGTTTACTGAATCGTCTAGTATTAAGTACTGCCTAAAAACTGGTGAACATAAAACGGTGTTAACTTAGACAACATAAAAAATGCAAGCAGTAAAAAACCGTTGTCTACGAAGCCATAAAAGGTATGTAGTAAAACTGTAAGTAGAACGTTTTTTTTTGTCTGCATTTAGTAGTACAATTATTTCGCTATCGGATGGTTGTAATAAACAAGTGTGTTCGTCTGAGTCTATAGAAGGGAACCTTTCTTGCAGAAGGAAATATGAGATGTTGTAGAGATAAAAGTTACATTGTACGTATGGAAATTCAGAAGGAAATTTAGTACTAAAAATTTCCCGTCATTTGTGCTTTTATACGAGGAACTTTATTGACTCCTATAACCTTATCATTTTGATGCTTTCAAATGTGGAAGTATTTTACTGAACAAAAGAGGCAGATTGTAGAGTTATTTATACCCGAGTATATAAACCCTATACTATTTCGAATATCGGGGTGAACAAAGGGACTCTGTTTTTTATTTTTGCCGGGATTGCCTACCCAATTTGTTTTATTTTTTTTTTCAAGAAAGCTCAGTGATGTGGATGTTGCATAAAATTGAGGAAACAAGATTGAGAGAACATAAATAAAAAATAACATAAATGGATGCTGGCTTTTTTCAACAATAATTGATTTTTTGTCATATGCTACATGTTTTTTGTGTTTAATGTCTAAAATTAAGTTAAGACAAATAATTATGTACCTACTTGTTTAAGCTTATTTTTTGCAGACATTTTCTAGAAATACTTCAGAGTTGATTATAAATTAAAAGGGAAGTACAGGTGTTTTAGAATTTGTGTTGGTAGTTCGGAATATCTGGAAATAGTGTGGGAGGAGGTTATCGAAACTTTGCGAGATCGAGTGCAGTGGAGAGCTCTTATTGCCTCCCTATTTATTTATTTAGTGAAACAGTCCTAACAGCTTCAAAAAACCTTTGCGTCTATCACACTTTCAAGAAAATAAAAAAAAAAATACAAAAAAGAAGAACAACTAAAAATACAATACAGTGTACAACAAAACATCATTACATCAATATTTATGCACTATGGTTCACACTTAAGTTAATTTCATATTAAAGCAGGTCATGCAATTATCAATATTTCTACACCAAATATTCTATTCGGTTGCAAAAAAGTTCATATCTGATATTGAATATATTAATCTCAGCCGATTCATCAAGAGCATCGCTCGGTTAATTAGCGAATGCCTTATTACATTAAATTTGTACTTGTACGTCCTCTATGATCATAAAACAAAACATGGGAGCGAGATCTCATGTGATCGTCAGGGACGTAGATATTTAGTTCAATTAGTATGAGGTAAAAAAGATCATCCCTTTTGTGAATATGGCCAGATGCAAGCTTGTCTGTGTGGTTGGAGAGAGGACACCGGGAGGTGACCTTCCAAATGGCTCAATGCGTGACGTGACACGGTGTCTTCTACAAGTTCTTAAAAAGAATAGGCAAAGCCCTATCGGCCAACTGTCTGTATTGTGAGGAATTGAAACGACGCGGAGCACACAGTGTTCCACTGTAATAAGTGGGACACAGAGAGAAGAGAACTGGAGGCTGAACTAGGTGTGTGTATAGACCCAAGCAATGTGGTTCGGATTATGTGTCAGTCTCCAGAGAATTGGAGCATGGTGGCGAACTATATGAATATGATTGTTTGCGTCAAAGAGGAGGATAAGCGAAGAGCCCAAAATCATCAGGGCTAAAAAAGACATCTGTAGGACTGGGTTTGACCGTAAGGTAGGAACCGTGCTGCAAAAGGTGCTGAGGAGTTTTAGCCGGTTGAAGTCCGGCACTACCTGGCTCCGTTAAGGCAAGGTGTCCATGAAGGATTTCCCCTCGGTAAAAAAAAAGATTCAGGCTGTGAAACACATTGTGCTGTTAAAAAT
Source organism: Mystacides longicornis (assembly GCA_963576905.1). Lineage (NCBI taxonomy): Eukaryota > Metazoa > Arthropoda > Insecta > Trichoptera > Leptoceridae > Mystacides > Mystacides longicornis. The sequence goes on from OY756426.1 coordinate 8,132,178, forward strand.
TTTGAGGGAACTCTTGAAGATATTAGTAGGGTGACGCCTAGGGCAGAAGAGTATCTTAAAAATATTGACGTAGAGCTGTAACTCAAAACCATGGCTGCATGCGTACGAAAGGAGAAGATATTAATATTTTCATCGGAAGCTCGTTTGTAGCTATGAAAATTATAATAAAACACAGTTTCCTTTACTAGTCAACGAGAACGACTGAAAAATTTGTTAAAAGAAGCAAAGACAATAGACAAACGTCAGTTTTAAATATAAGTAGGTACCTACATACATAGCTCACTATATGGCGCTAGTAGTACATACACATTAATTTTTATTTTGATATTTACAACAAGAATTATAGAAATCATAGGTATCAGCGGAAAAAAATATATCTAAGAAATATATTGTGATACTTGATCGGAGTTTCCTACATACAATAATTGTTGCTAGAGAAGCAATGTCAAATTTCCGCAGTTATCAACGTAGTAATTTAAAGACGGGAGCCTTTAAGGGACGATTAACTGTTTCATAGGTCAATCTAACAACAATTAAAGACCTATTTCTATGCCTGTCAGCCAACAAAGTTTGCAGCTAGTAAAGAAATAAATAAAAATGAAGTTCTTAAAGCACTATTCTTGTATTTTACGATAGGAACCACAAATGCGGTAAAAAGTGAAAAAAAAAATAGACGCAGTGCACTTGTGGCATATTAAATGTTGTTTCCTTTGAAAACTATTCTCAGAACCCAACATAATAATGTAGAAAGAAACTAGGTATTTCACTTCATTCCGCCAATTGACGTTGAAATGTAATGTATTTATCTTTCTCTTGTATACGTTTCAATTTCAAAGAAATTCATTTGTTAGATGGAACTTTCTTATATTATCAAGCAATTTTGATAGTTTGTTTTTACTACACGCATTAAGCATTTCCCTTTAAAAATATTTTAATAGTCATATCCTACAACGCTGAGCGGTTATTGGTCTCCTTCAGAAGAGTTTTCAAAGCCACCCTGTTCCAACCCAAGCCCATTTGTCATATCCACCCCAAGGAATCAGAGGTCTCTCTTCGCTCCCTACAGTTATCTTAGCCTAGGTCTTCCAATGCTTCTTCTTTCAGCAGATGTCTCTTTGGAGAAAATCGTCTTGAGAACGGACTGTTTGATCGATGTTTGAACACGACTTAGTCAGCGGAGTCGACATTTTTTGGCATCAATGTCATCATATCTTATAGAGCGGCTTAGCTCAATGCGCCAGTGTTCTCCATATCTGACTGATTCGTACGAAGTATTTGTCTTTGCTCAGTCTCTGAAGGGTTTCGCTTATAATCTCCCCTTTTGTACAAAATAAAATATTTTGAAAAGAATACAAGTTGACCTAACTGGGGTCGCTGATAACAGTTAGAAATGAAATAAGCCTGTGAATACTCTCAGCCACTAGATTCTATTTTTGTATTTAAAACCATGTCACCTCTGCACAATGTCTTAGCTCTAGGCCAATAATGGTACTCAACCTTTATTTTCGTCGGGCCACATACATAATATATTTTAAAAGTTAAGCGGGCCGCACCTCCCCCCCCCCCACATCAAATATTATTTGAGTTTGACAAAAATATAAACTAGGTTAACACAATAATCCAGCGTTCATAATCCAGTTAATCTGTCAAACTTTTTGCGCATCCACAATGATTTTTCAATAGAAACGTCCATACTTTGACAATTAACAGCGGCCATTTGTTAATGTGAAATACATCAAATTGCCTGTCATTTGTTCTATTTACGAATGTAAAAAAAATACAAAATGTGAAATTTTATCCAAATAGGTATCCCGTTCGACCAACATTCGATTATTTACACCAATCGATGAATGAGTACAAAAGACCCAATATTTTAATAGGAAAGGTGGTTCGTAATTATTACAATCTTCTTCAGATATCGTGGAACGGAAATGCGAATTTTTTAAATCATATTTCGGATAAAAAATGTGGCGGGCCACAGAGAAAAGCTCAGTGACTGCATGCGGCCCGCGGGCCACAGGTTGAGTATCGATGCTCTAGGCGATCATTTTTAAACGCCCCATCCTCACAGAGTTAGGCGGAGGACCCGCAAAAACATGAGTTTTTTCGAGACCAAGAACATCTTGCAACTGGAGGCGAACCGACCTATAAGACGTGCGTAACCGTTATGGTCTGGGTTCCTACGGATACACCGCTACAATAAACAGCGGTGAATATGTCAGTTGAGAACACTGCCAATATTGTTTCCGTAGTAACGAAAAACATTGTCATATAATTTTGAAAGACGCCGTCTCCTCAGATGACGGACCGTTCCCTAGGAACCCAGTGCAGAAGTGTGTTATTGGGAACTGCCATGAAAACAGAGAACGATTGGGCTTCATACAGGATGAATCTGGTGCATGTGCCAATATCACACTTGCTAGATTTTCTGGTTCGCCCTTTTGTATGCATTATGGAGGATATTAAACGCATCTCCGCATTATGGTACCCATTATGCACGTTTTCTCTTCTTCTTCTTAGTGGCCTTTGATATCCATTGCTGGATGACGGAGACCCTCTGTCATCTGATAAACGTCTTATGGTCGTCAGATACGTCTTCTTCTCTCTCTTGCACCTTTCTTCCCATCCTTACCTAGCATCCTGTCTTGCTGGAGGAAGATCCTTTGATGAATACTGAAGATGACGGCCTCTTACTGGCAGCATGGATTCTCACCACGACACAACATTACCCTGGCTAGCATTAGGGTGATTCACTAAGATTTTATCTTATTGTTCAAAGTTTTAGAGCATGAGTCTTTATTTGAATAATTATCTCAGGGTCTTGAGAAGTCCGAGAGCAAGTATTGTTCTTAAAGGATAAAACAAGTGAGATTCATGAATGTAAAAGCACTGTAATCATTTTATCGTTTATTTAAGTTCACCAAAAACACATTGTACAATAGTTCAACATTTAATCTTTAGTTCAAAGCAAGGAGTATGAAATGAGTTGCAAAAATAACCAAACATTGTCACTTATTTAAATTATAGTTACATTGAAATGTTTTTTTTAAAATTATTATAATGTTTTAACACCAGTTCAAAGTTATTCACGGATTCACCTTAGTTTATTACATAATAACGTTTTCTTATAAAACTCAATAGTTTAACACCAGTTCAAAGTTATTTGTCGTTCACTAGTAACCAATAATATAATATTTGGCACCATACGAAAAATTACAAAACAACTAGATTTTACTTTATAGAATTATTTCGAACACGTATTCAATTCGGTTTATATCTTAACGCGTAATATATTATTTCTTTAGGAGGAGAGCTTGTGTTCGGGTGTGGCTCGCGAGGAGGCACACACCCGACTCGCTCGTAAGTTTACGAACAGAGCCGAGCCAGTCGGCGAGTACATCGACTTCCTATGGGGGAGTCTGTCGTCTAACTAAGTTCATAGAAAAATCATTATTCTGATAAAATGTTGAGAGGGTTTGAATACTCCATAGGAATTTTGATATTAACTGTAATGACGCGCTTCGACCGTTATAAATTTAAACTTTATGAATTATACTATTTCTTTTTATATTTTTAATATTATTTCTTTTATAATTCTCAACAGTATTTCACAATACGACATTCCCCTCTAAGTTATCCAAAACAAAAAAAATCAACAAAAAAAAAGCGCTTAAGCAGTATTTTGATCTCAACCCTGACAATGATCTGACAGACAAACAATTTAACAAAAGCTTAACGTATACAAGACAACCTCGGGTGGCAAAACTAGTATGTATTTCTACAGGACATAATGTTTACAAAAGTTACAAAAAAAACTTAAAGAATTTTTCAATACTTTAGTCGGACCCCACAGCTAGTATTTTCACTATAACTACAATCGAACCTCTATTTACGCTAATCGGAACAAGCATGTCTTAACAAAATTTTTCCTTTAATTTCTTTTAAATTCATTATCATTATACAATACAAGGCATATCCGTAATTACTTTATGTTCTATTACTGGGTAGGTCCTTAAGGGAGTCATGAGTCTATACAATTTATCAAACAGCGTGTATTCAAGACTGACTTGACACTTTTATTTCTTTATACAATTTAAACCTGTGGTGCCGACAAGTAATCGTTAGAAGAAATGTGGAATATAGAGATTCTCACAACACAAACAGTGAGACAAATCTCGAGAATCTTCAGAGTAAATTACAAGTTTAATATTATTTTGGAATAGTCAAACGAATAAAGAATGTGTCCTCAGCATAATAAAAAAATTACAAACAAAACAATTACATATCTCAGGAGATTTGGAGTTCCACATACGTATTCTCTAAAGCGCTTTTTGTACATTCATCATTGTTCATTTCCTTCTTTCATACAACAAAATTGGTACCAAAAATTTAAATTAACTCATTCATTCATCTTGTACTCCAAACTCTAAGACAACAATAATTTTACTAAACAACGCTATCAAATTTATATCAGGGAAAAATTCGTAGATGGTATGCTGAAAACACATTAACATACAAGAGTATTTGGCGAACATATGAAACTTAGATTAACATTAGGTACATAATATACATTTATTTATCAAATTCTTATAACTAATGGACCCTATTTCTGTGTCGGTAAATTATTTTAAGTTTGGATTTTAAATTGGCCATTCCAGAGTACCAAATGTAAACTGGTTATTCACTAAGAATCACTTTATAACACTGTTCACTAATTTCTTTCTTTAAGACACAGCCTAATATGAGTTATTCAACTCCAAATTTTTTCTTTTTATGTTAGCTAATTTAAACCTTGACAAGTAATTGACTTATGTGCAACCAACGGAGTCCACTAATTTTTATCTATTAATCTTAACTAATTCTCTGTCTGCCCAAGTATAACAGAGTATCGAGGATGTTTTCTCGTGCTAGCCGAATCCAAAGATATACGTGGATTCAATTGCTCAAGGACGCCACGTAATTTAATAATTATAGACAAAATTACGAAAATTCTATAAAAGATAGTCTAAGAACTACTCACTATTAATATTATAATTTTCTTAAGATATGCAGAAAAGGCGTCCCTAATTCTGTCACGTGCAATTATACTAAGTGTACTTAAACTACTTATTTTTAAATATAAGATATATCTAAATATATAGATTATGACATATAAATATACACTCTGCATTCGGAGACAGGTATCAAACGCGAGATAACTATCGTAATACAAAGAACGAGGTATATGACTAATAATTACGATAAATTAAAATTATATACACGACAGACTTACGTAGTTATACACACACTGGTGTACAACAATTTATTCGTCTGCAAAACAATGATACAAGGTGATCTTCTTTAAGTCGATCTGACTCTAGCGCGGTTATTTTTAGTTTATTACTCAAGTAACAACGCTAATTATTTTTAAAAGAAAATAATTCTTTGACTCCACCATTCACACGGGGAAGTCAGTATCCAAAAAAAAAAATAACAACGCTAATCATTTTTCAAAAATGATTCTTTGACTCCACCATTCGCACGGGGAAGTCAGTATCTCAACAAATAAATAACACAACAAAAGGGATGAGTCTGTATTCGATGACTCACAACATTACACGAAAATGTTCGTATAATCTTTCCGAACTTATGGTCACAAGAATCGGAGTATCCATTTGTACCTGTTTACTGGAGAGGGATTACCAAACGTACCTCGATCACTAAACAGTACACAATTTAAACAAACGAAAGAATACAACAAAAGGTACGATATACAACGTACCACAAACGGATTAACAGGATTCGACGCTTTTGCGTGGAATAACTTGTTTGTTTGTCCATCTTAATTAAGAAGGGGAGTCTATTGTAAGCCGATCCTGGCTCTAGCGTACAACCCTCTGAATTCTTGATTCAGCAAGTATACACCAATTTAGTAATTAACCAAAAGGTCTTCCTTGAAGTGTGATCAATACTTCCAAGGGTAAACAACTGATAACTCTAGTTCTAGCCTCCATCACGGATGACTGAACCTGTAGAGAATATCCTAAAACTAAATTATGATTTTATTTCTAAAATCCATAATTCTTTCCTTAATACGCACCACACCTTCGCATATAAGGAGAAAACTCAAAACATCTTAAACCTAAATTATGATCTCGTATCCGAAATCCATAATTCTTCCCTCATATATTTGCAAGAAATATACAAGGAGTAACCCATAACATCTTGACTGACCTGGCAGGATCACTCTATACTCTCTCCGTTCTATTATCAGGGGACACCCTATGGCGGCACCGATTTTGCAGTCAGAAGACGACAACAATAAACAAATTAACAATTATGTGTCTTTTACTAGACACATCCTTAGGTATATAGAATAATGGCAATACGCTTATAACAGGCGGATTACAACAACTTACTATATGAAGTATTATACTAATGTCTACTATCCTATTTTAGATATCAAATTTGTACAACACCTAGGACAGAACGCTTCATGACGTTATGCATTATAAATAAACAAAACAAAAAAAAAATCTCTTATACTAACTATGGCACAAGACATCACAAGTCTTAACAACTACAAGTGACACGCCTGGCTACTACAACCCACTCACACTCTTCATCCTTTCATACTGGAACATTATTGTAACAAAATTTGCTGTGATTTGATACCCCACAAGCCATACTTCCGAATTGGTTTGAGAACCACTGGTATGATATCAAAATGTTACGCTTTCAATGTCGGAACAACTACAGCCACAAAATTTCCTGAAGTTTGATACCACTGAAAGTATATACGCAGATAGTTTGAGAAACACTGGAATTCAGTACTAATATGAGGCTTTCTAATAACGGAACGAGCACTGCTATAGAATTTCATTAAATTTGACACCCATGAAACCATATCTCAGAATTGGTTTGAGAACCACTGGAATACCAGTAATATGTGACGCTTCTGATAACGGAACTATCATCGCTATAAAATTTCCTCTGAATAGATATCACAGAAGGTATATATCAAAAATGGTTTGAGAACCACTGTAACATTAATCAAATATGACGTGTTTGACAACGGAACCAACATCCTTATAAAATTTCCTTTGAATTGATATCCATGAACCTATGTCTCAAAAAACGGTTTGAGAATCACTGTACTAATAATAAAAATTGACGTATTTGATAAGGGAACCAATACAGCTACAAAATTTCCTTTAATTTGACATCCATGAACCTATATCTCTGAAATGGTTTGGGAACCACTGTATTAATAACAAAATATGACGTATTTGATAAAGGAACCAATACTGCTATGAAATTTCCTTTAATTTGACATCCATGAACCTATATCTCTGAAATGGTTTGGGAACCACTGTATTAATAACAAAATATGACGTATTTGATAAAGGAACAATTACTGTAACAATTCTTGCTGAAATTAAACACTCCAGATGCTATACCTCTAAAATGGATTGAGAACCACTGTACACGGATGGTCAAATCATCGAACAAACAAAACCACTATTAAAAAAAAATGAACGCATCTATCTGAATTCCATCAAGCAGGAATTTGTTTACTATTGGGAATCGAAGTTTTTACTAAAGAATTTACACTCAAAAGGATATAGCTCTTTTTATCGGTCTTACGAACTCATTTACCCAGAAAAATGGCTCTCAAAAGTAGATGGGGCGTATTGAATTCAACGAATGAATAACATCAGTTCAGTGCATGATAATATTATGGTACCTAGCTATTTCCGTTGACTTCTACGGCAAGAATATTCGCTTTATTATTTTTGTGAATTCAACAACTGTAGGTCAGAGACCTTGGGACTCTACACGTGTTCTCGAGGTCAACGATATCCGTCGCGCGAAATATAACATTCTCCAAACTTAATTAACCCTCAAGCGCTCACATACAATCAGATTTCTCTATTAAAATTTTAATTACGTTTATTAAGTTTTCTGGAAGTACTGTTATTTCAATCTATGGATCCTGATTACTCGCAGTACAATGGATGACAGATTCATTAGGGATTTCTAACCCTCACTATGGCAAAACTACACATATACCTGTTGTGTTTCTTTTTCCTTTTTACTTCCCCAGTAAGCCAGGTCTCCGAGCAACATATACTTCATGAAACGGGTCATGCCTTTCATCCATAGTAATTACAATAAAATATTAATCACGCTGAATTCAGTCACTTACCGGACCACTAAATACGCTAACACGAATAAGATAACAAACCTGAAAATGGAAATCGTAATCTCGCCTATCCTCGCATCTACAGGGGAAGGCACGCAACAAGGGTACATCCAGGAAATCCAAAATTATTTTACCTTATGGTATACTTTCAAAGGAAGAAGAAGAACTCTAATAATTTACAATTAAGAAGGACTGGTATATTAAGGATGAACGAAATCTCATACAAGGAACGAAACTGTGGTATTATTTAACCCATTCAAAACCATAAGTCACGAAGAAGAAGAAAATAAATCTTTCTATCACGTCGGTTTACTACTGTGTACTGGCTAATAACTCGTATGGAGGTAGGCATTATCGATTTGAAACAACAAAAAAAATAAAAGGCTGCAACAGATCATATATCCAAAGTACCTAATGAGGAGAATGCAAATTGAATCAATACGTCTAGAATATTCCAGATCTCGAAAGTACATACAGCGGGTACGTAACTGCGCAATAATTTATTCTTAAATAGGTAGGTTCGTACGATCACATTATTTCTACAAAACATCGGGGGTTTCCAAATAGTTGGCAGATTATGAACACACAAAAACGGTTTTGGGATGTAAGAATTTGTATTCTGCGCAGCGCCTTAATGAACTAGTCCCCAGAGGCGATTTTTCGTGCACACAGAAAACAGACCAAGGAATGAAACGGTTGATAATTATTATTATTGCGTCAGGGGTCCGCTGACCTTCGATATTTCCTGTCGAAACCTGTTTAGAGCGGCACGCTCTCCCTCCCCACACATACCTTACCTTCGTACCCCTCGCCTCAAGGCACACTCTCTACACTCACACACGCAAATCAAATCACATAGAATAACAATCCATTGGTGTACAATATATCGCGCGATATTTCCTCACTGACTAACGCTGAATCATTTAACCCTCTGAGAAAACAACTATGAAACTCCTACCCACAAACAAACTGTTTCTCCTCCGATCACTGGGTTTAGTAATTACAATCTTTAATTTTAACTAAATTTTTCTAGATTAAGACAATAAGAAAATTTCCTTTCATAAAACAAGAATACAAAAAAAAAACTACACACAGACAACAATTAATTTTCTAGCATTTACCAACTTTATGAATAAGAGAGAAGACAAGAAAATTGTGCGAGAATTGTACCATTCCATAATATCTCTACAGAACATATTAATTTTAGGAAGGACAACCAACAATTCCCAAATACCACTCTCCCATGCAAACTTTATTTTACAGGACAAAAGCTAAAATGTGGACAAGCCGAATGAGTAATCTTGCACAATTTTTCAAACAAAACAAACAACAAAAAAAAACTTCGAGACACCTCGCAGTCGTTTGACCATAGGGGTCATGAGAGAATAGAAAAAGAAGAAAATTACTTGAGCGCTGAAGAAAGCAAGCCATTCTGAAGTGATTTGATCAGAAGAGCATAACAAAATTTTTCGGAATAATTCCGTGATCGTTGACGGGTTTTCTCATCGCGGAACTATACTAGGTAGGTACTGTTTTACGTCATCACTCGCCTGGCGTCGTTCTAACGGATTTAGGAAGCTCTGTCAGGAGCGTCTGACAAAATAACAGATTTAGGCGGGCAAATTTTTCGAACAAAGAAATGCACAGTACAATTTATGATTCTAGAAACAAATGAATTGGACTTGGTTTGCACAATGTTACAATTCTCTCGAAAGCAAATACAACAATAAAAATAGTCAGATTATCTTGTCAATTGGTTGAATTATACAAAAAGGGTTTGATTTAAAGTTTAGATTTTAAAATGCACAATTAATGTTCATGATCTTACTTGACTCCTGTTGTCTTCATCATCATTTGCTCTATGAAGCCCCGCGTTGATTAGGCGTCAATGTCATCTGATAAACGTCTTATGGTCGTCAGATATTACGTCTTCTTCTCTCTCTTGCACCTTTCTTCCCATCCTTACCTAGCATCCTGTCTTGCTGGAGGAAGATCCTTTGATGAATACTGAAGATGACGGCCTCTTACTGGCAGCATGGATTCTCACCACGACACAACATTACCCTGGCTAGCATTAGGGTGATTCACTAAGATTTTATCTTATTGTTCAAAGTTTTAGAGCATGAGTCTTTATTTGAATAATTATCTCAGGGTCTTGAGAAGTCCGAGAGCAAGTATTGTTCTTAAAGGATAAAACAAGTGAGATTCATGAATGTAAAAGCACTGTAATCATTTTATCGTTTATTTAAGTTCACCAAAAACACATTGTACAATAGTTCAACATTTAATCTTTAGTTCAAAGCAAGGAGTATGAAATGAGTTGCAAAAATAACCAAACATTGTCACTTATTTAAATTATAGTTACATTGAAATGTTTTTTTTAAAATTATTATAATGTTTTAACACCAGTTCAAAGTTATTCACGGATTCACCTTAGTTTATTACATAATAACGTTTTCTTATAAAACTCAATAGTTTAACACCAGTTCAAAGTTATTTGTCGTTCACTAGTAACCAATAATATAATATTTGGCACCATACGAAAAATTACAAAACAACTAGATTTTACTTTATAGAATTATTTCGAACACGTATTCAATTCGGTTTATATCTTAACGCGTAATATATTATTTCTTTAGGAGGAGAGCTTGTGTTCGGGTGTGGCTCGCGAGGAGGCACACACCCGACTCGCTCGTAAGTTTACGAACAGAGCCGAGCCAGTCGGCGAGTACATCGACTTCCTATGGGGGAGTCTGTCGTCTAACTAAGTTCATAGAAAAATCATTATTCTGATAAAATGTTGAGAGGGTTTGAATACTCCATAGGAATTTTGATATTAACTGTAATGACGCGCTTCGACCGTTATAAATTTAAACTTTATGAATTATACTATTTCTTTTTATATTTTTAATATTATTTCTTTTATAATTCTCAACAGTATTTCACAATACGACACCTCATTTATCCAGAAGTTTCCGAACTGGACATGATATATGTGACATGCGTAGGGTGTTGGGCATTATAACGCCACGCTTGGCAAGCGAGCTTGGATAGTCCTTCCACATTGGCCCATGGGTCTACACTAACTATTGAGGTTGGTTATAATAACTTAAAATAAACTTTATTGCCTGTTTTCCAGGCAGACGAATCTCTCCAGATGATGTGGATAGGTCCCTACTTGAGATAAAAAAATCCTTGTGGACAGAAGGGAAACTAAATAAAGGCGTTTTACACTCCATGTAACGTGTTAGTATGTTTCCCTTACTCCGCATTTTGGAGAGTACTGGGGATTAGTTTGATTGCTTTTCTGAGGTTCGATAGGATTTTGAAAATAATTAGAATAAAATATGTGAGAGAATTCAATTTGGTAAGGAAATAATCATTCTAATAGAAAATACAAGCAATAAAGGAATCAAAGCATTTCTTTCTATTTGATAATGTAATAAAAATAATAAGAATAAAAGCTTGTTTTTTTTTCATTTGTAGCTACCCCCATTCTGATAATGAAGCCAGCTATTACGTAAATGCTGGAAACGATTATATCATAATTATAATAATTACAATACAACCTAATTGGAATTAATTTTTCCATAGACCCTTTGAATTAATTTGAAAGCTAATTAGTTGGCCGTGGAACTAAATCTCTAATACAATAAGAGACGGTTTGGTATTATTTGGTTTTTGTATTGTAAAAAGTATAACGTTTATTGAGTTTCTTTAATAGGGTTTACAATATGGGTTAATATTCGAAATGGAAACCCAGGCAGCCTTTATTTCATCTTACATCATAATATGTTAGAGAAAAGTTACAGCAAAAAAACGTCAATAATAATTAAGACCTTAGGAAAGCTTTTGAGACTATGAATCAAGAAATACTACTTCAAAAGTAAAAAAAAAAAACTGGAGTTTGTGAAAACTGCTTGTGATAAAGTGCTACTTAAGTGATAGGATTTATTCGAAAACAGTGAATAAATATGTAAAAAAACTCTTAATTAAAGGTACAACATGGTGTTCCTCAGGGTACAGTCTTGGGTCCTATTTTGTTCAACCTTTAAGAAGTGACGTGGGTGTCCCACAGACGGCGCTGTGACAAATTTGGATATTATTTCGTTATTTTAAATCATTTATCCCCGCGCCTTGCGCTAGCTTCATGGTTTGTGATCCCGATCAGTTACGATTGGGCTCGCGTCGAGTGAGTAGTTTTACGTGAACGGTACTCCGGTGTCTCTGAGACGTGAGGTCAGTATTAGTCTTTATATTATTTTGGACGTCACGTGAAATCTCATAAGTGTATTGTTTAGATGGACGAACCAAGTACTTCTGGAAGTAGTTCTAAAAGGAGAAGGATGGTATCTAACAGGGCTCTTGACTTTGACAATACGATACAGACATGGTTAGAGCAAGAAATAGAGAGTGACTTCAGTGATGCCGATGACGATCAAGTTGATCCGGATTTCAAATTGCACAGTGAACATTAAACAGAATCTGAGCAATCTGTGTTTGAAGATGAAAACATATTGCCTCTAATATTACAGCCGCAGGCTGCTATTGAAGAAACACCAATACATACAGCAAGTTTTTCTAATCAATGTTCTGGTAACCAAAAATATTATTATGGCAAATATCTTGTCGTTCTTTGAACCACGTCTAGGCCCTAGAGGAAGGGTTCTTCAAGATCTTGCTCGATTATTTGTTCTACCATATCTGAATAGCAGAGTGTACAATAATCATCTGCTAAGAGAACTAAGATTGACAATAAAGTGTGTTCTTGCAAATGATTTGCCCCACAACTTGAAATACATCCACCTGCTGACACATAAATGGTAAAAAAATCTTGCAAAATATGTCCACCGCGACTCAAGAGGCGTATTAAGTACCTACACGTGTGTAACATGTAGCAAGCCAATCTATCTCGGATGTTCTAAAACTATCTGCATTGGTTGCGATTTGCGATGATACTATAAACATTTCAGGCTAATATACAAATACTTATTTCTTCCTTATATTAATTCATTAATAAAAGAGTCATTTTATATCATTTCCAAGTTTAAAAGTTCCTATACAATGTCAAAAAATTAGAATAAAGATAAGTCACAATGTTAAGACTGTTATTTGGTAAGGTTTTAAAAGAAGCCGAATAAATATTGATTTTGAATATATTTCTTACGGTTTTTTTATTCATCTTGTTCCTAAATATTGTTAAAACATATTTATTAATTCACTGAATATTATCCATATGAAAATATATTAAATAATACCTATTGCTAGAGGCCGTCTGTGAGTCGTCACATCACCATTAATAACCTAACCTAACCTAACCACGTCAGTACTTAAAGTTTAATAATAATAAAAGAACTCTGCTATTTAGCCATTTCGGGATTGTCGATTATTTTTACAGATGACACTTCTACACTATTTTACACCAATCGATGAATGAGTACAAAAGACCCAATATTTTAATAGGAAAGGTGGTTCGTAATTATTACAATCTTCTTCAGATATCGTGGAACGGAAATGCGAATTTTTTAAATCATATTTCGGATAAAAAATGTGGCGGGCCACAGAGAAAAGCTCAGTGACTGCATGCGGCCCGCGGGCCACAGGTTGAGTATCGATGCTCTAGGCGATCATTTTTAAACGCCCCATCCTCACAGAGTTAGGCGGAGGACCCGCAAAAACATGAGTTTTTTCGAGACCAAGAACATCTTGCAACTGGAGGCGAACCGACCTATAAGACGTGCGTAACCGTTATGGTCTGGGTTCCTACGGATACACCGCTACAATAAACAGCGGTGAATATGTCAGTTGAGAACACTGCCAATATTGTTTCCGTAGTAACGAAAAACATTGTCATATAATTTTGAAAGACGCCGTCTCCTCAGATGACGGACCGTTCCCTAGGAACCCAGTGCAGAAGTGTGTTATTGGGAACTGCCATGAAAACAGAGAACGATTGGGCTTCATAGAGGATGAATCTGGTGCATGTGCCAATATCACACTTGCTAGATTTTCTGGTTCGCCCTTTTGTATGCATTATGGAGGATATTAAACGCATCTCCGCATTATGGTACCCATTATGCACGTTTTCTCTTCTTCTTCTTAGTGGCCTTTGATATCCATTGCTGGATGACGGAGACCCTCATTTATCCAGAAGTTTCCGAACTGGACATGATATATGTGACATGCGTAGGGTGTTGGGCATTATAACGCCACGCTTGGCAAGCGAGCTTGGATAGTCCTTCCACATTGGCCCATGGGTCTACACTAACTATTGAGGTTGGTTATAATAACTTAAAATAAACTTTATTGCCTGTTTTCCAGGCAGACGAATCTCTCCAGATGATGTGGATAGGTCCCTACTTGAGATAAAAAAATCCTTGTGGACAGAAGGGAAACTAAATAAAGGCGTTTTACACTCCATGTAACGTGTTAGTATGTTTCCCTTACTCCGCATTTTGGAGAGTACTGGGGATTAGTTTGATTGCTTTTCTGAGGTTCGATAGGATTTTGAAAATAATTAGAATAAAATATGTGAGAGAATTCAATTTGGTAAGGAAATAATCATTCTAATAGAAAATACAAGCAATAAAGGAATCAAAGCATTTCTTTCTATTTGATAATGTAATAAAAATAATAAGAATAAAAGCTTGTTTTTTTTTCATTTGTAGCTACCCCCATTCTGATAATGAAGCCAGCTATTACGTAAATGCTGGAAACGATTATATCATAATTATAATAATTACAATACAACCTAATTGGAATTAATTTTTCCATAGACCCTTTGAATTAATTTGAAAGCTAATTAGTTGGCCGTGGAACTAAATCTCTAATACAATAAGAGACGGTTTGGTATTATTTGGTTTTTGTATTGTAAAAAGTATAACGTTTATTGAGTTTCTTTAATAGGGTTTACAATATGGGTTAATATTCGAAATGGAAACCGAGGCAGCCTTTATTTCATCTTACATCATAATATGTTAGAGAAAAGTTACAGCAAAAAAACGTCAATAATAATTAAGACCTTAGGAAAGCTTTTGAGACTATGAATCAAGAAATACTACTTCAAAAGTAAAAAAAAAAAACTGGAGTTTGTGAAAACTGCTTGTGATAAAGTGCTACTTAAGTGATAGGATTTATTCGAAAACAGTGAATAAATATGTAAAAAAACTCTTAATTAAAGGTACAACATGGTGTTCCTCAGGGTACAGTCTTGGGTCCTATTTTGTTCAACCTTTAAGAAGTGACGTGGGTGTCCCACAGACGGCGCTGTGACAAATTTGGATATTATTTCGTTATTTTAAATCATTTATCCCCGCGCCTTGCGCTAGCTTCATGGTTTGTGATCCCGATCAGTTACGATTGGGCTCGCGTCGAGTGAGTAGTTTTACGTGAACGGTACTCCGGTGTCTCTGAGACGTGAGGTCAGTATTAGTCTTTATATTATTTTGGACGTCACGTGAAATCTCATAAGTGTATTGTTTAGATGGACGAACCAAGTACTTCTGGAAGTAGTTCTAAAAGGAGAAGGATGGTATCTAACAGGGCTCTTGACTTTGACAATACGATACAGACATGGTTAGAGCAAGAAATAGAGAGTGACTTCAGTGATGCCGATGACGATCAAGTTGATCCGGATTTCAAATTGCACAGTGAACATTAAACAGAATCTGAGCAATCTGTGTTTGAAGATGAAAACATATTGCCTCTAATATTACAGCCGCAGGCTGCTATTGAAGAAACACCAATACATACAGCAAGTTTTTCTAATCAATGTTCTGGTAACCAAAAATATTATTATGGCAAATATCTTGTCGTTCTTTGAACCACGTCTAGGCCCTAGAGGAAGGGTTCTTCAAGATCTTGCTCGATTATTTGTTCTACCATATCTGAATAGCAGAGTGTACAATAATCATCTGCTAAGAGAACTAAGATTGACAATAAAGTGTGTTCTTGCAAATGATTTGCCCCACAACTTGAAATACATCCACCTGCTGACACATAAATGGTAAAAAAATCTTGCAAAATATGTCCACCGCGACTCAAGAGGCGTATTAAGTACCTACACGTGTGTAACATGTAGCAAGCCAATCTATCTCGGATGTTCTAAAACTATCTGCATTGGTTGCGATTTGCGATGATACTATAAACATTTCAGGCTAATATACAAATACTTATTTCTTCCTTATATTAATTCATTAATAAAAGAGTCATTTTATATCATTTCCAAGTTTAAAAGTTCCTATACAATGTCAAAAAATTAGAATAAAGATAAGTCACAATGTTAAGACTGTTATTTGGTAAGGTTTTAAAAGAAGCCGAATAAATATTGATTTTGAATATATTTCTTACGGTTTTTTTATTCATCTTGTTCCTAAATATTGTTAAAACATATTTATTAATTCACTGAATATTATCCATATGAAAATATATTAAATAATACCTATTGCTAGAGGCCGTCTGTGAGTCGTCACATCACCATTAATAACCTAACCTAACCTAACCACGTCAGTACTTAAAGTTTAATAATAATAAAAGAACTCTGCTATTTAGCCATTTCGGGATTGTCGATTATTTTTACAGATGACACTTCTATAACTATATATGTGTATGGCGATTCATGGGAGGAGGCCTACGATATTAAGATTTTTAGTTAATTGTTTAAAATATCTATGTTTTGAATTTATAATTATTTTCTTACGCTAATATGTACGATATCTCAAAGTAACAACTATGATTGTTCTTGCTACACTTATTTTGTAAGTTTTTTTTTTAATTAGAGTTAATTTTCTATTTCATTATAAAATCAATATCATAACTGCCTGTTCCCATTTGTCGCTCCAACAAAATGTCATATGCTGGGCAAAAACTTTATATTGAGCTGTTTCGATCTACCCGGCAACACCAAATATTTTTTTTAATTGGAAATATTGTTCTGCCATCCGATGACAAAATCTGATAAAAAATTGGAAACATTGGGAATAGTGGCTTCTTACTTGATATCTACTATATAAATTAAAGTCGGGTTAGTGCGAACACTTATAACTCGAGATCGGCTCAACAGAATCTTCTGATGTTTGATTTATTGGATTCTTCTCCGCTCCGGATAACAGAATAACTACCTAATAAAATGTTTAAAAACTGGACAAGAAATGATGTAAAATACAATATTTAAGTTTGTACGGAACGGTTGCCTATGACGCGCCACAACGCCATCGCGGGTAGTTCCCTCTCATTCTCGCATACGCTCCTACAGTAGCCCATCCCACTTACTTCACCGCATCGATTCGAACGTTAGAAAATTTTCAAACAAAGTCAACAATATTATCGGGCACGCCACATTTGTGTTGGTAATAGGCGAGGTAGGGTGTGTGCGCGAGCGCATTATTTTCAAGTTCTTCCCGCCAGAGCTTTGAATACGAATGAAATATGGATGTTTCAGAAATAGTTTAATGTTATTATTTTATAAGCTTAACTCGATCGAATTAATTTTGTATTGTTTTACGGGGGTGCAGTGCACATTGTGTACATATTAACGGGCCACTTCGGCTGGACTGATTTTCATGGTTTTTGATTTGTTGTATTCGTCTCCGTCCCGAATAGGCTACAAGCTATTAAAAAAATGAAAAATTGATAAGGAATAAAAAATATTAAGAAAATAAAATACCCATACATTTTGTATGGAACGGTTATTCCTTTCTGTGATAAATTTCTTGACAGCGCTATTTTATTTACGTAGGTAACCATTAAGTATCGAAACAAACATAGGTACCAATACCAATCAAGATAGGTACACAATCTTATATATAAAAATGGAGAGCTATTTCGCGTGGTCATCGGATGGCGCCTTAACGGCTGGACCGATTTCGCTAATTCTTTTTTGTCGTGTAGGCTTTTATCAGGAGAGTATCCTTTTAGAAGAAAAAAATTAAGAAAAATCCATAGAAAATTAGATGATTTAAGAAAACTATAAAAATGGAGAGCTATTTCCCAATGTCAACGCATCGCGCCTAAACGGCTGTACCGATTTCGCTAATTAATTTTTTTGTCGTGTAGGCTCTTACCAGAAAAAGATTGATTTAGAAGAAAAAAATAAGAAAAGTGCATGGACAGAAAAATAAAGAAAACTATAACAATGGAGAGCTATTTCCCGATGTCATCGCATCACGCCTAAACGGCTGGATCGATTTCGCTAATTCTTTTTTTGTCGTGTAGGCTTTTATCCGGAGAAGGTTGAAATAGAAAAAAGTGCATGGAAAATTAGAAAATTATTGAAAACACAAAAAGTAGGTAATCTTTTTAGTACTTTTTGCAAAATAATTTGGTCTACTTTTGAATTTTAATTAATTAACATTTGAAAGAACTGTCAGTGGATTGATTGTTGTTGCGATTGATAGAAGGCGAATGTAAAATATATCGTATGAAAAAGATTGATTGGATAAGCCATATTATATTCATTGCAGTTAATTTTTATAAGAAGTTTTGGTAAGTTAAAATACAAGGAATACCTACATTATTGTAATGAAGCGTAAGGAGTTTCGAAAATTTTCTTTATTTACAGAGATTTTTTAAACCGTCAGCAAACAAAATCGTATACATAACATTGCTATTAAGGAGTTGTACTTAATTGAAGTTCATTTTATAAGGAGTTTAGGTAAGTTTTAACACAATGAATACATGATTAGGTATAATGAAGAACAAGTAGAATATTTTTTTGTTTGTTTACAGAGATTTATAAAACCACCAGTAAACTGAATTGTTTACATGATTGACAACGAATACTGATTATAAACTTAATTGAAAAAAAAAACAAACTAAAACATCTTCAAAAGAAGGAAATTGGCTGGGAGAAGGGTTGGCGGTGCACTAAGACCTCTAAGAAGGTCTCTCTTTAATCCACAGTTGATGCACAATGCAATCCTGATACCATCCCTGATTTATGGGAGTGAAACTTGGACATGGACGAACAATTTGGAAGTTGGAATAAATGCTGTGGAAATGAGATCACTGCGTAGGATATGCGGAAAGAGACTGATTGATAAGATGAAGAATGATAATATTAGAAAGGAATGTGGAGTGGATGTTAGTGTAGTGACTAGAATGAAAGTGAATAAAGAAAGGAGGTTCGGGCATGTAAAGAAAATGAACGAAGAGAGAATGACGAAAGGGATATATGAATCTGAAAGAATAGGTGCACGCAGACGAGGTCGACCTCGAATGACATCGTCCGACCATATCAGTGCAGTCTTACAGGAGGGCCAAGTCAGGAGCAAAAGGAATAGAAGAGCATGTATGCGGAATGTTATGCGTTTGGAGGAAGCGAATGAGTTTGGATTGGAAAGAATGGAAGTCCATACTATCTGCCTACGTCCTTCGGGAATCAGCATGATGGGTAAAAAAACCATTGACACCTCAATGCGTATTTTGAATCGGTACGGAGATATTCCTTATCGTAATTTGATCAATCAATCAATATTATTTTAACTGGAAAAATAACTATTAAAATATCGAATATAATGACAAACCTAAATTCTTTTTTTACATATTAACATCAAATAAATCAAAATTAAAACTCACTTTGAACTGCATTCAGGAGCAAGATGAAGCAATAAGAACTCTCCATTGCACTCGATCTTGCGCAATGATGACTTCCCCCCCACCATATTAACATAGGTTAAAAGTTTTTGATGAAAAAATAAACTCAGACCCAATGAATGCAGCGTGGTATGTAGCTTTCGCTAATGCCTATAAATAGTCAATCGTATTAAATAACTAAAAAAAACGAATTTGAGCTCTGTTGCATAAAACCATAAAACCCATATTATTTATTTCGATACAAGGTTCGACGGGTCAGCTAGTAGCCTTATAATTCATTCTTAACGTAGCCATTATTTTAGAGAAACGAATTGCTAAGTAAATTTCAACAAATTATTAAAATTAATCATTTGTTGGGACTTTTGGAGAGGGATAACCTCTCTTTAATTGAAATAATAATATTAGGATATTTTGACCAGGAATAGACGTTTTGCCTACAAAATTTTATAAAAATAGCTTAGCGTAGTTCGTTTATAAGATGGCTTACCGTATAATCCATGCAAATGGCTATCAGACACAAATTGGGCGATGTGAATAATAGGTATAAGATTTAGGAACCTATTTGAAAAAAAAACTAGAACATTCTTTTACGAAATATTTCAGATGACTCGAACATCTTGCCTTTTTATCATTTTATTAACAACGTAATATAATCATTCTTCTTCTTTCAACGTGGCAATCCACTCTCGGGAGAGTGATCTATAATATAATCATTACCATTATTAAAAAATATTTAAATGAAACATATTGACTCGAATACAAAGGTATTCAAAGCCCTAAAGTATTTTAATTTTCCCAAGATTAAAAAATCCTTAATCCGAATAAGTACTTGTTATTATTATTATTTGAGATCATAAAATTGGAAAAGGGCGAAGGGAGAGAATGGAAAGTTATAAAATTTCGTATATGATAAAGGCGCTTATAAACCGTGCGATTTACCACAAATTTTATTTTTAATGCGCTCTCGTTTTTATTATTGAAGGTAGGTACAACCCTTTTTTTATTTTGAGGCTGTATTTTTATGATAATTTTTTATTCGTAAAAAAAAACTGGACCGCATCTCCCAGAAGGAGAGGGTATAAACTTATTGTTGTTGTATCAGTCGTATCATAAAAATATAAAGTAAGCACAAAGTTTTAAAGTTTTATACAATACCTTATTATTCTTCTTTTACTTCTATCCATACCAATAATATTTTTTTAACGAGTGTAAGGCGCTTCACACTGAGCGTCAGTGTCTAAGCATAAACCTATCGTTATAAACACATGCAATGGTTTCTTAGAAAAACGGACTCGATATCATTTAACAACCGTCATACCTACATTGAAATATCTAAGTTTCATTTCAGTGCGTGTCTTGTTTACTGCGGTATCCAAGCTACGCAAAATGAGAGTACCTACGGATACTGCTTACACTGTCGTTTTCAATATTTTACTGTCGGCAGTGAAAGAGATAAACTCAGAATGCTTTGTACTTGTCTAAAAAAATGCTGCGTTACTAATGTTACGGCAGCTTATTTTAAGGAAAATTAAGCATTAAAACTAGAAAAATATGAGAACGTAAACGTTCAAACGAGTCCACATACTAGGCGTATCGTTTAATTCAAGATTTTTAGAGGGAGAGAAAGCGGGATCATAGTAACTCTTGGTGTGGAGCATAAGATCCTATTATACATATATACGGGGATTGATATGATCTCACTTAGGTATTGATTCGGGGTTGATATAATCTCAAAGGATTGTTAAGGCTCAAAATAAGGTTAAAAAACATCCTAAGTATCGTTTTTTTAATGACAACATAATATAATATTTAGTCTTCTTATTAAAAATATAATATGAACAAAATTACATTTAATCTACTGATCCGCGACTTTGTATAAATACTAATACGGATTTATGAAACGCAAATATTGAACAATTTGAGATCATGTCGTATCGAATTTGGGACAAAATAAATCTTTAAGTGACATAATACGAAATACGGAATGAAAAATTCGTCTCTCTGAAGCAATACGCCACACACACTTTATATTCTCTTCAACAATTTTTATCACCAGGATACAATATCAGAGGCGAACTCTTTCACAGACCATAAACCTCAACCTTTTGTTACGAGTCGAGTAATTTATGACAATATTATAGATCACTTTTTCATCTTTTCATCATTTTTAAAAGGGTGTGTTATAATTTACATAACTATTATGCAGACTTTTTACATAACCTTAAATGGGGATTTTATGGATATTGAAGAGGATTATACTTAATTTTTTTGCAAAAAAGATTCACTTTGAAAAAAAAAAAAAAACAAACAAAAGTAAAGTAGAATCATAGACCCTTAATGTTAGTATTTTTGATCGGTCGGAAGCGTTCAAAGTGTGGGCACATCTCTACGGAAACTCTGAACGAAGTTGAGGATGATGATCCTGGATAAGCAATCTTACTTTTTGGAACAGCAATTTTCATCTTTATGATCACGCTTGTCAATATTGTACGTCAAATCTCGTCATTCAACCCGTTTCCCATCCTATCCCAGTCTTTGGCCGCCTCTTTAAGTCCAACACTCTATCTCTTATCTAAGTGTTTTTTCTCGCTGTCCTCCATACGTCCAGTCAGGTTTGAAACCTCTCAAGGTTACTGTCGTGCTCATATCCAAAATATTAGAGACAGTAATATCGTTGCTTGATTTGAAATTTACATTCATATTATTCAATTTACCAGAAATTTTATTACCAAGTTTAAATTTGGTGATCAAAAGTAAAAACTAGTAGATTCTTTTTCTTTCTCAACCTTCCCTCCAATGCTGGATGTCGGTCTCTTTTAAACTTTTCCAGCATTTTCTATTTTCCGCTCTCGACCAGTTTCTCCTCGATTCTGGAATCAAACCGTCCACCCATCTTTTTGGGGTCTTCCGATTGGCCTCTCATTCTCATGAGGTTCCATTTAAATTCTGGGTAACCCAGTAGATTATACGAACATCTGGACTCATTTAATTCGCTGCATTCAGTGGCTTATCTTTTTTCATAGATAATTTTGTTTTTTTATACTTAACTTTCCCTGCTCTGAGGTCATCAACACCGTCTTCTCTCAACTCCCATTAAGCCAACGTGTATAAATTCAATACCACGATATATTTTTATATCATCATTCTTTGCAATGAATCTTTCCATATACTCTTCGTTACAAGTTCGTAAAGAAAAATAAAAATTTATTTTTATAAGAATGTTTCAATATCGAGGTAAATCCCTTACGGCATAGTTGAGTTATTTCTTGCGAATAATAAAATATTGAAAAGTTCACAAACTATAAGAGGCTGTATATTATAGGAATAAGAAGATATGTACATATTATATTGAAGTGGTTGGTAGACCAGCGGTTACGACGCCGGCTTTTGTACTGTTTCGTTCGGAGGTCGTTGGTTCGATCCCAGATGCCGACCATCTTCCTCTTTCACGACACAAGCTTTAAGAAGCTTACTGTGAAAGAGTCAAAGAGTGTATTTGTGTTCACTTTAAGTGAGCACAGATTCATTTAAAAAAAAGACTTATTAAGGAAATAAAAAAAGAAAAAAAAACAAAAAAATACTTCCGTTCTGTTTAAATATTTAAACATTATTATGAAAGAAATGGTCTGTTTTCCTACGGAAAAATTAAAAATCCCCCTTATTGTTTTAGAAAGAGAAACAAATAATCACAAATAAACTATATTATGCATCTTTGAAATAATTTTTTACAAAATCTACAGTTTTCTGAAGGTCTTCTGACAAGAAGTATGTACTCACAAAGTTATTTCGTCACACCGTAAGATAAATACCTCAATGGTAGTCTGAAGGCAAAATTATCACATAAATGATCCTAAGAGCCTGCAGTCAGGTATTAGAGTGACGGAAGACATAGAAAAATACCGTATAAGAAACGTAGAGTTTACATTATGTTTATAACTACATTTTGAATTGAAATTTAAGCAGCATTCATGCTCTTTTTACCATCCTTGATATGAAGTTCATAAAGGTACTGATTATGAACGTAATTAATTGTTGGTCAAATAGGTAGATGATAAATGTATCCTTTTACAAACTCGAATTTAATATTCATAGAGCAATAAAACGATGAAAAATTTGTCTTAAGTTTTGAAGAATACATCTCCATATCGAGTCTTTCATACAGGATAATTTCCCTTCTTTGTGGAATAAGCTTATTGTACTCGCATCTCAAATCACAACAGTTACTTTGAAGACGCACGAACAAACTTCTCCTATTCACAATGCAATCGGCTCGTATGAATTTACTTTGTTCTTCATATTTCTTATGTCATGTTTACGTTCATGTGTCGTGTGTGGAATATGTTCGTAAAACGAGTAGCACCATTGATGGCTTATGGGTTTCACAACACACTAAACTGTATTATAGAAAGTTTACAATTTCCTATGCACCACCACATCCCGGTATAAAACCGCAGCAAATTTGCAGCTTTTAAGAGTATAGGAACCTACAATTTATAGTAGATGTATTCCAGTCCATATAAGCTTGAGAATTAGGTACTTATCAATTTAAAAAAAAAAAAAACATTATTTTTGATATGGGGGACCAGATATATCTGTATAGAACATTGATGTATGACGATTTCGTAGTTTTCGTACGTATTTAAAAAGTTTTCCATGGAAAAGTTATTAATTATGTAGCTTGTTTATTCATTTGTAAGAAATCGCTGGTCGTTCTGGATTGATCATCAAATTTAAGAAACATAAAATATGGAATAATTAAGTTTTCGGTTATGAATAAATTAATTTGAAGCATATTATTATAATTTAGGTATCTATTTCTATAGGTACCGAAATAGTCATCAAAGGTGTTGAAGAGTGCCAATTATGTAATTAAAGACCTTCCTTCATGACATATAAACGCAAACGTATCAGAATATAGGGTCAGAACGAGAGCTATGTTAGATCAAGTGTGTTGCTACATTATTTCCCTGGCTCGGGTAATCCTTGTCTAGGGGTAGATGGGGCATAATCCTTGTGTCGAGGAAATGACTAAGAATGCAGTTTATGGTAAAAATATCAAGTTTATTACACTACTTACATAATTAGAAATTGCCAAAACTTAAAATTAAAAACCATTAAAACTAATATTAGAATTATCCGAATCATTTATTTTCACAATCCGCGCGGTAACAGTCCATATTATTAATGTCCATTAAAATCACATAAAAGTCTTTGCGCAACACTAATTTAATAAATAACAATAGTTCTAAAGTCGAAATCCACGCACACGCACGTGGAGGAGGATAAATCCTCCTCTCTCCTCCACCAAAATGGTTTGGTCGTCACCCCATTATAATATAGTCGTTTTATACTTCGTTCTAAAATTCCACTTCCTCGCAACGCACACTGAAACGATCTGCCCGACCTGCGCGTCACCGCTGCCCTCCGCCAAGCTTGCTACCCCCGCATCCCTGTGACCTCCACCCCTATTGATCTTGAGGGTGGCAGGTAGGTATATACGAGGTGCTGCAGATGCTTCAGCAGGCAAAAAAATATCGTTACATTCACCCCTCCTGTCCCGTAAAGAAGGTTTGAGAGGCAATGTCTCTTAAAGCTTCGCAGGTCAAATCCAACGCAGGATGAAACAGCCTGAACGCGCAGAGTTCTGATGCGTGCTGATGTTGACGAAGTAAATATCCAGAAACACTGTTCAATGATTATTAAGCAGGACATTTGTTACAAAGTAAAGGTTTATTTTTTTTATTTATTTCACTCGCGGAAAACAGGCCATAACTGAGTAATATTCGAGCTATTCTCAGTTTAATCACATTTTTAAACACTGCACTGTTATTCGAAATCATTTTATTATATTAAACATTTCTGTTAAATTTAATAATATTTAATATAACTTATTATAAAAAATATTCTATACTTATACAAAATAAATTAGTTAAAAATTACTTAAAGCTAAAAGGGTGTTGTTCAGGATATGTTGCGTCGACATGGACTGCATCAACAGTACATATCTATTTGTGGAGGAACTCTCGCCACCAGCATGCCTAATATATCCCAACACATAATTACAAACGAATTAAACTTAAAAAACGATTATTAAATATCTACATACTGATTTCATAAACAAAGACTATTGATGTCCATCTTTAAACAAGCCTGGACGCCAAAACTTTGAATACGAATGCTCAGATTACACACTTAGAATAACATAAGGTGATGTCCTATACTACTGTTACGTTAACCCAGGTAACCGATAGGACGCCACAATAAAATGTAAAATTTCCTGTGCAGAGGCAACAGGCTCACTAGCTCTAGGCTAGGCTAAACCATTCATAACCACGATATCGTTCAATACCCACAATTCATCGTTAATTCGAGACTCTCTTCATTAGAGTCAAATCATAATATAGCAATCTCATATTGCCAGAAAATCTCACACAACGCTTATCACGTCACTGTCGCGGAAGTCACAAAAAGAACTCATCTTTGATCATCTGCCCGTCGCATGATTATTGTTCTTCATACATACCAGGATTCATAAAATTCTACTCATTCACACTCACAATCAACACAGTGATCAGCTATGGGTTCATCATTCAACTCTCTTTCAAACACTGTAACATTCATCAAAATTAAAAACTGCATACTCGGACTAAGATCAACAAGACTCATTTTTTCCACATTCCACAATAGTTCAACATCGCAAAATATCACTCAATGCGATATTTGGTCCGTGACCTTAGCGTACATGGACGGCAATCCTTCAACAGATTCGCCCACATCATCAGCTCCAAAATCAAAAATATAACAAAGCATCTAAATGACACGATAGCTCGCATCTATAGCAAATCTAAGAGACGCCCCGAACCATACAATGTGTACAGCTGGGCGCGTAAACAAATCTTCATACTTCACACTTCTTAAAACAGCTGATGTTTCAACATTCCAGTCATACTAGACCAGGTCAATAAAAATCGAAAGTAAAAAAAAAGGATATTCAAACAGTCGTAACACACAAGTGCATACAATCAAAACAAAATAAAAAAAGTCAAAAAAGATTCACCACAACTCGTAAAACAGTTTGGTCCCTTATACCTGGGTCAATGTGTCACTAGGAGCAAGTACAAAATGGGGACTCTGAAACATCTGGCGTCAACCATACTTTCAGAATTACGGTTGCCAGAGCGTGGGACACATAAAAAAACTGTGATTCCAGGAATCACTATAATAGGATTGGGCACGCGTCATTAGGAACTGCAATGGCAGAACATTGCATTATTTAATAAAATTTGAAACTACTAATAATTATGAATTATTAATACTAATCTATAAAATAAAATAAACTATAAAATAAAAAATATAAAATTGTAAAACTTCTGAATCTATGAAAAATCGTAATTAAAAATTTGCAATACTTTAAATTAAATTAAACTCTCAAAATCTAAATTTAAGCTGTTCAAAAATTTCTTAAATTCTAAAAAGCAAAAAAAATCTTAAGTTTAAAACTGCATCCCCAGTCAAATCTCTAACAAAAGGATCCCGGACATGAGCTCCCACTTTGCTACATTATTTCCCTGGCTCGGGTAATCCTTGTCTAGGGGTAGATGGGGCATAATCCTTGTGTCGAGGAAATGACTAAGAATGCAGTTTATGGTAAAAATATCAAGTTTATTACACTACTTACATAATTAGAAATTGCCAAAACTTAAAATTAAAAACCATTAAAACTAATATTAGAATTATCCGAATCATTTATTTTCACAATCCGCGCGGTAACAGTCCATATTATTAATGTCCATTAAAATCACATAAAAGTCTTTGCGCAACACTAATTTAATAAATAACAATAGTTCTAAAGTCGAAATCCACGCACACGCACGTGGAGGAGGATAAATCCTCCTCTCTCCTCCACCAAAATGGTTTGGTCGTCACCCCATTATAATATAGTCGTTTTATACTTCGTTCTAAAATTCCACTTCCTCGCAACGCACACTGAAACGATCTGCCCGACCTGCGCGTCACCGCTGCCCTCCGCCAAGCTTGCTACCCCCGCATCCCTGTGACCTCCACCCCTATTGATCTTGAGGGTGGCAGGTAGGTATATACGAGGTGCTGCAGATGCTTCAGCAGGCAAAAAAATATCGTTACAGTGTGAAGTCTTCTGAGTTGCTCATATGAATCGACTTCGAAAAGAACCCTTTAAGAAAAATACACGTTCTAAAAGACTATAACAATTTTTTAAATTTGGGAGATCTGACATCTTTTTTTTTTACTGGCAACTCTACAAAGTGACAATACTGAAAAACAGTTCGTGAAAGAAAAATGCACAATAGCGAGATTTAAGTCTTTCTAAAGCAGTTCAAGCATCATAAAACCCTAATAATCTACTGGTGAGCATTTCTGTCAAGTTTTTTTTTTTAAATATAACTCGGAATAAATCCAGAAACAGAACATTTTGCTCAGACAAGGTGACAGTTCTCTTGTCTCTTTTACACCTACGAAATCTCCAGTAAGCGGCAGAGAGAGATGCACAATAGTGGCGGGAATAAAAAAACGCATCTTAAGTCTTTTTGGAGTTCAAAAATCCATAATTACAACCTATTTTAGTGCACAAATGTATCAATCTTACATCATCTTGATCACGGGGTGAACGTCGGCTGATTTTTCGGATGCCGATAATATATCGTCGGGTCCGTAGAAAAAATGCCTATGTGACTTTTGTCCATTTTACAGGAGAGCAGTTTAAAGATTCCAATACACATTTTTTGAGATTCCTTCATATCTATTTGAGATATATTCTTCAAACTTAAAATTTGTAATAGAAATAAAACTATTTAATATTAAGCATCTTAAAAAATTCCCTAACGTGTATACTTTTCTAGAAAAATCACATAGGCAGTTATTCTAGGGAAATTTTTCAGCCTATGTGAAGATGTTCCTTTTTTCTACGGACTTCGTCTCGTAAATCTCGTTCCTATGTTACGACGTACCTTTATTCTACGGAAATATTTGTTTATTTGTTCAGTCCTATGTACAACAATCATGGTTTTCATTAAAATAAACATAAAATATCGTACTTTCAATAATACTCACATTATGATTTGGTTATTTTTTATTAAACGCGCATATAAAATAGCAAAAAATATATATGTATTCAAATAAAATGATGCAACACATAATATATAGCATATCACTTTTATAAGCATGTTATTTTTTGAAAAATATCAGGATTTAAATGTGTGTTAATCTTAGAAAAGTCTTCTTCTTCTTTTTTTGGAACCTGGTGATCTGTTGTTTTGTTTAGATAACCCCTTCGCGGATATAGACTACCTAATAGATGGGTTTCTACATTTTCAAAAGGTAAAATATTATAAATAAATAAATATAAATTACTCAATTGTGAGTGGAATTGCAGAAATTAAAAAAAAAATATAATAAAGTTAACACGAGAACCATTAAAGATAAAAACGTATTATAAATGGAGGTACAAGTAACAAGTATATTTTCCTCGATGCTATCCAATGGATATGAATGGTGGAATACCAGTTATGGTACCAGTAATGCTTTCAGGATGTCAAACACAAGTTATTTTTTTATTAATAATACAATAAATAAATATATTGCATTAATTATGGGCTTATTCCTGAATTATAAATGCTGGTGAGTTCTTTAAATTTATCTTTGAATTGCTGTATTAGCTGAGAACATGCATCAGATAAAGAAATTATAAAATAAAGTGTCTTTTTCGTGTATGGTTTTTTATGCTAATTTCAGATTTAAGGACATATTCATAATTACTTATGATTATGCCTGGGTTCAAAAAATGTTTCTAGCTATTATCGTTATATATACTTTCAAGTTGTAATTAATATTTTAAATGTATGGAATCTAATTATTCTCTTTCTGTTCATACAGTGTACATATTTGGTCCATTTTATAAGATTTTTTTTTATTTCTGGTGTTAAGTATCTACTTTATCTGCATATGATTCTGAAAAACATAGGCATTTATATTTAATTACTGAATCTACACCTTTTGCTTTTGGAAAGGGTGATTTGGCACACTGCTTTCAACAGGAATGAGGACTCATGGTGAAAACTATTACCTCATCGTTATGATATTGGAAGGAAAACAATAAAGTATATGACTTAAGTCATAACTCTTTGGAACCTTATTTACTAAAGAATCACGTCATATTAACATCAGCAACACTCTAAATTACATACTTCTTGTTTCACAAAGCTTTTCCACATGAAATGTCCTTTTGATGAATCCTTTTGCATATTTACAAATTTTGTAAGTATTGTATGTTAACATTAAGGTTTAAAGCTATGTTCGCGTAGATAGTTTACAATTGAGATGCAATATATTATCTAAGTACTCTTATTTAATCAGTGATGTGCTTAATTTAGATTTTCTCCTCCATAGGATATTTTTATTTTGGTGTTTCTGCACCATTTATGAAAGCTAGCATTTATATGGAAACTATTTTAGTGTTTAGATTTGAATTAATTCTAACGATTATTTGATACATCAGTCACTGTACAAATTAAACATTTCCAGACTGCTAATACTTCTTATACTTATTCGAATAAAATATGATGTAATTTTTTTATTAAATTGTGTTTCCAACAGGATTTATGTATTTATAGGACCAGTTGTAATTTCACAATAATATACTCATATTATTTTTCTACTTCTGATGCATTTTTCAAGCCCTAGTTTTAGGTATTGTTTATATTTCAAGCATTTTAAATAGATTTAGCTTTTCGTGGAATGTTTTAAGAAATATTTATTTTAAAATAACATATTAAAAAAAAGAAACAAAACGTATAACATTAAATTTAATTAAAATTATTAAAGTGTCTTAAAAACTACCACGTATTCATACAAATTAACTTAGGCTTATGTTAGTACCTTTTTATGAACCGTATATATATTCAAATGTATTTAGTAGCTTAATGGCACATATTTACGAAATTTTAGTTGCAGCATCATACGAGTGATTTGTTTCATAAAATATTGTATATAAATTATAAAATATATTAAATGCGTTTGAATTTGTAAAAAAAAGTTTATCTCAATGAAACACCCCACCAATATACAAGTTTTAATATAAAAACATTCTTAAAAATATATATAATAACGGAAATAGTTAGTAGAAAAAAGGTGTATGTTAAAATGTGTCCGTAGAAAAAAGGTCGTTATGAAGATAGGACTATGAAAATGGAAAACAATTCCGTAGAACAAAGGTACATCTACACATTGGGTAGTGGGGTATCCCTAGAAAAACGGGTCATCTGCACTTAGGGCATAAAAATTGCAAAAAATATATAATTCTCCAGCGGTAAAAATATTACGATATTTTCACTCAAAATAATGAATACAACTCAAAAAAGGTGGATAACGATGTTTTTAAAAAATACACATTTTAATCATCCTATGTGCACAACGGAAGTTTTTGAATGGAATATTGTTAAAATAAATTATAACTTCACAAATTTTGGTTAAATTTTAATTATTTTAAATAGTTTATAAAATAATGTTTAATTTCTACTTCTCCAATCAATTTTTATCTTGATTCTCATCTGAAGTTAATAATTATCTATACTTTAGTCGGTTTCGCTGAACCAATCCTTTGTACCAAAATACTATTCATAAGACATTTATAATACAAATATTGTTTTCTTTTATATCTTAAAATATCGCAAGTGTAACTAACATTGTAAACTCTGATAAATATTTAAAAAAATGTGGATACAAAACAAGTTTGCGTTAAAAAGATTCATGAGAAATATATGAGCGTTCGCATCGTGTAGACTCCGACGAACAAGTGCGCATGTGTACATGGGTCGTACAGTTATGCATCGTTGGTATGAAAATGAGCACAGTAAAACTGCTTAAGTGCACATGTCACTTTTTTCATCGGAGATTTTTTCACATAGGACGTTTTATAAAAAAATATCTCAGAAACTATTAGTGATAGAAAAAAACTAAAAATACAGTTTTGTAGAGCTTTTAATACTAAATTAAACTGCATTAAAAACTCATTTTCGACCTATGATCACATGGACCTTTTTTCTACGGGCACGGCGATATATAACCTCAACACTTGCGCACAGAGTCGGCGGAACGACAAACAACACAAACCAGGAGCCCTGCGGTACAGAATATTGGAAATCTCCCGAGAAACACCTGTTCTTCAGGACTACCAAAGTTTATCGTATATTTAGAGCTGACTTGGAAGGACTACAAACATCGATAACATCAACCGCTAAAATTTACTTGACAGCTGAAACATCAACAACGACGAATAGCCCGGAGTGCCAACACGGCCGCACTAAAATAGTTTTGCCAACCTGGAGATTACAACCTGACTGAAACCATAGATAAACTTATGTACCTACTGAAAAATATTTTTATTCACTCCAATAATCAGTTCTTTTTTCTGATTGTTTTTTATTATATAGCATTCTCTGACTGACCTTACACATTGATAACTAATAATGCCCGAAAACATGTGCAAGGCGTGTAAGGGTGGTGTTGATGGTGTGGATACTATAAAATGTAGCGCATGCGGCGATCTATATCATCACCTCTGTGTTCAATACAACGGCGAATCAAGATCGTCCAAAAGAAAGTGGAGGTGTCACGAATGCCTCTCTCGACCTGCCAACGGAGACAACACACCAGTGCGTGGTCTGGTGTCGAACACGCCATCAGAAACTAAGCACGATAGTGGTGGCCTCCTAACTGAGATAGGGAGGGGGATCAGAGAGCAGATCAGGAATGCCTTACTCTCTGAACTTGGCATCTTCAGACAAGAGATGGCACTTAACAATGAGAAACTTATGAAGATTGTGGAAAGTCAGGCCGCAATTATTAGTGAAAAATTGAAAGTGATCGAGACAATTAAAAAGGAAAACGACGAACTGCGTAGCAGAGTCTCGATCTTGGAAACTAAGTGTGACCCACTCTTACTAGCTGACGAGATAGAAGACAGAGTCAGCAGGGCGAAAAACATAATAATCTGTAACTTGGAAGAGAGTGCTAATGTCATTGACGACGGAAGAAAGGTGGCCGCACTGCTCAGTGGGCTTGACCCTGCAATTACTACAGAAAATATTGGTTGCATTCGCCTGGGAAAAATCGGTGGTACCAAACCACGACCTCTCAAAGTGTCGTTAAATTCTTCTGAGCGAGCAATATCAATTGTCAAGGGTCGAAGAAGGCTGGCTGGCAATCTCCGTGTATATCCAGATCGCACAGTCATGCAGAGGCAGCATATGTCAGATCTGCGCAACCAACTGTTGGAGAGAAAGGCGAAAGGAGAAACTGACGTCTATATTAAGTATTCTCGGGGTAAGCCTGTTATCGCGAGGATAGAGGCTTCAGGAGGCAAGATGCATGCTACCAAATATAATTATTCATCGGATACTCCGTCTGGGTGATGAATTCAGCGAATCTACCGAGTTGCGTATTTTCGAATATTGTTTAATCAAATAGTTGGTGATTGATTGTTTATTATTTGATCATATATGTTGTGTTTTATTTGATTTTCTATATTGTGTGTTTTTTTTTTTTATTCTTTTTGAGGTCATTTTACTTCGCTCCACTTAATTGTACCCGATTCATCCACAATCTCTCATCCTCCTTTTCTTTTTTAAAAGCGATAATGTGATTTCGTTTCGTTTTATTTGTTTGTTTCGACTGTCTTTTCTATTAATATTATCAATGCTATTTTTTTTTTTGATTTAATTTTATTTCATGGATTTTTTTTATTCTCTCAAGCCCCATCATCATCATTTCGAATGTGTTATTTTTTGTGACTGCTTTTTATGTGTGATTTAACTTGATTTCATTCTTATCCAATGTTATATTCTGCACCTGCTTTGTTTTTGTTTGATTACCTTGAAACTTATGTTTATTTATAGTGTTTTTATATTAACCTTCATCCTGATAATCACTTATTTACAAGAAAAACAAGTAGGTGTATATTTGTGTATGCTCTAAAACTTGATATGAATAGGTGCATAATTGATTTTTATTTTATTAAATATTTTATATTTGATGTTCTAACGTTTATTTGGTTTGAATTGGTATATTGAAACCCGTGATCTATTCTATTAATCTCTGTTCTATATAATGTTAAATTAAAATTTTGTTTTTAATTTTCTAACATCAAATTATTCATTTGTGTTTCTTACTTGTTCTGTTTTTTTTGTTTATGTATGTACTATGATAGTCTGTTATTTACCTTTAACAATTTTATGAAGTTATCTTATTCTATTCCGAATATTGTAATTAATTTCCATATTTCTTTGACATGGCTTTGTGTTTTTTGTTGTTCTCTGTTCGTTTATTTAATTTAACCTTATTTTTTTATTGTTTTGGATTTATATATGTACATATATATTTTCTCTTCTGATTTTCCTGTTTTATATCTTTTTTTTTATTAGTCTATCTGGACTTTTTAAATTTTGTTTTTTTAAATTCCTTACATTTTGTACTTGTTTAATGTTTTTTTTCTATGCAATTGCAGCTGTTAAGTAATTTTACGTGGTTTGATATGGCATTTTTATATAGCCATACTAAATGTATTTATTTGCTTTATATGCTATATATTTTACCTTACTTTGATCTACTATGATTCTTTTAAAGTTATATTTTTCTGTTTTGATTTTTCTTATACAATCATCTCTCTTATACAGTGTTACTTTGAAATATCTTATGTGTATTGGTTTGATTATCGCTTACTTTTTTTGTATAATTGTGTGTTGCTGTAAATCTATTATAATTATTATTTGTTAAAAGGCACATGTGTGCCGTGTACTAATTAAATAAATAAATAGGGACCTTATTTGCTCATTGAAGTAGGTATGCAATGTTTTTTAGATGTAACAAATATACGGAATTAAAATTTTGAGAACACCGTAAGAATGGTTATTTCAATGAGACTGTTCTTTTAATGAGCCTTCCCGTCCAATTCTGGACGAAGGCTTTCAACATTTCCGTACTCAATTAAGTTGCCCATCTTGGTAGCCTTCCCACGCTCTTTTTACATGTTTAAGATTTCCAGGTTCAAGGAAATCTTACCCCTTTGAACCACTTTTATTCTGAATTTCTAGCCGTATGTTATATCTACAATAATTTGAGAGATATCCCATCTCTCATTGCGCGATATCCAAAACATTACTTCCGTTGAAACTTTTGAATAGAAAATAATTAGAAAAAAAACTTACTTGTTGTAAAAGAATGGTCCCACCAATCTGTCTTGCAGAGATATGCCTTGAGGTCTGTGGCAGTGCGACCCACTATGACAATAGGTGGAGCCACTAATGTGCGGATGACCAGGAAGACGCTGAAGACAGCCACGATCACACCAAGCCTTTTCAACAGGTTGAAGTCTGTGATCTTAACGGCCTTAGCAGATCTCACACGGAATATAACGGATATTCTGAAAAGAATAAATATAATACATTTAGTGAATAATAATAATACTACATCAAGGAATGGTTGCAGAGGGTGGATTTATTTTATATCTAACTGATTTATGTTATGTGTAAATAGTCAAGTGTTTGTATAGTTTGTGCCTACATAATTACAAGTTATTTGTTATTATTATTTCGAATTTGTAAGTATCTAGATATGTATATAAAAGTGAACACGTCGACAAGTCTTCTGTTGAGACTTGGCGTGACACAATAGTTTAATTGTGTATTGTATTATCTTGAATTAGTAAATACCAAATTTCAAAAATTTCTAAAAAATTAGTTTTCATAAGTTATAATTCGAAAAATTCCCTTTCAATAATAATTATTTGGCAATATCTCATGATTGAAGAAGGTTTTGGTATGCACTTTGGAGGAGAACGGATTCTTCCAGACTGCCCCACATGGAATCGCACGGCCAAACCCATGAAAGACGGCTTCCAGGCAGACCACCAAAGAGGTGGAAGGAGAGTTGGGAGTCGACCTCGCAGGATCTTAACCCCACCTCTTGAATTACAGGTCACATGGCCTTGTGATGATACTAGAAAAACACAGCAATCCTTTATTCAACTGAATGTAAAGAAGGTATTCTTTATTATATTGTTTGAATGAAATTTTATGCCTGAAAATGTATTTTTATATCATCTGTTTGACCCTGGGACACTGTTTTCTTTCACTCTAAAGGAGATCTTAAGAAAGTTATGAGCAAAGAAAAGCGGATGATTAAAAAAGGAGAGAGAAAAAATGCTTAGGATATCATATATTATTTGCTAGCCGATATTTATAAGTCCACTCTTTAATAAATGGTTAGAAATGATTCGAAAGATAAAGATATTTCAAGGCTAAGGACTTACATACTATGTTGGAAAAGACGAATGATGAATATTAACATCACAAAAACTTTGGTAAGGAAACAGCAATAAAAAACAAAGTTTTGAACAAAATAAAACAACAACCATTCACAAGCAACTAATCGACTTAATAGCTGCGGTGTTGGTTCTACAAACATCCATACATACATGAAATTGTACGTAGGTAGAAGCAAGCTTGTTTTGTTTCTTACTTCTTAAAACAAGAAAAATAGCAATCGATTTCTTATAACTTCTCTCTTTACACAATAAAATGTTCAAAAAGATCACTCCCTCCCTTTCTCTCTTTCACACACATATACATTCTATTATTGACAAGATTGTTTTATGCAAACTCGTTTAAAGTTTTTACGATCCTGTGTACTTAGCTATGAGGGTTATCTGAAAAGAAACACATTCTTGTAGAGATCATAAGAAAAAAGACTCTCAGAAATACTTCATTTAAATACCAAGAATCAGGATAGTCCAATATATTTCAAGACAAAGAAATTTAGAGACACAATGATAAATAATTAGATGGAATTGATACCTAAAAAGTGACAAAAAGTTAAGAAATGCCTTGGAGTTTTCTACTGCTGAAAATTGTTTGTAATAATAATAATCCGGCTCGAATGAATGAGAACAAAATAAATAATCGTGTCGGGTTATAAAATAATGTTTAAATACTTTTTTAAATAATGCAACAACACAACTTCATCACCATGAAGAGCATATTATACAATAATGACTTCTAGAACAAAACAAAAATACCTTACAATGAAAAATAAATTCAAATTTAGAACAATAAATAATCACAATTAAATACTTTAACATTTATCCAATTGGGTAGGCACCCAACTACCTATGAATTAAACTTGTGTGACGAAATTAATCCTTGCGTTTACGCAAGATCTTTAGATCGCACACCCTATGCGAAATCCTTATCACTGATACGAAGACATGAACTGTGCCACTTATGCCAACCTGATGAGAAGAGCATAAAAAAGATGAAAGTGGAAGGAGAGATTTTTCATCCAAGACATTGTTGCAAACCAATCCACAATATTAAAACTGAAGTCCGTTATGTTACCATGTGACGATTTTCCATGTTGTTTCTGTTGAATACACGCTAGGTACCTCTTATTCTTCATTCGCTTCTTCTATTAAGTCCGTCGACCTATTTTTATTGTTGAGTGATTTCCAAGGAAACCAAGCTCCAACTGTTTCGCCATCTCTTACAGGGTCTTCCTGTTAAGCGATCTCATTCCCAAAACCTTCATCTCCTTGATTATCAGCAATGCTTTAACTTGGGCCTGATTCGGTTACTAATTAAAAAAAAATAATGTTGCCTTAAAAGTGACTTGTTTGAAAATTAATAAAACATTTGTTTGTATAATAATATTTTTTTTTGCCCAAATGTTTGCATTACTTTTAGCCAACCCTCTAACACATTATGTGTGTGCTGGAGCGAATAATAAATAAACATCATTATGTATTTTAGTATTGCAAATACACCCAGGTTTATTTTATGTTTGATGCCTCTCCTTTACCCATTATTTGCCTTTCTGCCCCCGTTACAAGCCACCCCGTGCATGTAACAATAATATTATGTAACTTTTCGGCATCGTAATAATATTATTTTAAGACGAAAACATAAATATAAATTTTACAAACAAATTCGATTAAACGCGCATCTAAAATGATGAAACATACGAAATGAAATATTGTGATCTTCGCTGTGATAAAAAAAAGATCTTTACGTAAAGTCGACATGTATATATACTCACTTTAATCGTTTGTGGAGCATAGCTATTTTTATCTATAATAATAAAGAAAAGTGCCTGACTGTCTGACATACTCACTCATCAACGCACAGCCCAAACGGCTAATCGTAGAGAAATGAAATTTGTAAATCAGGTAGGTTTTAATACAAAACCTTCCACTAAGAAAGGATTTATGGAAATACCATCCCTAAGGGGGTGAAAAATAGGGTTGAAATTTTTTTTAAATATAGACATGGTACGAACTTGAGATTTGCCATATGAATTCTCCTATAGAAATTAGTAGTTTCTTAGACATTTTTTCCAAATTTTCACTAAAAGGGATGAAAAAGGGCACATATAAAAAGGGATGATTTTTAAATGGCTCCTAAAAAGTTTAAAAACGGTTTTATCGAAATTTCAAAAAAATAAAAATCTTCAGAAAGAGTCAAATTTTATTAGGTATTGCGACTTTAAAAGTAAAAAATATTTAGGGTGCGTGGTAGTTTTTTTTGAAAAAAAAAAAAAACATATAATATTGATTTCGAATTTGTATTTTATATATGATCCACGTCATTCTCGGTCAACCATGCCTTCTTAAACATTCATATTCAGCCTTGTAAATGATTTTTTATTCTATTAACATCCATCCATACTTTCAATCAATATGCCCAAACCATCTAAAATTATTAATTTTCATCTTTGTAGCAACACTAGCTCCCACACCACGTTCCTACCTGATCTCTCATTCTTTATTATCTTTTTTAGAACTTTCATCTCTACCGCTCTTTTTTGGCCCATGTTCACGAAACGGGATACCTACATAATATACTATTTTTTTTAAGTTTGTTGTATCTCATAATAGGTCTTAGTGTACCGCTGATCCATCTACTAGCCACTTTCCTACGTTCGATTTCTTTTTCACATTTCTTCAGATATTTTACTCTCATCTCTACTGCATTTATACTTCATTTCTCTTTATTGTCCATGTCCACGTTTCATAAACATATTAAATTTTCTTGATGATAACACTGTTATGCAATGGTACATGCAATGATAAAACGCATAATTGGAAGGATATGGCCAGAAGGATAATATGGACCAAGGAATATTCTCATAGTTTGCTGAACAGTGAACATAATAATATGATGATTGTATTTTGAAGTATGACTGAAAAAAAGAGATGAATGGTGGTAAATATCCTACTCGTAAATACGCAATTAATTCTGTCTAACGGCAGAGAGGCGTTAAAAGGAATAATTATTATGTATAATGCCCGATTCGGTTTGGTTAGAGACGATACATCAATAATGTATTTCAACCAACCACTCGTATCTCTAACTGGTATCTATCCTTTCTCTTACATTTCAAAGCTCCCCTTCAATAAGGATTACCTTCATATTAATTATTTAGGTTCGAAGGAAGGAAAATAAAATAAATAATGGATGAGATCGATCAAACCAAACGCTTTTCATATTATTTTTTATAGCCAATTCATTTTATGTATACATACCTATGGTTAATATTATTTACATTCAAAATCATTGAAAAAATCAGTAAATTTGATCTCGTGCGCTGTAGATATCCATTTTAAAATTAAAAGTTAGCAGACATAGAAGGAAAGAAGTAAATTTTGAAGATTTAAAATGAACCATATAGTTGCACATTCACAAAATTCAATAGTATCTCGAGCGCTTTTGTCTTTTAGACAATATTTTATTCAATATATGTTTAGACTAATCTAACGAATGGTCATTCTATTTCACTTTGTGTAAGGGCGCGTTCGCACCAAATGAACATATTTTTTTAAATACCTATCTACCCGTGCGAAGCCGGGGCAGACTGCTAGTATAGTATATTTTCTTGAAAGTTGATATGAACACCAAGGAAACAACAACGAGAAAGAACCACAATAATTCTGACGCGGGTAATCTGTCATGGTCCATTACTAATAAGTTCCTGCTCGTTGTTGTTTCCATGGTGTCCAATATCAATAATTAAAGAAAGTATTTATTTATTTATTTATTTATTACAATTATACTCTAGTTATAGCTCCGGCTCTATGTTCCTTTGGTCTATTCGCACACTAAGAAGAGAAAGATAATCAATGTTCGCGAAGATTTCGTTAAAAGTTTTGGGATTTCTCGCATTTCGCAACAACTAATGCTTTGAGTTTTCTATCGTATTTCGACGTGCTCGCCTTGCAAAGCGTACCTACTGGTGTTCTAGCGACTTGACCTTAACACGAGAGTTCTAGATATTGGTTTTCATTCTTTCTTGTTGATATTTGCTTGGGGTTAACCAGCTTTGATTTACCCTTTTTGCCTTTTTTTTAGCTCTAGCTCTTTGTTCTTTAGTATTTTTTAGGCAATTTGCCCTAGCACAGGCTTAGTAATACATATATTTGGGCAACTTTGGTATTCTGTATTTTAAGTGTTATTAAACGAATAAATAAGTTTTCTACCTACCTGTGACGTTTAAAACTTTACATACCTACTTACTCATCTAACTTAACAATGGGGTGATGTATGTAATATTCTTGAATGTATTTCAGTAAATTGTTTCACGTATATGACAAACCCTCAAGCAAGTGATCATGTAGACGCAATAATATTCCTTACAAAGCCTTCGTCAGATAAGCGAAGTGCGGTTAGGCAAGGAAACTGTCACGTCAATAAACCATCTCAGTTTTATTACTTTCAATAAAAGCAGACGAATTTCCGTCAACAATGGCTGGTGTGGTGTGGTGTTGTGTTGTGCAGAGACAAGCTGTAGTGACGGAGGTGAGACAGCTGATGACAGTCTTATTATTTGGGTATCAATACATCTTTCCTATTCTCTATTCATTACAACATTCATTATCGGCAGAGGATTTTCTATACAACTACTTGGTGAAAGTTTTGTTAAGCCCGCTTCACACGGTCTATCAAACACGATGTAATTTTTATATGATGAAAGATGAATGACGAAAGTAGGTACATTTTCTGTAAAAAAAGCTATGTCCACACTGGAATACATAAAGTTGAAAACTTGTTGACACTTTTAGGATTGCGTGCCTAATGATGAAGGCCTATGAGGAATGATTAAGAAGAGAGAGTTGCTGACCACTGTCAAAAGATGAAGAACCGCAAACTTTGGCCATATCTTTCACAATAAAAAATGTGTCTTCCAACAGTTAATTTTGGGAGTTAAAAATAGAGGTCAGTCGAGGTATGGGGCTTAAAAGAGTCTCTCGGCTGTGATTCTGAGGCAGTGGTTTGGTGTACAGGCTGTGGTGGCCTTTGGTGTGGAGGCTTCAGAGTTAGCGAGGCTGGAGGAGATGATCGCTAAGCTCTTATTAGAGTGAAATTTGAAACTTAAGTAGATGTTGTTTCTTCTTAAAATCATTATTTTGTCTTTAATATTAACTGAAAAATTGTCGTTATGTCAAAAATATCACATAGCGACTCAACCAAAATTTCGGGATTTTTAAAAATTAAGTTAAATTAAATTAATATAGGACTAATTTTTGTATTTTGAAACGACATCAGCTGAAATACAATTGAAAAAAAAGTAATGGGTTTAATTTTCAAATATCATTTTTGACAAATTTCAATAGATGGTAGCAGTGATCAATAATGCTTGATGAACAACGAAATTCACAAGAATCATTGCAAATATTATAGAAAGAGAAGGATATTTTCTTATTTTTTTTTCAATTATTTATCATGATTTTCATACAATTACATATTTATCATGACAATTCAGAGCAAAGATTAA
The DNA here is from genome assembly GCA_963576905.1 of Mystacides longicornis. Lineage (NCBI taxonomy): Eukaryota > Metazoa > Arthropoda > Insecta > Trichoptera > Leptoceridae > Mystacides > Mystacides longicornis. The sequence continues at coordinate 8,173,807 of OY756426.1, forward strand.
GAGTGTAACACAACCTTTATTTGTTTGATATATTATATTATTTATTTAATTTTGCTATACGTATAAAGATATTTTGTATCAGTACAAAGTTCTAGTATTTTGAGATTCATTTCAATATACATACCTACATATTATTATAACTTTGCAGATACAAATCTAGATATATACACCTTGTTCGGGTATAAACTTGAATGCTTTGCGGGCTTTTATGTCAAACTTTACACTTGAAGAACAGTGGTGCCTTTCTCCTGTCATTTCTCTAAACATTTCATGCTAGAGTTAGACCTAAAAACAAAGATAAATTTCTTGGGGAAGAATCAAGTAGGTATGAACTTAATGTTTTATATAATTATTTGTGATATCCTATGTAATATGTTGAGGGGTTTGATTTCAAATTTACCTATAATGTTTTTGTTTGTTATTTACTTTTTTTCACGGCAGGAAATCATTGACCAATTTGAACTTAATAAGTACCATAAGCTTCCTCCTATTCTCTCGTATTCTTTCAACCACTTTAGGCTACTGTTGGACTAAGGCCTAACCTAACCTAATTTTCTTCCTGCTCCTTGTTGATTTCAGTTATAGCTTCCTGTCCACGGCTGCGATGTTAATAAACAGCACATCTATTTGAAGTCTGACATAATTATTCTCCAATGAATTCCTAATCCAATTTACTTTGAGTTGTAGTTGTAATACTTTCAATGTCTTCTCTTTCCTTATGACTCGCGATACCAGATTCTGATTTATGACGTTTGTCAGTTTTGTATGTAATCTAATTTCTTCGATTCTCATTTTATCTCGATAATTGACTCTAGTATGTGTACTTCCACAGAAAGTAGCTTAACTCTTAGATTTTATACATTTATAGTTAGAGTAATTGTTTTAAGACCATATTATGCCATTACGAAAAGTATACAGGACTCAAATACCTTTCTTTTAAACAGGAGTGCTATGCATGTAACGGTCTTAATACGATCTTATTGCGATCTATTTAACTAAATTTATACCTATCGGTTGCAAATTGCTTGACGATTCTGCATATTATGCCAAATAATTTTGCTTTTAAAAGTATCAAATTCTTCGGAAACTTCTTGTACAAAACTATTCTATCTTTTGTCATTTTTATTTTATGCCAGGTTTAGTTAGTTATAAGCTAAATGAGATTGAGATCTCAAAAGTATTTTATTAAAATTAAATGGCGTAGAAATAGGGTATGGTATAATCTATGTCCCGGGTATGTATTCCTTAACTTTTGCAACGGTGTCTTCCTAGGTCTATTTATATGAATTTTTTTATCCTGAGGATTCTATCTAATTTGAGTTTTATCAATATTAATTTCTAATATTTTATTATATTTGAGAAGAATCTTACTGGTCGAAATATTGTTCCGGCAAATCTTGGGTCAAAAAAAGTGTATTTTTCAATTCGTATATCTTTATTTCGTAGAGTTTTTAAAAATTTATCACACAACCACCCTACTTTATGACTTGACCGTTTATAAAGATCCTTTTGATCAGGAACATTTCAAATAAAATTCGGAATTGTATCAGAAACTAATTAATTTCAAAAATATTCATAGCATATATCGCATTCATATAAACTTTTGAAAATACATAAAAAATAGTTTATTGCTTAAACAAAAACAAAGCATTTAAAAAATTTATTGTTTTAATTTTACGATCGTCGTAATAATATGTAAATGGCTTTGTGACACTGAAAATGAATAAATTAATCATTAGTCAATTAATATTTGCATTTATTTCTCTTTACTAACCCCCTTTGCTCCCCAATCCAAGGTGTCATTCGACCCGTGCCGAGGGATGCGTGACTAACGGGTAGGTTAGTAACTAACGGAGGCTCCCTGATACCAGGCAACCTCAGGGTGACTTTTTGCCTTACCCCTACATGCAGGGATCTGTAGGGGCGAACTTTTATTTCCCTAGTTCTGGCTATGGATGATGTACATTGCACCTTTGTAGAGCCGACCTGGTGTGATGGATATAATAGGTACTTCCACATCAGTGGTCAAAGTGGACATAAGTTCACATGATCAAAATAATTTATTGTAACCGTGAGATGGGAATCCTGTTGGGACCTTTTCCAAAAAGAAGATTAAGGAGACCTTTTGCGGAGGACAGGAGCCGGGAAGAGGCACTGTCACTCTGCAAGAGGCCTCTGGAGACGTGGCACAATAAGAGGCAGCGCTCCATGAATTCATTGAAGGATGTCACAATAGATCTTATTGGTCGCGGTGACTCAAAGGGCATATGGTCCTTTGACCTTCTTTATAAAAAAAATGGTAGAGTCAAAACAGCATATATATTTTGCACTTTCTATAAATTGGCATCAAGAAAATTGCGCCATTAACTAGTTTCAGGAACTTGAGGGTGGAGATTTCAATCATGTATCATGAAGTTAGAGAACAGACAAACAAACCAGCTGCAATATCTGCCTGCATCAGAATCTTTGAAACAAACAAAATATAAATGAGGATCTACAAAACATGTGTGAGGTGAATTACGACAAATGGAATTTAATCTAAAGCCGAAACAAAAAGAACCAAAGCTTTGTTCAGAACATCTGAAGTGGAAGCTGTTGGTAGCCTTGTGGTAGTCGACGCCTTTCCTACACACACTGAATGGGTTCGAATCCCAGTGCGGATCATTTCCACTTTCACGACACAACCAAGGACACGCTTCTGTCTAGGACGGATAACACCAGAATCTCCAACAAATTAAATATAGCTGGAGAACAGATCCTTGGACTTGACAGTCAGGGCCAAACATTTACCAACACCACAAACATGCACGGAGAGTCTCAGAAATAAAACTCTAAGAAGCGTTCCTGGAAATACCCTCAGATAAAGAATAAGAAAAAATAAAGAACGATAATTATGCGATGTTGAAGATACATATTATAGTGAAATGGGGTAGGCAAAGAGGAGAATTATTCTGCTATGCTCATGTGAGGAGAATGGATTCATCAAGACCTTCTCACTTTGAATCTAGACAGTTTGGACTAAACATCGTAAGGAGCTTTCCCCAATTCTAAAAAAAAAACAGATCAGCAGGCCTAAAGTAAGTAGAAGAAATCTCATGGTTAACTTAAAGTTTGATAAACTACAGGATTAATAATAATGAATTTCAAGAAAAGACAAAAAAGGAGACGAATTTAAAGAAACACAGTTAAACCCAGACTGTTTTCTTTATCCAACTATGTGAACGTAAGTGATCATACTGAACTTGGAAACAATAGAACAAGGTGATCCAGTCCACTGGACCTAATTTCAAACGTGTGCTCAGTACTTACTAAAGGTGCATCACGCAGAAGTTTTATTGTAATAAATCAATTAGCAAACGAATTGTATTTTGTGGGAAATTTCCAAACTTAAAATAATGACTACGTCAATAGTCTAAAAAACTTTAAACTATTCGAAGCATTAAAATGTAAAGATGGAGTATTATAATAAGAACCTTTAAATAAAATGCAACATTAATTTTGAATGTACAATATTGTAACAAGCCTTTGATGGAAGGGCTTATTTAATACAGAGATGTACAAAATAACATAATAGCAAAAGCTTGGAAATATCAACGGACAAGTTTTAATAAGGATAAATTAATCTTTTCATAAATATTTATTAGGCAGATGTGGAAGTGGTTCCCTGTAATGGATAACAATCAAATTTGTTTTGAAACGTTAATTAAAATTTTAGTAATTAATTCCCAATTCACTCGTTCCGCCATAGAAACAGTTTTGTTGCCCGATCCTCATATAATTGCTTTCCTCTCTTTTCCCGTAAATAAACATTATTTTTTTTATAAACATTTCGCTTGAATTATTATCACCATGGGATTCGCAATTGAAATATATTTCACTACCTCGTAATGCGAGGTTCTCTTACAGAGAAGTCCCATCAGCTTTGTGGAAGCGATCCAAAAAATATTATTAATAGCAAACAAACAGTAATCAATTTTATTGGGTTTTTTTTCTGTGCGAGCCTGTATTCATAAAACTAAATGTACCTATACACATTTTGTGTTTACCATCATGATTTCACTAGACTCGTATTGCAAACGTTTTACGTTTGTCACAATTTCACATACTCGTAAAATCTGGTGCTGGTTTTAATTTTGTGAGCTTTAGAGGTTGGAAAAATGGTGAATAGAGTACAACAGTACTTAGTCAGTAGTAAACCAGCTAGTTCTATACACGAAAGTCCTCAGCAAACTGAGGGCATATTATTTTTCGAATATTTTTTTTATTGAGTGTCAAGTTATTTCTGAGGTCGAGTTTCTTGGGTCGGAGCCCTCTCAAGTCGGGGGCCCGTGGAATTTTGCCAACTCCGCCACCCTGTAGTAACGCCACTGAATCTGGATGAAAAGGGTTACATGGAAATAGTCAATATGTTCAACCTTTTAGAGTATTTGAGATAAGAAGAATTGTAGGATTCATCTTTACATGATTGTGGATCTTAACTTTTCTTTATTTGTATGTATATTTTAATTATTAACATATAAATTTGCTGTTTAATAATCGCGGGCTTTTTCATTTGTTTTTTAACGTGTCATTGTGGTTATTAAGAAATAATCTTAACAGAGAACATTTTATGATTAAATTTACTGCCAGACACCGTACCACGTATAAGTACCAGAATTCTGATGCTTGAGGTTACAATGCAGACAATTCCATGGAATCCATCCTTAATAATATGTCTGGCTCAGAATCTTTTTATAGTTCTCCTTTTACGATACTTTTACAGCGCCTTTACACGCGGACACATTACTATTTATTGTAAGCTATGATCGAAAACAGGAAGAATTAACACCACTCTCCGTTTCCTCAGTGATAACTTTTAACAACGTCAATAAAAGTTCCCATCATATGAAACATACTAACAACACGTCGCTGTTATAGTGATCATATTTTAAGGGTGTCTGGAATGTATGGCATTATACTTTTTTTAAGTTGCTCATGAAACGGTTTTCGTTTCTAGAATGCTTTTTAAATTGGAATAGTCTACTATCAAGGATATCAAAATGTGTAATCTATAATATAAAAGAAGGTTAGTGCGAACACTATAACTCGAGATCGGCTGAATAGATTTTTATGATGCTAGATTCATTGCATTGTTCGACGTTACGGATAACAGAATAATTACCTAATTATTATTAAAAATTCGAAAAGTGAATAATATAATATTTAAGATAGTATGGAACGGATTTACTGACAACAATGCCATCTGTGAAAAATTCCATACCTAACAGCAACATTTTTGTTTACTTGACAACCGAATTTGCGTGTCAATGTTGTGAAACTCAACTTACAATTGAGTTTCAAAACATTGGAACGCAGGTTTTTGATAGAATGTCTTTCGAGCTTTCAGAAATAATTTTAAGAGATTCAAACATAATATGTTTTCAACTCTCAAACGTATTTTCGTATAAATTACAAATTTGAAATCAATATTCATAGTATGGATTACAGGACAACAAGCGATAAAAATGTTCTATTATTTTTATATAGTTTTGTTTAATCTACTTTTAATGTATAGTTACTATACATTAAAAGTAGAAACAGAATTAATTTATGGCCTTAAACTAAGTTGACCTCCATCGAGATGTGTCACATGTTATATTATAGATTATAGATAAAAAGCCTTTTTTATGAAATTACACGTATGAGAGTTTACAAAATATAGGTAGGTATGTACATTTTCAAAACCAATAATCTCCCATTGACTCAGTAGGTATGTCGAATCATCACTTCAGAAGGCTATCAATATTGGAATTCTGCGTTGCATATATTTTGTCATGTTTGCATGCATATTTCAACCATTTTAATTTGCATATAACCCAATCTCTCTTATTATGTAATCTTACTGCCAACTGGCTGAGGAGGGTAGATTTCATGGTATTGTTAAGATGTATGGCTTATCTAACTTATATGAAACCTCATACTAATAATATTAACTGTATGTAGGCACATTTTCGATTATTAATCTTACGCATGAACCCGCCTCGGAGTGACGTTATCAAGGTTCATAGATTAGCGCGAGAAATACGACCTCGTTTTCCGACTCACCATATCTTGTAAGTCATAATATTTAATGTTATACTTACACTTAAATACAGATCTGCGGTACACTAGTCTTATATTATAGTAAGTGTAAGTATCATATAATTGGTCAAAAACACTGAACTAATACAGGAAAATTGATTGAAAATTGAAAAGTTGTAGTTATTGCCTATTATTAATTTTTGACATGAGAGATTCTTACTTTATATAAGTAGTGTGGACAAAATCTTAAGGTTAAAATTACCTACCTATAACCACCATTTACGTCTTGAATTGGAAACACGAATATTAAGAATTAATTCAAATTTACTTTAAAAAATTTTATTTTTTATTTTTGAAAGAGTAAAAGAGTGTATTTGTGCTCACTCAAAGTGAACACAAATACACTCCTTGACTCTTTCATAGTAAGCTATTACGAATATACACGAATTCACATATTATTGTTTGCTATTATTGTGCAACCTTAAAAACGGGCTAAGAAGTCACATTTTTTTGATAGAATTTCATTCATGTTTTCAGAAACAATTTTAATTAAAAGATCGAAGATAATGAATACAGCATTGCATGTAGCTTTGAATATGAACAAAATGGCTATTCATACTTAATAAAAATCAAAATTCAGCTATGTTACGAATACCTACAGTATTTTATTTATTATAGGCGTGAACGAAGTCCGACGGATCAGCTAGTATTTAATAAAAATATAAGAGATTGGAAGCCTGGATGTTCCACCGCCGACTTTTTTTTATTGTTTCATACTGGATGTCGTGGGTTCGATCTCAGGTGCCAGCAATCTTCCTCTGTGACGACACAAGCTTTTAATAGCTTATTGTGAAAGATTCAAAAGGTGTATCTGGGTTCACTTTGAGTGAGCACATATTAAAAAAAATGACATGTGAGGAGAATGAACTTATATAAACTTCCTCGTGGCCAACCCAATACACGACGGCTACCAAACAGACCACTTAAGAGAGAGATGACCTGGCAAGAGGCTTACCCCGCTTTTTGAATGTCAGATGTACTTTTAAGAAAATGTAGAAGAAATTGAATATTGAGTGAATTTGACCTCGGATGCTTGAACGAATGTTAAAATTGTGTTCTTCATGATAGCCAGTTCATATTTTTACGAACTGAAAATATCATACATATTTTAAATTCTTTTTACGACAAAGAACATAAAGATAATTCTCACACATAATTAAATTGTGAGTTTAATATAGCTTTAAAACGTCTGTTTTAATACTAACTATGAAATAACGCTTCCATATAAATTACCTTTTGAGAGGTTCTTAGAACTTAACTGACGATTATTACAGTATGAGCGGTGCATATAAAGGGGATATAGCGGATATTCTTCATGTCCGCGTCTAGAGGCATCAACTAATTTAGATGATTTCATCGCTGCACCGTTTTATAGAGCTTGGCTTGATGCCAGAAACGGAACGCTTAGCCTAATTTTGAAGAGATGCTGAAGTAAACAAAACACATCAAGAAGTTGTGTAATACATTAGCAGTCAAGTCATTATTACGTATTGTATTTATAACACGTTAAACCTGCCAATGAAGTTGAATGCTTTATTTTTTAAATTTATTATAATTATTTATTTAATTTATTATGCATCAGATCTATCCTGAAATATGGTATAGAATCAAAGGCCAACTCTATGTTTTATTTTTCCACTTGAGATATCAAATATCGAAATTCGTCCTTTTGTTCATAAATAATCATTCGTATAAAAATTATATAAATTTCTATTTAAGCTTCGAATTTGAACACTATGGGCAAACGATGGATACATTAACGCTTAAAATATCGGGAATAAAAATCTTAAACACAGTATATGTCTTCATAAAATCAACTAGAAGTTTATGCACGCTAATGCGGTGTTCACACGAGGCGAATATCGCCAGGACACCAAAATATCGCCAGCCAATTGAACCGTGTGAACAGATTGTCGATAAATCTGAAGCGATAAAAATGGTTGAAAGCGATATCGCCTCAAGTTGAACGCCTTTCAACTTTTGCATCTGGTGGAACGATGCACGCATGCGCAGATATGTGCGGCGTTCGATGTTCTGTTTCTTGACAGATGACAGCACTGCTCCAAATTTATTTCTCCTTAGAATCCAATTCCGCACCCAATATCTGCGTTTTTTTTTATTTTTCCTTAATTAGGAGAGTCCTTATCGTGTAAAACAACATTTTCAACTACAAATAGTTCAAATCGTTTCGTTTTTCAACTTGTATGATGTGAAATATAATATAATATGTGAAAAACACGTTCAAAACAAAACTATTTTGATTGTTAACTTGTTTTTTTTACTTATTTCACATTCAGTATAACGTGAAAGTGTCAAAAAGCATTACATCAAGTTCAATCCTAATAATTGTGAATATTTGGGTGTGCCAGCCGAATCACTCGAAAACGAGTGAAGTGTTAAAAAAAAAAATAACCAAAGGAACTGCAAACTTATTTCTTTGAATTACAAAATGTTTGATCTGTCAGAATAACATACTCCTGCGCAATATTTGGTGAGAATATTGCGCAGGAGTATGTTATTTACAAATTTCAAATGAACATGGTTTAAATAGTGTATTTGATTATTGTTACTCTCAGAATAATAATTGTAAATATAACATTATGTAACAGGTCAAATTACGTTATTTCGAAATTCGCTCTACAAAGGAAATGGGACTGAACGAATGGAATAAGGCGAGCAATTTATCTACGATACACAAAAATATGTATAATCCTAGCTCACCCGTCAGTCAAACATTGACTACTTTATTTATAAACCCTGATCAGTGGAAAAATTATGCGATTGAGCCGTCAACGAGTTATATTATCCCATATCGATTGATTGTGAGCTGATCTCTGTAGATTTTAACCAGCCATATTGGATTTTATATCAACTGACAGTGGTTTCGTATGACTTACCTAATGTAATTTTTTATTTTCTGAAATAAAAATCAGGACTTAACTATATTTTTATAAAAAATAAATCATTATAAAATAAGGTACCTATTTTGCATCAATAACTCGAAATCATTCAAATTTGACACAGCATATCTTGGTTGTAAGCACTCACGTTGCCCGGCTACTATTTTGTTTATTTACAAAATTTTGTGTGAAATGTCACCTTCATACATAACAGACGCGGATCAAATATTTTATAACTAAAGTAAAAACTGATCAGTAAGTCAAAAGTAATCGTGCGATTAACGAATTTTTTTTATAAATAAGACTGTGAGTTTTTATTTGATATGCATGTTGAGATCGTTAATTTCAATAAATTCAATAATATTTTTTTACAAGGTAAGTGGTTTAAATGTTGATTTTATATTTTTTAAATAGATTTTGTGAAAATTTATTATACAAAACAAACTAATGTTATGACAATTAGAGCAACTTTTCACACGTGGATAGTAAAATTTACAATTATTTCTTTCTCTGTTAGGTAAAAGAGAGAGACGGCAATGCTGTTAGTTTGTTAAAGTTACCCCTGGATAATCGATGCTCCAACTGTCGGTTACCATCGAAAATAAAATTTTACGGATAACTAATGGATTTTAATTGATCCAAAAAAATTGTAGTTTTATAAAAATTTGAACTAATTCATGGTAGCTTACTTAATACATTTTTTTTTAATTTCGACCCTCAGTCTGTTATTATGTTAAAAAAGTTGCATAATATCAGGTGATGTTTTCAGATACAAATATTAAAGTAGTTACTCCCAGCTACAACGGAACTAAATAATACACCCTGTTTAAATAGTCATTATATTTGATAACATTGGTTAAGCCCCTCAGATACAACATGAACATGAAGTTGGACCCATAAGCCTTCCGGAAGTAAGTTCAACATTTGAGTTTGGTTAGTAACAGCACTTGTGTCGATGTTTGAAATAAGTTGTTTTAGTCTTACGAAGGGTGTCTTGTGGTTTTACTCTGCGTTGCTAATAGTGGTTTTTATCGTATGACTAGCGGATACCCGGAGTGTGTTTCTACGGTTCGAAAGGTGGAGGACATTATTGGGATTAAGTAAACTTTTTCGTCTTATAAATGTTAGCGATATTTGAATATTGTATTCGGTAACGTTCTCTTATATGGGTGTGAGTCCTGGCACCTGACCAAGGCCCGGGCACAAAAAAGTCTCAGCCTTTGAAATGAAGTGCCTAAGGAGAATTCTGGGCGAAAGATGGTATCATCGCATCACGAACGACGCTATACGCCGGCGCACCCAGCGTGAGCCCATCACCTCTACCATTGTGGGGAGGAGATGGACTTGGCTGGGACATGTGTTAAGGATGCCGAATGACATTTGGCCGAGGAGAGCGCTGTTCTTCCTCCCATCAGGGTCCCGAAGACGAGGAAGACCCTCTCACACTGTGTTCCGCTCCTTCGAAGCAGAGCTGAGGGTGTGGGAGGAGGTCATAAACATTGCGCAATATCGAGCGCAATGGAGAGCTCTTGTTGCCTCCCTATGCCCCTGAGTGGGGTGTAAAAGGGAGAATTGATTGATTGATTGATTGAACGTTAAAAAACGATTATTTTATCAGCAATTTTGTTATTAAAAAAATTTCTTCCATTTTGAGTATTTTTTTTAACTAGGTATTCATGAATTATTTTCCATTTTATTTTTATGTCAATACTTTACTTCTTATAATTTTTTCATTGTGTCTATGGTTAAAACCATGTTTGCCTATTTTACTTTTATTTTAAAATCAGTTTGGGATATGCAAGTTGGATCGTTTCAAAGTCTATCGGATAAAGAAAAATTTATGTCTTTTATAGATTGAGAGAGCTTGGTACTCAGTGCATATTTCCTATGTACTTATTTATTGAAGATAGGAAAAAAATGGAGAATGAATGAATTATTTTTATAAGTAATTCCTGCCCCAAAGTGACATTACTAAGATTGTATTCATATATAGGCACTTATCCTTACAAACATAAGGTATAAAATAAGTATGAATTTTATTGGTTTATGATTCTTGCAGTTTATCTTGAATTGAGTAATTTTCGATTCTCATTGTGATACCTATTAGAATTGTAATTGCACAACTGACTGAAAACTGTGGTTTTTAACAACTATTATTTATTTTTAATCGAACTCTAATATTTTGTTAATATTTCATTTTGTAGTTAATCTACGGTTTAAACGCGTTAGAATATTAAGACCCTTTAGTTTGTTTTTTGAAGTACAGGTGTTTGCACATTAGAACTGTTAGTTGTGGATTAACTTTAGATTTATCGATAGTTTTATTTGTACATTGTAATGGTAATTTATTGCTCAAAGTTATTTATTGCGTTGTTTTCACGTAATATTTCTTCATAATATTTATTCAGTAATATTTTATTTAGTGAAATAACAGTGTCGCGTTGTCTACAAATAATATCCAATAATAGTCTCGCCTTATTCATTCTTTTCATTCTAATTAACTTTTCTTCTACGTCGTTTCTCTATGTCTTAGATGGACATGAACATCTGCCTTTTTTTTAATATGTTCTCGATATCCTTTCTCCTGTCTTTCTTTCCCATTGCCCTTCTAATCGCTAAAGCAATATTAAGCCCCCCCCCGTTTTAAGTTAAGATCCCCTTCTGCACCACTCCAAACGTTTTATTGAAAATTATGTAATTTCCAAAGAATTTTAATGAAGACAGACGATATGGTTTAATAATAAACGGAGGATTATTTCATGGCATATAGCTGAACTTCTATGCATCTTTCACACTGACATATTATTAGTTTGTCTTAATTTTATTTCGAAGGCAACATAAAAAAGTTTATCGTTATCATTGTCCAGGTCTTAGAGCCGTAGATAATATTATGAAGAAAATACGAGTCCATTGGGTTTATATCGATATGGTGAAATTTTAGTCAGTCCATTTCATAGATATTTTTGGAGATTTTGATCCGCCATATTGGATTTAACGTCAACTGACAGTTGTTTCGAGTATACAAGAACGCTTTTTGTAATAAATACATACATTGTATTTAAGATGTTTTCCCGTCCATTTATGTGCTCCTATTTTGGTCCACTGTATTTTGGTTTATCATTTTAATAATAGGAAATTTAAAGAAATAAAGTAAATACGTATTCTCGTAATCATTCGAGGGCTTACAACCATGATGTACCAACTAAATTTATAAGAAATATAATGACGTGTTGAAGAAAAAATTCAAAGAATACTTTTTGAGTAGATACAAATATGAAATACAGTAGATATAACTTTTTGAAGACCGAAGCCATAACATGGCTGAGGGATATTAACATAATTTTATAATTTTAATTTTTAAATTTTATAGCGTCTGACAACCATACGAGTATATATATAGCAGATATAATAAACATTATGGAACTTTTTATTATAAATTTTGCGAAAAAAAAACAAACTGTAACTCCACACTGCTTTGTTCTTACGCAAAATCATTGAAAATTGAAGTACTTACTCTGCATCAATAACTCGAAATCTTTAAATCTGACATAGTACATCTTGGTTGAAAGCACTCGCATTGCCCGGCTACTATTTTGTTTGTTTACAACATTTAGTGCGAAATATCATCTTCATACATAACAGACGCGGATCAAATATTTTTTTTATATATACAGTAAAAACTGATCAGTGAGTCATACGTAGTCGTGCGATTAACAATTTTTTATAAATAAGACTGTATGTCTTCATGTCTCGAGAGGGACAAGGAACAGCTTTCATTCCAGCTAAATAATGGTGTCCCATCTATGTTAAAATTATCGCAGTTCTACCATTGGCTGAGGTCCTAATACTTGTAGTAATATGACGATTTTTGACGTTGAACCGAACGCCTTTAATTTTATACGCATCGAAGTTAAATCTTTCGCTTTAAATTTACGCATCAGTTCTCAAACACAATGTGATATAATATCAGATCTAATAGCATTGTTCTTAGTGATAATAGTGATTTTCAATTAAACTTTATTATGTAAAATAAAATAATAATTAGTTCAATCTTCATTTATAAAAAGGACACACCCCATAAAACAGAAATTACTGTTTCATCAGCCACTGCGCTATTTATTACATCCAATTAATCGAGATTATTTAATTATAATTCAATCTTGAAATTCGAAATAATATCTGATTCAAAACGAAAGTATAATTGGATTCCGCGCTTAATGAGTATTCATGTATTCTTCTGTGGAAAGTTGAATAAGAATTTAAATTTATACATCTGGACTCATCAAGTTTAAGAGTTGGGTAGGTAGGTACACCCCTCCGCGATTTCGGTTTGACAAATATACGGGGTTTCAGCTTTCGGTATACATAAGTGAGAATATCAGTCTGGAGATTTATAACCAGAGTCTTTGGTTTTCGTTATTCAATTTAGAGAAATTTGTTTCATTTTGATTGGAACACCCCAAAGATCCTCCAGGAGATTAGTAGTTTTGTATTTGTTTAGATTTTACTTCGCTTTAGCAGAGTCCCAAAACTCGGCAAAGATTAATTTCGAATTTCGACTGTAGGTATATTTCCTGACACTTCCGAATTAATTTTCGCAAGTTGCTACTACATTTTGTTAAATCTGTGAAACTTTTAGAGACTTTCATTCGTCTTAAGCCCTTGACGAAACTTTACGATTAAGCTGTTGCATTTATATACCAGCTAACCAGGAATAAATTATGAATATTAAACAGCTCTTAATCCATTCTGAGAACCAGTCATATTTTTAAGGATTCGAATAAAAGTGTCTTTCAGAATAATCAAGCAATAAATGACAATATATGTTCTTCGATGTTTTGGACAGAAGGTGCTTGGTGATAGTCCATTTCAATATATGTATTTAGATGGTTATCAAAATACAATAGAAGAGAATGGATTATAAAAGTATTAATTAAACCATGTCAGTATATTTCGATTAAAAATTTATAATTTGCACATCATTAAATTTTTTGACATTTATAAATGCATGTGGGAGCTAAACAACACAGCTAAATTGCATAAAATTATGCAAAAGTGTGTCAAATAAATACACATGTTAAAAATGAGTCTGGCAGAAATATAAATATTGTGCAATTGAAGAGTAAAAAAACCGTATTGGCTTTAATTATTTCCTCTATCGGATTTTAAATTACCAGAAATGGTACCAATAAATAAAATACTGCTCATTTTCAATTTACAAAAAATACTTGAAGCAAGGCTGATAAATTTGCGCTTTTATAATAATTTATGAAAGTATGTCTGTCACCAGGTCTCCCGGGTGGATAAATTTAAGTACCTGGGAGCAACCATTACCACCACTGGTGACCTTGGGGCTGAGCTCCCGATACGTATCGGTATGGCACGTGGCGCCTTCAACAACATGACCAAGATATGGAAGGCGTCGGCGTTTAGTGTCGAGACGAAATGTAAACTGTTTGATGCGTGTGTGTTGCCCATTCTTCTGTATGGGTGTGAGTCCTGGCACCTGACTAAAGTCCAGGCACAAAAAGTATCTGCATTCGAAACGAAGTGCCTCAGGAGAATTTTGGGTATTAGATGGTACCACCGCATCACGAACGACGCTATACGTCAGCGCACCCAGCGCAGGCCCATCACTTCCACCATTACAGAGAGGAGATGGGCATGGCTGGGATATGTGTTGAGGATGCCGAATGACAGTTGGCCGAAGAGAGCGCTGTTTTTCCTCCCATCAGGGTCTCGAAGACGTGGAAGACCCTCTCATACCGTGTTCCGTTCCTTAGAGGCAGAGCAGAGGGAAATGGACTTGGTGTGGGAGGAGGTCATAAGCATTGCGCAAGATCGAGCGCAATGGAGAGCTCTTGTTGCCTCCCTATGCTCCTATATGGAGTTCAAAGGGAGATTTGATTGATTGATTGATGTCTGTAGAGCCAGCAGAATTTATGGTATTATGCGATATATTCGAGTAAACTAGTTCTAAAAAATCAAAGATTTCGAAGTTTCTTCCGAAGTTTATAAATAATGTGTCTTATTCTATCGCTCACCTCCATGTTTTCAGCATGAGTGCGCCATAAGTGAGACAGAAACCAATCTCTCGGAGCCACACTCGAGCTGTGCACGTATAGATGGTTGGTCTGGGGTACATCACGATGTTGGTGCAGTAGATAAACAAGGCTCCAAGAGCGATGACACGTAGAAGTACTGGACTGGCAGCTCTGACCACCTGGAACAATCAAATACACTTCTTAAAATAAACAGCATCAAAGACTTCAATAAAACCGCCATAGTATCTGAAATAGTATCAGGCTTTGAATGAAAATGTATTATAATGTTAAAATCTAGATAAAAAAGATTCGTAAGGTTTCATAATATCATGTATCAAGTAGGTATTTCGTTGCAGAAGGTACCACCTGATGCAAGCAATTATAAATAATGATAGGCAAAATCATCATTCATAAAGGTTTGTTTCCTTCCCATACCCCTGTATGTCTCAGGAACCTTAGTTCTCATTTCATCCAGGTTTTATAAACTAAAATATTTTTTTCAAGAAGTTGAAAGAAACAGTGCAAGATTTGAAATATAAGTTTGAGGGAGTTCATAGAAGAAAAAAAGCCTCGCATAATAAATTAATAACGATAAAATTAAAAGATAATCTTCATTTTTATGATGCTTGATGGTTAATTGGATATGCCACCTGGGAAAAATTCCATAACAACACGATTTTTATTTACTATTGATTGAGTTTTATAAACATTGATACGCATTTTTTGATAGAATTTCTTTCAAACTTTCAGAAATTATTTTTTAACATATTCTTAACGTATTTTTGTATAAATTACAAATTTGATAATGGAATGAATAAATGGAATAAAGGTATGTGCGCTTATGTATGCAGATGATTTAGTACTTATGGCTGAGTGTGAAAATGATTTGCAAGAACTTGTGTCAAGTTTGTTTGAAAATTGTGCAAAAAATGGTCTAAAAATGAATGTAAGCAAAACAAAGGTTTTGGTATTTGAAAGGGATGAAGCAAGAACGAATTGCAAAGTAACCGTAGAAAACGAATGTCTTGAGCAAGTGAATGAGTATGTGTATTTAGGAAGCACGTTTAGTCGTGAAACAACAACGTCTCACTACAAGCAAAGAAACTAGTGCATAACGCAATCCTGCTACCATCGATGATGTATGGTTGTGAAACGTAGACATGGACGAAAAAAGAAGAATGTAGTATAAATGCAGTAGAGAAAATCTCTACGAAGAATATGTGGAAAAACTTTATGGGATATGGAAAGGAATGAAAATATTAGGAAAGAATGTGGTATGGAAGTATGTAAGTGTTGTGACAAAGATGAAAGTTAATAAGTTGAGATGGTTTGGCCATGTGGAAAGAATGGATGCAAACAGAATGACAAAGATAATCCATAAGGCTGAAAGGAAAGGTGAAAGCGTGAGCGACCGAGAATGATGTGGATCGAACACATCGATTCCGTTCTCAAGGAAGGCCGGGTAAGAAGTAAGAGAAATAGGAGAAGCTGTATGAGAAATAGTATGTCGGTGGAAGAAGCGAAAGAAGTATGCTTGGATAGAAAAGAGTGGAGGTCCGTTCTCTCTGCCTACCCCTTACGGGACACGGCGTGATGGGTATAAAAAAAACGAAATCAATAGGTATTGAATGTGGTGAGCTCCAGGACGACAACCACCTCTTGACATGCCCACTGATTGGCGAAACATGTAACATGCAAGACCTTATCCTTGCGAACGACAAGGCGATGACTGTCGCTGCTTACTGGTGTGGCAAAGTGTAAACGGAAACGCAAAGTAAGTAAGTTAGTAATAGGTATTCATAGTAAGGACTACAGGACAACGTCTGTGGGGAAAGCTAGTACCTACTTATCATATAAAAATAAGACAAAACAAAAATATTGTTTTTTTATGTACACAATTTAATTAACAAGCTAACCCGTTTTAGAAGACCGAACGTCTTCCTCTTCAAATATGTTTCACCTCTATTTCAACTTTCATGTTTATTT
Source organism: Mystacides longicornis (assembly GCA_963576905.1). Taxonomy (NCBI): domain Eukaryota; kingdom Metazoa; phylum Arthropoda; class Insecta; order Trichoptera; family Leptoceridae; genus Mystacides; species Mystacides longicornis. Next base: position 8,190,857 of record OY756426.1, read on the forward strand.
ACGGTCTAAAATATACATTTTAATATGTTCTTTCTTTTTGATACCTTGCACTGTAGCTGTGATGAACGTTGATATAAATAATATTTTTGTTTAACAAGTATCATCAGTTATAGAATAATAATAAATCTAGGAGTGAGTGTGTGACTATCTGGGGATTAGAAGACTTATGGCTTTCTGTTCCGCGTACAACATATTAATTATATCCTGGCTCCGTAGGTGGAAGGTCAGAAGACCCTCTCATTTATTCACCAGACAACATCTCATTGAATTATTATGTATTCACAACGCATAACGTTTGTATATTGAAATGCGAACCTTCTCGGTATTGCATCCGAGCTTTCCCAATGGACTTTAACAAAATTTGCCGCGAGATTGTGGAGCTTTAATTTCCGATATTTATTATTCAATATATTGATTGAAAAAGGTAGAAGTTCTTCCTATTTTTCTTGCAAAACTCACGTATTTTTTTTTCATACAAATAACAAAATCTACCAAACTTCCGGAAATAAATTTCATAGATAACCGCTGCTAATGTTGATCCTGTATTAAAAGGTACAAGTTTACTGTTTCTACTGGAAGAAACGTCAAATTGTCAGCATTTCTCAATGTAATAATGTGACTCGTTTAAGGACGATTCAACTAATATATAGGAAAATCAAACAATTAATGACCATTTTCTAATTTCTATACCTATTGCCTGTCGTTCCACAGGTATTTCTGATAGTTCTCATGCAATCAAATGATTTTGTTGCCACTTGGACAATTGGACATGTAAAACTTACCAGGCATTCCCAAACAATGATTGACGAAATAAAAAGGGTAGTACAGCATCCAAAATAAAAATAATTTGTCAAGCAAATTGTAGAATAATTTAATATGTGGAATTTCAAGGTTCCTTACATTTTGTTAAACACTAAATCTGTGCTCACTACAGTGTTTACAAATACACTCTTTGACTCTTTCACAGTAAGCTGCTTAAGGCTTATGTCGTGAAATAGAAAGATGGTTGGCACCTGGATTCGAGCCCACAGCCTCTATACGAAACAGTACGAATATCGGCGTGGTAACCGCTAGGCTACCAGCCACTCGGTCTTTTGACATGATTTTTGTCAAATTAGCACACCTTCTGTTCTTTCTCTAAAAGGTATATAACAGTTTTTTTCAAAGTAGGATATACAAAATAAAACTTATCACTAAAATTTTCTTTTCTTCGACAATCTTAACCATCCAAATGCTGGATGATAACATCCCTGGCAAATTATTATGTCCTGAAATGTCTGATCTAAATGCTATGAAATCAAAAAGGTACCTATCATACTTCTTCTTCTTCTTTCTTTCAACGCGGCAATCCACTCTCGAGAGAGTGATCTATGACCTATCATACTCGATATCGAAAAGAATATTCACATAAGTCTAATCTTGCATCCACCAAAATTTACACATGAGTGGTATTTTGTGTGGAACGGCAAAATGATTATGTAAACTCGTGTATGTACCTAAACAAATGCGTATGTCATTGTGTTAATGATAAAATCAAGGCCTATTTAATAGTTTGGGAATTGAGACTCTACCTAAGACAAGATAGCTGCTCGTTAAACATAATTGTTCTGGGTGTCTCTGTGTCAGTGATGGATCGAGAACTCCTATCTGCAAGTATTTATAATCTGTTTTACTAACAAGACACCTGAGGCTATACACATATACACACACACAGGTTTGTGTATATGTTATGGTCAATGATTGATATGCAGTCACATTCCGGAATGACCGGTGGACCAAAGTCTTCAGAAAAAACCCAAAATTTGTTCAAATTTTAACATTTAAAATCTGTTCAAAAGTTTCTAAAAATTTTAGGCTAAGGCTTTATAAATTTAATCCTTATATAATGACTCTTCAAACTTTTGTCAATTTCGAAGTTCTTCTTCTCTGGCCACAATTCTAGAATTGGATGGCAGCAATAATTTTCCCCACTCTTTCTCTTCACCTCGGCCTATCAGAAGCAGTTCTTTTGAGTTCCTCACGAAAATCGTTAGTCTGAAAAAATATTTATTTGGGCTTTAACTAAGACTGTAGTCAGACTAGTCAAAACTGGGTGCGCCAGATCTTTGAGGTTTTACTCTGGCACATTATATTATATTCGCCTAAGTTTCTCACCTGTATTTACTTTCCTTATTTGGGTTATTTTGTTTCCAAACTATATTCGCAGCGTTAATTATTATTATTACATTATACCAAGTTACACATTAGGCTAGAAAAGGTTTGAAAGGTTCTGAAGCCTACTACAACCTAGTTTCAACTTTTCTAGAACCTTTTGTAGTGCTACGGTAGCTTTGTTACCTTGATAATGAAGATTAATGTTCTCGTACTTTTCGATAAACATAAAGGAAATAAGTGGAATATTTCATTCTTACGTTGAACACTAGAATATCTATCGTTTATTTTTCGCCTTATCGACTCTTAGCAAAAGGAAGGCGTTCGTTAACACTGTCATAAAATTAATTATTGTGTTTTTAAACCCTTATGTTAGATTCAGCAGTAGTGTGGTAATGTACAGATAACTAAGACCAAGGACGAACTTTACAGATGACTAGCTAAAAGGACACATGCTATTCTATTGAACAAACGGTACGTTTGTAATTTGTTAAACATTCCTTCGTTGCCAGGGTGGCTCCCAGCCTACTAAAGTTCTTGTCTACACAAAATTGACAACCAACTGACGGGGTACCCTGTAGAGGGTACTTACTGTGTTTGTTTTTGTATTTTCAAACAAAAAATCTCACGTACCACTACAACTTACATAGATGCGTAGGCGCCGTTAGTCACTCAGTCAGTGTTCTGGGCTTTTCTATATAAATATTGATGATGTGATCAAACAAGTTGATTGTATATACGAGCTATCTACCCGCAACAACAAACCATAAAATATTATCTTTTAAATTAAAAAAACCGGAATGTTTCGTAAAACTAATATTATGCGATAACCAATGATTCTAACAATTCACTTATAATGGAGTTGGATTTTTAAAAGGCTTCCTCCCGTTTTCTTCTGTCATTTTGAAGGCTGGCTTATGCCCCTACCACACGCTCCGTCTTACCTGTGGTCTTGCCTGCGCAGGCAAGACCACAGGTAAGACGGAACACGGACGCTGCTACCACACGACACAGGTAAGACGGACGCAAGCCTCATTTTCTCCTCGCAACCGTGCAGCGAGGGCAATACTTTCTACTGCAAACCGTTGGCGTCGAAATAATGTTTCCAAACTAATATTTTTTTCTGCTGTGTTTTTATAATATCTTTATATTTAGAACAAGGCGTAAACGAACAATGAGGGAAAAAATTGTTGTTTTATAGTACATATTTCCAAATAATAATTGGCGGAATTATTTACGGATAAATGTAAATATCGATGTATACTTAAGTAAAAATATCAACATATTTTTTTTAAATAATTGATATAAATCGTCGATATTGTTTATTATGGAAATATCGATATTCTATATTTATTTCTGAATATCTTAATAGGTAATTGCACTTTTGGGTATAAAATATATATAATCGATATTTTTTAGTCTACATATATTTTCGATATATTTTTTTCCTATTTATCATGCCTAGGTTATTTTATCTCTAATGACAAGATATGCGATTAAAATATATAAACAAAAATAATAAAATATTTTCTATAATATATCTTTCCCTTTCAACTTCTTTCTCAATTTTTCATATGCAGTATTCTGTATATTTCTGTCAATAGTACTTAGATTTGATTATCTATAGATCAGGTAGATATTTTTTAAATTAAATAATTCGATAGCATATTCGCGATTATAATAACGCAGGTCTGCCATTTCCGAATGTTCAACGTCAACTGATCAATTGCGGCAGTACTGCTGCTGGCGTGGCATGTCAGGTAAGACGGAACTCCCAACCACACGCTCCGTCTTACCTGACATGCCAGGCTTGCGCAGGTAAAATTTCAAACAAGACGAAAAGCCGTCAAGCCGCGCCACCGAGTTTGTGCGGTGTACAGTTTTACCAACCACACGCTCCGTCTTACCTGACAAGCCAGGCTTGCGCAGGCAAGACCACAGGTAAGACGGAGCGTGTGGTAGGGGCATTAGTGTGATCACTTTACGTTAACAACATTCGCTATTAGGTGGTAATTTTCAAATCCCTGAAACTTCCAACTATTATTTTGAACATGTTGAAAAATCTCTTGCCCCCGGTAGGAAAAGGAACTCTTTTCCATAGACGTGACAACTTGACTGACTCTAATTGCTTCGTAATACGTGTAGGTATAATAATATAACGTGTAGACAATACATTATTCAATCATTAATGAAATTAAGACATCTAATGTATATTGTAGAGTGTAGACGAGGGGTGGGCCGACGGCAGATATCCTGGCTCCGAAATATTCGTGAATGGACGGGGATCGCGAGTGTGGAGGAACTGTTTCGTGCCGCACAGGACCGGGATGCATTCTCCAGAGTGATAGTCAACGTTGGGGCGACCTGACACGACACAGAAAGAAGAAGAATGTATATTGTAAAATGATATCTATGTATATTGTTTATATATATATATATATATATATATATATATATAATTTTTTTACTTGTACACTTTTTTTTATTATAAACACTGTTTGTCGCAAAGGTTTTTACCGTCATGCTAAACAGTGGCATTTTTTAACAATAAAAATAAAATAAAAAAATAAAAATCAGTTGGCTATTTTTTGAGAACAACTAAAGCAACCAAACTTATATACTGCGACTGCTGTCATTGACCCTGGCGCTTTAAATATAAAATTCCAATAATTTCCAAACCAAACAAATAAATATAGATACAGGTGGCAAATGTCGGTAACGAATTTACGGGAATAAAATTGGTAAGCCCCGTCTAAAATTAAAGCTTTTCCCGGAAATATTATCATAACGCGGTAAACAATTAGTTATAAATTGGCGAAGTTGATAAATCTTCCCGGAACACAAGAGACAAACAAATAAACAAAATAGCAACAATAATAAAGGCAAATTCTATTTAGTATAGATATTTCAAACAAAACAAACTTAAGTCTTCGTAAAGAACAGTGAATTTAAGTACTACCGAACAAAGGAGACTAAATAAACAAGCTCGAGTGCCCAATAAACATCTGGGGTTCGCTTTTCAACTATTGAATTAAACATTTTGTAACGGGGTACGGAGAGGAGAGAGAGAGAGACATCCAGGATCTTACGTATATTATAATGTATATTGGAATACTTTGTTCCGTCTGTTCTCAGTGATTAATCGGACCCTTTTTTTAAATTGTTGCCGGACATTAGGGACACGTGTTGTTTTAAGATTTAGGTACATAAAAGTCTACCTAGTTTAAGTACTCGGAAGTAAATACATTTCAGAAAAAAGCGTTTTTTGGGTGGCCAATCAGATTTTTTTTTAAATGTTGAAATATTTTTTGGCTGTTGGGGATTTTTTTTAAAACGAATCTGCTCCCACTCAAAATGACCAGACATACACTTTTTGATTCTTTCATAGTACGATACTAAAGCTTGTTTCGAGAAAGAGGAAGATGGTCGGCGCCTGGGATCGAACCTACAACCTTCAGTACGAAAGCCGGCGTCGTAACCATCAGGCTACCAACCGCTTTTTATTCAACGAAATCTTCTTCTATTTTATCATAAAAATGAGAGCTCTTGTTTCCACCCTGTGCTCTTAAGTGGGTTCTAAGGAGACATTTGATTGATTGATTGATATGTTAGCCATGCACTGTTGATATATGAAAAGTATATTTTGAAAACAGAAGTTTCGAATAAAAAAGATGTACCTACCTAGTTATGACACATTCTGAATGTGCATCAAGGCTTTCTATTACAAAGTTAAGTCAAATCAAGATTTTAAAATGTTTACGTTACATACGAGTATCTATTAATTACCCGGTTGAAGATACACAAATCGCGTCACTTACAAATTATCAATGTGTACAGAATACTACAGAACGTCTTTTAAATAAACCAAATGGATAACCAACCAAATATTGACGACACAAGAATTTCGTCTGAAACGCTTAGATAACTGAATACAATATGGACAATGCAACCGATGAATATTTATCATTACGAAGCAATGCACTTCGATTTGTGCCTGAATGAACACATATTTTATTACCATTGTCTAAGCTGAATTCAATTTGTACGCCAATGTTTGTGAATATCTCTTCGGTGCTATAATAAGATTATGGCGGATGCATAAACTTTCTTCGATGACACAGGAGCAGTGCAAATATTCGATGCATCTGGGCGTTATATGTTTGCAACCGCAGTGGAAACACCTGACACCACTGCTTCCGATGGGACTTGGTTATCAATTATTAAGGAGGAATGATACTTGCACAATCGGATTACTTCCTTCAAGCGAACGTAATGGAATTTTTTCCGTCAGAACTAACTTCGTAAGGATTATTATTATTTTGACTAAACTCCTTGGATGTTTTGAGATATTCCCTTATTTCACTGTTGCCTTATTATAAATTAAGGGTGGATTTTGTAAGGTTTGTGTAAAGTTATCTTATTGTAGCGAGTTATAACAAAAAATATTAGAAGCTGCATTTTTCTTATTTACTATGGTTAAACAACCAAGCCATAGTTTAGGAATCAATCTCGACAGACACAGAATCTGATAGATCAATGAGATCATACATAAGAGGTTTGAGTTTTTTCGTTGCAAAAATGTTTTTCGTTTTCCTACTGTCAAATGTTTCCTTGTTGTAAGGTCTACAAAATATAAATGCAGTAAAACTAGATAAATTTTATTAAAAATCTCACGAGCAACCTTAATCCAGGGAGATCAAGAACAGAAGATTTCCGATTTGTTATTATCAGTCATTATTGGTTTAGGTTATATATCAAGTTTGTAGACAATTTCTATGTAGGAAGATGGATTTTATATGAATTTTAATTCGATCTATTGAGTATGGAATTTGACATGCTTGTAGGCCCGAGTCAATGAAGGCTGTAAGCCCTTGGCCATACTGTCTTTGAACAGAGATGTTATGTTTTGTTGAGATTAATTTCGTGAATAAGAAGAGATTCGTCTTCTCACATCTTCTTCTGTGATCCTTTTTCATTATTGTTATTCCTTTTCCTCTGTTTTCTAGGTCTTGGATTTTTTTTCAGGAACTTATTACTGGTCCTGAAAGGGCGAGGTCCAGCTCTCTGTAGTCTCTCCATTTCTTATTCCTCTAGTATAAAATATGTGGTTGTGTACTACAAGGGTGTGTATCAGGATTCTGAAGACAAAGAAGACCTTCTCATAGTGTGTAACGCTCCTTCTCCTTCATTAGGACATGGTATGGGAAGAGGCCATAAATATTGCAGAAGATCTAGCGTAGTGGAGAGCTCTTGTTGCCTCCCTGTGTCCCTGTGTGGTGTTTAAAGGAAGAGTATGTACGCATATACTATAACATTGTCATCGACTGAATTCCGTGAAACATGTGTATTGTCTAGGTCCTTAATTGTAGCATTAATTTCATTTTTTTGCTGGTATCATAGAGTCGATTAATTTAGTAAGGTATTATAACGCTGCTCGGTCAATCGATTATATTTTTTGTCACATAATTCTAAGTTCCATGCACAGTGATCGTTGTTTATGGTAGTCTACGTCATTACTCCTCTAAGTATGAAAGATATCACCTTGCATACTGAAACCGTACATTATTTTTTTATAATATAAGGAAAAAAAGCAATTTTCGTGTGCACGGGGTGGAACTCGGATTCGTTGCTCTTTTGAAATGACAATAAATAATATTCCTCAGCAATGGAAAAATATTCTTCAACCGAATGTAACTAAAAGACGGACCGCCGTATGAAAAGAAAATGAAGCAAATTATTTTTATTTTACTTGATACTTTCTTATAAACAAAACTAATTACTAAATTTAAAAAAATCTGTTCGTGTGTCTCCTTGAGAACGTTGTCTACACGAAATCTGTGTAAAATGTCACGACTTTACAAACAAAAGTTACTGTCAGACACTTTTATAATTACACTACATATTGTACAAACACGAACCTTTCAATAACTTTTAATTGTTGTATAGATTTGTTTGATTGCTTTAGCAACGTTTTGTATAAAGCAAAATTAAATTAATGTTCAAATAAAACAATGTTTAACTTATCCACAATTTTTTATTTTCCCGACTAGTTTCGTAGGTACACGTCCTACATGGTCACGGGAGACTAAGAAACTAAATTTGAAACAATGAAGGTACAAACACTAACATAAACATAAATTCCCATAATAAATAAACATCAAAGTATCACATACCAAAAGTTTATCACCCCTGTAATATCTGTATCTTCACTAGTGTTTGTACCTTCATTGTTTCAAATTTAGTTTCTTAGTCTCCCGTGACCATGTAGGACGTGTACCTACGAAACTAGTCGGGAAAATAAAAAATTGTGGATAAGTTAAACATTGTTTTATTTGAACATTATTTTCAAATATATCCACCAAGAAATGCATGTTCACGAGTTGGTTAATTTTATCAAAATTAAATTATTTGATAAGTAAATTAATGAGACGCCTGATGAAAAGTGTCAGCATCTTCACGCAATAAAATCTTTATCAGTTATTTTTTTTTCTTATGAAACGGCAGCTCACCTTATGAAAGTGCTTATTTTATAAAGTAGTTATTTTGAGCCTATTTTCAGGTATTAGAAACATATATACAAACATACTCCCATGGTGACCCCATTCAGGACCATTGGGAGTCCATAAGAGCCCTCCACCGCGCTTGATATATAGAGCGGCTTCTATAATCTCCTTCCGCATGTCCAAATCCCTTTTTTCAGACGCATTTCCATATCTTGGTCATGTTGTTAAATCGCCATTTGCCAAACCGATACGCATCGGGAGCTCAGCCCCGAGGTAAGAATTTATAAAATTTGGAATGTCTCATTCCAACAAGAAAAAAAAGGATATAAAAACCACTGAACTTAATTTCTTAGCGCTCTAGTAACTTAAGTACCTGGAAGTATCCAATTCTCTACCACTGATCGAGCGTAATTGAGAGTTCATGTTGCCTCCCTAAGTAAGTTTTAATTGATTGATTGATAAAAGGATCCCATAAGGCATAGTGTTATCACTGAGAAACGTCTACCTTAAAGATTGTTCCAAATTTTTACTGAAACAATGGCCCGTGAATTCTAGAACGTTGTCCCTGCTACTATGAAGGCTGTCTATGAAGGCTTGTAATTATGTTCATTCGGGTGTTTTTCTCAGTCCGAACAAAGTTCGATTCCTTTCTATATTGTCAGATAACCCTGTGATCATAACAGCACCATAAAACGTGAAGATATTCACATATCTCAGCAGTTTTTTTTTTTTAAATAAGTAACAACGATGTATTTCTCCAAGAATTCAATTAGAAGATTTTTCAATAAATGCAAGCATAGAGTCGTATTCAATTCAACGAACAAAAAGTAGGATATTTTTCGTACAAATACACCAATTAAATAACCGCTTGAATAGGAAAAAAAGCGACTCTCGATGACAGGATTCTGCCTTTATTCTTTTTCTCCATTCGGTTTTGTCACAGATGTTTAATTTCTTTGCATTAGAGAAAACGTCCATTGAGGATAATTAAGTGGAAATAGAAAATCGGACCGGCCATTTATATTACAATATACAAGCCACTTATTTCTTAGTCGAAAAATAATTAATAATATCACTAACGTTTGTTTATTAGTTAATGTGTGTGATTCAATTTATTTCCCGTCCCTTCTACCATTACGTAGAGGAGATGGCCTAGCTGGGACATATTGTGTTAAGGATGCAGATTGACAGTTGGCCGAGGAGAGCGCTGTTCTTCCTCCCATCAGGTTACCAAAGGGGTGGAAAACTTCTTATATCGTATTCCAGTCCTTTAAAGCAGAACTGAGAGATATGGACATGGTGTGGTAGGAGATTATAAAAATTGCGCACGATCAAGTGTTGCTCTTGTTGCAATTTATGGGTTGAACAACGTTCATAACTTATCTGTGTGTCGTATATTTTGTTAAAATAAATAAAGTAAAACGAAAATGTAAAAAAGACAGCTGCTGCAATTGTTATGAGAGATACCTTAAACTGTTAAAAAGTAAAACTATTCGAAATTTACGGATAAAAAACAAAAACGCGATTAAGTAATAGACCGAAGCGGAAATCGTTATGATATAAAAACTTTTTAGACAGAATAACTTAAGCGCGGAGTAAAAAAAAAAGAGATTTTAAATTCTTTACGCCGCGAATGATAAAAAAAAAACGTTTTTTTGATCATTAAATAAATTTCCATCAAATTAATGTTTCTGCAACTGAAATATAAAAAAATAATAAGGAAGTGGAAACATATGTACGTACATACAGTTTATATAGACGAAGAAATAATAATTGACAAAAATACGAATATTTTAAGGTTCAGTAGGGCTATTCTCGTAATCAATCGCTTTTAAAAATCACTTAACGATAAGATTAAGACACGATCGCAAGCAGTCGTATTCACAAAACTATCGGAATCTAATCTTAAATCATATCTTGAACTGGATCATTTTCGTACTGATATTTAAAACATAACGAATTTTTAAGATATCTAGATATCTTGTTTTGTGAATACTAATCCGCCATTTTATGATTGTCAATCAAGATAAGAGCGTATTAAGACCGCTACGGGAATAAGGGCACAGTTTTTCTTACATTACAACGTACACTGTTTTATTTTCTAATGTGATTTTGCTCATTGAAAAATATGGAATTCAGCAAACTGCTAATTAAACCTCAACCGGTCAGAAAAGGCACAGTGAGCCTCGGACGCCTTCGAGCGCAATGGAGAGCTCTTGATACCTCCCTATGCTCCTGAGTGGGGCTTAGGCCTTCCGCATTGCGGGTTGGTTTGGGGGGGGGGGGGTTCCCGGCGGGCTTGATTTGTGTGTGGCCGGCTTTTTTTATTTAATTGCTTCGATCGAGCTAGGGGGTCGGTTTCGTGCGGGTCGGGTTTGCTGCGGATTGGTCTCCGATTTGCGGTGTGCGGGGGGCCTTTAAGGGAGAATGAAAAAATGAAAGTCAAAAAAATATTTGTGTCATGTTTCAATCAAGTGTTTTATTTATTTTAAGTAGGTATTATAATATAACAATATTTATTCGAAGGATATTTTGACTTTTGCTTCCTATTTTGATTTTTCCTTCGTTCATTTGTTTGCCTGTTTTCGTGTATATATCTGTATTTTGTCTATGGATTGTCCATTTTTTTTCCTTTTTTTTCTCTCTTTGTGTTAATTTTATTTTAGTTTAAAAAAGAAAAAATATATAGGTATAATATATTGTTGTTCTTTTGTATTGTATGCGCATTGTTCACCGCAAAGGATTACTCTGTAATGGTGAACAATGCTTAATTTTGACAGAAAATAAATAAATAAATAAATATAAACCTTTTTATTGTATTTTTGTTTTATTTATGTATATTTGTTTATTTAAATTAAAGCTATATCGTTAAAAAAAAAACAACGTATTATTGCTTGGAAAAAAGTCTGCCACCTCTGATCGCCAATAGACTCAAAAAACAGACATTTCAAAAAAATAGACGCCCGTTGTCTTTTTTCCATTTCCATATCAAAAAGATTAATTATTATATTACAAAAAAAAAAAATAGAATCCAGATTGTTTTGTTATCCCATACCTAAATTTTAAGATTTTTTTAAGTAGGCTTTAAATTATTTCTGAGAAGGAAAATTGTAACTAATGTTCAAGATAAACAAATTTTCAAAACAATACTTGAAAAAATGTACTACTTTATTGTTATTTTGATAGTAAAAAATGTTGTTTATGTGTAAACAAGCGAGGTTAACATTTTGAAAAATTCTTTCATTTTTTATTTTAAATCATTAAATTCTCTTTTTTTTTTTTTTTTAATGAATCTGTGCTCACTCAAAGTGAACACAAATACACTCCTTGACTCTTTCACAGTAAGCTACCGAAAGCTTGTGTCGTGAAAGAGGAAGATGGTGGGGACCTGGGATCGAACCACGACGTCCGCAGTACGAAAGCCGGCGTTGTAACCGCTGGGTCACCATTTTGAAAACCTTTTATCTCTCGCGTATAAATATTCAATTTTAATTTAAAACAAGTGCTGGAAAGGTTTCTAAAGGAGAGTAATGGAAAAATAAGTAGAAATAATTATTTAAAAACTCATGTTCTTTAAGTGAGAGAAGTAAAATTGAAAAAAATATTACATACTAAAAACCTTTATGGTGTTCAGAAGTTCCCATAATCTATAATATAAATGAATGTCGGGTTAGTGCGAGTACTTATAACTCGAGAACTGCTGAACAGATTTTTATGATGTTTGATTTATTGGATTCTTCTCCGCTCCGGATAACAGAATAACTAATAAAAAGTTGAAAAAAAATGGAATAAATAAGAAATAATATAAAACATAATATTAAAGGTAGTATGGAACTGATTTCCAGCGACGCTAACGCCATCTGTGAAAAATTCTACACCAACAAAATTAATGCTTACCTGACAACCATTGACATTAAAAATATTGGTACGCAGATTTTTGATGGAATTTTTTTTCGATTTTTCAGAAATAATTTTGTAACATTCAAACAAACGTATTTTTGCAAAAATTACAATTTAGAAATTAATATTCATAGTAAGGACAACGTAATAGGTTAGGTATACTCGCTGAAGCAGCACGATGTTTGTCCATTACTCAGTATTAATAATTATTTTGTATGGAAAAGGAAGCCACTGTACTTAGTTAGCAAAATGTATATGAAATGACACTTAACGAATAAAAAAAAACTACGGAAATAAAAAAAACAAAGATTAATTTAAAATACATTTAAGAAACTATAGAATATTTAAATAAAAATTAGAATTGTACCACAAAAAAGGTATATTTTTCGCAGAATCCCGCTGTGAGTACAACAATAATTTCTGAAAATCCACTTACATCCCCAGGAAACCTTAGATAATCCATTATAAAAGATTCGAAAGGTTTATTTTGAAGGACTCTTTATTTTCCTGCTAATATTATTTTGACGACGACAACTGTTGTAGCAACGTGAATTATTTTCTTATTTCCAGCGCTCCACTATTCACCGTGAGAGGATCCCTTGCCGGAACGCAGAGAGACGATAAACAATCGGAAAATCCTTTGCAAACATTGAAATAAATCTAAGTCCTAAAGTTGTTATCTGCGGAGAACTTCCAATATAAATTCAGATAGAATTTTCTTATTAATACGAATGTGAGTTATTGCTCTGTCGAAGGAAAATAATAATATAACAATGTTATTTCGGAAGAATGCTTCTCGACATATTTTTTTACGACCGCATTTCTTATACTCGCGCCCACTAACATGAATTCGCTCTTTCGTAGGTACAACAAATGTTTTCGATTTTTTTTATATTCTTTATTTGCTCTTTCGTGAAAACAAACCACGATTTCGGTTGAAATGATGCTGGGTAAATAGAATTTCAGCCTCCTCCAACAAGCCAAAGAGAATACTGGGTGCCTTGTATGACTGTCCCTTGTCCAACTGGGCGCCTTTCTTATTTTGAATCCTATTCTTCTATGAGCCTTTCCACCCATATTAAACTGGTCCTATCGTTCTGAACGCACTAAATATTTCTGCTCGAAAATTCCCAATCCATGGTGTCATTCGACCCCTCCGAAGGTTGTATGACTAACGGGTAGGTTAGTTGCCAACGGAGGTTCCTGAATTCTGGGCTCTGTTTCAAAAAATGTAACTCAAAACAGGCTTGTGTTAATAAACTGCAAAGCTGTTTTATAATTTCAAAAACAACTGAAAGAAAAGAAATTCACAAAATAATTCTTATTAAATTTTATTTATAAGTAGGTACTTATGTTATACTGTATAAATAAAATAAAAGTTGAAAAAGGTTAATAAAATATATCAATAATTAATTTTCATTGAGGAAAAGTGTGATCTAGTATTAACCCTTTTTTACATTAAAGCTTTCGTTGACATGTCTTTGTACACCCCTTTCTAACCCTTTCTGACGGGAATTGTAACTTGATGGGTTTCATTATTTCTTATTTGAAAATGTTTCACAAAGTGACGTTTAAATTTCAAACGAATCGCGGGCTTTTGTGTAGTTTATAATAAATTTATATAACGTTTAAGAACAATAGGATCCCTAGGTAGATGAATGCCATTCAAATTTCTGCGAAGTGAATGTTCAATATAATAACAATGGCTCTGTGTATAAATCAAGCCAACGTAATGGTTAATGTACCATGGCTAAATGTAACGAATCAGAGATATGGAAAAGAATTTTAAGGACAGTTGATTGTAAAAAAAAATTCACATATTTATTATAAATTTTAATATCCCGCATTTTATTTATTTGTTTTCAAAATATTCATAATATTAATACTTTTGCGCAATTAAAGGTTTGTCGTTGAATATTCGTTACGTTAAAAAGCTTGTCAGCAAGACGTCAATGATGGGTGTGTGATAAGCGGGTATGATTAAGGTACCTTTATTTTATCAAAATGTTTGATATTCGTCATTCATTCTCCCTTAAATACCCCCGCACACCGCGAGTCAGTCCCGAGGAGACCAATCCGCAGCAAACCAGACACGCACGAAACCGACCCCCTAGCACGATCGAAGCAATCAAACCAAAAAGCCGGCCACACACGAATCGATCTCGCCGCGGACTCTCCCACACCAACCCGCAATGCGGATGGCCTAAGCCCCACTCGGGAGCTCTCCATTGCGCTCGAAGGCGTCCGAGGCTCATTGTGCCTTTTCTGACCAATAAAGGTTTAAGGAGGTCGACCACCTCACGGTTCCGATCTGATTTTTCGATTTTTTTGCCTCTTACAGGATGCTCGAAAAACCAGCAAAAAGAGCAGAGGTGCTTTTCTTAGCCGGCAATTTTTACGAAATTTCGAAATAGGGTAAAGCTTCAAAGAACTGCTAAATAATAATTCAGACATAACGAAAGAATGAGTGAGAGATATGTTCCATACTTGAAGATTGGTTGATTGAAATAATATGTCCTTGTTTAACACTATAATGCCCTTATATAATTTTCATAGCCTATAAATAACATACCCGCCAAAATCTCTATTCGTTTGCGTTTTCAAGTCATTTTCTAAATAATCCTGTGTTTTAATGATTTCCTAAGAGAGAAAGCACTGTATATTGAAAAAAGGAGTGTGTATTTAAAATGACTAGTTTTTTTAAAGAAATAAGAAGACTTCTGGGAAATAACTCATGAAACTCAATCCCAATCTTAATGTCGAATTAATAATTCTTTTTATATGCCTAGATGTAACGCCTAATTTCAAAGATTCTCTTTCACACCAAGCCCAAATTTCTCATCTCTTCTTTCCATAACAGAATACAGTGTGAATAAAACATTATTAAGAAATATTTTTAAAACATTAGTTTGATAAACCACTGATTTGGTTAGCTCTGGTCAGTATTTTAAATTCCATCCCACAAAGAAATGTGATGTATTGAAAATATAATATTGACATGGTTATTAGAGTCTAAACACATTGTGTCTTTAACCGGAAAATTTGACACTGTGAGTCTGTTGTTTAAGTCATTCCCATTAGGGGGTTGAGAGTCAGGAAATTATTTCCTGTAATTCCAACCAAATCTGTCACATATTTCAGGAGCTCCGTCGCGCTTCGCTTAACTGGTCCCCTGACATTCTAATGCGGCTATTAATATTTCAGAAGCGACTCCCCATGAATAAAGAAGCCTATCGATGTTCTTTCCTATGAGTTACTCAGAACAACCTAAATTTTGAAGATCCTACCTAAATTAAAATGAAACTTTAGAAACTAATAAATTTTTCGCTCTCATATTAATATTAGACCGGAGATTGTGTTTCATCGAGAGATACAAAGTAGTTTTCAAGAAGGATGTAAGCTTATCGTAGTACTCACAAAAAAAAACAAAATAACAAATACTTTGTAAATTTATTATCGACATGATATTTGCATTGAAAATTTTATTTTAAGCCAACCCGATTAGAAATCTTGGCATTGAAATACCAAATATCCCTCCATTAGTCACCTTCTAAGAAGGCTATCATCAAACTATGGATGGACGTGGTTGGGAATGAATAGGATGAGGCTAATTCTCAGAATGTTTGATATTTAAATAGCCCAGAAAGTACTGAAAATAGCTGGATTAAAGGGACAATATATGTTACCAATCTACAATGTTGGTCGATTTGGCTTAGTGAAAGTTAAAAAGGTTGATGAGGCTCTGGATATACATTGATCTTACCTACTATGTATATCGTGAGGAGGTTTATTTTCTGGAAGACCTCTCATTCATTACACTGAGCGGAAAAGTTTCCCTAAGATATGGCGGAAAAGTTTTAGCACTTAAAAATATCCTTCGCCCTTGACGTTCTGTGTGATTGATAATAATAATGTTATGTCTTCATAATTTATACGTGCTTTACTAACATAATAATGTATTACATCGGTCAAACTATTTTTAAAATTGATTGTGCTTGTTGATACCTCAGATTATTGAAATCAAAACAATCAGAGAACAAAAATAGAAGCAATAATATTAATATCGTTAACAATCCATTGGGAATGTGGGTGTAAATATCAATTCAATCAAATTCATTGTAGGTAGTATTTAATTTCGTAGTTTTTATATACATTGATATTATCATTTTTGAAATAAAATAAATCAAAGGGTTTAAAATAGAACGCAATAACTCGTGAGATATTGATAGGTAGAACTCGTGGGAGGTGAATTTTACAAATTTCAATAATAAATTATTAAAATTAATACGGATTGTGTAGAAGTGTTGCGTACGTTTAATATTCTCTTTCTCATAAACCATTATTATTTTGAATATAAACAATCACAAAACCCGGTATTATTCCTACGCTTAAAATAACCAAAACATTTTTAGATATGGGGTGGGTGGTAAGATTGAAGGTGGTTTAAAAACGGAACAATAACTTGAGGATGAACACTGTTCAAAAATTAATACTAGTTGAAATGCTTTGAAGACTACGAGCCAACGCGGAGCCAATTTTTTTTTTAACGGTTTCATTAACTTTCTTCTGCCTCCTTCTATCTTGTTATTTTTAATCATTCTTCGAAGCGAGATATATACTTTTGAAAAAAGAAACTTAGAGCCGGTTTCATAAAAAATAAAGGAGACTTTAAGTTTCTTTTAAAAAATAACGCGTTTCAAAACAACAAAATGACACATTATGATAAAGTCCCGTTATTGGGACTTAAAGTCGAATTTAGTGTAGTTCAATCTTTTGCCACCGGAGTTCATAGAAAATTTCGTGGCGCTTTCTCTCTCTGTCACAAATGACGAACATTTTTGTATACGATGGCACTGTAGACAAAAATGACTAAAATAGGGTGGAATAAATGGCAAAACGGGAAGAATATTATTTTTTACAGATTTCGTTTACTAATTTATAAACCATAATAATAAATCAACAAAAGTAACGGCACTTTGATGCTCTATTGAGAAACGAAATTATTGACAGATTAACAGAAATTCCGCGAAAATATTAGTAAACAACCTATGTTTTCCATAGATTTCCATAGTACCAACTGATACCAACTTTCAAATATTTTTATGACATTTCAAACTTTAGCTAAAGTGCGTGGGAATATTTATTCTGTATCACCGTTCTTCATATTATATTCTTGGATTTAGTTCCTTTTAAAACCCCCTGGATGACCAAAATAAATGGAGATTTTAAACCAGTCAGAGCATCTTTATATTTTGTAGCTGGCTTATATTTAAAATAAAAAGAAGATAGGTACATTTTAATTGTAAGAAAATTAAATAATTTTATAAGTATATCTTTCTCATTGTTTCAGTAATTAAAAAAATCTTAAGACTATATCCCGGACGAAATTCTTTTTCGGAGACTTTTCTTTGATATGCTAATGAAATTTATTCTTTGACTATAATAATTAGCAAAAGAGACGTTTATAAAAATATAAAACTAAAGGACGAAAAATAAAAAAAAATACCTCTCGTCTAAAATCAGAACGTCAAGAGAGAGACCGTAAGAAAAAGACAGTCCAATTTAATTTTTATTACAAAGTTTTCAAAGCTGAATTATTCAACGATATAATAATTAATATTTATATTTCAATTAATTATATAATATGTAAAGAGAATTCGCTAAAATATGATTTTGTCCTAAGTAATTTGTTACGAAAGTACACCATTTAAAAACCAACACAGATCTCTATGAATAATAATAATATACCCCGTGTAATAAGGGATGATAATATTATGAAAATAGGGTTCTTCTCTTAGGGATCTTCAGCCGTAGGGATGTTTAATTATTAAAATTGGTTTGAAAATTATCAACTCTTAGTACACACAAAGGAAAGCGGATAGAAACACCAAATTAACCGATACATGTAATATATTGTGTTAGGATATAAAAATTCATTCATGTTCCCGAAAGTAAAAGATGAATTAAGTGTTTATTTAGCTTGGGGAAATTTACATCATGTATTTTAATTCTTGTAATATCATTTTAACGCTTGGTTAATTTCGTGAAGAAAAATAAATAGAAGTTCGTTTATTTTTTGAATTCTACATTATTTCCACTCCTAAGCTTTTCTCTGAAAGTTGTGTAAATATTAATGTTGGTTGAAAATATTATATTAATATTAAATATGAAGGAGGGATTGTAATCTAAAGTGACTATGCGGTGTATATTAATGGATAATTGTTATATCAAAATGTAGATAATATGTCTTTCAATTTAACAAGGTTGGACAAAATCATGTGAACTGCGATTCATGAACGAATCTCATCTTACGAATAACAAAATAGAGTTGTTTTTGATTGAGTAAGAATCCTTATGTTTCATAAAATCTTGTAATGTGGAAGAACGGCTTACCTTAAAATAAGACAGGCGTAGAAATGGGTTATTCATTAATTGTTTGATTGTTGTTTAATTTGGTAACTTTACTTCACCAAGTTGAAAACTGCGGTCAATTAGACATTACTTCTCCTCCTCCGATTCCGTCCTCAAGGAAGGCCAGGTAAGAAGTAAGAGAAATAGGAGAGGGTGTATGAGAAATGTTATGTCGGTGGAAGAAGCGAAAGAAGTATGCTTGGATAGAAAAGAGTGGAGGTCCGTTCTCTCTGCCTACCCCTTACGGGACACGGCGTGATAGGTAAAAAAAAAGAAATTGAAGAGATCGTGTTGACAGCTGGAGTAATAAATTAGGTACCTACCTACCCCATTTGTCTGCAAAATTTTAGTGTATGCTTACGTACACCAAACGAACAGAGCATTTCCTACTGATTGCTGACATCGACACCAAGCAAAAGACAACGAACAAGAATGAATTATTGACTAGTGGTCGGAAGATTCAAAAACAGTATTTCTTCGCACATAATTTTGAATTGGATTATGTATATACCTACGATAATAGTCTAAACGACACTCGAATCCCTGATATAAACGTCAGACCGCGGCAATACTTATTTGAAAAATTACCGAAATATATTACGAATACACGAAAACGGTCAAGCATATAGCAGGGACATGAAATTGATTTATGAATATTTCAACCTTTTTGAAGTACTGACTTCTTCAAGTGGGGTGATAATATATCCTAAACATTTTGACCCAATATTTCCTTGCCATGTTTTTCTTTTTCCCCAAATTTTTTTTCCACTAAATTTTATTTCTAAGCTATCTT
The DNA here is from genome assembly GCA_963576905.1 of Mystacides longicornis. Taxonomy (NCBI): domain Eukaryota; kingdom Metazoa; phylum Arthropoda; class Insecta; order Trichoptera; family Leptoceridae; genus Mystacides; species Mystacides longicornis. The sequence continues at coordinate 8,210,615 of OY756426.1, forward strand.
TTGTCAAACGCCTTCGCAAATTTAGGAATGGACTTCTTTGTAGGTAAGAAATGTTTAAGTCTAAAAAATCTAGTGAAACGAAGTAGGTACCTATAGTATAAAAGTAGCTCTATACTGCTGACGATTTTTTAATTAATTTGTATTTTCTCTCACTCGAGAGAGAGAGTGAATCGCGATATTGAAAGGAAGAAGAAGAACTTAATTATTCGAATTATTCAAACACGATAACAGGTTATATTTTTTCATCAAAACATTATATTCTTTTGGTTTTTGACCGAATATCCTTTATAAAATACCGACTGGAAATTCATCTAACATGAAACACAATAGGAAAGAAAAGTAACATAGTATGAACAAAACGAAAAAATAATAATAGATAGGTATATATATTAACATAAAGGAATAGAAAAGATAACTACCTAGTACCTATGTAGTTTCGTTGTATAAATATAAAACGTGCGTATTTTTTTTAATTCAGTCGGTGCTGTGATTTTGTTTTTAGGGTTTCAATAGGCACGAGAATGAAATGCTTACGAGCCTAAAAGAAAATTGCGGAATAAGATTTATTTATAAAACCAAATCTGTGGGTTATATAAGTCAATGGTAAAAATAAACAATATTATGACTAGCTTCTACCCTACCATATTATATATTATTACATGAAAAAAACTTACACTATTATTTTAAGCCTTGTCTTATTTATTGCATGCTGTTCTCTTAAAAATGATGTGTTATGCAATCGAATTGGATAACTGATTCAAACCCTTACATGAAAATGGCAAATTCAGAAAGTGAATGCCATGGAAAGAAGAAAAACTTTTCATATCAAGTTGTGTGTATGGAGGGGGAAGGGAGGTCACCCAATTTTTAATTTGTATAATATGAAAGCTGCCACTAACAATGGGGGCTTATCTGAACATCCGACCCTATCGAGTTATGTGCGTCCCGATAGTGTTGCGTAGGATCCAACTTTTTCTACACACTTCGAATTCGAATGGAACATCTGATAACCGGTTGCATTCGTCGCAACACTATCGGATATCTACTCAACGCCCATTTCGCTGTCGCTTGCGATCCAACCAAGTCTTTTCTAGTGTTTAATAATCTGATTTTAATTTAATTATAAAAAATGACACAAAAATTAATTAGAGTGTTATTTGGTAAATATTTGGAAAATTTTAATGAAAAATGATTAGAAAAGTTCGATCTAAGAGTATATAATATATTATCACCTAAAAGATTGCTTATATTTCAATTTGAGGTAAAAAAAAAATTAAGTATAAGAAAAAATAATCAATGATAGAAATAACAAATTATTAGTTTTGTTTATTAAAATAGGTGTGTTTTTTTATGTAAAAAATATAGTGGAATAATATTTTTTTGTCCGTCACGCCATTGTATCGTATCCGATGCAACTCGATCGGGTCGGATGTTCAGAATAGCCCTCAATGTCACACTAGTTAATTAGGAACAGCTTCTTCGATAGCCGCTAGGCTAATGTGTGACTTAGGCTTAACGAAAAAAATAAGGTAAAAAAATAAGATAAAACAATACGAAATATAATAGTAGAATAACGAATAATATATTATAATGTATTGTAAATTTCATCTAACTTGAAAAAAAAACATATTTTTTGGATCATTTGTTTTTTTTTTCACACAAATAAACTTTTTTCTTTGAAATTATTTGGAAGATTACGTAAAAGATTTGTTTGTTTGAAAATAAAGAGAAAGCCCATAAAGTGTATTGTGATGAAACACTGGGAAAAAGGAGAGACCTATAAAGTGTGTTATGATGAACAACTGGGAAGAAAGAAAGAGAGAGAAAGTTCAGGTATGTATTGTGTATATATTCTAACAAACAGGTGACTATAATATTATATCTATGTATGTATGGCGTACACACGCATGTTGTATAAGGATTGTTCAATTTAATTTATTTATATAATTTACTTTATGCCTTTTTGTTTATTCAAGTTTCCCAAGGATACTTTATTATCATGGTTGCTTGTACATAATAATACATATAAAATACATTTTATGGTCAGTACTATTTATTTTTTATGCGTCTATCTTTGTTACATATTATATCTATTACATTAACAATAAATCTTTCCAAGGAAAAGTAAAATAAAACTAATAAACGTGGGAATATTTCTTTTTTTTTATTTAACAGTAAAATAATATACTTTGTTTATTCAACGAGAAAATGAAAATTAGCCATTTTTCAACGTTGTACATTTTAATGTATCAACAAACAGGATTTATCCTTAGTTTTTCTGTTTTCGAGAGAATTTTTATAAATATTTTAGACTGTTGTTTCTCTGAGAAAAGAATAAAAAACAGGCTGTATTATTTTCATTTAAATTGAGTTTGTTTGTTTTATAATTGGGCACAAAAGAAAAATGTTCGAACATGACTCGCATTGGAATTAAATATTTACGTAAATTGTTCGAAACGAACGCCGAAGGTCGTTGTTTGTTGACTTTACTCCAAGGATGATCTTCACAATACATTGTAATTCTAGGGAATTTATAAGATACTAGCTTTCCCGACAGACGTTGTCCTGTGTTCCTATATTATGAATCGATATTGAATTCGAATTTGTATGGTGATGAATTAATTATCATTTGACCAATGTGATTCCAACCGATGCATCTGTTTTAAACCACCCGCATTATGTCAATCGCACCAATTGACAATTTCTGTCAAAATTTCAAAATTGGAATAAAAATTATAAGGTAAAAAGTACTAATATGGTTGTCTACATACAATTTTCTTTCATTTTCTAATTTTCCATGCATTTTTCCCATTTTTCTTCTAAAAGCACATTTTCCTGATAAAAGCCTCCACGACAAAAAAGAATTAGCGAAATCGGTCCAGCCGTTTAGGCGTGATGCGATGATATCGGGAAATAGCTCTCCATTTTTATATATAAGACTAGCGGTCTGTCCCAGCTTCGCACGTTTAGATAGGTATTTAAAATAATAATTCAGTTTTCTTATGATCTTTATAGATCCCTAACTTCCTGATCCTTATCAAAATATTCTATAGGCTATGTTAATCTGGAATAATGTAGCATTCTAATGTCCCAGTGACGCCTATATCTCTGCCGCATTTCAATTAATTTTTTTTAAATAAATGAACACTTTTTGTGGCATAACTATAATAGTCCGACATAATTATGCTGTCGCGACACTTTTTGTAAATAATCATGTCGTCTACAAAGTCGTAGTACATTATTTTATTCAATCATCAATAGTTTTCGTAGCGCTCGCGATGAATATTTCAGGTAATTTTTATCCACCTTGGGTTACATTATTGGAGTTTTAGTAAGGATCCCAAACTTTTTTGGAAATTCAATATAGCCTATCTTCACCGGGGATAGTGTAGCTTCCCAAAAGTGAAAGAATTTTTCAAATTCGTTCAGTAGTTTTGGAGCCTATTCAATGCAAACAAACAATCAAATCTTTCCTTTTATATATTAGTATAGACAAGAATGAAGATTATATATTTTATTTTTTTCGATTTAGGATCCTCGCTTTGAATACAATCTCAACGATAAGTTTTATTAAGACCTTTTTGTCCTATAATAGCAGGAAAGTTGGAAGAGCTAAGGAAAAATCTCTAAAAACTTTTTGGAATGGTCTTTGATGTCGATACATACTCAAAGTTATTATTTGAAAGTTTTATTTTAGGCATACTGGTTTGTATCCCCCTGGCAGAATGGAATTTATCGCCATATGGAAAATTCATATAATTGGTCGAGTAGGTATTCAAGATTTGACAACTTAATGAAGTAAAAGTATGAACTCGAATTAGATTTCGAAACATCTCTAAAAGGCGTCCGTTAATTCATTTATATTCAAATCCAAAATCAAACACTAAAAAATCTAACTTTATTATAAGGTTTAACATGAAAGGTTTGGTGATCGCTGTTGTACATGATATTTTAAAAGCAATCCAGAAATTTACAAATTTCTCAGATAGTTTTTCAAAACTAATTTCCGTCATGAATTAATCTTTACATTAATTATACGATGTATGTACCTACTTAAAACAGGACTGTCTTCGTTATGGTAAAATACAATAACTATTCATTATAAACGTTAAGTTTGTACGTATAATGGTGATTAAAAAAACAATTTTACTTAATTAAATAGTGCTTTTCGGTACATTTTTCTTAAAATTTATGTTCGGTTAGTCGAGTTCGCTACGGTTACTCTTATATACTTATCGTATTAAGCGATTTACGATGTTGCACATACCTGCTTCGTCCATTAAAACGAAACTAATGGATAGACACAGAACACGCTATTTAGAAATTAGTAAATATTCTAGAACACGGGTAGTTATTTAAGAAAGTTTTGTAAAGACGTGTGGGATCGCATTAGCGTTCTAACCTTAAAAGACTACAACTTTAAAATCACAGCACAGTTTTACGTGTAATCAAACTTAATTGAGTGCGTTTACAGCGCTGTTTACTGAAATACGCCTGGAATAGTCTCCTATTTCATTTGTTATTAGGTATAGTTATCAAGCTTAGTATGAACATAAAAAAGACAGAAATTATGGCGCAAATACCAATCATATCATAATAGACAATGTCTGTATTGAAATCGTTGATTCTTACGTCTATATATTAAGGGAGTTAATTTTATTTTGCCATTGAAGAAAACATAATAAATCTCTGACGTTTAAACCAATTTTTATATTTTTTTTTGTTTCTCTGTTTCCCGCAGTCGCCGACACCCACGTGGCACCACTCAAATCCATCAAAACCGCGAGATTTTCGGCTTTCAAGATGTCTTCATTTATACCAACTAAACAACACTTGCGGGGAGTGCTACTGAGATATGGAAAAGCGACTTTGCATGTGTGAATCACTTTTGGAACGTCATCGACAAAAAGGATTTCTGCACCGAGTCATCACTAGTGATGAGAAATGGTTTTTTTTGACAACCCCAAGCGCCGTAAAGTCATCTGTCACCCAGGCCAGCCACTTCCAGCTCAAGCCAGCATTCCAAAGTGCAATATGCATGGGTCAAAGGCAATGCTTTGCATTTGGTGGGATCAGCAAGGTGTTATCTTCTATGAGCTACTTAGGGCTGGTCAGACAGTCACAGCAGAACTTTACAAAGAGCAATTGATAAAACTGAAGGCAGCAATTGAAGAAAAATGCTCAGAATAGTCAACTTGTCATGAATCAATCATTCAGCACGACAATGCGCGTCCCCATGTTGCAAAAATTGTTAAAGATCAGCTAAACTCTTTTGGTTAGCAAGTTTTACCACACCCACCCTACTCCCCAGATGTCGCACCATCTGATTTATCATTTGTTTCGGTCAATGCAGCACGGTTTATCTGGAGAACTCTTCAAAAGTTATCAAGAAGTTGACTTGTGGGTGACAATTGGATTGCCTCAAAAGATAAAGTTTATTTATTTAACAGGGGAGTAAGGCTTCTTCCTGAAAGAGGGGCCAAAGTAGTAGAAAGTGAAGGACAATACTTTGAATACATTTTTATTTTCAAATAAAATGTTTGCATACTATTAATATTTTATTATAAAAAAACGGCAGGAATTAATTCAAACACCTAATAATAATAATAATAGAATAATAAAGATGGTACGACTAATCAAACAGCAAAAATTGAACGATGAACTGGTTTTGAATAGGCAGCTCTCTAAAATGTGGGTTAACGTTAATATAACTGAAAAAAAGCTATATACAAAGCTTATTTACTGCTTATTTACATAGTTGTTATATTTTAAAGTATATCCGTTGATTAATTATTTATTATTTAAAATATGATGGGTCAATCTATGTTTTTATTGACTCCATTTTTCGTTCTTTTTTATTTTTAAATCATCGGTTCAATTATCTTTTGTTCTCTTTTTTCTTTTGAGAATATACATGTTTAGGTATGCACATATATTTCCTTTCTTTAATTTTTAAACTACGCAGTGAAAGGTTTTTTTATGAGTTTTTTTTAAATGTTCAGACGTTGACTGTACCCACCTAACTATGTACAATAGCTATGCGGGAGATACCTGTTATTGGAGCGCTGGATATTCTATGTGTTTGTTTCATGTTTTTATTTTGTTTGTGTTGTTCAGTGTTCTGTTGGTGTCTCTATGAAATAAATATAAAAATAAATATAAATACTTGAAAATCTGAAAGAAACACCTATCTCGCCATAATAATATTATTATTTCGTTGGGATGGCCCCTTGGTAGAGTGCTCTCATTTGTTGTCAGTCAAACAACCTTTTTAATCTCGGTGACTCTCGCGCTATTATGGTATATATATATATTTTTTTAATTGATTGTATTTTTTTTACTGCATTTACTGACAGGAGACTGAAAGGCTCTTTACACCTTGTAACAGACGTTTTTCTGTGTGGATTATAATTCAAATTAGGCGCGCGCCCGACGCTAAGAAGTTAGTTCACACTGTCGGCGTTTGGGGGCGTTAGTGGCGACGCGAGTCGAGACGGCGAAAACAATGTGGGTAAATCAGAAATAACTAATTGCCGTCAAGAACGGATTATAAAATGTTCGAGAGGTTTAATCAGCCGGACATTCCTGCGTTGAATCTGTGAAGGGAGAGGTTTCCCTCTCCGTGTGTTTTCTGATATTAAGCAGAACGATGTAATTGCGTGCTAAGTGTGTGTCGGAGTTTAAGTTTAAAGTGATTCTAATCGTTACCCGCCGTAAACAGAAGGTGAGAAATTTATGTCTAATTTAGTAAATCAATCGATTGTAATGTTCATGTGGGTATTTCGCATAGATTCTAATTTGCAACGCATTCTGAATCTTTTCAGAAGGGCGGGTACTAATCTGCGAGTCTAAAAACTAAAACATTCTGTCGGGCGCAGCCGTGATCTTGGAGGTTAGCCATACGGGTTCTATACAAAGCGTTGAGACTTCAGTACTGCATTCTTTCGTTCGAGCATATTAAACTGAGGAGTTCATATTGCCGAGAGCGGCTGACGGAGGAGGTAATTGTGAGGAGCGGGCCACTTGAGGGAGGCTGCATAGTATCGAGTCATTCATTCGTGGAAGCATTCGTCGAGCTACTCTGAACGAGTTAAGTAATAAACATCCATTTGATTTTGTCTTGTGTGTTCGGCGAATTCCATCTCCTTTTCATTCGTCCATGGGAAAATATCTGGTTGACCTTGAACTTACAATACCCACATACCTGTAGCCGTATTGTTTTCTTATTCATTAAAAATGTATGTACATCCTAAGAATATCCGATAATATAGATGATTTAAGTTGAACTTTGATTTAATAATTGATTGAGACAACCAGTAGTTAGGATTGTCTGCTATTGGGTTTCTATTGAGAATTATGAACGTATAGATTAATAATTCGGAAACTGTACCAATCTAGCCTTTTGTAATGTTATGATTTGTCGAATGAAAACGTAAAGTAAAAATATGATTTATTGAATTTAAATTTATTGAAGTATAATATGTTTTATCCAATGCTTATATTGAAACTTGAATTTATTCTAGTCGTTAAGAGACGACGATTTGATATGTAATTTGTCTAAGCAAATGATTTTTCGTCTCAATAAAAGATTCATCTGTATTATTTTTATACTTTCTTTTATTTAGTATTTCGTAGAAGTTTCCCCGCTTGATGAGAGGAGATTTTCTTAAAGAACTCACTACCTGAGAATATTGAGTAAAGCTGGGCTGGAATTAAATTTCTTTTGCGTTGGATTAGACCAACAATAAATATACCTTTCGAAAGGAGTGGCCACAGGGGTTTGTTTGTCTGATAGTCGAAGACTTCTGGCAGACTCTCCCCGGTGTGTGGGTTCTGCTTGGCTTATCCAAGCTCAGCAGAATCCGTCACATAATTGGCGCCCAAAGTGGCTGGCCTTTTGAAAGGGCGGAAAAAGGGCTTTTGAAGTTTCCTCTTATCAAGCCGTGGGCTACATGATCGAATTTTTTTGAAATTTTTTTGTATGATTGTATAATGTTTTTTTCATGCAGGTGTCCCATTTTTTTCTTTTGTGCCCTTGTATGATAAAATTTAGTCAAAAAAAAAAATATAAAAATTTTTTGTTATAAAAAGTTCAGAGTTCACGGGGTGGGTAATCTATTTTTCTGCTGAATGTTTATAAAGTTGTAACATGATATACCTACAGTAACAACTTGAAAATTTTTATATGTGGCAAGAACAATATTAATTGATCTTTTTGTTTATTGGAAAGTGAGTTGCAATAGATTGTAAGGGATTTTTTTTGTTTCTAAAGAGCATAATGTTTAAAACCGAACCCCATAAAAGTTTTTTTGTCAAACGGAGCACTCAATCTATTTGATTTGATTTCAGCTTTCACGATTTTTGTGACCTTCGGGACTTCTGTGATTCCATCACCCGTGTCCTGGGACTCAAGCCGTCTTCGGGAGCCGTTCCGCACTGATTGGCCTGGCCTCGCCGTGTCTAAATATCCACAAGGAACCCGGTTGGGTAATAATAGTAAATAATTATTTTCCTTTTTGTTTGGCACTTTCTATGTTCCATGTTTTTGTGGCCTGAGCAGTGTGCGGATTAAGGTTGTATGAATGTGAATGCTGAATACGTAGTGTGAGACTTTGAATAATTTCAGGTTTAGTTTCGATTTTTATTTTTGAAACATCAGGGTAGGCGAAGAGTAAGCTGCGGGTCGGACACTCGATTGCTTAGAACCACTCTATCGCGTTAGTAGTAAACGGTAGGAAATACCTATTTAGGCGTGTAACCATGGAAGGAGAGAAGTACTTAGAAGTAAAAGTTCCGGTAACTGATGTAGATGTCAGGTCTACAATGTCTGACGAAAGCGTCCGCTGTCAAGGCGATATCGGGAATACGAGTGATCTGATCACAGTGAAATCGCACTCTAGAAAAAGACCAGGTAAAAGGGAAACGAACAAACCGAGAATGAGCAGAGATAGTAATACGAATACGACAAAAATTAGGGAAGTAGATCCGCGTAAGTGGGGGGTGAATTTTAATGGATCAGGGGACCCGAGAGAGTTCTTAAACCGTTTATCCGAACTAGCCGAGGTTTATGACGCACACTTGGATTCCCTTGTAAGATGTATGCCCATACTGTTATCCGGGTTCGCACTCACCTGGTTTAGGGCCACAGATATAGAATTCGATTGGGAAGACTTCAGGGTGGAATTTTTGACCCAATTCGAGGGGGACGATAACCAACGCAAATTAAAGCTAGGAATACTATCCGCCAAACAAGCCTCAGGCATTCCCGCAAACGAGTATATATTGAATTTGATCGCGAAAAATAGGGAACTCGATAGCCCTTTTGACAGCGACGAGTTTTTAGACATAGTAAAACACGGGCTATCCGAAGATTACGCTAGCCTCCTAGCAACCGCGTCAATAGAGACCACAGATCAACTCGTGAGACTCTGTTCGAAGTTTGAAGCCCTCTCCGGAAAGCAAAACACGAGAAAGCCGTGCGTAGTACGTTCAATGATTTCGTAGAGACTTTGTGTTACTTAGGTAAATTTGGTGTTGAAGCAAATAATTGTATGTATATATTATATTTTATTCAGTTTATATCATTATTAAGGCAAGGATTTAGGTATGTAAAATTTAGTTTATAAAAGTTATATTATAAGTTGATGTCCCAATGTTAGGATAATAGGTCTAATTAGATTATAAGTGTATATATTAGTTAGTAGGTATAGTTAGGTTAGAATTTATTTAATTTTTGCTATAATTGTAAATAGTGAATATTAGGTTTAGTCAATTTACGCTTCGACCATTTGTGGGTACGAAGTTTATGTTCTAAATTATTAATTACCCTATTCATGCCGAAAGGGTAATAAAAAAATCGATATAAGATGTTTCTGGAAGGAATAGAACGCAGTAAATGAGAAATTACGGTTTTATAGGGAAAAAGAATATAATGTAAAGTGAAGTTGGATACATAAATATGCATCTCTCAAGAGTACATTCGATCCAAACGACACTAGGGTATTTCGTTAATACCAAGCGAAAATCAGAATTCGGTTGACGGGGAAACTCTTACAACTCAAATATGTAACCCTTAAGGGTACATGAGCGAAGAAGATTAGGCCCTTTGTTAAGAAACGAGGAAAAATTAGAAAGATTTTTCTTTTAGGAAAAGGTTGAGGTATTAGTTAATGAAGAAAGAGGTGCGCGTGGTGTACCTACCTTAAAATAGGCGACTTATAGGGTCGAGTATTACGCGAATGAATGATTGTTTACGTGAATATGTAGCTCTTATGAGTGCATTAGTGAAACAAACATGGCAAGGGTATTGCGATAATACCGAGTCGAATACCGTATTAGGAATGGAAAGGAATGTAACGTAGTGGAGGAAACGGAAAAGTAATGATGTTTGTTTATTCATAATATGTAACCCTGCGAGGGTGCATCGGAATGTGAACTGGTCACCTACTAACAAGTTATTCGAATATGTGAAAGATAGTTCTACGCTCCCAATAGAGACCTAGCGAATTAGTTGGTGGGCGCATTAAGCAATCTCACTCTGTCTGGACGTTATAGGTTAGGTGGTGCCTGTGGGATTGAAAGTTGAAAGAACGGTTGGCGCAGTGAAAGTAAAAGGTATGAAAGGTGATATTAAGATTTAAGGAGAATGAATAATTGTGAGATGTCTGTAGCGATCTTGTTGAGTGATGTTCAGAGCGCAGAAATAGAGGTTCTGGAGTAGTGCCTGCGTAGCAGCCTTATTGAATGTAAAGATTTCCGTCGCAATTGGTGAGGTCCGATTGGTGCGGATTGGTCTCGGAGGTTGCCGAGTGTTGGGACCGAGTGGTCTTTGTAAATAAAAAAAAAAAATATATATGATGTTAAATTACTCTAAGATCGATTACGATCCAATAAAACTTATGTATGTAAATAATTTTTGTAATTGATTGGGCATTCCACCCATAGAGGGCGATTTGTGATATAAATAATTTTAATAATTTAGTAATAATTATTTAGTTAAAGACATTTATTGAGAAATTTATAACTATGTTTATTTTGTTTGTTGCTATTTTTATATGAAACCCAGTAAATTGAAATGTTTTCTTTACGTAATGAAAAAAGAAAAAAAAAATGAGTTGATGGAGACTTTGATCTCGAAATAATTTTTAATATTCAATCTTTCTGCTTATACAAATCCTGTAATGATGAGTTTGTCGGTTCCGGTTGGTGTGTGGGTGTTGTATCACATGGAAAGCTGGGTACGAATATTCATTCGTGGTTCTTCGGAGTAGCGGTGGTAAAGAGTTGACGTCGGTCATCTCTTTCCGAAACTTAAGTGGGGATTTTTTTATGATTTTTATACCCACTGTCCAGGGTTCAGTACTCAGTATCGTAGGAACCTCTGCGATCAATAAAAAATTTATATGGCGCCCATTTATAACAAAATAGTTTAATTTGAGATGTAAGTTGAGTTAGTCGGCAATTAGCTCTCCGTTGATCCATTGTAATGGCTGGTTAGGTGGGTCTGTGTCATATAGGATGGAGTAGGGGATGTCGGTCGCGGCGAATCGCGAGACGATGGTTTTTTGGGGAAAAATAAATTTCAAAATAATGGTTTTCAAATTTCTTTTTTGGGTGGGAGTGTATTGTAACAGACGTTTTTCTGTGTGGATTATAATTCAAATTAGGCGCGCGCCCGACGCTAAGAAGTTAGTTCACACTGTCGGCGTTTGGGGGCGTTAGTGGCGACGCGAGTCGAGACGGCGAAAACAATGTGGGTAAATCAGAAATAACTAATTGCCGTCAAGAACGGATTATAAAATGTTCGAGAGGTTTAATCAGCCGGACATTCCTGCGTTGAATCTGTGAAGGGAGAGGTTTCCCTCTCCGTGTGTTTTCTGATATTAAGCAGAACGATGTAATTGCGTGCTAAGTGTGTGTCGGAGTTTAAGTTTAAAGTGATTCTAATCGTTACCCGCCGTAAACAGAAGGTGAGAAATTTATGTCTAATTTAGTAAATCAATCGATTGTAATGTTCATGTGGGTATTTCGCATAGATTCTAATTTGCAACGCATTCTGAATCTTTTCAGAAGGGCGGGTACTAATCTGCGAGTCTAAAAACTAAAACATTCTGTCGGGCGCAGCCGTGATCTTGGAGGTTAGCCATACGGGTTCTATACAAAGCGTTGAGACTTCAGTACTGCATTCTTTCGTTCGAGCATATTAAACTGAGGAGTTCATATTGCCGAGAGCGGCTGACGGAGGAGGTAATTGTGAGGAGCGGGCCACTTGAGGGAGGCTGCATAGTATCGAGTTATTCATTCGTGGAAGCATTCGTCGAGCTACTCTGAACGAGTTAAGTAATAAACATCCATTTGATTTTGTCTTGTGTGTTCGGCGAATTCCATCTCCTTTTCATTCGTCCATGGGAAAATATCTGGTTGACCTTGAACTTACAATACCCACATACCTGTAGCCGTATTGTTTTCTTATTCATTAAAAATGTATGTACATCCTAAGAATATCCGATAATATAGATGATTTAAGTTGAACTTTGATTTAATAATTGATTGAGACAACCAGTAGTTAGGATTGTCTGCTATTGGGTTTCTATTGAGAATTATGAACGTATAGATTAATAATTCGGAAACTGTACCAATCTAGCCTTTTGTAATGTTATGATTTGTCGAATGAAAACGTAAAGTAAAAATATGATTTATTGAATTTAAATTTATTGAAGTATAATATGTTTTATCCAATGCTTATATTGAAACTTGAATTTATTCTAGTCGTTAAGAGACGACGATTTGATATGTAATTTGTCTAAGCAAATGATTTTTCGTCTCAATAAAAGATTCATCTGTATTATTTTTATACTTTCTTTTATTTAGTATTTCGTAGAAGTTTCCCCGCTTGATGAGAGGAGATTTTCTTAAAGAACTCACTACCTGAGAATATTGAGTAAAGCTGGGCTGGAATTAAATTTCTTTTGCGTTGGATTAGACCAACAATAAATATACCTTTCGAAAGGAGTGGCCACAGGGGTTTGTTTGTCTGATAGTCGAAGACTTCTGGCAGACTCTCCCCGGTGTGTGGGTTCTGCTTGGCTTATCCAAGCTCAGCAGAATCCGTCACAACCTTTTCAGCCTCGCCCACTTATGTATTTTTCTATTTATATGCATTTTTCTGTACTATAAAATATCACCCTTTTGAGATTTTTGTGACTTTCAAGATGTTTACATAATATACCTATTTATTTTTAATTACATCTGCTGACAGGAGACTGAGAGGGCCATTTACACCTTTTCAGCCTCGCCTACGTATTTCATTTGTCTATTTCGTTGTGTACTTTTGAAGATTGTTTCATGTGCGATTCTTGTTTGTTTTCCTATTATTTTGTATCATTTTTGTTTGAATTCATTAATGTAATATTTTTGTATGATTTTGACGACTCCAAGTGCCTGAAAAGGCCTAGGGATGAGAATGATAAATAAAAAATAAAAATATTGTCAAAGGTATACAAATTTTATTGTGAACCTACCTATGTATGAGGATAAAACTTCAGCATTCACATAACCTAAGTATTATCATGTATGTGAAATCCTTTTATAATATTTTAGAGAATTTTCCGCAAAACTCTCTGAATCACGTCGTATGTTATATATTCCCCTTCCCCTTGGAATATTATTAGTTGCCATATTTAGCCATGATATCTATGCAGTGGCTTGCAACATGATGTAAATTAAATTCATGCCGTTTGACACCGTGTTTTTTTTAAGTAAAATAATGTATTTTCTAAAACACGTAGGTCCTTCTTGGCTTTAAGCTGATGACTCTTCGCATTTGTTGAGTTGAAAAATAAGCCAACTTCCTTTTTTACAAAATATTATATAGGTACCTACCTAAATTATTTTTTGACAGTAAATCTACTTTTTTCTTAAAACAGAAAAGTTGTCAGAATGCCTGGTCTAGTTCATTGCCTTAAGCAGTCTCATCCAGTAACCGGTCACACGTCTTATCCGCAACCGATTGACTGTTAGGAACAACTAATTAGTTTCCACGGTAGGAATGAAGAAATGACAGATTTATTCTTTCAACGAATCCCAAATATCAGTTTCCCTGTCAATACAATCGAGGTCTCCCTTAGAATCAATCAATTTTAATCAATCAATCTCTCCAATTGAGCAATCGCAACGGTCTCGCCCCATCCCCGTTGTCATCAGTTAGTCTTCTTTGTCGTTGATGCATACTCATAATGTTGAGTGCCAATAGCCGGTTCATAGTACTCACCTTGTGGGTCTTGGGAGAGGAAATCTTTTTTTTTTTTTTACCCATCACGCCGTTTCCCGAAGGGGGTAGGCAGAGAGTACGGATTTCCATTCTTTCCTATCCAAACAAACCTCTTTCGCTTCTTCCAAACGCATAACATTCCGCATACATGCTCTCCTATTTCTTTTGCTCCTGACTTGGCCCTCCTCTAAGACTGAACCGATATGATCGGACCATGTCATTCGAGGTCGACCTCGTCTGCGTGCACCCATTCTTTCAGATTTATATATCCTTTTTGTCATTCTTTCCTCGTTCATTCTCTCTACATGTCCACTACATCTCTACATTCGAGAGGGAATCACTATAATATAAAGCACTAAATCAACGTTGAATAATAATAATTAAGTTTTTTTCGATCAGTAATACAAAAATACAGTAAAAACAATTACAAAGTTTGACAAAAGTATATTCTAGACAAAATAATATAAAAAATCCAACAACGCAGGGCCTGTAAGTGGGGTGACACATAAAAATAAAACATCGCTGTCAAAGTGAATAAATTAACGAATGATAAACCTAATATTATAAAAGGTTCAAATAAAAAATAGACAAAAATATAGATGCTCATCAGAAAAAAAAATATAACTCAAAAGGCAATGATAAAAGGTAGTAATAGAAGAGTTGCAGACTTACGTTACCGATGATTAAAATACTCCTTATCTTATTGAATGTTACATGAGCCGCCTTTGGATTTTACTTCGATTTCTCGTTCATATAAGCCGCACTAACAGAACGCTATGTGTCGAATTAGCGCGGAACAAGCAAATCTTCCACAACCCAAATGGAATGTCATATAATAAGTATAAGATGTTAAAGAACTATGATAGTTGAGAGTTAAGTTAAGAATGAGTAATGTTTGAATAATATTTTGTGGATGTCATCATAGCACGCCACTGTTCTTATGTATTTTGTGCGGTACGGCTCTAACATAGCAGCGCATATAAAACCTTGTATCTTATTTCGTAGCAACTGGGGAACACCTATAAAGATATCGCCTACAACTCCACATATGGAGCGGAGAGAGATTGTATCTTCCCGTTGAAGAACTACAAACGTTCTCCTACCGAATGTTTGTGATCTTTTTACGTACGTCCTGTACGTTGTGTTTGTTTTCGTTTTTTTTATTGGTAGGTTTCGTTGTTTCGGTGTTTATTTCATGAAATAAAACATACACCGTTTTGCGAGGTGAACATTTTGATATTTTATTTCATAAACCCAAATAGTCGGGCAAGCATTTCGTGTATTTTGTAGGAATAAAATGTATTTCTTTCACGTTCAAGGGCGTCGGCTTCTTGTTGCTTTGAAATTTTTTTAAGTTGTGTCAAAATTATTAATCAAAATCGTTTTAAACGTTCTATTGACAGAAGATTTCGTTCCTATTTAAATTTAAAAATATTCATTACTGAATATTGTTAACAAGCTGACCTGCCCGTCGAACTTCGACCTAATCCAAAAGAATAATTTTAACTGAATAAAATTTAGCTAATAATTTATTTCATTATGTAGGTATGTAATTATTATTGCTAATTCGGATGCGGAATAAAGTTCGACAGGTCATAAGTTTTACTCATAGTATATGGAATATACATGAGTCTTGTGATCAGTATTCAAAAAAAACATAGTAAGTAGGTAATAGTAAAAAATAATTTCCGCGTACCCGTACGCGTACGCCAAAAATGTGTGGTATAATAACTCATAGTAATTCTTATCCGATTTGATTGAAATTTGGTAGAACGGTTAGCCTCTCGATGTAGATGAGTCAGTAAAATGTTAAGATCTGCACCTTCAGGGGAACCCTCTTAAAGTATCCAAAGAAAATTTCACTTGTTCTAGAAAAAGGGCTAAAAAAGAAAAAAAAATGTCTTCGATTTTCATAAAATTTGGTATACGGGTTGGTCTTATGCTCCTTTACAAGCATGTAAAATTTGAGTTCCGTAACTTCAGTGGGTCCCCCTTAAAGTACCGATTAATATTGAATATGTAGTTCTAAAGCAGATAATAAAAAGCTCCAATAGTCGATATCATTTTAAAGTTTCTATAATAATTCCAAGGATAAATTCATTTTAATCGTAAAATTATGAATTTTTATGCAAAGATATGTTTTACACGAAGAGGATATTATAATATACTATGAGCTCTGGGCTACCCTAGGTTAGCAGCTTTTTTTTATTAAAAAATTATAAATTCCTCTATAGATGGGTAACTTTTAAAAAATCCAATAGATGGCGGTGTAGTAGGAAGTAAATCACATGCGATACACGTTACGATATTCAAAATATTGTTGAAAGAATAGAACTCCATCAAGACCAAATTTTACCGAATTATTATGGTAAGACTAGCGGATACCCGGCATGTGCTACTACGCTGAAAAAGGAAATAAGCGATAAACTGAAAACTATTTTCGAGAGAATGATACAAGATCAGTGTTTTTGTATTGACGGTCGTCAACTTGGAGTGTAAATACAGGATCCCTCCATATGGCGGAACCCGGGTAGCAAAAAAAAAAGCAACAACGATATCAACTCCACACAAATTTTGGTTAAAATAATAGAAATAAAATGTAAAAATACCTATGTTTTTTTTAAATGAATAGGTCGGAAAGTAAAGTCACCCTTTGATCAATCGCGATGGTTTTGGTTAGTACCGGTAATTTTTTACGGTGTAAAGAGGTGATGGAACGGTCCAATGGGAATCGTTTCATACTTTTTAATACAAAGAATATTTTTTTGCCCGATAGGTTCCTAGCTCGTTCTAGGTACGCTAAGATGCAGTGCGCAGAGACCTTTATTGAGAACTTCAATTACGTAATCGTTTAGCAATTTTAAGTGTCTTTCACTATCCATTTTGTAACAACGATATTATAATCTATATAATATTTGCCTTGAACACTGACTCACTGACTGACTGATGTCATTAACGCCGCTAGATGGCGCGCCACTCGCAACTAAAGACAAATTTTGTTCTTCTAATGTAATATGGCTGACAGCAGTGACAGCTGACAGTAACATAATAATATTAGGTATTATGCCTGGTGGCTGAGCACTTTTTTTAAAGGTCTTGATGTGGAGAAAAACAATTTTTCGGGTTATTTAAAAACTCAAATGCAATGTAAGCCATAAGAAAGCAAAGTGTACCAAATCAGGAAACTTTTACGCACAGCGGAACTTCATAGTGAAGAAAAGCCTTACTTGTGCAATAAAAAGTTTGCGGACTCAAAAGTAATTTAAAGAATGACATGCGAACTCATAGCGGTGAAAAGCCATACGAATGCAGTAACTGCAATAAAAAGTTTAATCAGCAAATAATAATTCATAACTCTTTGCATAAAAAAGCAAAGTTTGCATGAAAAAGTTTACCAAATCAGAAAACTGCATACACGCGACTTCATAGGAAAAAAAAGCCTTACGAATGCAATGTTTGAAATAAAAAGTTTAATCAATCAAATACTAAAACATCACATGCTAAAAGCAATTTGAATGCAAATTTTGTTATAAAAAGTTCAAGTTTTTTTTTAATTTTCATAAAGTCTTCTATTATCAAGTGCTTTAAAGTCTCACATATGAATTCGGCCATAAGAAACCAAAGTTTGCATGAAAAAGTTTACCAAATCAGAAAACTAACGCACACACACACACGACACACGTGACTTCGTAGTGGAGCAAAAGCCTTACGAATACCTACAATGTTTGCAATAAAAAGTTTAATCAATCAAATACTTAGTTAAATACCCACATGCTAAAAGCTATTTGAATGCAAAGTTTGTAATTAAAAGTTTAAGTTGTTTTTGAGTTTTAATAAAGAGTTGAATCAACCAAGTACTTTGAAGTGAAGTGAAGTGAAGTATTGTGAATTATTCAGCTATGAGAAAGCAAAGTTTGCAAGAAAAGGACATAGGTGAGCGCCACGGGCGCCTTTAAAAACTAGTAATACGAATATGTTACAAGTAATGACTCTAACAATTCATTACTGATGTTCGATTTTTGAATGGAACAAACCACTACGGGCTTACGACCGCATTTAACTGTTACCATTAGTTATAATAATATTATGTAAATAACTGACTTTGAAAATTTGGTGTTTATTTATTTATAATTTTGGAAACACCAACAGAACACTGATATAAACATAATACGACAAAAGCACACAACACATACAAAATTCACCAGTGCTCCAATAAGAGGTGTCCGCCACTTCCCAAATCTTATTAATCATTTTATAGTAAAGTTCATAATATTTATTGTCGCCCTGTCAGTCGTAGCACATCAAACAGCGCACACACATACAGACACACCCGACCGGCAGGCGCAGTACGAAATGTTACAGTGTTACGTTACATTATTGAAAAGGTTCTTGAGAATAATATTATAAGTAGTATAATGTACATATTTTTATTAACAGTCCAAGAGCTATTATTCTACCCTTTGTAACAGTTATTTTTCACGTTTAATATCGAGTAGCAGTGTATGCTAATTAAGGAACACATCTATGCGTCGTCAGGATGGGTAGCGCTCCGAGCGGCAATACTAAGTATTAAACATGTCGTATCTGGACACTTTAAATTAGAGGTGAATATAGCAACGGCGAGAGAAAAGGATCAGACGTCCTGACGAGAATGTAATTCTTTTATTGTGTTAATTTTAATCACCATTTAGTTTAAGTGAAACTAGTTATTGTGAGATAAATTGTTAATGGTTTTCAAATGTGTCGCGAGCCCGTATTATTTGGCAGGTATGTAGTTGAGAAATTTATAAGTGATTGTGATTAAATTATTTTTTCATAGAGTTGATACGCAACATTACTAATTTTCGTTAAAGATTTTTGGTAACTAGCATGACACGATTTGTATTCTTATTTCAGAATACGGGTCGCTGGCTTGGGATAAAAATACCTGGGCTTAATTATCGCTGGCTTGGGATAGAAATACCTGGGCTTAAATATCGCTGGCTTAGGATAGAAATACCTAGGCTTAAGTATCGCTGGCTTAGGATATAAATACCTAGGCTTGAGTATGGATATATAATTGCTGACTTGAGCTAGATGTCACTACGTTTGAAAATTTAAATCGATGGGTTGGGATCGTAAAGTATATCATGCCGTCTTGTATAGTCATGACGAGGCAAATTGTACAGGAGGGAATCTGGGGATGAACCAGGTATAACTCGAGCTGTCCACGGATTTGAGGGTCAATAAACTTGGAAAGTGGTGGTTCCTTCTTGCGAAGCGGGAATCGTAATTTCAAGTATTGAAAGTCTACCATGGATTTGAATCTGGTGAGCGTAGCGGCAAATCAGGATTAATTTAGTTAAGTTGAAGTTTTCTTAATTTATGTAGTATTTGCGTTTGGTGACCACACGAATCGTTGTAGTATTTTGTTTGATGAAGCTGTGAATACGCTTGTAAAATTTTTTCTTTTTTTTTATATATTCTTTTGTACCTATGGTTGTACGTTTGACTTGCAACGGTTGAAATACCGTCTGTACTTAAAGGCGAGGAAAGAAACTGAAGTAATATTCAATTGTAGTCGAGGCAGTTTATTTTGATATTTGAGAAATTCTACCAGTCTATAAGATAGTATTTGGAGGAAGTTACATTTACTTTCTATTGAAGAAAGTCCTTTGAGTTAATTATCGACTGGAATGTTTTTATGAATAATTTTAAGAAGATGTTAATATTTGTAGAATCCGTAGAGAATTTTTATGAAATTTGATCATTTTTGTTTTATTTATGGAGATTTATATGATTTGGTCTTGGAATTAAACAATGTTCATTTTGTTATTAGTTTACTTCTTTCATTTGAACATAATGTTGTGTTGTCTAATTGCCCTCTAAAGGAAATGGTATTTGGTAGGCTTGCATCGTAACCCTATCTTGAGAAAAGAGTTAAAATCAAACATGCTTGATAGTTGAGAATTTTATTTTAGTAGCCGGGCATCACATAATGAAGGTAATGTGATTAAGTAAATATTCTAGAATCTTTTAGAAGATTTATTGTGGATGAGACCACACTCTGCTAAGCCTCTCTCCTGATGGCAGACCACAACGAGCGGTTTGAAAGAGGACTTCAGTCCTAATTCAGGCAGCTTATTTGTGTGCATGACTTTTCTCGAGTACTGGAGATTATGAGGAGTCTCTGGTCCTCGAGGAAAAAGTGTTACACCTTGTTCATAGAGGTTTGTGTGTTAGTAAAAAACTAGTGGTCGATCAGTGCTCAAAATACGACCATAACTTATTTTAATTATAAGTTATGTCTATTATTAAGGTACCATTATCAAAGACTAAGCGAGCGCTATTTCATAATTTTCTTTAAAAAACAATGACATGAATACGTCATGGATACGGATTTTAGAGATGTTGATATTAACAAAAGTTTTTTTATTATTATAAAACACAAACAATATTAATCTGTTCTTAATTTGACCACAGATAAACAAATGAATATACGCGTCTGTATCAATGTCAAATACATCGAAATGTGTGTGAGTATCAAATACATAACATTACAGTAGTGTTATTTTATTGATATTTTATCTATTTTTTATGCATAATTTAAAAAAAAGATTAGCATTCACCCCTCCCGCTATATAAACTATAAGTGTGCGAAATTTCATACTCCTCCGTCCTCGCAATTTTCGTAAAAATGGTCACAAAGTTTTTCCCTCAGGTATTATTATAATAATAAAGATAGATGACTACTTGTAGGCTCATTTTCGGAACGTTAGCTAATACAATAGACAATCATAATTACGTTTACCTTCAGTCTTGGGAGAGGTTTTGATATTATAATTACAGCGCCTCAATACGTGTGTATAATTATTCACTAGTAGTATGTATAATAATTTCAGGTATATTAAGCTACCCTTACAAGAACAATAAGCTTTGAATTCGAACCTTTTCAGTTTCAAAGCCTTCTTTATTAAAACGTGCCAAGATATTTTGTACCGAGGGTTAATTTTTTATTTTCATTCATTCCAAAGTTGAAAATTTATAAAAAAATGCTTGAATGGGATATTTTAAGATGAAATGAAAAATTCAATTGGTGTTCAATGCAAAGTGTAGTGCAAAAACGAATCAAATCAAAAGTTTTGCGAAACTTGTTTAATATTTTTATTCTAAAACTAAAATTATCGAGTGTCGAGATTTATTAATTGATCCTTGATAATAGACGGTCTCGAATGGTACTTATACATAAAGTACTGGCATTTTAAAAATTATTCAACAACAAATTGCGCAGTTATCTCTAATATAAATTAAAGTCGGGTTAGTGCGAACACTTATAACTCGAGATCGGCAGAACAGATTCTTCCGATGTTTGATTTTTTTGATAACAGAATAACTAATAAAATTTTGAAAAAAAAAATGCTTAAAAAATGATATAAAAGTTAGTATGGAAGAGATTTCCAGTCCCGCCACTGCCATCTATGTAAATTCTATAACAACAAAATTTTGTTTACCGAAAACCATTGGCATAAAAAATATTGGTAGGCTGATATTTTATGAAATTTCTTTCAAGTTTTTAGAAGTAATTAATTAAACGTATTTTTGTATAAATTACAAATTTGAAATCAATATCCATAGTAAGGACTACAGGACAAAGTCTGTCGAAAAAACTAGTACCTATAAAAATAAAATTAAAAAGATTTAAATCTATAATTAAAAAAAAACTAGGTACCTACTTGAAAAATAAAAACCATTATCAAAATATGTATAAATAATCTTATGCATATGGAAACGTTTGGTAAGTCATATATAAAAAAGAAAAAAAAAGTTACTTATCTAAAATGTGAGTAGGTATAGGTACACCTTACCGCAAAATTAATGCTTTGGTGTTTATTGTCACCATCGACGCATAATTGTAGGAAATCTGATCACAAAGAAGAAGAAAATTATGTTGATTAGAAGATAAGCTCCCAGCTGTTGATGTTGTCCGACATAAAACTGTTGCTTCGATAAGAAATATTCATTTTAAACATACTTATTTCTTTTTCTTGTCTGTCACCCGACAGATATTTCTGATAGATATAAAATAGTTAACTTCTGACATGAATGTTTTGCGATAAATTTAACGATTACTAAGAGTTTCATGGTAAAATAATAATATAAAGTTCATAATATAAAGTAAAATAATATTTCTGAATTATGTGTATAGGTACGTCAATAGGTACTTCAAATTATTTGAACATATTATTAAATATTTCAATTGTTGAAAATGAACAAGTACTTATTGTATTTTTGATGAAAAACTAAGAAAAAAAAAACGTAAAATAATATTTTCTAAATTCAGCAATACAAAAAACGACTGTGAGCGATTTATAGAAATACTTAGAAAAAAAAAGAACTGAATAACATTGTTGAGATCGTAATAATACATGAGTTTTTTTCAAGCGGGATCACTCAAAGTGATTGAAAAAAAACTTACAACCAATAAAAAAGAAAATGGTTTGCGATCATTTTCGAAAATGATATGAGGATATTTGGTTGGAACGTGTAACGTATAAAGAAATATCGACCTTATGGAATTGAACGACGCACAGACAGGTATTTAAAGATTCTACGCGGCCAATATTCAGATAATGAAATCTGAAAAAAATACTTTTTCATCAACTTCCTGAGGTAGAGGAAACCCCAACGAACAATATGCTGGCCTGCGGAACATCCAATGTTGCACCTACCCTAAAAAATATTAGTCGGAACTTGATCATTGAAATTTGCGTACGTGTTTATTCTCTGCTACTTTCAAAAAGATTTTGTTTCGTGAGAGAAAAATTAATATTCTGCGGTTAACTGGTAAAAAATGGAGATGGATTCGGAGACTAAAGGTATGTAACAATAAAAATAATTTATATTACCTTAAATAATTGTTCATTTAGTGTTCATACAACGTTGGAGACATAGCAATTAAAATAAGGTATTTTTTTTTTGAAATGTATCTTAAATGGGAGATTTGTTTGGGTATTACAGTAGATCCCATAAGTTTGATTATTTTCATATAAACTTTAACACTCATGTAAATGAATGAATAAAAAATTTACCGCGGAATACCGCAGATGCCTAAATGGGGGTACTTTAAATGTTATAGGGTAAAAAAATCGAAATTTCTAAAAGAAGTATTATTTGAAATTAAAACAATATTTATTTGTTTAAGGGTCAGAAGGGACCTCAAGAGTGAGGATTGTGACTCGTTAATCCTTACTGGACATTATGAATAACGAAAATTTGCGTAGTTTGAATGAATAACTATGTTTTTTGAAAAACTATAATATATTCTCGCGTGAAGAGCTTGCAGAGGACAAATTAAATAAACTGAAGGCAAATTTTGCACATGTTAAGTGTACAATGAAGCAAAGATGGGCTAAAGCGCACAAAAAAGACGAAGTTTTTTTTTTAAAAACAATCGTCTTTGGCTTGAAGGTACATTTGAAATACCAATCACATCACCAAATCGTCCAGGTCGCGACAGTCGTCCCATTGGACAACTGTCTGAAGAAGCAGCAGAGGCACGCAATAAGCATTTCAGGATATACAGACAGGATTTTTCGAGAAAATTTTCTAGATAATCCTGTAATAGAAACATACTAAATAGACTTCTCTTAAGTTCAGATCCCTTGCTCAAGGATTATACAAAAAAGAAAAAATAATTCCTTTTTGCCTGAAACAATAGACATGCTTCAATCAGCGCAGCCAAATCTCTCAGACATTGAGAATGAATAATTAAAATGAATATTTTTTTATTATGAAATAACTAGCGGGCTCCCGTGGAACTTCGACCCACCTGGATAGCGGGACATATAGATGCGTTCTCAATTCCCCCTATAGCCTAGGCTCCAGTTCCTACACCCATTTCACCCACTCTCAAGTCAACATTATATATTCGCTAGTTACCAAAAATAACAATTACTTACTCCTATCAACGTTTTTTAACATTTTACCCTCCAACTACCCTCCAAGGAGTGGTATTGAACTCATACTTCGCTTAAACCTTCCCGGACATTAGTGGAATAGATCACCAAAGTTTCATTGAAATACGTTCACTGGTTTTTGAATCTATAAGACATACACACACAAACATTCAGTTTTATAGATATAGATAAATGTGCATGTACTGAAATGTCTTATTTATTTTATTTTCATCATCAAAAACCTAATATATCATAAATATTATTTTGGCCGCGTAGATTCTTTAAATACCTGTCTGTGCGACGTGAATGTTCTTTTGAAAAAAATATTGATGTGGATTATTACTTTTTCCCATCGTGAATACTAGCTGACTCCACCGACGTCGTTCTGTTGAAGCAATTCAAAATGAGTGGGCTTTTAATATATAATATCTACTTACGACTTATTTAAAAGACTAGTTGCATGTATACATGAGATCCAACTGTCGATGGCCTGAGTCGGTATGTTCATTGTATGAAACGATGTCGACAATAAATTAAATTTTTACAAAAATTGTTAAGAAAAGTTTGAGATGTACTGCTATGATGTACATATTTTTTTATAGAAAATTAAATTATCTAGTTGATGTGTTTCAGCGTTTTTCGATATTTTTTTATAAAATTCCGAAATATAGGCATTGAAACTCGTAAATTTGTCATAAAAAAATATTTTTCTTTATAAACAAAAGTTTGAGAAACACTGGAACTTTTTCATTAAATTTGATTTGAGATATTGTATTTTTCTATATAGATACACATTTTTAGGGTTCTAGCTTTTATAGTTTTCGAGATATATGAAAAAGTTAAGTAATAATTCAAAGGTTGATTACCCCTGACTGAAAGAAACACACACACACACAGACACACACACACACACACACAGACACACTAAATGTTCTCCTCCGAATCCTGAGTAAATCCATATATGGAACATATATGCTGCGAAGCCTCTAAGTTGGTGCTTTTTGTCGTCAAAGTTTGAAAAACCGTTTAAAATCTAGACCTGGCCATACAAATCTCACGTATCTTGGCTTGATACTGCCGATCTGTCTCGAGAAATAATTTCTCTTCAACAAATCGACAGTTGGATAATTCAACCATCAGATTGTTAAAGTTTAAATCAAATTTTTTTTTTCCATACAACATTAATTGATACATATCCCAATATAGGATTATAGTTTGTTAGATTCGATCTTTGTAATATATTCGTTAGTCAAATTTCGGTAAGATTTTACTGACGGAACTAACCGACCAACTAAATGTCGGTTAGCCATTCGTGAACCGATAGTTTGTTTGACAGCTCTTTGTTTCTGTGCCTATTATTTCGTCTTATTTATACCAGCTCCGTGACTTCTTCCAATTTTATTCTCCACTCTAATTTATTTATTTATTTATTTATTCTACGCAACTAAGTTGCTTTTACAGAACATATTAAATTGAAACAAAAAACAAACAAGTACAATGTAATAGTAATAATAGAACAACAAATTTGACAACAACAACAATAATAGATATGAGATACAACACTATCAAATCGCCGTGGCCGCATACACACCACCCATCCACAATGCATAGACAATATCACAATACATTCTAAAACCATAATGCAGTCAAAATTGCACACACACACAAATCCTCAGCATTGTAATCATACACACTCACGCATACATAATGTGCCCACAGTGGAGCGAAACGCTCCGCATATACAGAGTGTCTCACTCCACTACGGACAGATACACCTCCTTTTTAAAAATAAACAGAGATGTTGCAAATATATCCGCGGTTACTAATCTATTGGCTTCTCTCGGTAACCTCTGTAGAGGTGAATTGAAGTGGTAATTTGTAGTCGCGTTCGCAACACTGAAGGTCTGGGTGCTACGAGTCTGTCGACTTGGTACATGTAAAAGAATTCTTTCAAGCAGTTCAGGTGCATCTATTAGTCCGTTTATCAACTTGTATAGGAACACCATGTCGGACACTCTTCTCCTAGCCGAGAGCTGCTGGAGATTGTAGGTGTCTCGGAGTAGTTTATAGTCAATTTCCCTCAATGGTATACCTAATCTATAATTAACAAATCTTAAGACTTTATTCTGTACCCTCTCAATACCTCGCGAATGCACCTGATAACATGGTGACCACAGAACAGAATTGTATTCTAACATTGGTCTAACCACACCTTGGAATAGGGTGACAAACGTTTGGGTATGATAAAAGTCGCTTCCTAATCGTAATATGAAACCCAACGTTCTAAGTGCCTTATCAACCATCGCCTTCACATGTGGTATGAAGGTCAACCCTGAATCCATTATTACACCCAAATCTCTTATTTGAGTGACTGACTCTAACTGAATGCCATCAACGGAATATGGGAAAATAATGGGCTGTTTTATCTTGAAGAAGCGCATAACCTGACACTTTTCGACGTTCAACTTGATTTCATTTGTTCTGCACCACGCAGTGAGTGCATCTATGTTCTTTTGCAGTATCACGCAGTCATCAATACTGCTAATGGACTTGTAAATTTTTAAGTCATCAGCAAATAGAACAAACCGTACACCATCAAACTCATCAAGAAGATCATCGATGAAGATGTTGAATAGGATAGGCCCAAGATGGGAACCCTGGGGTACACCACTTCTTGCAAAAAATGTCGAGGACACAATGCCAGACATTCTCACCGCAAGATCCCTGTCTGACAAATAGCTTTTCACCCAACTGAGGAGAGATCCACTCATACCGTATGAGCAAAGTTTAGCCAGTAAAATTCTATGTGGTACGCGATCGAAAGCTTTCGAGAAATCGGTATATACGCAATCAGTCTGACTCCTCACCACCAGAGCATCCATAATATCGGCTTGAAAAGCTAAGAGATTTGTTAAAGTTGACCTATGCTGCATAAAACCATGTTGCTCGCTCGATATGATGACCGCTATATCCGTCTTGATTTTGCTCAAAAGAATGCCCTCAAATAGTTTAGGCATACACGACTGTATACAAATCGGTCGGTAATTAGAAATATCTGATCTATCGCCCTTCTTAAATATAGGTATAATGTGACCAGTTTTCCAAAGGGCGGGGAATACTCCGGAACTCATGGAGACATTAAAAATTTTCTGCAGAACTCCACTCAGGATCGCAGAACAATTCATCACAAACAAGGGTGGAATTCCATCTGGCCCTGCCGACTTGCTTGCATCTAAGGATTTAATACCTAGTTCAATATCATACAACGAAAAAACAATTGGTGGTATATGAATTTTGTCAGTCGCTGGGATTACAGTAACCTGATCACCCGTAGACGCCTCGTCATAAATCGACTTAAAATACAACGCGAACAGTTCAGCTATATCCCTCGCATTATTCGCACATTCATTATTATGATACATAATCTTGGGGTAATCACTTTTGTCACCCTTCAGGGATTTTGCAAGCTTGTACAGATTTATCGACGAACCCGGCAATTGTTCCTCAATACTTTTAAAATATTCATATTTAAGTTTTTTTGAAAGCATTTTGCATTTTTTTCTGACTGCGCTAAACGACTCGTAGTCACCTGTGGAATTTGTGATTTTATATTGTATGTGCAATCTTTTTTTGGTTTCCACCATTTCAATCAATTCTAATGAGAACCATTTGGGAAACGTTGAGTTTCTTACATTCTTAACAGGCACATATGTCTCGACCGCCTCATTTAAGATGGTATAGAATTGTGAAACCATATCGTCTACGCTCACAAGACTCTCCAAAAATGACCAATCGACATTGGAAAGATGGTTTACAATTAAGTTGTAATCACAGTGTCTGAAGTTTTTTGTTTTTTGTTCCGGTGGTGGGTCAATTTTGTCTATGACTAAATCAATTTCTAGTGGAGGATGGTGAACATCCGCTAAAACAATAGAATCTGCAGCCCTTTGCACCTTAACGCTATCCATATCAGCAAACACCAAGTCTAATTTTTTTTTTTTTTTTTTTTTATTTTATTTGCTTGCGCCATAGACCCATTAAGGGCACTTGGGCACGTCATGGAGTGCATAGTTACAATAATAAAAACAAAAAACATACAATCCTTACATAAGGCACAAAAGTTCAAAAATTCAAGATTTGCTCTAATTCAGATGTAAAGGGTCTGAAATTAGAGCATCGTCAGTATGTATAAAAAAAGACAGAAGCAATGATTACAAAAAAAAATGGAGCCGATTGTATCAACACAATGACATGACAATCCATTAATACAAACAAAGTTGGAGAAATAAAATAATAAATAAATCTTATCAATGCTGAATGATGCATTCTGTTTCATTAAGCATATCGTCAATAGAATAAAATGATTTGTCAACCAGATTCGCTCAGAGTTATTTCGTATTGAATTATATTGATTCAAACCAAGAAAGGAGGACATATTCTTAACTTCAGTAACACATTCATCATCATTCGCCTCGTCTATAATGGTAGAACATTCATCCCATTCAGCACGCGGTAAGTTATAATCACCAGCAACAAGTAATTTTGCATCAGGATTTTTAAACCGAATGTTCTCCATATCATCACAGTGGTTCGCGTATATTTCTATAGGAGACTTGGGTGGAATATATACACATCCAATGATCAAATCCCCGAGTGGCAATACAATTTTAACAAACAATTGTTCCACATTTTTATGGATACATTTAATGACACAAGATTTAAACATCTTCGACACACAAATCATTACACCTCCGCCTCTGGTTTTTCCACTTATATTACGATCTCTATCTTTTCTATAGACACAAAACTGATCAAAACCCAACTCCCCATCATGCACCCCACCATTCAACCAAGTCTCCGTAAACAAAACAATATCATATGAAACTAAAGACACACTCACAGACAAATCAGACAGTTTAGTATTCAGGCCACGGACGTTTTGATAGTATGCGTTTGCGGCAATCCTTTTGCTAAGTTTTTTTTAGTTTGCACAATTTTAGGAATAGAATTAAAAAACTTCACAGTGAGATTTTCTTCGCCGGCAGCTCGTCGCTCATCGACTTCACTCCACAGAGTGCGTAGCTGCTCTCTTTGCTTCACTGTCATATCCGGTTTCACTCGTATACCATTTTTTATTATTCGGCTGTTCTGCAGTACGCATCTGGCGTCGACACAGTCGCTGAACGTTACCTTGATGGGTCTTGTTTTTTCAGGTTCTTCTCTACCTATTCTGGATATTCTGATATTGTCTTTCCTCAAATCACCAAATTTATCAACAATATTCATAACCGTATTCATGTCATCCTTCAGTTTCTGAGCTTGAGTTCCTGAGTTGCTCTCTGGGACATTCATCAGGAGCACGTTCTTGGATTTATCGCGCCTCTCTTCTAGCTCGTTAATTGCTTCAATCACAGAATCTTGTCTAAAACTTGCAGGTTCCATTGATTGATATGGTCTATTTTTAATAGCTTCTATCTCGCCCTCCATCTTTCCAGTAAGAACGCCAATTTGAGACATGGTTTTTATAAGTCCCGCTGTCATATTGAGCATTTTCGTTGACAATTCTTTTACTCCTTTAATGCTTGAATTGTTAGCTTCGATCAAGGCCATCTGCATGTTACTCAACAGTTGTGACGCTTGGGTTATCAATTGTACAGCGTTTGGATCCATAACCTTGGATTTAATTACAAAAATGAATTACACGGAAGCTTTTCCACAGAACAAATCAGAATGAACCCGTTAAAAATTCTCTGTTATAAATATGAGGTGAGCTATACACCAAACACCCTGTATTGAAATCTTACTACGCTCGCAGTGAGTAGTAGTATTGAATGAAGTAGGGATGTAGTACTCACTAATGTCACTATTTACAAATAATTATGAATGAGTCGCAGGTGCACTCTACCCGTATATACAGGTGATAATAATACTATATTAAAAATTCTTGATTCAATTTTCTCCAATTTGAACTGTTTAAGATTTATTTTGTACACTTCACTAGTCTCATAAGATGGGCAGGAGCCTCAGTTACAACAAGGAAATATTTTAAGCACAAAATCTCTATCCAAACTTGATTAAATTAATTTTTATATGGGAGCTCAAAAATTTGACACTACTGCACTTGATTTGACATTTGACACCTAATTTGACATTAATGATAAAAGTGAGCACAATAAGGTATTGAGATAAGTCTTTTGTGGCTCAAAACGTCTAATGGAATTTCTGCCACTTTATGGCCTTCTTCTACCAATTTCAGCTATTATTCTCCTCTCCAGAATTTTTACAAGAAAACTCATCATTCATATTGATACGTGGATAATATAAGAAAATATATCCATATCATTCGTTTGTATAGGAAAAATAAAATGACGATTACTTTTAATCTTTCAAAGTTAGAGGTATTGAACAAAAACAATGTTATGCATAAAAATTCCTAATTTCGTAGTGTGTGTAAGCCTACTGTACCAAATACGGTACACCAATATTTAAAGGAAAAATAAATCATATAAATAATACAATATGTTTGAATAAATTCAATTAAAATATTGATTGGAGTTATTGTTATCATATTTATAGAAATAAAAGATTAAAATTAAAAAACAAAATAAAGTTATATATGTTTTTTCCTTTGAGAAGACAGATATAAATATTTTTTGAAAAATTGCAAACATTATAATGGAAGCATTCACTATGTGATAGATTTAAAGACAAAAAACAAAACGCATATAATTTGATACTCCCTCTTTCTTATGTTGAGTATAAATTATATAAATCATAATATGGAACGGTTGAAAAACTAGATTTTTTTATATTCCCTGTACCATATACGGCACGGTAGGTCTATCTGGGTTAAATTGTTTTATTAAAGCCGATAATAATTATTGTAATCTATGGTCCCTGTCCTCCACAGCCCGTAAGCCTTGCTCACACTAGTTTAGTATTTTAATCGAGTAATTTAGTAGCTAAAACAGCTGAATAACCAAAATATGGTCATGTAGATTAGTCGTTAATCGAGTCGATTCTACCAGTAAACATCATTTTCTAATATACTTTTATGGTGGTTATTTGAAAGAAACAAAATATTTGGTTTTTTCCACAATATTTATTAAGCTAAGTCTTCTTCTTCAGCAGGGAGATAGATGTTAAGTTCGAAGTATGTTCCAGTAAGTAGCTACGGTCGAAAGGATAAATAATCTTTTATGGTGATAATTTAAAAAATTTTTAAATAAATATTTTTTAGTATTGTCTAGATGTCATCTGTAGTGTTTATGAATAAAACACCAAAGACGCTCTCCTGTCTAATTCTCCGAATTGTCTTGTACCTACTCTTATGCACATTCAAGAGATTCATCATCAATATTTTATTGGAAGAATTAATTGAATTCGTTGACAAATTAGCGCAGTTCCGGTCTTTTCGTCCTCGTATTGTATTTATAATAATGGAAATCAAGTTCATAAAAAGTCAATATAAAAAAAAAATAAAGAGGGGGAAAAGTATAATAGAGAGAGATTCATATTTAATTGGCTGACAGACATTGGATGTCAATTCAGCTGGAAACTCCTCCTTATTTTCACAACTTCATGACCTGATAATTTGAAGATGTGAAATATTTGCTTCAACTATTGACCAAATAAAAAGAAATTCTTCTAAATAATATTGTGCTTTTGAAAGAATTGTTTGAATAGCCATACTCGTATAAAAGGTGCATTTATACCAAACGAACAAATACTTACCCAGAGCTTGAAAATAGAGTGTATTGATATGGTCACCAATGAAATAATAACCAGAAAGAACAGAACTGTCATCGCCAACTAATAAGTTGTTATTTCCATGGTGTTCAGTATCAACGATTAGGAAAATATACTCTATTTTCAAGCTCTGGGTCTTTGTTCGTTTGGTATAAATGCACCTTAAGCTGTGCTTATATTATTCTTAACACTTGATCACACTCAGAATAAGCTACATATATTATCTACTAGCTTTCCCGACAGAAGTTGTCCTGTAGTCCTTACTATGAATATTGATTTCAAATTTGTAATTTATTCAAAGATACGTTTAAATTATGTTTGAATGTAAAAAAAAAAAAAATTCTCAAAGCTTGAAATAAATTCTATCAATAATCTTCGTACCGGTGTTTTGAAACTCAATGGTTGTCCGTTAAATAAACATTTTGTTGTTATGGAATTTTCACAGATGACGCTGTTGTTAGGAAAAGTCCGTTCCACACTAACTTTAATATTATATTTTATATTATTTCTTATCTATTTTTTATTAGTTATTCTGTTATCCGAGGCGGAGAAGAATCCAAAAAATCCAGAATCATTAAAATCAATTCAGTTGATATCGAGTTATAAGTGTTCGCACTAATCCGACTTTCTTTTATATTATAGAGAATATGAAAAGACGAATGCGTGAAGAGCTACAACAGTAAATACACCGATGTTGGCTGTTCAATAAGTAATGATTGTTGGCACAGCATGTAGAAGAATTTGAAGAGGGGTGTTAGGACGCTTATCTATTGCCAAAAGAGATGATGACAATTTTTTTTTGGAAATTATAAATGATTTTTTCATTCGGTTTAAGTATAATAATTGTTTCATTTTTTGTGATTTGTGGGTTGTATACACAGGCCCGTTAGAGTATTTTTCTTCTCCACTCCAATAATAATTTTAACAAGGCAGTAAAACTTATTCCTTCCAAGATTCATGAATAGAGAGCCTACGGGCTCACATAATACCGGAGCGGGAAGAAAGTAAAGCGAAGGTGGAGTTCTATTGAATTGAGCTCAATGAAGTTTGTAGTTTGGTACGTTGTAATTTATTGGAATACTTATGATAAAGTTTCAGCGTTTACCTACAAGTTGTGACACTTTAAATAATACATGGCAAGTTATTTTCCAACATATTATCACCCTCGACGTATTGCCCTTACAAATTTTAGCTTATTTCAACCGCGTTCGGGATATTTGTAATTTAAAAGCATAGTTGAATCACTTACAGTTATATTTGGATATATACATATATACATTCTCCCTTTAAGGCACCCCGCACACCGCAAGCCAGCCCGGTGGAGACCAATCCGCAGCAAACCCGACCCGCACGAAACCGACCTCCTAGCTCGATCGAAGCAATCAAACCAAAAAGCCGGCCCCGGACAAATCAAGCCCGCCGCGAACTACTCCCAAACCAACCAGCAATGCGGGGGCCTAAGCCCCACTCGCTCCATTGCGCTTGAAGGCGTCCGAGGCTCATTGTGCCTTTTCTGACCAGTTGAGATTTAAGGACGTGAAGTGGTCAACCTCACGGTCCCGATCTGATTTTTCGATTTCCTGCCTCTTACAGGATGCTCGAAAAATCAGCAAAAAGAACAGAGGTGCTATTCTTCGCCGGCAACCTCACGGCAATATCTTTGGATAGTATATTTTTTTTAGTAAATATAGGTAACTCATTTGAGGCTGTTTTGTCTCACTAAAAATGTTTCTTCTGGCAATCTTTATTTGAAACTTCGTCAAAGATTGGTGAAGTGTTAGGGTATGTACACATCTGAACACGCGCGATAACGTAACCAATGTCACGTTGCATTCAACGTATTAAAATTGCATAGTACGTCACGAACAACCGCGTACTATGGCACGCCACCCGTGTTCAGATGTGTACACTGTACCTACAGGCCATTACAAATGTCTGTTCTCTAATACGGAATTGAACTTGGACTTTCAAAGCTCTTCTTCTTCTTCTCTACATAGATCCTGCGGATTTGTTTGTGACGCCGTTTCGTGTTTGTGTGCTACTTGGGTCATGTACTTAGAGGGGAAAAATATTACTACTATTATAAAGAGAAAAATAAAGAGTCGAAGAGGGGTGGGCAAACATCCTGGCTCTTAAATATTCAGTGAATGGATAGAGATCACAGGTGTTGAGGAACTGTTTCGTAGCGCACAGGACCGGTATGCTTTCTCCAGAGTGATAGTCAACGTTGGGGCGATCTTGCACAAAACAGAAAGAAGATGAATGTTTCTTTGTTAGCTAGCAATATGCGCCTGAATGTGAGAGATCTGATTCATTCAATATTGCAAGAAAAATCCAACTTCCTAATTTTTTGCTGCACTTTAAATATTTCTTTGAACTATTATTTGAGCGATGTGATTACGATTAATTCACGCAGTTCTCGTTATACAAGTATATGGGAATTAAATATTCTCTGCTGATAATAATTTTATAAAGAAAAATCTTCGAGAAGTTGAATAAGAAGTTGATTACAATCCTCATAGTTTGTTTGAATAGGTACAGCGGGAAAGAAATTTATGTAAATAAAGAGATCTTTGCAAGGATACCGTGGATGAAGGAATAGACAATTTCTTGTCACTTTACAAAGCCTTAGTCGATAGTGTATAGTCTAAAACTTATTACGAAGTAAAAAAAAAGTTGAGTCTTTATACTTAAATCGACAATAGATTACAAAGTGAAATAAAATGGTGTGCAAATTTTCAATGTTTTAAATCTGTAAGTTCTGTAACATATTTTATTATAAGGAAAATGCTTTTTTCGAACGAATTTCATCGAAATGCTATTGAAAATAAAGATAATTAGTTGGAACCTATTTAGTAAGAAATTCTGAAGCAAATTTTTATATTATTTACCTAATTAATATTCGAACCAATCAATGTCCGAACGTTACATAATAATTATTGCATCATTGCAAATCATTTTTCTTTCTTTATTTTCATGAAAAAGTGTTAGGTACATAGGTAATAAGGAAGAAAATTTTGTCAAATTTTATCTTTAATCTAAAATACACTGAAGGACAATATTTCTATCTTCTGTGTAGGTAAACCATTTTAATACGAGTATAAAAAAATGAGAACTAAAAGGATGTGGTTACCGAAAAGAGAAAACAATTGAATTGTTGTGATACAAGAACACATATAATATTATATAGGTAGGTATTTTACTTAGCCACTGACAGTACTGAGAAGTTGTATTTGTTATATGTTTCAAAAAACTACCTATATGTTTGCGAAAATTTGATGTGTTTCGTAGCAAAGATGAGATTAGGAAAATAATTTCAACTGTAGAGAACATCAAAGGGAAATATAAATTTATAATACTTATACCTTAAAATATTTTCTAGTAAATAAAATAAATACCAAACAACAAACCTCAACCTTAGTATGCTAGTAGTTTTTTTTATTTTGTAACGTAGGTAGCTATTGTGATCAACAGGGTTAGTTTGTTATGAAAATTGTTCAGATCTAAGATACTTAAAATATTCCTTCTCTCTCTCTAAGATTTCATGTTCATTTATTTTTGCTAGAAAAGCGGACTCGTAATTCAAAAAAGACCCGAAAAATCAAATTTCATTTCAGTGAATGTCTCGTTTATTGCGGCATTTACATAAGTTACGCGCAATGACACTACAGTTGAAATAGGACATATTATACTGTCTCTTTCACGCTTTCATTCTACTGCCGGGTTTGAAAGAGATAAACATATTTTAAAGTTTTGTACTTGTCTCGAAGAATACTGCATTCTTAGTGTAAGGGGAGTTTTTCTTTTCTAGAAAAACATAACGACATAACGGTCCGATTTTTCATCCTATGACTGTAGGAGTACGTCTTGAAGATTCACTTTGAACGAAAAATAAATATTATGTAAAGTAGGTATAGTTTACAAAGCAAAAAATATGTATTATTTCTAGAACTCATTCGGAATCAGTAATTGCCTTCTTTGAGAAGCAGTTTAGCCATAAAGTGTTTGCTGTTTGCTTGGTGCAAATTTAATTAAAATCTAGAAAAATGTGGTTTTTCTACTTTACGTGCTTGTTTTACTTAATAAAATAATAATACTATTTTTTGGACTGTTTTGGAGTTAAGCTAACTGAAAAATACCAAGAAATGACTGCCGAATATCTTCCTCCAAATCTTCATAATGTTATGTTTACCAGTGGATGGAGAGCTCCTTATCCATGGTGTTATTTCTTCAATATGATCATCGAGATATTTTGTCATTAGTTAGCCATTCAATGCAAGCTGTTAATTATCGTCTGTAACGCTTAAATTTTTGTTTGTTTCGTTTATGTTCAGAACAACGTCTCGGTACAGAGGTCAGTGGGGCTAGGACGTGTTTTGTTAAAAGCTAATTGTCCGCTAATAAGCGCTTATTAGCGTGCAATTAGTGTTCTAACAACAAACTATCGAATCGTTCGATCATTTATAAAATATATTTCGAATCTTTCGATGATCGTTTCGTTATTCGATCATCAAAAACTTATACTACGGGTACTGGTTTACCATGTTCATTACAAATCACAAGCCTTTTGCCCGATTGTATCTGAATTCACCCTTGTTACATAGTTTTCAGGAGTTTCAATACAAAGTTCATACAGATTATAAAATGAAAGGTGCCAGTATGCGCTCCTGACGGACTCCTCTTTTAACTAGAAACTTTTAGATTGGCTGTTGAAATGCAGCGCCTTAACTATTAAACCAATTATCTAAGGGAAAGCCATTAATTTTCAACATTCAACACTTTACAAGGATGGTGTGTGGGGGCTATCGCAGGCTTCCTCATAATCCACAGCATAACACGAAACTGGGCTAATGAACTCATGCATTTACCTGCTGGTGTAGACATCTCGATCATCTCACGTTGTACTTTATGGTAGAATAGTGGTTTGTCGGTACTTAAAAATATTGTTTTGTAGGTTCTAGAATATTTTACTCGTATTTTTCCGAAAATAAAAAACTACATTGAAAATATTTGTATAAATATGTTAAGTGTTTATAAAAACTATGGGAGAAAGTGTGAGATAAGTTTCCGTCCTTTGTATGTTAATTATAAAAGGCAGACCTACCTACGTAGATCTGATGTAAACAGTGGGTAGGACCCTTTCCAACCAAGCTGTTACTATTAAAAGCATTGCTCTGTTAGTTAGTCGGGGCGGGCGGCCAATTTGTATTCTACGTATGAACTATAATAAAATGTACCGTCGTCTCTATAAAACGACGCTGGATTCCGCAAAACACACTCCAAACGTCGAGATAATGTTCTGAAGGAATTTATGTACGACCCATTTTTTATATTTTGATTGTGAAGAAAATTGCGTAGGTGTCGCAAGGCGGGTAAAATACAGAAAAAACGTGTGCCAATATAAGCATGAAGATTTTATAATAAAATATTATACGTAAAACGTTTTTTTTTGTTTTTTTTTTCCATTATTTTATTATCTTGAATAGATTCCTAGAGATCTTCTCCTATTATACCTAGTTGTTTGATAGATTGTGCGATCGACAGAACGCGGATGGGAAATTTATAATATTAAACGTACCTACGATTTGGGCGGAATTTCGATTCCATGAAAATTCGATACACAATTCTTCGAAAACTCGATTCTTCAAATATGCACAATTGTTCTAAAGCGAAATATTCGAATTAATATTTCTACAAATTTATTTCTTTTTTAATATTTTTGTATTACTTTAAATTAATTCGGGGAACGGCTGAGAGGGCAAACCTCCCCTATTCATGTGAATAGTAGAAAGCTTGCTAACGCTATCGTAAAACAAAATTTGTGTACAACGTTCTAATTATGTTTAGATTCTTGTGACCTTTTCAGGACTAGATCTTAAAGAAAAAATAACAACTAATGACTCTAAAAATTCATTACTAATGTTCGATTTTTAAATGGAACATTAGTAATGAATTTTTAGAGTCATTAGTTGTTATTTTTTCTTTAAAATTTGTGCATTAGGAGAATTGTGATTTTGTATATTTGCCATTAGGAGAATTGTGATTTCGTATATTTGCCATTAGGTGAATTGTGATTTCGTATATTTGCCATTAGGTGAATTGTGATTTCGTATATTTGCCATTAGGTGAATTGTGATTTCGTATATTTGCCATTAGGTGAATTGTGATTTCGTATATTTGCCATTAGGTGAATTGTGATTTCGTATATTTGCCATTAGGAGAATTGTGATTTCGTATATTTGCCATTAGGAGAATTGTGATTTCGTATATTTGCCATTAGGAGAATTGTGATTTCGTATATTTGCCATTAGGAGAATTGTGATTTCGTATATTTGCCATTAGGAGAATTGTGATTTTGTATATTTGCCATTAGGAGAATTGTGATTTCGTATATTTGCCATTAGGTGAATTGTGATTTCGTATATTTGCCATTAGGTGAATTGTGATTTCGTATATTTGCCATTAGGTGAATTGTGATTTCGTATATTTGCCATTAGGAGAATTGTGATTTCGTATATTTGCCATTAGGAGAATTGTGATTTCGTATATTTGCCATTAGGAGAATTGTGATTTCGTATATTTGCCATTAGGAGAATTGTGATTTCGTATATTTGCCATTAGGAGAATTGTGATTTCGTATTATTTGCCATTAGGTGAATTGTGATTTCGTAGAATTGCCATCAGGTGAATAATGATTTTCGAAGAATTGTAATTCGAACAATTTACGTGTACACATTAACCGCCATTTTGTTGATAGAATGTTGATAGAGTAGTCATACAATGCAAAAAATCGCTAGGCCTACAGTTCTTGGTATCCACTCCAGGCTTTCTTGGTCCATCTATAGATATCATCTGTTGTTCTTACTATATGGCCGGCCCAGTTCCACTTTATTTATGACCCACTCATTCCACTTCCTGTCTTTCAGACTGTTATTTAACATTCTTCTCTCCATCGCTCGTTGTGTTACTTGGAGTTTTTGTATGAAACGTTAAAGTAATAAAGGTTTAGGCAATTATCATGAAATCACAATAATCTTTTAATAAATTTAATAAAATTTATGTTCACCTTAATTGAGTAGGTAATCGTAATTAAATTTTTATTGCGTCTTATTCATAGTATAATATTTACTATTGAGTGAGCATGAAAAAACACTGGTTTTATACCTATGAAACACAGGCTAACTAAAATAAACCAAAGCTTCGTATGTATGTCCATTAGAATGTACAATAAATTGCCTGAAAATTTGAAATCCGACAATTTAAAGATCTTTAGGGGACGGGTGAAATCGTACCTAATTAGTAAATCTTATTATACAATCGACGAAATGCTGAATGGATAGCTCATATACATGCACCTACTTTGCAATTGTTAATTTGTTTCTTGATTTTTTTTTTCT
This sequence comes from Mystacides longicornis, assembly GCA_963576905.1. Classification (NCBI taxonomy): domain Eukaryota; kingdom Metazoa; phylum Arthropoda; class Insecta; order Trichoptera; family Leptoceridae; genus Mystacides; species Mystacides longicornis. The sequence goes on from OY756426.1 coordinate 8,249,965, forward strand.
CAAGATTTGATGTATGACAAAATGTGATATTAGACCCTTTACATCTGGTAGCACACGACTGTTATTATGCTAATAGTTTCACCGTTTGTAACGTTTCATAATATTATTGTATTGTGAGTACTGCTCTTACTGTATTAAATAAAACAAATTTTGTTTTTGACATGTTTAAGTGCCGAAATTTGGGCCTAGAAATGAATATGAATATGAAGAATAAAGAATACTACACAAATTATTTTAGTTTCGCTCTGTTAGAATATTTTCGATCTCTAGAAATAAAATAATTTGTGTAGTATAAAACAGGTGTATTTTCATTCTCATTACTACACGGTAAACACCAATAATAAGCATTAGTATTTACTAAAAAAAAACAGTGATATTTTCTATTTTTTCGATAGAAAATATCACTGTTTTTTTATAGTATACATCATAGTTTTAATAGCGTCATCAGTAATGCCATATGAATCTGAAATAACAAAGCACATCGCCGGCCGTAAAGAAATAAAAATATTTTTTTACGATAAGGATATCAAATATAATGATAGCGGATTATTTGAAAGGGTTATTGAATTTCATCATATTTATTCAATTTATTCTTATTCAGGTTCACACAAATACCCTTTTCGAAAAAAAAACCACCAACTTGGTTTTTTTACATTATTATTATCATACGCCATACAAAAATAATAAATCTAATAAAAACAGATCAAAGAATTCTGTGTTTTTTATTTCGAATTTCTTTGTTCGATAATGGTTAATTTCCTTTCCTACTTTGAAGTTTCTAATTTATATTCTGATTTCTGAATTCTGAGAATCGTCGGATAACTTCAGTACAAGGAAGTGTCAACGATCTTTTTTTTTTAAATGATTCTGTGCTCACTCAAAGTGAACACAAATACACTCTTTGACTCTTTCACAGTAAGCTACTTAAAGCTTTTTATATTTAAATCAACCATTAGGTAAATCCTTAAACAAGGGTTATTCCTAAAATAACTTTCCCTAATTACACGTTTTTCCATACATTTCTGACAGTTGAAAATTAATTGAAGGCGCCAAAGTGTGCAAAAGATCGGGAGCTTCATTCTTTACGGCTGCCAAACCAACACCGAGCGTCGTAGCGAGAAGCGCGCCGGCAGGGATTTGAAGAGGAAAAACCAAGGTACAGTCCAGTGATGTAAAATCGCACGAACAGCAATCCATGCGCCCTTGGCAATCAAATCAAAACTCCCTTTGAACTCAGCATAGGGAGGCAACAAGAGCTCTCCATTGCGCTCAATCTTGTGCAATGCTTATGACCTCCTCCCACATCAAGACCATTTCCCTCAGCTCTGCCTCGAAGGAACGGAACACGGTATGAGAGGGTCTTCCACGTCTTCGAGACCCTGATGGGAGAAAAACAGCTCTCTCCTCGGCTAACTGTCATTCGGCATCCTCAACACTTGGCAATCAGGAAAACTTTTTTTTACGGGCAACTTACATGAAAAAAATCAGTCAACCGTTTCGAACCCCTTATACTTTTATGGAAGGGAAAAATTTAGTTTGACAGAAAATGTCCCAGTTCATACAATTCGTAGGTGCATTTATACGTATTTATAGTGTAGGTAGGTAGTTTGATATTTTTTTTAGAAATTTTCCATTATTCCGATACAGATAATGATTTCTCTACAACCTATGATTAAATAAACATCTATCTACAACCATTTTAAAATAGTTCAATTTTCCCTCATCATGCATTACCTATCTCTTTAGACACGGTTGAGAATTTTTCGACAAACGTTCATTGTTTTTATTTGGCGTCCATACGGATACAATTTCTCGCATTTTGTTTACCACGTAATATCAATTAATATTTAAACAATAATTAATTATTTTACAAGTTTAATACCAAGCAAATTATAGCTATGGGTCGTAGTATGGACAACAGTTGTTGTATGGGCAATAAAGCACGCGCGGAATACAACTCGTAATAAATTGGTCACGTTTTCAAAATAATATTCAAAACGTTTGAAATGGAGCATAATTTTATATAGAAGATATTAAATCGCACCTTGAAACCTAATCGATACTCATGATAATTATTATAAAAGCACATAATGAAAGTATCAAATATTATTGACAAATGTCGTGCATGTGGCCACTGGCCAAACGGGAGAAACACTCAGACATATTTTGTCTGGGTGTCCTCTCCTGTGTGGTTCTGAGTATCGTATACGATGTGGCTAAAAAAGTCAATCAAAAACTTGCCTTGAAATATGTTTTGCTCGATTTTGAAGAACCTTATTACAGGTAGGTACACACCAATGTCGGTAATGCAAAACGAAAATACCTATAAAGTTATATTGGGACCAAAGAACCCTGGAGTGGAGACCGAGAACCGGTAGCAGAAACCCAGGGAGGCGACGACGTAAGGAAGGTGACCGGACACCAGTGGCACAGGGTGGCTGTCAACAGAGAGCAATGGAAGTCGGGAAGGGAGGCCTATGTCCAATACTGGACTGAGAAGGGCTAATGATGATGATATTGGGATATACCAATACAAACTGACCGAACAATTAACGCAAATCGTCCGGACATAGAATTGGTTGATGCAAGGAACGGAATAACGTATCTCCTGGATATCACTACTTATACTATACTGTATGACGAAAATTTGAAAAAAGCCGAGCAAGACAAGATAATTAAATATCTTGACCTTGCTCACGAAATCAAGGATATGTCGCATACACCAACCGCAATACCTAAATGTGTTATGATCGGTTGAGGCGTTCAAAAATCTGTTCTGAGAAATCATGAAAGTAGGGGATGTGTGTAGATCCCATTGTGGGTTCCGAGCGATAAGAAAACAATAACACGGCAACAGTTTGTCGCTAACATAGTCTTTTATTTAATTTTAAGGATTCACAATATTCTAGTGAAACGGGTTTTTTTTGGATGCTTCGAAACACCGTAGATAAGGGTAGCTCTTGAGTGCATATTATTGTTTTGCGAATTGGACTAATGAAAAAAAAACCCTTGTAATAATAAAATATAGAATATAATAAGGGGTTGGTATGGCAAATATAATTGTTTAGATGGCATTGTATTTTGATTATCAAATTATGTACCTATGTAGTTGTAACTGTAAATTAACAGAAGTAGGTATGTTGTTGTTCTATAATAGACTATGGTTTAAACAAGACTTAAATACTGAATAAATAATGTGTAGAGATTATAATGTTGTTTTGAAATGATAAATTATAACACATATGCTTAAGGAGTAATATAAGATATTATAAGACTATTAGATTAATTATTGATTAAGGCACGTTAGTTTAATTACTGATAAGCATCTTAATTAAGAAGGAATATACCTATGTGTAGGTTAAGAATTACCTAAGATAGAATTGATTAATGGCCAACATTAGTAATAAGATTAATAATAATTAATATTAAGACAATTATTGAACATGTCTAGTATATAAGATTTCGATGTAGAATTATATTCACAAGGTTGTAATTAATTTTAAGATTTAAATTAGCATAACATGATTAGAAGATTTTTTTTTTTTTGACTTGTATTCAATTTTTTTTTCAATTTATTCAACAAAACATTAAGTACAAAATTAAATAAAACAACACTACAAACACAAATTCACACATAATTGTGATTAAGATTGAATTAAGCTTTCAAAAGATTATTACTAAGAGATGTATTAAAGTTAGGTTTATGTTCAATGTAGATAAGACTAACATATCGGTTAAGAAAAAATGATGTATAAAGAAAAGATTTATTAATTACTAGGTATATGAAAGATTCATAAATAAAAACTATGTATAATTATTTCATTATAAGTTGTTCGCGCGTAGACATATTTTTTTTTATCAGTTATAAAAAAAAAACAATTACATTGTCTCATTCACACACACACACACCCACCGCTGGTTTCTCCACCAATAAGGACATCCTCTGACTCCATTTTGTCCCCCTTCCTTGTCCTGACTCCGCCTCTCGGAAGTTTTCTTAAAAATAGCTGTATTGCAAGGCGAGCCCTCATAACACGCTTACACGTAGCTGCACGCATTTAGACTTACACTGCTAACGCTTGCCTGTGTTGTTTTAGAGTTTGACGTAGTATTTTGATTCGACAGTATACGTAGAGTTATTGTAAAATAATTAGTTATTCGGTGGAAGTGATTTTGGTATATATTTTGAATTAAGCGTAGAGAGGTGTCGGGAATACTGTAATCGCGTAGTGGCGTATTAAAGTAAACAAGTAGAGACAATTGGTGATACATAGTGATTGAATGTGTTTGATATCAGTGTTTAAATAAATAATAATTGTTGTGTAGTGGTACCTACTGGGATTAATTGGCTGGTTGCAGTAGAGGTTTGAGTATCTAGTTTACTAACCATAATAATTGTTCATACCCAAGTTCGTATTATATGAGGATTTAAATTTTGCTTGTTTTGTTTTACTAGTTACACAGTCGTGTGACAATTAAATTAAATTCACTAGAAGAGCCTCTAAATGTACCATCCTTAGAGGGGATCAGGGAGGGCAGTCCTCACACAATACCTCCCACGGGTTTTTGTATACTAACCGAAGTAGTTTGAAATTTTTCTGTTTGTTTCGCTTATAGGTATTTCATAATATTTTCATATTTTGTCTCCCGAGCCGTATAGGCATAACAAATGATGATATCGACGAATGGAGTTATTCCTAAGTCTCTTAAAGAGAGTCTAGGGAAATTAAGTATCTGTAGTGGTCTCAGAAATGCCATTTGAAAGGCAGTTCTGTTGTCCTCATGTAGAATGTTAAGAAAGTTCCTTTCTATAACCACTAGTATAAGTTCGTTCGTTTCGATATTCGATCATCGATAGAGTTTCGAAAAATTCCCATACAAAAATAATCGAATGATTCGATTGTTTGATTTTCGAACACTATTTGCACGCTAATAAGCGCTTATTAGCGTGCAATTAGCTTTTGATTAAACTAGTACTAGCCCCACTGTAGTTCGAAAGTCTTTCATGATTACGTTACATCGTGATGTATCATGAGAGACAACTAACTGTATATATATATATATATATATATTTTTTTATACAATTATGTATACTTTGTATGATAGGTACATCATTGTGATTTAATGAATAAATGTTTTGAAATAACTTATAAAAATATGCAAGCGTATGCTTTAAAATGTAATATTATCTTGTTTTTTCACTTATTTGAACAATAAGTTTCAAGTAGACAAGAAAAAATTGCGTTCTCACCTATCTAGAACCACTTTCCTCCATTCTAACGCAGCTTTTTTTGGTTATTTTTATGTTATTTGTCTTTTTTAAGAGTATAAGATCATTGATCAATTCATCTTCTTTATTCTAGGCCGATCATCCCTAAGTTCATTAGTATAATTGTTAATCTGCTTTAAAAAAATATATTATGCAGCAAAAATTTGCCATGGGTTGAAGAGTGTTGCAATATTTATTGTTGTATATACCTTAAATTTAATGAGATTTGCCACCTTACGATAGTTGTGTCAAAAATTGATAGCCCATGAAGCAGAAAGTGTAAAAATGGACTGTTTGTGTTGTTCGTGGGATTGCATTATTTGGTGATAGATGTTATATAAGAAAACTATCTTCACCACCATGGAATCGATCTTCCCTGGAAAATATTCTTTGAATCGGGTCACCAACCTCAGTGAAAAAACTTTGAACCATGGACCAAAGTGGAAGCACACAAATTTTCAATGCCAACTGCCCCACACATTTTGTTCAGGTATCAAATCAACCTCCGTAGAAAATTTTAATTTTGCGAATTTCGAATTTTTCGTCAATGTAGAATGCGAAAAAAATCAACTATCAAATAAATTTCTTCCCACTCTACATTGACAAAAAAATCGTTCTCAAAATGTGCACAGACTATCAAAGAAGAAGAATTTGCCATGCAATAAGAAAAAAGAAACAAGAACTTACTTTATATGTACAAGTGGTTACGACGCCGAATTTCGTACTGTAGATAGTGGGTTCGATCCCGGGTGCCGATCTTATTCCTCATTCATAACAGAAACTTTTAAAAGCTTACTGTGAAAGAGTCAAATTTGTTTTCACTATGAGTGAGCACTGATTCATGCATTGAATAATTTCATAAATAAACTATTCTGTTTTGTGACGGTTTATTAAGAATCGCAATCATTTTACGCAAATACATTATCTAGAATGGAAAAAGCCTGAGGGTTTTTGCTATAAACGCTTTCAAGCCCCAATGACTACAAGTTAACATCTCGCGAATTTCTAGATATTATATTTCACTTGATACGTCTCATAAAATAAGATATTGAATGTACATATCTACTAGTACCTACTCCGTTGAGATTCGTTCATCCATAAATTCACTTATTGATGTTTCTTTGGAAAAAAAGCAAAATATTATTCTATTCAGTTAGAGTGGAGCAATATTGGAGAATTTATTAATTGCTGAAAAGGTTAAATGGTGGAAAAATTAATTTTAGCTAATTTTGATTTGCTAAACCTGTTCTGCCTACGCATTGATTTCGAGAATTCCAATTTATTTAAAAAAAAAAACTGTTCATAGTTTCAGCAGAGGTTGCTTTATAATAAAGAGATAATTTTAACAAGAATGACACACGAGTAAAAAAAACAGTTCCAACTTAGTAAAAACTGACGAATTGTGTTAAACGCGAATGTTATTGAAAGAGTTTAGGTACATATTTTAGCTGAGTATAAAGCCAAAAATAGTTAATAAATGATTAAATCTCAGACACGTCTGTTTACTTTATATCATATAATTTTAATAAAATAAAATACATAATAAATTCCAAAACCCAGCTCTCTGAACAATTCCTAAATGTCGCGGAGGGTTTTATCCGAAGTCCGAATCAAACGACATTATTTTGCGTCTGCATAAAGAAGCGAACCAACATTTTTCTAGTATGTATCTGGCAAACGATATATCTAAATAAAATTGCTCCACCCTAATGTAGGTAGGTACCTACTAAATGTGTATTTGTACCTGAATCTTGATGTTTGTTAATAACAATTATTATCAAATATTCAGAAAGCATGTTCTATATCAATACACTTAGTTTAGTTTCTTTGTATATTATCTGAGTACCTAAAGCTTTTTGATAAATAAAAATAAATGGTTTGTTATTTTGTGTAAGTCCTATCTTTGCTCAGAAATGAATAATAATATTCTTTAGATGGATATCGTGTGTATAGAGGTTGTTGAAATTGACGACTGTTATAAATGTGGCGACGAAATACGTCACATCGTAGCGTGTGATCATTTTTAGAAATTTGTAATAAATATAATATAGCTTACCTTAACATTTCCATATTTCCAGGTGAAGAATACGACAAACGGAAGACAGCAGATCACAACACAGTCCAGAACAAGAATGGCCGTGCGCATGAGCCAATTAAGGGAGACTACGCACGGTGAATTGTCTACGCAGGCTTCACATCCCTCTGCGCATTGTAGACATTCAAAGAATCCAAGATCCGAGTAGCGGTTTTGTTCTCCCTGAAATAAAGAACGAAAATATTAAGGGATTTTGAATATTAGAAAGTAGAATCCATAATTCAATACTGTTTTATGAATAGGTACATATTATTTAATACAGTTTTTGTAAAAATATATTATTCTAGTTTGTTCAGAGCAACATAACTCTGACCTTAGAAACTATATTAATTGTAGTATTAATACATTTGTCGTTTTGGCATTTAGTGTCGAGACGAAATGTAGACTGTTTGATGCGTGTGTGTTGCCCATTCTCATGTATGGGTGTGAGTCCTGACACCTGACCAAAGCCCAGGCACAAAAAGTCTCAGGTTTCGAAATAAGGTGCCTCAGGAGAATTCTGGGCGTAAGATGGTACCACCACATCACGAAAGACACTATACGCCGGCGCACCCAGCGTGAGCCCATCACTTTTACCATTATGGGGAAATGGGCTTGGCTGGGGCATGTGTTAAGGATGCCGAATGACAGTTGTTCTTCCTCCCATAAGGGTCACGAAGACGAGGAAGACCCTCTCATACTGTGTACCGCTCCTTTGAAGCAGAGCTGAGGAATTTGAACATGGTGTGGGAGGAGGTCATAAACATTGCGTAAGATCGAGCGCAATGTAGAGCTCTTGTTGCCTCCCTATGCCCCTAAGTGGGGCGTATAGGGAGCTTGGTGGGGTGGGAAATTAATAATTCTATACAGCTTTTGTAAAAATCTCTTATTCTAGTTTGTTCAGAGCAACATAACTCTGACCTTAGTCAGAAACTATATTTACTAATTCTAGTATTAATACTTGTATACAGCTTTTGTAAAAATTTCTTATTCTAGTTTTTTCAGCACAGCAGAGCATTTTGATCGATTTTTGAACCGTATACTGAAGTTGAAGGTAGGTATCTGCACATGTAAAAGTTGTAATTTGTGTTCAATGTCAGTAAAAATCTAGATTTTTTAAAAATAAATTTACGAAAAATACCCAAAAATTTCATCAAATAAGTAGATTTAAAGTTTAAAGGTTTGTTTCAATAATAAAGAAATGTTCGAAGCTTAATGTTTACTGGGAATGTTTATGGGTAAAAAAATTCTAAATATTTTACTGATTCAGAATAACAGCAGGAGGAATTAACGAAATGCTTTTAATGGCTTTGCTTATAAAGTAACAAAATGTTTTCCCGTTAAAACGCGTTTATTTTGTAACATTCTAGAAAGCTTCCAAGAGTTTTTACAGATATTAAACAGGTAAGCTGTAGTAGATTGTTAGCGATTTGTTCTTCGCAATAAAGAATTAAACATGCCACTCGTTCGAAAAATATCTAAGGAATTTAGCGTAGAAGATTTGAAAGTTGAAATAAATTTCAATCTTCAAAAAAGACAAAGGGTTGAAGTATTGAAGTTTTAACAGAAATTTCAAGTAGAAAGTTTCTCCGTATACAACAATCATCTCTGTGGATCACAAGTTTGAAAATTTAAACTATTTCTCAAATATATCTTAACTGAGCATTCAAATGAAATGGAGTGCTTGAAGATAAAATATTTTAACAGATACGGGAATTACACAATTAAATTCTTGAATCTTTTCTTTCATTCATTAAATTTCAAACTAGCTATCCCGACAGACGTTGTCCTATCCGAACAATGGAAATTGAATTCGAATTGTGTAATGATAAAATAATAATAACTGACCGGTGTTTTCATACATCGTCTTCTCGCATTAAAACTGTATAATCTCAAAACTTACTAATTTTACAGGAGAGCATTTTTAAGGTTCAACGTATAATATTTTTAATAAAAATGATCTTTACAACATTTTTTTTTAAATTTTTAGCTAGTTACATTATCTGTCTTTCAAAGTGAGATAAATTTATATATTAATTTTGATATATAGTAGCCGAAAAATAGGTAAAAAAAATAATCGTTTTGAGTTTAAATACTTTTCTAGATAAAATGTTGCTTAATTTTTACGATTTAATTACAACATAACTATTTAATTTATTGAATACGATTAAATTTAAGGAATTTTTCTCAGTAAAACAATAATATTTTTAGAAATAATTATTTTTTTCAGTACAATTATGAAATTAATATACTAAATATGAACTAAAACTTATACAACTAAAACAAAATGTTTCGAAAAATAATATTATTATAAAATAAAATTAAGTGGTTGATTAAACCACGTTAGTCACTAAGTAACATGGCACTAAGTTAGGAGTTTGTTAACAAAAGTATTTCATTCTGTGTGTTTCTCGATCGTTAGTAATAGCAAAGCGTTAGCAATAGCAAAGTAATATAGTAACTTTTTAGTCATTAAAAAATTACATTTTATCGTTATTTTGAATGATGAAAAAATGTTTTTAAGCATTGTGATGTTGTTATGCATGTTACTAATCGGTTACCATCTAATTTGACATTCCTTACGATCGAGTAACACCTGAGCCCCAATTCTCTGTTTTATCGGAAGGTAGTCACGTTAGTAAAGTGAGTACTACACGATACATTTTGTATGGGAAACGTGTATAGCGCCGCCACAGAAATTTTCTAGAAACAAATGCGATTCTCGCATTCGATACGTATAGACGTTTTTCATACAAAATGTATCGTGTAATACTCACTTTACACCGTGACTACCTTCCGATAAAACAAAGAATAGGGGTACTGATAGTAAAGTATTATTAGCATTCGCGGCGTCGAACACCCACCCTTGTGATTATGTAATCTAAGTTTAAGATCTAGGTATAAAAGTACTATTTTTTTGATTATTAGGAACCTTATCCAGTCTTTTGAGTAGGTACATACCTATCTATAATTAATAGTTTATATAAAATATTGAAAACTGTAGGTAAGTGTTAATTTAAAAAAATGCAAAAAAATAAACTAAAACATAAATAAATAAAAAAAGAATACAAGTACATAATTAATCTATTTAATCTGTATTTTGTTTTATTTTAAATGATCGTCTATTTCATAAAGATTACAGATTTTCATAAAATGGACGATAATATTCGGGAATAGTTTTCTTATTAAGTAACTCAAGCTAATAAACCTTGTTTTTTTCTGATCGGAAATTTTAATTGGCGCGTTATATACCGATTTAAAAAGCTGGGTAAAGCTTTGTATAGGAAATTGTTATATTATTATTTCAAATCCCATACGAATTCCCATACAAATGTAATTCGGTTTTTTGTTTAAATTTTTTTTAACCACAAACGACGTTTCAAAGATGTTTAAGTCCCTGTTTGTTTCCATTACAATGATTAGAATTAATCCTATTTTTTGGTCTCTCTATGAAACACTTTTTTTGGAACTGATTCCATACAAAATGTATGGTGGATTGGAGCGCGAAGCTGTCAAATGACGTCACACTTTACACACGTAATAGAGAGGAACGCGCGGTAACAGTGCCGTCTATTAAAACATAACCAAACTCGTTGAAAAAAGTCCTGTATGTTTCAGAATCACACAGAAATCATACATAGTAAAATAGGCAATATTAATGAATATGAAAATAATATAACATTTATTAATTAAAAAGTAAACATTTTCGGAATTAAACTACTTTTGACGTCAGATTTATGATAAAAAGTAGACAATTTTAAATTTAAACATAACGTTTTATAAAAAAATATCTGAAACAGTATACAATTTAGAAAAAATGTAGTTTTAATGATAAAGATCAGGACACTATTATTCATATTTTATCACAAAAACTGTACAATTACATAATTATACAATTTTAAAGGGAGTATTGATTGAAACTTTCCTACACATTTATAGCAATAAGTGTATAATTTTGAGATTGTATAATACTAATGAAAAAGAATGCTTACCTTAGGGTCAAATTTTCGGACAGTTTAAACGTTACTAGATTTTATATAGTATTCGCGCGAAACAAGTTCTCACTTCGACCAATTTAAAACTAACCAATGCCCGATCTAGCAAGTGTATGTTGAAGTAGGGTCTTTTGTCAGTATTTAGGAGAAAGATACTGGTGATACCAAATGTTTCCGCATATTAACTCAATTTCGACTATTTTTGGATTTTGTACACTTTTAATGCGAAGAGGCGACATGTATGTATGGTACTGCAGCACCGTTTTGTACTGTAGGTTGTGGGTTGGATCCCAGTGGGGTAAGGATGAGCTTTATCGAAAGTTAATTGCACTTTAATATAGAGTTCTAACATCAAATTTAACGATCGAATCGTTTGATCATTTTGTTTGGAAATTTTTTGTAACTCTTTCGATGATCGTTTCGTTATTCGATCATCGAAAACTTTATTTTTTAAAATATACGGCGAAAAACTCCAATTATAATGTTACATACTTTAAAAAAATACAATATGAGGAAATTTTATATACCTACATATTTTAAACATCTTATATTTTGTCAAGTTGAATAAAAATTCGCTTCAATCCTTAAACGAACATTGGCTTAATAATACCTAATCAAAATCAAATCAATAATACAATCATCAAAATAAATATTACTCAACACTTTCCATACAAAACTAAAAAACAATGACACATCTCAAATAGATGTGTTGGTTTAGGATTTTGCAAAAAAAAAAAAACGTCACAAAATGTGATATTGGTTACATTTAAGCAAGATTTCTCCACAATTTAATATTTTATTCTAGAATTAATATAGTTTTAAAAAATATATGATATATATCACCATAATCTAAAAAGATTAATATAAATTGATCTCTGAAAATGTGATATATTTTGATTTGAAACTAAACTTTTAAATTCAAATAACACAAAACAGTCAAAATCAGTCCTCAAGACATGCCGTTATACTAGGGATAGGTACAGGTAGGTACTAAAGAGCCATAGAGTGTAGTATTTAGGTTCGCTTAGAGTGAGCTATAGATTATTAAAAAAAAGATCAGAATTTAAGAAATGTCAGATTGTATTTTTGAGAAAAAAGATTACCTTTTTTATGAATTTCCTACTAACTTAGTATTTAAAATTATCCCTCCCCCCTGAGAAAACAAAATAATTAACCTTTTCGGAATGAACGATGATTATTCTCTTTAAGCACTCCTTATCTCGATGTGACGAAATAAAATTTTAATCAAATGCAAATTGTTTATCTTGTCTTTAATTAATTTTATTTTGAAGAATTCCCCTTTATTTTTAAGGATGCTATTGCGGAGATAACAAGCAGATGGACAGCCGAGTAGATAAGTCAGCAGGATCGTTTGAAGGCTGAAAAAAAATGCCAGAAGAAAGAGTATTATTTAAATGTAAAGAAGATGAAATGAAAGAAAAATAACAAGAAAAGGTTTTTTCTAGCTTCGTTGGCTGTTATTAGTATAACCTACTCACTTTCTTACGTAATTAAATTCTTTTCAGATGATTTTTTGATTATTTGCTTATCGAGTTCCTTGACACAAAGAAAAAAGATCAATGTGCGTCTAAGATAAGAATATTCCGTGTTCTGTGGTCCTTATGTGAACTCTGAAAAAAACAAGTCTATCTTTTTTTACATCTATACTAATATATAAAGAGGAGAAATTTGATTGTTTGTTTGTTTGCATTGAATAGGCTCTAAAACTACTGAAACGATTTGAAAAAATCTTTCACTTTTGGGAAGCCACACTATCCCCGGGTAGCATAGGCTATATTGAATTTTCAATAAAATTTGTGATCCTTACTAAAACTCCAATAATGTAACCCAAGGAGGAAAAAAATTACCTAAAATACTATTTACATCGCGTGCCACTATGATTGAATAAAATAATATTCTACAACTTTGTAGAAGACATCATTATTTGCAAAAAATGTCGCGACAGCATATTATGTCTAACTTTTATAGTTATGCCACAATAAGTGTTCTTTTATTTGTATAATTTAATTGAAATGCCACCTCTAGAAAAGTCTCTTCGTTTGTATCGTGGTATTACTCTTTATTACTGTAGGTCGTCAGACAATTAACAATATAAATCTCCTGGCGTAGGTACATCACATCACAGAGAAGACAAAGAAGATATTGAATATTGGTACAAGAAAATACAAGAGATTACAACAGAACTGACGTTTATAATATATTATTTTGATATACAATTACTACCTGTTAACATGTGATGTACCTACATACTTAGGTCCATACGATAAATAAATAAATAACCCCTTATCAAAATAAATAAGTTCATATTCAAGACTGCTTCAATACGTTTATAAAACTTTTTGAATTATTCAATTCGGATATTCCATTCGAAAGATACCACGAGTTTAAAAATGAAAGGACCTAATTTAAAAAAAAAAAAAAAATGGTCGCCGCTCTCCGTGGCTCACTCTGCTCATCTAGCTAGGCAGGGATATAGGGCGTCACTGGGATAGCCGTATGGGACCATTAGAATGCTACATTATTCCAGATTAAAAGGCTATAGAATAATTCTTCATGAAAACTATTTTTTTTTAAAAAAGGTACCTATTTCCCGTACCAACCCGATTTATTTAATGTTGCTTTGACTATGATTTTTTAAAATTTCCTTATTTAAATGAATTTAATTAGAGTGCCTATATTATATTTCCCTTGACCCTTTATCACCTTCTTGCATTTATCGAATATTACTTAAATTCTTAAGCGTCTGTCGAATGAAATAAATATAGGTATTTTTTTTAAGCTCTCACTCGTTTGCGAGTGTTATAAAAATATAGGTATATAGGACATAAGTATATTATAAAATAATCAGCAAGTAGAGAGGAAATAAAAGTTCGTGAAAATACTAATTCGTGTGTATATTGAATCTACCCAATCCACGCACAGGTTAAAATTTGTCAACTAATCTTTAGAGAAACGAAAGTTATTTTGGACTTGTTAGGAAAAAAGTAAAGTAGGTACATACTTTAAATTGGTTGAAAACGAATCTGAATTATGAACTTTGGTGTACAATTTTGAACTATCATTAATTCAGAGAGGTTTTTTTTACCCATCTCACCGTGTCTCGTAAGGAGTAGGCTGAAAGAACGAGTCCGACTCTTTTCAATCCAAAACAATTATAAAACAATCAATGATGCTTTTCTTGCCTGTTTTCCGACATATTGTTTTGCTGCTTGTCACATGCCTGTGTTCTCGTCTAGGTAGTTTTTTTTGTAGTTTTCGGAAAGAAAGTTCCTTTAGTGTAATAAAAAAGAAAAATGAGAGTACTAATGTTATCATATTGCTGTCGAAATATAACTATTTCTTAAAAACAATTTATTTGTCTTTTTTTATATGATTCCATAGAAAAAGTACCTATTCCGTATTTTATACGCACTAATAAAGATTTATATTCGGGAAGAAATATTAAACAAAATTAGATATTTCACATCTGATGCTCATCATTTTTTACAATAGAAATAAGTAGGAGATATATTATATCCCAATGGTTTCATAAAAAAAACACCGCTTGTCTTGTCTAAAACAACCCCTAAAACGAATATTTATACAAATCCGAGTTTAAAAAAAAACGCACAATACTCCCGGCTACTTTTGTCATTCGAAAAGAATAGATATAAAAAATCTTTTTTTTTCCCGCGACAGTTAAGTATTATTACGTAGGTAAGTTCCACCGCGCAAGTTTAATTTAATATAAAATTTCGTATTTTTTATACCAATAAGAATAATTCTTACTTTACGATTATAGCGTGGTTTAATAATGAAATCTCGATTTAACAAAGTTTTTTCTTTGTCCAACGATCTGTAATTGACTTTTCATTCTTTCATTTTTTACAGATATAAATAAGTCTAGGTACCTACTTTAAAAAAAAATACTAAAGAGGAATAATTAAAGTATTCCTTCATAAGAACGAAGTTTGAGGCATTTTTGTCGTGTTTTGATGAATTGAGAGTTGAGGGATTTGGATTGGTTGATTGATTGATAGTAGACTTGACTACACTGGATCTGCGCTTCAATTAAAGGATATTAAATATAGAACGTGTCACTAAATTCAAGTATCTTGGTAGCGTGCTCACAGAGACTCTCGACCCAGATGTGGAAGTAAAATGCAGAAAAGATGCAGCAAGAGCTGCATTTAATAAAATAGGAACTCTTTTCAACAATGACAAACTGAATCTGAAACTGCGACAGAGAATGGTAAAATGCTACGTGTGGTCCGTACTGCTGTACGGCTGTGAGACTTGGACTCTGAAGGTCAACAAAGATTCCTTGGACCGACAAATTCAGAAGTCCTTAATCGAGCCGGGGCAGTGCGTGAACTCCTGTCACAAGTAAAAGTTCGTTAAATTTCATATCTGGGACACATCATGCGTGGGAAAAAGTATCGACTGATCCACCTGATCCTGAAGGGAAAGATCGAGAGTCGCAGAGGGGCTGGAAGAAGGCTCCTGGCTGCGCAATATACGAGAATAGACGGGTTTCCGTACTGTGGAACAATTGTTCCGAGCGGCCCAGGACAGAGAAGGATTCGCCGCAGTGAACGCCGACGTTGGGAATACCTGATTTGGCACTAAAAGAAGAAGAAGAAGATTGATTGATTTTAAAAGATGGCGTTTGGTCGAACTTAATTGCATTGCCTATTGCAATTTTCTCTAAATAAACCGATTTCATCGTCAACCGTGTAACTAAGCCGACGGGTGAACGCTATTTAACGCCGAATTTGGATCAAAATATCTCGGGTTCGATTCCCAAAGGAAAAT
Source organism: Mystacides longicornis (assembly GCA_963576905.1). Classification (NCBI taxonomy): domain Eukaryota; kingdom Metazoa; phylum Arthropoda; class Insecta; order Trichoptera; family Leptoceridae; genus Mystacides; species Mystacides longicornis. The sequence goes on from OY756426.1 coordinate 8,266,118, forward strand.
AATCTAACGGTCCTTTTTTCATTTCAATTTTATGTTTGTTGGTTAGAATTCTGTTCTAAATTGGCTGAAAAAAATGCTGAAAGCAGCTGGCTAAACATACAACACCAGGCAAAATATGCAGAAAGTGTTGTTGGGCTATTTTTAGTATACATTTTTTCTGTAAGCTGTTATTTTGTCCAATCTGCAGTAAGTTGTGTAATTATATTTTGTAATAGTAGATTTTTGTCAAAGGTATTGACGGAATTAGATAGATCATGCTGATGTAAGCAGCTATTTTATGATCGATTTGGTGATTTGATATTGATGAGATTATCAGAGTATATAATACCCGAAAGGCTTTTGCTATTTTTGTTTCTGTATCATTTTGTAGTTATAATTAAACTGAAAAGTATGAGTGAAGTATTTATACATTTGCTAGATAGCACTGAGAAAGAGCTTTTGAAAATTAGAAATTAAAGACCATCGTTAAATCGTCTAAAGTTCCGCGCAAGTATCTTTATTTTTATTTCATTCAAACCATCTCCGTACAATAGCAAATACAATAAAAAAAGAATAAGCGACATTGGTCCATCCGTTCAAGCTTTAGGGCGTTAACAACGTAAATGGGGATCCATATTTATATAATAAAAAATTTACACTTATATGAATTGGCGTATTTTTATATAATATACCTACATAGGTAGGTACATATTTTATAAAGTAACTACATATCCACTGTAGTGTTAATTTAAATACTTAATGTTTTTGTAATAAACTAAAAGTTTAAACTTTTGTAAAAGTTAACGGAAATTGTGAATGAATTTTATTTTCGAAACGAGGAAGCGAATATAAAAGATGGAGTCCATTATAAGATAGAACTTTCATTCAAACTGAATTCGTATTTTACATTTATTTCTTTTTTATTATTTTCTCTTCCGGATATTAAAAAAAAAACAATAATGGCTGTTAATGAGAAAAATACAATAGATATAATATTTCAAGTCACATTTGGGTCAATGAATGAATGCTGATGACAAAAAATAATTTCTAACAATCGTCGAGCCTATTTCAATGAATTGATGTAAAGTTTAAATTTCGAAAAAAAAAAACAAACGCATTAAAATACGTGACTTGCAAGTAGGGACATTTTTGGTCAATTATGGGTAGGTAAGTAGGTGGGAGCAACCATTAATTCCACAATCCACAGGTGACCTCGGGACTGAGATCCCGATACGTATCCGTAAGTGGCGGCTTTAACATGACCGAAATATGGAAAGCATCGGCGTTCAGCATCGAAACGAAGTGTAAACTATTTCATGGGTTTGTGTTGCCCATTCTTCTACTACTAATACTTTCCGTGTCCAGAACACCATCAAATCTGTAATTCGGCCACCCGAATACCACTATAATTTGCTATCAATGCCTCTTCGTGTGTGCATGTCACGCCTATCAGGGAACATGTAAATAGGTGTGCGTTGCCTTGAACAGAGCCACACTCACAGGTATCGTCATCTCTATAACCCCATTTCTTGAGGTTACTATAACATCGGGAGACACCTGTTCTTAATCTGTTCAGTGCCCTCCAAGTAGGATAATATGGCAGGTCATGTCCTGCTGACATTCTCTTGTATGGGTGTGAGTCCTGACATCTGACCAAACCCAGGCACCAAAAGTCTCCGCGTTCGAAACGAAGTGTCTCTGGAGAATTTTAATTATAAGATGGTACCACCGCATCACGAACGACGCTTTTCGCTGACGTACCCAGCTAATGCCCGCGACTTCTACCATTATTGATGTCTTCTTCAAAGTCGTAGTTCGATTTTTTTTGAAAATTCAATATAGCGTATGTTCACCGGGGAGAGTGTAGCTTCCCAAACGTGAAAGAGTTTTTCAAATCGGTTCAGTAGTTTTGGAGCCTATTCAATGCAAACAAACAAACGATCAAATCATTCCTCTTTGTATATTAGTACCTATATAAGTATATAGATACAAAAAATAATTATTGGTGTGCGTAGATATATCTATTTATCTATTATTCGTTTCAACATACTAGATTTTTATTTTTGCACGTCAGAATTTTGTATAGAATGAAAAAATGCGTGTTTGTTAGAGTGAAAGATCCAATACCGAGGCTACTTATATACAAAATTTTGCATTCGCCACCATCTGGAAACTTTGAAAGCTCAACTTTCTTATATTTTTAAACTTATATAATAGAAAACAAAAGCATTCAGCAAAAAATAAAAAGAAACGGAAATACATACATAAATTAACTTTTGGAGTAAAAAAAAAACCAAACGTGCTGTATTCACTATTATTTTAAATACTTTGTTAGAGAAACAAGATCCCAATTATGGATGAAAATCTTTGACAATAAAATTATTTTTCTTTACTTGAATATCAAATAAAATAATTTTCCGTTTTTAATATTTTCGCGACAATACCGAAGCGATATCGTTGGGTTTTATTTTATAGTCTCAAATTTAAATTTTATGTAGGTAAAAGCATTTTTTTTTTACATTTAGGTAAAATCGTTAGATTCTCCACGTATCGTTTAAGTGTAGCGCTGTATCAAATAATATTTTTTTTATTTTCTCAAGAAACGTGAGCGCCTAATAATGCCTACATAATAATCCGATAGAAGGGAGGCGTGATTGGAATAAAAATTATGTGCAAACACAAAGATCGTGCCTCTTTTAGCTACATAGTTAGTGTAAAGAGAAGGTGTTTATAAGATAATTATTATTATTATTATTCAAATTTGTTTAACAGTTATATTGTGTGGGTGTGTTTCAAGTTACATCCCAATGACCCAACAATATCCTTTTATCTTTATTGTCTATTATTTAATGATCGGAATAAAAAAATAAGTGTTGTTTAAATAAAACGGCAATCCATAGAAAAAAAACAAACTCATTGATCCCATTCGTGTATTTTTAAAAATATTTTTATTCTAATGTTTGCGAGAAGAAAATACTCAATACATAAAATACTCCGATTTCTCCGGGGATTCCCTTCACTTTGTTGACAAAATAAAAGACTTTTTGCGAGGGGAGAGGGGGTAGGGGGAGGGCTATGCAAAAAATTGTCAACGGGACCCAGATGTTATTTTTAGGCCACTTATTATTGGATACGCTATTTTAAGACAGTGACACAAAGTACAAAATTATTTCACTTCTTCCTTATTATTGCACCGGCAGGAACCTAGCTGCTCGGTGCCCAACACTGTTTATTTAATCCGTTGTCTTTTTGTTTTATTGTGTTGTTTCTTTTGATTTTGCCTGTAGGTATTGTTATTTTTGCATTATTGTAATGTTCTCACTGTCCAGCGCAAAGGGTGTTTAAAACTCTTATGCTGGATGGTGCTATTTTTTTTTTAAAGTAAATAATTAAAATATATTATTACGAATATAATAGTTAATGGAAATAATTGCTTCTTAAGCCATTAATCATTCAAATGGCCTTTAAAAATTGACGAGAATTTACATTTATTTTATATATTTAGATTATGAATTTAAAATATTACATATTTTATAGTTATAAAATATTACATATTTTATAACTATAAAATAACAATATTATTATCATTCCAGACTTTACCTGGTTGTAGTTCTTGGCTTTGCAAATATGTGTTAAAGAAGGGTTCAGTGGAGAGTTTTCTTAACTTCCCTTAATTATTCTCGATTGAAACAGTAAGACGTGATATTTAATTTTTTTTCTTCCTTTTGTTTATAATCCTAGAATTGGTCTGCACCCAGCATGACAGCTCACTATATATTATTATCATGCTCATGGCCAGCCTGTTTAGTCTTTAAGAGGTGCTACAGCGCATGTCCCCCATCAACTGGACTAAAATTATATAATTATCTCAGGGACCGCCCTATGGTTGAGCCTCCAATAATTCCCTCGACAAAAAAAACAAATTCAGATGCCTTGTTGGGTGCGAACCTGCTTAGATCATCCTTTATAGTCCATGGCTCCAATCCTACCTACAACCTAATTTTGTTGTCACCTGTCCCGCCTAGAAGTCCCTTCAGGTACGACTTACAGGTCATCAGTGTTAATTGGATACCTCGCGCGAGAAGGTTGTGTTGCATTGTTCAATCGAGAACAACAAGTGAAACGAAATCATCGAAAGTTATTCAAAATTATACAGTTCATTGTTCCTTGGTGCAACTGGAGAAGAAAAGAAGATCTTGGGGTAAGTCGTATTTTCTCCTTCTTTTCCTCTCCAGCTTTTGGCCTTCACCGATCGGCGTGGAGACGCCTCGCATCACGTACATGCCTGATGTTATGGCTCAAACATTTATCACGTAGATATGGCCAACTCTTTTTAGGTGTTACTTTTTTTCCCCGGCTCTAAGTACCTACTTGCCTACATCATTATTTTTGTATTATGGATTTCTACTTAGCATGCATTTTAGCACCACATTTCAAAAGCTGTTAGACGCCTGGGTTTGCTTTGGCTAACGATCGCAGAAGTTTTCGCTGTCATAATGCATTTAAATGTAACGTGTGAACTTTCCATATCAAATATTATTTCCGGTATTAAAATTCAATGCATCATATTCACAAGCTTTATTACATCCAATGCAAACTCCCTTTATGCCCCACTTAGGGGCATAGGGAGGCAACTGCTCTCCATTGCGCTCGATCTTGCGCAATGTTTATGACCTCCTCCCACAACATGTTTAGATTCCTCAGCTCTACTTCGAAGGAGCGGAACACAGTATGAGAGGGTCTTTCTCGTCTTCGGGACCCTGATGGGAGGACGAACAGCGCTCTCCTCGGCCAACTGTCATTCGGCATCCTTAACACGCCATCCGGCATCCCAGCCAAGTCCGTCTCCTCCCCATAATGGTAGAAGTGATGGGCACACGCTGGGTGGGGTGATTACATACGTAAAAGAAAATTCACAAAGTTATAAACTAGATCCGAATATAAACATCGCAAGAAGTGAAATTTATTTAATATAAATATTAAGCGTTATTCGCTCGGAACATTATTGAGATTTAATGAAAAACTTTTATAACGTTGATTAATAGAATGAAAAATGTTTGCATGTTGAATAGGTACAATATGTTTTATAAACATAAGCAGATTATTATTAAACTTTTAAAAGAAACTCGCGGATAAAGTTTGTTTATTGAACTGTTTTCAAGTGTTTTTTGCTCATTTTAAGTTCAAGATGGACCGTAATAATGCTTCGAGTACTGTAGTACTCACTTATGTTTCATATTTCCATACATTGTTTTGTGTCTTGTACTTAATAGTTTCCTTTGAAGAGCTGATCTTTTTGCAACCCGTATCTCTATAACTGGTAGCGCATTACAATGTAAGAACAAGATATTATGTTGGAAAAATATTAATAGATCACAACATCAAGATTTTCATTGTGTAGTGTGATCATTTGAAACAAAAACCACACAATTTTTGCTGAAGTATTTTCATCTTAGTATTAATTTGTGTTCGAATTGTAGCATTGCTGTTTTTTTTAAACATTGGATTATTTTTGTGTCTTTTGTATGAATATAATATGTAGGTATATTAAATAAAAATATAACATTAAAGAAAAATAATAATTTTCCATCCAAATGTGTCAGTTGTCAGTAAACTAGCATCCAATATGAGATACGCCACACACCTGCTAATACTTCGAGTAAATAATACGAAGAAAAATTCTTACTCAGTACCTACCTCTTAATAATAAATCGGACAATGTAGGGTAGGAAAATTTCATAGAAGATAGTTGAGAGATGAAACGATTTTCAATGAAAAATAGCAACAGAAACTGTCTGACGCCAAACGTATCAATTTAAATGATTCATTCACTACTAATTATAAGTGAGATTAAAAGAAAAGTTTAAATAATGCACAGATAAAGTACGGCAAGTGTTACTTAATAACAAAAGTGAAAAAGAGTCGAGTTGGAACAGAACAGCAAATTGGCCCTGTCTGAAGTAGAGAAACAATTGAATGTGAATATTTTTTTCTTTTTAACACTAAGCTCTTTCTACTCAAAAGAAGTACTCGTTACATACAACAGGGTGGGTGCTCTTTCGGTTGAATTTCTCCCAAACGACTTCTGCTGACAAGTACAAAACTTGGATAAAGGTTCACAACTGAGCTTTACAGTGAAATAATAATTATCATTCTGGTTTGTTCTTAGGGGTCTGTTTATTTCTTTTTCTTAAGCAACGGTCAACGATCTTTTATACTACTTAAACATTTTCTTTTGAACTTTTTTCGTTATCAATGGGTACTCAACTTCATAATAAAGATTGTTTTTTTTTTAATACTTACTTAACTTTTTATTTAATAATAATTAGGTAGACACCTTTCTAATTTTATCATTTTTTTTTTTAAATTGTGATACTGTTAATTTGGGTAATGCAGTTCAACACAGGCTGCACCGTCAGGGGAATGCGCACTTGGAAGACGTCGATATATTTTTAATGTTAGCTAACAGCGGTTCAGAGAACTACTCAAAGTAAAATTAGCATGATGGGTCTATTTTTTTTTTTCTATTATATATTTTTTTGTTTGCATGGGATTTCCTTATTTTTTCTTTTCGTTTTGCAAGTAACATCTGTTTTCAATTGTGGTCGATCAAACTACATATAGGTATTATTTCCTTTTCTGCTTTGAATAAATGTAATTATGTAGCGTTACTGTGTAACCCAATCTTTTATTTTCTGTTGTACTATGTTTCTTTGATTATTGTTTTTGTGAATTTTTGTTGTTTTTATCACTTTTCTTTTGTACATATTTTATATTGTTAATGGCACATAGCCCTGAATAAATAAATAAATTAATAAAATAAAAATAAATACATGAAATGTTATTATTTTAGCATGTCGGAACATATGAGAAGGATATGGAAGGGTTCGGCGTTTAGTGTCCAGACTAAATGGGTGTAGGTAAGTTCTGGCACCTGACCAAGGCCCAGGCCCTTGTTCCCTCCCTATATTCCTATGTGGGTATTTTTTTTTAGAAAATTAATCTGTGTGTAATAAAGTTAACCTAAATACACCCTATAACTCTTTCACAGTAAGCTGCTTAAAGCTTGTGTCGTGAAAGAGGAAGACGGTCGGCACCTGGGATCGACCTCACGACCTCCGATACGAAACAGTAAGAAAGCCGACGTTGTAACCGCTAGTCTACCAACCACTTTTTCTTCTTTTAATAGGAGTATGTATGTTTATATGAGAATATAACCATCTAATAATCCAGTTTCCAAAATTCATATTAATCCATGTAACAAAAGCATAAATACAGTAAATCGTTTGGTTAATTTTGAACATAACCTAAATAATATGATTTTAACTACTTGGTAGCTTAATTTCAAATATTTCACCAAAACATTATAATTTTTAGAATTAATTTGAGCAAAATGGACAATATTTCAACACCGGTTTAGATTTTAGAGCAAAAGCGCCAGTTTAATAATATCCGTCGGTTTAGCACTTTGTATGAAATAACAATTTTCTCTCCGACGCTGCCTACAATTCCATTATCAAAACCACTACTTAATTACAATTCCCACACAACGTTACATATAAAATTTTAACGTGTTCTAATACAGTGTGATAAATAGTTAATAACATTGCCTATCTACAGGTTAGATGGTTGGTTAGTTATAGTTAAACCTCTATCTAGATATCTAGAGGATAAACGTACAGTGAGCGATCGGTTTTTTTGGATTTAAAACATTTCAGGAAACTAACAAGAAAAAATAAGGAAAAGAGATTATTTTTTACGCATCCGTCACGGTGTGAGTGACCAAGTCGCTCGTTTTTACGATTGAACAATTATTATGTATACAATAATGCGTTATGGGTTTTTCACATCTATATAATAATTTAGAAATGTTTTTTAATTTGCCTTTTGTCGTTGCTTTACGGTATGTCGGAGCATCACGCTCAAACTACAAATGCTACGTCAGATATTAATATGCCCAGAGCAGTACAAAATGCTGGAGAAGGTTCTTAAATACAATTTGCTGCATTAACTTTAATATATTTAGAGCTATTTAAAAAAATCTATTTTTTTAGGATCTTCATAAAAATTTCTCAAAAAGACTTTTGGAAACAAAATTACTCATGTAAACGTTGAATGGAATCTTGGTATTACGGTATGAAAATGTAATAGAATAATTGTAGATTGATTTGTTATACATATAAATGTTATTCAAATCTTATTATTCTCAATAAATAAAGATTTAATGAAAAAATTTGCAGTTTGATTTTGAAGTTTGACAGGTACAAATCACCCTCTATGGGTGGAATGCCCAATTAATTATCAATGTAGGGAATGTAGCTAAGATTCAAACCACAGAGCTATCTATGAAAACTTGCAAACTATGTCGGTAGGTTCGTATAATATTATGAGGTCGGTAAAAAAGTCATTCTTCTTTTTCTGTGCTTATGTCAGTTATAGAGGTCTGTTAAGCAATGGGAAGCTAGACTAGAACCTGTTTAATTACCTACCGATCAAGCCTGACAATCGGAATCAAAAACGTAAAGCAAAACGGGTATAAGCTAGTTATTGATAAGCTCATTTTGAAAAATTAAAAAAAAAAATACCTAAAAAAATCTTGTCTACACTTAAATTTGGTGAGTGTATTCGCCCGTTTAAAACAACACAACTAACGCACTGCTACATATATAGCGATACAGATGTGTATGTGTGACTCGCGATTATCGTTTCGGGTAGGCTGCCTTAGTTGATTATTTAGTGCTCTGTACTAATAATATGCTGATAAAGATATTTATTAACGAATCTTTTTAATAGGCATATCTATCAAAATTGTAGGACAACATACTTAACCCTTCACAGCGCAATGTAACATATCTGTAACAAACAAATTAATGAAATAACTATCAACACAAATTCTACAGAATTTTTTAATAATTCGGTTGTAACACATATGCAACATTGCGCTGTGAAGTGTTGAATTCCACTTAGATTTCGCAGGTTCTCACCAAGGTGTTGCCCAGGTAGAAGACGAAAGGAAAAGTCCAATGCCAAAGAATATTGAATAACCAGAAAAAATCTTTTGTTCATCGATGATCCGTAAACAGAAATTGACATGAAACGAATAATTATGTTCGTAAGTCGAACACCTTCTGTTTATATATTAACCATAGACTTAAAGTGTTATTGTGATACGCGATATTGCAGATACGAATACCTATCTTAGATAGACACCAACAATAATAATTAACCATAGAACAATGACGTGATGTAATTGAATTTATCGTTTATAGGTATGTGCTAGTACCTATGAATATAATATTGTTAGCGTTACGCCATGTCAAAGATCAGAATGTCAAATTACGTATCTGTTTGTAGCAAGCGATAGCTTTTCTTAATGAATTATGACTGACGATATTAAAGTGATATCTTGTTATGAGGCAATAATAATATACAGGAAATTTGGTACCTACTTAACGTTCTGTCAAACAATATAATCTTCTACGTTTTATGATGTTGATGCATTGCTCAACAAATCATTAAATTTTTGAAAAAAATTTACTTTAATACACTCAACCACTATTGATTAAGCTACCACCAAATTCGTTTGACTAAACGTTGAGCTACAATTCTAGGTAAAAAAAATTTTTTTTAACTTATATTTTGTCAAACGATTCTGGGCCCCGTTCCACCATCATACTGGGCCCTGGACTCACTCATTGAGCAAATATGCTTATGTTGTGAAAGAGGACAAAGATGGCCAGCACGTGGGATCGAACCCACGACCAATATGAAAGTCGGCGACAGTACCGCAAGTCTACCAACTATTTGCCCCCGATATTCTATACCTGATTTCAAGAAGTTTGTTTGTTACATTCAAAATGTTTACGCGGGCTCCAAATAATTTTAGAATATATTCAACATTTATAATATTAAGATTAATAATTTGTATTTTTTCACGGTTTTTAAATATACAGCTGGTGGTGATGGTGACCTGTGATGGTCTCTTCTCTCTCTCTCTGACTTCCATCGGTGTCGGTCATGGCCCTCCTTATAATTTCATTGTAACATTCTTCTTTGGTAGGTAGTGATTATTAAATTTCTCTATCACCTCGGCGTACTTCACTGTTTTCCTCATGTCTTCTACTTTGTCACTATCAGTTGTTGCAATCAACATCAGTTCGAATTTTTGTAAAAATTCTTGCCACTTCTCGTTTTCCATCTTGTCTATCGTTAACGATGTCATTTTTGTGTTATATGTCTCTTTCCTTGCGTGCGTAGAATTTAAATTCGATTTTTTATTCGTCTCTTCCATTACCTACGTTTATGGTATTTAAATAATTACCCAAATGTCACATTATTTTCATAAATAATTAGCACTTTATAGTTTATACAGCTCTGAATTCTGACACCATATTTAAGTAATTGATAATAAAACATGATGTTAATTGAACACTGATTTTATTTGATTACATTAGATGCACATATTTTAGTTCATCACGCCATGACCGACACCAAGGGAAGTGCTTCTATATACGAATGTCACTTCCTCTTTTGTGGGCCATAGACAAACTTCATTATTATCTTTTACAAAGATAATTATATTATCAACAGTTTTAACTATTATTTACGGTTTTATTTTGACGACCTCCGCCAAAATTCTACGGGCGCCAATGACTACTGTATCATAAGCAGAAAACCATGTTTATTACTTCATGAAACAAAGTATTGTCCTTAAACTTCATTTCTTTTTGAAGTGTATTGTATAAGTTCACAGTTTCCATTCACACAAAATAAACATTATATCGCTTTGAGCTTTTGGGATCCGCGCTTAGAATCCAGAATTAAACTTACATAGAGAACACAAAGGTACATATTTAAGGTAGATAGGAAAGCCCACAAAATGTTAGCGAGCTACTTTACATATAATCCTCGGTAATCTAAAGGATGATACAAAAATCTTATACAAAATGGACTGAAGAGATCCTTCCTCTCTTAATATTATCATTTAGGCTCACAGCAGGACAAAAATAAATATTTCCTCTAAAATACAGAAATTTATCAAACTTTTTTTCTTAAATGCTGTACATTAAATTATTTTTGTTTCCACCTGAATAATATTTTGTGTAGGACAAAATACGATAGCCACAAAAATTTTCAATCACAAGATTGCACAACATGTTTAATTAAGCCATTCAATAAAAAGAGAAAATGATTTGCAAGAACTTGTGTGAAAATGTGAAAATGATTTGCAAGAACTTGTGTCAAGTGTGTTTGAAAATTGTGCAAAAAATGGTCTAAAAATGAATGTAAGCAAAACAAAGGTTTTGGTATTTGAAAGGGATGAAGCAAGAACGAATTGCAAAGTAACCGTAGAAAATGAATGTCTTGAGCAAGTGAATGAGTATGTGTATTTAGGAAGCATGTTTAGTCGTGATGGAAAGTGTGAAAAAGAAATCGAACGTAGGAAAGTTGCTGGTTGCAGGGTGGGCGGTGCACTAAGACCTATAATGAGAAACAACAACGTCTCACTACAAGCAAAGAAACTAGTGCATAACGCAATCCTGCTACCATCGATGATGTATGGTTGTGAAACGTGGACATGGACGAAAAAAGAAGAATGTAGTATAAATGCAGTAGAGATGAAATCTCTACGAAGAATATGTGGAAAAACTTTATGGGATATGGAAAGGAATGAAAATATTAGGAAAGAATGTGGTATGGAAGTAAGTGTTGTGACAAAGATGAAAGTTAATAAGTTGAGATGGTTTGGGCATGTGGAAAGAATGGATGCAAACAGAATGACAAAGATAATTCATAAGGCTGAAAGGAAAGGTGTAAGAAAGCGTGGGCGACCGAGAATGACGTGGATCGAACACATCGATTCCGTCCTCAAGGAAGGCCAGGTAAGAAGTATGAGAAATAGGAGAAGCTGTATGAGAAATAGTATGTCGGTGGAAGAAGCGAAAGAAGTATGCTTGGATAGAAAAGAGTGGAGGTCCGTTCTCTCTGCCTACCCCTTACGGGACACGGCGTGATGGGTAAAAAAAAAAAAAAAAAAAAAAAAAAAAAAAAAAAAAAAAAAAATAAAAAAATAAAAAGAGATGGCGAAAAAACAAATACATAGGATGATAATATCTTGTTTCTATAAAGGGCTCGATATAATAAACATCTGTCATTCAAATCTCTCTTATATTTTACTGTAAACGACGCACTGTCATATCTTTGCTCAATAATTACAGAATAATGGTGAAAAAATGCATAATATGAATTTTGATAGATATTTAAACTCCGTAGTTCGACGAGTTTTCATATTCATATGGATTGGACATGTAATGATCACTTAGGACCCTAGAAACCAACAATACAGAAATAGATTAAAATAAAGGATATTTTGTCTGTCCTTTATTCTTAGTGTCAGTGGAGACTGACCAAACTAAGGCGTCTTTTTTCTTCTTCAAGTGCCATGTCAGGTCCCCCCGACGTTGGCTACCACTATGGCGTAGGCTTCTCTGTCCTGGGCTAACCGGAACAGTTCCTCCACTCGCTGGATTCCGGTCCACTGTCGAATGTTTCTCAGCCAAGACGTCTACCGTCTATCCACACCTCGACTTCCATCTATTTTCCCCTTCATTATTAGGTAAAAATATATATAAATAAGCCCCCCATTCACTATCACTCCATCCATCCAAGTGAAGCAATGGCACTCCAAAAAACGAACGTCTGTGGAGAAAACCAAATGGATGATGATGAGGAATGATAGGGTATCGGATATCCATCAGTCCGAAATTCAATTGCGTTAAGCCATTCGTCTATCACTCCAAGCGGATAGTCAATAAGGAAACTCGAGTAGGCAATTTATTATCAGTTGAAAACTTGGTCCTTATTTGTCATCATCCTTCCACCAGGTTGGACGTGTTGTTATTTAAATTTGCGGGAAAACGATTATTGTAAAAACCGTTTTACGGACGGATGGAGTGATCGTTAACCGGATTATTAGGTAAAGATGTCATCCAATGCGGGGATAAATCAGAATGTTCTCTCATCATTTCGCCAACTATTATCTACATAACTTATTTAATATTGTGTAGTTCAGTTCACAAAAAACCAAAGAGCTGTAACAATGTTACTTGTTACGTTAGTGAGATTTTCCCCTTATCCGATTTGATTCAGAACCAAACCTCCAAACAAGAGAACCGCAAGAGATTACAGGAAATAAGTCTTCGTAAAGGGACAGAGTTTGATAAAACAGCTGAATTTTTAAAGAAAATCTCTTTGCATTTAAAAATGATACCTAGTAGTTGTTCTTTAACAGAAAAAGGTTTTCCCCTTTTTGCGGTTTCAAAGGAGAATCCATGACAAAATGTATGGTGAATGTTTCAGCATGATGTACTTAACATCCCCAAAGATAAATTATATACCTACTTATAAGGGATGTATTTACGGTGGTTTGACCACAAATCCTTTTCAAAAAGATGATTGTCCCTTGAATAAAAGACACAATGACGACATTAGTTTCTTTTTTTTATTTATTAGTCAAACTGTATTTTATTTTCATCGTTCTTAAATCTTTGTAAATTTAATAGTCGAGTTTAATAAACGGCTTAAAAAAACTTAAGACATTTGTCATGTTTGCCAAACGGGTCGATAAAATGTCTTTCCACATCAGCTAGGAAGGTTAAAAAATAAGAGAATTTTACTTATTGTAAGGTTTTCAAGAAAGAGAAGAGAAGAAGTCAATAGAAGTAGTTGATATTATGTATTTAAGGTAAAACCAAATAATGATGTCCAAAAATAATCAGTGGTACTATTCCCCATTCTCTTTCCCAAACCCGTTAATAAAAGCCATGATCTCGAGTTCTTCCCACCGAAAAAACTTTTTAAATACTTCCTCCATTTCTCCTCCATGACTCTTATAATTATTATTAGCATCGAGTATTAGCTCTAATTCTTCAGCAGAATGCGAAATTAATGCACAATCATCTGCGTATTGCAGATCAGTAATGTGTCTTCTTCTGCTCGACTTGGCTTTCAAACGACTGAGATTAAAGAGTCCTCCCTCGTGTCTATAACGGATCTCGATGCCTCTTACCAATAGTCTCCTACGCTTAAACTTGGGCATATACAGCTCTAGGATTGAAGCTCAACGAATCTAAAACCAAGATCCTATCTACGCCATCGGGTCCGATCGCATACAACCTTACTGCTAATGGTCAAACCATGGAGGAGGTGAAATACTTCAACTATCTGGGAAGCATTGTGAACGATAAGGCCAATATGGATGAGGAAATTAAGAACAGATTGAGCGCGGCCTCTCGCACTTTCTGGAAGTTGAGGGAAAGGGTCTTCGACAGTCATGACCTTACGCTGAGCACCAAGATTGCGGTGTATAAGGCTGTTGTCATTCCAACTATGACTTACGGATGCGAGACATGGGTCAATTATCGGCGTCACACCAAGTCCCTGGAAAGCCTTCAGCAGCGGCATCTCCGCCAGTTGATGAGAATACGCTGGTTCCATAAAGTTCCGAATGCTGAAGTACTCAGACGATCAAACTGCCTCAGTATCGACACAATCTTGTCTCGCGCTCTCTTGCGTTGGTCTGGCCACGTGGCCCGAATGAATGATAATAGGCTCCCGAAAAACATCCTATATGGAGAGTTAGCTAACGGGAAGAGAAAACACGGTGGACAGCGCAAGAGATACAAGGACAACTTACACACTGCGCTGAAGAGTGTCGGTAGGCAATCGGACTGGGAGAGAGTTGTGACCGACAGATCGGAGTGGCGGGGTGTCGTTGCGGAGTGTCAGGGGACAGATAACGTAAGAAAACGTGGTCCAACGGTCGGAGGTGAATATCCGTGTCCAGAGTGTGGTAGGATATGTTTGTCCTAGATTGGACTCCACAGCCATATCGGGTGGCACCGAAGACACAACTGCTAAATTCCTGTCTTGTATACCTAACGCCCGTACTACGGGCAATGGGCATTGATTGAATTATCATTATCTATCACAGCAGCCATGAACTCTAATTTACTGTCATCTTCCTTCTTTGTCTATGATTCTCTGAATACAATCAAGTATCTCAAAATCTAACGGTCTGTCTTCATCTTGCTCATCAGTTTGTCTCATGTTTCGAACATGATGAATATGGTTTGTCCGTTATACTTGATGTATCTCGATGTATCTTCATGTTTTCAGGTTATTGGAAAAAAACACCAACAGTACCATATTTCTATAATTTAATTTGTATTTCCAGGGGTCTTATTGAATTTCTTAACTTTGAATAATACTATCACAATGTATCTCCAACTTTATAGTTAAAACATACTTTGTTCAACTTGCAGAGAAGAAAAATAAATGTGTTTTTTTCTTCTTGTATTGTGTTGTATTCGGACCCAAGAAATAATAAGAACCAAAGGATAAAAATACAAAAGAGAATGAAATATTTGAGTTACTTTCTATGTAAGTAGAGGCAAAGTATTGAGGAGCGTAGAATAATGACCTTTTGTTAGAAGAGAGAGAGTTGTAAAACGATCATCAAGTGCTACTATTAAAATGTTGAGAATAACTTTAAATTACTTCGATTCAAGTGAGTAACTCTAGACAACAAATAACTATGTGATTAAATCAAAATATTTCTTTTTAGATTTTTGTCCATTAACAAAACTTTACGTTGTCTTAAGAAACCATTTAGTTTAGAATTTAGAAAAATTGTGCGTTCAATGAAAAGATCAACATGATACATTTTGACGGCACTCATGATGGGAAGGGAACATTATAATTTGACCAATCAATCGCAAATCTATTTTATAAAGCAAAACAAACTTTGCAGTATTACTATAGGTTATATTATTCCCGGAATATATTTTCAGCCGACTATGCGACCATCTCCAGCGGAGAGTTTTTTGGACTAACCTAACTCTCCCCTGAAGATGGTCGCATATAGTCGCCCGAAAATATATTTCGGAAATAATATAACCTATAGTAATACTGCAATGTTTGTTTTCTTTATAAATCGGCATAATAACTAAGTATTACAAAGATACAAAAATAATGTGTTCGAAGAATCGCAAATCTTGTTAGGGACCACTGTAAGCCGGCCTGTAAGCTAATATTAGAGCAGTCATAAGTCTATAATGATCCAAATAAATCGTGTATCAAATGTGATTGGTGTAGTGTAACCATAAAAAATATGGCAACTTAACATAATATGACGAGAAAGTAGGTTTCTTTCATTAAAATTATTGAGAAAAACTTGCTTATACATGTGAGTAAGCAAACATAAGTAAAAGTTCCATAATCTGAAAAACCTCAGAGTCGGTTTACTTTCTGAAATATTTTTTTTATAATATCTTCGACAAAAAATATGTCGAATTCCCTACGCGATATTTTCATTTTCTCGAAACTTTTACTAAAAGTATGACATCGCAACTTTTTTATATCGATTAGAACTAAAAAAGTAGCACAAAAGGTTTTAGAAAGGTTATGAATATGCTGAGGGATGCTACATAACCTCTAAGGAACCTTTTGTAGACTTCTTTACCTTTTACTTGGGTACATAATATACATGCCATTCTATCGAAGCGATATAGCTTCTAAGTAATGATATTTGTAAGTAACTGAAAAATGTTTCAAAAGTTGTACAAAATTTTGATTTAATGACGAATTTTTTAATACTTTTACCGCCGTATAAAAAATATATAAGTACCTTCTTTAAATACATAGCCTTTACCCTTAAGAGTTTAAACGACCATAAAGTTCTTACCAGCTTACAGAAGAGTCCCATAATAACTCAATACTAAGAACCTACAGTGTCTGATAAATTTATGACGCATTCATCTTTAATAAATACCTTCTTATATTATTTTGAATGAAGTATCCCAAAACAGCATATCAGGTTCTTGAAAGGTTGTGCAAAAATACAAAAATATTTCTAGTCTGATAGAAAAACGTGGCCAGATATCCAGATATTAGTAGCCTGTTTTTATGAGATTTTCTAAGCCATCGATGGTATTATTCCTAAGTCATCCCCAAACACATTACCATTGATGGTCACTGGGTTATTTTGGTGGATACATTTAACCACCTGGGAGCAATAGTTACCACATCTGAAGCGGCGACTTTAAAACATGGCTTAAATACGAAAATATTATAATATGTAAACGGTTTGATTCTACATAGTTGTGAGTCCTCAAATCTGACCAAGGCCCAGGAACAAAAAGTATCCGCCTTCGAAAAAAGTTGCTCTGCATCACGAACGAGGTTATATGAAATGAAGTTTAACGGTTTCTTTGAAGCTTCCAACATCTGCAACCTCCGATATCGCAACTACCCGCCACTCTTAAGATCAGGAGCGGTGGAGGTCCCAGGAAGGCACGGGGTAGAAAGCTTGGCCAAGGGCAGCGGTGACGCGCAGGTCTGAAAGATCGTTTAGGCGTGCGAAAGAGGATGTTTGGATTTTGAAACGAAGTTTAAAACGGCTAAATGATGGAGTGAAGACCCTACCATTTTGGAGGAGGAGAGAGGAGGATTTATCCTCCTGTCCAGAGTTATGCATGTTCGTTAAATAAAAGACAATTATTATCTCGTTGATCTGTGTATGGACTGTTGTTATCGTGCATACTTAAACTTCGTACAATTATTGAACAATTATTATTTTAGGTAGTTTTAATGTGTATTTAATTTTAAATTTAGTTGTAGGTAAGTTTTGACCGCTAACTTATATTTTTACCATAAACCCCAGTTTTAGTCATTTAATTTATATCAAGGATTATACCCATCTACCTCTAGACAAAATGAAGAATTACCCGAGCCGGGGAGATAATGTAACAAAAGAAAGAATAATGTTATGTTATAAAAACAAGAAGCGTTCCTTATTTTCAAATCCGGAAATGTGTTTAAAAAAATACAAAGATATTTTAGGAAGAGTTATATAACAAATGGCAAATCTCTTATAGGGCAATAAGAGCAGTAGGCTTTAATGATACTTTGGGTGTAGCTGCTCGTGATTTATCATGAGATTTATTCAGATTCTTTGACTTTACTTGGCTCCAGCGGAGTAAACTAAACAAACGCCGTTTATTATGTGCAGGATCAAAAAAGTTTATTTCACTCTATGCTCTAATTATTTATTAATCATTCTGAAAAGAAAGTATCTAATAATTGAATTAGTAATAATTTTAAACCTCTGGTGTATCGATATCATCCATCATTACCTATTTAAATTACATGGAATTGGAGTAAAATATTCAATTAGGCTACAGAAACGTGTTTCATCCATTTGTCGCACTACCTGTATTTTGGAACTGTTCTGATGAGATGAATAATTCAAATCATTACAAAAATGTTAAATTGTCCATTGAGTATTTTTAAACTTTTCAATTCCCCACACGCATACAATTTGAAAAAAAAAAAAAAATTGTATAGGTACGTGCAGATTTTACAAAGTTTTTTTTTAATATATTAATATCATTTTTGTATTCAAATTTACCTCATTTGGATGGTTTCAATGAAGTAATAATTATTTTTATAGTATTCAAAAGAACATGATTTTGAGCGATGAATTCTTCTTTTTACTTCCGTTTGATGAATATATAAAATAATTTTATTCACTTTTCTAGAACCGGAAACTCGTCATAAAATATGTCTGTATGGAAAAGAAGTCGTTTATCAATATTTGCGTCATTCCATTTCGTCGTCGTTGCAATTTTTTAAATAATTATTAGTTGTTTTAATTTTGATAACTTTTTACAAAAGTCTCTTAAAAATCCTGAATTATAAAGTTTGCTATCATTTTTGCTTGTCAAATAATTAAAAATGAAATGGAAAAAGGTAAGAACTATAAACTTAACAAATTAATTTGACTTAAGTTTTTGAATTTTTTTATTCCCAATGCCGATTCTATTACAAAGTTCAAATTGATTTCAGGGCTTTGTAAAAAAAAAAAAAACATTATTTTTCTCCAGGGACGTACCGACATGTATAGTAGAGTGGAACGAAAATTTTTTTTGTCGAATTTCGATTTGGAATAGTATTATGTTGCCTATTGGCATCAATAATCTACATAAAAAATATAAAAATTCTCATACAACGGTATGAGCCCCCGCCGAGACTTGGAATATTTACAAAAATGACAATTTTGGGGCTTTTTTCGCAGTCTACGAAATATTACAGAATTTACTTAAATAGGTTTATTTTATTCAAAAACTAATTCAAACATAGTTGAGTAGCTGTTGCTTTCACTATTTCATCAATTTAATAGTCTTTGGCGCTGTGAGAGAGGAGCAAAGTGCAAGACAAAACGGGGGCGGCAAGGGCCGATTTATAAATTTGAAAATTTAGTTTCATCAAGTGCAGTGGACGATTATTGTCTTAAAGTGAAAGGTCGCATGTCAATTATTTCCACGAGTGTGTAGGAATAGGTGATGTATGTTTTTAAAAGTATTAACATGACTTCTACGAGACAAAAGTTAAAATGTCCGATGCTTGGTTTCATAGCACTTTTGTGCAGAGTTAATAGAATAAATCCTACCTACGTATGAAAATGTGATGTAATTCTATGAATGGGTTCAACAAATGTCATAATTAAAATAAAAATCTGTGTAGAAACTTAAGGAAGTAGAGTTAGAAGCATTTAGAGTCCAAAGTAGAAAGCTTTTTGACATATCTGCATGTAAATGTAATGATTTTTTAAGATGTACTTATTTTAGAGATGAAAAATTGCCAAAAGAGGAACAAATATTTTTAAATAACGTTATTTTCAATAAATGAAACTGCTTACATATATAACGAAGTTTTTGAATTTAAGCCGTTATTCCCACCTCTACTCGTTAATATTCTTTGTATAAGGTTAAAAACATGATTTTCTAGATTATTATCAACCCCATGGGCGTGTTTAAAGACGCGATTATTTACACGTCGAGTATTTCTTCATCACTGAGGAAAATCAATTTCTTTTGTAAATATGAAACTAAAGCCTTACTAGGAACATCGAGTAGAAGACATGTCACGTACATTGACTAAACAAATCCCACAGTGTATATACCTCGAGTATCTGGATGTTATTTTAAACAGATTTATAGCTGGGGATATCATAATATTATTATTATGTTCATCTTTATAAAACATACCTTTACTAAAATAGCTGGGAATATCATGTTATGTTCAACTTTATATAACATACTTTTACTGAAATAGCTGGGAATACCCACTTTGATATGTCCAGATTTTTGTTGTTGTTAATAATTTGTATACCAAACTGTATTAACATGTAAATGGCTTTACGCCGTGTGTTGAAATAAATAAATAAATAAAATATAATATAACACTTTTCTATACAAAGGTGTCAGTATAGCCGGCGGAACTTATTGCCTGATGCAATTTTTTCCAGTCAACCGGTCAAAAAACACTTAGAAAAACTCTGACCCGACCGAGAATCGAACCCGGGACCTCGGATCTGAAGTCCTCGCTAGTACAACTAGGCTACCGAGGTCGGTAAAATAACTGGGAATACCATAATAAGTTCATCTTAATAAAACATACCTTATAATATACCCATACCATGGTAATAAACTGCCGTCAAATTTGATGATTTGGGCACAAAGAAATAAGAATGGATGAAAACAGAATGACAAAGAGAATTTATAAGGCTGAATGGAAAAGATGGCCGACCAAGACTGATGTGGATCGAACACATCGATTCCGTTCTTAAGGAAAGGTTGTATGAAAAATAGAATGTCGGTGGAAAAAGCAAAAAATAAGTTTGCTCGGATACAAGAATTCTGATAGGAGATTCGTTTTCTCTGCCTTACCCTCATGGGACACACCGTGATGTGTTAGAAAAAAATGATGATCGGTAAAACTTGTGAAAACATTAGCATATAAAAATGCTATGAAAGTGTCTAATAATATTTTATTATTTTCTTACAAGAGATTTTTTGACAACAAACATTCTAATAACATCTACGGTTATGTCACACCAAAAGTTTGCAAAAAAAAATATTTGTTTTTTTTGGTTAGTGAAAGTAATAAAAAAACTTTTATAGGTAATATAATCATGAGATATTATTGAAATTAGACAAAAGTTTATAAATAATTAATTTCCAATACTTTATAAACTAATATTGGAGTCTTTTTAACCTTTGAGCATATTCAACAAAAAAGGTGTTTTTCGACGGAATATTTATTGGATAAAAAAGTCTCACAACTTTGTGTAAAGTGTAACGATTATTACTCTCTGAACTTTCCTATAAAACGTTCTACTGTTAATATAACTATAGGGGCTACCCGTCACTATGTGAACGTGTTTGTTAACAATGATGTTTTATTCACCAATATGTATATAAAGTTCTAGTCAACAATAAATACTAGTGGTGAAAATTTATTGTACACTTGCTTTCCCGACAGACATTGTAGTGTCATCGCAGTGAATAGGTATTGAATTAGGATTCGTATAATGATAAATTAATTAGGTACCTACCTACCTATTTAAACAATATTTATTATTATTCCGACTAATGCATCTGTTTTAAATCATGTTTACACTTCAAATTCTGTCAATCGCATCAGCAACTATCGACAATTTATAGATCTCAAACGTCAATTGAAATAAAAAAAAAATACATATTATTCTCAAAGGCGCTAGGAGGTTCCCTAAGTTAAATTTTCTTATGTTCCACGGAATTTTGTCTTATCTTTTTTTTTTATAACAGCTTTCTCCTGGCAATAGCAAACATAAGAAAAAAATAAAGAATTATCGTGTAACGGGCGACGAGTTTCATATAATCAAACGCGGACAGATCGTTTAAATTGAGAACATTGTATTGTAGCGGCACGCCACTGTCTTAGGAACACCACTGTTCCTCACGGGTATTGTCACTTTATAACAAGGAGCGACAATACGACCGGTAGGGCCTACAGCCCTACAGACGAGCAACGAGAAATCATTCTCGTGTGTGACGTCGCCTGCCGCTACACGCCTTTACTAGCTTCTCTTAGTTCGATAATTTGTATTCGTTTATTCATGTAATTTATTGTAACACCATATTATTTGAGTCAATAAACTAAGTCTAGATTTTACTCGCGTTTGTTCTATCATCTAACTAACCTAATCAGGAAACAGCATCAGAGCGCCCTGCTCTGCTAATGGTGTCAGAGCCAACCGGCTCCACCATATTCCCAGCGTGAGGAGTCAGCGCTGGAAGGGAGTAGCTTCCATACTCCAGATAGCTCCCCAACTCGAGAGCTACAGTATCATCGCTCATCGCATGGTCGCGCGATCACTTTTCAGTTAAAACATAGCCTTAGTGAAATTGGTCCATCCATTCACGCGTGATGCAATGGCCAAGGGGAATAGGGTTCCATTTTTATATATAAACTAGCTGACCCGTCGAACTTCGTATCGAAATAAGTAATATGGGTACTCTAGGTTTTATGCAACAGAGCTCAAATTCGTTTTTTAGTTATTTAACACGAATGACTATTTAGTGGCATTAGCAAAACCTGCATACCACGCAGCATTCATTGGGTCTGAGTTTATTTTTTTACATCAAAACCTTATAACCTATGTTAATATGATGTGGGAAGAGGTCATCATTGCGCAAGATCGAGTGCAATGGAGAGCTCTTAAGCCTCACTTTGCTCCTGAGTGGAGTTCAAAGGGAGTTTTAATTTTGATTGATTTGATGTTAATATGTAAAAAAAAGAATTTAGGTATGTCATTATATTCGATATTTTAATAGTTTTTTTGCTCAGTTAAAATAATATTGATTGATTAATCAAAGTACGATAAGGAACATCTCCGTACCGATTCAAAATACGCATTGAGGTGTCAATACTTTTTTGCCCATCACGCTGATTCGAGAAGGGGGTAGGCAGAGAGTATGGACTTCCATTCTTTCCAATCCAAACTTATTCGCTTCCTCCAAACGCATAACATTCCGCATACATGCTCTTATATTCCTCTTGCTCCTGACTTGGCCCTCACGTAAGACGGCACCGATATGGTCAGTCTATGTCATTGCAGGTCGGCCTCGTCTGCGTGCACCAATTCTTTCAGATTTATATATCCTTTTAGTCATTCTCACATGCCTAAACCTTCTTTCTTTATTCACTTTCATTCTAGTCACTACACTAACATCCACTCCACATTCCTTTCTAATATTATCATTCCTCACTTTATCAATAATTCTCTTTCCGCATATCCTACGCAGTGATCTCATTTCCACAGAATTTATTCCAACTTCCAAATTTATCTTCCATGTCCAAGTTTCACTCCCATAAATCATGGATAGTATCAGGATTGCTTGTGCATCAACTGTCGATTTCAGAGATATCTTCTTAGAGGTCTTAATGCACCGCCAACCCTTCTCCCAGCCAATTTCCTTCTTTCAATCTCTTTTTCACACCTTCTAATACAACCTTCTTCTGATAAGAGCCTACACGCCAAAAAAAGAATTAGCGAAATCGGTCCAGCCATTTAGGCGCGATGCGATAACACCGGTAAATAGCTCTCCATTTTTATAGTGTTCTTAAATTTTCTAATTTTCCATGCATTTTTCTTAATTTTTTTCTACTAAATCAACCTTCTCCCGATAAAAGCCTACACGGCAAAAAAGAATTAGCGAAATCGGTCCAGCCGTTTAGGCGCGATGCGATAACACCGGGAAAGAGCTCTCCATTTTTATAGTGTTCTTAAATTTTCTAATTTTCCATGCATTTTTCTTAATTTTTTTCTACTAAATCAACCTTCTCCCGATAAAAGCCTACACGGCAAAAAAGAATTAGCGAAATCGGTGTAGCCGTTTAGGCGTGATGCGATGATATCGGGAAATAAATCTCCATTTTTATAGTTTTCTTAAATTTTCTAATTTCACATGCATTTTTCTTAAATTTTTTGTTCTAAAAGTACACTCTCCTGATAAAAGCCTACACGACAAAAAGAGAATTAGCGAAATCAGTACAGCCGTTTAGGCGTGATGCGATGATATCGGGAAATAAATCTCCATTTTTATAGTTTTCTTAAATTTTCTTATTTCCTATGCATTTTTCATAATTTTTTTGTTCTAAAAGGACACTCTCCTGATAAAAGCCTACACGACAAAAAAAGAATTAGCGAAATCGGTCCAGCCGTTTAGGCGCCATCCGATGACAACGCGAAATAGCTCTCCATTTTTATATATAAGACTAGCTTTCCCGACAGACGTTGTCCTGTGTTCCTAACTATGAATATTGAATTCGAATTTGTATGGTGATGAATTAATTATCATTTGACCAATGTGATTCCGAACGATGAGTCTATTTTAAACCATGTATATTCCATCCGCATTCTGTCGATTGCACCAATTGACAATTTCTGTCAAAATTTCAAAATTGGAATAAAAATTATAAGGTAAAAAGTACTAATAAGGTTGCCTACGCATAGTTTTCTAATTTTCCATGCATTTTTCTTAATTTTTTACTTCTAAAAGGACATTCTCCTGATAAAAACCTACTCGACAAAAAAATAATTAGAGAAATCATGATCTTGACTCAGATATCTAGCATAAGTTCACTTTTCTGCCACCGGGGTACTTTTTGTGTGTATATTCAACCGTTTCAAACACCAGATTTTGATTTGGTGATTTTGGAGGTAAAAAACATATGTAATAGTAAAAAAATGCTCCACTAATACATAAATGGGTGAAGGTGTGTGGCTCGCGGTTTTAATGCCATAACGTTAGTCAGTCAGTGTTGTTGATAAATATGATATAAGATATTATACTTTCGCAACTATCTCAGAACTACTCGACAGTTGCCGGGCTTTTTGTGAGAGATTGTGTTCTTAAAACAAAACATACACTATTGAAGTCCTATGGGATGTAAATTTCAAATTGTAACGATGCAGTGTTCTATGATGCAGTATGTTAGTTACAAATATTTACAGAATAACAAAGACTCAACCTGAGAATCAATAAATAATAATAGGTATGTATTAATAAAAAATTATGTTTGTTTGCCGACTAAAACAAGGCATCATAAAGTGATACTTATACTTATTTAAGCACTAGGGATTGCTTGCTCACTTACAGCTATGTCGCAGTCCCGTCTAGTCCCGTGGGCTAAAAATAATACCAAATTCTTGGAATAAACGGGTGGTGGAAGTTCTCTTTCGGTGGAAGATAAATGGCAGAGGTAAGCGGGAAAAATAATGCTCGATGTGGGATTTTGAGCCAACGTAGTAAGTGATCGAATCTACTTTTGAAATTTTGACGAGGAATATTTGCCATATTATAGAAATTATATAGAAAGTCAAAACAATTCATAGACGTATGTTCATTTACTTATTGCGAAAATACACAGCTATTCAGAATGAGATTTCAATCTTATCATACGCACGTGTAAAAAATAGTTTTACAGAAAAACTTCCATCAAATGAATTTATATTAACGTACTCCGGACATAACGGTAAAAAAGCCGGTTAATTTTAGACGCTTTAAATCAAGGATTGCTGCATATAAGTAATACTTAGCTTTTTCGTCATTCTATAGATCCTGGGGATCTGGTTGTGCTGCCGCCCGTTCTTCGTGTGATGTCGACTGCCACCTCTTTGGGGGTCTGTGTGGGAGTCTGCGTCCTTCGGGGTTTCATTGAAGGGCGACAGGTGAAAGTCTGTCCTCTGATGTTCTGTTAACATAATTCCAGTATTGCCTTCGTTGTCGTCCCTACCTCACTATGTATTCCGTATTACATACGCTCCGGATATCAACATTTTCTTACGCGGCCACGCAATATTTTGTTTCCGGCTATAGATCGGAGAGCTTTTAGTTTTTATTATTTTTGTTGATAGCTTAGCGGTTTTCACGCCGGTTTTTGAACTGTTTCGTGCGGAGGTCGTGCATGGGTCCGATCCCAGGTGCCGACTATCTTCTTCTTTCACGAAACAAGCTTTGAGAAGCCTACACTGTGAAAAAGTCAGAGTGTATTTGTGTTCACCTTGAGTGAGCATAGAATGCATCTTGCGTGTTGATAGCTTTTGTATCCCTTTTTGTTTTCTTTTTTTAATTTTAAATCAATTTTCATTAAAAGAATTTTTAGCATTAACGAGCCCCCTCCTCCTCTACCCCCAATGAATTAGTCTGTTACATCGAGGTTTAACTGTATTCTTTTTCAGTCAAATTAGGTATTATAAATGATTCATTATAATAATGAGAAAATAAAACAAGGATATCAAAGTAATCTGAAACAATAGTAATTATCCTCCCGAGGTGTAATTGGCCAAAACACTCGTAATATAATTGTCACTGTCGGAACAAATTAACAGACAATAGTGTAATTGTGATTAAAGTGTTTCCGTAAACGATTACTTAGGAATGTTTTCTGTTGTCTTAATAAGATGAATAAAATCATCACTTATTTATTCTCTTTTAAAATAACAACATTGTAATTTGAAATCTTTTAAGGCTTCCGAGAGTTGTGTAACCGACGGAATATTTTTTTGTCACATTTTTTGAGTAAAATACATTTTTTGAAAGGTAATTTTTTTCATCTTGGCACATAGCACCTATCTATTTGGGACAAATTAAAAGGATACCAAATGACTCAGGTTTCAGGATAGAACCTTTTTAAACTTGTATTTTATTCTTTGAACTAGTGCTGATTGACAAAGTGTTATTGGCTTTATAAGGCAATTTGTTAACTTAACTTGTTGTTAACAATTTGTCTAACTTATTGACTTTTTTAATCATAGTATTGTCTAAAGTATCTTGATGGTTAAAGAAGTTGTAGAAAACAGTCATCTACCCACATTTGCGTAATGTCTATGACCCCCTCCTACACCATGTCCAAATGCCTCAGCTCTGCTTCGAAGAGTCTTTCCTGTCTAAACATAAACATTGAGCTGCACTAACCCGACTTCCTTTTATGTTATAGATAATCAGTGAATGAAGATAAAATAAAATAAATTTTCCTAGTTTTTCTGTACTTTCTTAAAGCACTTGACAACATCCATCATCGATTTAGTTTCCAAATGAAAACTCCCGTTAAACGGATTACCAAATCACATCGCCTCCCATTCCAGATATTGCTAAATATATATGTATTATTATCATCACGAATATTTAAAATAAAACGTTTGTTTAACACCAAAATTCAAAAGAATTGTTATTTTATATCGTGAATTTATGAATCATCAATCAATCATTTTTGTTTTACTGTCAATTATTTCCTTCAGAGTATCGTCTCTGGTTGTTTTTGAATATTAATCATGTGCGGCCTTACTTCATATTGTTACAAATTCGAAAATTTTTAAAGATAAAATTAAAATTCATTTTAATATCAGATTTTTTCTCATTTTTTTTTAAATATTTTATTTTATGACTTATGTAGGTATTATTGTTTGAAATTTATCTGTATCTGTATGATCATTTTGTATTATTGTTTGAAATTTATCTGTATCTGTATGATCATTTTGTATTATTGAATGAAATTTATCTGTATCTGTATGATCATTTTGTATTATTGAATGAAATTTTTTACGCGATGTATCTATTTGGAATAAGTTTGTGTTTAAAGGCGAAAGCTGCTTATAACTATTATGTAAATAAAATAATTATTTAACTTATTTATTTTTATAATAAAATCAGATAGTTGGTTGTGTATGTAAAAATTTGTGTGTGTTATTTTTTTACACTAATGAGTTTTGCACTAATGTAATTATTATTCTTCCATATGCGATCCAGTCTATACTTCCATCATAGGCACCAGCTAAATAATATTTTGCTTCTATGAAATCATAAAATAACGTAAAATATGGCGCAACTAAAAATGTGTTTTTGAATTTTCGTTTATTAAGGGATATTTTATTGAATCTCATAACATAACATGATTTTTTTATTTGATTTCTTGTAAGTGTGATAGACTCAAAGGCTTTTTATTTATTTATTTCACAATATACGGCGATAGTGCCTTTTACAAAAAAAAATAACAATTATAGTAGTGACAATAATAAGCAGGTATAAAAATTACACAACATGACAACAACAACAGCAGCAAAAATAGCAGCAACAGAAACAACAACAATACACCTCATGACACACACCACAACAGAAATAACAACAACAGTTTTCTGTTTCCAGGTACGTACGTTTCCTCAAAAACCGAGAAACAGCATTATAATAATTAATTAATTGTATATTTATTTTGAGAGGATCAAAAATGTCATTTTAAACTTTCAACGGGGTGAAAAGAGAGAGAGAGGTCTTTCAAAACGATGGATCCATCACATGTAGATCTATTCTACCCGGGCGAATGCAGATAATAAATGAGACTTGAGTGCCTCGCTTTTTGAAGCTGTTAAGCCTGTTTTACTAATATTTCACTAAATAAATCTACTACGTACCTATATAAATTAAAGTCCGGTTAGTGCGAACACTTATAACTCGAGATTGGCTCAACAGATTCTTCTGATGTTTGATTTATTGGATTCTTCTCCGCTCCGGATAACATAATAACTAATAAAAAGTTAAAAAATGGATAAGAAAATTATGTAAAATACAATATTTAAGTTTGTATGGAAAGGTTACTTGGGACGCGCCCACGACATCGCGGGTAGTTCCCTCTCATTCTCGCATACGCTCTTACATTAGCCCATCGTTTTCGTTGAACTGAGGGGCGATTTACCGTTTTGCATCGGTATCCGTGATATTATGCCGTTTTGAGTATGAATATTTTTATTTATTTCAAAAGTACAACATAAATTACATTACATTCTCCCTTTAGACCAATCCGTAGCAAACCCGACCCGCACGAAACCGACCTTCTAGCTCGATCGAAGCTATCAAACCAAAAAGCCGGCCCGGACAAATCAAGCCCGCCGCGAATCACCCCTAAACCAACCCGCAATGCGGGGGGCCATAGCCCCACTCGGGAGAACAGGGAGGCATCAAGAGCTCTCTATTGCGCTCGAAGGGCGTCCGAGGCTCAATGTGCCTTTTTTGACCAGTTGATATTTAAGGACGTGAGGTGGTCAAACTCACGGTCCCGATCTGATTTTTCGATTTCTTGCCTCTTACAAGATTCTCGAAAAACCAGCAAAAAGAACAGAGGTGCTATTTTTAGCCGGCAACCCCACGGTACAATATAAATAACATTAAAAAAAAGCTTTAATATACAATATCACATTAATGTTTCAGCAGCCTCACTAGGTTGTTCTGTATCGATGCATCTAGTAAACTATTTACTTTTATCATTATCTAATAGGTAACTGAACGAACAAAATGTAATCATTTTTATCATTCGAAATAATATACCAAAATAAGTCACAACACTTTAATGTCTTTAATGTCCCTCCCGAAGCACGAGTATATACTCATTTTCGGGAGGTATCTTGTTTAAGTATATTTTAGTTGTTAATAATTACCTGTAAGCATGTTATTTTTTATATTTGTATATTTTATCAATAAAGGCTTTATATTATTATTATTTCAAATCATTTATTCATTACATCACAATATACATATCATATGAAGTATACATCATTGTAAAAAAAAATTAATAAAAATAAATTAAAATTAAATACAATGCTATATACTAAATATAAAAATATCGGTATTATCTCTCATGATATATCACGATGTAATGTAATCATGAGAGATCTTCGAACTACAGAGAAAGGAACCTTCTTAACATCCTACATGAGGACAACAGAACTGCCTTTTGGATGGCATATCTGAGACCACAACAGATGCCAAGTTTCCCTAGATTGTCTTTAAGAGACTTAGGAATAACTCCATTCGTCGATATCACTATAGGTATAATGTGTGTGGTTGGTGTATGCCACATATCCTTGATTTCGTGAGCAAGATCAAGATATTTAATTATCTTGTCTTGCTCGGCTTTTTTCAAATTTTCGTCATACGGTACAGTGACATCCACGAGATACGTTATCCCGTTCCTACGATCAACCAATACAATGTCCGGACGATTTGCGTTAATCGTTCGGTCAGTCTGTATTGGTATATCCCAAAATAACATTGTATTATTGTTTTGCATTACCGAAATTGGGGTGTACCTATAATAAGGTACTTCAAAATCGAGTAAACCATATTTTAAGGCAAGATTTTGATGAACTATTTTAGCCACATCGTTATGTCTGTGCAGATACTCAGAACCACACAGGAGAGAACACCCAGACAAAATATGTCTGAGTGTTTCTCCCGTTTGGCCACATGCACGACATTTATTATTATTATTATGTCCCTGACTTATGATAGGTACATTTCGTATTTTGCATAATTAAAAGACTATAGGTAAATATTCGCACAAAGCCTTCCTCATAATTGTAGAACCTTCGATTTGAATTTTTACATATTATCCCAGATTTTAAGGCTTATTTGATTTTTTGAAACCCTTTGCACTTGATACTAACTCAATATCTTTTTTGAAAATATTAATATAATACTGCAATCCGCTTTAGGGCCTCGTGTAGCAGGCCCATTCACTTTTTGGAAGTGTTTGCTTAAGACACAAACTCGAATAATATGAAAAAATGATATCGTCTTGGAATTGATCGATGCATATGGCTTATCATTGACGTGAACTCCTTAAAATAGCTCATCGTGAGCTGAAATTTATTTAACCTTTAAATGTGAACCTATGTTATTTAAAATAGTTCCAAATCGATTTGGTAGACTGGACATGAAAAAATACAGAATAATAAAAGCATAGTGGTCATTCAAAGAAGAGGGAATTTGACATGCTGTGAGAGAAGGTTGAGCGCAGTGGAGAGATCTTGTTGTATCTCCGTGTTCTTAAGTATACAAAATAGACAGAGGTCAGTGAAAAGATCGTTAATCATATTTTTGTCTACACAAACTGATTTTATATCTACTTGAAAATATAATTATATTATGCATAATATTATGATCCAAAGAGCTATGGACATTGAAACTCCTGCCAGGAGACCAGGCAGACCACCCACCACATGGTTGTCGAGCATCAAGAGGGATTTCAAGGAATGCGGACTGGAACCAGAGCTGGCGCTTGATAGTGTCTAGGCAAAACAGGACTAGGAAAGCCGTCCCCAAATAATCGGTCAAATACGAGGGCGAAGAAGAAGATAATGCATCCCTAATAATGTGTTTTTCATCGAATATTAAAATTTATTTTATCCTTACCCCTTTATCGGATTTCTGGCTCTCACAATTAAATAAACAAAACGTTTAAATTACCATCCATGCAGCTTGGAGTATCAAATTTTAGACACTTGCAAATAATATACAAGAACTATTTTGGGAGTGTTAATCAGACTGTCGCCTGTTGATGTAGAACCTTCATTCTGGAAACAGCTGTTGTGGAATGAGAATCTACAATATTTGAAGTCACCACAATCTGACCGAGCTTATTCTGTCTCAAGGGATATACAATGTTTCATCCTTGTTCCTGTACAAACGCTTTCACAATAAGCAATTTCACGATAATATTATCATATCACATCACTAAGTAGTTGACACTTATAAACGTATTGCTCAATACAATACGGCGTATCTCATTAGTGCTATTGATTAATTATTGACGCAAGAAGGCAGCAATCAAATTAATCTACCCGTTGTTTGATGTTCTTAGATTGATTGATTCTCTTACATTATGATATACTATATAACTGTTCACATTGAGGCGATAAACGGTAAGTTAAGAGATATATTGCTAGGAAGCTCCATGATAGCGGGAGATAAATTGGCGCGACCTGAGCGAGAAAAATCTTCAGTTTAAAAATATCGTACGTGATACTCATTGCATGTGACCAGCATGCAGCACTTCGAAACAACCAATAGGTATAGTGTTTTTTTTAAGTACCTATGTATATTATATTATGCCTGTT
Organism: Mystacides longicornis; assembly: GCA_963576905.1. Lineage (NCBI taxonomy): Eukaryota > Metazoa > Arthropoda > Insecta > Trichoptera > Leptoceridae > Mystacides > Mystacides longicornis. The sequence goes on from OY756426.1 coordinate 8,297,931, forward strand.
CATATCGCTTATCGCGTATCGCCTTAGAGGTAATACCGCTAAATGTTTACAACGGTGTTGATTATTATTATTTTTTTTTAAATGTAACTGGTCACTCAAAGTGAACAAAAATAGACTATCGACATTTTTCAAATAAAGCAAAGTTTGTGTTATGAAAGTGGAAATTGTCGGCACTGGGATTCGAAAATAAGACCTTTAGTAATTTGACAAAAATAATACGATACGGCTTAACCTTTTGTAAAATATGGATGCAACGACTCGTGCTCGCGGCTTAAGAGGGGTACAGTTCTTCTTTCAAAGTCAGTTTTGAGCGGCGCATAAAAATTACGCCGGAATCCTTCCCCTACCCCACTTTCACTATATTGGTACGTATGTAAGTGTAGAGTTAGGGGTCGGAAACCAGAGGAATGCGTCGCAATATTCAAAACCTCAATGTTCTTTTGACTGCAAGCGTTTGGAATTTTTGAACAACGGTGGATGAAAGTGATGATAACGTTTATACTGACAATGATGATAAATATGTATTTGGTTTAGGCGACATTATTAAATTTACGTTACATTCACGTAGGTATATATTGCTTTTACCAGTTTTTTTAAACATGAGTTCTCAACATTAATTATTAATCTAAATATTCTCAATGTTTTTTCTAACGCTAACATACTATTCATTCTAATTGCCACCATTTCAGGTTATATGATGGGAACGGAAAAAATATACTTTTTTAATAATGTTTTATATACTTATATTTATATAATAAAAATAATAAATTATATACAAAATTCCTACAAAAACAAATTTTATATTTATTTATTTATTTTATTATATCAATATAGACCCCGTTTCTAAAGCGAAAAGACGCTTGTGTGAAACGGGGATATAACAATACATTTAGGTACAATGCATTTTAAACATCAAACTTTAGTATATAAGTATGTCTCGTGTGCAGATTCATTGTCATCGAAGTCCTCTTTTAAAACTGGACGGTCAAGATAATTATGTCATTGTATCAAAAGAAAAGGATGTGAAGATAATGTGGGGAAGATTTTTTCTATGTATTTTATTAACAAAATCTCTACATATAATAATGGAGCCCTATTTTCCGTGGTCATGGCATCAAGCGTGAACAGCTGGACCAATTTGCTAATTATTTTTTTTTCTAAATAATAGGAGAAGAAAGGAGAGGAATAAATAAGAAAGTTATGAGGAACATCAGATTTTATAAAAACTTTAAGAACGGAACCTTCTTAGTGCTTTTTATAATATACGGCTTAAAACAGATGCATCGGTCGGAATAACATTGTTTAAAAGGTTCTTTTGGTCGTCTTTAAGTTTGACATGTTATCATAATACAAAAAAAGGAATGGAAAGGAGTTTAATTTTGTCCAATAGAAACGTGCAACCCTGTATAACGAATACATACTAAAGTAATAAGTGTTTAATAATCTACAAACCACTAGAACATACGGTAAATACCTAATCGTAATAGTAAACGATAAAAATTAATAAGAAGAAGAAAAAAAGGTAATATTATGTTGATATTGCAAATGATTTTAAACATGTAGGTAGGTACATGTTATATATAATTTCTACAGTAAAAACTTAATACAACCTAGTGAAACTAATTGATGATAGTTCAGAAAAAAAAGAATTTTAAATAAAATAAAAAAAGAAAAAGAATTCATTAAAAAAGTTTGAATATACAATTATACAATGTAAATTATTGTAAACATATATATTTTTTATTGTTAAAAATGGCACTGTTTAGCATCAGTTAAACCCTTTGCGCTAAACATTGTTTACAATAATCTATAATATAAAAGGAAGTCGGGTTATTGTGAACGCTTATAACTCGAGGTTCGCTGAACAGATCTTTATGATGCTTGGTTTCTTAGATTCTTCTCCGCTCCGGATAACAGAATAACTAATAAAACATAAATGGGATAGAAAATAAAATATAAAAATTAGTATGGAACGGATTTACTGACAACAAACGCCATTTGTAAAAAAAATCCAAAACAACCCATTTTTTATTTACTTGACAACCATAGAGTGTTAAAACATTGGTACGTAGATTTTTAATAGAATTTCTTTCAAGTTTTCAGAAATATTTTTTTAATATTCAAATATTTGTTTGTATAAATTACAAATTTGAAATCAATGTTCATATAGTAAGAAATACAGGACAACGTCTGTCGGGAAAACTAGTTATATAATATAAATAATTCCAACAACAAAAACATATACTACTACCTACTCGTAATGATAATAATTTAGAAGAAAAAAATAATAACAGGTATGCAATGTAAACATAATATTACCTATACCTAATTCAACAATAAAAACTTTAAAATCACCTAACAGCGATGATAGAATTAATTGCTGAATATAAATAATAAATTAAAAAACCAATGTTTGCCGTCCTCTGTAATATACGCAATTTCGTCAAAATATATAAAATACAAAACGTCAATTGAACTGGCGCAGACCAGACGTCATCTCAGCCCAAAAGATGTTGGGCGACTGAACATTGACACAGCGAAAACCAGCGCGTTCTTTGTAATTCCCGTGCTTTTAAGTGTCATTATCGCATGCACCTTAAAGCCGATAGAATATTTCGATATAAAGCGTTTTTGTGAAATAGAGGTTTTTTGGGATTATACGCTAAGCAGGAAATAAATATTAGCATTTCGTTCTATAATCTTGTAGATTTTTTAATGCTCTTTAAGACAAAAAAAGAATCATTTCATTCCGACGTATATATCAGTTGGAATATTAAAAAAATGATGAAAAACGACATTTACTATTTTTATTTTTTACAAGAAACTATACTATATATCAAAAAACGGCTCTGAGGCCGCCTTTATTAAAGTCTAATTTATGTTATATATTTTTTTCATCGAAATCCAACAGTAGATAACGCCGGAAAATGGATTGAAAAATCATTAAAATCACCATTTTTGCGACTCTAACAGCCTTAAGTGAGTTTCTGGCCTAACAGCGTGGTATTTTTAGACATGTTGCAGAAACACATACGGCTAAGAATTAAGTGAATTTCATTATAACCCACTAATGGCGAAGTTGTTAATATAACCATGAATTTTCGTAGCCCGTCTTTGTAGTAAAAAAATATTTAAAGTTGATATGTTTATAGTTTTATACCACAGCGGAAGATGTAAGTTAGCCCAAAATGGTTCGTTAAAAAAAAACGACGCCATACATTAACGTTTTCTTCATTTTACGTTACATCAGCTGGTCATAATACGAAGTGTCTTGGATAGGTCTAGAACATTGGTATAGAATACTGAAAGATTGTTGTTGAATATTCTCCTTTTCTCCACGGTTATTCAGTCTTCTGATTTTGTCTTAAAGTGATATTTTGTAGATTTCTTAAGTACCAAATTACCACTATTTACTAGGTATATTAATTTTATTGATTGGTTTTAATATACACTACAAAATATCAAGTTCAATAAAAATGATGGCTTGAAAGAAATCGTGAAATAAGGAATAAAGGTGCTCTACAATTATTGATGTAACGAATATGGTTGATTACATGTTATATTTAAGGCCTCGCGAAGGAGTCTTTGTTGCTATATAATAATATGTTTCTTGGTAAAGCACTCAATAACATTTAAGCGTTTGTTCTTCACTAATGACATCCATTTTTCTCTTCGCTTATAATGTAGACTCTCTCTTAAGCGATTACATTTCTCAAGCGTGCCTGTCGGCTGCACTAGATGCTCGTCTAACCCAACCGTAAATCGAGGAGGTTTAAATTCTAATCTCGGTACATTTGGATTCATCTCCTAGTTTTTATCTATAAAACAAGCTTTCCCGATAGACGTTGTCCTACAGACCTTACTATGAATATTGATTTCGAACTTGTAATGTATACAAAAAAAAAATCAAATTTGTTTGAATATTAAAAAATCATTTCTGAAAGGTTGAAAGAAATTATATCAAAAATCTGTGTACCAATGTTTTGAAACTCAATGGTTGTCAAGTAAATAAAAATTGTGTTGTTTTGGATTTTTTCACAGATGGCGTTGATGTCAGTAAATCCGTTCCATACTAACTTTAATATAATATTTTAAATTATGTTCTATTCCTTTTTAGATGTTTTATTGGTTATTCTGTTATCTGGAGTGGAGAAAAATCCAATAAACCAAGCATCATAAAAAAAAAAATGCTTAACCGATCTCGAGCAAACGCGAGTAAACAACTGTCAAAAACTAAACAAAAAATTCGCAGTCTTTTCCAGTACCTATACGGTTCCGTTGCCTTATATACGTTAAGACGTACAATAGGGTGGAGCACGGATGTATGAAAAAAAATTTTTTTTAAGATTCAGAGTTCTAATAGGGGAGGATTTGTGCCTTATGTTAAAGTTAAAATTTGTGGAATTTTTCATTTCATTTGATTAACATCTTCAGCCTCCGCAGTGAGCCCAAAAATTGAAAATTAGGTTAAAAAAGTTTAATGTTTATAATTGTGATTAATTTAGTGGTAAATAGGTATTAAATGATAAACAATTATATATCAATCAGATTTATTTTATTAAGGCATTGCTTTAAAAAAGAATTGAAATAAACTTGAAAAATTATACATTTATTATTTAGGTTTAAAATCCTTTTTAGATTCAAATTTCGGCATTTTGTTCCGTGATTCCAGCTTGGCATTTATTGCACCCAATCGCGACTTTCTAGTGCACTGAGTAATGGAGGCTTCTGTTGTCATCTTTACAGCTCTATCAACTCCTTGAGTATAGCAGGGAAGCCTTATAAAAAACAGTTCGCATTCACCACCACTTTCGACGATATTGTGAATTTCCTCGTCTGATAAGTTTTTCAAAATCGGTGGTTCGGTTAAGTTTTCTTGCCAGTGTATTAAATCAATGTATGTAGAAGCATTGAAATCTATCAATGGCACTTGAAACTGTCTAGGTGTTGAAGGTTGAGCAATACTGCGTGCCTTTAGTATGCGGCGGGCTGCCAGCTCTCTGATATGTTTTTTATCATCTGTTATCATCGCAAGTAGAATTCCTTCAGCACAAAGTAGCCGTTTCTTTGGATAACAGATCTATAATTTTTTCAGAGTTTCTGGGAGGTACATGGAGAATAGATAATGTTGAACAGATGACGCGTGCCATCTTTGCATGATGGTTTATTTTTAATTCGGAACCATAATAATAACGCCAAAAGCTCTTTAACTGTTGCACTTTCCATTATTTTTTCTCTAGTTTTAGTTCTCTCTCTTCGCAACTTGTGACGATCAATGACCTCAACATCAGACCCAATGTCGAACAAAACAGATGATGCTATTGCTGCTGCTGCTCTATCAGATACTCCATACCTATCGCATGTCTTCGATAACGTAGGAAAACTCTGTTTCGATTTTTTCATTTTCTTTTCAATAACGCCTTTGATCGTGGAGCATTCTGATTTTTCCGACTCTGATGATGACGCTGAAGAAGTACTAATATTTAAATCAGCTAACGTGGAAGTTCTAAAGGATGTGTTTCGGCAATTCTCTCGTTTATGTTTCCTTTTTAAAGTCTCTTGCAATTTTTTTGTTGCAGTTACGTCGATTCCGCTGATAACCATTACCCGAGACGTTCTTTGATCGTTCAAAAAAGTTTGCTCTTGTTTAGGAACCTTCTTATCCTTAGGACAGATACATTGAGTGAAATCTTTGCACTTGCATGTTGAAACATCAAAAAGTATCTTACTGCTTTGCTGAAAACTATTTAATTTCTCCGGGGAGAGCCTCTTGATAGACTTGAGTACATTTTTGCACTTTAAATGATATGATTTCAACATTTGAACGATCCTTGTTGTTGTCACTGTTGGAATAGATGCAGTTTGCCATATATTTTGAATTTTTGAAGTTACTATATCTGCTATCTCGCTAAAAATTGGTTCTTTTACAGTTTCTAATTGCAATTTCAGTTGATGTCTCGTCCACTCATAGTAACTTCATTACATCTTCGTAAGTATGTAGAACGTTCTCTTTCATCTCATAAACATCACCAAATAGAGGGCATTTGAATACACTCCGAGTTCTTTGCATAGTTGCCACGATAGAAGATCGAACGTATTTATAAGGATAAACAACGCTGCGTGCGACCGACCCAAACTAAGAACATCAGAGCACTGACGACGCGAGAAGTGCAAGGATCGCCTCCCGCCCTTCTCCCCCCCCACACTTATAAAACACAAATTTAAAGTTCTTTTTATTTTGTTTCGAATCTATATTGTTCCAAGTAAACTTTCTTCCAAAAAATTGGCACCTATGTTTATTCAAAAAAATCGTACATAAACATGACTTCCAATTAGAGCGTAAAACCAACTATTTTCGTAACTTCAATGCCGTTGCGGAGGCAGTTACCCTAAACCAAATAGAATAATATTTTACATGGCTTAAATTAAACCTAAAAGGCACCAAATTTTGACTATTACATAACCGTCCAGTGAAGAAAAAAAAATCGATCCACCCTAACGTACAACTCGCCCAATTCAATACGAGTTTGATCTTGGGGATATCGGTGGTGATTGTAATGCGGCGGCAAGAAATCTGAAGGAGAGTGCTCAAGCTAGAAAATATACAAAACCAAGGGTTACTATACAATAATTATTGGCTTACATTTTATCCCAAATCTAATAGGCATCTCGTTCTAGTGAGAGGGTTGCTAATATATCTACGTACGATGAATATCGAAAGTAACAAATTGTGTGTTTGTTTTCGTTTATACTTCACAGAAGCTAACAACTTTGGTGTTGGTACTCACAGATCCCTTTTGGCTTGTCTGCGGTTTTTTTGGACCTGCCAAAGGAACACTGTTATTATGGGGTACCTACGTTTCGATATGTCTTCATCCATCATTATACATAGACAAAAGTTTTGTACTTTACACCCGTTTGTTCGGACAAAATAACCTAAGTACTTCTTTTTCATCTACCAACATCACGTCTTTTTTTTTGAAAATAAAAGTATAAAACTTTACACGCTACAAATTTGTATGAAAATATTAGTACAAAACTCTACAAGGTTATAGTCTATTATGTTATTTGCTATTACAAAACATTGTCTGGAATAAAGAAGTACAATACTTTTATATAAATGTGAGAATGCATGTATGTAAGGGTGTGTTTGTAAGTGTGTAAGGCCGTGTGTGAAATTGATAATTCTTTCTTTATAGTTCATATCGATCCAATCCAAATCCAAACTCCCTTAAGACCCCACTTAGCGGCATAGGGAGGTAACAAGAGCTCTCCATTGCGCTCGATCTTGCGCAATGTTTATGACCTCCTCCCACACCATGTCCATGTCCCTCAGCTCTGCTTCGAAGGAGCGGAACACAGTGTGAGAGGATCTTCCTCGTCTTCGGTCTTCATATCGATACCAAGCAAAAAACAAGTAAGAACATAAACTCGGACGCACGTAAACTGTCATCGCCCGTTAATTACTAGTTCTTGGTGTCAATTATTCTTTCTCGTTGTTGTTTACTTGGTTCAATTATTATTCTTCCTCGTTGTTGTTTGCTTGGTGTCAATTATTCTTTCTCGTTGTTGTTTGCTCGGTGTCAATTATTATTCTTCCTCGTTGTTGTTTGCTTGGTATCAATTATTCTTTCTCGTTGTTGTTTACTTGGTGTCAATTATTCTTTCTCGTTGTTGTTTACTTGGTGTCAATTATTCTTTCTCGTTGTTGTTTGCTTGGTGTCAATAATTATTCTTTCTCGTTGTTGTTTGCTTGGTGTCAATTATTATTCTTCCTCGTTGTTGTTTGCTTGGTGTCAATAATTCTTTCTGGTTGTTGTTTACTTGGTGTCAATAATTCTTTCTCGTTGTTGTTTACTTGGTGTCAATTATTCTTTTTCGTTTTTGTTTGCATGGTGTCAATATCAGCCATGAAGAAAGCTCTATTTCTACTTCTGATTCTATGTTCGTTTTGTGTAAACGCACTTTAATATTAAATCAACAATGTGTTTTGAAAACGGGGAAAAAAAAAACATCAAAACGTTTTTTAACTCATTGCATTCGTTGAAAGCCAACTAATAGGATCGTATACTGTTAAAAAATGCACAAAACGGAAAATGAATGAAAATAATTTGTTGTAGGTGAATTATAATAAACCCACGTATTTTACTCTCCAGGATGTCTGAAAATCGATATTTTGAACTTCCGGTAGATGGAAAATATTTATCTACCCTTTTCATTTCCTGTCTTTTCTTCCTTATGATAATATTATGATAATTATAAATTAGGGTAGTTTATAACGCTCAATATCTTGTCGGGAAATATTTTTCATAAAATAATAATAACAGCCCCGTGAACAAAATTGATTACCTTTCATTTATCTCAAACATTCTTGCATTTTAAAATTGATTCTATTTTAAAAAAATTATGCTTATTAAGACTGTTAAAGTAAATATTTATCCTAAATGATCTTGATTAAAACGGATATTTAGATTTTTATGTTTTATGCAATTTTTTTTTCATTATGCTTAAGATTTGTTTAGTTAGTTGGACAAGCTTTATAAATTTGAGGAATAAGGGTGCGTTCACACCATAGGTTTGATCTCGGTCCCGTCTCGCTCCGGTCTCAGTCTGGAATAATATTAGTTAAATGTATACCAATGTAAGTGTTCACACACTATCGGTAACAGTCTAGTTCCGATCAAGCTCCGGTCCAATGAATCGTGAAATGAGTTAGAACGTTACCAGACCGCGATTGGAGCGAGAACACACCGTGATCGGAGCGAGAACAGACCGCGATCGCGTGATCGACCTTGAATGTGAACATTACCAGACCGAGACCGGAGCGAGACGGGACCGAGATCGAACCTATACTGTGAACGCACCCTTAATCTATATTTAAAATAAACTACCTAGATGCTTCACTAAAATTCGTATCACCTACATCTATCTATCTTTTTCATTTCCAGTCAATCAGAACCACTAAAAATAATCCTTCGGTGCGACACGTCTGGCAGGAAGGAACACTTTTACCCCTATTTCCTATCGATCCGCTAAAATTTAACATCAACTTAAATTTGGCAATCCCATGTGATTTCAACCAATCCAAGCGATATTCATTAAGATATCGATCGAAGTGAATATAGCTGCAAGAGATTTCAAACGAATAATTTCCCCATGTCAAAATTATCATCATGACCGTCAAATTTCCTTTTTATCAAACAAATTCATGTTGATCAAGAAATATAACACTATTAACGTATTTTTGTAATGTAAACAAGATCAAAATGATATATTAACTGAAAATAAAAACTTTTTTTTGTATAGATTGTTGTTTTCAAGAGAGGTGACTTATCCCATATCTTCCTAGACATAGAAATAGCCGTTAGATTTTCATGAAAATCATACCAGGGACTATTTACGGTCTATGTATTGATAAATAAGTGTGAAATTTTTTTTGGATTTTTGGATTTTTAGTTATAGAACCGTTCCAATAATGGAACACTGGGAAGATACATAAATGTAACATTTGGGTTTTTATATGGGAAATCTAAAACGATATAGAGCGTAATAAAGTACTTAACGAAGATTTTTCAAAATATTAATCCACAATTTATAAATTATAAACCTTGTATAAAATATTAAAACAAAAAATCTCCTTCTTTTTTGTAGACACGGGAGTGTGTTTTATCAGGTTTATCATCTTGACTTGCGTTATTTCAGATTTCTTCCCATCGCTTGACGAGTATTTTTGATCGGCGCAGCCAATTTGGTACCCTCATGCAGGGCTAGATATAGTATTCTTGCTTTTGTTCAATTTCTCAATACATGTTGGTGCCACTAAAATATATTATAGCAAATTATAACGTAGCCACCTTACCACATTGTTCGACTTATTAGATCTCTCAAATTACTGTGTTTCTAATTCGATCACGCAGATATTAACCATGGAGTGTTTTCATTTTAGATGTTCTTAGCATGCTTTTTGTTTTGACAGTGTCTGCTTTGGATAAATGCCATGTGTCTTTCTTCACGAACGTTTCTGTCTGTCCTCATATCCTTGGTTTTCCATATTATGACATCTTTCAAGCAGACTGCTTCTGCGGCAGCTTAATCAACCTGTGACCTTACTTATCAGGCAAGTAGGTTTCATTGCTATTGACTGTAAAGCAAAGCACTTCAATAGCTTTCTGATGCAGGATTTTCTCCTGTTTTGGAGATATAATACCTGCTTTAACGTTTTTCATAGCGTTTTTGATGAAAAAATTTATCACCACATCCTGGTGGTATTATCACTCATCAAGTACAATGAATTAATTCTTTTATGTTTTTGTGCGTAGCAGATCTTAGGTGGAATCCGATGGTTAAGATGATTTTGCAGATCCTTTTTGAAAATCAACAACATTCACCTTCAAAGTAACCATACAGACAACGTTTTCTTACTGTATAAGGTTCAGTTCTACCAGCTGTGTGCGCATATTTTCTTTACATAAAATACTTTTTTCGTTTCAAGATGTTAAAATATTTAGTACACTATTAAACTACGACCAAAAAAATAAATTGCCAACAATAAAAAAAATTATTGCATGAAATTAGTACAAAAAATTTACATTAGCATATTATCCCAGTGTTCCAAAAATGGAACGGTTAGGAAAAAGGACATGAAAATACCTACTTATAATCATCTTTATTTCTTTTATTTTTCATTACGACAAGAGACAGCATAATCGAAGATTTTAAGCAGAAAAAAATAAGCGAGTTGCGCTTTTCCAAAAAAATAATAAAAAATATTAACTATACCGTTCCAATAATGGAACACTGGGAAGATATGGGTTAAAATAAAAGACACGATTTTGACATAATATTAGCGGTTCCTCTAAAATTTTTGCGGGTTTTTCTAAGGTGCCGTTTAAATTGATCGTATAGCGGGTCATTTTAGAGGAATTGTGTTAATTTAAGTGGAACAGTCAGTTAAAAGTTATTTTTTTCATACACTTTTTTGCGGGTTCTTTTTTTTTTTAGCGGATCTGATAGCGAATAAGGGTATTTATACGGTAAAAAAAATATTGTTTCTTTCTATTTAGTTTAATGTTTGCGTTGAAATACGCGCGTTTATTATTTTGTAGATATTTTTTTCATTTATTTTTTTCAACCATCACACCGTGTCCCGTAAGAGGTAGGCAGAGAGAACGGACCTCCACTCTTTTCTATCCAAGCACACTTCTTTCGCTTCTACCAACGACATACCATTTCTCATACAACCTCTCCTTTTTCTCGTACTTCTTACCCGACCTTCCTTCAGGATGGAATCGATGTGCTCGATCCACGTCATTCTCGGTCGGCCACGCTTTCTTAAACCTTTTTTTTCAGCCTTGTAAATTTTCTTTGTCATTCTGTTTTTACATACATTCTATCCACATGACCAAACCATCTCAACTTATTGGCTTTCATATTTGTCACAACACTAACTTCCATACCATTTTCCTTCCTAATATTCTCATTCCTTTCCATATCCCACAGAGTCTTTCCACATATTCTTCGTAGAGATCGCATCTCACGAAATCATCTCACGATCTTGTAGATCATCATCTCAAGATCTTATAGATATTGAACGGTATGAAATGAAGAGAACGCGACAAGAATAAACTCATTGATAAATTGTTATTTTATAAGAGAGACATAAAACAAAACTACATGCCCCATAATAAGTGTATGGGAACTTCTTCTCAAATTTGATTTATTTACCAAAATAATGAGCGAACTTTTGCAGGTCTAACTCACCATTCTCAAGTACTCGAAAGGGGGAATAAAACTGCGTTTAACTCAAAGACCGAAAAAACAAACAAGCATATGTTTTTGACGAGTACCTTCCCAATGTTCTAACCTCAAAACGGAAGAGTCATAGGAATATAGTTGTGTTAAAGCGTAATAAAACAAGAATAAAGAGATGATTTTCTTTTGGAGAATATCTTAATTATTCGGCTGCTAAACCACAATATTGTGTAGACATCCGGTGGGTCCAAAATGTGAGCGTGCCACTTAGGAAGGAAAGTGATCGGGCCATCCATCTTCATAATCTCTTGAATATTTCATCAACACACCACCGCCCTTCCTCCCTCCTTTCCTTCCAGAAATAATAATAAATGGGCGAATAAAAATACAATCAAAAAGCCTCCGCAGAGTGTTGCCTACAATAATACATCTGGAGCATTTCAAACAATTTATTAGACAACAAAAAGCAGCATTGCCTTGTAAGCGGATGATTTAACACTTTTTTTGCAAAGAATTTTTCAACAAAATTTATTTTAATTTTTTTATATCTTCCTTCATCCCGTTTTGTTTCATCACCCAATGGCAATCTGTTCTCAGCAAATCCGAGGATGTCACTCAAAGCCTCGGGGTTATCCTATGGTGTTATGCTCACTGCTCGGACTTGATCTGGACCATTAGCTATCGTATTCTCTTTTTCGTCCTCTTCTTTGATCTAGTTTGTTCTTAAATTTAGTTTTTTTGGTCCATGATTGATGCAGACCCGAGTAGATATTTCAAGTTTCACACAAAAATTATCTCAATCCAAGGACCAAGGATAAGGAGTTTTATTATGGTGGCTTAGAAAATCTGACCACCGAGGATGGATATCCTTATATAAAAAGATACTTACAGTGACAAATCAGGAGCTAATTTTCATAACTAAATGTTAAGAGTACGATGTTAAACCAATGTACTGACGACAATCTGTGCAAAATTTTCAAAATATGAACATTTAAAAAAAATCATTAAGCAATCCTCCATGAAAGTCTCCTTCATGCCATCATTGAGGGAATGACCAATGAAACCGAATCATGGAGAGTTGCTACAGCAAACATAGCTGAGACATATTATAAACTGCTACAAGGAACTCAAAAGGAACGCTTTGATTAAGGAAATATGTGGAAGAAGCTGGGTAAACATAATGGGATCAGATCAGATAGACAATCAGCTTTTTGTAAAAGACTTTGAATAAAAGACACAGATTTGATAACTTTTAAGCAAAATCCAATGTTGTGTTGATTTTGGGACAGTCGATATTTGAAGTGAAGGGAATAGCTAGTTCGATTCAGGTAAGAAAAAAAGATTGAGTGGGCCTTCCTACTGAATTAGGACTTAATGAATTCCTACCTTTTCCTCCATAACTCTAATAAAATATTATTATTCAAGGGCTTAACACCAAAATATATTCCATAAATCCTAATTAAGGGAATAATAAACCCAATATTTTGTTTATAACGATGAAATACAGGGAAGGGCAGAATGGACTCCCTAGTTTCAAACACTCGCTGTAGAGCGCGCAGGTGGGTTAGCGGAGTGGGAGTAGTGGCGTTACGTGGGGGACTTGACGCCATCTATATAATATTTGCCTTGAACACTGACTGACTGACTGACTGCCTGACTGACTGATGTCATTAACGCCGCTAGATGGCGCGCCACTCGCAACTAAAGACATAATAATATTGTTCTTCTAATACAATATGGCTGACAGCAGTGACAACTGACAGTAACATAATGATATTATTATGCCTGGTGGCTGAGCACTTTTTTTAAAGGTCTTGACGTAGAGAAAAACAATTTTTTGGGTTATTAAAAAGCTCACATGCGAAGTCAGCCATAAGAAAGCAAAGTGTACCAAATTAGGAAACTTTTACGCACAGCGGGACTTCATAGTGAAGAAAAGCCTTACTAATGCCATGTGTGCAATAAAAAGTTTGCGGTTTCAAGTAATTTAAAGAATGACATGCGAACTCATATCGGAGAATAGCCATACGAATGCAATAAAAAGTTCAATCAATCAAATAATTTAATTTGAATGGTAAGTTTGCAATAAAAAGTTTAATTTCATTTTTAAGTTTGCATAAATAGTTCAATCAACCGTGTGCTGTAAAGTATCACTTGCGAATTCGGCCAAAAAATTGACAAATCAGGAAACTTTTACGCACAGCCGGACTTCGCTTTACTAATGCAATGTGTGCAATAAAAAGTTTGTGAACTCATAGCGGAGAAAAGCCATACGAATGCAACCATTGCGATAAAAAGTTTAATCAATGAAATGATAAAATCATGATAAAAGCCATTTAAATGCATATTTTGTTAGAAAAAGTTCAAAATTTGTTTAAAGTCTGACAAAAGAAAGCATAGTTTGTATGAAAAAGTTAACCAAATCAGATCTTTAACTCACAGACGCGATTTCATTGCCAAGAAAACCCTTGCTAATGCAATGTGTGTTATAAAAAGTTTTTTTTTTGCATTTTTATAAATAGTTATATTATCATGAATAGTTATAATCTATCATCGAGTGCTTTACAGTCACACAAATGAATTCGGCCATAAGAAAACAAAGTTTCCATGAAAAAGTTTACCAAATCACGAATCTTTAATCCACACACACGAGATCATAGCGGAGAAAAACCATATGAATGTCATGTTTTCAATAAAAAGTTTACACACCTAGAGTAATTTTTTAAACATTTTCATGTGAATTCATAACGTTGAAAAGCCATACATATGTAAAGTTTGTTATAAAAAGTTCACGTTGTTTTTTGAGTTTTCATGAAGAATTCAATTAATCAAGTGCTTTAAAGTCTGACATATGAATTCGGCGATAAGAAAACAAAGTTTCCATGAAAAAGTTTACCAAATCACGAATCTTTAATCCACACACACGAGATCATAGCGGAGAAAAACCATACGAATGTCATGTTTTCAATAAAAAGTTTACACACCTAGAGTAATTTTTTAAAGATTTTCATGTGAATTCATAACGTTGAAAAGCCATACATATGTTAAGTTTGTTATAAAAAGTTCACGTTGTTTTTTGAGTTTTCATGAAGAATTCAATTAATCAAGTGTTTTAAAGTCTCATATAAGAATTCGGCAATACGAATGCAAAGTTTACATGAAAAAGTTTAATCAATCAAATCGGTAAATACCCACATGCCAAAAGCTATTTGAATGTACCGTTTGTAATTAAAAGTTTAAGTTGTAGGTATTTGAGTTTTCATAAAGAATTGAATCAACCAAGTATTTTGAAGTCTCACATGTGAATGCTCACAGCTATGCTATGAGAAAGTAAAGTTTGCATAAAAAAGGCCATAGGTGGGCGCCACGGGCGCCTTTAAAAAACTAGTTTTCATATAAACGTTCTTTAAAAACAATCATAGCTACGAAAAGCCCTCTGCGTCGCCACCACACTATCATTGTTTTTAACGAAAGTTTCTATGGCGAAACCTCGATGCTTACCGGACCACTGCTGAATTAAAATGGCGTCGATTCTCCCACCTTACGCCACTATTCTTACTCCGCTAACCCAAAAAAATATAAAAAAAAAAACCACCTGCGCACTCTACAGTGTGTGTTTGAAACTAGGGAGTCCATTGTGCCCCATCCTGTATTATGTAGGCTACTTTACAGTTGTTAAAAATACACCACTTTTGTAGAAGATATTCGATACAACATGCAATACAGTCTTAGCAAATGTACCTTTTTTATTTAGATTTAAAAAAAATATTGTCTTTGTTGATTCAACAATCTAAGTCATTTTAGTCGTAGCCATCAGTAAACCTAAGTATTTTACTAGATTTCGATTCCATGTTAAGCGGTTGCTGAACTATTGAAAAAGTGTCTATACTTATAATTATTATTGCCGCCTTATTTCAAACCCATCATTCACTTTAATCAAATTTAACAGAAGGAGTTCGGGAGAAAATTAACAGTATCAGATATGCATTTTTTTTATCAAACATTCAATACTACAAAGATGTTAAATTAAGATCATTTATCATACAAATGTCTGGCACTAAAAAATAGTAGTTTTTTTTTCAAATTATTGGTTGAAAGTTTCTTCAGATTATCAGATTATCAGAAATGATTTTTTTTTCATATGTCAATACGACATCTCCACTTTACTTTATCAGAGTGCTGATATATTATTTATTATTATTTCGTTGTACAAATTATTGAATGTTTCTTATTTAACTCGCTTACGAAAAGGACAAGATTTGGTTTTTTCTTTGAGAAGAAATAATACTAGATAAATAATGTACTACTGCGCATGGTTCCGACAAGTACCACGTGACTGCTGTTAAACTCATACGAAATATGACGTTTGTTGGTAGTGGTGTGCGACATTCGATTTTTTATTTTTAATATTTTACCGTTAACACAGATGAATGTTATGTTTTTACCATAATATTAGTTAAAGGCTTGTGCTAGTGGATGAAAGTAAAATGAATTATTATTGATAATTATTTATCTACAGTCACGTGACTGTTGAATGAAGGAACCAATTTTCTTTTTCTGCGCATCCAAAAAAGTTCTTAATAATATTTGTACTCAGTGGGGTTCTTTTTTAACCAAAGTGGTGTTTTTTTAATGTTTCAAGAGAAATTAATCCAACTGTCGATTTGTTGAAGAGAAATTATTTCTCGAGACAGCAGCCCGATTCACGAAAAAGTTTAAGTCTAAGTTTAGTTCGAAGTTCGAACGAAGTTCGATTCAAACCCTCCGTGAATAGGTACATAGACTGTAGATAGTCGCCGCCTACAATTATTATTACCAGCACCCCTATTCACGGAAAAGTTTGAATCGAACTTCGTTCGAACTTCGAACTAGACTTAGACTTAAACTTTTCCGTGAATCGGGCTGCAGATCGGCAGTATCAAGCCAAGATACGTGAGATTTGTATGGCCAGGTCTAGATTTTAAACGGTTTTTCAAACTTTGACGACAAAAAACACCAACTTAGAGGCTTCGCAGCATATATTACGTTCCATATATGGATTTACTCAGGTTAAATTAAATGTAATGAAAAAGTTCCAGGAATTCTCAAACTTTTTAATAAAGAAAAATATTATTTTTTTATGACAAATTTACGAGTTTCAATGCCCATATTTCAGAATTTTATAAAAATATTGAAAAAAGCCGAAACACATCAACTAGATAATTTCATTTTCTATAAAAAATATATTGGTTCATTATAGCAGTACATCTCAAACTTTTCTTAACAATTTTTGTAAAAATTAAATTTATTGACGACATCGTTTCATACAATAAACATACCGACTCAGACCATCGACAGTTGTTAGATCTCATGTTTACATGCAACTAGTCATTATCAAAAATATACCACTGGTACGCCTTTGGGTTCCTCTTATTTTCGACAAACACTTGAATGAAAAAAGCTTTTGTTTTAAATTTCATTATTATTTTATACTTGCTACTTATGTATAAAAATATTATATTGAATTTTTTTCTAACTTTTGTGTCTGGCATACTTTTTTTTCTCTTATTTTAACTATTCATCCCCACAATGTCGCATGTTTTTCTCCTTGCCCTGATTAGAGATTGCCATCCAGCTGTTATGATATTGTTTAATTGTTATTGATATACATAGTTAGCATCTTCCTTTAGTACCTTCAAAGTTGGCCCTCCCTGTTCCGCTTTACCCCAAAAAAAAAAAACAATGATAGCCTTGCAAAAAATATTATCGGTATTGGCATTTGTGTCGATGCTTTTCAAAATCGTCAAAGTCACACAAAGCATTTTTTTTGGAAATTCACGATTTTTAATTGCAGCTTTCTCATATACCTAATATTTGTATGAAAAAATATGATGGTATTTTTTTTATAAAGCAAATATTAAAATATTTCACAATATTTAACCTTAAATTTTAACTGATTTGTTAGAAAAACGTATTTTAAATGTGGACCTAGGTTCGTTTGATAAAATACATCTGGACGTAGTCAATTTTGAAAAAAATCAGATTTTGACGACATTCATAAGCACGTATTAAAACATTGAGTTGGATAGTAAGGTAAAGAGTTCACTGAGATTGTCACAGTGGAGAGTGGATTGAGCACGTTGCCGCCCCATGCCCCTACATGGGGTCGAAAGAGGGAGATTTGCATTAAAGTGATTGGATTCGTGCAAAAAGCAACACCTCTTCCAAAAATTTGGCAATTAATAGATATACCAGCAACGTTTTGTGTTCGTAAAAAGTCATGTATAATAGTCCTTTAAAACGACAAAGAAATTGTTCTAATACCCAATACGAAATTACCTCGCCTGATGATTATATTCGCTATGGAAGGGAACTTGCCTATCATACTAATTATTAGAGAAAGATAGAGAGAGAGAGATGAGTTTTTGAAGCAGTCCTCAAACATATCTCATAACTAACTCGTTAACAAAAAATGTGACATAAAATTTTACTTCCAAATGCATTTTACTCGTACTTTGTACAGATCAATGGAAACATAATAAAGTTGGTAACTCGAAGTCTGTAATTTGGTATATGTATAGGTATGTAAGTAAGTATGAATAATTTTGTGCTTGACTGACAAAATTTCGACATCGGCATACCATTATTATTTCCAAGGTGTGTGAAATTAGAAGAATTGAGAAGGTTGTAGCATAAAGGAAATATTATCAGGTAGCTACCGAAACCCGTTTTGGGAATAATTCTTTGATCTTCTTTTTAATACATATTCTGCTTCGAAATTGGAAGTGAAGTGACTGAAGGGAACAAAATCAAACATCAAAGTGAAATGAATGAATTTTGCTGAAACTTTACGAGGTAGAAAAAAAAACGTGCAGACGGGCGATTTTTGTATGATAATAAAAAATAAAAAAATCGATATTACTCTCTTAGTTGTCTGGACACTCGAAATTCTTTTTAAGACGACAATACAATTTTAAGCCATGATACTTAAAAGCATTTCAACTTATATTTTATTATACCTAATCTCACATCAAACCTTAGACTGACTCGAGATCCGACGTCATTTAAGTGAGCCGTTAAGGCGAAAATGATTTCTTCTAAAACAGTCCGTGTATAGCCTGAAACCCTATCTGTTTTTCCCGTTCCCCTTCTCCATCCACCTTGCTTTTCTCTATCTTTCATTTTTTTAGTATCTTTTGGTGCTAACTTTTTCAACTTTTTATGATTTTTTCCTATTTTTTTGCTTACCTATTTGGGTTATTAGTAAGACACCGCGACATTTCAAGTAAAAAAAAAAAAAAAAAATTTTTTTGTAATATCTGACGTGGTTGGTAGCCTAGTGGTTACGACGCTGGCTTTTGTACTGTTACGTGCGTTGGACGTGAGTTCAATCCCAGGTGTCGATCGTCTTCCTCTTTCACGACTCAGTTTAAGTAGCAGTTTACAGTGAAAGAAGAAAGAGTGGTCACATTGAGCGATCACATTTCATTTAAAAAAAAGTGTATAAACTTTATTTAAAACATTAATAATTGATAACCCATATTTGCAAAATTATCATTTTGGTTTAAATTAACGTTTTGGATTTGGAAAATAGCCAAAGAACCTAATATCTGGATTCTGAGTGTGTCTGTTCTTGAGGAAATATTATAATTTTGTTAGCTTAAAGTGCATTAAACATCTGTGAGTTTAATGACCGTCTTAATTTTATAGTTAGTATGAGACGATGGTGCCGGCAGACAACTGTTGGAGGAGGGCGTAGCACCATAAAAAACAGGCAGAGTAGTGCTCATGAAGGTTATAAATACGTTAATCTAGGATAGGTCTGGTTCTGTAACCTCTTGCAAACCAACCCTTGTCTAATGTGCTTCTAGACTAAACTTAAAATATAATATCTACTTAATGACAAATAAAAAAGAAACTACTTTCTCTCTTAAAACAGACGAATATAAATCATTGAAATAAAAAACATAAGGCAACCGACGCCGATGTGCAAACGAAAATGGGATGGAAGAAAATTCGATTATGCAATGTTTGGGACAATACGAGTAAATGACAAAGAGGATGTCTGACGACCACGTTTAGATATTAAGATTATGGCAGCAGAACGACAAATAGTGTAAAAATAAAACGAATCTTCACTTTGTACTAGTATAATAATTATTTTATTAACATCAACATGTTTTAGTGAGCGACTGCTCCCTTCCTCAGATGGACAAAATCTTTGTTTTTGACTACTATCAAGCACCCTCGGCCGAAACTATCAACAGATAGACAAAGTTATTTGTTAAGTCTACTTTGAAACAGTAGTATAGTATCGGCAACATATCATACCGGTTACTTAACTTGAGGTCGGCTACTTTGGTTATAGGTACTTTGATTTTAAACCACTTTGAACTCGCGAGAAAAAAGACATCGTTGATACTTGATATTGTTATCGGGCAAACAACAGCGGGTAAGATCTACTAAGAGAGTGAGTGGAATGCTAATCTACTATATAAATTACTAGCTAGTTACCCGTGGCTTCGCTCACGTGTTACTGTATTTGCTTTCTCTTCCTAAATAATGCAGAATTAATTATATTCGCATCAAAATTAATAATAATAAGAAACATCATCAACATTTCTTTTTTTAAATATATATTCTAAAATTTCCATTAAATTACTATATTTTTATTTATATTTGTCGTTATTAATCTATATTTAAAAAATATCTGCTTCTTATACAAATAGAATCAGCCCGCGAACTTAAAAATTTCGCTAACTTGACTGACATTGTTCTATGAGAATCCCAAAAAATAACTCGAATAACTTTTATTCCATCAAATGACGTTATTTGAAATCAATTTTTATATTGCTGGATATGAATAAAAAAATATTCAGGTCTCGAAAAGCAATGAAATTAGTGATCTTTAAAAAACTTATTTCTATCTGCTTTGGGCATTTTTCAAGCTACAGACGTTTTTTTAACATTTCAATTTATATCTTTCACGTTGATTTGTTGTTGTTTGTCTGGTCGTAGGTTCGAAATTTAGTTCATAAATATCTTATCCTGAGCAAACACGACATAAAAAGAATAAACGATATCGGTCCAGCCGTTCAGGTCGAAATAAATAACGTTAAACGTGAAAACTGTTAACGTTCCGAACGTTAACGTTTACCAAATTGAAAATGGTTTCCAAACAAAAAAAAAATGCGTTTCGTCTTCAATATAATAGCAGCGTCGTAATACTTCCAAAGATTTTGAGGTAACGTTTAACGTTAATTTTGAATAACTAACAGAATTATTTTTTTGACTCGGAATTTGGAACAGCATTGTTTAACGCACGTTGAACAACAGTTTTTACGCTATCTCTATGGAAATAACAACAAATTGTTAAATATTTCAACTTGGCCTCCAGGCGTGATGCGATGACCACGTAAAGTAGGTCTCCATTTTTATAATAACGTAATATTCTCCCTTTTAAGCCCCCCCGCTCACCGCAAGCCAGCCCGGAGGAAACTAAACCGCAGCAAACCCGATCCGCACAAAGCCAAACCCTAGCCCGATTGCCAAAAAGCCAGCCGCACACAAATCAAGCCCGTGGCGGTTCCCCCCAAACCACCCCATAATACGGGAGGCCTTGGACCCACTCAGGAGAATAGGTTAGGCATAAAGATCTCTCCATTGCGCTCGAAGTCGTCCGAGGCTCATTGTGCCTTTTCTAACCGGTTGAGGTTTAAGGAAGTGAGGTGGTCAACCTCAGTATTCTAATGATATAAGTTATTGGCGTTCGACTATAAACGAATTTTCGACAATGTAGAGTAGGAAGAAAATTAACTGTCCACTGTTTATATTTTTTATTAGATGAAACGGATATCGGCAACTATCCGATATCCGGTCTATCCGGCGGCGTAAATAATATCCTGCCGGATACCGGATAGTAAAAAGAGACATGTTTGGATAACTCATTGATTTGTTTATTAAAGTATCACTTAAGAAATACACCTTATAATCACAAAATAAATTCTTCATCTTAGAAAATTGATTATCAAGCATAAGGTAAATTATGGAGAGTAATTCTATATAATATTTCGTTATATGGACTATTAGACTATATAGAGGAAAACAGCAGCTTTGCTGGTCTTCGTAAGTAAGGGAAGTTTAATAAAACAACGTTTCGTCATATATCATCCTGGCTGAAGATGCAGATAGTTTCCGCGATTTTTGGAACAATAACGTTCCGGCAACGGAGTCAGTCCAATTGGTATATACCGCCTACGTAAGCGTAATTCATGCGTTGTACCCATGGTAATTTACGCACTGGCCGGGATCTAGTAATGACTTCTTTAGCATTCTACGAATTTTATAAATTTTTGAAAATAAAAACACCGATATTTTAAGGGGAGCGCTTTTCTTCCTCCCGCAAGGGTTCCGAAGACAAAGAAGATCTTCTCATACCGAGAGGGTCTTCCTCGTGTTCTGCTCCTTCGAAGCAGAGCTGAGGGATCTGGAAATGGTGTGTGAGGAGGTCATAATATCCGGCTAACTGCTATCCCTTTCGTCTCTATTTTTTATACGTTCCAGTGGACAGTTAATTTTTTCGCACTATACAGTGACGAAATGATATGGTCATTGACTTGCCAGTGTTTTCAAAACAATTATTTACGATCTATCCTAAAATGATGTGAGGATTTTGTAGATAATTTTAAAATTTAATATTTTGCACTTTTACTACATTTGATATAAAATAATTTACCTATTGACTTCATAATACTATTTACCTTCTTTCAACGTAATATTATATCAACTTGCTATTCATGGTTTACGCAATAAATTCAAAGCAAGATTACTCACATAGTTTTTTTTTTCCTAGTTTTTTTATGAAATGGCTTCAAATATTTTGACAGATCAAGACATAAAGAATTGCAATACAATCCAGATTCTTTTCGTGAACTTACCGTAAATTATTTTAGTAGAGATAATAAATTACTAAAATAGGTAGGTACCTACATAATGATTTTAATGTCGATCGTAAAAAAAAAACAATTCAGAATCGCTGTACAGGATGCATGGTACGAAAAATATATTGAAGTAGGTAGGTACGTAAAGTGTTTCTCTGAATTCACGGAAAGTGTATAAATAAATAAATATAAATAACACTCTTCTATACATAGGTGTCAGTATAGCCGGCGGAACTTAATACTTGAAGCATTGTCTACCAGTCAACCGGTCCCGTCCAATCTGAGACAGGATTCCAACCCCGAGTAGAAATATCAAGTGAAAAAACACATTGAAAATTATTATCTCTTATATAAAAATGGAACGCTAATTTGCGCGGTCATCGTATGGGTAAGAACACGTTGAAAGCCGATTACGATCCGCGCCGACCAGCTCAAAGATTGTTGTCTATGGTTTCCATGCATTTAAATGGGCATGTCGGAAAGCGGGTTCCTGCTTTTTCTGTGGGTTTCCCCATTCAAATGCATAGTAACATTCTTTGCGCCGGTTGGCGCTAGTCATAATCGGCATTCTACGTGTTTCTTACCCTATGAGAATAGCTGAACTTATATCGCCCATTTTTTTGTCGTGTTTGCTTTTGTCTGAAGGGTCTTATGAAAGAAAAAAGTTGCACGGAATAAAAATAAAACTTCCATATTATTATTACATTTTTTCTAATTTTGAAATTAAATCAGGCGTTTGACAGGAATCAGTTGTTTGATGAATGATACGATTCACGGAATGCTGATAGTAAATAATATAATGATATGTTTTATAACAGATGCAGCGGTTACAGTAGTTAAAAAGGTAATAATGAATGTATCATTATACTAATTCAAATTCAATAATATAAGGACCACGTCGTCGTCTGTGTTAAATAACTTTAAACTGAAATCAACTTAAAGTTATACATAAAATCTCGAACATATTATTTATATTCCAAGGCGGGACGAAGTTTGACGGGTCGGCTAGTTCAAAACTATATTATTATTATAGATTACGCAATAGTTTCGACACGTGTATTGGAGAAAGTAGGTTGGGTTGGGTAGGTACCTACCTACGTATATATTCATACACGCTGCACCGGACCAGCTCGCGGTGTATGTATGTTTATTGTATGAAACGATGTCGTCAATAAATTAAATTTTTACAAAAGTTGTTAAGAAAAGTTCGAGATGTACTGCTATGATGTATATATTTTTTATAGAAAAATCAATTATCTAGTTGGAGGATTTCGTCGTTTATCGATATTTTTATAAAATTCTGAAATATATGCACTGAAACTCGTAAATTTGTCATAAAAAAAATATTTTTCTTTATAAAAAAAGTTTGAGAAATCCTGGAACTTCTTCATTAAATTATATTTTAGATATTGTATTTTTCTATATACATACACATTTTTAGGGTTCTAGATTTTATGGTTTTCGAGATATATGAAAAAATTAAATAAAAATTCAAAGGTTGATTACCCCTGACTGATAAAAAAATGCAACATTCTGAGTATACAAATTTTGTATGCTTAAAGTATTCAATATTTTCTGAAATTTTAGGATCTGTGTATCAAGCGAATCAAAAGTTATAAAGAGGGGACGGATACACACACATACACGTTGGAAAAGTGCCCCTCACCCCCTCCCCTCTAATTACTGATATCTTTTGAAAACGAAATAGTATAGTTTGACTCTTTCTAAAGAAATCATTTTTTTGAAATTTCGATAAAATCAGTTTTAAACTTTTTAGGAGGCACTTAAAAATCATCCATTTTTATATGAGCCCTTTTTCGTCCCTTTTAGTTAAATTTTGGAAAAATTGCCAAATATGATAACACTCATTTCTATAAAAGAATTCATATGCCAAATCTCAAGTTCATACCATGTCTAGTTTCCGAGATATTCGCATACTTTGAAAAACATTCAACCCTATTTTTCACCCCCTTAGGGGTGGAATTTCCAAAAATCCTTTCTTAGTGGAAGGTTTTGTATTGAGACCTACCTGATTTCCAAATTTCACTTCTCTACGATTAGCCGTTTGGGCTGTGCGTTGATGAGTCAGTCAGTTAGTCAGTCAGGCACTTTCCTTTATAATTATAGATTAAAGTCGGGTTAGTGCGAACACTTATAACTCGAGATTGGCTCAACAGATTCTTCTGATGTTTGATTTATTGGATTCTTCTCCGCTCCGGATAACAGAATAACTAATAAAAAGTTGAAAAAAAAAATGGGTTAGAAATGATATAAAATATGATATTTAAGTTAGTATGGAACGGATCACCTGTGATACGCCAACGCCATCGCGGGTAGTTCCCTCTCATTCTTGCAAACGTAATTGCCGCTCTTACAGTAGCCCATCCCACTTACTCCAATTTCATACAAACTCAACATCGGGCACATAGAAGTAGAAGGTCTGCGCGCGCATATTATATTCTAGCGTTGTTCCCGCCTGAGTTTTGAATACGAATGAAATATGGATGTTTTGGAAATATTTTTATGTTCATATTTTATTTGCTTAACTCAATCAAATTAATAATGTATTTTTTATGGGAACGCGGTGTACATTATGTACATATGAACGGATTAGAACCACAGGACAATGTCTATCGGGAGAACTAGTAATAATAAAAAAAAAAAAAAAACTACTAAGAGCTCTGGTGCGTATAATGTGTCATCACCTAATCATTAGTTTGTTGTTTTTGGTGTTAATTCTTGCACCTTTTGTTAACTTGGTGTCAATGTCAGTGATGAGAATCTATCTCTACATGTTCGCTTGGTGTAAACGTACGCTAACCCGTTCTATTTGTAAGGCTAATTTGTACGATAACATACACGTATCTTATATTATATTCAAACCAGATTTTACACATAAAAAATATTTCAACACAATATAAAAATGTTATTTTATGTGTTCCTACAAACGTAGGCCAAATGGATTCCACTAATTTCCATAAAAATATTGTTATAAGTTAGGTTCTGTCTGCTCTGCCATATTCGCTACATTCTTTCTATGTACATCTTGAAGGTACGACTATCTGCTACAGAAACATTACTGATCTACCTACACCCAAAAATAATATTACAAACCTTTTCAGAGTCTATACCATGCCTTCACATTTCTCCTACATAAATATGTGGCTTAGAGTTTGTAAAGAAGAGAGGTACACCATTTTTTTTAAATTTCAATTATTCACATTCTATATTTTAATTCTATGGATTATTCGCAATTTTAATTATGTTTTATAAGTAGGTATAAGGTGCATGTGATTTCGTTATCAGAGGGGATAGACAGAGAGTACGGACTTGCATTCTTTCCCGTTCAGACAAATCTCATGATGTGCTTCATTATAATATAGCATAATGTTCCTCATACTCTTGACTTAAACCTCTAAAACGGAACCGATATGATTGGTCCACCTCATTCTAGGTCCGCCACGTCTCCATGCATCCATTCCTTCAAATTTACAGATATTTTTTGTCAATTTCAATGTCAACCTCAATTTATTTACTTTTATTGAAGTTATTAAAGTAACAGTTTAGTTTAGTGGTTGGTAGCCTGGCGGTTATTACGCCGGCTTTCGTACTGTTTCGTGCGGAGGTTGCGGGTTCGATCCCAGGTGCCGACCATCTTCCTCTTTCACGACTCAAGCTTTCAGTAGCTTACTGTGATAGTCAAATAGTGTATTTGTGATCACTTTGAGTGAGCACAGATTCATAAAAAAAAGATTCCCTTCTAATAAAATATTTCCTCACCTTAATTTTTATCCGCATACCTATCCTTCGCAAAGAGACAATTTTTCAGCATTTATACCAACTTCCAAAATTTGGTCCATGTCCCTTGAGATTCACTCCGTACGCACAATGCGATTCAGTATCAAAATTTGCATCGAACATCAACTGTTTGGATTTTAGTGATAATTTGAAATTTCTAACATAATTTCTAATAATTTCGCGTGTATATGGATGGAAATTTTGATGAAAGTGCCATATTATTGGAATCACCAATTTTGTTTGTAGTTTTGGACTCGGTGATCGAGTATCCTATTATGAGTACTGATTATGACATGACAAAAATCCATCAGGGGATTTGATATATATGAATAAGTCAAAACTGACAACAATAATCATAATAATAATATTAAAATACACCACAGTTATGGTAAATTATGAAAATTCTCATATCGATTGTAGCATTGTTAATAGTCTTGTTTATTTCCTGTCAAGTAAAACATTATTGTTCATTATCACCACGTTGTTAGGTTGTTATTGTTATCTAGTAGTTTACATCGAGGCGGGGGCGGTACATTATGTGTACGTAGATTAGGTTAAAGGGGGAATATTATTATTAGCGCTGCTTCCCGTGGGACGAGGCGGGCAGGGCGCAATATGTACAGGGCGCAATGCTAGGCAGGTCACCGATAAAGATGATTTACCGATCATATTAGGAAATACCTTATTCCTTAGTACGAAGCGACTCTAATCTCTATAATAATTTCGGAATGATCAAATAATATCGTCTTAAAATATTTTATGAAATAATTTAACATACTTCATAAGTGACTTATTTCCTACCACACCGCCATCTTTTGATTTTTTTTTCAAAGTACTACAACCGTAGCTAACCTATTGAATTTCGTCGTGCATCAGAAAAACTATTGAGTAACTAATTAGCTGAATTCAATTCCGTGTTTTATTACTTAACTTAAATCCGGAACCAGAATACAATGCTGTATTCATATTATTACAGATTAGCGGAAAGGGATTTATGATTTTTGTATTTTTTTATTTTAGATGACGGAAAACGGAACGAAACAAGAATTTGTTATCCTGGGGTGGGACGAAGATGAACGGGCGGGTCAGCTAGTTTATAATATAGAGTGTTGATAGGTACTGCAAAACGATCTCACTGTTTTATAGATTTTTTGACAGCTTTATAATCTGGTTGCAAACAATAAAAAAAAATGAAAATAAACGACTTATAACAAAATTCATATGATCATTTTAAACCCATAAAAAATGAAATACCTAGTTCAGGAGTTCAGAACACCGATTGGTTCCTACGATGATAAGATACCTCCCGAAGCACGAGTATATACTCATTTTCGGGAGGATCTTGTTTAAGTATATTTTAGTTGTTAATGATTATTTGTATGCATGTTATTTTTATATTTGTATTTTTATCAATAAAGGCTTTGTATTATTATTACTATTATACCAGAGTTATTATTTGTGCAAAATCAGACATAAGGCAGAAGATCTTTTAAGATTTTCAACCGTAGGTATCCTCAAAAGATTAGATAGAGGTAAATATTTCCTAATTTCAGAGATATAATATTACTCTGTCACATTTTTGTTTAGTTACTTCTAAGTACATGACTGGTCTTTATTATTTAGGGCCGGTATTTCGAACGAGCATTAAACAGCCCAACAGTAAATGGACATATAACTTTAAAGGATCCACTAACTCAAAACGGGTCTTTCATGAGAAATTTAATGGACCATTGGTTAATTGACAATTATCTTGTTTTTTTTTTTGCGACTGGCAATATTGAACTTATTGCTATCTTCACTCTATACATGTGTGAGAGCGAAACACGCGGTAAACACCATTCGTTAGAAAGGGATGACAGACAAGGTCTTATGTGTTTGTTTTACTGCAACTGTCAAGTCAAGTTTTATTTTATTTCTGTTCTTTAAATATTTTAAAAAGGAAACCCAAACAAATATATAAAATAATTCATATATATTATTTTCTGTATTAAAAATAAGTATTTCGAGATTATTCCCATTGGTTTATAATAATATTATGTACTACGTGCGTCATCTTGTGATTTTGACATTTCACTTAGCATTACTAAAAAAGTGAGATATTTTTTATAAAATAGACGATATTTTAGTACCGCATAGTTCCTATTTTGATGCTTTATAGAAAGCATTGTAATCCGATTTATAAATTGGTCGAAAAAAATGGGCTCTCTCATAATAAGAATCATCAACAATTTCGAAAAACGGTATGAAAACAGACAAAATTGGCAACCATTTTGACAGTTCTAAATTGTCCATTAGTGTGCTATTGGCTGTTAGAGCAGCCCACTAAATTTAATCTTTCATTAAGGTGTTTAATGCCCCAATCGCCGCTATTTGACAGTTGAAAGATCCGTTTTTTTCTCTAATGGGACATTAGTGAGTTAATCCTCCATTAAAACTTATTTGACTGTATAATGCTCGCTCAAAAGATCCACCCTTAATCCAATCAATACTAAATCATAAAAATTATTTTATTCGCCCATTAACTATAGGTAGGTATCTTTTAACATTGAGTGAGCCCAGACGTATTTTATAAAAAAAAATATAGGTACCACTTAAAAAATGTAACTTCTTTTAAAAAATCAACATCAAAAATGCAATCTCTGTTAAGATAAGAAACGGCTCAGAAATTACCTGAGAAATTGTATATCTGGAGGTTATCAAAATAATAATATAGGTATGTAGTTGAAAGAATAATGCTGAAAATGTAGATAGATAATATAACAGAATACAACATAAGGGTTAAAAACTATTATGTTTTGTGCATGCAACGTATAGACAAAACGTGAGCTGTGTAGGTAACTACATAATACATAATGTAAACACAAAGAACCCTGTTGTCAATTCCACAACAGAGTTGTGTTGTGTAGAGAAAGGAAGGCTTTGAGAACAATGAGTTTACTGTGTAGGTATGCGAGATATGGAGGCCAGAGTTTTGAGATTCAAA
Organism: Mystacides longicornis; assembly: GCA_963576905.1. Lineage (NCBI taxonomy): Eukaryota > Metazoa > Arthropoda > Insecta > Trichoptera > Leptoceridae > Mystacides > Mystacides longicornis. Next base: position 8,327,382 of record OY756426.1, read on the forward strand.
GTTTGTTTAAAACTTGCTGAATTTTTCTGTTCTTTAGTTTTGTATTGTAATGCGCCTAACAGTTTTTTCTTGGTCGCTTTCTTCATTTTTGAACGTCTTGACCTAATGCCAGACTGGTCTCCGCATCCCTGACGATGTTTATCCAACATTCCCGGCACTGCGCCAATTGTATGGTCTCGGCTATCGTTGACCCTAATGCAGCCCTGACCTGGTCCAGCCATCGCATTGGAGCTTTCCCCTGACTTCTCCTTTCTCGAATTTGCCTACCATTATAAGTTTTTCAATGCTGTTGGTCTTGCCTGGCGATGTGCCCGAAGAATCGGAGAACCCGCCCGACACAGAGAGCCGAGAGTCTCTCTATATTGATGAATTAGTTTATGGTATTCGGAGCATAATATGCCTCCAACACCACATGCGACTAACATTAAGTGCTCCAAACATATATTGTTGACTGTAGTTTATTTGTCCGCTATAGACTCGGAAACCATCGAAACCACTCAGCTCCAAGCTAGTTACATTAGAATGGTAAAGATGCGATCACTTTTTTTTACCACCAACAATGAAAAAAAGTGAAAGGGTACTTACCTATTTCTTTTTCTATCTTATTATCATACACTTCTTCATTGCTTCAAACCTCATCAAATGATGGAGTTTCTTTCATTGAAGGACATTAAATATGTGAAGTGTGACTTCGGTGTGAAGTTTGCGCAAAACATGGATTTTCAAATACATAATGTCTAATACCTGGTATCCGCTGGTAGGAGAGTAAAAGATAAAGACCAACAGGTTGCAGTCGGTCGAAATTCACGTTTACTAAGTTTTTTTTCGTGTTCTTCAGTACCCAAATTCTAAATTTCCGTGATATTTACAACACTATCGTGAAGCAACAAAACTTTGTATGGCAACGTCTATAACACCCCTACAGAATACTTCGAAAAGCTCCGCGGTCCGTTCGAAATTCCCGTGGCTTTCTCACTAACGTTAGTGACTATTATTATTTGAAATAGCGGCAGGTATACACATCTGTGGCAAATAGTTCACATCTCCGCAATCTGTAATCTACCATGTATGTAGCTATGCCTCATGGTTTACAAGCACAAAATAAATCTAATATTATTGGTCAATAACTTTGACAAAGATAATTATTATTTAAAACTACCTACCTAGTCATATTTTTATTATACTGCTCGACATAACGCATTGTCAATGATCTAGCTCTCTAGCATAACATGAATGTTTTTGTGTCGCGCCCTAACTAAAATAAATTACTATGTGGGAGATACCTGTTATTGCCGTTATTGGAGCACTGACGATTCCATGTTTTTATGTCATGATTGTTAAGTGTTCTATCGGTGTCTCTAAAGGTGCATTTATACCAATCTCACAAAGACACAGAAGTTGAAAATAGAGTATGTTTAGAAAATAGAGAATGCTAGGCTGTGGAACCAACTTCCGATTTCCATGAGGCTCTCAGACAATTCACTTGTTCAAAAAGTCGCTGATGACACGATAAAATATATTCCAATTTCAGAGGATCCCCTCTCTCCCTCTTCTTCCTCCTTCTCTTCGGTCTGCTCTGTTATTTATTTATATACTAGTTTTTTAAAGGCGCCCGTGGCGCCCACCTATGGCCTTTTTTATGCAAACTTTACTTTCTCATAGCATAGCTGTGAGCATTCACATGTGAGACTTCAAAATACTTGGTTGATTCGACTCTTTATGAAAACTCAAATACCTACAACTTAAACTTTTAATTACAAACTGTACCTACATTCAAATAGCTTTTGGCATGTGGGTATTTACCGATTTGATTGATTAAACTTTTTCACGTTAACTTTGCATTCGTATTCCCGAATTCTTATATGAGACTTTAAAACACTTGATTAATTGAATTCTTCATGAAAACTCAAAAAACAACGTGAACTTTTTATAACAAACTTTACATAGGTATGTATGGCTTTTCAACGTTATGAATTCACATGAAAATCTTTAAAAAATTACTCTAGGTGTGTAAACTTTTTATTGAAAACATGACATTCGTATGGTTTTTCTCCGCTATGATCTCGTGTGTGTGGATTAAAGATTCGTGATTTGGTAAACTTTTTCATGGAAACTTTGTATTTAAATGGCTTTTATCATGATTTATCATTTGATTGATTAAACTTTTTATCGCAATGGTTGCATTCGTATGGCTTTTCTGCGCTAGTGTTCAAAATTTTAATTTCAAACATTGCATTAGCAAGGCTTTTTCTCTGCTATGATATCGTGTCTATGGGATAAATTTAAGATTTAGTAAAATTTTCATGCAAATTTTCATATGTCAGACTTTAAACCATTTGATAATAGAACTCAATGAAAATTTTAAAAAAACTTGTACTTTTTATAACAAACGTTGCATATGAATGGCTTTTCAACGCTAAAAATTCACATGAAAATCTTTGAGAAATTACTCTAGGTGTGTAAACTTTTTATTGAAAACATGGCATTCGTATGGTTTTTCTCCGGTATGATCTCGTGTGTGTGGATTAAAGATTCGTGATTTGGTAAACTTTTTCATGGAAACTTTGTATTTAAATGGCTTTTATCATGATTTATCATTTGATTGATTAAACTTTTTATCGCAATGGTTGCATTCGTATGGCTTTTCTCCGCTATGAGTTCACAAACTTTTTATTGCACATATTGCATTTGTAAAGCGAATCCGGCTGTGCGTAAAAGTTTCCTGATTTGTCAATTTTTTGGCCGAATTCGCAAGTGATATTACAGCACACGGTTGATTGAAATATTTATGCAAACTTAAAAACGAAATTAAACTTTTTATTGCAAACTTACCATTCAAATAGCTTTTAGCATGTCATTGGTTGTTTAAATTATTTTATTGATTGAACTTTTTATTGCAATTATTGCATTCGTATGGCTTTTCTCCGCTATGAGTTCGCATGTCATTCTTAAATTACTTGAAACCGCAAACTTTTTATTGCACTCATGGCATTAATAAGGCTTTTCATCACTTAGGTACTATGAAGTCCCGCTGTGCGTAAAAGTTTCCTAATTTGGTACACTTTGCTTTCTTATCGCTGACTTCGCATGTGAGTTTTTTAATAACCCAAAAAATTGTTTTTCTCTACGTCAAGACCTTTAAATAAAGTGCTCAGCCACCAGGCATAATAAAAATAATATTATGTTACTGTCAGTTGTCACTGCTGTGCTGTCAGCCATATTGTATTAGAAGAACAATATTATTATTTGTCTTTAGTTGCGAGTGGCGCGCCATCTAGCGGCGTTAATGACATCAGTCAGTCAGTCAGTCAGGCAGTCAGTCAGTCAGTCAGTCAGTCAGTCAGTCAGGCAGTCAGTCAGTCAGTGAGTCAGTGTTCAAGGCAAATATTATATAGATTTATTTATTAATTATTATTTATATCTTATCTATGTACCTATTTATTATATTTTGGTATCAATAATTACTTTTTAAATTCTCACTCCATTATGTGTGATTTTTTCATGTATTTTTTTATGTATTTAATTTATTTTTTATGTATCTTATAGAATAATAGCAGGCCGTGGGGTTGCCGGCTAAGAGTAACACCTCTGTTCTTTTTGCTGGTTCTTCGAGCATCCTGTAAGAGGCAGGAAATCGAAAAATCAGATCGGGACCGTGAGATTGACCATCTTACGTCCTTAAGCCCCAAAAAGGTCAGCAAAAGCACAAGAAATAAGCCTCGGACGCCTGGGTGCCATCAGCGGAGTTCAGATAGCTGGTGTCCCCCCTGTAAAGGCGCACGATTCAGCGCAATGGAGAGCTCTTGTGCCTCCCTATGCTGGTTGGTTTGGGGGGGAGGTCCGCGGCGGGCTTGATTTGTGTGGGGCCGACTTTTTAGGGGGTTGGTTTCGTGCGGGTTGAGTATGCTGAGGATTGGTCTCCTCCGGGCTGGCTTGTGGTGTGTAGGGGGCCTCAAGTGAGTATGAATGAATGATGAATGAAATAGAATAATTATATTGTTAACTGGGCTGGCTGACAGAGATCTTCTAAGATAAGTCCGCCCTTTGAAACGTACAAATATTTATCTTTATATTGTTATACAGACAGCAATAAAGCTTTTGTTTATCTATTTATTTATGTTTTCCTAATCGTTGATACTGGACACCATGGAAACAACAACTTATTAGTTGGCGATGACAGTTCTGTCCGGTTATTATTTCCTTGGTGACCATATCAACGATTATAAAATATACTCTATTATTAAGCTCTGGGTGTGGTATAAATGCACCTTTATAAATAAATAAGTAATAGAAAGCATCGGGTGCAAATTGGTGACTCATATAGCGATTACACGGATATAAACTGTTCAGTTCCTCAGGGATCTATGCTGGGACCACTGTTGTTCCTAATTTATATCAATGATATGCATAATCTCACCTTAAATGGATCACTGACACAGTACGCAGATGACTCTTGTCTTTTCTATTATGGTAACAATATACAGACCATCTTCAGTAGGATACAGGATGACTTAAATGTCCTGAAAAATTGGTTAGATGGTAACAAGCTCTCAATAAACACCTCGAAAACTAATTATGTGATTTTCAAAACGCAACAGAGAAAGCTCGGTGATTATACACCCCCTCATATAAATGGAGATACTCTGAAGCAGGTTGCAACGATCAAATACTTGGGTACTAGCTAGTTACCCGTGGCTTCGCTCACGTGCTTTTTGGTTTCTCTTCCTAAACTGGGGGAACGCTGACACCTACATTCACATGCATAATGTGCACTGTGCTCCCTGCTAAAAATACATTATTAATTCGTCTTATTTAAACTAATAAATTAAAACCATCATTAAAATATTTCGGAAACAACATCCATATTTTATTTTATTCGTATCCCAGGTGGGAACAAATAGGCGAGAAAATATACCTCGCCTATGAAATATTACTACAGTACTGCGAGTTAACATTTGAACGTGCCCGAGAATTCGCTTCATTTTGTATGAAAATTTCTAAAACGGCGTAAACGGTGGAGTTCGTTAAAAGAAAACAATCACGAAACATCACCAAGGAAGAGTGGGGCCTTTTTGGAAAATCATGTGCATATTTTATTCTTTTTTATTCAATGTAGGTACCATCAATATAGGCAAACTTATAGCACACCAATAACAGCCTTCTGTAAATTACCTACAGTTTGGGAAAAAGTCGTACCTATTCATAAAAATAATTTAATGACGTCATAAGTAGGTAGGTACCTACCTACCCAGCCAACTCCCGATTACACAACAGAACAGTGTCCTTGTTGGCTTTCAAGGCCATGAGGCGTGCTCCTATTGCTATAAAAATAACACCGAGGTACGTATGTAGGTACATGAGGATAAAGAAATACTGGTGATCAATTAATACAGTAAGGTACTTAAGCCTAGTTCACAGTAGCGTAGTTTACGTTGGTTGAGTGTTTTAATCGAGTGACGAATAATTTAGTAGGGGAGAGTGTGGAGGTATGGGATGCAGGAGGTATGGGACAGTACTCGTATTATTCATATTTGGCGCAGTTATATATTCATATACTTGTCAAAAGATGTATATAGGGGTACGTTTAGTAAAAAATCATTGACGGTTGGTGTTTTGTGCGTGTGGAAAAAATAATTCTTGATTATCATTTTTCGACATAAAAAGTAATATTATACCTATTACAACCCATCCTTTTGGGGGAAAGTAAACCAAAGGTAAGATTATTTCTATGTTTTATTCCCAAACCTGCGATAATTATTCGTCATATTAACGCATTGTTTTAACATAACTTAAAACTTATTGTTTTAAATTATGTCATTTACCATTTTATTGTTCATGGTGGAGGTTTGGGACAGTTCATTGAGTGAGGTATCGGACATACCCCATACCTCCTGTATGTGAATATTTTTCCACAATTAGTTATTTTTTATCAAATGTATCTAATGTATTTTTTGTAGATGCCGAGATTAAGGATAAAAAAATATAAATTGAATAAGGAATGATTATACAAAAATTCGCCAGGCTGTTCAATTACAAAATAATGAAGTACATACTGGTATTGCCACCACCTCAAAAACATGGCAATGCAAAAGAATGCAAGAAGTTTATGCATTCGAAATAAAATTTGATCGTTTTAGCGAAATAAGTTACAATTTTATTTGCATGTCCCATTCCTCCCATATAGGTGTCCCATCCCTCCACACTGTGTGGAGGAATGGGACAAAATCAGGGTTTTATAATATTTTGAATAACTCATTAAATATGCTCAACCGTATAATTTTAAGTATATGTCATAGCTAATAGCATACATTCAGCAACCTAGAATTTTTTTTTAAATAAATTGCTTTTTATTTTTCCAAAATTAAATTTTTAATAAATTTGTCCCATACATCCCCACTCTCCCCTACTAAGGGTTGTGTGATCAATAAAAAATTGCCGAGTAGATTAGCTGCCAGAAGAGTTGTCACCTGATAGGAAATTGGAAAATCTTTAATTTTGGAAACCACTGTTCTGGGCATTACGATAAGATACATGCAGTATGTATATACCTAGCCGCACGTGTATTAACTTCATCGTGCCGCGTTTCAAGGTTAGGATCTCCATAGTATTATTTTGTTTGTTGCAAAAATCTTTATCATACCATATCACTGCTTAAAATAAATCTTTGACAAAACAATGAAACCGGTCCATTTTTATTTTAAAGTAAGAATCTATATATTACAGCTTTCTCACTTAATTTATCTAAGAGATATGGTTTTTCGAAAAAAACTACCAAGCACCCTAAATATTTTTTACTTTAAAATCGGAATAATAAAATTTGACTCTATCTGCAGTTGAAATTTCGATAAAACCAGTTTTAAACGTTTCGGCTTTTTTCGATATTTTTATAAAATTCTGAAATAGGTATAGGCACCGAAACTCGTAAATTTGTCATAAAAAATGTTTTACTTTATAAAAAAAGTTACATGTAAAAATGAGATCCAACTGTCGATGGCCTGAGTCGGTATGTTTATTGTATGAAACGATGTCGTCAATAAATTAAACTTTTACAAAAATTGTTAAGAAAAGTTTGAGATGTACTGCTATGATGTAAATATTTTTTATAGAAAAATCAATTATCTAGTTGGAGGGTTTCGGCGTTTATCGATATTTTTATAAAATTCTGAAATATATGCACTGAAACTCGTAAATTTGTCATAAAAAAAATATTTTTCTTTATAAAAAAAAGTTTGAGAAATCCTGGAACTTTTTCATTAAATTATATTTTAGATATTTTTCTATATACATACACATTTTTAGGGTTCTAGATTTTATGGTTTTCGAGATATATGAAAAAATTAAATAAAAATTCAAAGGTTGATTACCCCTGACTGAAAAAAAAATTCAAAATTCTGAGTACACAAATTTTGTAGGCTTAAAGTATTCAATATTTTTTGAAGTTTTAAGATGTGTGCATCAAACGAATCAAAAGTTATAAAGAGGGGACGGACACACACACACACACGTTGGAAAAGTGCCCCTCACCCCCTCCCCTCTAATTAATGATATCTTTTGAAAGTAAAATAGTATAATTTGACTCTTTTTGTAGAAATCTTTTTTTGGAAATGTCGATAAAACCAGTTTTAAACTTTTTAGGAGCCACTTAAAAATCATCCCTTTTTATATGTGCCCTTTTTCGTCCCTTTTAGTAAAAATTTGGTAAAACTGTCCAAGAAAACTACTACTCATTTCTATAGGAGAATTCATATGCCAAATCTCAAGTTCGTACCATGTCTAGTTTCCGAGATATTCGCATACTTTGAAAAACATTCAACCCTATTTTTCACCCCCTTAGGGGTGGAATTTCAAAAAATCCTTTCTTAGTGGAAGGTTTTGTATTAAAACCTACCTGATTTCCAAATTTCACTTCTCTACGATTAGCCGTTTGGGCTGTGCGTTGATGAAAATGTGTTTCATATACAAATAGAATTTAATAATCCAATCAAAGGCGTAGGTACTCCACTACACTAAAAAAATGTTGGGTAGGTACCTACCTACCTAGTTTATAACCTCAGTCATTCTCGCGAGGCGGACGCGACATAGTTTATGTAGGTACCTACCTATATTATTCAAACGGCACTGCTCACGGGGTGTGACCTTGTTACAATAAATGTTTGATGCAAATCTTTATCATGGCTTATCTTCCTTAAAAAATAATATTTATTTGTTGAAACACGAATTTTATTTTTATATTAAAATTAGAATCTATATATTAATTTAGAGCTTTCTAACTTCAGTTATCTAAGAGATATGGTTATTCAATAAAAACCACCCCCAACCCCTTCCTACCTAATTAATGTTATCTTTTGAAAACAGAATAATATAATTTGACTCTTTCTGAAGAAATCATTTTTTTGAAATTTCGATAAAACCAGTTTTAAACTTATTAGGAGGCACTTAAAAATCATCCCTTTTTATATGTGCCCTTTTTCGTCCCTTTTAGTTAAATTTTGGAAAAATTGCCGAATATGCTAACACTCATTTCTATAGAAGAATTCATATGCCAAATCTCAAGTTCGTACCATGTCTAGTTTCCGAGATATTCGCATACTTTGAAAAACATTCAACCCTATTTTTCACCCCCTTAGGGGTGGAATTTCCAAAAATCCTTTCTTAGTGGAAGGTTTTGTATTGAGACCTACCTGATTTCCAAATTTCACTTCTCTACGATTAGCCGTTTGGGCTGTGCGTTGATGAGTCAGTCAGGCACTTTCCTTTATTATTATAGATTGTTATGACTGTCCGACCTCTTGAAAATTGTAAAAATAAAAAAATAAAATAAAGAATAGTATTAAACCCGGTAAAGTAAGGAAGTAAGCAAAAATTATTTTGAAAAATATGAAGTATCTACCTAATATTATATGTACCTAATTCATTTATTTTTTCTTTCCAAAAACAGGAAACCTGTCAACACTTTTTCCTTCCTCATTCTTGATGCGTCCCTTGGGTATCACGTGGATCCCATAAAAATCTTCCAAGTCAAAATGTTTTCCCCCGTATGTTTTCTACCCAGGATTCTTTCCTGCATCCAGTAGGAAATTTCAAACACAAGTTTGCTCGGCTTCGTTTACAAAAGTTCAGCCAATTTTTGTTTATTTTCCCACATTCAATGCCTGTGTAACGCTGTCAGAAACGGATATAATAATTCGAAATCTTTCACAAATTAAGGTTAGACATAGCTTTTTTGGATTTTACTCCGTAGATTGGCCTATCTCAAACATTTTTTGTCCCTACGACTCCCTGTTGTCAGTTAGCCTTTTCATATATACGAGCTACAGCGCATGTCTCCAATCACCGGTTCCATATAGCTGTTTGTGTGCCGACCGACCCCTGAAATAATTTCCGCTCTCAATCAATCCTCCGACGATGGTGGAAAGCTGACATAGACACCGGATTTTGTCGCCTATCCAATTTGCCTTTTGTTGTGAAAAACTTTCCAGACTCATAGTTTTCTTTATAAGTATTACGTTTGCGATGATTGGTACGGGTTGTTTTACCAGTAGGTGAATAAATAGATTCACAAACCTGTTCTAGTGAGAAAGTCCATACTAACGCGTTGGAAGAACTATTCCAGTTTTATGATAATGTCGTAGTTACACTGCATATAGTTTATCTTTTTATCTACCAAGATATGTAGTTAAAAATAAAGACCCCCAAGCATGAAATATGATAACAAAATGAATAATTCGGGGTTTATTACGATAATGTCTGGTGCCGTTCCATAATAACCTACGTAGGTACATATTTCTAATGCCAATGAAATGTATTAAAACGTGTGTTTTACCTTTATGTACATTAGCACCTATAGCTGAGACATATTCTAGACGACACGGCGGCGTCGCTACGCTGTAAAGCCTCTGGGACATGCTCGTACACGGAAAAGGCTTAACGGGGAACGTTTCTCGTATTTCGCTCCTCATTATTCTTGAATGATGTAAAAAGATCGCAAGAACATCATCATTTTCTTTTGAGTCACTCTCAAAGTAGGCACTTATACGTGCCTTTGAACAATTTTTAAGTTATTCTACCGAAAATTGCTTCGTATAATTCAATGTTGTTCTTTTATCACATACAATGTGTGTTAGTTTAATCTTTTGAGCGAGTAATGAATATAAATAGCAAAAAACTTTTATCGTTTTTGTGTGTTGGTCTTTTTTTTTTTTTTGAAAGAGGGTTAAGGGACCAGGGTACCCTTTGTGTCACTGCGACCAGGATAGGAATATTGTGACTTCCCTCAATGTTACAGCTCGTTGCCCAGGCCTATGTGAGTCATGTAGCTCACAATTTGCCTAGGTGCGAGCAGTCTTACCTTCTCAGCGTTCAGTAGTGGCCCACCGAGGGTATGACTTCTTTTGTGAGCGAGTGTTTCACAGCTGCAGAGGATGTGAATTGGTGTTTCGTAGTCCTCTGAGCAGAATCTGCAGATTGGAGTGTCTGAGAGTCCTATTATGGACATATGCTTGCGCAGTCTGCAGTGTCCTGTTAAGGTCCTCGTCAGGATCCTTATTTGTTTTTTGGAAAGCTTGAGTGCTTCAAAGGTGAACTTCTGCGAGTACCCTGTGATTAGTTCCTTCGCATGTTTCATCCCTGGGTTGTTTGCCCAAATTTCGTAACTTTTGTCTTTGACCCAGTTCTTTAGGCTGGTTCTGAGAGCGTTACGTGGTAGTCCGCAGATGGTCTCTGGGCCAAATGCGGGTTTTTCTGCGCCAGCTCTGGCAAGTTAATCGGCCTTTTCATTGCCCATGACTCCACAGTGCCCGGGCACCCAGACTAGTCTCACCGTGTTTTTTGCACCAAGGTGATTCAGGGCCTGTATACATTCCATCGTTAGTTTGGATCTCACCTCTACTGACTCAAGGGCCTTAAGAGCCGCTTGACTGTCTGAGAGGATGTAGATTTTTTTATTATAATATGATCGTTGCAGGTTTATGTGAGCGCAGTCAATGATAGCACTCATTTCTGCCTGGAATACAGTGGCATATTCTCCCAGGCTGGTTGATATTTCCATCCTAGGGCGCACGCCATATACTCCAGACCCTGCTCGGTCATCTTTTTTTGGAGCCATCTGTGTACCATACAATGTCTCCATCTCGAAAGGAGTAGGGATCATTTTCTCGCCATGTCTCTCTTTCAAGTATTTCTATTTTGTAATGTTTAACAAAGCTGTATACCACATTCATGGTGTCCGAAGGCATGCCCATGATGGGGGCTTTGTAGAGGTCCCCATTTAGTCCTCTGAATACATTGGAGCGCCACCTGTCCCCGCCCCCCGCCGCCACCCGAAGCAGCGCCATGCGAGCCTCCAACTGCACATGTATGTGCAGTGGGCCCAGGCACAGCATCGCCTCCAGCGCGGCCGTGGGCGTCGAGCACATGGCGCCCGTTATGAGGAGACATGCAAGTCTCTGAACTTTGTTTAGCGTGTCAGTACACGTTTTCTGTTGGGTTTTTTTCTGCCAGGCTACACAGCCATAGGTGACAATCGGTCTTACCATGGCTGTATATAGCCATAGGGTTTGCCTCGGCTGAAGGCCCCATTTCAGTCCAGCTATTCTGCAGCTGGTACCTAAAGCTATTTTAGCTTTCTTGGCAATGTATTCCAAGTGAGAGTCCCATGTCAGTCGTTGATCCAGGATCAGGCCCAGGTACTTGACTTCCTTGGAAAAAGTTAGAGTTTTACCAAAGAAAGTTGGTGCTTTAAGCTCATCCAGCTTTCTTTTATTGGTAAAAGGGATTATTACAGTTTTATTGGCGTTCACTGAGAGACCATAGTCTTTGCACCATGTTTCCACCAATTTCAGAGCCTTTTGCATTTGACTGGATACGGTGCCTTGGAACTTTCCTACAACCGTGATAACCAAGTCGTCTGCATAGCCCTGTGTATTAAAGTAAGCATTGTTTAGCTTCCATAAAAGGCTGTCGACTACGATGGACCATTCTAGGGGTGATAAAACACCTCCTTGAGGACATCCTCTCGCTACCCGTACAGCTAACGTTTTGTCGAGTAGTGTGGTTTTGGCCACCCTATTCGACAGCATCGCTTCAATCCAATTTAGTGTTGTTTGGTCGATGCTTCTTTCATTCATGCTTTTGAGTATGACGTCCGTTGATGTATTGTCAAAGGCGCCCTCAATGTCGAGAAAGGCGCATAGGGCAATTTCTTTGTCCTCTATGGCCTTTTCCAGTCTGTCGGTTAATTCGATCAGAGCAGATTCTGTAGACTTGCCAGTTTGATAGGCATGTTGTCTAATATGTAGGGGTTTTATCTTAAGATATTTTTCCCTTATGTATTGATTTAGCACTTTCTCCATTGCTTTAAGCAAAAATGAGGTAAGGCTAATTGGTCTGGAGGATTTAGGCTGTGACTTGTCTTTGTCGCCAGCTTTGGGTATGTATGTTACCCTAACCCTGGTCCAATCTAACGGTATGTATCCCCATGCATAGCTTGCTCTGAAGATTTTGATTACTATAGGTAGGATAATTTTTCCTCCTTGCTGTAGTAGGGCGGGGAAAATGCCATCTTCCCCTTCAGATTTATATGGTTGGAAGCTGTCTATAGCCCATAGAATCTGATTGGGTCTGAAAATCTCCGACGCTCTTCTCCAATCCTGGGTTTTTTGGTGACCTGTGCCCTAAGAGCGTCAGATTCAGATATAATATTTGAGCCTGGGAAGTGCACCTGTGCCAGAAGCTCCAGGGTCTTAAATAAATATAAATAAATAAATAAATAAAGCTTTATTGTGTATCAAAAATCAACTCACACAAAACATTCAAAGATTCAAAGGGCGGACTTATCCCGAAGGATCTCTTCCAGCCAACCCAAATCTCTCATCGTTCTCGGTGAATGTCCCATCGGTTTTCCTTAGTGAGCCCAGATAGGAAGGAGGTCCTTTGGACAATATCTTATGGATCTTAGCCACATGTGAGGGACCATGTATCTCTTCGCAGGACTTCCTCCAAGACAGTCGTTTGGCTTTCCTTAATTCTCTATTATATTTCGTAAGAGATTGTTTATAAGAATCCCAGTCTCCACTAGCTTTTGCTCTGTTGAAGAGTCTTCTGGATTCTTTCCTGAGTGAGTTTAATTTTTCACTCCACCAGGGGACCTTTCGGTTTGTCTTGGTGGTTTTAAGGGGACAGTTGTCTTTGTATGCATTCAGCATTATGAGAGTTTAGATCCCCTACCGCTGATTCAATTTGTTCAATTGATCTGACGGTTTTGGTGTGTTGGTCGTTGGTCTTAATCATTGATTTATTTAAGCAGTCTAAAAAAAGTGGGTTGTAAACCAGTGTTTGATCTAAAATAAGTTCGCATAAAAATACATTTTCACTCACAAAAAACCAACTTTTATGATGGAGCAAAAATCGTTAGGAATAAATGTTTTGACAGAACATCTGTTTTTTGGATTTTTAATTAAATTTTATCAGATATCATACGTAAAAGGCACGTTATAGTCAGCCAATGAAATAAATTTAGGTGACGTGAATGCAAAATTGTGGATGGAAGAAAGGCGGTTTCTGAAACTCTCAAACAGTTGAGAACACTATTCAAAATATTTTACATGTAAAATATAATATACTAGCTTTTCCGACAGACGTTGTCCTGTAGTCCATACCAGAGGCGGCCCGTTCATATGTGCACTGCGCCCCCAGAAACAAAAATACATAATTAATCCGATTAAGTTACTAATAAAATAATAACATTTAAATATTTTTAAAACATTCATATTTCATTCGTATTCAAAGCTCAGGCGGGAACAACGTGAGAATATAATATATGTGCTCGCGCGCACACATTCTACCTCACCTAAAAATTAGGTACCGAACCGAATGTGCCCGATAATTTTGTTGACTTTGAGGCTCCTTAAGAGCGGCAATCACGTATGTGAGAATGAGAGGGAACTACCCGCGATGGCGTTGGCGCGTCGCCGGTGATCAGTTCTATACTAACTTAAATATTGTATTTTATATAATTTCTTACCCATTTTTCAAATTTTTATGTGTTGTTCTGTTATCCGGAGAGGATTAGAATCCAATAAATCAAACATTGAAAGAATCTGTTCAGCCCATCTCGAGTTACATGTGTTTGCACTAACCCGACTTTCATTTATATTAGAGATTGATTGGCGGTTTTGCCTTTATGGGACTAAATCCCCATTATAATAACAGGAAGGAAAACAGGTAGCAAAACCATGCATCCCGCCTGGATACCTTGCATTCTGATGACTGTCCAACTAGCACCCTTCAAAAAAAGGCGGAGACTGAACAAGAGTTAAGCAGTGGACGAAGTGGGCTGTTTTATCATTGAGTAACATAACCTTTTTAGGTTAGAAGGTCTTCTTTTTCTTCTCAGACTGTATCAGTGGACATAGGCATCCACCAGACTCTTCCACTTCTCCCGATCTTGCTCTTACAATGTCGCCTCATCATTGTAGCTAGAGACCGCCAGGATTTCTAGCTCTAGGCCTAGAGCACCAGCACAGGAGGCATTTTGTCCAGTTATCGTCTATTCCAGCTATACGACCGTCCATCGTTATTTTAACCCTGTCACCATTCGATTATGACACTCATAAACTTATTTTAGTATTTTGCAAGAAAAAAAGGACCTACCTATAATATGTACCTACCTACTCAAAACTACGAGGTGTTTGAACAAACTTCTTCTTCTTCCTTGCAATGCGGCAATCTACTCTCGGGAGAGTGATCCATTCAACTTAAAAACTAAAAAAAAATTCAGGTCAGTATTTCTACTTACCTACTCATAAAAGTAAAAATTTGCGAGTTGTATTAACGAGTATTTTGTAGTTCTTTCTTAAAATTTACTGTTATCCATTCTCTTTCTTCTTCTTCATGTATTTCTCCGAACGGAGGTTGACGAACTCCCCTGGCTTTGAGCAAGCCTTATTAAGCTGCATCCGCGCGGTATTCTTAACTACTGCCAAATATTTTAGAGCCAAGAGACACTTTTCCGCCCCATACTCTCTTCCCTCAATTTTTCCTTGAATCATAAGTTGGAATTACTTACCGTCTCCACTAAGAGTATCATAGTTGAAAGACTTCCTAATCAAGTCATAAGCAATTCAAAAATGGAGACTGGTTTAGGTTTGAAGAGAAAATTATCTGAAAACTATACAAGACTCATTTCATTTTTATTTCAAACTAGCTTTTCCGACAAACGTCCTATAGTCGTTACTATGAACATAATATATTGATTTTTTGTTTGTACCTAATCTTTAAAAAAATTCGTTTAAAATATGTTTGAATGTAAAAATAATATTTCTAAAGTTTGAAAGAATTTCTATCAATAATCTGCGTGCCAGTGTTTTGAGACCAGGTTTTCAGGTAAATAGAAATTGTGTTGTTATGGAATTTTCATGGATGGCGTTGGCGTCGCTAGAAATCCATTCCATACTGACTGTAATCTTATATTTTTTATAATATTTGAACTTTTTATAATTATTCTGTTATCCGGAGCGGAGAAGAATCCAATAAATCAAACATCGGAAGAATCTGTTAAGCCAATCTCGAGTTATAAGTGTTCGCACTAGCCCGACTTTCATTTATATTAGAGATATGATGGACTATCGCCAAGCATATTCTCTCTAAAACATCTTAGATCTTAAAAAATAATGTATACCTAATGTTAACGTACTAACAAAAATATCTATATCTATCTAGTCGAAAAATTCAAATTGTAAAATTCTAAAACAATGGGTGTATAATAAAATTTTTGGTGACTTTTGTTATGTTAATGTATAATAATATGAGAATAATAATTATTATGACAGTCGGGCTAAATGATATCATTAGTCGCACAATATGATAGTGCATCATAATCCACTTGAAACAAATATTGATGGGGTTGCTGGATGATTATGCATGCAAATGTGTTCAAAATGGGTGAAACACTATTTAATGACCAGACTGCAGCTATTCGATATTAATTCTACGTATTAATACGCTCACTCCATAATGACAAAATTTTATCATCGACTGAGATTAATTATTATTTTTTTTTTTTTTCGCTACCTCCAAGAAACAAAGTTTCGCTGTCGGAGGCAGCACATAATAAAATTTTACATAGTTTGGTACATGATAAAACTTAAGCCTAGTACATAGGTACCTATGAACTATTTAAACTATAAAATAACAAAGATAAAAATGAAAGAAAAAAAATAGAAACGAAAACCAAGCAAACAATAAAAAAAAACAGAAGAGAAAAAAAAGAAAAGAAAGAAAACATTGAGTCATTAATAATAAATAAGACAAAGTGGGATAGATCCAATCAACTTAAAATTAGAATATAAACAAGACACCAAAATACAAAATGAAATCACAAAACAAGATGATCCCTATGCTTGGTATGATATGACTGCAGAAGACCCATCTGAGTCCCTATAAAAGTTGCTCAATGCAGTCTTGAACTGATATAACTCCTTTATATCTTTTATGTTCCTAGGTAAAGCGTTATAGAACTGCATACCCTGGAACTCGATATTTCGCCTGCCGTAATTAGTTTTGACATTACCGATAACAAAGTTTGTAGAACCGCGAGTGTTATGCGAATGATACGTATCGCACGTTGTGAATGCTATGTTGAGCTTTATGTGTCCATTTACCATTTTATATATCAACAAACAAGCCTCAAACTTGTACATGTCAGATAGCTTCAATATATTCGTGTTCTTATATAACTCGGTCGTAGGTGTCAGTCTAGGTAAATTGTATAGTGTTTTAATGGACTTATTCTGGATTATCTGTAATTCGGCTATCAGAGTCTTGTTTGCATTTCCCCAAACAGAATTTAGATACACTAAATGTGAGTGGATAAAACTATAGTAAATTTGTTTTTTGGTTTGTTCTGGAAGGAACTTGGATATTCTATACAACGCACCTGTCATTGGAATAATTTTATTCTTCACGTTTTCTATGTGTGTTTTCCATGTTAGATTTTCATCAAGAGTAATCTATAATAATAAAGGAAAGTGCCTGACTGACTCATCAACGCACAGCCCAAACGGCTAATCGTAGAGAAGTGAAATTTGGAAATCAGGTAGGTCTCAATACAAAACCTTCCACTAAGAAAGGATTTTTGGAAATTCCACCCCTAAGGGGGTGAAAAATAGGGTTGAATGTTTTTCAAAGTATGCGAATATCTCGGAAACTAGACATGGTACGAACTTGAGATTTGGCATATGAATTCTTCTATAGAAATGAGTGTTAGCATATTCGGCAATTTTTCCAAAATTTAACTAAAAGGGACGAAAAAGGGCACATATAAAAAGGGATGATTTTTAAGTGCCTCCTAATAAGTTTAAAACTGGTTTTATCGAAATTTCAAAAAAATGATTTCTTCAGAAAGAGTCAAATTATATTATTCTGTTTTCAAAAGATAACATTAATTAGGTAGGAAGGGGTTGGGGGTGGTTTTTATTGAATAACCATATCTCTTAGATAACTGAAGTTAGAAAGCTCTAAATTAATATATAGATTCTAATTTTAATATAAAAATAAAATTCGTGTTTCAACAAATAAATATTATTTTTTAAGGAAGATAAGCCATGATAAAGATTTGCATCAAACATTTATTGTAACAAGGTCACACCCCGTGAGCAGTGCCGTTTGAATAATATAGGTAGGTACCTACATAAACTATGTCGCGTCCGCCTCGCGAGAATGACTGAGGTTATAAACTAGGTAGGTAGGTACCTACCCAACATTTTTTTAGTGTAGTGGAGTACCTACGCCTTTGATTGGATTATTAAATTCTATTTGTATATGAAACACATTTTCATCAACGCACAGCCCAAACGGCTAATCGTAGAGAAGTGAAATTTGGAAATCAGGTAGGTTTTAATACAAAACCTTCCACTAAGAAAGGATTTTTTGAAATTCCACCCCTAAGGGGGTGAAAAATAGGGTTGAATGTTTTTCAAAGTATGCGAATATCTCGGAAACTAGACATGGTACGAACTTGAGATTTGGCATATGAATTCTCCTATAGAAATGAGTAGTAGTTTTCTTGGACAGTTTTACCAAATTTTTACTAAAAGGGACGAAAAAGGGCACATATAAAAAGGGATGATTTTTAAGTGGCTCCTAAAAAGTTTAAAACTGGTTTTATCGACATTTCCAAAAAAAGATTTCTACAAAAAGAGTCAAATTATACTATTTTACTTTCAAAAGATATCATTAATTAGAGGGGAGGGGGTGAGGGGCACTTTTCCAACGTGTGTGTGTGTGTGTCCGTCCCCTCTTTATAACTTTTGATTCGTTTGATGCACACATCTTAAAACTTCAAAAAATATTGAATACTTTAAGCCTACAAAATTTGTGTACTCAGAATTTTGAATTTTTTTTTCAGTCAGGGGTAATCAACCTTTGAATTTTTATTTAATTTTTTCATATATCTCGAAAACCATAAAATCTAGAACCCTAAAAATGTGTATGTATATAGAAAAATATCTAAAATATAATTTAATGAAAAAGTTCCAGGATTTCTCAAACTTTTTTTTATAAAGAAAAATATTTTTTTTATGACAAATTTACGAGTTTCAGTGCATATATTTCAGAATTTTATAAAAATATCGATAAACGCCGAAACCCTCCAACTAGATAATTGATTTTTCTATAAAAAATATTTACATCATAGCAGTACATCTCAAACTTTTCTTAACAATTTTTGTAAAAGTTTAATTTATTGACGACATCGTTTCATACAATAAACATACCGACTCAGGCCATCGACAGTTGGATCTCATTTTTACATGTAACTTTTTTTATAAAGTAAAACATTTTTTATGACAAATTTACGAGTTTCGGTGCCTATACCTATTTCAGAATTTTATAAAAATATCGAAAAAAGCCGAAACGTTTAAAACTGGTTTTATCGAAATTTCAACTGCAGATAGAGTCAAATTTTATTATTCCGATTTTAAAGTAAAAAATATTTAGGGTGCTTGGTAGTTTTTTTCGAAAAACCATATCTCTTAGATAAATTAAGTGAGAAAGCTGTAATATATAGATTCTTACTTTAAAATAAAAATCGACCGGTTTCATTGTTTTGTCAAAGATTTATTTTAAGCAGTGATATGGTATGATAAAGATTTTTGCAACAAACAAAATAATACTATGGAGATCCTAACCTTGAAACGCGGCACGATGAAGTTAATACACGTGCGGCTAGGTATATACATACTGCATGTATCTTATCGTAATGCCCAGAACAGTGGTTTCCAAAATTAAAGATTTTCCAATTTCCTATCAGGTGACAACTCTTCTGGCAGCTAATCTACTCGGCAATTTTTTATTGATCACACAACCCTTAGTAGGGGAGAGTGGGGATGTATGGGACAAATTTATTAAAAATTTAATTTTGGAAAAATAAAAAGCAATTTATTTAAAAAAAAATTCTAGGTTGCTGAATGTATGCTATTAGCTATGACATATACTTAAAATTATACGGTTGAGCATATTTAATGAGTTATTCAAAATATTATAAAACCCTGATTTTGTCCCATTCCTCCACACAGTGTGGAGGGATGGGACACCTATATGGGAGGAATGGGACATGCAAATAAAATTGTAACTTATTTCGCTAAAACGATCAAATTTTATTTCGAATGCATAAACTTCTTGCATTCTTTTGCATTGCCATGTTTTTGAGGTGGTGGCAATACCAGTATGTACTTCATTATTTTGTAATTGAACAGCCTGGCGAATTTTTGTATAATCATTCCTTATTCAATTTATATTTTTTTATCCTTAATCTCGGCATCTACAAAAAATACATTAGATACATTTGATAAAAAATAACTAATTGTGGAAAAATATTCACATACAGGAGGTATGGGGTATGTCCGATACCTCACTCAATGAACTGTCCCAAACCTCCACCATGAACAATAAAATGGTAAATGACATAATTTAAAACAATAAGTTTTAAGTTATGTTAAAACAATGCGTTAATATGACGAATAATTATCGCAGGTTTGGGAATAAAACATAGAAATAATCTTACCTTTGGTTTACTTTCCCCCAAAAGGATGGGTTGTAATAGGTATAATATTACTTTTTATGTCGAAAAATGATAATCAAGAATTATTTTTTCCACACGCACAAAACACCAACCGTCAATGATTTTTTACTAAACGTACCCCTATATACATCTTTTGACAAGTATATGAATATATAACTGCGCCAAATATGAATAATACGAGTACTGTCCCATACCTCCTGCATCCCATACCTCCACACTCTCCCCTACTAAATTATTCGTCACTCGATTAAAACACTCAACCAACGTAAACTACGCTACTGTGAACTAGGCTTAAGTACCTTACTGTATTAATTGATCACCAGTATTTCTTTATCCTCATGTACCTACATACGTACCTCGGTGTTATTTTTATAGCAATAGGAGCACGCCTCATGGCCTTGAAAGCCAACAAGGACACTGTTCTGTTGTGTAATCGGGAGTTGGCTGGGTAGGTAGGTACCTACCTACTTATGACGTCATTAAATTATTTTTATGAATAGGTACGACTTTTTCCCAAACTGTAGGTAATTTACAGAAGGCTGTTATTGGTGTGCTATAAGTTTGCCTATATTGATGGTACCTACATTGAATAAAAAAGAATAAAATATGCACATGATTTTCCAAAAAGGCCCCACTCTTCCTTGGTGATGTTTCGTGATTGTTTTCTTTTAACGAACTCCACCGTTTACGCCGTTTTAGAAATTTTCATACAAAATGAAGCGAATTCTCGGGCACGTTCAAATGTTAACTCGCAGTACTGTAGTAATATTTCATAGGCGAGGTATATTTTCTCGCCTATTTGTTCCCACCTGGGATACGAATAAAATAAAATATGGATGTTGTTTCCGAAATATTTTAATGATGGTTTTAATTTATTAGTTTAAATAAGACGAATTAATAATGTATTTTTAGCAGGGAGCACAGTGCACATTATGCATGTGAATGTAGGTGTCAGCGTTCCCCCAGTTTAGGAAGAGAAACCAAAAAGCACGTGAGCGAAGCCACGGGTAACTAGCTAGTATATATATAAATCAATAACATAGAAACATATTATTATGGACCAGCGAAGACCCCAACATTACCCATAATATATAAAATAGATACATCAAATTATAAATACATAACATCAAAATAATAAAAAATTTAAAAGGCAAATAAGAGAAAAATATAACATTAAAATACTTTGCTTTATTAATGTCCTCTGAGAGTTGCTGAAATAACTCATCTATTCAGGCGGCATCAAATTTAATTGAAATCCAGCTGCAATAATATATCCGGTTTAAATTTCATCTCAACTACTGACTCGTAGCTAAGCAAATAATCGGTAAGTTTGAACAATGTGTTTATTGGACATCACATCGTTGATAATTTGATTGCACATTGTAAACACAAAGAGTCAAAGTACAGCGAAATCGTTTCCATTTATTAATTACTGCATCACTGCCCAATGAATAATTAGCTAGGTATTGCTTTAAAAAAAAAAATACTTTACGAATTTTTTTATGGACTGAATTGTATCCGCTATCGTTCTTCTGTATCAGTAAAATATCAGTAAAATATTAAAATATTTTACTGATATTTTTCAAACAGTCCTTCATAAAAATCATGTAGAAGATAATATTTTTTCCTATATGTAGGTCGGAAGCTCATGAAAAAATGGACTATATAATGTATTATATTATAATTATAAATGTAGGTTGTTGAAGATTTATTTACACGAGAAACTTCGTATTTTTGCGTTGATGTTACAATTTAAGAAAAAAAAATATTTACTAAATAAAAGCCACATTTGGATTCACGGTGTTCTAAAAGGTCCTTCACAGCCAGGGAAGTCCTCCGAAAGGCGTGAGAAAGAGAGACAGAGAGAGAGAGTCTATGTTCGAAGTTCTAAAAATAATTGAGGCTTGCACAAATTTGTAAAATGAAACGCAAAAACGGTTTTTCGAAAAGATAATGCTTCTGTAATGCCACCGATAAATGTCATTTGCTTCTGAAAAGAGAGTTTGAGTTTTGTAAAACACATATTATGTAATAAATGCTGTAGCGAGATATCCTATAGTAGGAACATTAGTTAGAGCGAATATATAATGACGACCGCAAGGGTGCGAGTGAGATAGATATATCGCTTGCTTCGTCACGTCGGTAAAGAAAAAATCAGCGAACAGGATTTGGCCGGCACGTAGAAGGTTAGGTGGTGCGACGGACAGTGTGTGAGTGAATTGCTCGACATGTCTCAGACACGAAAGTAATTAATAAAATTTTAACTATAAAATGTAATCCATACATATTGAAGGATAATGTAAAGTTTATTCAGTTAAAAGGTCATTTAATATTAGTGCAAAGCCTAAGATGGAATCCGCAACGAAATAAGGTACGTTTTCTTTCGATAAAGTTGATTTCAAATTTACAAATTGTAACATTAGTAGACAAAATTAAAATAGACAAGTCAAGATTAAATATTAAGTATATCTGAATGATAATTTTCAGATATGCGGTTCTAGTCTCGGGGTAGAATACAGGGTATAATTCCTTTTCTGGATAAATAATTTTCGGATGACAGAGGTGGATAAAGTATTTAGTTGAAAGTGAGGAACTATCAAATTACGGCGAATATTCAAAACTCCGTCGAGTCTTGTATGCCTAAGTATTTGGATGGGGAAGAGAGAAGCTCCAGGGTTGTAAACTTCACATATATAATCAAAGACGGATTATCTTCGTACTTACTCCATACGCGTTGAACAGTTGACCTGTGGGTAGGTCAGTTCAAGGGTGAACCAAAAGATTTCAAGGCGAATTCTTGGGAACCAGTTGGAGAGGAGGAAAGTTCAGAGGTTCAGGTCGTGTCCCTCAAATTTAGGAATGAAACACAGCTGAGTAATCTTTTCTTAACTTTTTTTTATTTAATATAGATCATGGTATGCTCATATTCAAATCGGTAGTTGAAATATTCTTATAGAATTTAGTAATTAAAAAATGGCCTTTATGTAAGATTATAAAAGAAGTTGAGGGAAAGAAAGATGTAATAAGTCGAAGCATTGACAATATTTTACTATATTTTTGGAAATCATATAATAAGATAACCTGCAACCATTTGCAGAAAGATTTTGTAAAGACTTAATTAATTTTAGTTATTTGAATTCATGTAGTTTACAATGCTTATTGATTGAACGAATAAATTCAGTTTTTATGTGAAACCCATGTTATTTATAATTATAGAATACCTAACACTTTTCAGGACATAATCATGATCGTTACAGCTCACCCCCTGTAGAGTCTCAAAGTCCGTGGCATAATATTGTATGAGAGTAATAGATAACGGTTCCTGTCGTTTTTGATGCTAAGAAGAGAGGCAGAGCTTCCTTGCTTAAGAGAGAGCAAGGGAGGGTCGAGCCCTCTTAATAAAGTAACACTCAACGTTACAAAATGGCGTCCAACGTTTGAGGCATCAGAAACGACACAAAATCGAATTATCCAACTTTTTCCTTTTGTTCTAATTTGATTAATTCATTGGGGTAGCGACTTGTACATGTCTTGGAAAGTGTTGGTGCGAAAAGTGACGGACAAATCCTCATTTAATTTTAAGCTAGTTGTAAGTCTTTTAATCAGTTTTACTTTTATATGTAAAAGAAACAGTAGTTGGGTCATTTAATTTTTTTTTGAAACAAAAATTTGTTACAAATTTTTTAAACATTTGTGTGGGTAAAAATTTTTCTGCTGAAATTTACAAGTACACTTGTACAGTGGGTAGAGAATTTTTCTGCTGAAATTTTATAGGTGTGGGTATGAATAATTTTTTTTTTTAAAGAAGTTATGGAGGCAACAAAATAGTAATGTGTTAATACATGAAAATAATTTTTTTGATGGATCAAATGCTGATCGCAATTTTTTTTGAAGAATAAAATAAAAAAAAAAAACCCAATTTACGAAAGTTTATATGAAACCCAATATTTAAGACATCTATATGGAATATAATCTAATGTACTCGATTATTACTATGTTTTAGATCCATGTTATTGATGAAGTCATTAAGGTTTTGGCTGGAATTCTTTCACTGTGAATGCTGTTTAAATTCCTGAGACCACACAGATGTGCGAACAAAAATTTCTAAACGCTAATTAAAATGACCAAATATGTATACACGGAGATATTGTTTTACACTTTCAAGAAGAAAAACAAAACCGCAAGTTGATGTTTGAATTAATTTTTTTATTTTTTCTAACAATTGAATAACAATTCTGAATATGTTACTGAAGTTTAGTGGACTCTCTTTTTTTTTCTACTTCTACTGCTCGTGTTGAGAAAGGTGTGTGAGAAAGAACTAGTGGTCTGAAAGAAGCGTTTGCAAATTTAGATTTTATATAGAAAAAATTTTTAGAATGAGGTATGGTATAAATTGAAGAGTGTCTCCATTTTTACCTTTGTGTTGCTTTGAAGGGGGGTCTATCGAATAGACATAGCTGAGTATGTTGAACATAGCGAGGTGGTAGTGGTAAATTTTTGAATAGGAAGCAGCGACTCTTCAGTTAAAAGAGTGAAGTCGTCAAATACGAATAGGTAGTCGTGTACGCGTGGCCTTAGCGAGATAAGTACACAGCGCACCTTTTTATGAATTCGTTTCTTATTGATTGCAAGTTTGTAGTCAAGAGGTTATGTATCGGGTTTGTTTACATCTCGTAATGTGCAAGAAGTAATTTTAATAGATCGCTCGTGCTGAGTCAGAAACTTGTTTTTTTTTTATATTGAAAAGAATATTGCGCAGGCGCGAGAAATCTTTAGCAAGGTCTATCGAGCTTGTAATGTTTTAGATTGGGAGCGCAGGAATTTACAATTTTTTGATTAAGTGCCTTGTAATGATTTTAGTTGTAGAGAGTTAATTTTTTTCCTTGTACAAAATATTTATTAAAGTAAATAGTGACTTTCCTAGTTATCTATAGATAAGGTAAATAAATACCTAAATTAGTAGAGTGAAGATTGACGTTAGCTACATTGATGATACACTTAAATATCATTTGATAAATCTCTTTAGCAATTCTTTTAAGTTTTTTTTTTTATTCGGCTTTTGAAGACGAAAATTTTTATTTTTATAATTAGGAAGAGACAAAGAAGAAAATTTTTATTTTCAGCTTTGGTTAAAATTTACTTCGGTTTACTCAGGCTTGGAAATAGATTTAGTTTAGTATTTTATAATTTTCTTTTCTGGTGAAACATCAGCCAAAATGGACAAAGATCCCTTAATTAAACTTAGCGTACCTAAAGATGATGTGGAGTTAGCATCAACATTATCGGACGGCGACGGTATAAAGTATCAAAATATAGATTCGGAGCTACCGGAAACGGTGAATGTGAAACAGCATACAAGGAAATCGCCTTCATTTAAGAAAAAGGATATTAAACCGTTATTAACGAACCAGGAGAGTCAAGTTATATCAAGCGGCGTGAGTCGAACAAAAGATGTAGATCCGAGGAAATGGAATATAACTTTTTCGGGAAATACCGATCCGCGCGATTTTTTGACGCGTGTAGAAGAATTAGCGTCAGTATATAATGTACATTTGGACTCTTTAGTTAGGTACATGCCCATTTTTCTATCAGGTTTTCCTTTAGTTTGGTTTAGAGCAACAGAAATTGAGAGGCAATGGGGAGACTTTAAGGGAAAATTTTTGATACAATTCGAAGGCACTAATAGGCAAAGAGAATTAAAATTAGAAATTATGTCAGCAAGGCAGAGTAATGGTACATCTGCAAGCGAATTTATTCTAGAACTGGTCGCGAAGAATAAGTTACTCGATTTTCCGATTGACGGTGAAGAATTCATAGAAATTATTAAGCAGGGTCTGTCTGAAAAATACGCAGGTTTATTGGCAACGACTAACGTAACTAATACGCGGGAATTAATGAGCGTGTGTGCGAAATATGACTCATATGTCAACAAGAAGTCTACCAGATATAACTCGGGATCCGGGAAAATTATGGAACTGTCAAATGACAATGTTACGTGTAGCCAAGTAGATCAACATTGTAGTTCCAGTCGAACTACCGAACGGGCGAGAAACATCTGTGTAGTGGGGGATTCTAAGGGAAAGAATGAGTTTCGTTACAGTAATCGTCAGCCGAATTCAAATTTCACGAGCAAAAATAGCTCACGCAACGAACACTTAACAAATAACTTCGTGAAGCGTAACGGTAATATACGGTGTTTCTATTGCAATAAAACAGGGCATAAACAGGTAGATTGTTATAGCCGCCTCAATTCGACAAAACTGAAGGGGAACGCAAATTTTACTAATTCCGAACGCGAAATGAAAGGTAGGAAGGATTCCCAAACCGATCGAGAGAAGGAACGTATGGTTGAATAACTGGACAGTCTTAGACTGTAAAAATGTAAAAAAAAAAAAAAATAAAATTATTAGGTAAAATATAAATATTTAAAATAAGTTATAGGGTATAAGCTGTGGACTTAAGATGGCGAACTGGAATTTATATAGGTGAAATAGAAGTGAGTGGTCGGTAAGTTCTCGAATATATGTAACCCAAGGGGGTGCATGGAGAAAGATTAGACCGCGAGGCAATTATTGATAAGTAATGACGCAGCGGGCGTCATGGGTCAATGCAACATATGAGGCCGAGTTGTTTTGTAGGTTTGGGACAGGTCAAGCTGTGTGAAGAAGGTTACAGAGAAATAGTCGTGCGTTACACTTTGAGCGGAGTCTCGTTGAGGCAAGATAGATTATTACTTAGACATCACCAGAAAGCAAGGGGATAGACTAGGTTGGTACGGACTAGGTTGAGGATAAGTCAAATGAGAAATTATGTTTCGACGTGATGGTATGTGAAGAGATGTATAAGGTAATGGAAGAAAATGCGTGGCCCGGGGATGAATGTGGAATTAGAATGAAAGAGGAAATAAAAGTTTGAAGGAAGAGTGTTGAACATATTGAAAATTTGTATGAATCCAAAACTGAGGCTGTCTAATGTGTCTGACTTTGTAAAAGGTAAAGGTTGCCTAGTGAAATGTCTAGTATGAAAATATACACAGCGCAGCGGGCGTGTGTTACGTAGCATATGGTGATAGTATTAATCGAGAGGTAAGAGCGAAAAGTGGAAAGAGGGTGAGTCTACTTATGATAAGAGAAAAATCGGTGTAAAATTTTCACCTGAAGGTTTCGCACATACTGTGGCCGACGGAATACAGTATGAGTAGTGAAGATTTAAAGTCATAGTATTAAAAATTTATTAGTTTAAAAAAGGAACATATGTATAATTTTAAGCTATTTGTGTAAATTAAAAATTTTAAATTTAGAGATTTCAGAGTCAATGCTTTTGTATCTATTAAATGAATGAGCCATGGGTTATACCTTGTCTCATGTAAGAGCGAGTTATAACTATCATTGTTCGTGTAGAAAAAGATAAGAAAAATTTTTTGACTCTTGATGACCTGTCGCCATTTAAGTCTATAGACTTAACGTGCCATGTAAATACTCAGTACACTAGGATAAGGTCATAATGATAAGACAAGTGTAATATAGTAGTTAAATTATAATTTATAGAGTAACCAAGGAATACTCTAACTGAGTATAGAGAGCGATTTTGGGTGACCGAGGCAATTAAGAGGTTAAAGTTAATAAAAATGCCTCAGGTATGCGAAGGAAGTTGTTTTTTCCATAGAACACAAAGCTTTTGTTATTTCTCGCATACTTAAGTTATTATATTCTAAACAAACAAAAATTCTATGGTGGCGCCTGGGTTACGTTTCATTATAATGAAACTAAAATGTACGAATAAGAACGTACGTGTAAATTTGAGCTGTTGAGTTAGTCGAAAGGACACCCAAAGTCAATCTCGAAATTGAAATTTAGATATATACTGTATCATGTTATTATTATTGAATTTTTCTTACAAAACCTTTGTTAAATTTTCAAAGGAAAATTAATGTTTTTATTATGAAATTCATAGTAAAGGATGGTCCGCTATTAGGGTGTGTTGGTTATGAGTAATTTCTTGTTTTAAATATAAAATTTTCTAGATGATAAGTTAGGTGTATTTGTTTATTGAGCGTACCATGAGACAATAAGTTCATTTAACTTTCTTTCTTTTCTTTTATGGAGATGAAAAATGGAAGCAAGGGACAAGTAGTCGATTCGGCTATTCGGAGGGAGACGGTTAGAGGGAAATATTTTGTGTATACTCAAATACACAAAAATTTTATTGGGAAGAGGGGTATTGTAGCGAGATATCCTATAGTAGGAACATTAGTTAGAGCGAATATATAATGACGACCGCAAGGGTGCGAGTGAGATAGATATATCGCTTGCTTCGTCACGTCGGTAAAGAAAAAATCAGCGAACAGGATTTGGCCGGCACGTAGAAGGTTAGGTGGTGCGACGGACAGTGTGTGAGTGAATTGCTCGACATGTCTCAGACACGAAAGTAATTAATAAAATTTTAACTATAAAATGTAATCCATACATATTGAAGGATAATGTAAAGTTTATTCAGTTAAAAGGTCATTTAATATTAGTGCAAAGCCTAAGATGGAATCCGCAACGAAATAAGGTACGTTTTCTTTCGATAAAGTTGATTTCAAATTTACAAATTGTAACATTAGTAGACAAAATTAAAATAGACAAGTCAAGATTAAATATTAAGTATATCTGAATGATAATTTTCAGATATGCGGTTCTAGTCTCGGGGTAGAATACAGGGTATAATTCCTTTTCTGGATAAATAATTTTCGGATGACAGAGGTGGATAAAGTATTTAGTTGAAAGTGAGGAACTATCAAATTACGGCGAATATTCAAAACTCCGTCGAGTCTTGTATGCCTAAGTATTTGGATGGGGAAGAGAGAAGCTCCAGGGTTGTAAACTTCACATATATAATCAAAGACGGATTATCTTCGTACTTACTCCATACGCGTTGAACAGTTGACCTGTGGGTAGGTCAGTTCAAGGGTGAACCAAAAGATTTCAAGGCGAATTCTTGGGAACCAGTTGGAGAGGAGGAAAGTTCAGAGGTTCAGGTCGTGTCCCTCAAATTTAGGAATGAAACACAGCTGAGTAATCTTTTCTTAACTTTTTTTTATTTAATATAGATCATGGTATGCTCATATTCAAATCGGTAGTTGAAATATTCTTATAGAATTTAGTAATTAAAAAATGGCCTTTATGTAAGATTATAAAAGAAGTTGAGGGAAAGAAAGATGTAATAAGTCGAAGCATTGACAATATTTTACTATATTTTTGGAAATCATATAATAAGATAACCTGCAACCATTTGCAGAAAGATTTTGTAAAGACTTAATTAATTTTAGTTATTTGAATTCATGTAGTTTACAATGCTTATTGATTGAACGAATAAATTCAGTTTTTATGTGAAACCCATGTTATTTATAATTATAGAATACCTAACACTTTTCAGGACATAATCATGATCGTTACAGCTCACCCCCTGTAGAGTCTCAAAGTCCGTGGCATAATATTGTATGAGAGTAATAGATAACGGTTCCTGTCGTTTTTGATGCTAAGAAGAGAGGCAGAGCTTCCTTGCTTAAGAGAGAGCAAGGGAGGGTCGAGCCCTCTTAATAAAGTAACACTCAACGTTACAATGCTTTGTTTTATTTGTGCGCCAAAAATGAAAATATTATGGCAAACAATATCAGACAGAGGTCTTATTTAATTAATCATTCAAGTTGTGTGTATCCTACTTAACGTGTTGAAATCCTCTAGGAAACAGATCAAAGCTAACTACTTTGAAAATGCCCTTTACTGAAACGCGATCAGAATTCTATTTAATTAATAAATTTCAAACTCCTCAAAATCTCCGGCGAACCAATCAATTTATAACAATATCTAATAATAATTGATCTTGACAATAGCTTATTAATAAGATAAAGGACATATATCGGATTATGAATGGAGTTACAAGGAGGATAAGAGGATTGGATACCTATAACAACACTACTGTTATGGAATATATGTAACAACTAATGACTCTAAAAATTCATTACCAATGTTCGATTTTTGGATGGAACAAACCACTACGGGCTTACGACCGTCTTCTACTGTTATTTCGAAGGCTGGCTTAGTGTGATCACTTTACGTTAACAACGTTCGCCATTAGGTGGCAATGTTTAAGTCTTCGAAACTCTAATCATGAGAAATCTCAACATGTCGAAAAATTTCTGTATACAACAAGTAGATATTTATAATAATCAATGAAATATAGAGATAAAAATTGTAAATTATTGAGAACAAGAGAGCAACCAAATTTAAAGACTGCGACTGCTGTCATGTATTTGGCGCCAGGATATGACCATATCCGTTTTTGTAAATGTCTCATCTTTATTGCCTATTGTTATGTACCTATTTGATGTTCACACACACTTCGATTTATTTGACATTGACATATATTCATATTATTCTTTTGTTTATCTAATGTGATCAAATTGAGAATAGATTAATATTGTTTGTCTTTAACAATATAAGAAAAAGCTTTGTACATATCAACATTTCAAATTCAGCGTATCCAATATCCATGTCATTGTTTTTGAAAGAAAATTTTGAAAAAGCGCTCGCTCAGTCTTTGACAATGGAACCATAATTATGTTCAAACTTATAATTAAAATGAGTGATGGTCGAATTTCGAGCACTGTTCGACCACTAGTATAGGTAAATAAAATGATCAAATAAGAGGCAAATTTTAAATTGCAAACATCAAAAGTATCATATCTTTTTTATAAGGTATTTTGCATTCCGCAGAATATTTCACAATGACTGCGACATTATTAGAAAAACAACATCAACTATTCAAGGAATAGTAGTAATCTATTGATTCGAGGTCACAGACATTGTTATGAGCTCGTACAAGTTTGAATAACCTGTGTGTTTATACTGTTTATATTGAGTGGAGCTTAATAATTCGGCTACCATAGAAACTAAATTATTACAGCTAAATTGTAATTTGTAATCGGATCAATTCAGTTATTCTTAGAACCAATATTATTATAATTGGAAGATGTTCAATGAGAAATTGCGTCAATATTATATCGGAATAGAGGATAATAATATCATTAGAATAATTAAGCCACTGGTTACAATAAACACCATGAAAAAGGTTACCAAAGAGATTAGAAAATTCGAAAGATTTCTTAGACTCAGACTTTCCCACCATGAAATCCGTGAATATAAAGTGATGTCAGCGAACACTTATAACTCGAGATTGGCTGAACAGATTCTTCTGATGTGTGATTTATTGGATTCTTCTCCGCTCCGGATAACATAATAACTAGTAAAAAGATGAAAAATGGATAATGATAATAAAAAAAATTGAACCGATTTCCTGGGACACCTTATGATGGTAGTTCCCTCTCATTCTTGCAAACGTAATTGCCGCTCTTTCAGTAGCCCATCCCACTAACCTACTCCTATTTCATACAAAGACAGCATCGGGCACATAGAGGTAGAATGTCTGCGCGCGCATATTATATTCTCGCGTTGTTCCCGCCGAGTTTTGAATACGAATGAAATATGGATGTTTTGGAAATATTTTTTTTTTCTTTTTACCCATCACGCCGTTTCCCGAAGGGGGTAGGCAGAGAGTACGGACTTCCATTCCTTCCTATCCATACAAACCTCTTTCGCTTCCTCCAAACGCGCATTACATTCCGCATACATGCTCTTCTATTCCTTTTGCTCCTGACTTGGCCCTCCTCTAAGACGGCACCGATTTGATCGGACCATGTCATTCAAGGTCGGCCTCGTCTGCGTGCACCCATTCTTTCAGATTTATATATCCTTTTAGTCATTCTATCTTCGTTCATTCTCTCTACATGCCCAAACCACCTCAATTGATTCACTTTCATTCTAGTCACAATGCTAACATCCACTCCACATTTCTTTCTGATTTTATAATTGCTCACCTTATCAATCAGTCTCTTTCCGCATATCCTACGCAGTGATCTTATTTCTACACCATTTATTCCAACTTCCAGATTTTTCGTCCATGTCCAAGTTTCACTCCCATACATCATGGATGGAATCAGGATTGCATTGTGCATCAATTGATTAACTTAATCGAATTAATTATGTATTTATTTACGGGGGCGCAGTGCACATTATGCACATATGAACTGGCCGCCTTGGGTTAGAACCACAGGACAACGTCTGTCGGGAACGCTAGTAAGATTATATACCTAAGCGATACACTATTTTTTATTAAATTCAAAATTATTTATTGCAGTGAGGCTTTTTCCTGAAGGTGAGAGGTCTGTCCATCTCAAAACTGGTTGTGCACAATTTTTTACTCATATAATAATAGCGTGTTCAATAAAGTGATATTATGTAAACTTTGTTGTGTGTGCTAAATGTCTTTTATGATCAAACGAACATAGAACGCGGGATCAGTTTAACATCACATTACCAATGCTGGAAAAATTAGTGTTGGTGATCCTTGATAAATTATTGTTGAAGTAGAGCCGTCCTTTGAAAGCAATGCAAAATAAACTGCTCTTCGAAACACCTTTAGGTCTTTTAATAAGGCTTATTTATCAAAAACTTTGTAAAATGGACCACATTTTTATACCTTTTTGGAATACTTATTAATTGGGGAAGTTTTCCCCTGTGGTTTTAACGCCAAGCGTATTATTCTTGTGATTTTAAAACGTCTTATTACTTAAGTTTTTGAATCTTTCTTTTTGATTTTTTACTTCAACTATTCTTTCATTTATCAGCTTTGAGAAAAAAATTTTTTTAGTTTCCAAATAATGACCACTGGAGAAATACGAACAGCATTTTTTTAAATAAGCTCTAGTTTAACCCCTTTCAAGAAACAACTCGAATTAACGATCACCCTGTATAGAAATAAATGGATTTAAATTCAACATGCAAGTTGTTAAATTTATTTAACGGATAGACAGTTTAAAAACTGTAGGTATATACTTCTACACTAGTTTGTTCGATGTAAAAAGTGTCTTCGTATTTGAGAAGGCTTACAGGAAGTAAAAGAAGAAGGGAAGGGAAATAAAGATATCAACAATGTTCTAACAGGAAGATAAAAGTAAGTTTGTAGTTTATGCTGTTTACCTGAGAAAAAATCCTTAATGGGAATATCTTGTTTTTTTTTTCGAGTTATTTGAGGATAGAAATATTGTCACTAATGGAAACGACCGACACATTCGAATAATTTATTGCCTCCGCAAAAGAGAGTTATCATTTTGAAATAGAGAGAAAAGAAAGAAAAAACATTATCAAGTGATCCTTGTTTGTAAACAGACAAGAAAAATTATTATCAACGGGCCAGGGTGGCTAGTTCAGTTAAAAATGCTTACTGAATTGTTGGAATCCTTTTAAACCACAGGTCTATTTCAAAGAGACGGAATGCGATATTGGTTTTATCAAATCTTTGTTTTTATTCCACTTGGAATTTGAGAAACCATATTCAGAGATTACACATTTATGTATCTTCATGAGAACTGAAGCGTCTCTGAAAAAAATGGATGTCTTCCACTTAACTGTTAAACTTATTAATCTGCCATCCTTAGCGATATGACTATGATTATAGATGCCACATCGCTTCCAAGTTCTCCCGCTCCCCAAAATTGTATTCCAAAAATGACGAAAATTCCAAGAGCAAACAGACAAACCGATGGCCGTCGAAGAGTTGAAGAGAGAGTTGGACGTCAACTAATTGGAAAAAAACAATATTTTACCATTAAAAACAGTTGGCTTACTCTCGACACTCGATTCGATCGAACCCAATTCCAATTTCAATTACAATCTCGATTCCAGTTTCAAAACCGTACCTACTCTTGAACCAAATTCCGTGTGATTGGAATCGGATTTGAGATTGGCGTTCCAAGCCGTGAAAACGTTTTCGTTTCAAGTTTGTTATTGCAATATGAAAAATATTTTCGCTGTAAATTAGGAATTGATAATTGTTGTTTTGTCGCGTTATTCTCAAAGAAAATGTAAGGAAGTAAACCTGACATCCGTGAGTGGTATACTTTTTTTAAACATAAGATAAGTTGAATTTGATTTACTTATAACAAACTGTCCTCGAAACACTCGTTTTTATTTCAAATATACATTTTGACGTTTCTGTATTAGAGTGTTGCGTTGTTTGTTTACTTATATTTTATTATAATTATTAAAAATGCTAGCATTATTAATCGTAAATATTTTTTTTAATTTGTTGAAAGAATGAGAGCGTCTCACATTAATACAGCAATAATTAGCGTTTAAAGAAGCTGCAGAAAAATTGGGGCCGTGCGGCCGTGTGTCGAATTTTAATCGCAACTATTGCTGCCATTCGTTCAGGGTCTGCTGAAGCGGCAGCAGCCTCGAGGGAAATTGCAAAGGCAATATGCAACAGAAAATCTAGCAGAAAATATTTTTAATAGTTTTTTTTTATTTTGTATATTGTATTTTTTATAATTTAATTAAATTATCTAGTGTAAATCATCTACATAATATTTTAGTCCGTTTATATATATATATTTTTGTAACAGCATCAATCATAGAAAACAAACGTAAAGGTCAGATATTAATATGCGAAAAGCCGTGCAAAATTCCAGAGAGCGTTCTTAAATACTCTTTGATAAATTAACATTAATATATTTAGAGCTATTTAAAAAACTTTATTTTTTTAAGATCTTCATACAAATTTTTCACAAAAGACAGTAAGCCATCTTTTGGAAACAAAATTACTCATGTAAACGTAGAATGGAATCTTGGTATTACTGTATGAAAATGTAATAAAATAATTGGAGATTGATTTGTTATACATATAAATGTTATTCAAATCTTATTATTCTCAATAAATAAAGATTTAATGCAAAATTTTGTAAAAATCATTCCTCCATTTTGAAATTGACATATTTTAGAAAATTTATGGCCATACTTTTTACAAAGCGTCGTAGCCACTGTAATAGATAAGTAATTATGTAGGTGCCTGATAAAATAATATTCTAATGTAGATAGGTATTAAATAATTTAAAAATAATTGTTGAATCATTTTATATTTCTGAAATATAAATAAAGTTTAAATCTTAAATTCATCGTTGAAAAATATTAAATTTAAAATCATCGTTGAAATTGGTATGAACATTCCATAAACAAACTGGTCGGTAAAACAGTAGCCGATAAATTAGATCATAACGTACAGTGAAATTGACAGAATTGTTGAGAGAAAGAAATAAAATTGACAATAATTGAGAATCTTTAAATGGCTTCAGGATTTTAATCAGTTTAATAAAACGTTTGTTTTATCCACATAATAATTTAGAAATATAATATTTGTATTGAAATTAATCACACTCAACAGCGGTATTACATTGTGTCTAAATTAGTATGTAAATAAACTCAAAACCACATTAGCTTATTGATTTTATCCTGCATATTATAAAAGTATTGTTAAAAATTTGGACTCATGGTCCTATTGTTGGTGTGAAAATTATTTTGAAAAAATATTCATAGGGTGTCATATACTTAACTTTAAACCAATCGTGTTAAAAGAAGTATTCTTCAAAGACAGCGGCCAGTAAGAGGTTTGATTGGAAGCCTTACTTGACGACCCTCCAAGGTTTGTGACAAATCATTCATCCTAGAATAAATACAATATTATTATGATACGACATATAATATCATTTCATCTTCCACATAATTTTTGTTATGTAATATTGTGTACATTAATTAAAGTTATTGTAGGTATATAATACACCTATAAGTAGCCAAAATCAACACTCTTTTTATTACAGGTATTTTTTAAAAGTATTTAAATGAATAAAATCACAATGAAATCAATAACAATTAAGAAATCAAATTAAAAACATACAGTCATGGTTACATTAGATGCAAGGTAAATGCCAAATCATATTTTTATCTACATAATTCACAACAAAATATTTTATGTGCAGTTTCATTAATTTAATATTATAAAGTAGGTACCTACTTAGAAAAAAATAAACAGCAGCAATAATATTCCTATATTATAATTTATTCAATCTTATTCAAATTTCGAACAAAAATTTAATTTACTTTTTGTTTTGTTTACATCGCCTATGTGTCAAAATTATTGACAACCGTGAATCCATAGACTATGATTAAAATGAAATATTGTGAAAGATAATGATTTTTTAAATGTGTATTTTGTGTGAATAATATATTCTTAAAATTAATAAAAAATACTTACCTCAAATTACTTACGATACACACCTACGTATTTTTTACAAAACTTTTTTTATTATCCAGCCGAATTGCTCGAAAACGAAGCGCTAAAAAAGAAATATTTTGTTGCGTTGTCTATGCCCTATGGATTCATTGTCATTGACACTTCTTATTTTGTTGTCAAAAAACTAATTAAATAATACAAACGAATGAGATGTAAAAAACTTTCTATTTTTCTGGTTATTTTTTAATTATAAATAACAAACAGGAATATTAATGGACAATCTACTGGTAAGCATATTTATTTGTTTCAAAACAATAGGATATTAATAATTAGTTGACATTATGGTTATAATGTCATTGACAAATTTTTGTGTAACTATATTTTTTACAGGCTCGGCAGCATTTTCAACAATAACAACTAACCGGTGAATATCTAAAACGTAAAAACACATATTTCAAGAGAAGATCAACCAAAATCGGTATGTAACGTAGTATCTTATCATTATTTAATTCTATTAATTTTGTGTGTATAACTGTTATGTTACAGATTAAATTTTGAGTTCCTAAAAATTTACCAGTTCAATGAGGAGGAAAAATATTCAATGTTTCCAAGTTTGAAATGTAAAAATACAACTATTAAGTCATAATCAGTAATAATGAACTGGCTGTCATAAGGATAAGATATGCTGTGACAATACATAAAAACTTAACATAACAAAGACATCACGGAATCAACATACAGAGGGCGAGTTTCTATCAACTAACCCCGTTTTTTCATTTGTATAGGATTTTTTTTTCTATTTTTTATCTGTTAGATCTTACAATGACATATTGTCAAATGACTGAAATGAAATAAACAAAATTGTTTTATTCATAACCAGAAATATACTAAATGAAATAACATATTATGTTTTTCTTTTTATCAAACATAATAATATATTCTTTCAAAAACCACTAAAATTTAAAAATGATGCCTACAGCAAAAAGAAATTATGAGAATTCGTGGAGTTTTGTAAGTATTTTTACACAAGATATTTATGTTAATGTTAAAATAACTATCAAATAATGTGACATTTTAACTCAATTTACTTTATTATTATTAAAAAGATATTCTGTAAATTTGAGATGCAAGAAGATGACATGATGGTCTTATTAGCAAGTCAATTTCATATAAAATGTCCCACAATGTGCTTTATTCCATTTTTAAATGGAACATCAGTAATGAATTGTTAGAGTTATTAGTTGTTACAAATTAATCATGCTTCGACGTATAAGAATATCTTCTTCGTGTGGTTCTCCTAACTGAAGTTGGTGACCATCACTGCAAACTCTTCATGATTTTGAGACAGCCTTTTCTCGGAAGACTCTCTTCTGCTCAAAACCACTTTTTTCCTTGAATTTTAAGTTGGAAAAGGGAATATTTTTCATTTTATTTATTTAGATACATAAATAGGACAATACATTACGAAACATACACCAGTGAAGTATATACATTTGAACTTATTCATCACAGAGTAATGAGAATTTAGCCAAAGTACGAGGCATTGACAGTGGTCAGGAGCTCTTTTTTTACTTTTGTATCATTTCCAGGACTCTATAGACACCCTGTCAATACGTGATATGCTCAGCATTCTTCTATACAATCACATCTAGAGAAAATAATCAGTTTATGTAGAGCTAGATGCTGGTTTAAAACTTGACGTGCACCTTAAAATTTGTTCTTCAACAGTTGTGTGCATTAAGTTTTAATAATTAGATATCGACTGCTGATCATGAGGACCTGGGTTCTATTTCTGGAGGAATCAAAGTTTTTATAGATGCTTTCTTATGTAAAACAAAACATTGTTTCAGGGGCTACACTGATTATAATATATTACTACCATATTATTTATAGGAAAAGACAAGTTTCCTTTTATTATATACATAAATTCCATAGAAAGAAGCTTAACTCTACAGTCTTTAGAAAATTCATGCCTACTTTTAGTCAATATTTTTAATGAAGATAGATATTTTAATTGTTTCAGCAATTTTTATTATTTAGATTAATTAAGTACCTATAATTGATCAAATTTTGGAAATATAATCTACATACCTAATAATTCAGTAATGTTTGTTTATTTATTATTGTATATTTATATTTTTGTATATTGGAGCATAAAACCATAGGTTCTGCGTTGGATTTTAATTGTCATGGATCCTTGCAGGTATATTTATGGTAATTCATGTCTACTTTTAGTGAATATTTTTAATAAAGATAGATATTTTAATTGTTTCAGCAATTTTTATTATTTAGATTAATTAAGTACCGTCATGTCGGGTGACTTTATCCCAACATTTGGAAACATTTCACTATTCACTTTGTGGTTTTCACTGTTAAGGATGTATCAGCTCCATATCATTTTGATAAAAACTAAAAGGTGCCCCAGTTGCAATACAATCATTTCAATAATTTTGACTACAAATATATATAAATATTTTTATTTTGGGCCAAAATATATCATCATAGAGGGTGACTTTGGCCCCCGTAAGTTCTGTGATAGAAAATGTACTTTTATTATACTTAAGCTAATGTCACCCGCCCAGTAGGTTCATACATAAACAACTCTTTTAATTATTTGTGGTCACATTTATGTACCACAACTGATTATGGCGGAAATATACAAAAACGGCAAATGCGTGGAGATTTGTGAACTACTAATGCCATCTATCGATTACACGCAAAAGTTTTTCTATATCTCTGATTATTTTGTATCGGCGGGAATTGCAATTTTATTATCATTTTGGGCCAAAGTCACCTGCTAGGGCTAATGTCACCCGACATGACAGTACCTATAATTATTGATCAATTTTTTGAAATATAATCTACATAATAATTCAGTAATGTTTATTTATTTATTATTTTATATCTATTTTTTTGTATATTGGAGCATAAAACCGTAGGTTTTGCATTGGATTTTAATTAATCGTCCTGGATCCTTGCAGGTATATTTATGGTAATCATAGATACAAATTTTTACAAAATCTCAAATATATTTACTGTAATTAATAAATTTCTAAAATTATAAAATCTTCATAGTAAAATCTCCGTAAACACAGATGGCCATCTTTTAAAAACAATATTACTCATGTAAATGCTGCTTAGTACCAAAATTTGACTGAATAAAAATGTATTTAAAAGATTCAAGATTGTTTTGAAATAAAACTAAATGTAATTCAAACCATATAAAACACATTTTATCAACATTGAAATGAAAGTTCAATTTTTACCATTCTACACATAGGTAGAGGGTGTAGCGAATATAGTCAAGACTCAAACCACATTGAGAGTAACACTTGCATATTAACGGAAAGTTTTCCCTTCTATTGAATAGTCAAATTGAATCAAGTATGAGATGTAACATATTATTATACTGCAGTTTTTTCCATGTGTGTGGCAGAATTTTTCTTCTTTCTTTTTTATAAACATTAAAAGTGTTATTCTTCTCTCTTTTTATGAATTGTGAAAGTGTGATTCTTCTTTTCCTGTGCTTATGTCAGTTATAGAGGTCTGTTAAGCAATGAGAAGCTTAATACTTATAAGTAGTCTGTGGAGGCTAGACTAGAACCTGTTTAATTACCTACCGATCAATCCTGACAATCGGAATTAAATACTTTATTTTTTCTGGAATTAAATACGTTAGGCAAGACGGGTATAAGCTAGTAGTCAATAAAATTATTATGTATTACATTATATTACAATTTTGTTATTTTAACAAACCTTGATAATTTACATATACCTACTATTATATACATGAAACGTGTAATAGAATTGACACTACAGAAGCTTTTTATAATAAAATGGTAATATCTAAAACTCTCTTAAATTATTCATATTCGCCTATGATGTGAATTCCACAGCTGATGAACTAACTCATGGCTTCAGTCATGAGCAGCAGAAAGAAATGTTGATGCTGTGGGTATGGTTATCATTTTCATGTCTTTTAATGGTAATGATGTCGAGTTGCATGTTTTGCACACAGATATCACTTCGTCTTTAAGGTTTTCCCGCAAAACGCTTCCCAAAAATCCCACAAAACTCTTCAAACATCTCTTTTGATATTCTACAATTTGCTATAAGTACATAAATTCCCCAATACTCATGCTAAACGCATTTTGCGAATATCTCGCTATTCTACTACTTCTAGTTATTTCGTTGACGCATATCGACTTGATGCGCGTTTTTCAAAATGTTAAAAAATAATGCAAGACGAGCCATTTTTTTAAGTAATATAATTAAAATACGTCTTCTCGATTTCAAAAAAGTTACTTTCTTGCGATCTTGTAAATAATGACAGTTAGACGATTCCAACACAATCCCGTGGAATCGAGTAGTTGTCAAAACGACGTCAAGAGTACCAATTTTCAAATTTTACACGATTTCACATGTTCTTCAAATCACCACTCGATTTGAATCCAATCGTGCGCTAGCGTCGCATTTCAAGAGTACCATTTTGGGATTTTACGATTTTAGGATTGGAATCGAGTTTCAAGAGTAACCGTGCAGGTCTAAAGACCTAGCTTAAAGAGCAAAAGAGAAGCATAGCCAGGATTCAGGTAGCGAAATTGCTATGGAGGTCTAAGATTAAGACCTACAATGTCCAACGATGGACGTCAGAAGAAAAAAAATAAGAATAATGTGCACAATATTTAAAAAAATATATGGTTGATTTTTCTAGCGGCGACTATATTTAAGGACAATGAAAGATAGTAAGTAACAGAAATAATAATAAATATTATTTCAGATCTTCGATATTATTGTGGTCGACTGATAAAACTTCTTCCGTGTTCAGTTCAATTGATTAGAAAATTGAAAATTTTTCCGCTCAAATAAGACAAAGACCCATCTCACGACAATCCATTAGCAATATCGCGATACGTAAGTTTTACTCTTTGCAGTTAATATCGAAGTCTATAAATACTGTTGAAGAATCAAGATCTAGGTACCATCTCAAACTGTTTCTACCGCCCACTCTTGAATACTCCATCTTTCATAGTGGGAGGAAAGTGTTATGGACACTTAAAAGAAATTAAGGAATAGAAGAAGGAAGAAAATTTGAAATTAATTATAATATGAAGAAGGAAGGCACCTGCTCAAAAACCTATCCGGAAGGCGAACAAGATGGATAGGGCATATTACGGGAAGAGGGTCTCCTACAAACCAACATTACCGAGGGTTCAAATTCTTAATGAATACCACGTCAATAGTTTCTACAATACGTTTTCTCAGATATGTGCTGTTTCTGATATGAGGAAGTTGAAAGAGCTGCTTCAGATAGGGCGAAGTGGACATAGAGAGGGGGGAAAATTGAAAAAAAAAATACTAGGACTGTGACCAGAGAAAAAAAACATAATGTAGGTATATAATATCCAGTATCCATTAGCAAGTGATTCAATTGATGTTGAGTTTGAAATAGAATATAATAAAGGTGTAAGATGTAACAACTTAATAAACAATACGATGGTACCAAGAGAGTTGATAAGCATGATCGAGGTCTACGGGAGGAATTAGCCACCGAAAGAGGGCCTTCCATGTCAAACGAACCTTCTTGCCAAAATTCAGGCAAAAAAAAACTCTGAAGGTCCGAGACTGGCCCAATTCGATGCGACCTCACGCCTCGAACAGGTACCAAAAAAGGGGCCGAAATTCGGCTATCAGATATAGTGTATATATACAACTGAAAAAGGTTCCTGATGGTGTACAGACTACAGGGGATGAAAGCTATCTTTTG
The DNA here is from genome assembly GCA_963576905.1 of Mystacides longicornis. NCBI lineage: Eukaryota > Metazoa > Arthropoda > Insecta > Trichoptera > Leptoceridae > Mystacides > Mystacides longicornis. Next base: position 8,369,390 of record OY756426.1, read on the forward strand.
ACTATGTAACTCTTGACTCTAAAGACCTAAACGTACTTCCGGCAGAGACTCAAAATAGGACAGGATTTTACTACGCGAAAATAATGCCACGACTAGCTGCAGTCAAAACGATCCTGCCTATTAACAATTTTAATGTCTATCTCGCGTGCATTTAATTATTATCGATCTCAATATCAAAATAAACGTTCAATTACTTTATAAACGAACAAATGAATCAACCTTCTAGTCACATTACGTACGGGCTGTCATTTAAACCGCAAGTTCTTCCTCATTGGAATTCCAAATCGCTCAACTGCTTCGGTCTTAGCGCGCGACCTTTTCGCCAGTGAACCTCATGACTGAGCTGAAAAGCGTCCAAATCAGCAACAGCCCATTCTCATAGACAGTCATGTGGGGAAGGTCTTCAGCTTGCGCCAACAGCCCTCCTACACATACCGGTTTTATAACATTACGTTTATCACGGCGGCGAAACTAAAATACAAACTCTACATGTGCGCGGACAGACGCGAACTTTTAGTAAACTCATTCATAGCTCGACTGGATAAAATTACTCTCACGGGTAACAAACACACCAATGTACCTACTTTTACAAATGAAAATTCTACACTAAGCTTACTAGAAGGTTCTAAATATGAAATTCTTAACCGGATTCAAAAATAAACATTAAAGATAGGTCACACCACTGGTATCGGAAAATGGGGTAACCCGCGAATGACAGATAACAATTCGCGACGTGTGCTTGACATGTGACGTGTGAAAACAATACAGGGAGGTACATGCTGCAATACAATAAGCCCAATGGCACACAGAGATCACAAATATTCAAAACAATGCCGTAACGCATCGGCCATATATCTCTCAGCTAAAACCAATCGAGCATCTTGCTCATAAGCATGCTTGGCGGGGCAACCAAGCAACAAACAAAATACCACACAAGAAAACACCTCTCTGTGTCCATACAAATTCTAATATCAAAAAAATCTGGTCACTCACCCAAAATTCTGCATACCTTCAAATATTTAGCAAAAAGCACAAAACGAAAATAAACACGTCACATTCATAGTTGGAAGTTGAATTACCACGGGGCTGTCCAATCTAACGAACCGCCACACGTCCTCCCCTATGGTTAGCCCAGTCAAACAATAAATAATATATTATAATAATTAAACAGAAGGCTTAATCCAAAACCGAAGATTCTAAGTGAAACGCGAATTTATCAAATGTGATATTTCAACCTCCAAAGATACACATCAATCAAGTCGCACGCAAATCCCGTATTAATAACAACACACTCGGACACACCCCGGTAGGTACATAATGTACAATTGAAATATGCGAAGGATATTAAAAATTACTCAAACACTTCAACACAAAATTTAAGAACGTCTCCCATCGGAGCGTGGATCTAGACTAAACTTCAAAAAACTATTTGTCCTATCGCGGGCCAAATATACTATCCCAAAACAAAGAAGCCTTGCCTTCTCTACTAATCCCTTTAAACAACATTTTTTTCTAAAAATGGTTTCGCCGTATTCAATATGTAAAAATACCCAAAATTCTAATCTGTCATAAACAATGAAGCAACTGGTTTTCAAACTCTTTACCATCGCGTTCCCAAATTTTCAAATAATGACTTAACAATATTTTGAATAACACATCTGAATAAATCCCTCACATCAGAGTATATTTTTACCTTTATCAAATTCAACAAGAAATAAACGTCCCCATCAAAAAAAAAATAATAATAAAAGTAATTCAATTTGTATGTGTTTAATAAAGGGCACCTTGACAATGAAATACTATGGCCAAAAAAATTCGTGTATCGAACAAAAAAAGGAATATAAAAATAAAAGGATAATGGTTTAGTAAAACTGACAAGATAAAAATAAAAAAAAAAATGTCAAAAACAAACTTGTAAATTCTGTACCTACAGATGAAAAAAAATATCGTTACCGTTGGGTTTTTATCGATATTTTTTTTATGGGGATGTTTTTTTTTACGATACAATTAGTAGATTGATCATAAAACCTTCATTACAACAGATTATGAAACCCTCATTATTTATATTTTGTTTGAAATTTTCTTTTTCATAGTAACGATATGTTACACGTGTAGCGATCATACAAAATCAATTTCTATTCTTAGTTATCAATCCAATACAAATGCGATACATTGTGGATTATCAATATCATTAAACTCATTAGTTTGGTAGCGTTTGGGATCAGCTCCATTTGCTCTAAGACTGTAGATTATGTCTTTCGATCTGGTTCTATATCTGTAATAATTAAATCATTCTCAATTCTCCCGTTGAGTGGTGCCCAAAGTAAAGCATTTAAAAATACTTGTTTTTCTCCAATTATTAGCTGATATACATCTTAATTTTTCGGTATCCTCTGATTTATGCCTTGCTTTAGTGATGATAATTATTGTAAGGATACTCCAGTTGACCTTCTGAGCAAGCACATTTATTATTAAAACCACGTAGTTAAGCCATAGTTAAGCCGCTTTTTGTTTTATGTGCATCTTTAAATAAAAACTATTTAAAGTTTACCGTGGATTTTAATAATTTTGTTTTATCATATTAATTATTTTAACTGCATCTCTTGACGTTCTTCTGCCATAATTTATCCAAAACTCTACAGTCATAAACGTCAGTGAGGATTAAGGAACTGCGCGTCGTTAAGTTTTTCTTCGAATGTTGTCTCTTGGAGCCGTAAAGTGATTTTAAATGGCTTAAGCTTCTTTAAGAAAAAGGATATCACAATCCAACATATATTTTTTAAACCAATGGATTTTTTCTGAGATGTAGAGTTCAAAAATAAAACGGATATAGCTTTATAAATAAGCATTAGTAGATGAATCCTACACATTAGTTTTAGTAGAATATGTGAAGAAAAAAAAATCTACTTGGCCAGGATTCGAGTTCATATTGTTGTAGGTTTCGACAACAGTTTTCGTGAACTCAGACAGAAAATCGATTCTAAAATTCACGTGGATAAAAATAAAGCTAGGTTATTGAGTGGAACAAGAGGAAAATGAAATACATTTGTATGAGAACGTCTTCTAGAAAATAATAATACACCAGAGTGGAAAAATCTTTACCGATATTAGAAGTAAATCGTCTGAAATAAATTACCTTCTTTTTTTTACATGGCAACAAACGATCATAGATAAATTTATCCAACACCCCGAAGCATACAACCGAACATAGATTTAAGACGATGACAAATAAGAAAATATCAGAGTAATGTTTCAAACGATTACCTACCTATAATTTTCTATTTTGTAATCATTGTGATGTCTCCTATGGGGTGTAATAAAGACCACAATCTGTGATCCACTTTGACTAGGTTTTATTTTCAAGTAGTCGGCTAGAGATCTGGCTTATTGCCGAGTTCCTGGCGAAAATTAATTAGGCATCTATAAAGACGTGGTCTATCCATTGGATTATACTCCATAGAATTATCTTTTTTTCCCATATAAGGTAACATTAAATTTCTTGCTTTGTCCTACTCGAGTTCTTCCGTGTATGGCTGAAATGAACTATTGCGTCATTCTCTGAATTATTCTTTATAACGATCATTAATTTCTGAAGGAACCTTGGCCTTATTCTTGGAATGTGGATATACAGGTTTTCCGCCATCACTTCGACGTATGACCGGTGTTCTGCGTCCTCCTGGTTTCTCGCCTTACTTTGTTTGACAGTCTTTCATGACCCATTCTGCCACCATTATCCCACTAGAGTATACATCCCCTGCTCTACCTTACAGATTCCGTGAATTTCCTCATTGGTAATTTTATCTCTGAAGAGTACCTAGTTAGTTTCTAGGATAGGTCTGCGCGTCTTTGTTTCCGGTGTTTTTAGAAGGTATTTATTTAGTTCGTCCTGTGTTCGTTCTTTACTCGACTGCATAGGTCCTTGTTTGTAACGCATTTTTAGTATATTCTGACCTTAATTTCCAAAACCATGTCATTGTGTTAATTGGTTCATGCTGAGTTTCTTAGGCATCCTGATGTAACTGTCGCTTTATTAGTCTATTCTCTGATTTTATCATACAGATGACTATAGCTGGATGTTTTCAAAATGTTTTTATTTACCAATTTGAAGAAGATTTTGAGGCTCTGTTCAGATCACGGATTTAATGAATTAACTCGATATTTTTCAGGGACAGCATACTAAGAACTGTTAACAATTAGGTATGTAGCTATATGAATGAATTTTTAAATTTGCGATTGAATTTTTCAATTCTAAAACAATTTGTTTGTTTGATGTTATATGTATACATAGACATCTTCATAGACAAATTCATTTACAGATAATAAGTAGGTACTTACTTACCTACATTTTTTACATTCTATTTTTAAGGGGGTTTTTGATAAAACTTGATAAAATATAACAAGACATATAGGTTTATGTTGCACACAGAGTACCTATTTGCAAATTTATTAAGCAGTATTGGAGGGAATGGTCAAAGGTTCGATTGGTAGAGGCATGTTTGATGCACATGAGGAGAACAGCGGAGAATTGAGACGAATGGAGTAGGAGATGTTCGCGCTTTCTTCAAACTAATCCACAAGATTGAAACCGCAAAAGAAGCATTTACTCTCTTAAAATTAAATAAGATAAGAGCATCTTTTAAATACAGATTTCCATTTTCAAAAGGTATTACACCCAGCTTGAGAACATCCTATAGATGCCAAAATAATATGTTGTTATTTTGATATGTCGTTTTCGGTTTGTTCACACCAATCTTTAGTGATTGATTTCCAACCGAGGGGAAAACAAATAAGCTTCTAAACGGTACAAAAAAATATGTAGATACCTACTTAGGCGGCTAGAAAAAAATCAAACACAGAAAAAGAACGGACGAAACATTATTTAAGGATAAAAATACAATAAAATAATGCGTATGTCTTGATCTAGTATCCAGCGGAGTCTCTATATTGATTTATTCTCTGGAACATTTCTAATAACATTGTATGGATAAAGACAATTGTGTATTTTTTTTTTGCTTTTGGACCAATATATCAAATAGAAGAAGATGTACAAATACATTATTGACATGTCTTTTGATAACATTATTTTCGAATTCTGTATTATTATTTATAAGCAATTTTGGTTTTTCGAGATTGAAGTTGAGACATTGGAAAACCCAAATACCTTCGTTAGTAGCGCCTTCTTTTGCATATTAGGGTTTTGATAACTGGGGAAACACTCTGATATTATAATACTGTTTCTCAGATCATAATATGTAGGTATTCGGACATGCGGGACGAGATGCGGGACGAGAACTAGATGATAAGATATATGTAATAATTGACTAGGTACGCCTGTTACTCAATATTCTCGTCAAATCACTCAAACCCCATGTAGGAGGCTATTCTTACGCTGTAATTCAAGAGGTGGGGTAAGCTTCCTGCGAGGTTGCCTCCCAGTTGGACGTGCAATGTCATGTGATTGAAATCTGGAAGGAAACGATTCTCATATGTGCATACCAGAAACATCATCGTTGCCTTCCCCATCTCACTATGTCTTCGATCTCGCAAAGCGATCTCCCGACTGAGACGCTGGGTCAAATTAAAATGGCCTGCAATCTCAGGTTGCCTGAACCATTATTTGGAGAAACCCTGCTATGAGAAGTACGAGACGTACCTGTTTCTGTATTTTGACAGGATTTGCTACTAGCATAAATATATATTTCAGATATACCTAATATGTTATTGCACAACGTGTTGGTTTTGTTATTGAGATAGCTTTACACCTACAAACCCATTCCCCTACTATTTATCACCAACAGTTGAGTTGAGATGCATTCAAGCATATTGTCCCCATTTCTTGGGATGTCTGCATGCATAATTGGGGTAATTATTCCTTGATGGCAAACAACTCACAACCATCCTCTACTTAATTATATTGCATCCGGCTTCAGTATCCCTATTCTAAATTTCCGTAACATTAACGCTGGCGTGAAGTAACAAAATTTTGCATGGAAACGTGTATATGTAGCGCCCTTAAATTACTACTTAAATTTTGAGTTTCTCACTGACGTCGGTGATTAAAATTTGGAATATGTGTATGTCGGGGTTTAATATGATTTTATTTTTGACTTGATTTTTTTTTAAATATTATAGAGATGTCAAAATTAACTAGTTATAGGTAATATCGCGCGAATCAAATAGATATTATTCTTCAACCAGTTTTTTTTTGTAGTTTAGTGTCTGTCAGAAAAGTTCATATCAATTCTTCATACAAATTACCTATTTGTAACTTTGTAATACTTAGTCACTATACCAAGATTGTTTTATTTATAAATTGGTAGTTCATATCAATTGAAATTCCACTTGTTTCAAAGGTGTATGTTTTTTAAGCCTAAGTAAACTTATTTCAAGACCAAAGCAATTTTTCACAGTAAAAGAGTAAACGGTTGGCTTCGGAGTTTGAACCCTCGATCTTCAGTGCATCAATATGAGAGTCTTCGACAGAACCGCTATGCTAATTGCTTACTTACCACATTATTTAAACTTTTAATAAGTAAATTATGATATGCACACTAGTGCTAATTTTGTAACATTTTTGTTATTCACACATTTTTCTGGTACCTTTAAAATCAGGAATCACCAATCAACATTCCTTTAGAAAATCAAAAAGCAAAAACACCCTGGTTTCGTTTTTCCATGATTTTTTCATGGCGAGAAATTTAAATATTACCTACTGCTGTTAATTTCAACGTTAAGGTGAACTTATACGCTACTCTAATCTAAGAAGAAAAAGAAGACGTTCATAATAAATTTGCTTACACTCTTATGTTAAGAAAATACAACGCACATTTTACTTATCCTAATAAAATTGACTTATTCCCTTTGAAATTAATTCCCAAAAAGCTCTCTCTTGTTCGAAAATTAGGGCGCGAGAAAAGGTGTGAAGATGTGAACAAGGGTGAATCAAATAGGAAAAGCAATAATGATGAGAAAGAAATACAAAAGAAAAACTTGTTCCGTTTCTAGTCAGAATATTGTAATGTCTTTTGTTTTTTACCTAAGTATACCAAGAGTATACGTCTACTAGGTAATGTAGGGAGCGTTATAACAAATGACGGCAGGCTCCCAAAGTACAATGAAGAGTCAAACTTTTCACATCTCTCCATTCCTAGAGCAGGAAACTTTCTAAAAGTAAAACGAGTGTGGTCGGATGTCAATGGGATAACTTGGGAGCGATTCACTTATGTACGAACAGATAAGATCCTCTCTTACAGGACCGGGACTATTATAGTACCTAGGTACCTACCTACCGTCATGTTCACTTAGACAAAATCTACTCAGAAAGAATAATGGTTTTTTTCTTTCTAAATGACTTTAATTAAGTACTAAGAACTTCTTTTGGTGCATAAATAATTAACAGCCACAAAATTTTAATTATTGTTTAAGATTTCGCAATTACTGTATTAGTATGTTTACACTTACTGGCGCGCAGAACAGTCTGCAATTAAAAGTCCTTGAGCCTTTCTGCGGATTGTTACGTAAAGACCTGGGACAGGGAGATCAGGTGCGAACTTTGCCAAACAATACCTACAGGGCTGCAAAACGTAAATGAACTTATAATGGGTACTCGCAGAAGTTAACCACCTAAGCACTTAAACTTTCTAAAAAATATATACAAATATGGATCCTTACAAGGACCTTGACTGGACACTGTAGACTATGGAGGTATGTGTTCAGAATTTGACTAGTAGATACCCCAGCCTATAGATTCTGCTCATAGGAAGATGACAAACCTCTGCTATTGTGATGCACTTGGAGGGCCACTTCTGAATTCTGAAAAGGCACGACTACTCGCACCGAGACAGATTGTGAGCTACATGACTCACATCGGCTTTGCAAGTGAGCTGTAACATCAAAGTATGTCAGAATAATTCTCTATTCTGGTCGCGTTAACACAAGGGGCATTCTTTTAAAAAAATAAATTTATTTAATAATCGAAGGAAAAAAGCTACATTAGTGTTGGCGAAATTTATCATCAATGCGGTTGGAGGTACCTAACCAAGGGTAAGGTTATTTTAAAATGCAGTTTCATTGCAACGATATAATAAAACTAGGGTAAGCCAGTATTCACATATTTATTTCATTTGACAGTTGAATTCTGGTTCGTGTTTACAAGAACATGAAGTTGCCGAAAAAATATAAGGAATTTTATTCTTCCTGTATCTCTTTAAGTACCGTAGTGTTTAATAGGATCTCACTTAGCTCTATCAGTGGAGTTGTTTCCAAATGAAGATTTGCGTAGGCTGAATACGAGCGAGATTGAAAACCATATAGAGTTTTTTGTTCGCTTTTGTAATCAAATAGGCTAAAAGTTATAAAATACTCGTAAATGGGGGTACAAGTAGTGATGTTTTCAGGACAGACTCTGTCAACTGCACCTACTATTAAAAAATTCAAACACCAAATTCAAAATAGAAAAGTTTGAAGGCATTGTTCTCATTCTTCTATGGTTTCAATCACGTTGATTAGTTTGCACCAAGCGTGAACCTTCTCCATTCCTCCCGGTTCTCCGCTTGTATCTTCAGTTCAGAGTATGAACTGTATGTCCCGGCATATCTGCTGCAAATACTCCTGGCGCGGGCGTTCTCTACCGACTGAACCCTCTAACATTCCCTCCAATATTGTAAATAAGTATTGTTAAAAGCACTAAAACCTTAGGTACTTAAATTTTTCAAATGTGCCGCCTAACTTCCTTCTATTAATCTTTCATAAGAAGTGGTAAAAGCAAACACAAGAAAAAGGATTAGCGAAATTTGTGCTGTCAGTCTCGCATGTACTTGCCGCTTGACCAATCGAAACAGGGCTCCATATTTATAAAAAAAAAACAATTCTCTCTTTGACAAAACGTTTTTTAGAATTTTTGTATACACTAAGAATTAAATGAAATGTTTTAAGAAAAACTTTTGTTTTACCCCTACAAGTATACAGATAATGAAAGAGGTTTTGTTTCAACATTTTATATAAACTTCTGTTAGTTCATAGCACAACATTATAAATCATTTTCCCATACAGCCTACGATGCGAGAAAGTTAAGCGGACCGACTATAATACCTTCATAGAAACTAATGCTAAAACTCTTCAAACTATTGGCATTTTGTGACAAACTGCGAGCATTGCGAATATTGAATGTGGATTTGTTAGAATGAGTTCAATAATAAAACGGAAACAAAATCCTCCGAACCACTCGTGAACGTTCAAACAAACCGTTAACAATCCTGTAGTTTTAAACGAGTGTTATTTTGATTAGTTTTGACATCGTTTACATACATGATTTATTTAAAGGAGCCCATTAATCATTAGGGGTCAAATAAGGGGGGAAGAGATCCGAAAAATATATCATTTATTTCTGGAGGGTGGGGGCATCGTGAGAACATTACGATTACCTATTAATTTTTCCTCCAATGTTTATGACCTCCTCCCACACCATGTCCATGTCCCTCAGCTCTGCTTCGAAGGAGCGGAACACAGTGTGAGAGGGTCTTCCTCGTCTTCGGGACCCTGATGGGAGGAAGAACAGCGCTCTCCTCGGCCAACTGTCATTCGGCATCCTTAACACATGTCCCAGCCAAGTCCATCTCCTCCTCACAATGGTAGAGGTGATGGGCTCACGCTGGGTGCGCCGGCGTATAGCGTCGTTCGTGATGCGGTGGTACCATCTTACGCCCAGAATTCTCCTTAGGCACTTCATTTCAAATGATGAGACTTTTTGTGCCTGGGCCTTGGTCAGGTGCCAGGACTCACACCCATAAAGGAGAATGGGCAACACACACGCATCAAACAGTTTACATTTCGTCTCGACACTAAACGCCGACGCCTTCCATATCTTGGTCATGTTGTTGAAGGCGCCACTTGCCATACCGATACGTATCGGGAGCACAGCCCCGAGGTCACCAGCGGTGGTAATGGTTGCTCCCAGGTACTTAAATTTATCCACCCGGGAGACCTGGTGACCATCGATGGTTATCGGTAGCTGTTTATCGGGGCAGGCATTATTCGCCATGAGCTCCGTCTTACTGGCATTGACTCGAAGGCCGAGGCGTGCTGTTTCGCTGCAGAGTCTTGAAACACTGCGCTGTAATTCCTCCACTGTCGTACTGAACAACGCTAGGTCGTCCGCGTACTCCAGATCGCACAGTTCGCCCATTAGACCATCTCTCTGTGTTATCGGTATACCTCTTGCTCCTTGCATGGACTTTCTTAACAGGAAGTCCATGACTATTATGAATATGAAAGGAGCTAGTACGCAGCCCTGTCTGACTCCCGTGGTGATCCTAAAAGCTTCAGTAGGACCACCTGGCGTTTTCACGCTACACTCGGAGTCTTCATACAGGGACTGCACCATTTTAACTATTTTTGGAGGTATACCATACAGAGCAAGAATTTCCCATATTGATGGTCTATGTGGGCTGTCGAAGGCCTTTTCAAAATCTATAAAGCAACAAGCGACTGGAGAGTTAAACTCTTTGCACTGCTGAAAGACGCACCTAGCACAGAAAATTGGGTCCGTGCAGGATCTTCCAGGTACAAAGCCGCATTGTTGCTCTCTCAGGACAGCCATGACAGGCCCCCGAATGCGGTGTAGTAATATCTGAGATAATACCTTACCGGGAACACTCAGCAGAGTAATTCCACGGTAGTTTCCGCATTCAAGGGGGTCCCCCTTTTTAAATATTGCGACGATGGATCCATTCCGCCAATCTTTTGGGCACCTCTCCTCTTCCCACGCCATTTTAAATATATCGAGAAGTGGTTGGCCAAGGGTATCTATGCCTTGTTTGAGGAGCTCTGCGTGGATTCCATCGTCTCCTGGCGCTTTGTTGTTCTTCAATCTCATCACGGCCAGCACCATCTCGCTGTAGGTCGGCGGATCTTCACATATCCCAGTCGCCTGAGGTATATTCAGACCCGCCAACTCTTCCTCAAAGTTGTAAGGTGAGGAGGGCTCGGGGCGGTTCAATATTGACTCAAAGTACTCCCTCCATCTCCCTTTAATCAGTTCGGGGGCAGTGACAGTAGCTCCACGAGAGTCTCGTATTGCCGTCACGGGTCTTTTTTGACCCCTGCCCCCGACCTCCCGGGTGATTTCGAAAAGTGTCCTCGAGTCATTACCGAGTGCAACAGACTGTGCTCGCCGTATCTGAGAGTCCAGGTGTCTTATTTTATCTGTTCGTACAGAGTGCTTCACCTTGAGGCTCAGCTCCCTGTACTCAGACACCAAAGCGGCCAGTTTTTGAGGGTCTTTTTCGCTGTCTCTGAGGGTCTTATATTGGCCTCTTTTTATTCTTATAGCCGACAGAAGAACGTGCGGATTCCATAACCGCGTCACGAAAGCTAGTCCAGGCTGACTCAATTGGGGCAGCTCTGGGTGAATCCTGCAAGGGGGCAAACCTTGTGCGTAACTCAGTCTCGTACAAGTGACGACACTGAGCACTCTCTAACCTGCGTATGTCCAGCGGGCGAGGAGCAGACGATCTTGGCTGGAAATGGTGGAATTTGAATCTGAACGAACCCACAAGGAGTTCGTGATCCGTGTCCATGTCTGCTCCCCGGCAAGTGCGGACATCCCGCAGGTCAGTTCGGCTGCTAGCCCTTACCAGGAGATGGTCTATCTGGTTTTTCGTTCTTCTGTCGGGCGAGGTCCAGGTGTATTTATGGATATCCTTGTGGGGGAAGAGAGTTCCCCCTATTAAGAGTCCATGGAGCGTAGCGAAACCAATGAGACGGCTTCCGTTATCATTCATCACTCCTAAGCCATGCTTACCCATGACGCCTGGTCCATTCTGGGGGTCGTTGCCAACCTTGGCATTAAAGTCCCCCAGAACTATTAGGCGATGGCGCCTCGGAACATGGGACACAACTGCATCCAGACTGTCATAGAAACAATCCTTAGCAGCCGCGTCCCCATCCTCAGTGGGAGCATAGCATAGAAGGACCGTCAGTGTTTCGCCACTCATCTTAAAGGACGCACTCATCAGGCGGTCAGAAACAGGTTCCCAACCAAGAAGGCGAGAGAAGGCATATTTACTTAAAAGTAGAGCGACGCCACGCATCCGTGCAGTCCGGTGGCCAGAGTGAAGCATGACATAATTGCCAGCGTCACTCTGCCCCGAGCCTGGGATGCGTGCCTCACTCAGCCCCAGGATATCTAGTCCATAATCTCCCGCCAACCTGGCAGCAACAAGCTCCCCGCCCGCCCTCAGAGTGCGGACATTCAGAGTCCCAATTTTCAAGCTCTTGTTCCTTAATCGAGCCGTGGTCAATACAGGGGGGACACCAGCTGCCTGAACCCCCCCCCTGATGGGGTCCAGGCGTCCGAGGCTTAATTCTGTTGCCTTTTCTGACCGATTGTTTTAAGAACGTGAGGTGGTCAACCCCACGGTCCCGATCTGATATTTCGATTTCCTGCCTCTTACAGGATGCTCGAAAAACCAGCAAAAAGAGCAGAGGTGCTATTCTAAGCCGGCAACCCCACGGCAACTTTAATATATTTGGACATGGTGTGGGAGGAGGTCATAAACATTGCGCAAGATCGAGCGCAATGGAGAGCTCTTGTTGCCTCCCTATGCCCCTGAGTGGGGTGGAAAAGGGAGAATTGATTGATTGATTGATTAATTTTTACGAGTGTACTAGTTTTTTAAAAGGGGCCAACTTTTGGCTTTTTCTTGCAAACTTTGCTTTCTTATGGCTGAATTCGTATGTGAGAGTTTAAAGCACTTGGTTGATTGAACTCTTTATGCAAACTTGAACTTTTTATTGCAAATATTGCATTAATTTGTTTGACTTTTCTCAGCTATGAATTCCTATGTGAGTCTTTAAATAGCCCGAGTATGTAAAATTGTTTTTCTACACATCAAGACCTTTAAAAAAGTGCTCAGCCACCGGTCATAGGATACTGTCAGCCAGCCACATTAGTTGAACAAAATTTATCTCTTTAGTTGCGAGTGGCGCCATCTTCTGGTAAACGCAGGAACTAAAAGCGTTAATGACATCAGTCAGTCAGTGAGGCAGTGACAGAGACATTTATATTATAAAATACGTTATTCTTTATTCAGTTCCTAAATATATGGGCGAAACAGTGGCGTACGGGTTCGATTCCCGGTCGGGTCAATTATTATATGTGTTTTTCATTAAGTTATGCTGGCTATTCTGACACCTGTGTAGAGAACGGTCTTGTTTTTTTTTCAGAAAGCTAATTTAATCAATTCTTTGCCCTGACCTTTTTCCCGGTTTAACCAGGGTCAGGCCTCCTTGTACACATGCGCCGGGATCTTCTGTCCTGGCTTGTCGATTGAGGGACATTCTGTGCTGCCAACTCCCTCTCAATTGCGGACCAGCAGGTTGCCGGGGTCTTCCTCTCCCTCTCGGTTTTGTGGGAATACTCAGCACTGTTTTCACCGAATAGTCGGCATCACGTCTCATGACATGACCATACCACCTCAGTCTGATCTCCTTCATTTTATCAGGTGAAGGAGCGACCTTAAATGATCCTCTGATATGCTCATTACTAACCCTGTCCAGCTAATAAAATATTATATTATATTTTGTTTTTATACTAACTAAACAATATACTCTAGACACGTTATGTAATGAAATTCTTTTACAAGTTATCCAAACATTTTTTGAACACCGCCTGTAAAGATAACATAATATTATATCACAAGATTATTACCTAATATTTTCGGGTCTTTTTTAATAAAAAATATACTAAAGATGGTGTTGTATTATTTTTATTATTATGATTGAAACGTAAGACTCTTAAGGCAGCTGATAAGAAGGGATGTGAAGGATGGGGAGCATAAATTACTAAAATGAATTAAGGAAAGAGGGAGAGAAAAAGAAGAGCAGAATAAAAAAAGTATTAATCATCCCTTAACCTGCTTTCCTTTAAGAACATTGTATCCTATCAATAAGGGATGGTCTATCGATGAAACGATAGCTGTCTTAGGTCCTTACTGAATATTGTCGAAAAAAATAATGCGATTCTGATAACAGTTTTGACCGCTGTCGATACACATATTGAAGGTTATGTGTTCGAGTTTCAAAGCCAAACATTTTCTCGTTCAAGCCTTTAGATCTGCTTATAAAGAGGATCTCTGAAATGTTTAAAATTTTTACATATTTATTAGAGTAGGCCGAAAGAAAAATGATGCCTCAAAACTAATCAAGGAATTGATATAGAATCTTTAAATAGAAAGCGGTCAGTATACAATGTGTTGGTAGAACGTTAGACAAACTGGTATGGTATAATATACCATATATTATAATATATATCAGACCAAAGGATCATATTATTATTATTATTATTGTGGCTACTCAGAATTGTTTATGCTCCCTTTTTTCAGGATTTTTTAAAGTATTTTTTTGAAATCCTAAAATTTTACCTGTTTAACTCTAAAACTTGTTTTATCTAGCCAGCAATTAGATCCAACAAAATTTTGTTATTATCTGTATTGGAACGTATATACATACATATACTTTGCACATACATTTTTTTGTGTAATGCTAAGATAGTTGCTCAGCGGGTCATAACTAAATATCGCCAAAATCGGACTTACATTTCTGTGAAACTCGAATATCGAACTCGTTATAATATGAAATTTCGCTCGTTTATCGAACTCGTTATAATATGAAATTTCGCTCGAACAGTAAAGTTAAATAAATAACTTAATATACATGAATATCGCATGTAGTTAACGATAAAGATAAATCAATATTCTCTAATTATAACAAGTAGTTGTGTATAAAGGAATAGAGAGAGAGAAAAATCAATTAAGTTGTCATAGAATAGGTATTCTAGATGTAGGGATGTTGGCAGTTGGGGTTTAATTATTAATAATTAGAAGAACTCGAACATTAGGGCTGACAGAATACAAAATACGAGCCCAATCCCCATAATAATTATTATGGAATGATCTTATATTATAATAATATGTAGTTTTAAAATGATATATAAAAACTTAACACTCTTTATACCTGACATATTTTCTACTACACCGCCATCCCTTGATTTTTTTGAAGCTATCAAATCGTAGCTATTTTAGAGGTGAGCGTTATAACTAAAGCTGATAAAAATATTCGATAAATAAAACATATCCTCTCTTACGTTATACATATTAAATGAAATTCGTAAATATTATGTAGTCTAAATAATATATCAATTATCACCTTTCTGGATACCATATTTTCGGGATGATCTTTTTTTAGCGATATATCAACAATATTAGTATTGTAAATCAAACAGTATTAGTCAGTCATCAGGTGTTGATAATAATATCGTTAAGATCTAGTCCTGAAAAATGGACATAGGAATCTAGACAAACTTGAACGTTGTGTATCTTTTTTTAGGTTTGTGAAATGAACTTTACGCCTTTAAGTTATTTAAACGTGTAACGTTATTTAAAATTAATGAAATGGCTATAAAGATTTTGAATTTAAACCGTTATCCCACCTCTAGCTAACCAGTTTACGTTTGTCCCTCCTCGGAAAAAAAAACAAATTTTGAGTTAATTAGCTGAATTAAATTCCGTGTAAAATAATAAAAGGCAAAAGTCTTCATTATTCTTTTTAACATTTATTTAATATAGAAACGGAACGAAAGTTAGCACATCTTTTTTTATTCTCGGCTGGGTCCAAGATCAACGGGTGAGTCAGCTAGTAAGATGATAATGTTATCAAAATGTTCTAACATCAATGCCTAAATAAGGCTCACCCACGCTCACCTAAAACATCATCGCAACCGTATTGATTTAATAATAATATCAGATATTATTAATTACCTACTTAACTAAAATGTGATTTTAAAATTGAAGGTCTTCTTTGAGAAGTTATCTTAATGTGCGATGTATTCCATCAATGTAAAAGTCTTACGTAAGAAATAAAAAGATATTTCTATACTGAATATCAGAGTTGTAATGTTGATTGATGCTATTGGAATGTGGTTTTATTGTTGCATGTTAAGGATGATAGCACTGCCAAACGAACACAATTTAATTATCTTGGTATGTTCTACTTTTACACCCATCTTCAGTAGCTTATTACTGAAGAGGGGTGAAGGTCACAGGTCACACGAAAACATTTTAGCTATATATATATATAACATACAAAGATTTTTGTGTTTTATAATAATTGATCATTATGTCGTTCTACAAAGTTCTTCACGTCTCACAGTTTCAAGTGTTTTTTGGGCATCTTTTTTTCAAGAACAGAAACTTCATCTAAAACAGATAGTAGCTATTATAAATAGGAAGTTCTCCGTCTGCTTGGTTGGGGCAGCCTTAAGTAAACTTGGCAAGTTTCGGAGTTCGAATTCCTTCAGCACCAAGACTAAAATTTGACGTATTCTGCTTATGATTGTGAAAGTTGGCAATAAAATTGTTCTCAAAATACTTCTAAGAATGCTGGATATCCGTTGGCACGACTTCCTGCTGAATACGATCCTAAGAGACCTAACGAGTCAACCACTCTTCACCACTACCACGAAGGGACGTAGACCGACCTGGATGAAGAAGACCTAAAGCTGGTAGTCGAGGCATATAGTCTAAGCCTCGACTACCATACTGAAAGTAATATAAGGCACGGCATGTCCCACCAAAAAGTCTTAACGAGGCTGATCTTTGGGTGCTGGTTCTGCTGGTGTTGACTAGGATGAGGCAGTGAAGACTGGGGAAAAATGGTATCATGGTGACAACTAATAATATATCCATACGCTTGGACTGGACACTGGACATGGTCGAAGAAGAATGTAGAAGCTTCATCTACATATCTGACATTAGACGAACCTTTAATTCATTTAAATACTGAAATGTTCTAATTTTGATAAATTAATATTGCAGAGAGGGAAAGGGTGATGGCGAATAAAAAATACTTAACCGAACCAACTGTTAGCCTTATCGTGGTACATTCCGCTAGAAAACTTACGAGGCTCATCATATGTATAGTGGAAATAAAATACGCACTAAACGCCAAAAACTTCATTTTGAGATAATCTAATAAAACTGATTTTTCCCCCATACAGACATAGTACTATGATGATTTTTGGATCTGTTTTTTTACGCCTTTAGATCATCGATATGGACTTAGTGCAATATTTAGGCTATTGACAATAGCTTATAGAACATTTCCTCATACTCAACTCAGTTTTTTCATTTTTGGCGTTTAGTGCGTATTTTATTTCCACTAAGACAAGCCTTATAACCTTTAACAGACAAGTAATCGTAATAGCAAAGTGACCTGTAGCAACCCATATTAACCACCCTGGACAGCTTGATATGATCTTACTTTCATTGTCAAAGAACCCCGTCAAACCAGATGAAGGAGATTCAACAGTGAATGTAGTGGGCTAAGAAGACGAAGAAATTTTGATGGGGAAATATTGGTGCGTAATCAGTTATATTATTTGTGTGTAAGTAACTGATAATTGAAAAAAATATGCCAAATGTTAAGTCGTGTAGCAGATTTAGAGTTTTATTATACCTACCTTAATTTTATGATGCCATTAATTTAACACATAATTACTCATTAGTTTCATGATGGCCATTTTATTATTTAACTTAAATAATAAAACTATAACCGTTAAGTATTTGATAAAATTAAGTATGGTTTATTTTGAATTCATACCGCACTATAATAATCGTATATTCACAAACATCAGTACTTATTGTCTTAAATGTGTACCAAAAATGTGATTTCCTGTGCATGTGTCTCGCTAAAAATCAAGAATAGCTGGATCAACTTTGTTAAGTAAAAATAAAGAATAGCTGGATCAACTTTGTTAAGTAAAAATAAAGAATAGCTGGATCAACTTTGTTAAGTAAAAATCAAGAATAGCTGGATCAACTTTGTTAAGTAAAAATCAAGAATAGCTGGATCAACTTTGTTAAGTAAAAATCAAGAAAAGCTGGATAAAAATTGAGAACATATGTAGCTGGATCGATTTGGCTTAATTTTTGTTTCAACTGTTCTTAATGCTAAAGCATGTTTTGAATGGTGAGAATATATGAAAAAAAAACGCGAGGTATGTAAATGATAAAACATTTTTTTTCCATACAAATATGCCTGTCTGTTAGATGTGTTTTAATTAACGAATGACCGTTTATTTTGGTTGTGAGTAACTGATAATGAAGTAAGCTTAAGATTCAGATGTTGCGACATCTATTCTTTAATATTAATCAAAAATTTTGCCGATATTTTTGTTCTTAAATTAATTTTTCCACGTACGTAGTTTGAATAACCAAAAAAATGTGAATAATAGGCGAGCAGAAAAGAAAAAAAATGAATTTCTATACTTATGATAGTTCTTTTTTTAGGGTAATCTTTTAAGTATTATCAACCGTTTTCAAGGTCAAGGCGGTACACAAAGCGAGGATGATATTTTTTTCCTGAGGAATTTGTTGACACAATCTGGATGTATTATGATGAAAAATGTTAGATTCATGCGCTCCTGATTCTATCATCAATCAAAATCTGTTGTTTGAATGTTTGTTTGCTGTTATAATGCCGGGGTATTAAACTAAGATAATGTTGATGGATGGAGACAAGGACTCCATAAAAAATATATCCGAAATTATTATACGGAGAAAATAATTTTTGTAAAAGAAAGCAATAAGTCTTACGGTGTCTCCCCACTCTCATCGCTCAGGGAAAAGTTTGGAATCCTTTCCTCTTTACAAACCATAATAATTCTTCTTCTTCTTCCTTTCAACGCGGCAATCCACTCTCGAGAGAGTGATCTATGCCAAACCATAATAATTGAAGTTCATAATAACACGAAAATACTAGCCCAAATTAATCAATAATTATAAAATAAATCTTATTTTGGAATGCAATGCGACATTATGTCAAGCAACGGCCCGAGTTAAAAAGTTTAATGTTCTAGTTGTGCCACTAGATCGCAAAATTTGCCGATGCAACGATCTTTTTCGACACGATTTCTGAGATCTTTATCAATTCATAATATTCTAATTTAATTTTGTATCAATATTTTTTATACCTCTATGTATTGATTTATTTATTTATGTGTCTATTTTATTATGTATTTATTAAATCATTTGTAGTTTTTAACACTTCTTCTCAATTGGTTGGTTGGCAGAAATTGCCTCAGGCAATAAACCCGCCAATTGCGTGTATTGTATCTGATGCCCAATAAAGAGTTTATTATTATTATTATTTCAAAACATTTATTTATTTAATCACAATATATCATATAAAGCATACATCATTGTATAAAAATAAATTAAATTAAATACAATGCTATATACTAAATATAAAATATCGGTATTATCTCTCATGATACGTACATCACAAAGTAATGTTATCATGAGAAATCTTCGAACTACAGAGAAAGGAACTTTCTTAACATCCTACATGAGGACAACAGAACTGCCTTTTGAATGGCATATCTGAGACCACAACAGATGTCAAGTTTCCCTAGATTGTCTTTAAGAGACTTAGGAATAACTCCATTCGTCGATATCACTATAGGTATTATGTGTGTGGTTGGATCCTTGATTTCAAGAGCAAGATCAATTATTATTATTATTCTGTGTTAAAGTATCATTCAAATATTTATTACATAAACGCGAGCAATTGAAACTATACAAATCTGAATTGAATCAAGGTAGTGTGATAGTTGTGCAATTATCAAAATTTGACCTGTAAACATCGTTTAAAGCAGATGTAGGTATTGGTTGGATCTATATTAGTTAAATAAGTAGGTAATTAATTTATATTTTTACAAAATCACATTCAATATTGATAAATAATTAATCTAGACGTCTGTCGGGAAAGCTATAGATAGCTATAAATTTATCTACTTTGATAAGTATAAAAATGTTGGTTCCGAATTCCAACCTTACAATATTTGAATCATGACTAACTGGGGTATTTTGTTCACTGTTTCAAAAACACCAGGCCAAATCAGATAGGCGGCTCTTTTACATACGACGTGACGGCAATATTGTTATCGCAAGGATTTCTTTTTCTCAAACGCTCGGTAAACTATAAAGAAATACGGAAATTCTCTTTTCGAGCTTCCCATCTCTACCCCACAATAAACATATAACGGAAGATTGAATTCCTACTTTGACTGTTTATTTCAGAACCTTTATACTGGGGATGATATTAGGAAAAAAGAATCATGGAAATGTTTCTTTCGTATGATTTGGCGTTTTTTTTTTCGAAAAACATTGATGAACAAATTTTCAAAATGCTGTGAGCAAATGACATGCCAAGCATAAAAACGATCACGGCATCTTCAAAATTTTTATTTAAGTAGGTACAACACATAAAATTGTCGTTCGTACAATCAACGTCTCCTAAGCATTCTAATTAAAACTAGAAAAAAAAACCCAATAAAATTAAGTAATGAAAACAACATTAAAAAAAACATATATATTTAAAATTAGTTATGTAGCAGCCATATTTATACAGCATAGAAGTCTTTGTCGGAGGGAGTCTTCCCTGATTTGTGGAAGATATCAAGGGTGGTTCCAATTTATAAATCTGGTGACATGTCGGATGTGACTAATTATCGACCTATAAGCTTGCTCCCCTGTTTCGGTAAATTATTTGAAAAGGCAGTCTATCAGTATGTTTATCACCATGTGTCGCCTTTTCTCGACAGTAATCAGCACGGTTTTGTTTCAGGGAAATCGACCGGAACTAGTCTTATGGAATTTGATTCTAGGGTCCAGGTGGATGCAGTCTACACCGACTTTAGTAAAGCCTTTGATCGTGTCGATCACTCAAAGCTTATGTGCAGATTACGGGACTTCGGAATTTCTGGTAGGTTGTTGAATTGGTTTCACTCATATCTCAGTGGAAGGGTTCAGGTGGTTTCGGTGGAGGGGTTTGACTCCGATCCTGTTGTAGTTTCTTCCGGTGTTCCGCAGGGGTCTCACTTGGGTCCCCTTCTTTTTTTAATATTTATCAACAATATAGGCGCAAAATTGAGATGCGATTACCTTATGTACGCTGACGACCTCAAACTATTTACGAGAATACACAGCGTTGCCGACTGTGCGAGGCTGCAGACTGACCTGGAAACATTGTTAGAGTGGTGTAATAATAATAATATGTTACTGAACACTAAGAAATGCTATTCAATCAGCTTCACTCGTAATAAAAAACGAATTAATTTTACGTATAAATTGGACTCAGAAGACATAAAGCAAGTGCAGGTTGTAAAGGATTTGGGACTGATATTGGATTCTGAGCTTACATTTAGGAATCACTATGAGAGCATCACTGAAAGATCTTACAGGTTGTTGGGCTTCATATTTAGGGTCACTAAGCCATTCAAGAATTCAGAAAGTATAATCGCTTTATATTATTCCTTGATTCGTAGCATACTAGAGTATTTATCTTTCATATGGTCGCCCTATTACACCTGTCACACGGAAACCATAGAACGTGTTCAAAGGGTCTTCACAAGACTCCTCTCTTACAGAATAGGTCGAGGTGGGTATATGACTTACCGGGAGCGCTTGTCCTTCTTCGGCATCGATAGGTTGTCTGATAGGCGTGATGTTGCTGAGCTAGTATACCTCCATAAGCTCATCCATGGAGATCTCGACTCGGCGGACATACAACTGCTGAGATTCCATGCTAATAATAGATTAAGGTGCACCGACTTATTTAGACTAAAAATACACAACACCAACATAGGCTATTTCCGTCCCATTGACAGGATGATGAGATCCTATAACAACATGGCAAGGGCTTTGCCTGATCTAGACTTATTTTCTGGCACGACTAGAGTGTTCAGGTCGGCAATTCAGGCTGGCATTGCTTCGCGGTCAGTCACTGACGGTATTACGTAGTCGCATGATATGTGCATCATTTTTTATTAATATACCTATAACTACTATTCAGATAAATATGTGTGTGTATGTGTGTATACATGTGTGTGTGTATATATATGTATGTATTGTTTTTTGTATGAAATATTTACCCTTTTTTATGCATAGTCTTATTAACATGTTTCTAGTTCGTGATATTGTCTGCAACACGCATTCACTCGACTTTTGTAATGAGAAGGTACCTACCCGCCCGCCTACAGCGGCTGGCGACGAGCAACACCACCTACATAAGACGAGCGTTGTAGCAATAATATTTTTTACAATGTTATTATTTTGTTCTTAGTTCAGCGGTGCCTGCCTACTATTATTTTTATTTGTTTTTATTTAATTGTATTCCTGGGTTCGCGCGCACTTCGCATTGATGCGCCTAGTCCACTCGATATAATATTCTTTTCTTTTCGTGTGTACTTTTTTTGTTTTGTTTTTGCTCGAATTGTCAAACTTAACAATTGACCTAATATAGTATATAAGCGAAATAACTTAAATGATACGTACCTATGCTCCAAATGACTTTTGACAGATGATACATATATTCGCATGATTACGTTAATTATGTTACAGACGCCTGTTATTGGAGCATTGGGGGGTGCATGTGTTTTATAATATTATGTTTATCTTTGTATGTGTTATCAATGCTCTGTTGGTGTCTTTACAATAAATAAATAAATAAATAAATATTTTGATTTGACCATCAGATGAGTAGATCTGTATTTGCCTATTTTGAACGATTTTTATAATCCACCGTAAATAATAAAGGCAATTATTATGATTTACCATAGGGAGAAACTTCTTGGTGAAATAACTAGATTAAGTCAAAATGATGCATGAATGTCGGAAAGGTGTAGTATCCACCTACCTACCAAGTTATCCACCAGTACATACGAAGAATTTGTGGAATATACATGGAAATGAACGCTGATGCTATACAAGAATGTGGTTAGGAAGAAAGTGGAAATAAAAAATTTGAATTTTAAACATGAAGTTTAGATAAGATTAATATAAAATACGATAATAATAATTTATGCCTCATGAAAACTCATTATTAGTACATATTAGAAAAACATATTGTATGGAGCTGCTGTATTGGATAGTCTCTAGCTAGAAGAAGTCTTTCCGTTTTCCCTGCTTACCCCTTAAGAAACTTAGTAATCTAATTAAGAAAGTTACTTTTCTTTAAGTGTAAATGAGTGCTCGTTTTCAGCGTTTGAACCAAGTTTGAACAAGATTGAAAATCAAGAACTAGAGTTGATCACGAGTGCCTATAATTGAGCATTCCTATAAAATGTCTGTGATTAGTAGTGCCTACTCTATGTCTGATTCTAGGACTCAAATTAATTAAAAGTTTCGTGCCGTTTATAAAAAACGAGGAAGCATTATTATAACATTTCATAGAACAAAGGGAGATTTACGAAAGATCTTTCTCTGTTTACACAGAGTGGGACAGAATGGACTCCCTGGTTTCAAACACTCACTGTTGAGCGCGTAGGTGGGTTAGCGGAATGGGAGTAGTGGCGTTGGTTTTGTCGTAGAAACATTTTTTGTTAAAAACAATGATAGTGTGATGGCGACGCATGAGTTCGTTTGGTCTAGCACTTCGAAAAATTGAAGGATTTCTTCATGTACCTATATCCTACTAAGTGTTAATATTGTATTTCCCCTCTAAAAATTCCTATATCCACGTCTTCTTATATTCATAATGGACAAGGAAGACACAAAACTACTTACATGAAATGTGGAAGAGAGAAACGACTTTTGAATTCTCTTAACGTTTCCAGCCTTTCACTGAACTAATGCGGATAGTTTTAAGAGTCTTAAACCTGCAATACTGGCTACTTCAATATGAACCTGTACCAAACTGTAACTTCTTAGAATCTGTTTGTAAGTACCTAATAATAAGAAAAATACAGTGCTGCTTTTCATAACGTGCTTTGCTGTGTGAAATAATGGACATATGAAACAATTTTTCCTTAATCAAGTTGTTGAACATGGAATAACGCATCCTCGACGCAAAAATAAAAATTATGTAACGTAAAGAAAATAAAATGGAGCGACGAAATCGCGTGGACCGTTAGGGCAGAGTGGATGGGGATGATCAGAGACAGAGAGGAGCAGCGTGATCATGAGGAGGCTATGTCCTAAAACTCCGAACCTATGTCCTGCAGTGGACGATCAAGGGCTAATATAAAAGAAAATAAAAATGATATAAATACTAACCTTATATAGAAAAGTTATTGGATATGAACTTTTCTTCTTGGTGTAAGAGTACTTAGAATAATAAAATTTGAACAAGAAAACTTTTTAGCACTTTCACGCTTATATTTTTTACTGACATATTTCGCAAGTTTAGACACAGGTGCTTAATAAAAATGGTATCATATAGGGTAAAACGCTTCGCAAAAAATTTTTTACGTTGATTTTTTAAACGGCTGTAATCGGGTGACTTTTTCATAAACAAAATTTTTGTCAGCATTATGGAATATAAGAGGACATGATTTTATTTATTATTATCACTGTGGATGCCACATATAACATAACCTGAGTAATTTTAATCAATCAAGATAAAGTAGTTTCAATTGTAAATGGAATCTACTAACTTTAATATTACATTTTATATTATTTCTTATCCATTTTTCAACTTTTTATTAGTTAATCTGTTATCCGAAGCGGAGAAGAATCCAATAAATCAAACATAGGAAGAATTTGTATAGCCGCTCTCGAGTTATAAGTGTTCGCACTAACCTGACTTTCATTTTATATTACTAGTTGCATGTATATCTACATGAGATCCAACTGTCGATGGCCTGAGTCGGTATGTTTATTGTATGAAACGATGTCGTCAATAAATTAAATTTTTACAAAAATTGGTAAAAAAAGTTTGAGATATACCTACTGCTATACTGTAAATATTTTTTTATAGAAAATTAAATTATCTTATTGATGTGTTTCGGCGTTTTTCGATATTTTTATAAAATTCTGAAATTTAGGCATTGAAAATCGTAAATTTGTCATTAAAAAAATATTTTTCTTTTTAAAAAAGTTTGAGAAACACTGGAACCTTTTCATTAAATTTGATTTGAGATATTGTATTTTTCTATATATATACACATTTTTAGGGTTCTAGCTTTTATAGTTTTCGAGATATATGAAAAAGGTTGATTACCCCTGACTGAAAGAAAATTTCAAAATTCTGAGGTTACAAGTTTTGTAGACTTAAAGAATATAATATTTTGTGAAATTTTAAGATCTGTGCATCAAGCGAATCAAAAGTTATAAGGGGGGACGGACACACACACACACAGAGACACAGTAAATGTTCTCCTCCAAATTCTGAGTAAATCCATATATGGAACATAATATACAATATATATTATATGCTGTAAAGCCTCTAAGTTGGTATTTTTCGTCGTCAAAGTTTGGAAAACCGTTTAAAATCTAGACCTGGCCATACAAATCTCACGTATCTTGGCTTGATACTGTCGATCTGTCTCGAGAAATAATTTCTCTTCAACAAATCGACAGTTGGAAAAGATAATTGGTTATTATACTTACATACCTACTTCTATTTGTTATGTCAACGACAGTTGGAAAAGATAATTGGTTATTATACTTACATACCTACTTCTATTTGTTATGTCAAAAATAAATAAAAATGAAAAAAAAAGGATTATTATGTCAAAGCATGAGGGAGAACACGGTGCTATGAGAAGATCGTTTGTAGGACATCCGGAGCGCTTACGGATGCCAATAAGATTTGCACAAAAAAATGTATGTGAATACTGACTATTGCACGGAAAAGATACTCCTTTTTATAAGAGCAATGTTTGTCAGACGATTTTGCACGTTTTACGAATAATTCGTTAAACGAGGTACCACTGTATTACCTATTCTGAAGGGTGGTGTGGCTTAAAGAAAAATGTGTATGTCTCAAAAGGTGTTGTACTGGGGGAAGGATTTTCAATATCACTCAACCCCAACTATGTGCTGAGGTATTCGTTATTTTAAATATTTTGTGTTTCCTTTCGGTGATTTACTTTCTCGTTTCCACGGTGGAGTGTGGATGTAAGAAAGAATGCTCTCGTATTATAAGAGTATATTGGAAAAAGATTTGTTCACTCTTTATTGTTTCAAGTCTTTCTATCCACCTTGCACGATCGTCACAACGTCTCATAAACTCAGTTACAATAAATAAATCAGAAGCTGATCCAGATTTCCACTTTAAAAATATCGAGAATCAACCATACTAGTAGTCGTCCAGTGGTCAAAATTCGACCATAACTAAGTGATATTAAGATTTTATATTAAGGTGTTTTATACCAAACGATTAAACACCCATAGTTTGAAAATAAATAGCTTATATTTACCTAATCGTTGATATGGTCACCAAGGAAATAATAACCAGAAAGAAATGTCATCGCCTACTAATAAGTTGTTGTTTCCATGGTGTCCAGTATCAACCATTAGAGAAATTATAATCTATTTTCAAGCTTTGGGTCTTTGTTCGTTTGGCATATAAATGCACCTTTAGATATTGAGCGACCGCTATTTCACAAGTTTCTTTCAAACAACAAAACAAACAAAAAACAATGACATGGAAAGGGATACGTCGAATTAGAAATTTTGCTATTATGTACAAAGTTTTTCTATAAAGACAAGACAAACACTATTAATCTATTCTCAATTTGACAACAGACAAACAAAATGCCTACACAGTGAAAGGTTTTTTATTATGAGTTTTATTTAAATGTTCAGACGTTGATTGTACCCACCTAACTATGTACAATAGCTATGCGGGATATACCTGTTATTGGAGCGCTG
Organism: Mystacides longicornis; assembly: GCA_963576905.1. Lineage (NCBI taxonomy): Eukaryota > Metazoa > Arthropoda > Insecta > Trichoptera > Leptoceridae > Mystacides > Mystacides longicornis. The sequence continues at coordinate 8,396,101 of OY756426.1, forward strand.
GATATTCTATGTTTTTGTTTCATGTTTTTATTTTGTTTGTGTTGTTCAATGCTCTGTTGGTGTCTCTATGAAATAAATAAATAATATAAAAATATATGCGTCTGTGTCAATGTCAAATAGGTACATCGAAGTTTGTGTGAATGTCAAATACATATAAAGTTCAGTAGTGTTTGTAATGTTTTTATTATTAATGTATTTTTTATGCATAATAAAAAAAATATTACTATTTGCCACTTTTTATCTGTATAAACTATAAGTGTGCGAAATTTCAAACTCCTCCGTCCGCGCAATTTTCGTAAAAATTAATTAACCATATTTTTGTGGGATATGGAAAGAAAATGAGAGTAAGGTATTTTGTATGGAAGAAAGTGTTGTGACAAAGATCATTAAGTTTGGGAATGTGGAATGTATGGATGCAAATATAATGAAATTAAAAAGGCTGGAAGGAAAGGTGTAAAAAATCATGGCCGTTTAAGAATGATGTGGATCGAACACATCGATTCCGTCCTCAAGTAATGTCAGTGAGGTTACCCTGTATTTTAATCATAATACCATTATCACTCTTTGATTTTGGTTGATACACAAAATTAGTTTCACGTATGTTTATTTTAGATATTTTATTGTTTTACGAAAAAATGCATAAATAAGGATTTATACAAGTAGTATTTATAGTATTTAAAGAATTGACAGACGACGTTAACATCGGGATGAGTTTCAAGGGTAGCCCCCAAGTCAGAAGTAAGAGAAATTTAAGATATTGTTGAAGAAATGGTATGTCGGTGGGAGAAGCGAAAAAAGTGTGCTTAGATAGAAAAGAGTGGAGGTCCGCTCTCCCTGCAAACCCCTAACAGGACACGGCGTGATGGGTAACTAAATAATATCTTTCTGAGTTTACACTTGTCTACAATATGCTCTTATAACAGCCTCTAATCAGTAGGGATTTCGGCATTTAAGGCAGTTTGGAAGTACATTGTCTACATCAAGATGAAGGAATAAATAACAAAATGTAAAAAAAGAGCAACTTCTTAAATAAGTAACCTGATTGCTGAATTATTCCATACCTGAGTGATATTATATACAAAATTGAAAACCATTTCGAAAAATAAGAAGGAACGAACAAATAAACTCACCTGTTTGGTTATTTGAAATTCTTGGAATTGTGAAGTGTGACTTTTGTGCGAATTTGCAGTTTGTATTGAAATAGAAAAATTTACATAATAATTCACTCTGAAACAGTTATGCAAATCTTTCGCAATCTTGAGTATTTATACGAACCTAAAGCTTTTAAAGAAAATGAAGTTCTTTGGAATTTGATTATTTCATCTAGGAATCTTGAATACATTGTATAAAGAAAAATCGTGAAAAGTATAGTTTGTAATCAAACAAAATATCAAAAGGTAAAGGTAACAAATGAATCATTTATTTTATTTTTTTACTATATTTCCCAATAATAATAATAGGTACCTACCTATCTTTTGCCGTGAGGTTGCCGGCGAAGAATAGCACCTCTGCTCTTTTTGCTGATTTTTCGAGCATCCTGTAAGAGACAGGAAATCGAAAAATCAGATCGGGACCGTGACCACTTCACGTCCTTAAATCTCAACTGGTCAGAAAAGGCACAATGAGCCTCGGACGCCTTCAAGCGCAATGGAGAGCTCTTGATGCCTCCCTATGCCCCGAGTGGGGCTTAGGCCCCCGCATTGCTGGTTGGTTTGGGAGTAGTTCGCGGCGGGCTTGATTTGTCCGGGGTCGGCTTTCTGGTTTGATTGCTTCGATCAGGCTAGGAGGTCGGTTTCGTGCGGGTCGGGTTTGCTGCGGATTGGTCTCCACCGGGCTGGCTTGCAGGGAGAATGTATGTAATGTATGTACCTATCTTTTAAACTAACCAACTTTTCAGCAGAGGAATATGGACATGGTGTAACAGGAGGTCATAAACATTGCGCAAGATCGAGCGCAGTGGAGAACTCTTGTTGCCTGCCTATGCCCCTAAGTGGGGCGTAAAGGGAGTTTGGATTGGATTGGAACTTTCCATGAATAGTCCTAATCACGTGATAAGGATAAAATCTTAGGGTGCCTAACTACAATTATTAATTACATTTTTTTAAGACTGACATGTTTTTGTTATGCCGTAAGTTAGTATCCAAATCCAATCCAAACTCCCTTTAGACCCCACTTAGGGGCATAGGGAGGCAACAAGAGCTCTTCATTGCGCTCGATCTTGCGCAACGTTAATGACCTCCTCCCACACCATGTCCAGATTCCTCAGCTCTGCCTCGAAGGAGCGGAACACAGTATGAGAGGGTCTTCCTCGTCTCCGGGACCCTGATGAGAGGAAGAACAGAGGAAGTTAGCATAATGCCTTTTAATTTTTTTTATAATTGCGTTATTTTTTTAAATAAACTCAGCTCCATAAAAAGTGAACAAACAAGCTGAAATTCTTGACGTTCTACATACTTTGCAAAGCTTATGCCGCGGAACAACTAAATGTTCAGCAACGGTAAACGTATCCACGACTGCAAAGATTAACCACATTTTTCAAGTGTTTTTTTTTATGTTTATTATGATTTACAAGTAGGTGGGTATATATAGGTATAATAATTGAATTATGAAAAAATGATAAAACATATTTTTAAAAGAAATAAAAAATGAAATTAACGCGCATTAATGGTGGGAGTACCTATTTGTTTCAAAATATCTAGCGAAAGAAGTATGCTTGGATAGAAAAGAGTGGTAAAAAAGTAAACAAAAAAAATCTAGAATGATATACAAGTATAAGAAGTGGTTCATCATTATCCATATGAATTAATAAGTAAAGACCAGTAGGGTTATTCTCGTAGCGGTCTTAATACGCTCCTATCTTGATTGACAATATTAAAATGGTGGATTAGTATTCACAAAACAAGATATCTAGCAGATATCTTAAAAATTCGTTATGTTTGAAATATTAGTATGAAATTCTATGTAATCGGCATTCCCGTAACTATCTTACAAACGTCAAATTCAAGGGCGACCTGATTGCGATCATGTCTTAATCTTATCGTTAAGTGATTTTTAAATGCGATTGATTACGGGAATAAGGCTCATGTTTTCTAGGAGTAGACGTTGAGTAAAAGGTCACGGTTTTATTCCCAATTGAGTCAAACATTTTAAACAGCTCAACTCAGATTCAAGAGTCTGCCCGATTAAGGAACAGACTATTGAGCCTACAAATGCCGGGATGGAATTTTGGGATGTCGAATTCAAGCTCTTCTTCTACCATTTTGGGGATCTTTTCAGCAGTCACTGTCCATTAGGAACACCATGAAATGCCAAATTAATTAATTTATTTATTTATTTTCAACAATTTACGGAAAATGAAATGTTGAAACATGACTTACAGTATAAAATTTTCACCGTGCCGAATTCGGGCGTGTTCAAGAATAGGAACTTTTGAATAAAGTAGAATAAGTTTTTATACACTTTTCAAATTCAATTTTCTCACCGTCTTTTATCGGTTAATATTATCGAATATTGAGTATTATACGACCCCTTGAAGCGTAACGTGTTGATGAAAAAAGAGCGAAACTGATGGTTCAAAAGAAAGAAAAAAAAGAAGTTTAAAAACAAAATAATAATAATCATCAATTCATCAATTCATCATTCATCAATTCATCATTCATCAATTCATCAATTCATCAATTCATCAATATAAATAAAGGAGTCCGTTCGTATATATGTATGTATGTATGTATGTAACGTCCTTTATAGACGGCTAAACTAGGGATACCAGAAGTAAAGTAATACCCTCTATAGCGAGTCTAATTTCCAGTGGACGTTTAAGGCTAAAAATATTTGGAAAATGTTATTTATCGATAAAAATATTAGATTTTTTCATAAATCTCCCATACAAATTAAGATTTTCATCCTGCCATTTTGTCAGAATCAGGTATCTTGAAATTGTATTTTAATATCCTTCAGATGTATCGTTGGTCATTATGTGTGGTTTTGAATTAATCTACAATGCATAAACTTTCTATTTATTTCAAAAGATTTTCCTCTATAGAAGTAAAATTATTTAAAAAAAAGTAAAACAATTTAGCATATTTTTACTTATGAAATGTCAACATAATATTCCTCCACACTGTAAAAATTTATGGCCGCTGTGCCCTCTCTGAAAAAAATGTTCCAGCCATCGGAATAGTGGGGCCTTCATTAAAATTAATATTGCAGTGCTTCAATGAAGAACGAAGCATGTGGAATTTCAGCGTGATGAGGTAACATAATATGAACAGTCTGTCATATGTATAATAAATTGAAGAAATGTATACAAGTTAATTCTCCTTAAACAGGTTGAATGATGTCTCTATGCTATCCCGTAGAAATGTAAGATGGCCAAGGTTTGGAATTCTTATTATGATGGCATTGACAGGTTTTTGTAGTCCTCAGAATTCAACCTAAAATATGAATGATAAAGAAGATCAGCAAACACTTTTTATATTGCCAATGTATGCATTATTAAGATGGGAATATTAATAAAATTGTCAATTTATTTGACATTAAATTTGATATCTTTGTGTAAGAGAAATGAATCATAAGTACAACTCATATAAACCATTTTTTCTGTGATGATAATTGCATTGCAAGAGTAAAATTAAGTATAGGTACGTTGTTATTATAAAACCTTGAAGAGAAAATGTTACTTTAATAAAAATAATGCAACATCAATAAGGTTAAATAATTAAACATAATAAAAGAGCTTAAAAATCATGATTTATAAATATTATTAAAGTACCTACCTGAAAAACAACCAATTTAATTTACACATAAATTTTAAAAATAGTATTCGAACAACAATTGAATTTGACATTTACAACTACTCGCTTCGCTTTGACAGTTCTATAATATTCATAGAGCATAGATAATAATAATTATGTGGCGTAATAACATAGAGAATAATGTGAATGAAAAATGGATTGTAATAATATAGACTTAAAAATAATAGTAATAATATAAATCTAAATAATTTTATCGTTTTCAACAATAACAAATATTTTTTTATATAAAAAAATTCATATTAATAGCATTTCAATTTCCCATAGTATTATTTTATTCATAGAGAACAAATTACATAGGTATTAATTTCTTTATTCAAAAATAAGGAAAACACAGATGGCGCGCGGAGTTGGCGTCCTTTTAAAACTGACCAATGAGAGCAAAGGAATTTAAAACATTCTATGAGGATTTGGCGCGTTATTTTTTGAAGATTTTCTTATGGTTATGATATGGTGAGGATTCTGTATCGTTTAGTTCATTAGTAACTTTATTACAAGGTAAGTTATTTAAAACATTACTGTAAAAATTAAGAAACATAATACTTACTTAACAATACCCTTACATTGTGAAAAATTATCCACATATTGAAGTTCAATTTGATGGCAAAAAACCAAAAAAATTTTCCACTCAGTCCTTATCCCTCACTAAAAGATTTCCATTTGGAATTCCTTCAAATAATTGTCTTTTTTTGTCTGTATATTAAACATAAAAATTCTTTTTCAATGTTTTTAGGCTTGAGAAACTTAAAATACATAATATTACATTGAAGGCATTCCTACCCTGGGTTTCTATGTACATACATGTTGTAGACTAATGAAAACTTTTATATAAAAGGTAAAAGAGCATTTTTATTATTATTAATTTATCAAAATCAATAATGTATTGTTGAAAAGTAAAACTATCCACATAAGTTAAGGTTTGCCAATCAGTCCTGCTCGCTAAAAGATTTCGATTTGAAATGCCTTCAAATTATTGTCTTTTTTGTCTGTATATTAAACATATTCAACATTTCTTTTTCAATGTTTTTAGGCTTGAGGAAACAAAATAAAAAACATATTACATTTTACATTAAAAGCATTCCTACCCTGAGTTCTATACACATTGGTTAGACTAATGAAAGTTAATTTATAATAAGGTAAAAGAGCATTATTATTATTATTTAATAATACCCATAAAGTACTGATCAAAATTGTAATCATCCACATAAACTAATGTTTCTCAATCACTATGTCATATTGCCAGCATAAATACTTATAAACATTGCAAATTTTCATTCATAATGTCTTAGGAAAATTTATTTATCATAGTGGTTTGATCATCTTTATTTTGGTTCCTTAATTATTATGCTGACTTTTACTTATTTTTTTTTTAGCTAAAACATATAATTATTCAATAATTGAATACTGACCTCGAAGTAAGGGGTGATATTATTTATTACAGGTAAGATACGATTATAATCATTGATGATATTCAGTTTACATTATAAACTATAGACGATATTTTTTTTTTTTTTTTAGCAAAACCATATAATCATTCAATTGATTACTGACCACCAAGTAAGCAGTGAACTTATTACAGGTGTGTGATGATTATAATCATTATTGATATTCAGTTTTCATTATAATATACACCATACATATTATGATAGTTTTCTGTTTCTTATTTTTGTAGGATGCCACCAAAAAAACCTTCCCTCGGAAGGCATACTGCAGGTGCGAAAAGAAAAAGGAGTGATAGGGAGAATGAAAACAATGAAGGAAGATCTTCAAGGCATGATGAGACTGATGAGGAACGCGAAAGAAGATTGAATTATTTACGAATACATGCAAGAATATCTAGAGATGCAGAGAGTTCAGAAGAACGTGAAAGAAGATTGAATGATTTAAGAATGCATGCAAGAACATCTAGAGATGCAGAGAGTTCGGAAGAACATGAAAGAAGATTGAATGATTTAAGAATACATGCAAGAATATCTAGAGATGCAGAGAGTTCGGAAGAACATGAAAGAAGATTGAATGATTTAAGAATGCATGCAAGAACATCTAGAGATGCAGAGAGTTTGGAAGAACACGAAAGAAGATTGGATGATTTAAGAATGCATGCAAGAACATCTAGAGATGCAGAGAGTTTGGAAGAACACGAAAGAAGATTGGATGATTTAAGAATGCATGCAAGAACATCTAGAGATGCAGAGAGTTTGGAAGAACACGAAAGAAGATTGGATGATTTGAGAATGCGTGCCAGTACATCCAGAGGTTTAGAAAGCAATGAAGAATATGAGATGAGATTGAATGAAACCCGTCAAAGAATGAGTGAAGTGAGGTTGCGTGAATGGAAGAATTTAAGAATGTCAGCATTCTCTTACGACAAAAATTTTGATTATGCGAATGATATTCAAACCATGTCAGTGATATGCAGGTACTGTGATGCTTTGAAATGGCAAGGAGAAACACCAGGTATGTGCTGTTCTTCTGGCAAGGTAAAGTTACCATTATTACAAATGCCTCCGGAAACATTGTATTCATTATTTTTCTCAAATGACAGCAAATGTAAGAATTTCTTAAAAAATATCCGCGCCTATAATTGTGCGTTCCAAATGACATCCTTTGGAACAAACGAGGTTAGTGACAAAAGGTATATGCCGACATTCAAAATTCAGGGTCAGATATACCACAGGGTTGGATCTCTGCTTCCTGTTGAAGGAGATACACACAAATTTTTACAAATTTATTTTATAGGAGCTAATGAATTAGATGTAAGGTGTAATCATTTCCCAAATTTAGATAGAGAGACCATAAATGAAATTCAACAAACCCTCCATCAACACAACTCATACATAAAAGATTTAAAGACATCACTTGAAAATCATCCGTTCAACGACGATGATTATAAAATTGTAATCGAAGCAGACAGAAGACCAGCGGGAGAACATGGTGGAAGGTATAATGCACCTTCCACAAGCGAAGTTGCCGTGATAGTTGTAGGAGAATCATGTGAGAAACGAGATATTGTTTTAAGACATCGAAATGACGCATTACAAAGGATATCTGAGACACACAGAGCTTATGATTGTTTACAGTACCCATTAATATTTTGTCGAGGTGAGGACGGTTACCATTTTCTGATGTATCAAGTAAATCCTGTAAATGGCGAACAAACAAACAAGAAAGTGAGCTGCATGCAGTATTATGCTTATCATTTACAGATAAGAAATACTGCCAAAAACCATTTACATTATTGTAGAAATTTATTTCAGCAATATTTAGTGGACATGTATGTCAAAGTTGAGACTGAACGACTCATATTCATAAAAATGAATCAGTCTAAACTACGCAGTGAAAATTACATTCACTTGCAAGATGCCATCCGGAATGATGGGCATGCAAATAATGTTGGGCAACTGGTGATTTTACCATCCAGTTTCACGGGAGGACCACGCTACATGCACGAGAGAACCCAAGATGCCATGACCTACGTTCGAAACTTTGGTAGACCAGATTTATTTATAACATTTACAACTAACCCCAAGTGGAAGGAAATCACAGAAGCCTTATTGAGCGAACAGAGTGCGCAGGATCGACCTGACATAGTGGCTAGAGTCTTCCGACTGAAAGTGAAGAACATGATGCATGTGATAACCAAAGGTGAGATTTTTGGTCCCACTAGGTGTTACATGTTATCAGTAGAATGGCAAAAACGTGGCCTCCCACATGTCCACTTGCTTCTTTGGTTACAAAACAGGATTCACCCGCAACAAATAGACTCGGTCATATCTGCTGAAATTCCTGATCCGCAGGAAGATCCTTTACTACATGATGTAGTAAAAAGCAGTATGATCCATGGTCCTTGTGGGCACTTGAATCCCAGCTCTCCATGTATGGTGAACGGGAAATGTTCTAAACATTATCCCAAAAAAATATTGAAACATACCCAAACCGATAATACCGGATACCCTCTATACAGACGTCGCAGCGTCGAAGATGGCGGTTTTACTACAACCATCCATACAAGGTCAACAAGTATAGAGGTGGACAACAAATGGGTCGTCCCATATTGTGCCGTGTTATCCAGGAGATTCCAAGCTCACATTAATGTGGAAGCATGTCAATCGGTTAAGTCTATAAAATATGTTTGTAAATATATAAACAAAGGCTCAGATCAAGCCACATTCTCACTCAACGATACTGACGAAGTTCAGACTTATCAAACAGGAAGGTATGTTAGTTCTTCAGAGGCAGCCTGGAGACTTTTGAGTTTTCCCATACATGAGAGACATCCAACAGTCTGTCCTTTACATGTGCATCTAGAAAATGGTCAACGCGTATACTTCACCGAAGGTACTATTCCAGATTTAACAACACCACCAAAAACTACTCTCACTGCATTTTTTGAACTCTGTACCGTCGATGCTTTTGCAAAGACACTTTATTACTACGAAGTTCCCCAGTACTTTATATTTAATTCACAAAAAAAATATGTGCGTCGGAAACAGGGTACACTGGTACCAGAAACATCGGTCAAAAAGAGCGATGCTCTCGGCCGAGTGTACACGGTGCATCCAAGTAATAGTGAATGCTATTACTTGCGATTGCTGTTACATAAGATCAAAGGGCCTACATCATTCGAATATTTACGCACAGTCGACGGTTTCGTACATCCAACCTACCAAGCGGCTTGCAAAGCTTTAGGATATCTCGAAGATGACCAACAGTGGGACAACACATTGGAAGAAGCTGCTCTGACCTGCTCGGGCAAGTCTTTGAGATATCTTTTTGCACTCATGCTAAATGTGTGCAATTTGACCGATCCCGCGAGTTTGTGGATTAAATATAGAGAATCTCTGTCTGAAGATGTCTTACATCGGGTAAGAATATCTTCTGGCAACTATGAGATGGAGTACTGTGAGGACATATTCAATGAATCATTGTGCCAATTGGAAAATGTATTGCTGAGCATCGGGGGTAAAAAGTTGACGAACTACAATTTGCCAAATCCAATGCGTGATGCAGATTTTAATGTTGATAATAATATATTGTTGAGTGAACAACATTACAACATTAATGAATTGACATCCTATTTGGATGACAATCTATCCAAATTAACGGAAGAGCAGAAATCTGCATATGAAAAAGTCTTACACAGCTCAGAAAACAATTTAGGCACAATGTTTTACCTGGATGCACCAGGTGGAACGGGTAAGACTTTTTTAATAAACTTGATTTTGGCAAAGGTTCGTAGTCAGAATAAGATTGCTTTGGCAGTAGCATCTTCGGGAATCGCAGCCACTCTTTTGCACGGAGGGCGGACTGCGCATAGCACCTTCAAGCTTCCATTAAATCTGACTGCAACTGATACCCCTGTTTGCAACGTCAGCAAGGGTAGTATTTTAGCAAAAATATTATTGCGATGCAATATTATTATATGGGATGAGTGCACCATGTCGCACAAACATGCTGTTGAAGCCCTCAGTCGTACTTTAAAAGATTTGTATGGAGACTCTTCAAAAATAATGGGACCAATAACTGTGGTGTTTTCTGGTGACTTCCGCCAGACATTACCAGTTATTCCAAAAGGAACCCGTGCAGATGAAGTGAACGCGTGCTTAAAATCGTCACTCATTTGGTCCAATGTCGTAGCACTGCCACTACGACAAAATATGCGAGTACATTTATATGGAGATCAAGATTCTGCTGACTTTGCTAAAGTACTACTAGACGTCGGTGATGGTAGGCTACATAATTCTAACGGATGTATACATATACCGGACAACCTGGGTGTCGTCGTAAACCAAATGGGTACTTTAGTCAAGGCAGTATATCCTGATCTCGAGAACTGGAAAAATAAATCAATGTCATGGTGGTGTGAACGTGCTATCTTAGCACCGAGAAATGATGCAGTAAAAGAAATTAATGATTATGTACTCCAATTTCTTGATTCTGAAGAGCGAACATATAACTCCATCGACACAATGATTGACCAAGACAGAGCAGTTGACTTTCCAGTGGAATTCCTAAATTCATTGGAATTACCCGAGCTTCCACCACATAAATTGACATTGAAAGTAGGAGCAATAGTGATATTGTTGAGAAATTTAGATGCACCAAGACTGTGCAATGGAACTAGGCTGCGAATAATACAACTTCAGTCTAATGTAATTGAAGTAAAGATAATGACTGGGTGCGCTTCTGGTGAAAACGTTTTCATCCCTCGGATTCCACTCATACCGACAGACTCTGTCTATGAGTTTAAAAGATTGCAGTTTCCTATTAGACTAAGTTTTGCTATCACCATAAATAAATCCCAGGGCCAAACTTTGTCTATAGTGGGAATCGACTTGCGATCACCATGTTTTTCCCATGGTCAATTTTATGTTGCTTGCTCCAGAGTAAGCAATAGAAAAAATCTGTTTTTCTTGCTGAGCGAGCAGCAAAATAACAGTACTTTTAATATAGTTTATCCAGAAGCATTAAAATAATTACTACCTTTTACATACATTTTCCCTTTTATCTCTGTTTTTACATTTTTTCTCTCTATTTACATTGTTATTTATATTACAATGTTTATTTTGGCACTATATACAATTTATACTTATATATAATCATGGTTTTATACACTTTTTTTACATTTTTTTTTATATTTATAGGTACATAGTTTATTTTGGCACTATATACTTATATATAATCATGGTTTTATACACTTTTTTTACAATTTTTTTTACATTTGTTTTTATATTTATACATAAGATTTCATTATACTCTTTTGATATTAACCATGTACAATCAATATAATATTGTTGTTGCATATTTAAAATGACACATGTGTCAATTTTCGAAAAAATTGTCACATGTGTCGTTATAAAAATGCAACGATTAATGTTTTTTACTTTTTTATGACGGTGGTGTAATCTGGAATAACCCGGCAAAATATTAATGTTAACCTGTTTACTTTTCATTCCAATTTTTTTATACAAATTTTTTATACTCAAAATTATTAAAATTTAAATAAAACACTTCAGCACATTCCACTGTTTTTATTACCTGACATATTTTGTGGGGTCATGCCCTACATGATCACAGGATTTAAAGAAACTCTCTTAAAACCCTGTTCCTTTAAATCCTATGATCATGTAGGGTGTGACCCTACCAAACATGTCAGGTAATAAAAACAGTGGAAACTGCTAAAAAGTGATTCATTTAAATTTTATTAATTTAAATTACTTTCCACCAAGAAGATGCATGTTCAACAATTTGTGAATTTTATATTCAAAACTGTTTTAAATGTTTTTTTTTTCCATGAAATGGCAAGAAAAAAACATTACAATAAAACAAGTCGATTGACAAGTTAAGAATATTTTTAAACCATGTTGGTTTGAAAGCATGGAGAAAATAAACTACAAATAATGATATTTGAACATATTTCTACATAACTACTTTGATTAATGAATATGCAGTCTCGGCAGAAACTTCCTTGCCTCCTGCCAACTTTTGTCTGCTCATTAGTACAATTGGTTTTGCTTTATGAAAGCGATAAGTAAAACTGCTCAGACTTTTGAAATATCGGGTATAAAAAAGCCTTCTATGTTTTTGGAATGCGTTACCTTAATGCAGAACTATCCTGAGTGTTTCAAGAGTAATTTTTGACAGGAGCAATTTAAAGTTTTATATATGTCATAAAAATTAAAATATTTTCAAAATTCAACCCAACTTTTGACATGCATTAGTACATTGTACATGTTAAAGCTTACATTTATTGAAACAATTGTTATCTTTAATAAACATTTTTTTATTTTATATTTTCACTACATAGTGAAATTCTGCAGGAGATTAAAATTAATGCATTAACAATCACTGTTAATGCAATAACAATCACGGTGTCATCTATTTAGGTTCAAAATGTTTATGAGGAATTGGTAAAAAAAAATATCAATGTGAGATGGGATATTTCTGCACATAATATATTGGTCTATGCTCGACATTTCCTCATACTCAACTCATTTTGACCAAAACATGAACATAGGATAGTTCTGCATTAATGTAACGAATTACATCTCTGTGTGTTGATTATATTCTCTTATTATTTTACTTGCAGATACCTATGTACATTTTTTTAATAAATTAAATTTGGTTTCCAGTACGTTTGTGTTTGTAATTGTGATTTTTATTACTTATTGGAATTAATTTTTTACTCTTATTAAAAAAATCTATAAGCTCAATAATAAATAAATAACACTCTTCTATACATAGGTGTCAGTATAGCCTGCGGAACTTAATGCATAAAGTATTCTCTACCAGTCAACCTGTCCAGTCCAATCTGAGATAGGGATCCAACCCAGAGTAGAAATTTCAAGTGTAACAACACTGAAAAAAGGGATCCAACCCAGAGTAGAAATTTCAAGTGTAACAACACTGAAAAATCTGACTCGACCGGGAATCGAACCCGGGATCTCTTGATCTGAAGTCAGAGCCTTTGCCACTCGGCTACCGAGATCGATTACAAACACAACAATTACAGTTACTCTTTGTATCGTCAATGTTATATTATACCTACCTTTTTTATATTTCATTTTTTTGTCGTATTCTCACCCTTTTTGTCTTAATTGAATATTTTGTTTCACGTCATAGATTTTCTTATGTGTCTCGGCAACTTCAATTTTTAACTGATATTTTTATATTTATTTACCTATTTCTATTTTTAATCTGTAATCATTATGTCATACAACTTATATAATATGTGCGCACATAACCAAAATTGAAATGTAAATTTTTTCTATATGTACCTATATATTGCAATCCCATATTATTTGTTGTCCCACATCCATTAATTTTTTCATATGATTTCTTTGTTAAAAAAAAATTGAAAATCAATCCTCTGCATATTACCATCGCCTGTTGGTTTATCTGTGCTTCTGTTATGATTTTGTTGATCATAAGTTGTTGAACAAAATTATTTTGAGTTGATATTTAAATCTTTTATGTGTTGGTTGTTTTTTTTTCATTCTATACATTATTTTATTTTAAATGATTTGTTAGTGTTTTTGTAAAATGTAGATATTTCATAATAATGATCCTCTAATATTTGATTTATGTCCTGAGAACAAGTAGTGTTTATTGTAGATATATTATATTATCTATGGCGCTGTCTCTCTATCACACCTTACATCTATTCCCAAATGTTATCTACTTTGTGTGTATCTCCTTTGGTCTATCTTGGTCAGAATTATTAGAATGCTAGCATGACCTCGATTTTTTTTGGTAGGTATTTTTATTAATAGTTTCTTTCTCCTACGCACAGTGAACGTCATGTATCTTGGGCTGTATTCAGGGAATCGTCGAGAGAATGCTCGGCAATCACTCTGTGCGTTCACAGAGCGAACAGGATCTCTTACTCAGGTCAGCCTGAAACGCGACAGACAGAGCTAGAGGCCCTGTTCTGTGAAAGCACAGAGCGAACGCCGACGCGTTGTTTCGACGATTATCTGAACGCAGCCTTAGTAATCGTTTCTGACTGATTTGATTTCACTGCTCCTTTTGTCCGATATTGTCAATCAATCTGTGTATCACTGACTCATTGGTTTATGACATGAATTATATTTGAAATCTTTATTTGTTGCAAGAACTGTACGTTTGTATAAATAAACTAAAGCAAAATCGTACATGATGAAGTTATGTTTTAAACAGTGGTGACGCGATGGACATCGGTGTAGTACCTACATGAAATGTTCATGTTATATTATATAGTACAGTTTGCTTTTTCTCCCTGTTGTATTTTGTTTGAATCTTTAATTTTAACAAACAATATAACTACACTATCGCCAAGTACAATGACATAATGGTGACAATAACATTATCTTTCTGACGTTTATAAAGCGTGGGTACCTACAAATGTCAAATAGTTTCCGAGCGAAATTGTTGCCATAGAGCAGCAATATTTGATGTGTTCATAGAGTATAATAATATTATATTAATTGTTGTAATGTTCTAATACTGCTGTGATTTATTTCTAATGTTTATTGCCTTTAGTAATAATATATAAAAAAAAAAAAAAAACATTTTTTTAATGAGTACTGTTATTGTTAAGTAAATGGCTCACGCCAAATACAGTGGACTCGCAGTAATCTGCTAAACATCGAATTTGTAAGGATTATAAAGTACCTACTGTCTAATACTTCCTGATCTCAGTGTTTCTTTTTAATTTCGTTAATTATTAATTGTATATAACTCGGCATACGCCGTATTCACTTATTAAACTATGATAGATTCAATATGATTAAAGCGATCCAAAATATTTTTCAAATTTTTAATACAATTTTATACAACAGTGACAGTCGTGTCAGATTTCAGAGGGTGCTGGGGACATAACCCAGGGGCCGGATTACCGCGAGGTCCACTCTATTATATTATCGAATAAGTAGATGTTAAAATAAAATTAAAAAAAAATAGATATGTAGGTATTTACTTATTATTTTTTGTTCTAGAATTTTCAATGTTTTAATAATAATTATACTTATAAGATTTGCTTAAATTAAATTTCTTTTTTGATTTTTAACATTTTGAATCGCAAATTGCAGGATCAAATTATATGAACAGAATTATATACCTAATATTTATTATTAAGTAAATTTTTGTTCGTATTGTAGCTTATATAAAAATTCATTTTAACAAACCTTTAAAAATTGTAATATTTCAACATAAATAATAATTTGTAAGAGATAATTAAAATATATTTTTACTATGTAATTGTATCTATTGTTTTATTTTGTTTAACTTTATAGGTATACATAAATGTTACCATCATGGTAATAGATATTATATTATTCACCAAGATTATTATTTCTAAGGGAACAAAAGAAACAGGTACTATTGCCAAAAGTTAAATAAAATATACAGTAGGTATTTTGTGAAAATGTATCTATTGTATTATTTTGTTTGACTTCATAGGAATAAATAAATCTAACTTTCATGAAAATAATATCTATCATATTTCACCACGATTCCTGGGCAACGCACGGGTACTTAAGCTAGTATGGCAATAAAAAAGTTAATGAAATTTAAGTGGTGTGTGAGAATGTTGTCGAAGTAAAGAAAGTAAGTATATAGGGACCGCTGGCACTGAGGAGAGTGGGTACCTATGTGAGTAAAAATTAATTCTTGTGAAGTTTTTGATTAGACCAAGCGTACATAGAAGGGCAAAATATTATAATATGAGAGAGTTTTCACTTTTAAAATAATAACATGAGAATACCTCACTCAAAGGAATTATATTGATGGTTCTATGAAACCGCGTAGCTGGCATTTTATTTTTAAAGTATCTAAAGTTGATTGTTTAAAAAAAACTTGATAATAATGAGAAGGGTAAGAAAATTGATACGATCTAAGGTACTTACTTATCCGCATAAGTATTGTACGTCGAGTAGATAATCAAAATAGGTGAAACTGTTAACCCATGTGCCATTGCGGAAAGACTTCTTCACCAACCTGCTTGGGTAGCGTAATTACACTATAGCGGTTATGTAGTATCGAATTTATACCACACAATTTATTTTTTATTTGATGCCACGAATGTATAGCGCCACCTATAAAGAGACATCCAAGATAAAGAGCCATCTAGCGGAATACGCCGAATACAACTCGTACTTATCAACAACGTAGATTCACCACCGTTTTTACCAAGTTAACTAACTTAGATTATTTCGCACCAGAGGGAGAATACATCACTTTTTGGACAAATTATTTTGCGCGAATAACTTACCTATAAATACTTTTTCACTATGCAATTTTTTTCACTCTTTCCTTCAGAACCTACAGTGCATAATATTGTAATTAGTTTTTAAGTTCAAATATATTTTTCTGTGATACTTTATTTGAATTCACTAATATAGTGCTTGTGTTTTTTATAATATAAAATTGAGTTTCATTTCGGTAGTTAGTCGAATTCCTTCTTAACTATTTAGACTTGTTCATAAAGAAATAGTGAAAGTTGGTGAGTACTCCAGATATTTCTTAATCTTGCCAAACTCATAAGAGAGCTTCTTATCGTCTAATAAAGATCATTTTCCCCACTATCATTCTGCCTTGAGAAAAGAAATCAGCACTCCTGCTTCATCTCAATCTCCTCTTTTCTTATGGATCAGATCCAGACAATCTGAACCCCATAAATTGGTGACCCCACGACGTTCGAACACCCTTCAATTATCTACTTAATCCATCATTTTCCAACAATCCATTAACATGCCAAACATATTTTTTCAACAATCTTAATGAAATTGTTACATGCACACCTTCGTCCACTAATCCATCTCGAATAATTAGCGACCCTACACATTCACTCCATTTCATTTTTTCACAAAACCAAAAAATAATATTGTTCCACAATTCAAAATTTAAATCTCACATATTACATTCAAATTTTAAGCGCGTCTCTCACATTCCCATTCGACGCAAACTTCACTCCACTGCGAGTACAAATGTCAAAATAGCATTACCAGCCGCCTTGTTCGCGATAAATATTTTCAAATTTTCGACAAAATATATGAATTTATAGTGTAAAATCAATGTGCAACGGGTTCTGAAGGGAAGAGCCATCCGATAACGATTTCAGGCAAGTAGATTCTTGCGCAAATACCATTGTAAACAGTATTTAGTGCAATTTTTTTATAACAGTAACAAAGAAACTTGTCGGATTACTTTTTGAAAGCCTTTCTTTATTTTTTACTCTTTAATTGTAATGTTATTTAATTTAAACAATTTAATAATTCCTAAAAAGGAATAGGGATAGACGTTCGAGTAATCGAAATTAATTTAAAAATTATTGGTAACATTTACCGACAACATATTGTAGGTTAGAAAATTTTCACTGTGTAATGTCACATATGTTTTCATGAAATTTTTTTTTAACATTTGGGAAACATTACAACTTATTTTCATATTGGTTTGTAATATTACAACAGCAATCAAAGAACAATTTAATAATTTTTCATAATTTATGCCCGATTGTAAGACAAGTTGAACTTGAATATTTTTTTTTTTTTTGAGAAATTTGGAACAAAACTTAACATTACATTGTCTGATTGCAGATATATTTTAATTTGAATTGTATAACGAGCTCGTGGAAGCACAAGGTAACCCTTTAAATATTTATGTAAACCAAGAGCGAAGTGAATACACTGCAGATCCCAATCGATTTTTTCTTATTTTTTTAACATTTTCACCTGAACATCGAATATACCCATATCTCACAAATTTTCATACTTTAACACAATGGCTACATCCAAAGACTCCACAAAGGAAATACCACTCCAAGACATTTCAGAATCATCCCCCTCATACAATACCGATGCTAATAACAGAAACGTTACTTTTACAGAACGAGTCTCAGTGAAAATACCACCGATTTCAAATACAAAAATCGAATCATGGTTCAGACAAGTCGAAAGACAGTTCAAACTGGCGGGTATTAAAACGGACGAGTCCAAATGCAATTACATAGTGGCAAACATAGACTCAGATACATTTGACAGACTTCCCGACGCCGCAATAGAAGGTAATAATTACGATTTCCTTAAACAAACAATGATAGCCAGATTAGGTATACCACCTGAGGAACGTAGAGCTAGATTATTCAAAGGTATAGAACTAGGAGATAAGACACCCAGTCGATTGCTACACGAAATTGAAAGATTAGCTGCAGGGTTAGAGCTGTCAGATAGCAACATCAAACACTTGTGGGTCCAACAACTTCCACCACAAGTGCAGCGACATATAATAAAGAATGATAGCGATTTAGAAACCTTAGCCAACATAGCAGATTGCCTAATAGGGGTGTATCAACGAAACGAGGTAGCCGGAATCGAACAAAATCAGTCAGCTTCCAATACCATGGATGCAACAATTTCGAAAATCCTAGACGAAAAATTACATGTAATTATAAACTCAATAGATAACAGAAAACAACACTCAAGTAAATTCAACAGCAAACCCAAGTATTACTCCAATACCAAACGATTCGAAAATCGAAATGATTATACGAAAAACACTCACAATCAGCCGAATTTTAACCATAATCACTTTTCTAACTACAATCGAAACAATTACCGCGAAAATCCAAACCATTTTAAGTCAGATAGACCCACTAACCCTCATAGACACGAGAACAACCTACAACGATCCGATTATTGTTTTTATTACAATAGATTCGGCGGCAAAGCACGCAAGTGTATCGCACCATGCTCCTACAAACCTATCCAATACCAAAAAAACTAGGTTGTCGACTCGTCACAGAGACACACGAGTCGACCAACCACAAACGTCTCTTTGTAACTGACCGAGACCACTGTAAATCATTTCTTATTGATTCAGGGTCGGAGATTAGCATAATCCCCAGGTCATTCCACAAACGCGCAGCCAGTAAGAACAATCTTAAACTGTATGCAGCGAATGAGACCGAGATACGAACTTTCGGTATAACCAACTTAACCCTAAATTTAGGATTTTCACAAAAATTAAACTTTAACTTCATTATAGCCGAAATTCCGAAAGCCATTATTGGAGCAGATTTCCTTCATAAATTCAATCTATCGATAGATATTAGGAACAAGTTAATAATTAACAACAACACGAAGGAACAAATAAGAGCATTCACATCCACCACAGATGTAAGTGCATGTAGATACCAATTGTCACTAATTAATAAAAGCGACAATTTTCACAATCTATTAGCCCAGTACCCAGAGTTAATAGACATTAATAAGACATATGGCGAACCCAAACACAATACGGTTCACTATATCGAAACGCGCGGCAGACCTGTTTCTTCCAAACCCAGACGCCTAGCCCCTGACTTACAGAGACAGGCGAAATCTGAGTTTGAGTCGATGGTCAAACAAGGGGTATGTAGATATTCACTTAGCGCTTGGTCAAGTCCCCTGCACTTGGTTCGTAAGGCAGATAACACATACCGCCCATGCGGAGATTATAGACGTTTAAACGCAGTAACTATCCCTGATAGATACAGTATTCCCCACACACACGACATTACTAACGACTTACACGGATGCACCATATTCTCCAAAGTTGATCTTCTAAAAGCATACTTTCAAATTCCAGTTGCACCACAAGACATATGCAAAACAGCAATATGTACACCATTCGGAAATTTCGAATTCTTGAGACTACCGTTTGGACTATCAAACGCTTGCCAGACCTTCATGCGCCACATCAACGAAATAACCGCAGGACTCGAAGGAATCCACGCTTACGTCGACGACATCCTCATAGCATCAAAGGACGAACAAACACACGAACAACACCTGAGAGCATTGTTTGAAAGACTGCAATCACATGGTATGACAGTAAACCCATCAAAATGTGAATTTGGTAAACAATCTTTAAAATTTTTAGGATACCACATCTCAGCAGCAGGCATAGGTCCGTGCCCAGAAAAAGTGGAGTCCATCTCACACATGCCGAAACCCAAGACGATTCAGGATCTACGCAGATTCATAGCCACATGCAATTTCTACCGCAGATTTTTACCCAACATGGCCAGCAAACTAGTAAGACTGAACGATTATTTGAAGGGCGCAAAGAAGAATGACAAAAGACCAGTAGAGTGGAATGACATCACCGAACAAGACTTCAATGAGGTAAAACAAGCTTTAATTAATTCTACAACCCTAAACTACCCAGATGCCTCACTAGAATTATCCTTATGGACAGACGCTTCAGATAAAGCAATCGGAGCGGTTCTGCAACAAAAAATTGACACAGGCCAGTACCAGCCATTAGGTTTTTTCTCCAGAAAGCTAAACAAGGCCCAAACCTCATACAACACATACGATAGGGAGATGTTAGCAGTTTACGAAGGAATCAGATACTTCCGACATCATATCGAAGGACGTCATTTCAAAGTCTACACCGACCACAAACCTACCTTCGCCTTTACAAAAAAAATCCACTAGCAAAGAATCACCCCGACAGCAGCGTTGTTTAGACTACATAGGACAGTTCACCACAGACATCCAATACGTGACAGGACAAGCCAATACTGTCGCAGACACCCTTTCTAGGATAGAACAAATAGACATCGAACACAATATCTCTCTTGAGCAAATATCCAGCGAACAAGATAATGATTTCGAATTAAAAAATTTACTAAATAACGAAAACACAACATCTCTGAAACTAATAAGATCTAATTTTCAAGGTTTACAGATAGTATTCGACACATCTACAGGAAATTGGAGACCTTATATTCCAAAGACGTTGCAAAAGAAGTTTTTCCAACAAATACACAATCTTAGTCATCCAGGTAACATTGCAACACTTAAAACACTCAGCCAGAGAGGTGTTTGGAAAAACATGAGAGAAGACTGCAAAAATTGGACAAAAACTTGTATTCCATGCCAAAAAACAAAGGTAAACAAGCATATTAAAACTCCTATCTCAACGTTAACCATGCCCAGACACAAATTTTGCAATATTCATATGGACCTAGTCGGCCCATTACCACCATCTGAGGGAATGCGTTATTGCTTAACAATAATCGACAGATTTACCAGATGGAGCGAGGTAATTCCATTAGAAAACATAGAAGCAAAAACCATTATTAGAGCATTTTTCGATAATTGGATAGCCCGATATGGAATACCCATTTCGGCGGTCACAGACCAAGGCAGACAGTTTACTTCACATGAGTTCAAAACTTTTTGCAATTATATGGGAATTAAGCATAACAAGACAACATCTTTTCACCCCCAAAGTAATGGCCTAATTGAACGATTCCACCGCACACTAAAGAACGGATTCAAATGTCACTATCCAACCCCTTGGACAAAATCATTATCCACCATACTACTAGGTTTACGAAACACAATCAGGGAGGATTTCAAGTACTCAGTAGCAGAAATGTTATATGGACAAACCCTACGATTACCCGCAGAGCTGTTACAAGAAACTCAAGTCGATATGGATCCAACTACTTACACTTTTCAACTAAAATCATTTTTCAACAGCATAAAACCACGCCCAGTTACACACCACAACAAACAAGACATTTTCATACATCCCGAAATACACAAATGCACTCACATGTTCCTCAGAAATGATCTACAATACAAACCTTTACAACATAATTATAACGGCCCTTATTTAGTATGTTCTAGGACAGAGAAATGTGCTATCTTACAGATTAACAACGAGAAGAGGACAGTCTCACTGGACCGTTGCAAGCCAGCTTTCCTACAAACCGCTCAACCAGAGGACTGCAGAGTTCCACACTCCACCACCAGGTCAGGGAGGAAGATATTTTCTCCACATCAGAATTTATAGCACGCCATAAATTCTTGCGGGAGGCTGTATAGCGGTTATGTAGTATCGAATTTATACCACACAATTTATTTTTTATTTGATGCCACGAATGTATAGCGCCACTTATAAAGAGACATCCAAGATAAAGAGCCATCTAGCGGAATACGCCGAATACAACTCGTACTTATCAACAACGTAGATTCACCACCGTTTTTACCAAGTTAACTAACTTAGATTATTTCGCACCAGAGGGAGAATACATCACTTTTTGGACAAATTATTTTGCGCGAATAACTTACCTATAAATACTTTTTCACTATGCAATTTTTTTCACTCTTTCCTTCAGAACCTACAGTGCATAATATTGTAATTAGTTTTTAAGTTCAAATATATTTTTCTGTGATACTTTATTTGAATTCACTAATATAGTGCTTGTGTTTTTTATAATATAAAATTGAGTTTCATTTCGGTAGTTAGTCGAATTCCTTCTTAACTATTTAGACTTGTTCATAAAGAAATAGTGAAAGTTGGTGAGTACTCCAGATATTTCTTAATCTTGCCAAACTCATAAGAGAGCTTCTTATCGTCTAATAAAGATCATTTTCCCCACTATCATTCTGCCTTGAGAAAAGAAATCAGCACTCCTGCTTCATCTCAATCTCCTCTTTTCTTATGGATCAGATCCAGACAATCTGAACCCCATAACACTTTGAATATGAAAGGATATCACGTCATTTGTCTGGATTTAATAATATTATTATATTATGAGGAAGGCCATTATCCAGTTGTGATGAAAAGATAATCCGTAAATCGACCTATTCTTGATCAATGCCAAAACCTGTAATTGGAATGGTGGCTTAGATGTTTGTTTGGAATAAAAGTAGCTGAAAAATATTTTTTGAAGTTGTTTCCCTGATCTTTTCCATATTGGAACAGTTGATAAAAATATAAGGTCAAAGAGTAGACACTGTATTTAAGGCCGTTTAATAACAGCAATATTATGATGAAGGCACAGATTTGATTTATTTTTTTACACATAGTACATTCTAGGTAGCTGGCATTTCAGGCTATGAAAAAGAAAATTGATTCCATGGGATTTGAGCTATGCGCAAAATTTTATGATGGCGATGTAAAAAGAAACAATAATTAAGAGTAATGTATTGTAACAAACGTATGTATATTATACGTAATGGTATCCAATACAGAGAGAGCTGGGTTAAGTGATCGATGTTATTTAAAGTTTATTAAAATTCGTAACTGGTCAATGAAATACCTACCGATTGAAAACTTCTTTAATCGGAGTAGGTACTTATTGTTTCACTGCATATCAAGGGCTGATCTGCTGAAAGACATTGCAAACCGTAACGAAACATTGAATACATTTTTTTGCTGGTAGAAAAATGGTATGCCTTAAGGCTTTACTTGCAGCATTGAAGTAATGTTGCTTATTGTTTTAGTAGTAACATTCAGGTCGAAAAGGAATTTTAAAAGTATATTTTTTATTCAATTTTTAGGCAACGAATGTTCATATTTTTTAGAACGTGTTTAACAGGATTTTACAATAAAATGGTAGTTACATGCAGCCAACGTAAAACCGTTGAAATATTATTATTGTGCACACAACATTTCTAACGAGTTTCTTTTTTGTTGCATGATTATTTTTCATGGTAAATAAGGATCTGAACGTTACAAAAATTTCATGCATTCTTCTTCATGGATATTTTGTAATGAATCTTCGAAGTGAATACAAATACTCTCTTTAAATATTAAAAGAACCTAAGCCACCTAATGCTTGTATAGTGAAAGAGGAAGATGGTCGGCACCTGGGATCGAACCCATGACCGATGAATACAAAAGCTTGTTTTTTCGATAGGTTTATAACCAATCTCATAGAAGAAAAATACAGACACAGTTAAAATTGGTCATCTAATAATATGTTGAATATTTTCAAGTAGGTACTTACTGAGAGGAAGCGGCTTAATATTACATTAAAACTTTGCAATCTTTTCATAAACAAAGTTCGCGATTACATGTCTAGCAAATCGGCTTATTTTCCTTGCAACACTGTACGATATACGTGTTCAATTTAATTATTATTTTATCGTTGAAATGAAAACTATGTAGATAATTTAATATTATGAAGTGTCGAAGGATATTGGCTTCACAGTAGATGGCTTCCAGGATATAATCACTTGGAGGTTCTAACTACGCGAACTACAACACGACTCCTAAGAGAACGGTCCATATTTACATACAAAACGATATTGTGTTGAACCATTCACTTTCTAACATTATCCTTTCACACTTTTACCTACATTAAACATCGCCGTCATCCGCCATTCTTACACCAACAATTTTCATATTATTAATAATAATAAGATAGAAGAAGCGAGTGCGATGGTTAAAGTAGAGTTCTTACTAACTTTGTTTTCTCCTTTCTAATTTACAAGACAATGCAACCTTCGAGGGTAACTTCTTGTTGGAAATAATTAAAAACTATAATACGAGGAAGCTTTCAAAGGGGTTTATGGTCTGTGGTGTTAAGTTGCTGTACTTACTTATTAAAAATTATCTCTTTTGTTATCAACAAAAGTTAACAATATGTGACCCGTTCGGGACTAACTTCTTAATTAATTTTAAAATTACTGTTGATAGGATTTTCAACCCGCCGTTTTAAATAACAATGGTGAGTGTTTTCGTTTGATGTAGTAGTTAATGATCCTGTTTTTATTTATTAATTTATATAAAAGATACCAACAGGACAAAAAACGACACATTAAAGGATAATAATAATATGTTCTAATAACAGAATCAAAAGAATACAATCTACTCTTTTGTAACGATTACTTAAATCGGAAATTTCACCCAGGAAACCCAGGGTGTGCTTAAATGCTAAAAAATGAAACGCGTTTATAAGACAATTTTTGTTTTAACAGTCTGCATTTTGAACACATTTCACACCAGTGTAATCAACATAATATTAGAAACGTGATACTCAATATGCACAAATATTTTTTTTAATTGGGAGTAACGTTTCCCTTTGATGGCACAGCGGCGTATGCTTCTATTTTTTCTATAAAAAGAAATACATTTTTCTCTTTTGGTATTTTTTTAATTACATTTCTAGTGAAACCGTTTCGGGAGCATCTATTGGATGGTTCACAGTCTGTAATGGACGTTAGTAGAAGCATTTTTTTAAAAGAATCTGTGCTCAATCAAGGTGAACACAAATACACTCTTTGACTCTTTAAAAGTATGTACGCTCCTAAAAGCCTGTGTCGTGAAAGAGAAATATGGTCCGCACCTGGGATAGAAACCATGACTCCAGTAGGAATCAATACGAAGGTCGGCCACGGAACCGCTATTGTTTGATTTTTTTTTTAATAGAGATTTTTAAATTTAAGAGAATTTTATATAGACTGTCCTCACTTCTGAGTAAAACTTGATGCTATACTATTCAATATTGCATTATATGCAAAAATGAGACTATCTTTTCATAATACGCTTTATCAATATAATATTATTTTTTGAGATAAAAACAATTGGCCAATGTAACTTGATCTTGGATGGAAGATCTTTTCTATTTCTTCTTCTTCTTCTTCAGCCTGTTTCCATCCATTGCTGAAAATGGGACTCCCCCTTTTCAAAATCATATTTTTGTCCTGAGAATCCCTCAAATTGGCCACATTCTACAGCAGTAAGACAGGTATCACAGCTCAGCAACATAACGTCGTGGACTTGAATTTTAACATTTGGGAAACTGACTCATGAAGCTCATTGAACACTTCAAGAAGAAGAAGAATTATCATAATCCTTTCATATTACTTGATTATGCAAGAATAAACCCAATTTTTTATACGATTATTATTATTACATAAATATGGCATTCCGTCCCGATGAGGACGATTTGTGCCAACTGGCAGCAAGGATTTTAATACGATGTGTACACAAATTTTTTACACAAACAAAGGAACACGAATACAATTTGTTTGTATGAAATTATTATTTTTTGTTTTCTTTTGTTTTATACGCAATAAAATTGAAATTCATAACACTTCAGTGGAAACATTGCGGCTTTTAGTCAACAACTCTCGCGGGTATGCTGTCTTACAATTTTATGAGCTAAAAACATTATTGTTACGGTACATTTTTGTAAAATTTTGTTAGTTGCAGTGTTATTACCAAACAATTTAAAATATTCATAAACGTACGTGATACATTTTTCAATTAAAACTTTTTGACATTAAAATGTTTAAATTTGACATCCGAGTACTTTGAAGTTTGATGGACCGTTGCTGAATACTAAAATCTAATGTGTTACCCCTGGAAATATTCAAACAAGTACAATTATACCGATGTGTTTAAATATATGTTTAAAATATAAACGAGTTAACTTTCATATGAAAATAGCGTACCTTCATGACATATTAACATGTTTCTGCGGATATGATTTCATAACTTATTAAAACGATCAAATAAGAACAAGCGTCATGAATTTGTAGGTATCATGGTAGTAAAAACTGAACAGTCGTGTATTTATTTTGATTTCTTTAAAAATTAACCTAGCACCTTTGGTCGAAACTATCAACAGTTTATTCTAAAGCTTCATTCAAAATATTTTTCAAAAGTAAAGATGTTTTGAGTTGGATGAATAAAGACTCAAAACTTGTTCCGCAAATCCGAGTGCTTGGAATCTACGAAGCTGAAATACGGTACAAATAATTATGAAGCCTATATATAATAACATAGGAGTTTTTATGGAGTGGACTCTGCGGGTTAGAGACAAAGGCAGAATATACGCTTTAGAGATGTGATGTTGGAGAAGAATGCTAGAAAAAGTTCATTGGACTTCATTGGCTAGTAGAGAGGAGGATAGCTTTGAAAAGCTGATATTGGTTGGAAGCGCGCCAGGTACATGACCACAAGACCGCCGATGCGCTGAACCGACCGAATAAAACAAAACAACCACGCTAAGATACTTCATAGAGCCGTGCATCAGACAGGGGACAGAACACCTCGGAGAGCAATGGTTCGAGAAACAATAATTAATTCTTGATGGTTACGAACCTTAGTAATGCGGAAAACGGCTGGTAAAGGTAACTTATTACTAAGGATTCAGACCTTTTGTTCCTACATAAGTATATTCAAAATGAGCAAAAGGAGATGAAATAAGATTTTGGTAAAAATAATAAGTTTAATTCGATCATTCTATGGAAAATAAAAGAACTGTATTTTTTAATCGCGTTATCCTCACATTATAATAACAGGGAGAAGACTAACTTGCGGCAGGACCTTAGTGCACAAAAAATATGACATAATGTGCTAATTAAAATGCACGTGAAATACGTATTATGTGCATTTTCAACAAAACTGAGTGCTGATGTGAATGAGAAAAACAACTCGTTCATTTACAATAATACTAGTTGCCCGTCAAATTTCGACCTATGAAGTTCGACGGGCCATGAAAACGATTCCTATATAGTTGCGTAACTTTTTGAAAAATCCAAGAGATGGTGGTGTAGTAGGATAAGTCATGTGTGAAGTGTGATACATTATTGTACGTGTTGTTGGATGAATAGACTCAATTAAACCCAAATTTTACCGAATTATTATGGTAAGATGATCAGTCGTATTATTATAAATCATGACTTGGCATTCTTGATAGACAGAACTTAAGGTGTGTAAGCTTTGAGGTATCCAAAACACTATACAAAGAAGTCGACGAACTTGGCAACGGAGCCATAAGCTTGAAATGTTTTGGGTGAAGAGTTTTAAATAAGAATACCAGAGAATCGCACAAATAAACAAAGGAGTGAACGAAAGCCAGGGTTCAAAGTAACAATATTACCTATTCAAGCATTCAATGTGCAATGTTGATGACGAAAAATTATTGTTTTTTATGAGTAAAAATGATATTATACTTGGTTGGTTTCCTGGTAATTAAAACAAAGCCAAAACATAAAATCTACCATTGTTTTTTAACGTAGGTACAAACCTTTTATAAGGAACTGAAAAATAATATTGTTATAAGAAAAGTTGGATACTGAGGGAAAACCGAGGGTTCTGACTAGAAAAAAGTGATAATAAGGTTAAAATAATTTTCCAGTCTTTTTTCCCATCAGAGAGTCTTTATCAACAATTTTCTTTAATTGGAAGTGTGTTATGAAGTGTCAAACATTTTTTTTTCTTGCCGAAATTAATTAATTTTTTCCCACCTTGAACGCTTCTGAACTTGAACGTCATGTTCTGTGAGAACTTACTTTTCTAATAAGAATTAATTTTAGTTTTTTTTTGAAAAGGTGGCAATCTTCATCGTAAAGATTTTCGTATTAATTTTATTATTTTTTGAGCAAGAATGTATTAATTGGCTCATTGTTTATATTGTGAAGGCACTTACAAGGAATAAAAAAAATGTTACTCAGCGCACATAAACAATTTGCCGTTTTGTATTTTCAATTTCGGTATGACGTGTACCTAATAATGTAATAATACTATTCCCTCCCGAAGCACGAGTATCAACTCATTTTCGGGAGGTATCTTGTATAAGTATATTTATAGTTGTTAATTATTTGTAAGCCATTACGTAAGCGTAAGCGATAACCATCGATGGTCACCAGGTCTCCCGAGGGATAAGTTTACGTACCTGGGATCAACCATTACCACCACTGGTGACCTTGGGGCAGAGCACCCGATACGTATCGGTATGGCAAGTGGCGCCTTTAACAACATGACCAAAATATGGAAGGCGTCGGCGTTTAGTGTCGAGACGAAATGTAAACTGTTTGATGCATGTGTGTTGCCCATTCTCCTGTATGGATGTGAGTCCTGGCACATGACCGAAGCCCAGGCGCAAAAAGTCTCGCGTTCGAAACGAAGTACCTTAGGAGAGTTTTAGATACTATAAGATGGCACCACGGCATCACGAACGACGCCATACGCCGGCACATCTAGCGGAGACACATCACTTCTACCATTATGGAGAGGAGATGGACTTGGCAGGGACATGCCGAAGGACAGTTGGCCGAGGAGAGGCCTATTCATCCTCCCATTAGAGTTCCGAAGACAAGCACATATTATTGTAGAAACTGAGAAATTTCAAACCATTATATATTTTTGTATCAAAATAAATGTAAATAGGTGCCTACAACCAAATAATAAATTAATAAAAAAAAAATAAATAAAAAAGAACGCTTAAAAACACGTGTCTACGCGATATATCTTTAACACTAAATTTTTGTTGACTAAATCATTTTTGAACACATAATAATATCAAAAAGAATTAATCAGTTCGACGCTTACAAAAAAGATTTTGTTTTAGAGCTTGTATCTTTTAGTTTAAATTTTGATTTTAAATCTGTAATCTTTCAATAAGTGAACTGTAAATAAACGAAATCGTTTCAAATAAAATAATATTTTAGAGATAAATAGAGGGAAGTAAAATATAATAAATAATAGATATAAACTATAAAACATACTAAATCGAAATAAAATATTCGAGGCACGTATGTGGATAAAAAATCGATTTGGATATTTGAATTGGGACTGCCGTATCATTGAAAAATATTTTCTCTCTGGTTTTTTTTTATAGAAAACACTGTCGGATTTTCGATGGTAAAACCTTTAAATATTTTACAATTTAAACAACGATCTGAACGATATCAAATATAAAAGTCATAAATAATCTCCACGGTTCAAAATAGGTTCAAATGTTATTTTTTTCTACTGGCGTCAGTTTAATTAAAATAATAAAGTAATTGTTTTATAATAGTTGTGTCAAAACATTGACAACCAGAATCATTATCCAATGGAAATAATCAATCACCACTATAATATAATCTTTATTTTTTTATATCTTTATCAGTATTTATCTTTACTTCTTATTTATTAGTCCTGCCTGCTAATACTGACAACTTTGTATTGAGAAGTGTAAATTTATTTAGACACAAGCTTTCCTGACAGACGTTGTCCTGTGGTTTTAACCTGAGGCGGCCCGTTCATATGTAGATAATGTCGTGTACCGCGCTCCCATAAAAAAAATAATTCAATTGAGTTAAGCTATAAAAAAAAAAAACATATATTTCCAAAACATCCATATTTCATTCGTATTCAAAGTTCAGGCGGGAACAACGGGAGAATATAATATGCGCGTGCACACATTCTTCCTCATCTATGAAGTAGGTACCGACACGATTATGCCCGATAATTTGGTTGACTTTGCGGTGGAGTAAGTGGATGGGCTACTGTAAGAGCGGCAATCACGTATGCGAGAATGAGAGGGAACTACTAACTTAAACAGTTCCATATTAACTTAAATATTGTATTTTATATCATTTCTTAGCCATTTTTTCAACTTTTTATTAGTTATTCTGTGGGTTCCGGAGCGGAAAAGAATCCAATAAATCAAACATTGAAAGAATCTGTTCAGCCGATCTCGAGTTATAAATGTTCGCACTAACCCGACTTTCATTTATATTAGAGATGGAGCCGTATAGGTATCTCTTAGAAACTTAGTGCTTTTGACATAAAAGATTCCACCTTTAAATTTGAATTTGCATTTGAAATAACTATAAGTTGGTAGATACATAGTTTGCGCGATTGATAAAATGCCCCCTGCGTAGTAAAACAAATTTATTTGAAGTGGTCGGTAGCCCATCGGTTCAGTCGACAAAAAAATATATTCATTTATTTATTTCCATTAACAATTACGCTTAACAAACATCTTACATATTATATATAACTATAAAAAGTCGTTTAACATACATACATATCTATAGGTATTTGAATATCCCTAAAGGGGTTCTGTAAAGGTTTTATTATATATGTAGGTATGCACTTATATTTCCTTTCTTTAATTTTCTAAACTAAATGCCTACGCAGTGAAACGTTTTTTATGATTTTTTTTAAATGTTCAGACGTTTATTGTACCCACCTAACTATGTACAATAGCTATGCGGGAGATGCCTGTTATTGGAGCGCTGGATATTCTATGTGTTTGTTTCATGTTTTTATATTGTTTGTGTTGTTCAGTGTTCTGTTGGTGTCTCTATGAAATAAATAAATACTATTCGACGAATTATGATAATGCTGGTGCACAGTGAATGTAGGTGTTAGCGTTCAGCCAGTTTAGGAAGAGAAAACAAATAACATGTGAGCGAAGCCACGGGTAACAGCTAGTCAATAATGTAAAAAGCTGGTAAACCTCCTTAAAAAAAGAGATATCTTTAATAAAACTAGTTGCATATATACATGAGATCCAACTGTCGATGGCCTGAGTCGGTATGTTCATTGTATGAAACGATGTCGTCAATAAATTATTTTTTTACAAAAATTGTTAAGAAAAGTTTGAGATGTACTGATATAAGTAATGTATATATTTTTTATAGAAAATTAAATTATATTGTTGATATATTTCGGCGTTTTTCGATATTTTTTTAAAATTCTGAAATATAGGCATTGAAACTCGCAAATTTGTCATAAAAAAATATTTTTCTTTATAAAAAAAAAAGTTTGAGAAACCCTGGAACTTTTTCATTAAATTCAATTTGAGATATTATATTTATCTATATACATATCTACACATTTTTAGGGTTCTAGCTTTTATAGTTTTCGAGATATCAATCAATCAATCAATTCTCCCTTTTCCACCCCACTCAGGGGCATAGGGAGGCAACAAGAGCTCTCCATTGCGCTCGATTTTGCGCAATGTTTATGACCTCCTCCCACCCTGATGGGAGGAAAAACAGCGCTCTCCTCGGCCAACTGTCATTCGGCATCCTTAACACATGTCCCAGCCAAGTCCATCTCCTCCCCACAATGGTAGAGGTGATGGGCTCACGCTGGGTGCGCCTGCGTATAGCTTCGTTCGTGATGCGGTGGTACCATCTTACGCCCAGAATTCTCCTTAGGCACTTCATTTCAAATGATGAGACTTTTTGTGCCTGGGCCTTGGTCAGGTGCCAGGACTCACACCCATAAAGGAGAATGGGCAACACACACGCATCAAACAGTTTACATTTCATCTCGACACTAAAGGCCGACGCCTTCCATATCTTGGTCATGTTGTTGAAGGCGCCACTTGCCATACCGATACGTATCGGGAGCTCAGGCCCGAGGTCACCAGCGGTGGTAATGGTTGCTCCCAGGTACTTAAATTTATCCACCCGGGAGACCTGGTGACCATCGATGGTTTCGAGATATAAGTATGCAAAAATTAAGTAAAAATTCAAAGGTTGATTACTCCTGACTGAAATAAAATTTAAAAATTATGAGTATACAAGTTTTGTAGGCTTAAGGTATTCAATATTTTCTAAAATTTTAGGATCTGTGCATCAAGCGAATCAAAAGTTATAAGGGAGAGGGACACACACACACACACACACACACAGACACACCCTCACACACACACAAAATAAATGTTCTCCTCCGAATTCTGAGTAAATCCATATATGGAACATATATGCTGCGAAGCCTCTAAGTTGGTGTTTTTTGTCGTCAAAGTTTGAAAAACCGTTTAAAATGTAGACCTGGCCATACAAATCTCACGTATCTTGGCTTGATACTGCCGATCTGTCTCGAGAAATATGTAATTTCTCTTCAACAAATCGACAGTTGGATAAGGATAAAAATCAACAAAAAAGCTGTTAAGGAAACAATTGAAAGACAAACATTGACTTGGCTATGCAATATATCAGATAACTCGATAAGGATTGGTTTTGTTTTTTATAAAATTCTATATAAGTCGAACGTGCCTGGTACCCGTCGGATCAGATCACGAGAGGCGCTATATTATTCTCCTCATTGTTTACACATTTATTTAACCACCAGATATTATTGTGAATCCTCATTCATGTTTACAGAAACAGACCAAACAGCAGTAATATGTTTACAAGAACTTTTCAATAAGCGTAAACAATGAGGCTGTGTGTTGACAGTGCAATTGGGACTATCGTTAAAATAGGTATGCCTACCAGTGGCGTTCTACTTCAATATTATTAAATTTTTAATGAGCTAACCATTTATTTAAACACATCCATTTTAATTAATTATAATTTGTAATAAATTAATATTTTGTGATATTTTTTTAATTAACACGATTAATATTTTTAGAGTAGCGGTCTACCTATATAATGTTCAATTACATAAAGAGCCCATTACACGAACATGCATCACCATTCACCACAGATCTGACTGCGCATTAGTGCGCATGCTTGTCTTACGAAAACTCCGTATTACGCTACCTACTGTAATACGTTATAGTTAAGTACGCACAAGCTGCATTCTCCACTCATAAATAAAGCCTGGATCTTCTTGCTTAAAACCGTTGGAGTTGAAAAAAACTTCACTCAACCTCGACTGAAGAAAACGCGTGTCATAAACACTGAACTCCCGATTCCACTCACAGAAAAGTACGCGCATGCTAGGCTTGCGCGGAGGAAAGTTCAAACAAGTCAAATGTCGCAAGACGCTCCAATGGGTTTGCGCTGTGTACAGTTTTACCACGACGCCGACGCGGCGTTCCGTGTACATATTGTGTATAATTCGGCCTACGCATGCAAAAGTGTGGTGATGATTGTGCGACTGTGCGTGTAGCAAGTTAAATACCTAATGTGTATTAATCAACACATTAAGAGGATGGGGTAGAATATGCTGGACCTTATCGTGGTATCTCCCGTAAGTACACAAGTAAAAAACAATATAAGAAACAAAAAAAAACATAAAAAAATAAGTGAAAGATAGACGAGCAAAGAAAACAAAATGAATCTAAAATGCGTGAAACGAACCAGAATAAACGTCGAAGACCCTCTCGAACAATTTGATAAAAGAACAATTTCATAATCAACTCGAGGACTGTAACAGTGAGAGTGAAAGACAAAAGAACCTTCTTACTGAGAATATCATATTAAACACCCACGAGAGGAACTGAAGATGACGGCTGGTGTTGCAGCACTGTAGACAAAATTGTAGATGTTTGTGACAACACAGCATGTACGAACGAATAAGAACTGACCTGAATGCCGTACGAAAAGTAAAGGAAGGTAAGTAACGATTTGGGCTTTCTGAAATTGAAAGTGTGCAGTACAGAGTGACCTTATAAAGATCTCTTGTTGTCTGCGTAGTGTGTATGCCCTTTTGTGACATTGAAGATTGTCGGTTTTTAGTTTTAATCACAAACACTTTGATTACCTACCTACTTAGTTGAAAATAAACCTTGAATGTTTTATTACCTTTAAATCAGTCCAGATTTATTTAAAGAATGAAATAATCGTTTTTCACACTACACATGTGTATTAAAATTTATTAAAAATTATAGCTACGACCCTGCTTTCAATGAATGTTAAGCAATGAGAAAGTTTAACAGAGGAGTTCAGTGGTGTTACGGGACAAAGTTTAGCAATTATCCTCTTAAGTTATTATGTATGTTGGAAAGGGTCCTACGGTTTGCAGTACATAATAATATTGTTATTGGAAAATTTGTTTTATTATGAAAATCTATTATTGTAATTACCAAAACGCAAGGATCTCTGCTCAAAAACCACATTATGGAATATTGATGTAAAGTTTTATTCCTATTATTGTTGTTCGACCCTTTTGACTCGGAACAAAAACAGGAATTTCCAATAAAGGACCATTAAAATTGGAATATTATTTTATTTTGTGAATTTTGTACCTATTGTTGGCATTATATTATTCCGTCATTTAAAATTTATTCAGAATATTATAATATAATGATTGTGATTTGAAAGTACAATGCTGGAGTGCCATTATTTGGCAAATTTACAGGACTCTGTTAATCCACAGTCAAAAATATATTTTAATTCCTGAATGAAATCAAAATGTTAAAAATAATCTGTTTCTTCAAAATTTTGAATTTGTTTCAGATAGAAATTCATATAGTATTTGCGGTTCAAAACTTTTGATCGTTGAAAAATAAAAAGGAGAAGAGAATAAACTATGTCAAAATATAATTCTTCTATTTATTCACACTTCAATCTCGCCGGCTATAACGAAATATAACCTTTTTTACTAGCGATCTTTCCAACGTAACTAAAAACAGTTCGAAATTCCCGATTGGTTTTTAGATTGATATCTGTTTTATTGACTCAAGATCTTTAAAAATATGTTAGACAAATTAAAAGGCAACGTATAGGTACAGATTCATTCAAGTTTTTATTTTTGACATTAAAAAACCAACATGACTTAGTCCACATTATAATGTCCCAAAAAAGCCACCTTTTTGAAGAAGAGAATCTCTGTTAAGACTATATTATGTGCGGTGGCCCTTTACACCAACGTGCATTTTGATAAATCACTTTTTGCGTTTGTTTTTCTATTATTTGTTTTTTCATAACTGTTAGTTTGTAAAGGCCCACGGGTAGAAGACATCCTGGAAGACCAAGACAGCGGCTTATGGACAACTTTGCCCGGGACCTGGACGTGCTGGATGTGGGAGATCGGTGGGAGTCCATTATGCAGGATAGGACGGCTTGGAAAAACATTGTTCCAAAGAGGCCAAAACTCTGCCGGAGTTATATGGCCATTGGAAGTAAGTACAAGAAAAGAAGGAAGAGACAGACCCCCCCTGTGCTCTGCTCTCTCCCCGTCTAATTGAAAAAGAGGTATATCAAAGTGGCGCCAAATAGTAGTAAGTTAGTTTGTTAAGAAAATACTTTTTTTACACTATTTGACCACATTTTTATCAATGCTTATTTGTGACTATTAAATTTCATTATTTTTGTTTTCTTTCTTATTGATTTGTTTTAATCTTCAGTGATGTTTAATGTGCATATTGTATTACTCTCTTGACACTTTCAACTGCCTGAATGCGCCTAATGGGTGATGAAATAAGAGTAAATGAATAAACATGTACTTAATGAAGGTTAAATTCGTTGTAAGGATCCGTCATTAAAAAATAGCGTTACAAATCTGCGTGATTTTACAAAAATAGTTTTTCAATCAACATTGCTAATTAAATTCTATACGGATTACAGAAATTGTTTGAAATTTATATATGTAAGTAGTGTTTTCATCTACCTATACATTATTTTATTGAATATAAAGATTGTAAAATCTGAAAAAAAAAATATTTTCGTTTGGCATCAGCCACGAAGGATAAGCATCTCTACAGTAGACAAAAGTAAACAGATTTAACTGCAACATCCAGGCGACACTAAAGAGCAACATCCAAGTCATTAAATCATTGCCAACTCTCAAAAGAAAGTGTTCTTATAAACGTCGTAAGTAGGTACCTAATTTAAATGCAAAAAAAAACAGAACAATTCGTTGAATATAAAAAGATGACACAAAACAATGTTATACGTATGTTTTTACTTATGATAACAATGCAATTTTCCATATTGTAAAGAAAATTAAATTACCAAAATTTATTATTATGTTGAATTCAAAAATAATAAATATTAATCCAAACATACTAAAGAACATTACTTGCTTTAATAATTCATTCCAAAATTCATTTTATGATATCATCGTGCCAAAATATGAACCATAAAACTATGTGCCGTGCAATTATTTCAAAACAATAAAATGAAATATGAAATTTAAAATTTCAAACATCACAAAATCTATTTTTAAATCGTCTACGCAACGAATTCAGATAATGATTTTAAATATGTATCTTCTTAGTGTGGGTTGTTGCGTTTACACTAAACGAAAAAAGGTGCAGTACTAGAAATAGAGCATTCTTTCATCATCATTGATACTGACACCAAGCAAACAAGGAACAAGAAGAACAACATTGGTCCTGCCGTTCAAGCCTACGTGCGATGGAAGAGAAATTAGGTTCCATTTTTATATATAAAAATAAACATCCCACCAAGAAGGCATTGAGTAATAATAACATAACATACGTACTGCTTTTTTGAGTCCACTTAGGGGCAAAGGAAAGCAACAAGAGCTCTCCACTTAAGCTTCGATTAATTCCAGATACCTCAGCTCTGCCTCGAAGGAATGGAAAACGCCCGAGTGAGATTTTCTCGTCTTCGAGACCCTGATGGGAACAGCACTCTCCTCGTCCAACTGTCATTCGGTATCCTTAACACATCCCTCCTAGCCATGCCTACTTCCTCTCCACAATGGTTAAATTGAAGGGTCTGCTTTGGGAGCGCCGGCGTATAGCACCGTTTGTGATGCGGTGGTACCATATGATACCCAAGACTTGTTTATAACTTATATGTATAGTAGTACCTTGGTATTATCCTTGTTGCAGTTGAAGTTAACTTTATTAATACGGTCTGGCTCAAGGTAGCAAGATTAATACTAGGCCATTAAAAGACGAAATGAATGAAGAAGACTCCAACGTCTGTGATTAGAACACAGCTTTCTGACTTTGTATCGGTGCCAGAAACTTAATTGCATTCTGATATTGTTTTGGAAACCTGCCCTTATGGTATGTTTGGAACATTGAAAATAGTTTCTCGAAGAAAGAAGATATTCCGTTGAAAACACTTTGATTTTTCAGAAGAATTATTTGAATAATCAACCTGGGTAATCAAGCAATTTACATACCAGCTATACTGTCGCTTTTGTATACAAATTACTATAATCATCATCATCCTCGTCGTTCCCTCACTGCTGAGGATCGCGACCATCACCACTCCCCACCATCCCAACCAGCCGTCCCCAAAGTCCCCGGTCCAACGCCAATTGTAGGGCCTCCCATAGTGTCCCACCCGTTGCCTCTTTGACCTGGTCGCTCCATCTCATCGGAGCCCGACCCCGAGCTCTGACGCCCTCGATTCTTCCGGTTAGGAGAAGCCTCTCAAAACTATCATCTCCGCGTCTCGCAATGTGTCCGAAGAACTGTATGACACGTCGCGTGCACACCGTGGACAGCCGTTCTCTGATATTTAGTTCTGCCAAGATGGAGTCATTTGTTCTGTGTTCCGTCCACGATACGCGGAGGGGGCGTCTCCAGCACCACATCTCGAAAGCGTCCACCCTAGATCGATCACGAGACTTCATGGTCCAGGTTTCTGCAGCATATAGGAATATTGAGAACACCAGGGATTTCACCAGTCTGATTTTCGTGGGTAACCTAATCACTCTGCTCCTCCATATCTTCCCCAGATTGGTCATCGCCCCTTTTGCCATCTGGATTCTTTGGCGGATTTCAGGTTCACACGTACCCTGATCATTGATGATTACTATAATATTGTCATTAAATATGTACAGTTTTTGTATACACGCATATTAGGTATTTACATAATATGATATACCTAACTTTGTAGTCTTGATGTTTCCGTCTCCACTTCTGATAATTTTTTTTTTTTTACTTGTAACGCCGTTTCACGAAAGGGGTAGGCAGAGAGTACGGATTACATTCTTTCCTATCCAAACAAACCTCTTTCGCTTCTTCCAAACGCATAACATTCCGCATACATGCTCTCCTATTTCTTTTGCTGCTGACTTGGCCCTCCTCTTAAGACTGAACCGATATGATCGGACCATGTCATTCGAGGTCGACCTCGTCTGCGTTCACCCATTCTTTCAGATTTATATATCCTTTTTGTCATTCTTTCCTCGTTCATTTTCTCTACATGCCCAAACCACCTTAATTTATTAACTTTCATTCTAGTCACTACACTAACATCCACTCCACATTCCTTTCTAATATTCTCATTCCTCACCTTATCAATCAGTCTCTTCCCGCATATCCTACGGAGTGATCTCATTTCCACAGCATTCATTCCAACTTCCATATTTTTCGTCCATGTTTCACTCCCATACATCATGGATGGTATAAGGATTGCATTGTGCATCAGCTGTTTGGATTTAAGAGATACGTTCTTATTTCTCATTAGAGGTCTTAGTGCACCGTCAACCCTTCTACAAGCCAGTTTCCTTCTTTTAAGATTCGATTCCAGGTCGATAGTGTATTTTTAATTTTAATTACCATTTTTTTTAAATAAATCTGTGCTCTCTCAAAGTGAACACAAATACACTCTTTGACTCTTTCACAGTACTCATTTGTTTCTAAATAAATAATTGGGCGTTACTAGTGTCACTTTTTTAGTTATAAAACATATCACTCAGACTCATTAATTAAAGAAAGGGGAAAATGAGATAGGAGAGGATGGGAAATCAAAGATTTACATTGCATTAGATGACAACAATATTCTTTTTCTCATGTCATAAATTTCTACAAGTTTCCTTAAAAACCAAATAACCTACTAATTGTTAGATTACTGGTGAAACATGACATAAAATATGTTAAATTTAATCAAGATTGCCTATTCAAATCTACGACTTGGGATATTGACCTAGTTTATCAAACCTTGTCAATTTATTTATTTACCTAAATATTAAAATTTACATTACATAAGCGAAATACGACGTTGTTTAGTATCATAAACAAAGCTATAAATAAAAGGAAATATTGTTTATATTATAAGATAATACTAGGTAGGTATTCCTAGCGAGGGTGCCCTTGGTTCTCAAGGAAGGAAGAAAACTTTGTACAAGTCGTAAAATCTAACGAGTTGTTTCACTGAGCGATATCAGCTTGTTTTCAGGAAGACGAAGATATAATCTGGACATTTTAACAACGCTGTGAGACTTTGGCTAATTTCAATTTGCTCTTAACCGCCACTTAAACCTTGCAACCCGTATCTTGAGGAATTTATACGTTCTCAAAACTTTTACCTTCATTTCATACTAGTCTTAAAGGTACGGAAATATTTTGTATTCTAAGCAAATTAGCCTTTGAGATTGTTTCTTTTTTTATAAAAAAAATGAATCTGTATTCATTCAAAGTGAACACAAATACACTCTTTGACCCTTTCACAGTAAGCTACTTAAAGCTTGTATCGTGAAAGAGGAAGATGGTCGGCACCTGGGATCGAATCCACGACCTCTGCACGGAACAGTGCGAAAGCTGGCGTCGTAGCCGCTAGCGTAACAAGATTTTAGTATCTAGCTTACTGTGAAAGAGTCAAAGAATGTATTTGGGTTTACTTTGAGAGAGCACAGATTCATTTGAGAACAAAAAAAAATGTTTCTCTTTTTTATACTATGTTAGAACAAATACGTAAGCAAACAAATTAGAAAAAAGAGCCAAAACTCTTGTTGCATCTCCACGAACCTTTTAAACATTTAAACGAATAAAATGATTGATAAGTTCGTCCGTAGCTTGGGTAATTTCATCGAAACACTCTAACCCCACGTATTTCGATTAATTTGCATACATAATATTATGACATAAGCCAATCCAGCTACTGGAAATATTTTTCATACTTAAATTACTCGTGTGAAAGTCGATAGTTTCTATTGTTGGAATTTCAGGATTATAGAACACAGCAATCACTCTATTCAAGAACATCTTTATGTGACACTAAAAATTAATACACATAAAATTGTAACATTAATAATTATTCACAGGTTCCCCACTACACATGATAGGTGGGGTTGCCAAGTTATAAAATATATCGGCAATAAAATAAAAATATTCTCTATGTCTTTAACATCTATGACAATCAATAAACTTATACCAAGTGTCAAGCAAAATTGGGTCCCTTTAAGGAAAGACATAACTGTTTTATAAGATAATCAAAATAATGATGACGCTTGTCTATGCCTGTCGTCCGACAGGTTTTGCTGTTAGGAAGTAAATAAAGTTGGTTCATTAATGG
Organism: Mystacides longicornis; assembly: GCA_963576905.1. Classification (NCBI taxonomy): domain Eukaryota; kingdom Metazoa; phylum Arthropoda; class Insecta; order Trichoptera; family Leptoceridae; genus Mystacides; species Mystacides longicornis. The sequence goes on from OY756426.1 coordinate 8,436,860, forward strand.
AGATTAGATTTATTAAGGAGATGTCTAGCTATTCATAATTCACGTCATGGCCTAAGTAAAATACTTAATATGATTATTTCAGAAGATCTGAAATTTCCCTTTTCAATAATTAAGTACCTACCAAATAACCTTCTGTATACAGTTGTAATTTCCTTAGCTTAGGTCGATTCACTTTAAGAATTGTTCTAAAAGATCAAAAATAAGGTACTTTTAATGCAATTTTTTTTTTATTAAATAAACAACTGTCCAAAAAAGCTGTTGATGATATATGTAGGATTTTTTTAACACAGTTGATAGCTCAACATAATATCTCGTATTGTGTTTAAGGCATAATGATAATAATAAAAAAACCGTGATAAAAGACCATCCCAGAGCTGTTAGTCAGTTTATATCACTAACACGCGAGATAAGATCCCAAGTGGGTTAGCGGAGAACGCGTAATGGGCGGAAAAAAAAAACTTTAATATTATTTATGTTTCTAGGCACGTTTCCCCCATCTGAAATGTGCTTACTGAATAATCAGTTTAAGTGAGGTGTCTCGTATCTTATAAATTAGCAACGTCGTTTGGATGAGAAATAGGGATGGAAAGAAACTAAATTGAAAGATCAGCAAGAATATTATGACGACAAACAAAATATTTTCTAAAATACCTACTCATAGATCACCACTCTACCTATACGATATAATCATCAATTTAAGCCTTGCAAACTGTGGATAATTTTTTTTATACCTGTGAAAAGCCAGATCATTGATTTAGGCATGCCTTGATGCGTTTTACGTTCATTAAGGTGCCGATTCACTGGAAAAATGGTTCGTTGCATATCTACGAAAAGTTACCGCTCTTGGCGTAAATGTGTAATATGTGTACGGGTACGCCATAAAATATTGCTAGAGCTTAACCTCTTTGCCTAGACGACCTTGGACGGTATCTGCTCATGTGCTAACTTCCGTTTAAGCTTCTAGCTAGACTCAAAATAATATATTCTGTGTTAGGGGCCGTTTATTAATCAAATAATGTTTTTTTTATGCAACTTTTTAGAACCTCCCCTCTCCTCTGGTGATATTTGGTGAGGTTTCGGAATGCCCCCGCGAAATCACGTGTACTTTTTTTTGTACAAATATTGAAGAAATTTATGCTTTATGTATAAATGCACGTGATTTTCTTAGTTGACCCCCTCCCTCCCCATATGTGATCTTTCGTGATTTTTTCCAGACCCTCCCTCCCCCCTTTTAAAAGCTCAAAAGGACGGTGAGGAAAGGTGAGTTCAAAATGACGGCCCGTTGTTTGTGCCTTTAGTCCATGCACGCGAATATTTTAAGTGGAGTTTACATTCACGAGTATTGTTTACTTGAAAAAATCTAAGTATCTTACTCCTTGCCGGTAGAAGTTCCTGTTATTGAAAGGGGTAGGTCAGGGAGTCGGAACAGCGGTTATTGTTCTTTTTAGTTAAGGAGAATAATTCATGAGAAATATTTTTATGAAAATAGAGATTCAAAATAATACAACATCGACTGGCGCCTTTTGTACTACAAGAAGTGATACAAAACGAACACTACCTACAGCTTTTAAAATACAATATAACACAAACTAAGCACAGCCTAGATTGCATTATTATGTCTGATGCCCATACGAAAGTTTCATTGTACTACGAAATAGAGTTCTAGAACGAATAGTAAACCTCATTGCTAAATTGTTGTTCTCACTCTTTACATTCTGTTCCTTTGTTGCATTCATCCGACATAATGAACAACTTTGATCGTCCTCTCAATTGCCTGTTCTCTACTTTTTACACCGCAATAAATTGTAAATTTCAATTTGTTATGTAGGTTATTTATTTGCGGTGCTCAATTATTTATCTACTGAACTTTTAAATATATTAGATTTTCAACAATTATACCTCCATCTTCTTCTTCTAAGAGAGCCATAATATGGTCACTCCGACGTTGGCGACCACCAAAGCAAACGGTGGAAAACTACCTCGGTGATTTATTGGGAATGAGTTAACCAGAGTGGTTGCCCGTGGATTTCTCTGGTGGTTTTTTTGTAAGGGTTACCATCTCTCAGCTGGTTGGTCCTGGCTTTTAGCCTTTCATCTTCTCGTTATTTCTTTGCCACAATGTTGTGAACATATTTCCCGGGATAAGCAATAGGGTTGATGTTTCTGGTGTAACTAGTAAATTTTCCAACATTTTGAATATCTTCCATCTTCATCTTATAACAATACAATAAGTAGAAGCAATGTAACTCACTGTGATCCAACTGACCCTTCGAACCCCGTGACTTTATGAGAACCAAATACACTTTTTGACAAGTAAGAGAAAAAGTGCCATATAAAAATGAAATCACTTTTAATTATAAAATGAATTCTGAGTCTATCAAAAGTTGTCCGTCAAAGAGCTAACAATGGTAAAACGATGAATATGGTGTTTTTTTTAGCCAAGTAAAAGGTTGGTTCAGGCTTAGACCACAATCTAACTGTTAGAAATCTTACTCGTTAATTTCTTGTTGATGTATTTTCTCCCTACTCGGGCTAAATAAGGAAAACTTCAGTCCAAATCAGGAAAGAGATATACATACTTAAGAAACTACTACAACATTTTTGAACGAGAAAATACATTCAATATATTAGAGAAGTTCAAAGTATTCTCGGTATGGATATGAAGGAAAAGGCAGATAAATGTGAAACAATTATACTATTCTATATACCTAGTCTAAACATCAATGTCCCTTTTAAAATGCTAATTTATCTTTTCAACAGCCTTCAAATATATTTTTTACCCTTCTCTGAAAAATAATGTTTTTTTGCCACCTTGAACTCTTCAACGTCGGAAAATAAAATAATGTCAAAAGAGAACCATCATAGACAAAAAGAATATTCATTACTAACATAAAAGTTGTCATAAACTGAATTTCCTTCGTTCCAAAATGGATAAGTAGACAAACTCAAAATTATACATTCGAATACTTAAAATTCGAACATGCTGCATAAAATTGTTCCAAATTTGAAAGTCATTTTTGTGTTAATTAAAAGTAAATAAGGCCAGGGATGAAATTTCATATTTCCTCCTAATTAATTTTCGCTAATCTATAGGTTCATTACGTGTTGACCTGTGTTGGTATTCCTTTGTGCTGATAATTTGCACAACAGGACCTTTTGTGGGATCATATCTTATTATTATTGGCTTACAAAATAGATGTTTAGTGAGTTAATGCTGTAAGTCAAAATCGAGAATTAAACACTGAAAATTTTGACTGATTTGTGTTACATTATCTATTCTTATATAATTCTATGCATATAAAATTAATCTTCCATTAACTTATTTACGTCATGAACCTTACATGTTAGATTATACCATGAAAATAAATAGGTACTTAGTACCTTTGTCGGTTGGGTGTCGAGTTTCAGGGGACAGATACTATAAGAAAACGTGGTTCAACTATCGGGAGTGAAAATGTCCATAGAGTGGCAGGATATGTTTGTCCTGGATAGGACTCCACAGCCACATGAGACGGCACAGAAGACACACCTAACTGTTTAGTTCCTGTTTTTTTATTCCTAACATCCGTATTACCGGCAATGTGGATTAATTGATTCGTGAATATTGTAGAGTTCGCAAGTTTTTTTAAGATAACACATCAACAATCCCCTTTCTCACATTCAATTGTTTTTTTTGAGATGCTTTTATTACTTAAAATTTTTGATATTTTTTAATTAAATAGGTACAACGCATGGATGAACTTTTGTTAAACTAAATAAAATGCAATACTTGTCATAGATTCCTTAGGCGTTGAATGCACCGTCAGCTTAAAAAAAGTAATTTTTGATATAGGGTTGATTGGCACGGGGTCATCGATTTGGTTTACGTGTGAGTACCTTGGTGTTGATAATAATTATAATAAACTTTTGGGGTCAATACCGGGGAAGAAAATCATTACTTTGGCAGAGGGGAGGAATTATGTTCTCTTTAACTTCCGCGCCGTACAAATAACTATCTACATAATATTTACATTTTATATAATATTTTTATATAATCTTTCTTTATAACGATAACAAAAACCTTGATTCACCTTTACAGCCCACGTAGGTAGCTTATGAATAAAATCGTTTCCAATATATTTTCAACGTGGGCTGTTCATAATATGTTATCATTCAATTTGTGCCACGCTCTAAGCTTTGATATTATGCTATATCTGCAATAATTTCCAAGACAGCTGTGGTTTCTCGAATTTAAATTCGTTTTATTTAATCTCTTAGCATTTTATTTTGCCAATGAAGGCAAATACAGAAAACATTTTTGTCAATGATCGTCAGAAGAAGTCGGCAGAGAATAATGGAGAATAATCACGTAGAGGGAAATCTGAGTGCAACCATTATTTTGGGGGAAAATAATGATTTCCGGTAAAAAAAAAATATCCTGCTTTTCATATCTAAAAATATAGCTTACATGATGATCTTGTGAGATGGTTTTTAAATATACCTAACGGGTCAAAACATAAATTCCTCCAAATAATTCGAAAGTGGAGGAGGTAAAAATTATTTAGGTATTTGATATACTTAACTGGATTTTTTTCCCTTTAGGGTGAAGGTGGTGGTCTTTTATTACGGGGACCTTAATCGACTTCTTTCGATTAACAGAAACAGAAGGTCGAAATTTATAACCCAATGTCCAAATATTTTTATGAATTCAGTAATAAAACAGCGATAAAATTAAATTGTTCGACTACGTAAGGAAAAATTGTCTCCTCGCGTCTTTATGAAACTATAAAAGGAAAATGTTTCATCCTATAATTATTTTTAATGCGATCTACCCCATCCCACATCTTTTTATTATTGAGGTGTGACCTTTATCTGGCCTTCGAGACTTTCTAAAACATACGGTTCTTGGTTGAAAGTAGTAATTAAAAGTAATTCATACACATTAAAAGTAAATCATTTATTATTTATCGTATGGTCGTATAAGAACATCACATCTTTACAGGTAGAAACAATTCAGATAATTATATTATCTATATTAAAATATATTATAAACGTCAGTTGTAATGGCTTGGAGTATCTTGTATCAATATCTTCTTTATTTAGCCTCCTCGTGGTTCACCCTGGGTAACGCTAAATGAACTAGCACTGCAGGTCACCAGATAATAATTAACAACATCAATCTCCGGCGTATGTACATCACATCACAGAGAAGACAAAGAAAGCTATGAATAAAAGTTAATAAAATTAAGTTAATAAATAAAAGTAAAGATATACAAAGACGAAAATGTGTCATGCGTTTAGGATACTGATTGACAACTGGCTGAAGAAAACACTTTTTTCTCATCGAGATATCGACGAAATCGAGGAAGATTTCCGCAAAGCTGTTGAATATTTTGAGCCGGAGCTAAGCTATAATATATACACATGGCGTGGGTGGTGTATTTTTTTAACGCTTTGCACTCGTTGTCGAGTGATTTGGGTTTGGTGCGGCGTAATCAAAATATATAAAAAATTAAGGGTTTCAAACCCATCTGTTTTGGGTTTGGGATTGAAGTGTCATCCGCCTGTTTAATAAAGGCGAAGATACCATGCCGATTCTCCACAGTTGAGATGCATTCTGAGAATGCCCCATTCTCATCCTATAGCGGTAAGCGAAACGCTGGTTTTGGAAAATCCGATCCGATCGAAATAACCGGCATCATTATCCACGGGAGGTGTATTATTTGTATAAAAATAAAAGCGATGTTTAAAAATAAATCTTCAAAAAATTGGCAATAAAAATTAATATCAACGTGGAAGATTTGTTAAATTAATTACAATTTCTTTTGATGGACCGGAAAGTTCCTGCCGGCCATTTGCCGATACATCATCCCAAAAGAGGAAGTAATAAGAATGGGTCTAAATTTAATTACGCTTCGATTCATCGATGACAAACGGATTTCCGGTTTTTCTTTTTCAAATAATCCCAAATGGATGACCAAAATGAATTAATAATTGTATCCTTAATGTCCTTTTTGAGGGGACGAAATAATATTTATATTACCAAATCATATTTTGTTTTTGATTTATTTGATTACAAAAAAAATAAATACAAATTTCATTTAAATAGATGTCTACCTTTTATAAGGTAGCTAAGTAGTTACTTATATTATCAAATTATTGATAATACGTTTCAAGTGGCTGTTAGTACAGTGGTATCAGTCGGCGACTTTCGTGGTATTGGAGGTCGTGGGCCGAGTCCCGAGTCCCGGGTGCCGACCATTACCATCTTCACGACACAACCCTTTGGTTAGTGGGAAAGATGTCAAAAGTATTATTTTGTGTTCATTTCGAGCGAGCCGAGATTCATTTAAAAAAGTTTTTAATTTTTCATTTTTTTTGTTCCTTATCTATTAATACCGCCCTTAAGGGCTGCTTTTTTAGACGACAGATAAAATGTGTAATATAAAAATATTATTTTTATTGTCGATTACTATGGTTTCAAATGGTAACTGTAACTGTAAACATAAAGAACACGAAGCACTATGAATTAAGTACAAGCTCTAAAAATCGTTCAAAATTATTTCATGCAAGTTTTCTCAATTTTTTAGGGTGAATATTCTATAGGTAGATATTGCGCCGTTGACATTTTGTCCCTTATTGGAGCATTTATTTTGACGATTCTGAGTATCTTCTTCAATGGACGATTAATGAATTAAATAATTTATAATTACTCCACATTACTAGACGAATATAGTACCTATTGCTCAATAAGGTTAAATTGACATGTAAACATAAAACTGGAAACTGACGCTATGCTATATAGCTACACAGCGTTCTTAGATAATTAGGTTTTTAGTTCTTAATGTTTTATAGCTTTATCTACATGACTGTAGATGGTTCTTATTTACGATTTTTTCAATATTTGAAGCCAATATTGAAGATATTTTAGTTGGATTTGGAGCCGTTGGGTTATAAGCCTCAATGGTTCCAAAATTAGTTTTTCAAATTTGCCATTTGAAATCGAATCTTTAATCAAATAGTTATTTGTAAGTATACTTATGTCCACATTCAAAAGTAGTTTTATGTTTTGCAAAGTCTCCAAGTTTCGGTCCACTATAATAGCCCATTGAATATAATATAGAACCGTTCACCTGGTTATTTATTTTTTAGCCGTATTTTTACGAAAGTTTTATCTTTTTTGTATGAGAGGCACGTTTCGTTTTATTAAATCACCCGTACAAAGTTTTTTGTAAGCAATTTTATTGTTGGAAAGATTTGTTTTGTTATTGCAAACTTTTTATTTCTACTAAGGCCCATACTTACAAAAGACGTTATTTTTATATGTGGAATAATAGTTACCTACATAAATGAATTTTGTGTGATACTTTTTATAACAAAAAATGTTGACCTACAAGAATAAAGTAACACATAAAAATAAACTCTAGCTACAATGTGTTTTGAAGAGGTTGGTATCCTTGTGGTTACGACGACGGCTTTCGTCCTGTTTGTCGAGGGTTCGATCCCAGGTCCCGACTTCTTCCCCTTTCAGAACTGATAGATAAAAGATTTTTAACTAGCCGTAAGGGCTGAAGACCTGGTAAAGCGGTGCTACCATGTAGATTCCGTAGTCCGATACAACGCCAACGGTAAATTTGTCACTTAACGTTTTTTTTTATGTAAACCAAATGGTAGATAATATGGTTTCCTAGAGAGCGTTAAATAATTAGCACCGTTAGTGTTAACTATTTACTTTGCGTTTGCAATTTTACGGCCGCTATTAGACGGCTTAGGTATCATAGGGAATCATGCCTTTTTAAAAAAGGGATTACATGTAGTGCATTGCTGCCCGTTATTGACCGTTTTATTTGAAATCTATATAAATTTCTTACATTTTATTGAAATTTTAAATTTATGAAAAATATATTTGGGTACCTGTCTACATAAGTGTCCTAGATAGGCACATAATTTTGGAAAACAATACTTTTCTAAATCGAAAATAAATTGAAACAAACAATCGAAAATCTTTTCATTGCTTATAAGCACCTGCTTAAGCTGAGAACATAAAAAACCCAGGCACAATAATAAGAAGAAAACAATCAAAACTTGAATTATACAAAATATGATTATGTTTATCAAATAAAATAATTCAATCAGTCGAGTCAATCACCCAGAACAATTCATGATTGTTTTTTTTATAAAACTGTTTAGACAGAGTTGAAGAAGAGAGAGTAACACAATAAAAAAATGGTAATAGGTAGGTACATAAATAAAATTGGATGTACCTACAAGCATTTATTTATTGTAATCATAAAAACGTAAATAACTGAATATATTTTTACGATGGTCATACCGTAAAAATATACTAAAATCATGAAGAAGAAAGATAAAAATGATTACGGAGTGCGTAAAATCAAAAAGTCTAAGCTTTTTCGTAAACCAAGAGAGCAAGATCTGTCGCTGATGGAAACTGATAATAAATAAAGACTGAATATTTAAGGCGTCATGATCGTTATGCAATATTGGAAAGGTCAACTCCAAATTGACATAGATATACTTTTTTCATAACATTTTACTGTTTTTTTAATGCATAGGTATGGTAAAGACCTGGCTATCACAAATTCAATGGAAGGTCTCTTAGCCAATTGGCTGCGTTAGAAGTGACTGTTGTGGACATGCCATTACGCGTGTTTCTCTAAAACTTTAATACCTAAACTCCGTCGGTTTCTAGTGTTTTTTTTTTATGTCACGAGCCCGTTTGAACGAAACGGTGGAATAAAGCCATATAATTTTCGTACAAAACCACGAGTAAGAACTTGAAACACATAGTTGTAATAATGTGATCATTAATTTTGAAGAACGGAAGCGATTATTCTTGTCTTTATAACGTTATCATATGCCATAACCGTTTTAAGAAAAGGATGAAGCTTTCCATGGGGAAAGGTTCACGTAGAAATGTATGCAGCTATGTAGGAAGAGTTAATATTATGTAGAAATAGTTTTAACGGATTATGATGACTTACTTATAGAGAAAATAATATATAACTATCCGTATCCAAATTTCTCGGATCTCAGAGTGCGAAAGACAGGAAAGGGTTAGATTGTTGTTATGTTGGTTCATGTCTACTGGGACCACAAGGAGATCGTCTTACACCCACCATACATACAGTCAGGACTTGGCCCGGAGCGATAACGCGATCTCTTCCCCGAATTCAAGGAGACCTCGGCGGAACGCATTTTGCAAACGAATTTTAATTTTAAGAATTGGCGCTACTCCATAATGAGTGGTCTGTTTACAATTATAATTTCAATTGTCACCTTTACCTTTTCCTCTCCCATTGACATTCCTCCGATTTTAAGTTTAGATTTTATTTTTTTTAACCAACAATTATTGACTTTTTCAACATTATTACAATAATCATTTTCATATACATAATATATTATGTGCACACAATATTATATAAGTAGGGCATAGCATTGATCAATTATTTTATACCAGCTTATACCCGTCTTGCTTTACGTTTTTGATTCCGATTGTCAGGCTTGATTGGTAGGTAATTAAACAGGTTCTAGTCTAGCTTCCCATTGCTTAACAGACCTCTATAACTGACATAAGCACAGGAAAAGAAGAATGACTCTTTCACAATTCATAAAAAGAGAGAAGAATGACACTTTTAATGCTTATTAAAAAGAAAGAAGAAAAATTATAGTTTGCCACTCACATGAAAAAAAAACTGCATGTATCATAATATGTTACATCTCACACTTGATTCAATTTCACTGTTCAATCGAACCTATATACCTACATAATATTATGCTAGTTTTACTCTGTCTATGGTTTGAATCTTAGCTACATCCCTCTATGTGTGAAATTGTACAAATTTTAGGTGATTGACTAATGGTGAAGGCAGCTGTTTTACCGACCTCAAATAATATTATACGAACCTACCTATATAATTTGCAAGTTTTACTCTCTCTATGTTTTGAATCTAAGCTACATTCCCTACACCCTCTATGTGTGATAAAGGCAGCTCTTGTACCGACCCAAATGTCACTAAAATATGTCAAACTTCAAAATGGAGGAATTATTTTGCAATTTTTTTCATCAAATCTTTATTTATTGAGAATAATAAGATTTGAATAACATTTATATGTATAACAAATCAATCTCCAATTATTTTATTACATTTTCATACCAAAATTCCATTCAACGTTTACATTAGTAATTTTATTTCCAAAAGATGGCTTACTGTCTTTTTTGAAAAATTTGTATGAAGATCCTAAAAGAATATAGTTTTTTAAGTAGCTCTAAATATATTAAAGTTAATGCAGCAAATTGTATTTAAGAACCTTCTCCGGCATTTCGCACGGCTCTGCGCAGATTCATATCTGACGTAGCATTTGTATTTTGAGCGTGATGCTCCGACATACGATAAAAAGCAAATATACAAACATTTCTGAATTATTATGTAGATTATGTTTTTATAAAGCTTTAATATACGTATTTTCTGTTTGTTGTGCCATAAGGAATAAATTTAAAAAATAGGTTCTATGCTATTTTCACGCCTTGGTGAAGAGACTTCTATGACTAGGGAATCAAAAACATGGTGCACCGGATTGAAAAGTGCATCAAAGGCAACGGGGACAATGTAGAAAAATAGCTGAAAGTCATGACATTTCAATCGTGTATGGATTGTTTAAAAAATGCTTTTGTTGTGAAAAGGGGGAACACATTTTACCGCAAAACCTCATGTAAACCTATTATTATAATTTATTTATCGTTTGGTTTTATAAGTACATCATATTATGTTTACAGGTAGAACCAATAGGTATAGATAATATATTTTATGGTATAATATTAAAATATATTTTAAACGTCAGTTGTCATCGCTTGGTAACCTACAATATTTGTCGATTCAATTCAAATTTATAGTCATGAAAAATGGTCACAAGAATCTTGACATAATTAGAATGTTTTGTGCACCAACAAAGTCAATAAAGATGAGACATTAACAAACACCATTTATATCCTGGCGCCAAATACATGACAGCAGTCGCAGTCTTTAAATTTGGTTTCTCTCTTGTTCTCAATAATTTCCAACTTGTATCTCTTTATTTCATTAATTATTATTGAATATCTACTTGTATACATGAGATACACGACACGTTGAACAATTGAACATCTTGAAAATTCTCATGGTAAGGTAAGTAGTTTCGGAGACTTAAACATTACCACCAAATGGCGAACGTTGCTAACGTAAAGCGATCACACTAATGCGTTGGGTTCCTAGGGAGCGGCCGTCATCTGACAAGACGGCGTCTTTCAAAATTATATGACAATGTTTTTCGTTACTATGGAAACCATATTGGCAATGTTCTCAACTGACATATCCACCGCCGTTTATTGTAGCGGCGTATCCGTAGGAAAACAACCCATAAGCCAGCCTTCGAAATAACAGAAGAAGACGGTCGTAATCCCGTAGTGCTTTGTTCCATTTAAAATTCGAACATCAGTAACGAATTGTTAGTCATTAGTTGTTATATATTTGTTCAAATTTATACACCTGAATTCTATTAAAATATGGTATCTGCCACCAATTTCACAGTAAAAATATCTTTTTGCTAAACTAAAACTACTTTGACAATTGAATAGATTGTGCTTTTACTTATAAATGAACTTAAACCTACAAGTTTAGCATTGTGTTAATTCTTATCGATGCTCCAAAAAATATTATATCACTTCATACACCAACATTAACAACGAGATATTAGATAAACATGTTGTCGAGGTAGTTGTACCCTGCTACACAATTCCTTTTTGGTTAATAAGTTAGGGATTTCCCAGAGGATGCCCTTTAAGATATTACTTAAATCACTGAATACGGTCGGACCTTAAACGTTTAAATAGCTAATGTTATTTAACTTTATTAAATGTCAGTGATTTCTAAGAAGAGTTCATTATCGGTCAATGTTCCAACTAGCACGTCTTACGTATCATACATCCTATAACATAATTGGTTTAGTGCGTCCGTAGCTCGGTAGTTTCGATGAAAATCCCTTACCCCATTTATATTCCCTATTTTTTCTTTCAAACTCATGTTAAAACCGATTCTACTATAATTTGTTTATAAGTCGATCATTATATTATTATGACACATTTTATTTATTTATTTTCATAATCATACGGCACAAGTGCCTTTTACAAAACAGCAAAATAAAATATAAACATAAGTATAAAGACAATAAAAAAAAAAATAAATGTAACTTATTACAAATCAAATACAAATGAAACAAGTAGATATAGGCCATGATGTATAGAATAAAAAAGACATGCAACATGCAGAAACAAAACTCATGAAAGACATGCAGAAACAAAAATCTGAAGGTATTAAAGTTCATTTAAACTATTATAAAGATATGAATAAACAATAGGTAGGTACAGATGCATTAGCATTAGACAGTAAACATACCGCACGGCGCACAGTGGTCCCACAAAGAAATTTAGGGCGCCAAAATTAGAAAAATGAAATGTACCAGAGAGACAAACTAGCTATGATCTGATGTACTGTGACCTTGAAGGCTTCTAGTACCACATATGACAACTCACTCGAGGTACGTCTCGTTGCTATGGAGACGCTATAAGATGGTGGTTATCTACAGCAACTGGTATTGTCAATTTGTGTGTGTTTTTCAAGCGCGTTTTACAGTGCCTTGTTCCGGTATTTTAAAATTAATAAACATGGTGTTTTATTGAATTTTTCTCGCTGAATACGAATCTGTGCTCGTTTATTACTGTAATTTAATCGGTAGTCTGGAAATTTGCATTTGAAGTAATTACTTTTTAGTCACTTTTAACTGGCTATATGTAGTGTTACAAAAATTTCCCATCCTTTCCCATAAAAACTTTTCAGATAAAAGTTTCTCCTTAAAGCCAGTACTATCACCTACATCACTTACATTTCCCCCGTTTTCCCCCCAAATCCTTAAAATTTGATTTATACTACTAAATTAGTGATTACTATTGTGTAAATTTTAGTTCTTCAAGCAATCATGTTTTTTATTATTGAAATTTAATTTGAATGCTCAGGAGACGTTGGTTGTACCTACCTAACTATGCACAATAGCCTTGCGGGAGATACCTGTTATTGGAGCACTGGAGATTATATGTTTTTGTTTCATGGTTTCTTTGTGTTGTTCAGAGCTCTATTGGTGTCTCTTATATAAATCAATAAATTCAGTTAAATAAAACTTGCTAAAAGAATAATTTGATTCTTCTTTGTATTTTGATTTTACTTCTCAGGAAATGTTGCAACGCCATACAAATTTTAGTAAAAAACTGTCCATCATAAATAGGGGTGCTATCCTTTCTAATTTGTTACCTGATAACAGAATACAATAGTTTACTCTCCATCTCTTTTACTTGCATGTTTCTTGTACTATCTGTATCTTCCACTTAGGAACAACATGCTAACAATAGAAAAGTCTAACTGTATCTTTCACCCCAAAAACAATAATGAAGAAGTGAAGCCAGAAGAAAGCTCAGACGAAAGTACAGACTCAGATGTATATCATCTAACCACATCCGAGGAATCTGACTCGGACAATGTTTAAAATGTTTCTATGCGTGCATATATTTATAAAATTATAAGTTGTTTTATTTCACCCATTTTTTTTTCAATTTGTATAATTTAAGTTTATAAATGAACTCATCACTTTGAAAAACATTTCAATCCCCCAGAAAATTCAAAATGAAAGATTTGCTCCCCTTCCTTGGTCACATTTTTAAATTGCCCCCCCCCCCCCTCTTGGCACCCAATTTGGTTTTTTTGCAAAAATAAGTCCAAAAATGGACTCAGCGATACAAAAAACATATATTTTGATACTCCACATGAAAAATTCCAAAACATTAAGTTTTGTCCCCTTCCCCTTGGCACCCAATTTGGTTTTTTTTCGCAAAAATAAGTCCAAAAATGGACTCAGCGATACAAAAAACATATATTTTGATACCCCACACGAAAAATTTCAATATATTAAGATTTGCCCCCATCCCCCTGGCACCCCATTTGGTTTTTTCGAAAAAATAAGTCCAAAAATGGACTCAGCAATACAAAAAACATATATTTTGATACCCCACACGAAAAATTTCAATATATTAAAATTTGCCCCCCTTCCCCTGGCATCCAATTTGGTTTTTTTCGCAAAAATAAGTCCAAAAATGGATTCAGCGATACAAAAAACATATATTTTGATACCCCACACGAAAAATTTCAATATATTAAGATTTGCACCCCTCCCCCTGGCACCCCATTTGGTTTTTTCGAAAAAATAAGTCCAAAAACGGATTCAGCGCCTCGAAAAACCCCCATACACCAAAAATCAGAATTTTGGCGCCCTAAATTTCTTTGTGGGACCACTGTGCGGCGGCGTTGATTCTATAATTTAGATAGTATACGTAGGCGAAATTTAAACTGAGACAGGCTTAAATTAAAAATGTCGACATTGTACTTCGTTAAGATTTCATTTATACATTTAATATTAAGTATTATCATATAAAAAATCAATCATATATCAATCGCAAGAAGTTGCAATCACTAATGAACGGGTGGCCGTAATAAAATAAGTACCTAGAAGAAAAAATATGTGACACTTGATCAGAGGTCCCTACATTCAACTGTTGCTATGGGAATGAATTTTAAATTATTTGCAGGACGCTTTAAGGGATGGTATAACTGATTTCTTTTTACCCATCACGTTGTTTTCTGAAGGGGGTAGGCAGAGTGTACGGACTTCCATTCTTTCCTATCCAAACAAACTTTTTTCGCTTCCTCCAAACGCATTACATTACGCATACAATATGTTCTTCTATTAATTTTGCTCCTGACTTGGCCCTCCTGTAAGACCGCACCGATATGGTCGGTCCATGTCATTCGAGGTCGGCGTCGTCTGCGTGCACCCATCCTTTCAGAATTCTGATTTAGATACCCTTTTAGTCATTCTCTCTTCGTTAATTCTCCCTACATGCCCAAACCACAATCAATCTGAGCTGACAATCAAACAATGAATGACCCGTTTTCCTTTACCCTATTCCGAATATTATATACTCACCAACGTAAGTGAGAAACTCACGGGAGGTTTCTGAAGTATTCTGTAGGGGCACTTTAGGTACATATTATTACCATACAACATTTTGTTACATCACGCCAGCATAAATGTCACGGAAACTTAGAATAAGGGTGCTGTTTACACAAAATCGTTCGTACTTCAACTCATACAAAGCAAGACCTTTTTGAACGAGTGGGCTATCCTACGCTTTTCTAAATGGTGGTTTTTATCGGTTGGCTGTCGACAAAAATGATTGATGTCAGCTACTGAATAGTAACTTATTATGAATAAAAATTAAGTTTAGTTCAGAATATTACTTACTTATATGAAGTTCAGTCTTTGGTAAGTCCGATGTTAGTATTTCTGCCAGTGTTAACATTTTATTCAGTAAGTTTCTTATTCGCATTATGGCGAATCAGTGGGTGAAAATACCAGAATATGCATTTGAGAGAAAACATTTGTATAACCATGTGATCTGTGGATTTGAAATTATTCAAATGATGGAGAATAATTAGTGTAATTTGTATGTTTGTTAAATAAAAAGGATTACCAAATAACTGCTTATCTTGATTTACCTACTGATTTTTGATAAGCTATTTTTTTTTCATTAAAAGCGCTTTTTAAAACAAATAAAAACATTGATACAATATCAGCAAATTTTTAACTGATAGTTATCTACATAATTTTCCCTTTATTTTTCGAATACATATTATTATATCGATGGGTTAATTCTAAAACATTGTATGTCCATTTTAGGTAGTTGTGAGAAAAACAGTTTCGAAAGTTTGAACTCTTATGTAAATTCAAAAACCGATTAGCTTATTATTATTATTATTGTTTTATTGTATTGCTTCAACATTTGTGTGGAAAATAACTTATTTTATCTTTGTCTATCAGTCATATTTTTTAAGCAATTCCAGTTTTGTGTAGGTTACGCATGGACATACAATATTTTGGAATCAACAAGTTTAAGAAGCAAAAGAAAAAGGAAAGGTTGAATGGGAAACTTACATAATTTCTGTAGAAGAAGCGAAGTAAGTGTACTCGATATTCTTATTTCACATCAGAATCTGTCATAATTTCGTTGGACACAGTATGCATTACAAAAATAGATGTTGTAAATGCTTAAACCACTATCAATAGGTCTGCTACTAACGCCACTCCGTTAATATTATCCTATTTTGATTTACAAACTTAGTCTAGGTATATATAAGAAATGTTTGTATTCCTATGAAACATAAAGTTGACCTTCAAGACTTGCTATGTTAACATAGCTTTGTCCATTTCTACGGCGTTAGATACGTTTCTCCTCTAAGCACAAATTCAAAATGGGATACATTGAGTTTTTAACCCGGTCAAAAGCTTTTTTGTAATCATGATCTTTTCAGATGCTTAATGTTACTTCCCAACTAGCAAAAAGGTTATATAACAATAAAATTATACGATCTTAAGTCCTTTAAATGTTATATTAAAGTGTTTCCGTAACAGACATGTCGTAAAGAAGTCATCATTTCGACCATTTAGTTATATAGTCATAAGGTTACATAAAAAAGCCGAGTAAACGTTTATTCAACTAATTAATACAACTAATCGCACCAATGTGCCAGGAAAACTTTTATATAACTACAATAATTGTCATATAAGTTTCATTTAGACAACTTTTATGTGACTTTCATCGTGTAAAAGGTTTCATACCTCCATAAAATATCAATAAATGTCGAGTAAAAGTAAATTCAACTAATTTATACAACTAATCATATATCGGTGCCAGGAAAACTTTTATATAACATAATTATCATATTAGTTTCATTTAGACGACTTTTATGTGACTTTCATCGTGTAAAAGGTTTCATGGTAATTACCATTCTGGTCATTATTTGTAATACCTAATTCTAAATCAGCTTTTTAACTCGTGGTGATTCTAACCTAGAAGCTTCTCCATTCTGATTTGTCACTGGAAGCCACATTTTGATGCCCCAGAGACCAACAACAGCTCACCATGCAAACATCGTAGTTTTAGTCTTCCGAAATATTTTTCAATCATTGATTAGGTATTATAAAATATCCTCGTTATTATAGGAATGACAGAATAAATTTAAATATAAGTGTAGGTAATAATCAAAACCTACAATAACTCATAGTAAAACACAATCTCGAATATAGAGGCGGACCCAGAAATAGATTAAACTTTCTACTTTCGTTGATATTGGACACCATGGAAAGAACAACGAGCAAGAACTAAATTATGGGTGATGACAGATTAGTGTCCATATCGACGATCAAGAAAATATCCTCTTCTTCCAGCTCTGGCTGTATGCTCGCTAGGTGTAAACGCAGCCTTATGAGACATATTGAAACTTTTTATTAGAACGTTTAGAACAAATTTGCATTTTTGTTTCAATGTTTTTGTATGAAAACGTTATAGCGCTTCATAACGTGGGTAATAAATTTAAACGGCTGGAAATGATAAATCGAGAGTACGTCGTAAACTTCGCAAGGAACAGATGTGATTTTCCAACAGATTTGTGATTTATTCAGTATTCACTTACCATCATTAATTTTTCGTATTCCTCTTCGATGACGGTTCCATTGTAGAACCTATGCTCAGCTGTTACTTCGGGGAAATAGAAGCCTCTCTTGCAGACGCATTTATAGGATCCACGCCGGAAACCAAGTCCGGGTAATGGGACACACTGAAACAAGATAAAATATTTAATGTATAAGTGTTCGTTTGAATAAAATATATGATATTTTTAATAAAACTCAATAATATTACATATAAACCATTCAGCCAGGTGTATACATTCAGCGATATAGACCTAGCCTAAAACATGTAAAACCTATGTATGGAGTATTTTACTATATTATGTATGTGGAGAAGTCGATCTTCGCGCTTGCTGTTAACCAATTCACGGGATTGAAACATTTGAAACCACAGAAAAAGTAGAAAAATTATAATTCTTTTATGATTTTCAGTCTTAATGTCGACTTTTGATGTAAATAAATGTTATTAATGGGTAGGAGAAGTTGAGTGAATGTGTACAAAAGAAATAATTAATTTATATTTAAAAGCGATTCCAAAAACTCTTTGATTTCCCTGGAGAATAATATGAAATATTTTTTTGGTATGTTTGTTTTCGTTACTATATGTATAAACAGAAGGTTTCAGTCACAGCGATTGAAAAAAATTGCGGAAATATTGTAAAAAAGTGAACATGTGTGTGAACAAAAGTGAACAGTGCGGTTTTTTTTTCTACAACGAAAAGTGCGGTTTTTTTTTCTACAAAAAATAAACAAAAGTATTTCGCTGAATTCAATTTTTGTTGTTGTTGTAAGGTATGCTTTCTTTTATTAAAACAGTCCTTTTATGTTTATAAATGAGGTGGTTGATAGACCAGCGTTTACGACGTCGGCTTTCGCACTGTTTCGTGCGGAGGTCGTGGGTTCAAATCCCGGCCGTGTCGACCATTTTGCGCTTTCACGACACAAGCATTTGCTTACTGTGAAATATGTCAAAAGTGTATTTGTGTTCACTTCGAGTGAGCACAGATTCATTTAACCTTTAAGTAGTGACGTGGGTGTCCCACAGACGGCGCTGTCACAAATTTGGACATGATTTCGTCATTTTAAATCATTTATCCCCGCGCCTTCCGCTAGCTTCATGGTTTGTAATCCTGATTTTATCAGTTACGCTTAGGCTCGCGTCGAGTGAGTAGTTTTACGTGTACGGTACTCCGGTGTCTCTGAGACGTGAGGTCAGTATTAGTGTTTGTATTATTTTGGACGTCACGTGAAATCTTATAAGTGTATTGTTTTAGATGGACGAACCAAGTACTTCTGGAAGTAGTGCTAAAAGGAGAAGGATGGTATCTAACGGGGTTCCTGACTTTGACAACACGATACAGACATGGTGAGAGCAAAAAATAGAGGGTGACTTCAGTGATGCCGATGACGATCAAGTTGATCCGGATTTTCAATTGTACAGTGAACATGAAACAGAATCTGAGCAATCTGAGGTTGAAGATGAAAACAGATTGCTTCTAATATTACAGCTGCCGGCTACTATTGAAGAAACACCAATACATTCAGCAAGTTTTTCTAATCAATGTTCTGGTAACCAAAAATATACCTAATTATGGCAAAAATGGTTTCAAGTGGTCAACTCAAGAACCTGTCAGCAGATCTTGTAGTTCTTTGAGCCACATTTAAAGGTCAGAGCCACCCGTCGTAGGTTCGATCCCAGGTGCCGAACATCTTCCTCTTTACTGACAAGCTTTAAGTAGCTTACTGTGAAAGAGTTGATGAGTATATTTATTGTGTTCACTTTGAGTGAGCACAGATTTATTAAAAAAAAAATAGAAACAATGCCATAACTATCCTATTACGGTGTTTTGCAAACTTTTACAATCATGAAATTTTACAGGTAGGTAGGTAGGTACACATTAAAACGATCTTAAGCGCACGTCTTTTAATATGAATGAACTGAAGGAAGCCGGCAACATGAGCATTGAGCAAGCAATGAAAATATTATGCACTTGTAACTGGAATCACACAAACAGCAGAAACAATCTTTGATACTTAGAAGAACATACACGTGAGTTTGGCAAGGGTTGGGGGTGTGTGAAAGTCAGAAACCTCACTTCAATAAGGGAGAGAGGGAGGGTAGTTTAAAAGATACACACGATAGATAGATGACGGATGGTGGAGTAGGAGGGCTAAGGACTGGAAACCGGGAACCGACCGAAAAAAATTTGGTTAGAGGGTAAATGAGGGCGTCTAAGGAGCAACGAGATCCCGCAGACCATCGGTCGCCCGGTCGAATGGCATTGACCAGGATTGTAATGTCATATTAAATTTAGCATGCATTACATTAGGTAGGTATTAAAAATTCCAAAAATGATAAATTTATACCTAGGTACATACTTGCATTGATAAAAATGTTTTTTACTTGGGTGGATATGATATATAAAATATCCACCGGGAGACTTTGTCAAAGTGGTCGGGGTCAGATTATGAACGCATGAAGGATCCGTGCACCCTTTTTTCATCCTTGATAAATCTGAATTATATTTCGGGATCAAGGGGTAGGATTTTGTCACACTCCGGCCTTATCGTTTCACCTACATACTAGATAGGTAGGCGTCTATTTGTACGAGATATTATAATGTTTGTAGATAGGTATAACGCAAAAGCTAATATTTTTTAAGTCACGTAAAATATTATGAAACCCAATTTTGGAAGTGAGACAATATTCACATAAATAATAACAACAACTTATCATTTAGGTAAGTATAAAAATATCATGATGTAGGTTTGAAAAAACTGTAATTCAATTTGGTTTCTAAAAAAGAAGGTATTGCACCAATAAAAACCTTTAGTTTAGTTTGAATTGCGACTCTTAGTTTTGGCCTTTTGATTAGGCTTGTTCTTGCTCGGACAATTGTGGGATCTGATCTAGTACATTGGTCCTACTGTACTAGTTCGTTCTTTTAGTACTATTAGTACTATTAGTTCACTGAATAATTCCGAGCCAAATGATTCAGTCATGTATGTAGTACATGTACTAATAAGAATAAAGGATGCATACTGGGTAGATACTTAGGAAATGTACGTTTAATACATTAATATTTTGTGATTATGAAAATCAATACTTAGTGATAATAATTAAGAGAGAGAGAATTCAGAAAATGTATTATTTTGATAGCTCAAAAGACTCTTCATTTCAATCAATTAAATTGATTTTGATATCGAAATTATTCTAGGTACATATTACGTTTCAACCAACTTCATTACACGGGCCCTAGACAATGTGAATTTTTCGTAGAGAACGAAAAAAATAACTTTCGTAGTAGAGAGAAACATCCAAAGCATGAATCGATTGAACTAAAAGAATATACCTATACCTCACATGTTAAATGATGAATTAATGACATGTTAAACTTATATAAAAACCTTTAGTTTAGTTTGAATTGCGACTTTTAGTTTTGGCCTTTTGATCATCTTCTAAGTATGCACGGACGGATTAAAAACAATGACATGTTAAACTTGTATAAAAACCTTTAGTTTAGTTTGAATTGCGACTCTTAGTTTTGGCCTTTTGATTAGGCTTGTTCTTGCTCGGACAATTGTGGGAGCGATCTGATCTAGTACATTGGTCCTACTGTACTAGTTCGTTCTTTTAGTACTATTAGTTCACTGAATAATTCCGAGCCAAATGATTCAGTCGTGTATGTAGTACATGTACTAATAAGAATAAAGGATGCATACTGGGTACATACTTAGGAAATGTACGTTTAATACATTAATATTTTGTGATTATGAAAATCAATACTTAGTGATAATAATTAACAGAGAGAGAATTCAGAAAATGTATTATTTTGATAGCTCAAAAGACTTTTCATTTCAATCAATTAAATTGATTTTGCTATCGAAATTATTCTAGGTACATATTATGTTTCAACCAACTTCATTACACGGGCCCTAGACAATGTGAATTTTTCGTAGAGAACGAAAAAAATAACTTTCGTAGTAGAGAGAAACATCCAAAGCATGAATCCATTGAACTAAAAGAATATACCTATACCTCACATGTTAAATGATGAATTAATGACATGTTAAACTTATATAAAAATCTTTAGTTTAGTTTGAATTGCGACTCTTAGTTTTGGCCTTTTGATCATCTTCTAAGTATGCACGGACGGATTAAACACAATGACATGTTAAATGTTGTTTCAAGATTACATACAGTGACATGAAGAGGGTTATTGGAGATGAAACATATTAAATTTCTTTGAGATTAGGTAACAATAAATGTCTGACACACGTTGACAGCTGAGATATATTTCTTCTATTTCAACAATAGTGAATTCAGCAAACTAATGTATTGTTCTCATTTCACTCAAAGTCTGTAACTTGAATATTGTTACTTCATTTTATTTTTTATACCTATTTATTGTATAAATCTGTGCAAAATTAGAGAGAACACAATACAAACTTTGACTCTTTCACAGAAAGCTATTTAAGGCTTGTGGCGTGAAAGAGGAAGATGTTCGGCACCTGTGATCCAACCAAAGACCTCCAGTACAAAACATCACAAAAGTCTGCACCGTAATCGGTAGGCTACCAACCACTACAGGGTGGCAAGGGTGGCAAAATGCCAACGGGCCCCCGACCCGAGAGGACCCCGGACAAAGGGGTCGCTGGCTCATAAACAAGCAATCAAACATCACTAAAATGATGTCGATAAATTTTAGAACGCATTCAATAGATAAAAATATATTTTTGATTTTCCCCATTATGTTCTTTAAAAAAAAATCTTTTTTCATGGTTTCTTTATAGCGATGTGCTCCAGACGGTACAGTTACGCCACTATGACCAAGTTTTTAGCACTGGCAATCAAATGGGAGACGACTTTAGAGCGCGTCAACTCAAGTTTCCCCATTGACAACCCGTTTGGAGTGATGGACGACATGCTTGACGTGAATGAATTTTGGACTGATGGATATCGGATTGATAGATACCTTCGATTATCACTCCATATCCATTTCGTTTTCCCCACTGACGATCATATTTTGGAGTTACATCGATTCAGATGGAGTGATCTTGAATGGTTGGTTTTAATTATTATTATAAAATAGGTATATGTAGGTATGTAATTTTTTTGGATTTTTAAACTAGTCACTACTTAATAGGTTTTAGATTGTAGAAAATAAATAAGCAAGAGTAATATCCTACTTTGAAATCTGTTTTATCCATCGACTTTTCCTCTACTCGCTATTGGCCACTTGGCCAGGGTTATAAATCTTCTTGTTCGTTAAAGACTTTTTTTTCTTTGTCGAGTGTTCGCTGTTCATTGTCGGTATCGACCGCAGAGATTCATTGGTTAGGATTGAAAATGCCACAGACCCGCTGACAAATGTTACAATTTAAACTTTTCCGTCTTTATCTTTTATACCGAGCGCGTAAAACGTTTTTTTTTCTTCTTAAAAAATAGTTAAGATTTTAGTATTGTATATAAAGATACGTTGTAAGTAAGTATTTAACGAGTATAAATAGAAAATCACAATGAAATTGAGAATTACTTATAGGATATTATGTTCGTTGTGGTTCACGAAATGACATTGTTGATCACTTTTGATACTACTGGAATAGTGGGAAAAAATTCGAATGCAGGTTGAATATTCAGAGGAATTAATAGGGATAATAATAATATGGAAGAGTAGGTATGTTTAATCTCGAATAGAAAAAAATATTTTTTTACAAAAGATGTGAAAAAGCTGGGTTAAGGAGTAGGCAGAGAGAACGGGCCTTCACTACATAATATTTGCTATCCATAGCCCACTTGTTTCCCTTTTTCAAACGATATAACATTTCTCACGCAACCTCTCCTATTCCTGCCACTTCTGACCTGGTCTTCCTTGAGGATGGAATCGATCCACGTCATTCCTGATCGACCACGTATCTTTCTCATTTTCTTTCAATGTTATAATTTCTCATCGCCTTGCTGTTTGCATCCATTCTTTTAACATGCTCAAACCATCTCAGTATATAGATGTTTTATCTTTTTAACACCACTACCTTTCATACCACACCCCTTCCTGGTATTCGCATTCCTTTCCATATCCCACAGTCTTTCCACATATTTTTCATAGAGCTCTCATTTCTACCTACTGCATAAATTAATTCTAGAGGCAAGAGACCCTTGGACTCTAAAAAAAGAGACTGTATTTTTTCCTGATGAGATTTGTAAACGTGATGAAAGAGGAACAATTATTATCGAATGGGAGAATCTCAATTTTTTTTTTTTTTTTGAAAAGGGTCAAAAAGCGTCAGGTAATAAAAAAAAACAAGTAAAACAACTAGCTTTTTTGGTAGAAAAAAAAACCGGTAATAGGTGTCGATGAAATTCTATCTTAGGTGTAGAAGCAGGTACATGCATCTAAGTAAACATTGCAGTTAAAAAAAAATACTCACTTCTGTTGTTCTTTTCTTGCATTTGTCAGTGGCAGCAAATATGTTTAGCTGAGTGCTCTCTTCTTTTAAGGGACACTGGTCTATGTCGACTCTGCGCAAATCAATATCGATTCCGCTTGTTCCTCTGTGAACAACAAACAAACAAATTATTAATATTATAAATATCTTGAAGATAAATCTTCGATTGTTAAAAAAATTTAAAAATAAATTTGAGCTAACATAAAATTTACCGAGCCAATATTCAAATCAAAGTTCATAATATTATGATACGGGATAACGAAATTAAAATATAATTATCCGAGGTATTTTATTCTAATTTATTATTTATCCATTTTCATCAAATTTTCTTTTTCATAATCCCACTAAGAATATTTCCAATTATAATTATTGTATAATTTATACCAAATTAATCCGTTGATTCGGAGTTAATAATTAATGCTAAGCTTTTTTGCGTTATTTTTTTTTATTAGGTATCAAAAATGATGTTTTTATCCTTTTTTGATTTGACTATAAAGCATTTACACGGAAATATAATTTGTGATCGAATTAGGTTATTTTCTGTTCGTGACATAATGACTCAAAGATAAAATTCTTTTTAAGGGTATTGCAAATGATATTTTCTATTGACACTGAACTTAAAGAAAAGAGTGTAAAAAGTAGATTTGGAAATGATTGATTGTCAGTGTAAGGGAAATGTTGGCATTGAAATTATTTATTCAGTTAAAATAATAATGGTGTTTATCCTGTGAGTTGATTTTTCTTTTTTGTGAAAGTCGGCTCTTAATG
The DNA here is from genome assembly GCA_963576905.1 of Mystacides longicornis. Taxonomy (NCBI): domain Eukaryota; kingdom Metazoa; phylum Arthropoda; class Insecta; order Trichoptera; family Leptoceridae; genus Mystacides; species Mystacides longicornis. Next base: position 8,461,679 of record OY756426.1, read on the forward strand.
TTGAATATAGTATAACGCGCTCTAAGGGTATCAACGACAAATCCAGAAAAAGGGAGGAACGATACTGTAGTGAAGGCTATTACTGCGCAGCAGCACCAAGTGATAGGGTATAGGTCAACAAACTTCCTACAAATAAATAGCCCCTAAAAACCCACTCAGTGCCTGTGCTCTCCAATAAATCCCTTCCCCCCCCCCCCTATCAACTTTGAAGAAACACATCAACGATGAGAGAGTGGATATGTACAAAAGACCAATCCAAACACAGCCTCCAGAAAAGCTCCCGATATTCTGACTTAAGACTCAAATCTAGAAACCTTTTCAGGAATATATAACGGGCCTACAGCAAATCAAGCTTGGGTAACAAAGTGAAACGGTGCGGATACCAAGAAAAAAACCTGCTAACCTAGGGTAGCCCAGAACTCATAGTATATTATAACAGCCTTTTCGTGTAAAACATAATATCTTTGCATAAAAATTCATAATTTTACGATTAAATGAATTTTATCCTTGGAATTATTATAGAAACTTTAAAATGATATCGACTATTGGAGCTTTTTATTATCTGCTTTAAAACTACATAATCAATATTGATCGGTACTTTAAGGGGGACCCACTGAATTTACGGACCTCAAATTTTACGTGCTTGTGTAGGAGCATAAGACCAACCCGTATACCAAATTTTATGAAAATGGAAGAATTATTTTTTTTTTCTTTTTTAGAACAAGTGAAATTTTCTTTGGATACTTTAAGAGGGTTCCCCTGAAGGTACAGATCTCAACATTTTACTGAGACTCATCTACAACGAGGGGCTAACCGTTTAACCAAATTTCAATCAAATCGGATAAGAATTACTATATGAGTTATGGGTGCGCACACATTTTTGGCGTACGCGTACGGGTACTTAAAGCTTGTGTCAGCTACTTAAAGCTTGGTCGTGAAAGAGGAAGATGATCAGCACCTGGGATCGAATCCACGACCTCCGCACGAAGCAGTACGAAAGCCAGTATTGTAACCAGCGACAATTCAATAATAATAATATACTAACTTATTTCAAGTGGGTACCTACTCATTTAGCTTATTCTGTATATCTATAGTGTATGTATATATCAATTATTATGACTGAAAGGGTATTATAGATACATTGAGGAAAGCGAAGGATCAAGATTCTTGCTTGTCACATGCATAATATTATTATTGCGTCGTAAGTAAATTAAATGCGATCTCATTTCAAGTGCCCATTTTATTTTAACATATGAAATAGAGAAGAAGAGAAATTAAGGATAGAGACAACTAATTTAGTAGGTACAAGATATTCTAAAAAAGCGATACCCCTATTACTTAGTTTAAAGTGCTTAAGCTGGATTTCTTCTTATGTGTTTTTACTTTTCATCGTGTAACAATATTTTGAGACGATGCGAATAACTCTTTACTTTTATAAGCAAAACGTAGGTACAGTCAGCACAAATATAATAATAGCTGATAATAGTTTAACTGAACCGTGAAAAACATTCTAGTTAAAATATCGGGGAAACAGTTTCTATTTAACTTTGACTTTTGTTAACTCGACTAAAATTATGAAATAATTCGTTAAAACAATATTATGTGCTTTAACACTAATGTTTGCTTTTAAATTCAAAATACCAAGTTGCAAATAATAATATACCTAATATGGGTACAAAGGTACTAAAAGTTAAAAGGGAAGTCGGGGAAAACTGATACAAAATGGTATTAAAGGTTTTAAGGTTTTTTTTGGAATCAATTTTTTGATAATCGCAAAATATTATAAAAGCTATAATTATTTGAAAAAATGGTCCAGTTTTAATAACTATTTTGCTAAAGAAAAAAAAAAACTCAACTCGAAATATAACTTTTGTAATAGGTATATTTTTAACTTTATAATATACTAGCTAGTTACCCGTGGCTTCGCTCACGTGTTACTGTATTTACTTTCTCTTCCTAAACAATGCAGAATTAATTATATTCGCATCAAAATTAATAATAATAAGAAACGTCATCAACATTCCTTTTTTTAAATATATATTCTAAAATTTCCATTAAATTACTATATTTTTATTTATATTTGTCGTTATTAATCTGTATTTAAAAAATATGTGCTTCTTTTATACAAATACAATCAGCCCGCGAACTTAAAAATTTCGCTAACTTGACTGACATTGTTCTATGAGAATCCCAAAAAAATAACTCGAATAACTTTTATTCCATCAAATGACGTTATTTTAAATCAATTTTTATATTGCTGGATATGAATAAAAAATATTCAGGTCTCGAAAAGCAATGAAATTAGTGATCTTTAAAACACTTATTTCTATCTGCTTTGGGCATTTTTCAAGCTACAGACGTTTTTTTAACATTTCAATTTATATCTTTCACGTTGATTTGTTGTTGTTTGTCTGGTCGTAGGTTCGAAATTTAGTTCATAAATATCTTATCCTGAGCAAACACGACATAAAAAGAATAAACGATATCGGTCCAGCCGTTCAGGTCGAAATAAATAACGTTAAACGTGAAAACTGTTAACGTTCCGAACGTTAACGTTTACCAAATTGAAAATGGTTTCCAAACAAAAAAAATGCGTTTCGTCTTCAATATAATAGCAGCGTCGTAATACTTCCAAAGATTTTGAGGTAACGTTTAACGTTAATTTTGAATAGCTGACAGAATTATTTTTTTGACTCGGAATTTGGAACAGCATTGTTTAACGCACGTTGAACAACAGTTTTTACGTTATCTCTATGGAAATAACAACAAATTGTTAACGTTGGAGCTGTCGTTAATATTTCGACTTGGCCTCCAGGCGTGATGCGATGACCACGTAAAGTAGGTCTCCATTTTTATAATAACGTAATATTCTCCCTTTTAAGCCCCCCCCGCTCACCGCAAGCCAGCCCGGAGGAAACTAAACCGCAGCAAACCCGATCCGCACAAAGCCAAACCCTAGCCCGATTGCCAAAAAGCCAGCCGCACACAAATTAAGCCCGTGGCGGTTCCCCCCAAACCACCCCATAATACGGGAGGCCTTGTACCCACTCAGGAGAATAGGTTAGGCATAAAGAACTCTCCATTGCGCTCGAAGTCGTCCGAGGCTCATTGTGCCTTTTCTAACCGGTTGAGGTTTAAGGAAGTGAGGTGGTCAACCTCAGTATTCTAATGGTATAAGTAATTGGCGTTCGACTATAAACGAATTTTCGACAATGTAGAGTAGGAAGAAAATTAACTGTCCACTGTTTATATTTTTTATTAGATGAAACGGATATCGGCAACTATCCGATATCCGGTCTATCCGGCGGCGTAAATAATATCCTGCCGGATACCGGATAGTAAAAAGAGACATGTTTGGATAACTCATTGATTTGTTTATTAAAGTATCACTTAAGAAATACACCTTATAATCACAAAATAAATTCTACAACTTAGAAAATTGATTATCAAGCATAAGGTAAATTATGGAGATTAATTCTATATAATATTTCGTTATATAGACTACGAGATCTAATAAGCGTCGCATTAAAAACCCGGCGTTGACGCTTATAACGCCTTTGGTGAATCTGTTCATACGAACGCTTTAAAATTACTCATGTCCGGATCTTCGCTGCAGTAACATTTAAGCAATAGCTGTGTGACGTTTAAGAAAAGATACACTTGTATAAATCTCATTGCTTATACCAAACGAACAAAGACCCAGAGCTTGAAAATAGAGTATATTATCCTAATCGTTGATACTGGACACCATGGAAACAACAACTTATTAGTAGGCGGTGACAGTTCTTTTTGGTTATTATGTATTTCCTTGGTGACCATAAAATATACTCTATTTTCAAGCTCTAGGTGTTTTTTCGTTTGACATAAATGCACCTTAAGACGTGAAAATGGTTTCTATTAAATTATTAGCAATAGCAACATTTTGTCGCTAGAAGATGAAAAATTAAAAACAGGTATTCTGGGTATATTATCTGAATTAATAATAATATAGATACCTAAAAGGGCAGTGTGTGACATTGTACGAAGGTCTTAGGGAAATTTTCGAATGTTTATTATAATATTTGACACTATTATTGGAAATGGAATTCCAAAAAAAGACATCTCTAAAATCAAAAATATTTAAATGTTAAACTACGAACAAACATGTGTACCTATTATATTAATAACTTTGTATGAACTTTTGAGAGCGTTTTCGTGTTTGTGTTATTATAATTTGATGACAAACATTCAACATTGATTTTCTCAAAACTCTCAAAATTACATATTATACAAACTCAGTGCCACTTTAAGCTATCGATATGGACTGTTATACAACTATACTATGAATATAAATATAATTCTGCGCGGTAAAAGCGTTTAAAAAAGAGTTTTTAAAGCGCTGACTTGAGAACATAAACTTGTGAATGTATTTTTTTTATGTAATTTTGCGTCGTTCAAGCAATTGCATGTAGGTAGGCCCTGTGTTCCAAAATTATTATTTACGATCTATCCTAAATTTATGATTATTTTGTAGATACTTTTAAAATGTAATATTTTCAAATTAGCTACATTTTTTCATATTAAATAATCTATTGACTTAATTCGGTTTACATTTTTTCAATATTACCTATACTCATGGATTACGCAAAAAATTCAAAGCAAGGATTTTAATAGTTTTTTTATAACCATTTAGTTAGTTTTTTCCATTAAATGCGTATATTTTTTTTACTAAAATGACTTCAAATAATTTGACAGATCAAGACGTAACGAATTATTATATAACCCAGGTTCTTCCCATGTACTTGCCGTAAAAAAAAATATTTTTACCTAAAAACCGCAAAATAAAAAAAAATATTTGCGTTGTTTTTAGACCTTTCACGTTCCTGTATTATTTAAGTTTTTTGAAATTTATTTATTTTACTTTGTGGTGAAAATGGAAACTTATAAATATCTCATACCTACTAAAAATACCTATCTCTTTTTATTTATTTTTTTGACAAAGGATATTTTCAACTTATTTTAAATTTCACAAAAAAACTCTTTAATTTTGAAAGCCACTGGCGGTGGGACTGAACAAATATTAGCTGGCAGCACGTGTACCGTTAGGTAGGTCTCAAGGTCAAAGTTACGACACTCAAACTCTGATGGTATTCAGGTGCATGTAAAAGTATATGTGTGTGTGTATGTGTTGCGACTTGCAAGCAGTAGCAGGATTCCCCCCTATTCGAGTAAAAACCTACGCGAATATACCAAAATAGTATTTTACGCGCGGCAACAAAGTGCATACCTACATTACCTACTTACCTTCCCGGCTACTTATAGATTATGTTTAAATATATTGTAAGCGCTACGGTAGCGAAGTTAGTACGTAGAATTCCCCAATCAATAGGGCCGTAAAACTAAAGATTGGACATTTTCAACATATCATATAGGTAACCAATTTACTAATGAAATTTATTTGCTGCTTTAGTGAAAGATAATTTTTTAATGTTTTATGTATTCATTTATTTTTTCTTAATTTTTAGATATCTTAAATTTTTATACATCACTAGTTACATGTAAAAATGAGATCCAACTGTCGATGGCCTGAGTCGGTATGTTTATTGTAAGAAACGATGTCGTCAATAAATTAAATTTTTACAAAAATTGTTAAGAAAAGTTTGAGATGTACTGCTATGATGTATGTATTTTTTATAGAAAAATAAATTATCTAGTTGTAGCGTTTCAGCGTTTTTCGATATTTTTATAAAATTCTGAAATATAGGCACTGAAACTTGTAAATTTGTCATAAAAAAAATATTTTTCTTTATAAAAAAAGTTTGAGAAATCCTGGAACTTCTTCATTAAATTATATTTTAGATATTGTATTTTTCTATATACATACTCATTTTTAGGGTTCTAGATTTTATGGTTTTCGAGATATATGGAAAAATTAAATAAAAATTCAAAGGTTGATAACCCCTGACTGAAAAAAAAAATTCAAAATTCTGAGTATACAAATTTTGTATGCTTAAAGTATTCAATATTTTCTGAAATTTTAGGATCTGTGCATCAAGCGAATCAAAAGTTATAAAGAGGGGACGGATACACACACATACACGTTGGAAAAGTGCCCCTCACCCCCTCCCCTCTAATTAATGATATCTTTTGAAAACGAAATAGTATAATTTGACTCTTTCTGAAGAAATCATTTTTTTGAAATTTCGATAAAACCAGTTTTAAACTTTTTAGGAGGCACTTAAAAATCATCCCTTTTTATATGTGCCCTTTTTCGTCCCTTTTAGTTAAATTTTGGAAAAATTTCCGAATACGCTAACACTCATTTCTATAGAAGAATTCATATGCCAAATCTCAAGTTCGTACCATGTCTAGTTTCCGAGATATTCGCATACTTTGAAAAACATTCAACCCTATTTTTCACCCCCTTAGGGGTGGAATTTCCAAAAATCCTTTCTTAGTGGAAGGTTTTGTATTGAGACCTACCTGATTTCCAAATTTCACTTCTCTACGATTAGCCGTTTGGGCTGTGCGTTGATGAGTCAGTCAGTCAATCAGTCAGTCAATCAGTCAGTCAGTCAGTCAGGCACTTTCCTTTATTATTATAGATTATAAAGTATGCCCAAGCACAGGCTAAGTCTTTTTGGGCATCATTGTTATAATTTATAAGAGTTATCTTATATATAATAATGGAGAGCTATTTTCCGTTGTCATCGCATCATGCCTAAACGGCTGGACCGATTTCGCTAATTCTTTTTTTGTCGTGTAGGCTTTTATCAGGAGAATATCCTTTTAGAAGAAAAAAATAATGAAAAATGCATGGAAAAGTAGAAAAACTCTACGTAGACAACCTTATTAGTATTTTTTGCCTTATAATGTTTATTCTAATTTTGACAGAAATTGTCTATTGGTGCGATTCACAGAATGCGGATGGAGTTATACATGGTTTAAGACAGACGCATCATTCGGAGTCACATTGGTCAAATGATAATTAATTCATCACCATATAAATTCGAATTCAATATTCATATTTAGGAACACAGGACAACGTCTGTCGGGAAAGCTAGTTTGCAATAAATTAAAAGAATAAAATATAAAATAATAAAAATAAGTTTTACTCGGTCATTACAAGTATGTCATGGTTTTTGAAAACGAATACCTTATTAATACCTTCTAATGTTCTTTTATTTAGTCATATTATTTAAATAAAATATAAAATTCGATAAATAAAAAGCATGAACGATATTATTGGATTACCTCAAAAGACGGACATTTTCATTTTAATACCGTTATAAGTTTTTTGAATATTTTACTCAACTAAAACGATCCTAAAATTCTACACTCGACATGTAAAAATATCTTCAAAATTTTAGACGTAGATACCGATTTTCTCCTGTTTCCTCTTTGTAAAAAACTTTCCATAGCACTCCCGTCCGTAGAACAGAAAATCGTTGTGTAGACATTCAAATAAACAAGAATATATCGAGAACAAAAGCTAGCCGGGCTACAAGTACAAGAAACCTGCGAGAATAGTTGTTATTTGTACAAGATGGAATATATTGTTCTTGGCATGTCTCGTTTCGTTCTCACCGTCTTGGCTGCTTGTTCAAGAGATATTCCCGACAAGAAGTTGTGCTGAATGAGTAAAACCCGCTTCAGAATAAGAGGCGTATAACAGAATTCTAGTGGAGAGCGGTAGGTACATTTTCAGCGAATGTGTGAAACCTGTTTATGATTTTGTCGAATACGTGTGAGCTAATACACCATAGTGTTCAACGTAGAACCTTGTCGGTCATGTTAATTTCAATTCAAATACTAAGTGGCGTACCGTGTGACGGTAGAAATTGACTTTTTATTGCAAGCTAGGTGTAATTTTTGATGTTGCGTGGAAGTTAAATATGATAACGTGAATTTAGGTAGTTTATTGAGTAGGTGCGAAAAGGAGATTGAAACAAGTAAAGTGGATGGACATGGACGAAAAATCTGAAAGTTGGCGTAACTGCTGTAGAATTGAGATCACTAAGCGCGATATTCGGGTAAAGACTGATTGATAAGGTGACGAATGATAGAAAATAATATGGATGAATTATGGCGTAGAGCATAGAATGAAAGGAAAAAAAATGAGGTTCATCGGGCATGTTGAGAGAACTAATAAAGAGAGAATGACAAAATGGTAGAGTGGTAACATCTAATTCAACTTTTGAAAAGTAGGTATTGAGCATTGTGAGTAGACTATCGGCTGAAAAACACCTCAGATCACCTTTTTCAGTCCGGTTCGTATCTTTCAGTGTACGCGGTACTGCAAAATTTGTCCTAATATTGATTACTTTCTCTTCTGTGTATAGATATTATATATTTTTATTATATTGTTATACTGTATACGAGTATAAATAACTTTTAAATTTATTCAACTAATACAAAAGTGGCCACTGATCACCCCAAAGATACACAGCTTTATTTTATTTTAAGGAAATCAGCCAGGGTTAAAATATTCATTCAGTATAGACTATGTAAATGAGGGGTTTCCTAAAAAAACAGCACGGTCTGGTAACAACATTGAGAATACATAAATCATTTATGGTACAACGGACAGGTTTCATACATAATGCCGAAGCTTCCTGTAATTGTCAATATATTATTATTATACACAAGAGTGGAAAAATAACAACACAATGATCTATGGCGAATAAGAATTATGATAAATTATTATATTTTCTCTAAACAATAAAAAAAAAACATTATTTATTCATACTTTTTGTTGGACATTGTTTCAATTTGACGGGTATGTGCTTGTAGGGTTTTCAAGACTTTAACAATAGGTACTTCATGCTCTTAATACAACGCTCAAGTCGATGAAGGTTAGAAGACAACGTGCAATGTGCATAGTTGATTCGGCACCTTCATTATGGTAATAAAATTTAACAAACAAACATTGTTCTGCTTTAAGTTGGAAAATAAGTTAGTGTATTTTAGCTTCATTGAGTATAAAAAAGTAGTATAAAAACTTTTTTTTTTTAACCAAATTATCACCATTTTCTATCCTCTGGTGTATTAAGAGCTCTTGTTGCCTCCCTATGCCCTCAAGTGGGGCCTTAAGGAAGTTTGGATTGGATTGGTGTTTTAAGACAAAGACCCTCGGCAACACTACGAGGGATAGGGTGAGAAAAGCCGTCATTACTGAGTTCTGTATTACTGAAGACACGTAGAAATGGTCAATTCGGATGATCGGTCAGGACAATTGGAGATCCACTCAATGAAAAACAAAACAAAACAGTTCATCGGCTATCAAATACCATGATTTTAATCAGCTATCAGACCTTTACAAAAGTATATAAAACGGAATGAACACAGCTTGGAAAATGGTAAATGGATAATTTCTATATAAATACAAATCAAATAAAGCTTTTTCACACATAAAATTTTATTTATTTATATACGAAGCAGAAAATTTTGCCGTCAGAAATATCGAGTAGGTAATGGTTCAATTTATTTTTAATGTCAATAAGTTTATCTAAGAGTAATTGCGTTTATTATACTCGATATAAACTGAAAGATTGATTTACCTAGTTGGGTACTTAGTAAGTTCTTGGGCGAGGAAAAAACCTAAATATTTTATCAAAAGTGTTTTTCTCATATCCGCCTGTTTTTTCCTCGAATGTTTTCGAAAAATCTCACCACTGGTAGCATATGAACGGAGGCGTCGGCGTCGCGCGGTTAGAGCTTCCTTATTTAACAGATTTGCCTTGATTGACGCCTCGGTAATACTATGAGATGTGAGAAAAATGTGCTGTGTAATGCTCCAATGATTGATGTGTGCAGAATTCCTTTGCCAAAGATTACATTTTCTTTATACATAATCGAAAAACGTTTATGTTTCCTATTTAATCTATCAAAAAAAATATTTTGAATAATAAGTGTATAAAATTAGAGAGTAAGTGGTGATGACGAAAAAAATACCTGGCTGACCAATTTTCAACCTCATCTGCACGCGGTATCTTTCAATAGAAAACAAACGAGGTTCTGAAGACCGAACTAAAGCGGTATAACCAATAATCATATCATCTTATGAAGTCCCCATAATAATTATAACAGGAAAGAAAATCAATCCGCCTGGACAGATACTTTTCAGTGACTGCCAGAAACCCCCTTTGTAATAGGGGTGAATTATTATTATGGAAAAAAAACCTAGGCGAGAGAATCTACTATTAAATTGGCCAATTTGCAGTAGAAGGATGGCCAAGGAGAGAGTTGTTCTTGCCCCCATCAGGGTTTCGAAGACGAGAAAGACCCTCTCATACCGTATACCATAGTTTCTTCCCTTTGAGGCAGAGCTGAGGGGTATGTATGCGGCGTGTGAGAAGGTAATGAGCGTAGCGGAGAACTCTTGATATTTCCCTATTCGCCATAAGTGTGTTAAAAGCAAGGAGAATTGGATAGATTGTAAATAAAACTCTTCTTCTTCATCCATGTCCGCTCCCTAGTTGGAGCATAAGTACTCCACAAGTTCTCGCCATGCGGTCCTGTCCCCTGCGATTCCAGCAGTCAACACCAACGGCCTGAAGGTCAGCTTCGTAGAGCCTTTTAATTGTTTGGAGGGGCCTACCGCGTCTTCGATTGCCTTCTGGATGGTAGTTGAGACTAAGACGGGTTATGTCCTCTGTAGGCTTCCTGAGTACGTGACCCAGCCAGGTCAGTCGGTGGAATCTTACAGTGGTAGTGACCAGTGGTTGACCTGTTAAGTCTCTGACAACTGTGTTCGGCACAAAGTCATTCCAACGTATGCCCAGCATTCTTCTGAGGCACTTGCGTGTGTGTTGAGCGCATGTTGGGTGCCAAGATTCACAGCCATAGAGAAGGACCGGTAGGACACAGGCATTGTACAGTCGGACCTTAGTTTTGATGCTGAATGTATTAGACCTCCAGACCCTCCCAAGCTTGCTAAACGCCACTCCAGCCAGTGCTAAACGCACAGAGAGTTCTCTTTGCATGGTGCCATTTTCTTCTATGTGGGCACCAAGGTACTTGAAATACTGAACATCTTCCATGGGTCGGTTGTTCAATGAAAGCCGCGTGTCTGCGTCTGTAACACTACCATTTTTCATAAAAACCGTTTTGGCTACATTTATATTTAAGCCCACGGCGGCCGATTGCAGCTGAAGACGTCCCAATGAAGAGGCAAGATCAGCCACGCTTGATTCTATTAGAACCACGTCATCAGCGTATTCCAGGTCACATAGTCGTGTATCCGACTGCAACCGAATTCCCTCGCCATTCAAAGTAGAAGCCTTAGAATATAATCCATGAGTATCACGAAAAGGAAGGGGGCCAGTACGCAGCCCTGACGAACTCCGGTTGTTACTGGGAACTTCTCAGTGGTGGTTGATGCTAATCGCACTCTCGATTGGCTGTTGTGATGCAGTGATTTGATAAGATTAACTATCTTTGGTGCGACTCCATACAAATCCAGCACACTCCACAGTGTGGGACGGTGGGGGCTGTCAAAGGCCTTCTCGTAATCAACAAAACAGCATGCGATTGGGCTATTGAAATCGTAAATAAAAACTAGCTAAATAAAATAGACTATCAAATATTTTTTAAGAATATAAAATCCGCTTTAGGATCGGTTAAAAATCATAACCTTCGATTTATTTAAAGAATAATTTATTAAATAAGCAGAACCTATTACCTACAGCTTTCTTTGAACGAAAAACGAATAGCCCCTTACTTTTAAATGACTCGTCATCCTAACGAAAGTAATAGTACCTACTAAAAAATACCAATAAGCTTGCTACAGTTACAACAAATAAATCACCCGACTCAGACAAAGATTCATCGTATTGTTCAAATAATACATTGAAGCGACAATGACTTATTTCAACATGGACTTGAGTGATAATCCAATTTCAGTCACTCTTCCTCAAGGGATAAAGATTTTCCTGAATATTTTCACGAATCTACTAAATGAACGGAGCGGATCTACTCGTAAACATTCTATAGACGAATAATTATTGTTCTCTCAGAATGAACTACAAGGTCTTCTAGGTTTTGGAAGCCACCTTTTTACCTGATTAAATTAAAAATGAAAAAGTCTTGTATATTTCTATCACAAAATTTATGTATAATTAAAAAATAACCGGTTTTCGGAGACTACCGAATCATTTTTGAATTATAAATTTTGTGATAGAACTATACAAGACTATTTCATTTTTATTTTGAAATGGACTATCACCATGCACATTCTGCCCAAAACATCCAAGGTTAAATTTCAGTTTTTTTTTTAATAAAGCTAGATTTCAGCAACCTTCAGACAAACTGAAAAAAATCTTTCTTCTTAAGTGCCAGGCCAAGGCCCTTTTCATATATGTTTACCTTTTCTGAGCGATCCAGAACAGTTTTTCCTTTATTATTGATAAAAGTAATTATTTTAGATACCTTTCGTTATGAGTTAAAGGGATTAACATGTTTTGACTCAGCCAACACGTGCGGTATTGACCTATGTAATTACAAATTGTTAAACCTACGTAAGTAGTACAAACCTACGAAACCAAACATAGGTGTTTTAAACTAATATTATCGGTCCAATAATCGCTGTACGAGGACAAAAACATTGTAGCTCCGAATATAGGTGAGTAAAAAAAATCAAGAATGATTATACTAAGATAATATTTTGAAACATGTTTGTTTTTTAGGAGAGGAAAAGATTTCAGAAGGGGAGTAAACAATTTGGTTTTGTTTTTTTTTTTAAAGATTGATAATGTTATCGATCATCAACTTATTGCTTGAAGATGAGAGATCTGATCCACTAGATCAGGGTCCCAAAGTCGAAGAATGTTCCGTTACTTCGAAACACTTTTGAGGGATTTGAATATGGTGTTGGAGGAGTTTGTTGACTTCGTACAAGATCGAGCGTTGTGAAAGGCCCTTGTGCCTCCTCATGCCCATAAGTGTGGTCACATAGGGAGTATGAATGTATGTAATTAGTAATAGTAATTTACACTACAAATGTGTCAGTTTAGCTGACGGAACTTATTATTCTTCTTCGTGTGTCGTATCAGGTCACCCCGACGTTTGCGATCACTTCGGCGAAAGGTTCTCTGTCTTGAAGAATATGTAACAACTAATGACTCTAAAAATTCATGAATTCACTTATGTTCGATTTTTGAATGGAACAAACCACTACGGCCTTACGACCGTCTTCTACCGTTATTTTGAAAGCTGGCTTAGTGTGATCACTTTACGTTAACAACGTTCACCATTAGGTGGCAATGTTTAAGTCTCCGAAACTAATGTTCTCTGTTTTGCGCTATCCTGAACAATTCTTCCACGCTTCTTATTCCGGTCCAGTCTCAAACATTTCGTAGCCAAGACATCTACCTTCTCCCAATCCCTCTGCTGCCCTCAATTTTCCCCTTCATAATTAGTTGGAGTATGGTATATTTATCACCCCTCAGCACATGACCCAGATATAAGATCTTACGCGTCTTAATAGTCATAAGTAGCTCACGGTCAAATCCAACTCTGCACAGGACCTCCGAGTTTGTAACTCTCTCAGTACACGATATGTCTTGCATCAGCCTGTGAATCTACAATTCGGAGGCTTCTATTCTATTCATCATGTTGAACTTATAGCCTGCGGCAATTTTTCCAGTCAACCAGTCCCGTCCAATCTGAGACAGGCCAACATCGAGTAGAAATTTCTTGAGAAAAAAAAACACTTCGAAAAACTCTGACCCGACTGGGAATCGAACCTGGGACCTCTTTATCTAAAGTCAAAGCCTATAACACTAAGCTGCCGAGGTCTGTCGTTGGAATGTGTGTATTTTAAGTTAATCAAAGTTAAAATAAAAAAAATATCTCTAGGCTGTCGAATTGGAAAATGTGGTTTCTTAAAGTAGATAAATGAAACCGAAACCATAATTGGAATAATAATATATAATGAATTAAAAAAAAAATCTTCATCGGTATATTATTTATTTATTATTCTGTTATTCCAGTGTTGCACCGACACAGAGATTCGTCAGAGTTGCGTATTGGACAACCGTAATTTTAAAGTGCGGTTTTGTTCATCCGAAAGTTTGGAAACGAAGCCCGAAAAACAGACGTTCATTATGAAGTTGGACACCTCCCACTTACCTTTGCTTATAAAATTCGTATTTAAGTCTTATTTGAACATCAAATAGTTTGTAATTATATTTGATGTTGCGGCTTGTACCCGGGGCGATTTCGATGGGGTTTTTGTTTGTTTGACTTCTAAAAAGTTGTCGGTGCGAAGTCGCTCTAATGAACCTGAAAATCCCTAATATTTTCAACAAAAGGCTAACCTTTAAGGGGTATGACATTATCCTATTTACAATTTTCGCAAACAAAAGGTAGGATAATTAAATAAGCATAACACGGGCAACATGTTTTATTTTCAAAACAAAACAACGCTTGCATATTTTCATATTTAATGAAGGCAACTGCTTACTGACTTCAGAAGTTTGTAATTTGTACAGATGCTAGTCTTCTTAACATATTATTACAGGTTTGTTTTTCTGCATAATGTTTTATATTTTCTCTTGAATATCTACCAAATACGCTAGGGGCTATATCTTATATATATAAATGGAGAGCTATTTCCCGATGTCATCGCATCTCACGCCTAAACTGCTGGACCGATTTCGCTAATTCTTTTTTTGTCGTGTAGGCTTTTATCAGGAGAATGTCCTTTTAGAAGAAAAAAATTAAGAAAAATGCATGGAAAATTAGAAAATTAAAGAAAACTACGTAGACAACCTTATTAGTACTTTTTACATTATAATTTTTATTCCAATTTTGAAATTTTACAGAAATTGTCAATTAGTGCGATTGACAGAATGCGGATGGAATATACATGGTTTAAAACGGAATCACATTGGTCAAATGATAATTAATTCATCACCATACAAATTCGAATTCAATATTCATATTTAGGAACACAGGACAACGTCTGTCGAGAAAGCTAGTACTAAATAATATTGCTTAAAATTTTTAACACAATAAAGTTCCTTAGTATAATAATGTAAATTTTGACCTTGTCAATGATCAAAACGAACTCTTTTTATCCAGAAATTATTTAACTACCTATGTAAGTGTCAAGTTTTTTACTCACATACAGAGGGCAAAAACAAAGCCACAACAAAACACACATTTTCAATGAATTCCTTAATATTTCAGTTAAAGCCGAGCTTGATGTGTTTTGCGCCAAAAATGGAATCTATGATATCTGATCACATTGCATACCGATTTTAATTGCCAACATAAAAAGTTAAAAGGAATATCAAAATAAGTAAATATCAAAATGAAAAACTTTTTTTTTATCTAGTAGGTATACCCATTTTTATCTAGGTAGTCAAATTTCTCTGAAATTTTACATATATTCAGTACGTATCTACATATATTTTTTGCAAAAGGGCAAAATATTAAGAAAATAACTTTACTAAAACTGATATTATATGGTTTCAACTGATAGCAAGAAGGAATGTTTATTGAGCAACATAATGAAAATGAGATACTGAAAAACAGGTGACCAAACGGTGTGAAGGGTGTTTGGAGGATAACCTCATTTTTTAAGTAATATTCTTAAGGAAGATAAGATGCTGCTGGAAGAAACGAAGTTACTAAATCGACATAGAATAAAAGGTACCTAAATCTTTTCCACCTATTCCTTTAGAAAAATAGCATGATTATTCAATATAATATAAACACACATCCTGGAAATAATTTCAAACGTATAATCGAACCTCATAATTTATTAATGTACAAAATTTAGAGAATTTAATAGTGTTTTTTTATCCCGTATTAGCCCACAATATCAGCATCACATTCTTTCTGAGCAGTACATACTAGGATTTTTCTTCTTGTACGTACTCTGCAAAAAGGTCTTTATTTATTCACTGGCGCACGGTTGTGTAAGTCACGTATAAAAAGAGCGATAGAGAGCCAATACAGTTTTTTCCGAATTTATACAATTTAATAACACTACATACATGAGCAGTCCATAGTCCCAATGAGCTAAGTCGTGTAAGTGAAAGTGGGTACGTACGTATGTATAAAATGGTGAGTGCTTGGCTAAGGAATTTCAAGTGCCCCACGTTGGGCGCCATTTAATTGTGATGTACGGCGATGAACAACTATTATTATTGTCTTGTTGACTTTGACGATAATGTTGAAACTTTTTCATTAAGAATATTTTATGGTTAGACTCTACAAGGATCCCGATGTCATACAAGTAATCAAAATAGCAAGATTACGCTGGGCTGGGCACATAATACGAATGAACGAAGAAGCCCAGACCAGACGATTAACCCTCACACATCCCGAAGGTCGTAGAAGAGCAGGAAGACCCAAGCTACGGTGGATGGACGGTGTTAACGCGGATGCAGGTGTCATTGGACTGAGGAGCTGGAGGACGGCGGCACTCAGAAGGACGGAGTGGAAAAAATCTCTTGACTCAGCCAGGGTCCACCCAGGACTGTCGTGCTGATGATGATGATGATGGTTAGACTTTCAAGTCTCCGTCTAACGACGCGCGTTCAGACGAGATACGATACTAATAATTGTAAAAGGATTAAACGGCAGGAGAGGGTTGTTATATAATAATTACTCGAATAGACAGAAACCACATTGTCTGACTCTATTAAATATAATACAAGGCCTATAATAATGGGGAAATTAATTCGGGGTTTACTTCAAGAACAAAATACCACATCCTTGACGAGCAAAACTACACTCATAACAATATTAATATACAGAAATTATGCTTAATATCTATAGGTACACATTAATGACATATCTTGATAGCTTATCTATTAAAATTTTACCTTGAATCGCAGAAACCAATGAAAGAGCAGATACATCAGAAGAGTTTTAGTCATATCTTGAAATTAGGATAGTGAATTTATCATGGATCTTGTCTAGGGTCTTTGAATATTATAAGGGCCGTAGAGGATGATTCTTGTGTTAAATGATCATAAACATTTTGTCAAAGTTTGAAAAACCGTTTAAACTCTAGACCTGGCCATATAAATCTCACGTATCTTGGTTTGATACTGCCGACCTGTCTCGAGAAATAATTTGTCTTCAATAAATCGATAGTTGGAAAAAAAATGTATTTACTTAGTAAGGTATCGATTACATAGTATAGGTAGCTAAGTATGCACCTACATTTGTACTTTTTCTACACATCGACTAAAGCTTGTATCGTGAAAGGGGAAATGGTTGGCACCGGGGTTCGAATCCCCGACCTGCAGTATTCTGTACGTTCGTACGAAACTACTTCTTGTTACAAATATTGGTACAAAAGATCACGTCTTCTATAACCTTGTAGAGATAGTCTCGGTTTTCATCATATAACAAGTCTGAAAGCACGTGTAACACGACCTAGAGGATACAATAACACAATCAGGCTGTGTACGGAGAAGCGCCTAAAACTATCCGATTTCCATTTGACTTCGTGTCACGTGTGAAGTACTGTTTTCTTGTGTATAATCGGCTTTCTCCTAGGCTAACAGATTTAAGGAACTAAGTAGTATGCTACAAATATAATACTAACTCAAGTTCTTTTCGAATAAAGTGAGGTGGGCTTCTGACAACCTAGGAAGGCTGCTTGTTACTTGTTTTGTAATGTCATAAGCAGTTCAATATGTTAAAAAAAATCAACGTACATTCTTGGTGGAATTATTATTGAAATAATTCAATTACTTAAACAATTCGGGGTATTGAAATAATTGTGGAATAACAAATACATTTCCTAACTAACCGGCTCCGTTGGTTGGGATGGGACTTGAACACTCAATGTTAAACAGAATCTTCTGCACAAGATCAGACGGAAGCACGAGCATAGGAAAACCAAAGCTGCGATGGCTGGACATAGGCCTCCTCATGCTCATGCCACTCCTCTCTGACTCTGGTCATCCCCGTCCACTCTGTCCCAACGGTACGCAAGTTGTGGTCGCTTCATCTCATCGGCTGTATTCCTAAACTTCTTCGACTAGTCTCTGGGTCTCCAGTCCGTCATCTTCTACTCCGCCTTGCGTCGTCCCTGCGGGATACTCGGCCAACTCACCTCCATTTTTGAGCTTAGCAATTTTATCTCCCAAGTATGCGACTTGCGTGCGCCTTCGGATTTCGGTATTCCTGATGCGATATCGTATTGAGATACCCAGCATTGATCTTTCAATGGCGCGCTGTGCGACTCTCATCTTATGCATAGTATTATTTGTATGAGTGCATGTTTCGCATCCATACGTTAATGTGGGGAGAACGCATTGCTCAAAGACTATGCTTGTTTTTTTTTATATTTACTATCAATAGTAGCTGCTCATAACAGGTGAACACTAACACATATGCAAAAAATATCCTAGTTGTGGGACATTGAATAAGTTTCAGCGGTTTAAAAAAATATCGGACGAAATTCACTCCGATGTGGAACCCTTACGGCGATGTTGGAGTCCCGTCATGGTTTATAATATAATGCGAGTAAAAAGGAATCTCCAAATTACTGTAATACTCGGGTGGTGGAGGGTCTTATTCAATGCTCAATAACTTTGGTTTTCATGTTTTGAGGCATCGCTGATTTGAAAACGTTGCTTAACCGGCCGAAAGCCGCCCAGCCTAACTGAATGCGCCTTTCGGTCTTCTCATATGTAGGTATGCAACAAATTAATTATTTTGCTTAATTTTAACTTCAAAATAGTAATTTTTAATAATTGTCACATAAAAAATGGTTCAAAGACCAATAAACACAAAATAAACAGTCAAATTTTAAACTATTTGAATTGTTTCTGGTTACCAGCAAGATCCGAGTATCAATCATAATATAAAATTCCTTAGTAGGCTCTGCATACAACCTTACCTGTTAATAATATACAACAGCCTGACAAAGGTAATATCGCTGTAACTCATGAGACAGCCTTTAGCGGTTACTTCACGCATTAATAATACAAATAATTAATATTAGCCCTACCTCTGAATTATTTCAAGTAACATTGAACGAACCCACAATTTCACTATGTGACGCCTTCATATTATTACAGGTACCTACCCTAATGCCTAACTAAAATATTTACCCTATGGTGGTGTTATTCCAAGCAACATAATACCTACCAACTAATCACTTAACATTCAAGCTTATTTTTAATGTTTCATGGTGTTTTCCGACCATAACATTACCATTCGAAACGTTTCGTCATTAGAATGACCGCACCGCCAGTAAAATATTAGAACTGTCAGTTATTATACAAGAATGAGGAAGAGATTATGCGACTTTCACTGCTTTGATCTTACGAAAATGGCAATAGATAACTAGCAAGAAATTGTGGAAATCGAAATCAATAGGTAAGTACTTATAAAACTCCCATCTGGATGGTGGTGCAAGGCATTGGGTTCAGCTAGTCTTGGTGTTTCGTGCTGTCACCTGTATAGGTGACGATTTAGTTAAGTTTTTTTCTGTGGTACAGTTTTGTTGATTTTGATAATATTTGTAGGTATATTTTCTTATTTGTATCAACGCCGGTTAAGTAGCCATATTCTTTTCGTTAACTAACAAAAGCCAATATATGGGCTGAAAAGTCCTCTTTTCTGCTCAATTGAGTATTTTTGTAAAATAAAAGATACTTACTTTTTTGTGACTGACAGACTCCGGAGATTAGTGGTATAGGCACTTTCTCCTGAAGTGCTTTTCACTTGGAATATGTATCCGAGGAAGTCCCGACTGAGATTGGACGAGACCGGTTGACAGGTAAAATTACCACAGTTTTTACATCTTTGTAATATGGAGGAGTGAAAATAATTTTTAAATTATATTAATATCAATCAAACGTCATTATAATAATAATTTATCTTAGAAACAAATTGTGTTTTGGTGTGTTGAGGCGTGCCAGACGGTATTTTTTCATAATATATGTACATTTCATTCGGCAAGGGCAGAGACACATTTTATTCTGGAGCGTTGTGTTGCGACTCTATATTATTATAAAATAAATATAAAGCTCCCCGCACACTGCAAATCAAAGGAGGTAGAGAAAGAACAAAAAAAGGAGATGAATCTGTAGCAAACAGTTGATTTGTATGAATTTGATCATCTTTATAGAAATAAAGTTTGAGGATATTCATCTCTTCCAAACTAAGTAATTTTCCGTGTGCGGGGAGCCTTATGTTTCTGTCGCACAACAAACCACGACACAAAAGGCTGTTTCTAGATTTAAAGGAGGGGGTGGGTACCTATACAATATTCATTCTCCATTAAGTGAGATCAAATGAAAATTACTTACAATGAATAAAGTATCATACAATAATATTCCCATGTTAGCTTTAATGCTTAATACACTTAAGCAGGAATTATAATATCTAAAACCTTCATTATGTATGTGTGGAATAGCTTATACTCGTAACTTACAGTCGAATATTCATTTACCAAATGATTTTCATAAGTAAGTACATAGTTACCTTTATTTTTTTTTCAAAATTTTTTAGCTTACCTCCAATTTTGAATGTAGTATTTAAGTGTTACTTACTATAAATGAGGAGGGGTTTGAATCTTTAGTGAACTATGAATTTTTTTACTGGCTTTTTCTCAATATTTTTGAGTGACTTTTAAATGTTTGAAATATTTTATGATATATGGACTGATAATAATATGTGGACTCTTGTTTTGAGCAAGTGAAGAGTAAGTGTGTGTGTGTATTTAGGAAGTATGTTTAGAAGGGATGGAAAATGTGAAAAAGAAATCGAACCTAGAAAAGTTGCTGGTAGCAGGTTAGGCGGTGTACTAAGACCTATTATGAGAAACAAAAACGTCTCACTGCAAGGTAAGAATACTAGCGCATAACGCAATGTTGTTACCACCAGTGATATTATATGGATGTAAAACGTGGACATGGACCAAAAAATAAGAAAGTAGTATAAATGCAGTAGAGACGAGAGCTCTAAAAAGAATATCTATATGGAAAGATTCTGTGGATGAAAGGTGATCTGAAGAAAGGCCTGCAGATATTCTTCGAAACTGCTCTTCTCTGAGTTTGGAGTTTTGGATGTTAGGCAGCTGCACATAAAATCATCGGTGCTGTATGTACATAAAATATTTCACACACATATATGCTGACCGCTGACACAAGAAACAAACGTCTTCTCCAGCCGCGAGCCGTAAAGACGACATTTGCGCAGAGACACCTCACATTTCTTGGACCTTGAATATATAACAAAATAATGGCAGATATATCAGACTCTCTGAGCCCTGGAAGTCTAAACGTCAAAAAGCTAACCAACACCTGGTTATTGGAAAGGGGAGTAAAGGAGTCAGAAAGAATACTAGTGTATGCGTTGAGGTGGACGAGTGATTCACTGATGTACGTGATTATGAAGTTTTGTTGTCTGTAATGATCGATTGTCTTTTGCATTGTTGTGGATTCTTGTGGACCTGCATTCCCGATGCTGAGTTGCACTCGTGAGTTTTTATATTTTTATGAATGAAAGGTGATCGGAGTGAATGGCACTGTTATCCTGGATATACGCAACTAGTCTCAGAAATATAGTTTATTTATGTTTTTTTTTTTATTTTTGTTGTTTTCAATATTATATTTTATTAGATTTCTATATAAAATTCTAGTAGGTACTTTTCCAGTATTTCTAAAAAAAAAGAATGTGGAAAGAGTGTATGCAAATACAATAACAAAGAAAATTTTAAAGGCTGAAAGTAATGGTGTAAGTTTGCAGAGTCTTCTCTGTTAGAAAATATTATAATTTGTGTCTTTCTTTTTCTGTCCATATTTAATAAAAAATCTATATTTCAATTTTCCAGTTAGAAAATATTATTTTCTCCATTGCTTTGTGTCCGGTCACTTTCTTCATATCTGCGAACCATCGCATTTGTGGCATCATAGGTTTCTGCTATGTACCGGTTCTTTAGGTCTGATGGTATTTTTATAGTACAATACGGTTTTAAAACTACCAACTTCTTGCAAAAACTTCGGATAACCCAACGAGCAACGGAGAGAAGGATGTTTAGTATCAGCTTGCAAGACAGAAAACGCAAGGAATGGATCAGACACAGGACGAAAGATGACAGATTTGTTCCAAAAAATAGCATAAAAAACTAACGCTATTTTATCAAAATATAAAACACTGAATACACATAGGTACATAATCTTGGAAAATATTCGAATTATGTAGCTTGATAGGAGGTGTTGTGTGAAATATTATTTGAACTATGTAGAAGATATTCCAAGACGTTACAGACGGAATGTATGGATCTTCTTACATCTGACATTCCAAGGCTTCTCATACCCCTTTGTTCATGACTCATGATTAGTTGTAAAATATTAATCGCCTAAATAATGTTCCCATGTGCTAATCAGCCTAATATAACGTGTACGTATGTACTTTGCTATGTTCCTGTGAGCATGAAAACTCTGTACGCGCTTTACACAAGAGTGTAAATGGCCACATTTTAATCTTTAAAATATAAAACAAAACGGACGAAATATAAATTCGACAACTTAAATGAAATGAGATTTTATAGATTAAAGGCTAGAGATTGATAGCCAAGTGGTATTCGTTGACGGCTTTCGTACGCACAGCGAAACTGAAGGTCGTGGGTTCGAATCCCGGTGCTGAACATTCCCACTATGCGATACAAACCTTTGAACAACACAAGGTTCAATCATTTCAGTGATCAAGAAACGCAGATTGAGATTGCTTGGTCATGTTCTTCGTATGTCTCCTTGAAGACGAGGCGGGCTTAAATTGACAATCAAGCGGCATTCACTGCAGTTTATTAGAATTTAGACTAAGCAGGGATAGAGCTGTGAAACTGTCGTAAGATAGAGAGGCTTGTAAAAATGAACTGAACCAAGACATATTATCCCAATTAGTGAAGCGTATTTTTTTTTTATTTATTAGATCAAAAACTAATTATTACAAAGTTAAGGTACAATAATGAAGTCGCGCCAAATCCATACAAATGGATTTGTCGGCGCGTTCTTCTACAGAAATAAAAACAATAATAAGAAATAGTAACTTAAAACCTAACCAACAGCAGCAAACATAATATTATTCATAATTATTTACAGATTTTTCAATTATAAACAAATCCACATTTCAAGAGCCATTCCTTGACAAGTCTTTTTGTTGCACTTTTACTACCTACCACATTTCTTAATAGATGTCGGCATCATATTAAGCAATTTAGGCACATTATATTCTAAAGTTCTCTTACCGTATTTATTATTATATTTTGGTACTATATATCCTTCATTTAATTTAAATCTAGTATTATGAGCGTGTCGCGGTCTTGTCTTATATTCATCTTTCAAAAACTGGTCAAGGACAATCCTTTGCCAAAACAAGCCTTTAGCAGACAAAATATTATAAAACAAGACGATACTTCTATAAATACCCAATAAGCCTTTCCTATCTTATAGGAAAAAAGGATGTTGATGATAGTATGTATTATATGTCTACAAAAAAGGTTATCACTGAGAAAATATTATAAGCGTTGTCTTTCATCAGATATAACAGCTGACGTCAATGAAAATAACCGTTTATTTGTATAATGTGACATAATCAAAGGCTTTTGTTGTCAATAACAGAACCTTAAAAAATAGGTAACATTTATCTTACACAAAACTAAATTTTCTTATCTTTATCTATAATAATAATATTATATCTTCTGTTGTGTTGGTCATTACCGTCCTCCTCTTTCAAAACTAGGCTGAATTTAATGATAAAAGGGGTTTTAGAGGGTTTTTTTGTGTGATTTAGAATGTGATCTTTTAGATTAGAAAAAGGTATGACGTTTTTGGCTGATAGCAATATTAAACTTTTTAGCATCTTTATTGTATGACTTATCGATTTTATTTGTTATTCTGTTTATTTGAAAATATCGGTGGTGAAAACTAAGAGCATGGTGTTTTCACGGTTAATGATCAACAACTGTAGCATATCTTTTAAGGCTCTCCTCGCGGAAAAAGTGCCAAAACTCAGGTAAAAACCTCGGTGTGGATTTATGTGGGCAGACAGATTTGCCAGCCGAAATAGTGAGTCAGATAAATAAGGCTGATGCCATCAACTTCAGGTTGTTTTTTTAAGAAACTTTTTATGGAAAAACCTTGACATGAAAATCAGCAATAAAATTAAAATATATGTGTACAACCCATTATGACTTATGGCATAGTATCCAAGGAAGATACCGGCACAACAAAATATTTGGTAGGTACATTACTGGGAAGGCCCTCAGAGATAGACAAGGAAATCAAGGGTACGAGAAATATGCGAGGTTGAAGATATAGTATGATGAGGGAGGCAAAGGATTCTGGTTTTCATAATATGTGAGAAGAATGACCTCATCCAGACTCCCCCACATTGCATAGCACGGCCAACCTTAAGGAAAACGACTCCCAATTAGACCACCAAAGAGATAGAAAGACACCAGGGAGTCAGCCTCGAAAGAGGTAAACCCCACCTTTTAATTACTGGTTTTCAGTTCTACAGTAAGGAGTAAAAGAGAAGGATGAAAAATAATTAAGTTATTTAAATTTCAATAAACTTTGTCCTTTTTTAACTGCGTCCAACCCTTTCAGCCCGCAAGGTTAAGAAAGCTAATTTTTGCCAACAATTATTAATCCATTAAAAATATTTTTGAATGCTTATCCCTACAATAACAGTTTATAGAATTTATACCTACGTCGTAGTATTGTGTTGAGTGCGAAAAAAAATTAAAAACGTTTTCTCGCAGTAGATACTCAGGCAGCTCTCAAGTTGTCCCAGCCTTGGGGCGAGATAACTTGAAGATTGTCAAAGCGCTGACGGCTCGTTTTGATTAAAACTCAAGTGGTTCATCTAACGGCCTTATCAACTTTTACTCGGTCAATTTTGTAAACCATCTGTTTTATATTATATCAACTAGCTTTCCCGACAGACGTTGTCCTGTAGTCCTTACTATAAATATTGATTTCAAATTTGTAATTAATTTTTACAAAAACCTATACGTTTATGTTTGAATGTTAAAAAAATATTTCTGAAAATTCGAAAAAATTCCCATAATAATCTGCGTAGGTATGTAGTTATCAATATTTATAATGTCAATGGTTGTCAGATAAACAATAACTTTGTTACTATGGAATTTTTCATAGATGGAGGTTGTTGTATCGAAATTCGTTCAATACTCACTTTATTATATTTTATTATCGATTTTTCGATGTTATATTAGTTATTCTGTTATCCGGAGCGGAGAAGAATCCAATAAACCAAAAATGATAAAAATCTATTCAGCGTTGTTAAACAAAAATACGATGCACCAAAATATGAAGGGAGCACATATTTGGACGGGGAAAAAACTTAAATACAGTGTATTTATTACAGGAAGCGTTCTTGTATTGTATACTCGAAACAACTGTCAGTTAACGTTAAATTAAATATAGCGGGTCAAAATCTACAGAGCTCACAATCAAGCGATATGCGTTAAACTATCTCGATGACAGCTTGATCGTATTATTTTCTATCGCTGAGCTATTTTTCCACTCATCGTTGTTTGGTCTGATGATGGCTAAAGCCGAAACCGGTAACCAAATAAAAAAAGAGTAAAAAATAGTTTATTTTTCAAAACATCTACATCAACAACGAAGCTGTTTTGTAGTAAGCCCTAAAAATATAGAAGAAATAATATTTAATTTCCATTGTTGTAACATTCGTGAAATAGTAGGTATTTATTAAACAACCTAGTTATATTTTTGTATGGTAGGTATAGGTATCACTTGAGTGCCTTTATACTTATAATTTGAACATAAAATAAGTCATTCTAGTGAGAATACTAATCAATCGTGATGAAGTTGGCTGATTTTTTAA
The DNA here is from genome assembly GCA_963576905.1 of Mystacides longicornis. Lineage (NCBI taxonomy): Eukaryota > Metazoa > Arthropoda > Insecta > Trichoptera > Leptoceridae > Mystacides > Mystacides longicornis. The sequence goes on from OY756426.1 coordinate 8,487,515, forward strand.
TTAGATCGCAGCAGGATTATAATATGTAGGTATTAATAAACAAGGCTGCAGCGGTGTCTGGATGCCTGAGGAACACCGTATGGAGAAACAAACATATGCGACTAGATAGTAAGGTTCGTATATATAAGACCTGTGTACGACCCATAGCCACATACGGAATAGAGGCCAGAGCAGACACTGCTAGAACAAAGTCCCGACTGAGAAGCTCCGAAATGAAAACACTGAGATGTATTACCGGAAACACACTGCGTGATCGCATAAGGAATAATACCATCCGCGGCATGTGCAACACGGAGGACATCGTCAAATGGGGAAGGCAACGAAGGCGACACTGGAACGAGCACGTTAATAGAATGTCAGACGACAGAACTCCTCGTGTCGCCCTTCAAGGCAACCCTGAAGGAAGAAGACCCCCAGGAAGACCACCAAAGCGATGGAGAGATAGTTGGCAGTCGACCTCCCAAGAGGCTGAAACGGCGGCACAAACAGATCCGCAGGATCTATGAAGAGAGGAAGAAGAAGAAGAAGAAGGTATTAATAACAAGTCATGAATAACTCTCTCGCTCTCTCTCTCTCTTTCTCTGTTTCGACAAATTACTTAATATGCTGAACCTTCATTTACTCAACTGACGCTCATACTATATTTTAATATCGATAATATAAATATCTGAGTTGTTTCTACTTGTAAAGATGTGATGTGCTTATATGACCATACTATAAATAAATAAATAATTCACTTAAATACCAACTTAAAATATTGATCCTACAATTTTGTTTTCAATTCTCATATACAAAAATCGCAAGAAGTTGTTGTAACAATCTAAAGTTAGCTTGAAAATATAACACTCACTGCAATAAGCTCTTTTAGTAAAAATTTACTGGGTTTATAAGCCTGTACGAAACAAATCCACCCTATGCGTCCTTTTTTTCGAGTTAAGCTGGCGTGATGAGGACAGAGATGCTTAAATAATATCCCTCCTCTCATGAAAATCCTTTTGTTACCTGAGCACAGATCAGGGTCTAATCTTCGAAGAATTTTGAACAACCTTGTACATTCAACTCAGATAATTTTAAGCGGCACCTACGTATATTTAGAATTTTTCTGAAGTGTTCAATTAATAGCCTTTAAAGTGTTCATTCATTAAAGAAAACTATTTAATTTATTTATATTTATAAATTCCTCCAAATAGATTTTCTTTACGAATATGTAACAAATAATGACTCTAACAATTCATTACTAATGTTAGATTTTTAAATGGAACAAACCACTACGGGCTTACGACCGTCTTCTACTGATATTTCGATGGCTGGCTTAGTATGATGACTTTACGTTAACAACTTTCGCCATGAGGTGGTAGATAATGTTTAAGTCTCCGAAATTCCTAATCATGAGAATTCTGAACATGTTCAACATGTCTACTTGATGTTCTTTTCGATGGAATTTTTTAGAGATTTTCTTAAAGATGGAAATAATAATTGAACTTGTTGAGCAAAATGGTATGTACCAATATTAGGTATACTAAGCAATAATAGTTTTGCATTTTGGTCCAGTCTGGTTCAGAGTACCAAACACCATAAATAAAACTTCGACTTAGTAGGCAATGTCGACTGGAAACCCCAGGGGTCTTTCACAAACTCGATTGAGTTGGTGAATTTCCATGTTTCTATTAACGTATTTCCCATTTGACACCGAAAATGTCTTGAAGATCTCAATACCAACAAATATCTTGATATTATTTTCATTAACCGCTTCATCAGACGAAACATGAAAATGTTAAGAAACTTTTAAACAAATTTTGAATTATACTTCAAGTTTATACAGTAATAATTTATTTTAATACCTACATACGATCTTTCTTTTAAGTAAAGATATAATAATAATAATGTTGATATAAGTGGTACCTACACTTTATATTATAACTAGCTAGTTACCCGTGGCTTCGCTCACGTGCTTTTTGGTTTCTCTTCCTAAACTGGGGGAACGCTGACACCTACATTCACATGCATAATGTGCACTGTGCTCCCTGCTAAAAATACATTATTAATTCGTCTTATTTAAACTAATAAATTAAAACCATCATTAAAATATTTCGGAAACAACATCCATATTTTATTTTATTCGTATCCCAGGTGGGAACAAATAGGCGAGAAAATATACCTCGCCTATGAAATATTACTACAGTACTGCGAGTTAACATTTGAACGTGCCCGAGAATTCGCTTCATTTTGTATGAAAATTTCTAAAACGGCGTAAACGGTGGAGTTCGTTAAAAGAAAACAATCACGAAACATCACCAAGGAAGAGTGGGGCCTTTTTGGAAAATCATGTGCATATTTTATTCTTTTTTTATTCAATGTAGGTACCATCAATATAGGCAAACTTATAGCACACCAATAACAGCCTTCTGTAAATTACCTACAGTTTGGGAAAAAGTCGTACCTATTCATAAAAATAATTTAATGACGTCATAAGTAGGTAGGTACCTACCTACCCAGCCAACTCCCGATTACACAACAGAACAGTGTCCTTGTTGGCTTTCAAGGCCATGAGGCGTGCTCCTATTGCTATAAAAATAACACCGAGGTACGTATGTAGGTACATGAGGATAAAGAAATACTGGTGATCAATTAATACAGTAAGGTACTTAAGCCTAGTTCACAGTAGCGTAGTTTACGTTGGTTGAGTGTTTTAATCGAGTGACGAATAATTTAGTAGGGGAGAGTGTGGAGGTATGGGATGCAGGAGGTATGGGACAGTACTCGTATTATTCATATTTGGCGCAGTTATATATTCATATACTTGTCAAAAGATGTATATAGGGGTACGTTTAGTAAAAAATCATTGACGGTTGGTGTTTTGTGCGTGTGGAAAAAATAATTCTTGATTATCATTTTTCGACATAAAAAGTAATATTATACCTATTACAACCCATCCTTTTGGGGGAAAGTAAACCAAAGGTAAGATTATTTCTATGTTTTATTCCCAAACCTGCGATAATTATTCGTCATATTAACGCATTGTTTTAACATAACTTAAAACTTATTGTTTTAAATTATGTCATTTACCATTTTATTGTTCATGGTGGAGGTTTGGGACAGTTCATTGAGTGAGGTATCGGACATACCCCATACCTCCTGTATGTGAATATTTTTCCACAATTAGTTATTTTTTATCAAATGTATCTAATGTATTTTTTGTAGATGCCGAGATTAAGGATAAAAAAATATAAATTGAATAAGGAATGATTATACAAAAATTCGCCAGGCTGTTCAATTACAAAATAATGAAGTACATACTGGTATTGCCACCACCTCAAAAACATGGCAATGCAAAAGAATGCAAGAAGTTTATGCATTCGAAATAAAATTTGATCGTTTTAGCGAAATAAGTTACAATTTTATTTGCATGTCCCATTCCTCCCATATAGGTGTCCCATCCCTCCACACTGTGTGGAGGAATGGGACAAAATCAGGGTTTTATAATATTTTGAATAACTCATTAAATATGCTCAACCGTATAATTTTAAGTATATGTCATAGCTAATAGCATTCATTCAGCAACCTAGAATTTTTTTTTAAATAAATTGCTTTTTATTTTTCCAAAATTAAATTTTTAATAAATTTGTCCCATACATCCCCACTCTCCCCTACTAAGGGTTGTGTGATCAATAAAAAATTGCCGAGTAGATTAGCTGCCAGAAGAGTTGTCACCTGATAGGAAATTGGAAAATCTTTAATTTTGGAAACCACTGTTCTGGGCATTACGATAAGATACATGCAGTATGTATATACCTAGCCGCACGTGTATTAACTTCATCGTGCCGCGTTTCAAGGTTAGGATCTCCATAGTATTATTTTGTTTGTTGCAAAAATCTTTATCATACCATATCACTGCTTAAAATAAATCTTTGACAAAACAATGAAACCGGTCGATTTTTATTTTAAAGTAAGAATCTATATATTACAGCTTTCTCACTTAATTTATCTAAGAGATATGGTTTTTCGAAAAAAACTACCAAGCACCCTAAATATTTTTTACTTTAAAATCGGAATAATAAAATTTGACTCTATCTGCAGTTGAAATTTCGATAAAACCAGTTTTAAACGTTTCGGCTTTTTTCGATATTTTTATAAAATTCTGAAATAGGTATAGGCACCGAAACTCGTAAATTTGTCATAAAAAATGTTTTACTTTATAAAAAAAGTTACATGTAAAAATGAGATCCAACTGTCGATGGCCTGAGTCGGTATGTTTATTGTATGAAACGATGTCGTCAATAAATTAAACTTTTACAAAAATTGTTAAGAAAAGTTTGAGATGTACTGCTATGATGTACATATTTTTTATAGAAAAATCAATTATCTAGTTGGAGGGTTTCGGCGTTTATCGATATTTTTATAAAATTCTGAAATATATGCACTGAAACTCGTAAATTTGTCATAAAAAAAATATTTTTCTTTATAAAAAAAAGTTTGAGAAATCCTGGAACTTTTTCATTAAATTATATTTTATATATTGTATTTTTCTATATACATACTCATTTTTAGGGTTCTAGATTTTATGGTTTTCGAGATATATGAAAAAATTAAATAAAAATTCAAAGGTTGATTACCCCTGACTGAAAAAAAAATTAAAAATTCTGAGTACACAAATTTTGTAGGCTTAAAGTATTCAATATTTTTTGAAGTTTTAAGATGTGTGCATCAAACGAATCAAAAGTTATAAAGAGGGGACGGACACACACACACACACGTTGGAAAAGTGCCCCTCACCCCCTCCCCTCTAATTAATGATATCTTTTGAAAGTAAAATAGTATAATTTGACTCTTTTTGTAGAAATATTTTTTTGGAAATGTCGATAAAACCAGTTTTAAACTTTTTAGGAGCCACTTAAAAATCATCCCTTTTTATATGTGCCCTTTTTCGTCCCTTTTAGTAAAAATTTGGTAAAACTGTCCAAGAAAACTACTACTCATTTCTATAGGAGAATTCATATGCCAAATCTCAAGTTCGTACCATGTCTAGTTTCCGAGATATTCGCATACTTTGAAAAACATTCAACCCTATTTTTCACCCCCTTAGGGGTGGAATTTCAAAAAATCCTTTCTTAGTGGAAGGTTTTGTATTAAAACCTACCTGATTTCCAAATTTCACTTCTCTACGATTAGCCGTTTGGGCTGTGCGTTGATGAAAATGTGTTTCATATACAAATAGAATTTAATAATCCAATCAAAGGCGTAGGTACTCCACTACACTAAAAAAATGTTGGGTAGGTACCTACCTACCTAGTTTATAACCTCAGTCATTCTCGCGAGGCGGACGCGACATAGTTTATGTAGGTACCTACCTATATTATTCAAACGGCACTGCTCACGGGGTGTGACCTTGTTACAATAAATGTTTGATGCAAATCTTTATCATGGCTTATCTTCCTTAAAAAATAATATTTATTTGTTGAAACACGAATTTTATTTTTATATTAAAATTAGAATCTATATATTAATTTAGAGCTTTCTAACTTCAGTTATCTAAGAGATATGGTTATTCAATAAAAACCACCCCCAACCCCTTCCTACCTAATTAATGTTATCTTTTGAAAACAGAATAATATAATTTGACTCTTTCTGAATAAATCATTTTTTTGAAATTTCGATAAAACCAGTTTTAAACTTATTAGGAGGCACTTAAAATCATCCCTTTTTATATGTGCCCTTTTTCGTCCCTTTTAGTTAAATTTTGGAAAAATTGCCGAATATGCTAACACTCATTTCTATAGAAGAATTCATATGCCAAATCTCAAGTTCGTACCATGTCTAGTTTCCGAGATATTCGCATACTTTGAAAAACATTCAACCCTATTTTTCACCCCCTTAGGGGTGGAATTTCCAAAAATCCTTTCTTAGTGGAAGGTTTTGTATTGAGACCTACCTGATTTCCAAATTTCACTTCTCTACGATTAGCCGTTTGGGCTGTGCGTTGATGAGTCAGTCAGGCACTTTCCTTTATTATTATAGATGTACCTTCGGGGTACACAATTGTGATGGTAGCAACAAAGCACCTAATTACAAAATACTTACGGCTGTACTTCAAAGGGTTCAGTCTTTTGACAAATAATACCTCTTTACACTATATACACACAACTTAAAACTGTGTATCTACCTACCTTGATGAAACCTTTTTTTTTAATTTTAAAATAAAAAACCTTTCATAATGTTTTATTTTGAAATGTCGTGTAGGGGGGAAAGTAATCACAGCTCTTTGTTAATGATGTTGAATAATATGTACTTGGGTATGAGCTTTCTTCCTGGATTTACAGCTAATAACATCGGACAACTTGAAATAGAGTCAGTCAATAATTATTTAAAAATCATCGGACTTTAATAGAGATCTCAAATAATGTTGGTTTTATCAAACCAAAAGTAATTGCGCGTATCCCATAATAAATTAAAGAAATCCGTTTTAAGAAAAAGAAATTCATTTTTCCTCCAAGCAATAGTCAATAGAAGCAGGATTTTTAACCTCCTAAGGCCCAGGATACTACAAAAAGTACTAAATCAACATAGTCATTCAGACCCAATTTAAAATTTTGCTGTCTGACGACCTACCGTTGTTCCCTTGCCCTCAAAAAATTACGAGAGCCCATGGAGCACACCATGATATGCCTGAAATGGATTATGTGTAAAACATAAGTGTAGGAAGGAAGACTGCAAAATAAAAACACGCGTCAAATATTCGACATGAAACCTGTTCCTGTGTGCCTCACAAAAAAAAAACAGAACCGTGTTTTCCTTTTTATTATAACAAATTCGATCCAAATAAGGTAGGTATTTTAAAATCCTAATTCCTTTAGGAAGGTAAAATAATATGACGAACTTACAGCATACAGACGCAAAGTCCTTTTTAAAGACAAAAATATATTTTCGATTTTTTTTCTTCACAAAAGTCTTATTCTCAGAATATCCCGAATTTATAAAATGTTTGCTTAACTATATAAATCTAAAAAAGGTAGGTTGTTTGTCTGGGTCAGAACGCATTTATTTATTAAGTACTTTTTAAAGTACTCTGGGTCTTTATTATTTCTTTTTTTTTATAGGCTGGGTCTTGGTAGATTAAAAATGGTGAACATTAATATTGAGTATTGCGTATTTGTTGACAGTGATATCGAGGTCTTGAAAAGTGCAAAAATATTGAAAGAGAATAATTGTTGAAAAACATTACGATCTTTAGAGGCGATAATTTGCAGCTAATTAGCGAGGGAAAGATCGAGAGAATACGTGGTGTGGGTAAAAAAAAAAGGATTCATGGCTCCTCAACATAAGAGGTTGGACTGGAATCCAAATCGGGGAAACTAACTCCAATAGTTGTTAGAGACAGAATCGCCTTTGCCCAAGTGATAGCCAACGTCGGGGAGACCTGACGACATTTCAAGAAGTTGAAGATGAACAATGGAGGTTAAGACTTGATATGAGCTGTAACGCCATCGGAGAATAAAGTTTATTTTATTATCAATTAAGTATATTTTATATGGATTCAGGATTCAGGCTAAAGAGATATATCTGCATATAAGTGACATTTAATTTAAAAAGATTAATGTATTGAAATATGAAAAAATAAATTTCTTTCATGTAAATATAACTACAGAAGTAAAAGGATTGTATGATAGAGTCTATATTTTTATGGGTAGGTAATTAGTTTGTAAAATAAAAGGAGAGGCAAACACCTACATGTCCAAAAAAGCTTAACTAACCCCACGTAGAAGATTTTGAAATGTTTATTAATGTTTTTTTTTTTTTTTTTCAAAAGAGTTTGCTTATTATTATCCATTTCGTTGAGTGTTGGTGAATGTTTGAACTATTTAATGTCACCTAGTTTTTTCCCCACAAATTGAGCTAATTAAGTTCCATCGTACGCTTTTGTAGGTTGGGTGTTACGAGATAATTTATGAAAGGTAAATATTAATAAAGGTACATAGCTGGGTTTTTTAAATGAACAAATTCTGGAGAGCGGTTTTAATAATAAACTGAGCTCATAAACTGGTGACAAAATGGGAAATTTTAGCACGGCTTAAAAGGACCATCGCAATTTTCAAAAATGACTCGTCGGCCGTTTGAACCCGTTTAATCGTGATTAATTACGAATTATAACTTTATAATCGTGGGGTTGAGAGCGTCGTAAAATGGGTTAACACTTCCTTCATGTTCTGACAACGCTGTAATTACTATCCCGTTTCATAGCTTAAATTCTCCAAACAGATTTTATGGCTTTCGAAATATTCTGCTTCTTTTAGATAATACCTACAACGGTTTGGTGAAACCTCCGGAAAAAAGCTGTCATGTGTTAAGCAACCATAGGTTAATAATTAAAATCTAATATTTCAATATAAATAAAAACACGTTTTGAAAAATAAAATTTTATTACTAAAAAAGAACAACAATCGAAGTCCACCACAAATTTAAAAAGTCGATGAAATACAGAAACTTATCAAACTATGTTGTCATAAATTTTTATAAATGCGCTCGAAGCACGAATGAAACTGTAAAAATGAAAACCGAAAAAAGTTTATAAGGGTTTTTTGAAGTAAAATAATATTTCATACTTAGTATTTTTTGAATTGGTATTTTTTTTAATGAATAAAAAGGAGTCGTTCAACATTTTTATTACGCTTATAGAAGAAACTCTAAAGAAGTTTGAGGGTCGTGCCACGTTTTAAAGGGAATAAAATGCTACTTAATACTCTTTAAAAGGTTTTGGAATTCCTATAATGATTCTCGCCTAGCTATTTTCCAAAGATTTTCTCACCTTTATTCGAAATAAAAACCATTTAAAACAAAAAGTTTCCTACCGAATACCTTTAAAGTATGTGATAATAATAAAATTATTAGGTATGTACTTTTCTCAAAGTTGGTGAGTTATTAAAGTCTTTTGTGTTTTTTTTTTGCCTCGATATTATTATGATAAGGCTTACCTAAACATAGTCAAAATTTTATCTCTATATTTCATGAATTTTTGAATTTCTACTTGTTGTATGGGTACAATTTTTTACTTGTTGTATGGGTACAAACATGGGTACAATTATCGACATGTTGAAAATGTCGATAATTCTCATGATTAGGAGTTTCGGAGACTTAGGTAAATACCACCTAATGACGAACGTTGTTAACGTAAAGGGATCACACTAAGCCAGCCTTCGAAATAACAGTAGAAGACGGTCGTAAGCCCGTAGTGGTTTGTTCCATTTAAAAATCGAAAATCAGTATTGAATTGTTAGAGTCATAGTTTTTTCATATTCGATAGTCAAAATAATTTACAAGAAGACACGAGATCACTATTATACTTCACTCGTCTAGCATTGAACAAAGGCCTCCCTTCCCAATGACCACGTTTTTCTGTCTCTTGCCATTTTGTACCATTGATCGCCGGCCACTCATCTTATATCGTCAGACCATCTCAGCAGTGTGTCCCTAAATAGATATAAAGTGAAAAATACTTCAAAATCTGACCGACCGAGAATCGAACCATCTTGATCGGAAGCCAGTGCCTATCTTCCGAGGATGGTGAGGTCCTAGCTGATTGCATAATCGCACGATCGTGCAATTGCGATGATCGCATGAACGCGGACGCCCTGTTTAAACATATAACATTGTATGAACGTGTCCTTCATAACTGGGCATACGGACATAATACGTAAATTCGATCGTCCGATCGGTGCATTGTTTGAAATGATCACGCATCACTTGTTCTATCACTCTGTTCTATCGATAATTTATACGACCCCTCCTTGCCTAAAGTTCTTACTAACATTCATATTTACCTATTTGTTTGCGTTGTCAAGGAAAGTGGACGCGCGATCATACGTTGGCAGTTAGGACACACAATTTTTCATTGTGCGATCACAAATTTGTTTATGCGTTCATACGATCATCGCAATCGCACGATCGTGCTAAGGCTACATAGAGGCTAATATTATAAGATTCCATTTTTAAGAGCTTTTTCATTTGAATTTTATGAAAAGGAAATCAATGTCTGAACTTAAACAAATTATTTGTAAAAACTATATAAGATATCCCATTTAAAATCTAATAAACTGAACAAATTAAAGAAAAAAGGTACCTACGAGTATATTTCGCCTGATCGATATTATTCATTTTTGCGTATTTAGGCGTTTTAGTGTTTTTATTGTCCATACATTTGACGAGGAGATTGCCCTTCAGGGTCTCGAAGACGTGGAAGACCCTCTCATACCGTGTTCCGTCCCTTCAAGGCAGACCTTGAGTCAGAATACGAAATAGTGCGATTTTGGTTGCTGTGCCTAATAATAGTTCCACGTAGGTCTATGTATTTTAAATCCAATATTGATTTTCGACAAGAATGGTAAAATTAGACTTTATACAAGTTTTTATAGTATCTATGTGTTAAGTATTGGCGGTCGAAATTGAGTTCGGGATTGAGTTTCCTGAAATATCTCATTAAATTAAATTTTGTTAAATATAAAGTTACCTACAGATTTTGAAACTTATTTGAACGAATATTATGTTAGCGGTTGAATATTTTTCTTACAATTTAATAAAAAAAACTTATTTTATAATCTTGGTAATGGTAAGTAATATATAAAAATAAAACATCTCCCAACATTCAGGTAGAATTACAGAGCAAAAACCGTACAACGAGCTTTCAGATAAGACGGTGTTATATTACCATCGTATTCCATTATCTTAACGTCCTTTATGGATGGGGTCGTTCCTCGATGCGAACAAGAAGATATGGAGATTGTGTGAGTTAATGTTTTAAACATTATACACCTTGCTACACTGTACCCCATTTATTCCGCCTGGTTGTTGAGAAGACTATTCGTTAGGCGTTTTGTTTATTCAACAGGACTGCAACGGATATAAAACAAACGTTGTCTTAAAAGCTAAGCTTCCAGGCCACATATTATTCATAAGAACTATGCTGATGCACTTTTAAAACTCTAGGAAAAATTGTACCTACTAAAATAACCATAAGAAAAAATACGCAATCCATTAAACCTACATTTATTTTCAAAGCATTATTGTGAGATTTTATTATGTCTGTTTTTCTTATGGAAGCTAAACTTTCAAATTAAAGTTATATATTTTATAAGAGCTTTTTTTTTAACTCTAAAATATAAAGTTCTTGAATCATAAAAGTTAGCTAAATGAATTATTAATTTTGAAATTTTGTTTTAATACCTTAGAAAAACTGTTAATTTTAAAAATAGCTTATTATTTTAAAGCAATTTAATTTTATGAAAATTTAATTGAAAAATACAGTATGTGGGTAAGTAGTTATTTTCACCAGTGCAAGAGTTTTTCAAAAGGTTTTAGTACAGAATCTTCTGAAAACTTTTTTTAGCCTAATGTGCTACAAGTTTGATTATTTATGGCTAAGTGACGCATTTTCTGATTCCTAGTAGTCAAATGCATTAACACAAAAATTGAACTTTTAGTCATGAAATCACAAAAAATATATAATTAGGAATTGATCGAATCACTCATAATAAAATATAGCTGTATGATCAGATCCTCTACCAAATTGACAGATTCTTAAGTATAGCATATTGCAGTATCAAACTATACGTGGTGGAGGACCAAAGCTCTGATTTCCTATGATACAGCTGCCATCTTATTCCGGTTTTAACATTACGAACGCAAATTGAACATTACTGCGTAAATTACGTCTCTCTAGGAATACGCGCCATTTGGTTTAGGTACATAGACAGTAAACCATGTCGTTGGTAAAAAGGGAAGAGGATGGGTTGTGCTGAAAAGAAGATCTCTCTGCCTCGTTGAAGTCAACTTTCGTGGTGGGTATCGGAGGAGGATGATATTCTCTCAGGTCTTAAGGAAGTTCAAATCGAGGCCAAAGGAAAAGATGATGCAATCTTTCGTCAGCCCTGCTGATGATTCTGTTATTGAATTGTTTTTCTGTAGAGCATGAGAAAGTATTGAGTACTTGAATAAGTTCAAGTTTTTAGTCTTTAATGTCTCAAGGATGTGAAAGTTCGAAGTAGTGAGAATTCCAAAAGGTTTTTGTATGTGGATGATCGTAAAATACACTTTTCACTTATTACTTTAGTTTATTCCAGATTAAAAGCACATTCAATTTTGTACAATAAATTTTTTTTCTTAAGTTAATTTAAGATCTAGTCTATAAAAGTTCTACCTACACAAAAATTATTATTGAGTGTGAATTCTTTTGTTACAAAATAATGAGTTTATTTATTGTAGTTTTATTTTATTATTAATACACTGTATCAGACAATATCTTAGCTTGACACGTAAAGTTCACTTCTTATTACAAGAAAAGGATAATTTTAGTTTTAGCGCACTGGTTTGTATAGTCGTATAAAAAAAATTAAAATTATTTAATGAGAAGATTATTTGGTTGGGCCTAGAAGCGTGAACCTCCATTGACTCGCAGATCCCAACTGCTGCGCAAGAGTGTGAGCGCCTTGTAGCTAGTCACGGGGAAGCGGGGGGAAAGGACTCTCCTCGCTTGGCAAGCGACGTTGCCATGTCATAAGCCGTTGATAATTAATTTCAAATTATTATTCAACCTTGGTCCAAAGTATTTCGCGAATCTTATCTATAATTTTGAGCTCGTATTTGCAATACGACAACCAGTGGCAAAAATCCCAGGTTTCAGAATGTAGGCCTTTAGAGCCTTCGTACACGGGTTGCAATGAAAGCGTGTCGAAATGACGGGTCATTACGAGTACGCTTACCTTAAGCCTTAAAAAGTTCTGGACACCAAAGTTCTTCTACACAAGAAATTGGTAATGGCAGGCCTCATTCATGCCTCCAAAACCTGAGTGATGACTGATTTATTCGCCAATAAGCTAGAATAAGGTTGGCGTTGATGTTGCAAAAAGGAACTATATAGCCTATGAAAAATTTATATAGACATCCCGATTAAATCAGTTCCATAGGGATGAGGGGCTTGAGTTGGGTTGGTCATAAATAATGACCAAGGACAAAAGCCCAATGAAACGCTCCACATGTCACACGGTGAAAGAAGACCAAGAAGGCGATGGATGAATAGTGTCAATGCGGATGCAGCTATTGCTAATTTAAAGAGCTGAAGGACAAGAGAAATGATCCGAGAGGAATATAGCAGACTTCTGGATTCAGCCAAGAACCACACAGATTCTAATGATGATGTGAATACTCAATAATGTAGGTAGTGGTTTATTCATTCTAGTCAGTTTATTATTTTCGAATTATAAGATTTATTTGAAAAAGTTTTTTGCCACTAATGGTGATATAATAAAATATTTAGTAAGTACTTTCTTTAAACTGTATTATGACATAATAATATGTAAGAAGATTTATTTAAAAGATGAATAAAAAAGCCCTACTGTGTTATATTTATTCGATGCTTTAACGGATAATTGAAACAGAATAAGTAATTAATTTGGATAATGATGAGTTTTGTATTGAATTTCTGGTTTCCTAGAAGGATGTCAAAGTTCTAAATTCGTATTTTCCATGTATACGCTATTTCCAGGTAAGTTTAATACTGTTTGAATCAGTGTTTTTTTTTTCAAGGATCAACAATCTCATATTACAGTAATAATAATAATTATTAACATAAACATTCAATGTGGCTAAGGTTTGCGTCGATTAAACATCATAGACAGACAAATTTCACGTTCGTTGATGATACATCTTGAAATTTACTCAGGTAAATTTTTCCTAAACTTTCTTATCTTTATTTAGTTCCATTTAATTGGCAATCGTTTATATTCTCTTCTAAACAATATGTCAGAATATTAATTATGTATTGAATATGACATAATAAAGCGAGGGAAGGATGGTATTGCCACAATACTGTAGGAATGGGCTACCAACTGGGTACCTAACTCAGAATTATTATTCACTGAGATCGGTTATACGATGCCTTGTACACACGAGAATGTTGCAGTTAAGTACCTTCTTGAGATCAAAAACTAATCTACGAACGGAGAATTCTTTGAGACAATAATTAGAAAGCATTCAATATTTTTATCTCTTTCACTGCCGGCAGTAAATTACCCAATGCGGGAAAGAGACAGTGCAATATTGATGTTTAGTTTCAATAAGCGTAGTTTGATACCGCAGAAAACATGACACATCATGTATGAACTATGTTTTAATTCTGAAACTTATTACTTATTAATATTGAAAATAAGATTTTAGTTCGATTGGGGTCCGTTTTTCTAGAAAACCATTGCTTATCGTGGCGATCGAGACACATTACTGTGAGCATAAAACGGTCTACGCCCTGGACCGAGAGTTTAGATTGTTCTATTGGCAACTTTGTAAAAAAAATGTTACTCTTGAAAAATAATTTCATGACATAAGAAAAATCTTTGATGCATTTATTTATTCCCAACTCCACAAAAATACAATATTATATTTTCAATATAGGTTAAAACAAAATAATATCAAGACGTTAATGATTTTCGAAGAATCTTTGGTAGTACCTCAGCGCAGGTTATTACTATCTGGAGATACTGTGGAAATCGGATTGTGATGGAATTTTCTTGTTCACTGACTATAAGATTCAATATTACTTGAGAGGTTATGCTGGAGAGAGGAGATACGTTGAAAAATCGATTTGAATCCGAGTATTTTTCTATATAGCTTGTACGCTGCTTACCGCTACAGATTATTGACATTTAAGACATATAACATTGTCCTTAGATAACTTTTCTGCTTGCACTCTGGACACAACGAGGTAGAAAATTATCCTCATCAATTCTATAATACACTAGCTTTCCCGGAAGACGTTGTCCTGTGGTCCTAACAATGAGCTATTGAATTGGATTTTGTATAATGATAAATTAATAATTATCCTTTAACCAACGTTATGCCTACCTATTCATCTGTTTTAAAACACATATTTCCCATTCGCATTCTGTCAATCGCACCAACTATCAAAGAACAGACAGTTTCCTTCAAACGCCAATTTAATATCAAATTAAAAATTAAATCATCATGTATAAACACTAAGAAGATTACCTACTTTAAGTTTCTTAAATTTCCTAATGTTCCGAGCAATTTTCTTAATTTTTTCTTTCAAAAGAACCTTCTCCTGACAAAAGCAAAGATCACGAAAAAGAATTAGCGAAATTGGTCCAGCCGTTCAGGTGTGATTTGATGACCACGGACAATTGGGCTCCATTTTTATATATGAGACCTCCCCTTGAATGCGGAAACTACCGTGGAATTACTTTATTGAGTGTTCCCGGTACAAGGTATTATCTCAGATATTACTACACCGCATTCGGAGGCCTATCATGGTTGTCCTGAGAGAGCAACAATGCAGCTTTGTACCTGGCAAGTCCTGCACGGACCCAATTTTCTGTGCCAGGTGCATCTTTAAGCAGTATAAAGAGTTAAACTCTCCAGTCGCTTGTTGCTTTATAGATTTTGAAAAGCCCTTCGACAGCCCACATAGACCATCAATATGGAAAATACTTGCTATGTATGGTATACCTCCGAAAAAAGTTAAAATGGTGCAGTCCCTGTATGAAGACTCCGAGTGTAGCGTCAAAACGGCAGGTGGTCCTACTGAAGCTTTTAGGATCACCACGGGAGTCAGACAGGGCTGTGTACTGGCTCCTTTTATATTCATAATTGGCATGTCATGGCGCCTTTAACAACATGACCAAGATTTGGAAAGCGTTGGCGTTTAGTGTCGAGGCGAAATGTAAGCTGTTTGATGCGTATGTGTTGCCCATTTTCCTATATGGGTGTGAGTCCTGGCACCTGACCAAAGCCTAGGCACAAAAAGTCTCAGCTTTTGAAATTAAGTGCCTCAGGAGAATTCTGGGCGTAAAATAATACCACCGCATCACGAACGACGCTATAAGCCGGCGCAACCAGCGTGAGACCATCACCTTTACCATTGTGGGGAGGAGATGGACTTGACTGGGACTGGGACTTGTGTTAAGGATGCCGAATGACAGTTGGCCAAGGAGAGCGCTGTTCTTCCTACCATCTAGGTCCCGAAGACGAGGGTCCTCTCACACTGTGTTCAGCTCCTTCGAGGCAGAGCTGAGGGATTTGAACATGGTGTGGGAGGAGGTCAAAAGCATTGCGCAAGATCGAGCGCAGTGGAGAGCTCTTATTGTTGCCTCCCTATGGTCCTGAGCGGAGTTCAAAGGGAGTTTTGATTTGATTTGATTGATATTTTATATATGAGATAGAGATTTTCGCAATCAAGTTTATAAGAAAAAACTCCTTTCCTTATACTGCTTGAACATGAATCTCATAATTATTTAAAAGCCATATCAACGGTATCACAATACTATTATAGGAGTATGTTTTTGAAAAATTGTATCTAACAAAACATTAACGTTGAGTCAAGCGCTTGTTTCTACTTGTCGTAATGTCCGAGAACATTGTTTCCCAGAGTACTTTCCATGAATGATGTGGGTTTGAATAGTATTAAAATCTAATTATAGATTTTCAGAAATCGATTTGTATGTAGTCTCAGTTGAAGGGTTGATTTGGATAATGTATTAAAGTTAAGGGGCAGAATAAATCAAGCGAACTAATTAGGAGTTGAAAATTTTCTGGGGGTATTATAAATAAACCTAAACTATGTAATTATCTTCATCTTAAAGCTGATTATAATATTATTATTATTGAGCAACGAATAATATAAAATATTGTATTATCTATAAAATATGCATTACGTATACATTTGCCTACTGTGGTGAAGGTTAAAGTTGTGTAAGTTTGAGATTATGCCTTCCGTTGTGAAGCTGAAAGTTGTATATCTATTATTATATAAAAGTTGTATTTTACTAAGCGCACAGGGATGAAGCAGAATGTTGTATATTTAAAAGTTGCAAGTGTGTAGTGTACGAACTGTGGTGAAGTTAAAATGTTGTGTCATTAAAAGATGCAGATGATGCCTTCTGTTATGAAGCTCAATATTGTGTCTATAAAAGATGCAGATTATGCCTACAACAGTAGTAGTTACCGACCTCGGTAGCTTAGTTGTACTGGCGTGAACTTCAGATCCGAGGTTCTGGGTTCGATTCCCGGTCGGGTCAGAGTTTTTACAAGTGTTTTTTCACTTGAAATTACTAACCGCGGTTAGCCTGTCTCAGATTGGATGGGACCGGTTGACTGGAAAAAATTGCCTCAAGCAATAAGTTCCGCCGGCTATACTGACACTTTTGTGTAGAAAAGTATTATATTCATTTATTTATTTAACAGTGGTGAAGCTGAATGTCTTGTAAATTGCAGATTATGCCTTCTGTGGTGAAACTGATTTTTCAAATTTCGCAAATCAACAAATACAATGTTTTATAAACGTAGCCGGAAGTTATTACACAAATACAAAGATAGTGTTGAATGTTTCAATTTTTTGCGTTTCATATCAGCTTTAAGTAGAAGAAGGAGGAATTGATCGAAAAAGCTTTGAATAATGACAGAATCATACCATAATATCTTCATGTGCGATGTTTTATTTAGATATATCTTATTTGTAGTTTAGACAGACGTAAGTACACACTAAGGTCGCTTTTCTGTTCCTTCGTCATTAAAAAGGTTTTTTGAAACGATAAGACTTTCCGAGAAACAGAAACAGATTCCAGATTTGTGGGTACGTTTTGCGGTACAAACTAAATGATCAAAGCAATTCGTTGTAAGTAATCGCATTACTGTCTCGTTGTTTGTTGTTAAGGTGTATTATTGTGCTATTTACGATAACTGTTCAGGTAAATTAATTCAGTAGCTATGGTTATATAAAATCATCCTAAAAAATGGTTTTATATTTAACCTCAAGTTATAAATTATTTGTAATTTAGATGATTCTAAAAATCACGTTGTGAGTAATCGCATTACTTTCTCGTTGTATGTTATTAAGGTGTATTGTGCTGTTTACGATAACTGTTCAGGTAAATTAATTCAGTAGCTATGGTTATATAATATCATCCTTGAAAAAATCTAAAAAAATGGTTTTATATTTAACCTCAAGTCATAAATTATTTGTAATTGAGATGATTCTAAAAATCACGAATAATCATTACATTTACCTTATTTGGTTTAAAATTGTTGCCAACCTATCATTAAAAATTGTCGTAATATCAATAACAATGATTATTTATTTGTTCAAACATAAACGACGTAAACGCCTATTGAAAAGTAATTACATAGTAATAACAATATAACAAATTCCAATAAAAATATATGAAAAATAGCAAGCTGTGTCATGAATCTAGGCAACAATTAACAATTCTAAAACAAATAGAACAAAATCAATGGTGAGCAATGTAAAATCATATAACAATACAATTACAATTCAAACTGAATTCAAATTATTAAAGCAATAAAAGTTGCAGTACTATGGCGATATATTAATCTAAAAATCTAAAAATAATTTAAACTAAAAACAATTTAAAAACCCTATCATCCATAATATTACATTCATAACAATTTGAATTCGCCCAGTGCTACATCTTCAACTCAGTGCATTAATTATTAGTTTCGCGCCGACGAGCAGTCAATTGCCTGGACTGTTAAGAGTGTGAAGTTGTGGTTGTCTGTTTTATTTACTTAAACCTCTGAGGGGATTAAGAAGTCGATCATAACCTAACCTCAGATACCTTCATTCTTGCGGAAGCTTCCAAACCGAAGCCTAAAATTTATGTTTCAAAGACGTTTATTTAAGAGGAGTTTTTATGAAGAATTGCCTACCAAATAGGATAAGAGATCGGGGCAGACCAAAACTAGCCGTAATTATGAATTAAATTGTTGCCAGGAAACTGAGCATTTGGCGCTATTATCTAGATTAATGCAGATATGTATGCAATTAGGATTTTTTTTTTAAGAAATCATAGAACAGACTAACACAGTATCGATTTATTCAGGTTGCCTGATAGATTCTTTATGGACCAATTAACTTGCGCAATCAAGAACAGTAGCCCTAGTATAAGTTTTCGATGATCGAATATCGAAACGATCATCGAAAGAGTTTCAAAAGAATTTCCATACAAAATGATAAAACGCTTCGATCGTTTGTTGTTAGAACACTATTAGCACGCTTATTAGCGGACAGTACCTAAGCTTTTATCAAACTCTACAGATTACCTAAGTTTCACGTCATTAACAAAACACTTACAATGAACTACAGAGTCCAGTGGCCTAGACAAATTGCATTTGGCGATCGACTACAAACGAATTCTTCGACAATGTAGAGTAGGAAGAAAATAAACTGTCCACTTTTTATATTTTTATACAAGTGTCATTGTTTAGTTTAAGCAATTGTTTATTTATCCAGTGGACAGTTTTTGTTCGAACGCCAATTTGAATTTGTTTACGGGGGCAGGTGGGGCAGACACTATACGAATAAGAAACCTTATAGAATAGCAAAAATGAAGACATTTGGTATAGAATCTCATCCTCTGAGATAAAATCTCATGGTCTGAGATAAAATCTCTAACGAAGATATCTTAGGTAGGATTTTTTATCATTTTTAATCCTCTGAGATAAAATCTCTAACGAAGATATCTTAGGTAGGATTTTTTATCATTTTTATCAATTATAATATTATTATGCTGTAACGTGGAGCAAAGCGATGAAACGCTACCGCAGATACCACTTCTTAGAAAGAATGAGTTTAGAGTTACAAGAAACGTAAAAATAGGAATAAACAGAAGGAGCTAGACCACTGGAAAAACCGGCAAAGAGACAAAGGGAAGGATGGTTAATTGGTCAATGGTCATCCACAACCCAAGAAATACTGATTTCTTCATAAAAAGATCTACACAATCAGGCACATAAAATAAATATTAAACGAAAGTAGTAAATGTATTATTTTTCAGGAAACAGAGAAAACGGTGGGAATAATATTGTTATTCTGTTCACCACCAATGAAGTTCGGATGTGAAACGTTGACATGGAAAAAAAGAAAACAGGATAAACACAGTAGAAATGAAATCTCTAATTATAATATGTTTAAAGACTCTGCAGGATACGAAAAGGAATGTGGAATGGTTAGTTGTTGTATGGTAACAAATAGGTACTACAAAAGTTAAAAGTTGAAGTGGTTTAGGCATGTTGAAATAGGATTGCAAAAATAATGTATATGTCGGAAAGGAAAATTCAATCGAGAATGACTAAATAATCGAATTCATAAAGAAATGATGATATTCGGTAGGAATGAGTGTTTGTACCTGGATAGGAAAAAGTAGAAAACCTTCAGAATCTTCCTTAGTATAAAAAAATAAATCGCGCCCTCAATGGAATGAATGCCGTTAGAGAATAATAAGATAATAATCCACTTACTTGAAGAAGTACGTGCCGTTGGAATACCCGAAGAACGGTACAGTGTACGTCAGCATCCATATGTTGCCTCCCCCGCAGTCGTAGTACGGCTTGGACCATTTACCATCCTCGTATGTGACAGACAGGATCTCGTCAGACACTCTGTCAGTGTGCGCGCTCTCGTTGTGTGTATATGTGTTGAAACCTGAAACACCCAACAAACATTTCCTTCAGTATCATGTACCTACCTACTTATTATTATTGTTTTTAGAGCATGCCTAATTAAGTCTTAATAAGCGCATTAATTAGAAGGGTTGTTTGAAATAACTCGTTTTCTTACTGTGTTTTAATTTGAAATTTGAAACACACGTGTTTCTTTTAATATAATATGTAGAATAGTGCAAATATATTAACCTTTTAACTTAACTCGTGCTCGAAATTCGACCAAAACTAATTTAAATTATTATAAGTTTGAAAATTATTGAGGTTCCATTGTCAAAGACCGAGCAGCGCTATTTCACAATTTTCTTTCCAAAAAAATGACACGGATAGTAATATGTCGAATTTTAAATATTGATATGTAGATACAATTAGAGACAGCAGAAATGCGTATGCTGAGATGGTCCACTGGTGTGTCCCTAAGAGATAAGATCAAAAGTGCTCACATTCGTGGAAGCCTAGGAACAGACATCAATAGTAAACTAGAGGAAAGGCAGATGAGATGGTATGGACACATAGAACGGCGACCACAGGAGCATATCGTACAACAGGCAATAAACCTGAATGTTCCACGTTCTGTGACTAGAGGGAGGCCAAAGAATTCCTGGGTGACGCAAAGGCGCGAGCAGATGCAAAGATGTGGGGTGGGGGAAGTAGTGCAGCAGAGGAGAGTCTACAGTCTGAGGACGAGGAGAGCTGACCCTAGCAGTCTTCATAGACGTTAAGCTGGGAGCAAGCCAGGGAGAGAGAGAGAGAGAGAGAGAGAGAGATATGTAGATACAAAGTTTTTTCTATTATCATTAACCCATATCTTCCCAGACATAGAAATAGCCGTAAGATTTTCATGAAAATCATACCAGGGACTATTTACGGTCTATGTATTGATAAATAAGTGTCAAAAAAAATTTTGGATTTTTGGATTTTTAGTTATAGAACCGTTCCAATAATGGAACACTGGGAAGATACATACATGTAACATTTGGGCTTTTGTATGGGAAATCTAAAACGATATAGAGCGTAGTAAAGTACTTTATGAAGATTTTTCAAAATTTTAATCCACAATTTATAAATTATAAACCTTGTATAAAATAATAAAACAAAAAATCTTCTTCTTCTTCTTTTTTGTAGACACGGGAGTGTGTTTTATCAGGGTTATCATCTTGACTTGCGTTATTTCAGGTTTCTTCCCATCGCTTGACGAGTATTTTTGATCGGCGCAGCCAATTTGATATCCTCATGCATGGCTAGATATATTATTCTTGCTTTTTTTAATTTTTTAATACATGTTGGTGTCACTAAAATATATTATAGCAAATTATGACGTAGCCACCTGACCACATTGTTCGACTTATTAGATCTCTCACATTACTGTGTTTCTAATTCGATCACGCAGATATTAACCATGGAGTGTTTTCATTTTAGCATGCTTTTTGTTTTGACATTGTCTGCTCTGGATAAATGCCATGTGTCTTTTTTCACGAACCTTTCTGTCTGTCATCATATCCTTGTTTTTCTATATTATGACATCTTTCAAGCAGACTGCTTCTGCGGCAGCTTAATCAACCTGTGACCTTACTTATCAGGCAAGCAGGTTACATTGCTATTGACTGTAAAGCAAAGCACTTCAATAGCTTTCTGATGCAGGATTTCCTCCTGTTTTGGGGATATAACACCTGCTTTAACGTTTTTCATAGCGTTTTTGATGAAAAAATTTATCACCACATCCTGGTGGTATTATCACTCATCAAGTACAATGAATTAATTTTTTTCTATTTTTGAGCGTAGCAGATCTCAGGTGGAATCCGATAGTTAAGATGATTTTGCAGATACTTTTTGAAAATCAACAACATTCACCTTCAAAGTAACCATACAAACAACGTTTTCTTACTGTTTAAGGTTCAGTTCTACCAGCTGTGTGCGCATATTTTCTTTACATAAAATGCTTTTTTCGTTTCAAGGTGTTAAAATATTTAGTACACTATTAAACTACGACCAAAAAAATAAATTGCCAACAATAAATAAATTTATTGCATGAAAATAGTACAA
The DNA here is from genome assembly GCA_963576905.1 of Mystacides longicornis. Taxonomy (NCBI): domain Eukaryota; kingdom Metazoa; phylum Arthropoda; class Insecta; order Trichoptera; family Leptoceridae; genus Mystacides; species Mystacides longicornis. The sequence continues at coordinate 8,510,066 of OY756426.1, forward strand.
AAATTTTACATTGGCATATCATCCCAGTGTTCCAATAATGGAACGGTTAGGAAAAAGGACATGAAAATACCTACTTATAGTCATTTTTATTTCTTTTATTTTTTATAATGACAAAAGAGACAGGAATATAACTGGTAACGTATTATTTGAATGTTAATTATAACAAACAAAAAATATACGGACATTTTAAAACGAGCAATGTTTTTCCACAAAATCTGCTATAAAGAATGCTTCATAACAGAAAAAAGCAGACGCGAATATCATTCAACAATATCTCTAACTAAAGCCTATTAATCGAAGATTTTAACCCACTTGTTACTACCGTTTGATATACGGATCACCATAGAAATAAAAATATTACAATAAACGTGGGTAGTTTCGAATTATATTATTTATGTTACACGTTAGCTGAGAGGTCCTTTTGTCGGTCAGTTGTGTTTTGAGCTTGATCCAGTTCGAAATTTGAACTGTGTTCGCATTGTTATTTACTACAAATTGATGACGAGTTTTTCAAGGTCAGTGCTGAAATATGTATTTTTAATTATCAGTATTTCATTTCAAAATTTGCTAGAATGTAGTATACTGTTTATAAACTGATAGCAATCTAATCTTCTTTCTAATATTATCTATTCATAATTCAACTATTAATTTGGTGTTCCGTTAAAAGAACGCTAGTAATATGGAAGTCGCAATTTTTTCACGTCACAACTTTCGACACTCAACGAAATTATCGAGGAGCTGGAGGCAAATGCAGACGAGCCTTTTCCTGACTCGATTACAATTATTTTCCCGCTGAAAAATTGTAATGCTGACAACTGATGAGGACTCTGGTGATGAAAATGAAATGACCCTACACAACTTTTCTGGGTCATAACTGCGGGCCCAAGCAGAAGTTGACGATGAAAACTCTTCGTCAAATGATGATGAAGAATGCAGCGTTCCATTAGCTCATTTGGATAAGCGGCCAAGACTGGAATCAGCTAGTTAAGCTATACATTCAAATTGATCAACCAGCTGCTACCAAAGCTTACAACAATATAGGAGGCGTCGACAGATTAGACAAGAACTAGTCTAGCTTGAAAATATATTACGGCTTTGCATAATGCCTGGCAACTATATAAATCAATGAGGGAGAATATGACCATCTAAAAATCCGAAGGAGTGTTCCAACGAGTTTGTTGGAAACCTTTGGTTAGGGTGTAGACCGAAAACCAGGGCTCACATCACACAATTTTCAAGAAACATCCCGTTTCGATGTAATAGGTCATATTATAAAGCACAGAAGTGAGCTCGGTACGGTAGCCTAGTTGTACTGGCGTGGACTTCAGATCCTAGGTCCCGGGTTCGATTCCCGGTCGGGTCATAGAAGTATTTTTTACCCGGGGTTGGCCTGTCTCAGATTGGATGGGACCGGTTGACTGGAAAAAATTGCCTAAGGCAATAGGTTCCGCCGGCTATACTGACACCTATGTATAGAAAATTGTTATATTATTATTATTAAACGAACAACTACGATGTGCGGTATGTATAAAAGTATGGTTGTTCAAAGCATTTAAATCGGTTTACTATGTTACAAATACATACGTTCAGAAAATAGTGAATTATTTTTGAAGTGCCTAAGTTCTATGAACATCCAATAAACAGTAGTACATATTACTAGCGTTCCGTATATCAAACACCATTTTCCCGCTTTTCCGTAACATATAGATTTTTTAACAATTTTTCCTGATTGAATAATGCCTTGATTAGTCTGTGTATCAAAAATCACAGTGATACTACAAAAAAAGTTATATCCGTAACAAGTGGGTTAAGCAGAAAAAAATAAACGAGTTGCGCTTTTCCAAAAAAATAATAAAAATTATTAACTATACCGTTCCAATAATGGAACACTGGGAAGATATGGGTTAAAGACAAATAATATGTTAATCTATTCTCAATTTGAACACAGATAAACAGGAGAATATTTGCGTCAATGTCAAATACATCGAAGTGTGTGTGAGTATCAAATACATAATTATAGTACCTAGTGTGCGTAATGTTATACTTATTTTATTAATTTAATGTATTTTCTATGCATAATTAAAAAAAATATTATCGTTTGCCACTCCTTCTATAATATATAAACTATAACTGTGTGAAATTTCATAAAATAAATAAATAAATAAATAACACTCTTCTATACATAGGTGTCAGTATAGCCGGCGGAACTTAATGCTTAAAGCATTGTCTACCAGTCAACCGGTCCCGTCCAATCTGAGACAGGATTCCAACCCCGAGTAGAAATTTCAAGTGAAAAAACACATTGAAAATTTCTGACCCGACCGGGAATCGAACCCGGGACCTCTTGATCTGAAGTCGGAGCCTTTGCCACTAGGCTACCGAGGTCGGCAACATACTCCCATACTAGGTTCATACTCCTCCGTCCGCGCAATTTTCGTAAAAATGATCACAAAGTTGGTATAGCTCCACCACATATTCGTCGAAAGGCAGCTGCAGATGCAGAGAGATATAAACAAACTAACGACCAGGGTTGCCAGGTTTTTTTCAAAAATATACCGAACCAAAACAAAAAAAGGTCATTTTCAAAATTTGCTATCCGGAAAGTAGAATTTTCCCCTTAAAAAGAAAAAAAAAGGTCATTTTCAAAATTTGCTATCCGGAAAGTAGTAATTTCCACTAAAAAAAAAGGTCATTCTCGAAATTTGCTGTCCGGGAAGTTACAAATTCACTAGGAAAAATGAATATTATTCCCGAAAGTAAAAATACCGAACACTCCATAGTTCGGTATTTTTTTCATACCGAACACCGAACATGGGTCAAAATTACCGAACGGTTCGGTAAAATACCGAACACCTGGCAACCCTGCTAACGACCCTTACATACTATACTACCACCAGCCGGCTGCTTTGCGACTTAAGTCCAGGAATAGCTTTACTAAGACCACTTCTCCTGTTGAGTCGTCACAGCAACGCAGAGAAGAATTGTGGCAAGAGGACTTGGAAGCAACGCAGTGGATGGCCTCACGTGAAGGCAGTACGGGTGAACAGCTAACGTACTCTTTATGGACTGCCCTCAATAGACTTAAGGTTGGTGTCACCAGATGCAGGAAAAACTTACACAGATGGGGCTACCTCTCTGCTGACGAAACAGATTGTGAATGTGGTGAGCTCCAGGACGACAACCACCTCTTGACATGCCCGCTGATTGGCGAAACATGTAACATGCAAGACCTTATCTTCCGAACGACAAGGCAATGACTGTCGCTGCTTACTGGTGTGGTAAATTGTAACCGGAAACGCAAAGTAAGTAACTAAGTAATCTGTGCTCACTCAAAATGAACACAAATATAAATACTCTTTGACTATTTAATAATAAGTTACTTTAAGATTGTGTCATGGAGGAGGAAGATGGTCGGCATCTGGGATCGAACCACGAGCCAGGCTTTCAATCACTTTAAATGACTTAGATTAAGTAAGTATATACTTAGTTGAAATTAACCGTTTTTTTTTCATTAACAGTTTTGAGTTAACTGATTTGACTTTTAGACTTTGAAACCAGCGAAACCCGCCGCATGGTTTTCGAGCATCAAAAGATACCTCAAGTTTTAGCGCTTGACGGTTGATGGTTTATATTTTTAACCTTTACTTCAATGGGATTTCCCACTTCTTTATCAATTTTTTACTTTGGTTTCTATTTAAAGCTCGCATACAGTACATGTTTTCTTCAAAATGGTAAATTATTTTTAACTCAAGCGTATTTATTATTATTCAAAGAATCGTCATTTATTTTATACTAGCTTATACCCGTCTTGCTTTACGTTTTTGATTCTGATTGTCAGGCTTGATCGGTAGGTAATGAAACAGGTTCTAGTCTAGCTTCCCATTGCTTAACAGACCTCTATAACTGACATAAGCACAGAAAAAGAAGAACATTTTTACAATTTTTGTTTTACCGACCTCATAATATTATACGATTCCTCATCGGGACGGAATGCCATATTTATGTAATAATAATAATAATATTATACGAACCTACCGACATAATTTGCAAGTTTTCATAGAGAGAGAGAGAGCTCTGTGGTTTGAATCTTAGCTACATTCCCTAATGTGTGATAATTAATTAGGCTTTCCACCTGTAAGCTAGCATGTGTCAGCTGGGCAGGGTCCAACCAGTAGCTCATGCAGCTACGAAGGCCCTCAGTATCACCGACACGCTTACGCACCAGATGTCGATAGATCGGGAGACAGCAGCGGTTCCATCATTGTTGAAGCTCCGATCACCAGGGGTTGTGAGAGGTTGTAGAAATGAAACCAGCTTTCAATCTTGAAGGCAGACGTCCGGCGAGTTGGTCTTCTAGAAGTGGTCCCAGTGAACAGTGGAGTATCTCAAGTAGATTCCAGTAGTCGACTCAACTCGCCGTACATTTTGCGATTTTATTTATATAAAAATCGAGAACAAAGAAAACCAATCAGAAGACTGGTTTAAATTAACCAATCAACGGTCTCTATTTTAGGAAAAATGGTCAACATTTTTCACTATCAATTTGTGACATTTTTCATCATATCTTTTTAATTACAGGTTTTATATTGATTAAATAATAATGAAATCATTCATATGTAACAGGCAATAAAAACTAACAATCAAAGAGGTACGGGACATGTCTGGCTGGCATGATATTTCAAATAAAGTACCAAAAGTACATAAGTTCTCTTTTACGTGAAACTCACCAGCTCCCATCGAATTGATGTTCGAAGGCAATCATCTCGGACGCAGCCACAGCTTTTGGTCATTAATTCGCCAGGCTTTGTCAATTCAAAAACCCTGGCCATTCCAAAAGTTTTAGTACTTTTACAAAAGTTAAATTTATCAATTGACATTTAGGCATCCCTCTGCACGTAGTGTATGATACTCTTAGTAGTACATACTATCTTATACATTATTACAATCAAAAAATATAAATCCATAATTAACCCATTAAAAGTGTTTATAGTTACTTCAAAAGATTCTAAAAGTAATGACTCTAATATGTATTAGGAAAAGCAACCTAAAAACAATATAGAAATGTAATATTTCTGTGTATGGTAATATGATCATTTTTAATACAAAAATTAATTCCAATAAACTCTGGACTAATTAACCAAGTTGATTATTCCTGTTCGATTTGACATCAAATGCTTCTCATGTTTACCAGCAGACAGCAGTCTCCAGAACGAAATATACTTACATCAGATGTGTCCTATGCTTATAGATATGTAGGTTTTCACGTTTTCCTAGATATGAAAACTTAAATATCTCCAGTTACATTCAATGTATCAACTTGTAGTTTTCACCAACTTATGTAAGACTTAATTACCCACAAACTAGTATAAAAATAATCCCCATACGAATATATTTATGTACCTAAAAATGATTAGCAATGGTAATAAATCCTTATAAAATGTACTCTTATCTAGTGCCTTAATTAATCTTGACCTTATTTTCCAAGATTTAACACATATTCCAATTGATACATTTAGAGAACACTAATTACTACATATTAGTAAAAGAAAAAATGGAAAAACATTCAAAACAGCAAGGAAAACTCAATATCAATACAACAGTGCTGATAATAAATCAAGTACCACAACACATCGATATTGTGAAGTGTACACTCAGCGATAGTCAAATATTGGTATGACAGTGATTTTGTGTATGTGTGAGTGAATACATATTTATTAAAAATGTGAGTGTATGTGTGCCTTGTCCTCCTAAAAGAGTATAGTACATATCGTAAGTAACTACTCAGCCATCAAACAAAGATTTCTTCGGCGTAGGACAAAGGTATAAATATGGGTCACAGTTCATACAGATGCTCATTAATAAATATGATTCGATGCTGGAGTGATGTGTCCAATACACCACCCATAGAGGGTGATTTGCCCTATCTGTCAAACTTCAAAATGGAGGAATCATTTTGCAATTTTTTTCATTAAATCTTTATTTATTGAGAATAATAAGATTTGAATAACATTTATATGTATAACAAATCAATCTAAAATTATTTTATTACATTTTCATACCGTTATACCAAGATTCCATTCAACGTTTACATGAGTAATTTTGTTTCCAAAAGATGGCTTACTGTCTTTTTGAGAAATTTGTATGAAGATCCTAAAAAAATAGTTTTTTAAATAGCTCTAAATATATTAAAGTTAATGCAGCAAATTGTATTTAAGAACCTTCTCAAGCAAATTGCACCGCTCTGCGCAGATTCATATCTGACGTAGCATTTGTATTTTGAGCGTGATGTTCACATATACGATAGAAAGCACACAAACATTTCTGAATTATTATGTAGATGAATGTTTCATACGAAATATGTAATATTATCATTGTGACAAAGTTTTATGAAACAAAGCATACACAAAAGGTATGGTTCTCGTTAAAAGTACAACACAAAAATAAAATATTTTTTTATGAGAGGGATGTTCGAATATATAAAAAAGAGGTGGATACACGATTATTTTTGTTGTCACAGAATTGCTGACGAGGGTTTTTTCCGGAACTTGCCCTGAAAATGTGTTGTTAATGTTGTGTTATTTTATTTTGATACGTGACATCGTATTGCAAAGAAGACAGACACGGCATGATTTTTTTAAATGATGAGACGTGTTCGTTAGGTTCAGCAGCAAACTTCAACACACACACTTGGTGTTATTAAAAACGTGATCTCTGGAATGACGCCTGTCCTGAATCAAACTCGACGTTGCGATATTTTCCCCTCAAACACAAAATGTTATTATAAAAATGTTTAATATTAACATCAGATATATTTTGTTTGTTATGTAAATGATTATAAATGATTCCTCCATTTAACACGCTCATTCTTATATGTCGCGATATTCACAAATTGCAGTACATTTCAGGAGCCTTTTAAGCAAATACACAAAGACAGGATGGTGGGCACAGTTTAGAGATAACTGGTACTGAAACATTAGTGCCCGGACAAGATAAAATAATATGAAAACGATTATTTTTTGCGTTGAAACAATGAACTTCAATTCCTTGGGAGTTTTTTCTACTGGACATACACATTATACAATGTCACCCCACAGGCTCTGCAATGGTTCGGCAAATTGAATATTGTTTTGTAGACTTGTGTGCCTTTGCCCGCCGTGAGGTTGCCGGATAAGCATAGCACCTCTGCTGTTTTTGTTGTTTAGCATCCTGTAAGAGGCAGAAAATCGAAAAATCAGATCGGGACCGTGAGATTGACCACCTCACGTCCTTAAACCTCAACTGGTCAGAAAAGGCACAATGAGCCTCGGACGCCTTCGAGCGCAATGGAGAGCTCTTGATGCCACCCTATGCTCCTGAGTGGAGTTAAGGCCTCCCGCATTGTGGGTTGGTCTGGGGGGATCCGCGGCGGACTTGATTTGTGTGGGGCCGGCTTTTCAGTTTGATTGATTCGATCGAGCTGGTGGGTCGCTTTCGTGTGGATCGGGTTTGCTGCGGATTGGTCTCCTTAGGGCTGGCTTGCGTTGTGCGGGAAACCTTAAAGGGAATATGTATGTATGTGCCTTTGGAACGGTAATGTACAATCTTTTAAATATTTTAAACAAGAATAATATAAAAATCTTCTTCTTCTTTTTAATTTTGACTATACATTTTTTCAAGTTTTAGTGATTCTTATCTCTTGATATTGTTGGTAGCTTGCAGCTGATTTTTATCACCATACGATAATTTTATATTATTTTTATTTTGTATTCATTTTATTGTTGTATTTTCATCATTTACTAGCATTCCCGACATAATATGTTGTCCTATGGTCGCAATAATGAATAGTGAGTAAGAATTTGTATAATGATTAATTAATTAAGTATCGACCAATGTAATTCCGAACGGTGCATCTGTTTTAAACTATATATTTTCCATCCGCTTTTAATCAATAGCACTAGGTAACTATCAAACAAATGACAGTTTCTGTCAAACGCCAATTTAATTTCAAAATCAGAATAAAATAATGCTGTAAAAAGCAATATTAATAAAAACATTACTCATGTGTATAAACTTTATTTTTTAAAGCGTTTATCTTACTCCAGTTTCTATTCGAATCGTTGCATCACAAAAATACTTTCTTATGATGAGCAGTTGTAAACCTACCAAAAAATATTAGAAAAAATGTATATATTTACATTTTTTTTTTCAGTTTTTTCATCTCGCAATTTTTCCAAATAAATGGTTCCGTGAATGGAAGAAAAAAATCATGAAATAATTATTATTTTTGAATACCTGCCTCAAAAAAGGAACATTATCCAATATCCAAATAGAAGATAACAATGAGAGGTGGAATCAAGATTCATAAAAATTGATCAAAAACATCTTGTACCAAAAGAAAACGAGTGTTCCGGAAGACTGGTCGTGGACTGAAAGGGTCAGGGCATCATCCCTTATAACATACGTCAATATTCATTTTATATCAACCCTCATCGAAATGATTGGATCTTTGTTATGAATACATAACATATTTAGCCACGATCTCTATTTCCTTTTTATTCATTCGTAATGGAAGGTTTTTCTTTAGATAATATCTTTTTCATAACAGGTAAATACTATGCTTTTTCTCATTTATAAGATAGCTCAAAGATTATAATAAAATCTTATCTTATGACCATGGAGAGATATAAAAATGGAGAGCTATTTCCCGATGTCATCGCATCACGCCTAAACGGTTGGACAGATTTCGCTAATTTTTTTTTGTCGTGTAGACTTGAATCAGGAGAAGGATGCTTTGGAAGAAAAAAAATCAAGAAAAATGCATGGAAAGTTAGAAAATTTAAGAAAACTCTACCTGGCAACCTTTTAGTACTTTTTACCTTATAATATTTTCATTACGATTTTGAAATACTGACAAGAATTGTCAGTTGTTAGATAGTTGGTGCGATTAACAGAATGCGGATAGAATATATATGGTTGAAAACAGACGAAATTGATAATTAATTCATATTTAAGAACACAGGACAACGTCTGTCGGGAAAGCTAGTTTTTTTTATAAAAATAAATCACTCAAAGTGAACACAAATACACTTTTTGACTCCTTCATAGTAAGCCATATTAAATGCTTGTGTCGTGAAAGAGGAAGATGGTACGCATCTGCGATAGAACCCACGAACTCCAGTACGAAACAGCCGGCTTGGCGTTGTAACCGCTAAGCTCCCAACCATTTCGTTGAAATCGACGAACAAAGGCAGTATGAGTTGATTAATAAATTGTCAATAAATTATCAAATAATGTAAAGGCTCTAAAGCTGTAGAAATCTTGCATAAATAATTTACATTTTTTATAGAAATGGGAGGGAAATAAAAAATGAAGGGGTTCTCCAAAGAAACGAAGGAGGAAAGCATCAACGCAAACCTCTGTCTGAAAGGCGTGTGCTGAAGAGGCGGACAGAGTAGAGAAAAATACTGCCAACCAATCATAAGATTGTTCCAGAAAAGAAGAAATAAAATAATGAAAAATAGTTTTTATGCAGGTCTATCCAGAGATGGTTTTCAACTGGCTGTGAGCACTTAAAAAATAGTGTTACCCGCGATTCTTTTCTTTTTGGGGCTCCCCGACGTTGGTATCACAACTTGGACAAAGGCTTTCAAAATTTAAAACTTTTTTCTAATCAACGCATGCATTTTTAATTCATAACGAATAAAATAATATTATACAAACCCGCGTGATATACAAACAAAGCCTAAATTAATTCATAGATTTTCTGTAGCTTATAAAATGGGATAGGGGTTAAAGTAAAATACCTTGGACGGTTGGCCCACCCATGTGTTAGTACGATAAGAGTAAACAAAACAAGAAACTCTAGATAGCCGCATATCCGGGTCAGACTAAGCCTATGGGTCTATTATACTAGCTTTGTATGACCTTTCCGTTACTATTATTTTGATTGTATTGCCATTTTTAACAAAAAGTAAATACAACGGCAGCTCTTATTACGAGTATTACCTAACATAAAACACAGAAAGGGAAATCTATAATATAAACTGTTGTAAATATCAAAATATAGATTAATGTTGATGTTACTACTAGCGCCATCTAGTGAGCTATGTACTTATATTGTTGTTAAGTTTCGGTCGTGCACGTTGACTTGTAAAGGAAACCGTGTTTTATTATAGGTTATGGGCCTAGTACGCTTCCGCTGCGCAACTTATAGCTTGAGTTCGGCTGAACAGATGTTTATGATGCTTGGCTTATTATTGGATTGTTCTCCGCTCCGGATAACAGAATAATACCTATTATTGATTAAAAGTTCGAAAAATGGATTGCAAATTATACATACATACATACATACACACACACACATACTCACTCTAAGGCCCCCCGCACACTGCAAGCCAGCCCGGAGGGGACAAATCCGCAACAAACCCGACGCGCACCAAACCAACCCCCCCCCCCCAGCTCGATCGAAGCAATCAAACCAGAAAGCCGGCCCCAGACAAATCAAGCCCGCCGCGGATCCCCCCAAACCAATTCGCAATGCGAGGGGCCTAAACCCCACTTAGGGGCATAGGGAGGCATCAAGAGCTCTCCATTGCGCTCGAAGGCGTCCGAGGCTCGTTGTGGCTTTTCTGACCGATTGAGGTTTAAGGACGTGAGATGGTCAACCTCACGGTCCCGATCTGATTTTTCGATTTCCTGACTCTTACAGGATGCTCGAAAAACCAGCAAAAAGAGCAGAGGTGCTATTCTTAGCCGGCAACCCCACGGCAAGCATAATTGCAAATTATATAAAATTGGATTGCAAATTATATAAAATATAATATTTAAGTAAGTATGCAACGGATTTACTGAAAACGACGCCATCTGTGAAAAATTCCTTAACAACACAATTTTAATTTTACTTGACAGTCATTTAGTTACAAAACATTTGGTTCCTACGCAGATTTTTGATAGAATTTCTTTCGAGTTTTCAGAAATATTTTTTTTAATATTCAAACATATTTTTGGATAAAAGTTTACGTATAATAATAACACGTTTCTTTCACATATATCAGACAAAAGCACACATATTATGATCGTTTGTACCTGGAGATATTTGTTCTAAGCCACTGAATTTTCGAACTATGTTTTGTTGGATACGATGTAACAAGAAGGCGAAGCAGACCAAAACTTATTATTGGGCTAGCTTTCTCAGGGGAATTACAAGAGTCTGGCATGGGCATTACTGGTTCTGAGAAGTTTCCTGGCATCAAAAAGCTCTACATTGGGAGTGAACTTAGTATAAGTAAAGTTAGAAAGTTAGTATTATTAAAGCAGTTTGTAAGTAAGTACTAATTTTAATTATGAAATCAATAAGATAATTTGAATACTAAAGGTATCAAATATTGAAAAGGTATGTTAAATTTGAGAAAGTTTGTAGTCCAGTGGTATCAATCGGCGGCTTTCATACGTACAGCGTATTGGAGGTCGTAAGACCGAATCCCGACCGTGTTGACCATTTCTGCTTTCACAACACAAGCCTTTGTTTAGTGTGAAAGATGTCAAGTGTATTTGTGTTCACTCCAAGTGAGCACAGATTCATTAAAAAAAAATCGCAGTCAATCATTAAAATTTCTAGGGCCAAAAGCATCACCCGTTTCTATCCTTTCCTGAAAAAGAACTTCTTAACTTGGTGACAACCAAATCACAGTTAAACCTCTTCTCAAATGAAATCGCGGCAAATTATGTATAAAATTTACCCCCATTCGTTCTAAATTTAAATGTACATGTACCACCGTTAGTTACAAAAAAAAACATATTAATCACAAGGTAAAAGTTGGCAGAGAAAAGAAAATCCCAAGAAAGAGATAATACATCCGAAAATCTATCCATCCAAATTCACTGTCGCGAGCTCATATTACGTTATAGGCAGAGGCGGCCCGTTCATATGTGCATAATGTGCACTGCGCCCCCAGAAACAAAAATGCTTTATTAATTCGATTGATTTATACGAATAAAATAACAACATTGAAACATTTCTAAAGCATCCATATTTCATTCGTATTCAAAGCTCAGGCGGGAACAACGCGAGAATATAATAAACTGCGTGTGCACTAATTAAAAAACACGAGTATTTTGTTGATTTTGTATGAAAATTTCTCAAACGGCGTGAACGGTGGAGTGAGTGAAACGGACTATCCTGAGAGCGGCAATCCCGTGTGTGACAATGAGAAGGAATCCACGTCCTGTGTGCACAGCACCTCCAATGTCCTTGAAAAGCTTGCAATTAATATCGCCCAATATTTCACTTGTGTAAGAAATATGTCCCAACGGTTATTTTATTAGGATAGTTTTGAGATACGCGCATGCAATATCTTATAACTTCATGGTGTTAACGCAGGTAAACACTATTGTTAAATCGTTTAGGGGTAAATGACATTATGATGACGTGGTCTTATTTACCTGGGAAGGTAGCAAGACATTTTCAAACGTATATGGCATTATATCTATTTGATGTTCTTAACCTTTAACAATTAATATTTTACATAATGTTTTTTACCTTAAGATAATTCAAAATCTATGCATTATTTGACAAAGTTGAACAAACCATCAGATAGAGCGTTCGGAGGACTATAAGAAAATGGAAATATCTCATTTTGCCCAAAAATTGACATAGTTTGGTTTACCTCCCAGGTACAGATATATAAAAATGGAGAGCCATTTCCCGATGTCATCGCATCACGCCTAAACGGCATGACCGATTTCGCTAATTCTTTTTTTGCCGTGTAGGATTTTATCAGGAAAATGTCCTTTTAAAAGAAAAAAATTAAAAAAATGCATGTAAAATTAGAAAAGTAAAGAAAACTCTACGTAGACAACCTTATTATTACTTTTTACCTTTGATTTTTATTCCAATTTTGAAATTTTGACAGAATTTGTCAATTGGTACGATTGACAGAATGTGGATAGAATATACATGGTTTAAAACAGACGCATCGTTCGGAATCACATTGGTCAAATGATAATTAATTCATCACCATACAAATTCGAATTCAATATTCATATTTAGGACTGGACAACGTCTGTCGGGAAAGCTAGTTGGTTTATAATATTCATAATGTTATTGACACAGAAGTATTATGTTGAAGCGCGTATTGAGTGTTTTTCAAGGAAATAATCGGAACAATATTCTTATTATAAAGGGATTCCTTGTAGATTGCTTCGTGTAATTTATCTAACAATTTTTTTTTCTCGATTATTGTTGCAATGTGTTAAAAAAATACGTTTTTTTTTTAAATAATCCATATACCTATGCACCGAAAAGCTAGTTAGTGTTATATAATAATATTGCTGTTGATATATTCGGCCGAGGGTGCTTGGTAGTAATCCATTTCCGCTGATGTAAAAATAAAACGAGTCTTCACTTTGTGTTACTGCAAATTATTTTATTACCATAAACATGTTTTCGGAAGCGACTTTTTTCTTCTTCAGATGGACTGACGTCATAAACATGTTTTCGGGAGGTAGGTACATTGTTTGTATGCACTCTCTGTGATTTAAGGCACGAGCCGCCTCTGGTTATAGGTGACAGACGCGAAGATTTAGGCTAGGTGCATTCCTAAAATTATAGTCCACCTTTCCCTAGATCGATAATAAAAGGTTATATAGCTAAGTATACACATTAATTGGAATCATAAAGCTGTAAACATCATCTTTTTCAAGTAATATACCAACGGGATTTTTAGTGTATATCTATCAAATAATAATATTATGTTCTCCATCAACTGGTTTAATAATGTATTGAAATTCACCCAGGGGTAGAAAACATTGGATTTAATAACAGAAGTAATAATATAAAGAAATTCTTTTACAGTTTTACCCTCGACTTAATTTTCAGCATCATTTAGAATTCTCGTTACTTTTATTATTATTATAGAATCTACATGGAGTATTATTGCGATATTTAAAACACCCAGCCCTCGGATAGGAATGAAATTAATATAAAGTTTGAGTATATTATTGATCCGCTCTTCAAAGGCATTTAATGGATGATAAAGAATTTTTGATGAAAAAACCTTTTACGACTTTTTAAATTGACCGATACGTAAAGCGATTTGAAAAGTAATACTTTTGGGAAATACTTAATATTGTTACTATAGTATAGTAAAAAATCATTTCTTTTTGAGTTGAGCGCCATTGCTGTGTAGCAGCACCAAACGTTTGTCTGTCAGCGTTACCCGGGGTAGACCACTAGGAGGTCGACAAACTTCCTACCAGACGATACAGCATATTGTGCATGTTTGTCCAATACATATGTTTCCTGGCTCGATGGAGGATTTGAATTTGCTGACGACCGACGCGTCGCCAATTCTTGGCGTCGCGACGCCAAGAATTGGCTGAGGGATTTTAAATTGTTTTTATAATTTTGACTTGCGCCTTTTAACCATACGACTATATATATATATAGTAAAAAATAAATATTTTTTTTTATATTTGTGTGTTCCTGGATGAAACATTCATTGAATTTTGTCTAAAATAGAATCGTTCAAGAATCAGACTTTGGTAAAAAATAAATTTGTGATTTCTATAGTGATTATCACCATTTGAAACGCATCATTTTCATAAAGACAAAATAAGAAAAACAGGTAGCTTACTAAATTAATTCCAAACCAGATAGGCAGTTGAAAAACAAATCAAGACTTTTACCACCATAAATGAGACACATAATGTGAATGAACATTAATTGGTCGGACGCAGGCGTTTTATGCTTAAGATCTGGGACTTCAAACATCTTGAGCCAAGACCATATTAATGAGTATCTATGAAAAGAATAAAAGAGGACACGCTTTTCTTTTTGCAAATATCGATGATTATTATTATTTAATGCCTTGTGCGTGTTTCTTGTTTAAAATCGAGAACGGCTGAACCGATTTAAATACTAGGATGTAGTAGTTGATACGACGATTGCCGAGTTATCTTGTACTAAGTAGACAAGATAATACGATAGCATATCCAACTAAGAGATGAATTTTAAAATAAGAAAAACAAAAAAAAGAGATGATAAGAATGTATGTATCCTTATTTTATCTTAACGATATTATTGTAAATGCATACATACCTATTAAAATTAATCAACACACTGTATGTACCTACATAATGTCTGAAAATTTGGAAATTGTGTACAGATTAAAAAATAATAAAATAATATAATATAGGTACCTATGTACATAGAAAGAAACACGTGTGAGTAGGTACCAATCAATATTGGATTGCTCATACACGACCTCGATTACTAGTTCATGTAATATTTAGATATTACATGAACTTAACGACTTCATAATAATATCATTAATTTATATCGACAGTACCAACATATCTATCAAATTTCAGACCACTAATGTTCTGTTGGTCACAAGCCTATAATAATGTCACTTGCGGGAAAATGATCGTAACTTGGGTTTATCCTGCATGCTAAATGGTTACAAAAGCTTCTATATTTCTAACTGAATAGCATATTTTTGGTATTTTATAAAATATCGAAGAAAAAATATTTTAATCATGCTTAAATAAATGACTAAAGAAAGGGTTAGATTCTTAATTTTTTTAACTTATTTTACTACGGGAGATAAATGTTATTTATCTGTAGGTACCTGTTATACACTTTTGGATTGTATGTGTGAATATTATTAAGTGTAATATCTTTTCAATTGTAAATTGGTATGTGGTTATAATAAATGGTTTTGATAATGTTTGTATATTTATGCTTTATTGTATGTTATTATGAAAAAAGGCTCTTAAGCCGTACAATGAATGAATAAATAAATAAATTAGAACGCTGGAGCTTCTATGTTTTTGTTTCAAGATTTTTTTGTGTTGTTTTGTGTTCTAATAGGCCCTGTCCTAGCTGGTCGCATAATCGCACGATCGGGCGATTGCGATGATCGCATGAACGCATATACAAATTTGTGATCGCACGATGAAAAATTGTGTGTCCTAACTGCCATCGTATGATCGCGCGTCCACTTTCCTTGACAACCCAACAAAATACATATATAAAATAATATTATTTAATATGAATGTTAGTAAGTAGGAACGACAAGAGTATAGGTTATTATAATATGAGTTTATAGAATTACTCAGGGTAGGAAAAAATGTAACTTAATAAACTTAATCGGTCCAGCCGTTCTCAAGTTTTAGGAGACCCACACACAGCTCATCATTTTTATATTTAAGACTAACTGACCCGTCAAACTTCATATTACAACATCTTCGTGCGATAATTCTTTCAAAATATGGCGTTGTTCTTAGGAAGTCCGTTTCATACTAACTAACATCCTATTATAGTTTTTATTATTTTCTATTCATTTCTCTATTGTTTAGTAGTTATTCTGTTTTTCGGAGCAGAGAAGAATCTAATAGACCAAAGATGATAAAAATCTGTTAAGTCGATCTCGATTTATAAGTGTTCGCACTAACTCAACCTTCCTTTATAATATCTTTAGATTGTATGATGCCTCTGAGCTAACTTTGAGCTTAACAATATTGTACAAGAACCCTAAAACCGTTATGAAGATTTGTTATAATTTAAAAGGGGGATGAAATGTTGTTACATTTGTAATGTAAACTCGAGCAATATCTTTTGCTTAATTCTGTTATTGTTTCGCTTAATTATTATATTTGCAAAATAAACTAGTGCAATAATTCAAGCGGGCCCAAAATTTCATCGTCGTTTTAGATTTTTTTTATTTATTTAGGTTCCTACTATACTATACTATTTAAACTGTCCATGTTATGTTATTATAATATTATTGTCTATGGATTGTCCATTTTTTTCTCTCTTTGTATGGATTTTATTTTAGTTTAAGAAAATATTGTTGTTGTTTTGTATTGTATGTGCATTGTTCACCGCAAAGGATTACTCTGTAATGGTGAACAATGCTTAATTTTTGACAGAAAATAAATAAATAAATAAATAAAATAAATAATGACTTTGAATGATTATTAAAGATGCTTTTTCTGCCACAATAATATTATTATTGCGTCATCGGTTTATCACCTCACTGACGAGTCTTTCTACCAATAATCCTGGAGGTGACATTGAAAATCTAAAGGATTTTACGCTGTTTTTCACAACTATATAAAGCATCGTACTCACTTGCGCCGCGAACGTGTGACATTGCATCTATATAATCGAAAGGTTAAGTGTATACGTGATTGGAACACATGCATCCTTTTGATAAATTTGATTTAACGACACGCGTTCGCGGCGCAAGTGAGTACCGAGCTCATTATTCTTTCCTACAGTCAACTTTTGGATGCAATCATATCATTCACAAAAGTAAATAATGCATGTTCAATTTTTTGAACGGTATAAATGGTAGGTATTTTTGAAATAGGAAGGCTGGATTACTTTACGTTCGCATAGTTTATCATTTATGTATGAAAGCCTGAAATCCTCACCATGAGAATCGAATCCGTATCCCTATAGCCATCGCAAGAGAAGCCAGTCAATGGGCCAACTTTCCGTCGATGATTTTATTCAAAATGCACGAAGGAACCAGGTAGGTACCATACGTATAAATACCTAGCACATTGATATAGTTCTTTTAACAGAAATGACAAAATAATATAGATGTCGAGACATTTGCGAAAACGAAAAAAAAATTGAAACGAACTGCAAATTGATTCGGGGAGTACAGAATTTCACAGAAGTTAACACGGAGCAGGTATTTCAATAAATACGTTTATTTAAGCGCATGAACTGGGAATACTCTTATAGGCTCTGTTGGCATATTGCCAATACTTTAAAAATTCAAGCGTTATTTCTAGTTTAACAGTTAGCTGGAGTATAACACTGTAGTTCTGAGAGAGAGAGATTAATAATTCCTTTTCATGACAGTTTCGATTTCAATTTTTGACATTAGGTATTTATTATTTGGAATGTGTTTAAACTCAATCCAACTATGTTATTAAGTCCAGGCTATCAATTTTTCTACTCTTATTATACGATGCTTTCGTAATATATTTGCTTTAGCTAAGGATATTTTGATATCATATCTTATGTGGAACGAATTGATAACAACTAATGAGTCTTGACAACTCATTACTGAATATGTTCTAAAGTGGAAGTTTGAATGGTGTTTTGGGGCGTTTAATTTGGGTATGCACTAGCATTTAGTTTAGAAACCGGCCACAAACTACTCTTCCGTACTTTGAAGAGATGACACTTATGCAGGTATCACCAGGTGCAATATGAATACCCATAAGTCTGCAGGTCATACCATGTAATGCTTTGCAGTTGCTAATTGTTGGAGCGGAATTACCGTTTAGCTCGGACTTAACAGTCATTTAAGACGTTTTCTCTTGGTAAAATGGGCGTTTTGCTGTCTCAAAATTTGTCAAACTTTGGCAGGTAGCTTCCTTAGAAAGTTGATACACTCTTGTTGAAAAGTAGGTATAAGTTTTAAACATAGGTACCTATCAAGTAGTGTATGAAATAATTATTTTTTGGGGACCTGTATTCCTGATGTATATTCGGTAAATAAACAAAGAAATTGTTAGTAACAAAAATATTTTACATATCGCGTAGTGTCTTTCCATTTAAAGAAATTTCACTACTAATAAACCTACCATTTCATAATGTACTTTGATGTTTTGAAACTGAGCGGAGGATTTTGGAAATGGTACGAGAGGAGGTTATTGAAATTTATATATTATTGAAATCTCTATAATATAAATTAAAGTCGGGTTAGCGCGAACACTTATAACTCGATATCGGCTCAACAGATTCTTCCGATGTGTAATTTATTGGATTCTTCTCCACTCCGGATAACAGAAAAAATAATCATAAAACGTTGAAAAAATGGATACGAAAAATATAAAATATAATATCAAGTTTGTATGGAACGAATTTTATGCGACGCTTGTCGTGTCTCCTTTTGGACCCGACGATTTTAGTATCAAATATGTAGCTATATTCAGCATGGTCCTTTCATAGTATATGCGCCCGAGTTTTTGTAACATTTTAAATGTATTCATATAGCCCATTCTCCACCGTAATCCTTGATCTATCGGCAACATTCAGTAAACGAACCCGCTCCTCGAAAAGAAAGCCCCCGGTGTTATCATGTCCATTTGCCGGTCATTTTAATACGCGGTCCCTTTTGACGAATATGCATATTTCCCACTACTCCCGTGTGTAGTTGCTCCCGCCATAGACTTCGAGTCTATATTCATTGATTCTATAAAATCACTTTCTGCTCGGACACGATCGATAATAGCCGGGCGCTCTTAGCGTCCCGGCTATATTCTTTTTAAACTGTTATATTCGAATTTTATATCTAAAATCAATTAATTGAAATAATTAAAAGAACGGTGAAAGAACTAATTAGTGAACTGTGAAATGGTGTTTTAAAATTAAACAATCAATCTTTGTTCTCACTTTTGTGTGGTGGCGTGATAGCGTCAAAACTGTTATGACGCGCTGATTCCCGCTCTTTTCGAGCGACCGTTAAAATGCAAATTTAAACTTCAAGCTTTCAACGACTTAAGCCATTTTCTTCCGCGCTTGTGAAGTTCAGTAAACATTGTTCAGACGATTCTAAGGATAATATCTAGATAATATCTACATACCTTACTATCTATTGCAATGTTTTATCTATTGGACATAAGGACATATCACGACAACCTGTCTCGGTTGTTTAGTACTTCTTCCTCCTTCCTGGACACCCTGAAGATCAAAAGAGAGATACTAATCTTTCCTTTATATGAGAAGTCTCAGCTCATAAGAACTCTATTCTTTCACAAGGATTTATGCTAGCCGGCAGTTGTAGAACCATCGACAGAGATAAGTATTTTTGTATAATTTTTCTTCCCAAGAACTATTTTGATTTTTCCACACTTTTCTTATTATCATATCCCCAAATGCTGTTGTCCCCAAAAAGGACACGGCATTTATGTCGCAGCCAACGTGGGGTACGATTTGTTAACGGATGCCATGAATTGTGGTTCCCAAGCTGTGGGACTCGATTTTTGTCGCAGCCAATCTGTGGAGCTCGATATTGTTTCACGGATGCCATAGCATTCATGGCACCCTTTCAATTAAAAGTTTCCGTTTGAAATTCCTTGCCCACTTTTGTCCAGTATTGTCCACATCCATTGCAATAGATAGGTAAATAAATTCTATTATTCTTCAAATGGTGACTTGGTATATGATGAGATCTGAGGTATAAGGTGGATGGAGATTTGGTGATTTAAAAT
This sequence comes from Mystacides longicornis, assembly GCA_963576905.1. Classification (NCBI taxonomy): domain Eukaryota; kingdom Metazoa; phylum Arthropoda; class Insecta; order Trichoptera; family Leptoceridae; genus Mystacides; species Mystacides longicornis. The sequence continues at coordinate 8,530,283 of OY756426.1, forward strand.
TGTAAATCATTGTAGGTAATATGGTGGAACATAGTAAATAAAATTGTATAATTATTTAGAACCAATATTGAAAAATAATTGTAACAAAATTTTTCTCTTTTGCATATAGCGAGAACGTTCACAGCGTTCCGCTAGTATTCTGTTGCACGTGTCGCCAAATTTCTAGAAGCTGCATGTTTGAACTTGACTGGGAGAGCGGATGTTTTGTATGTGTATGTAGGTATTGTGAAATAAACCGGCATAAAGAAAAAATAATAATAACCGGCAACGGTCATTGTTCACCTTGAGACTTGCACAGGAAACCGAGATGTGTACCTACCTATATTCGCGTCAGAATATTTCTCCGATACAGGTATATATTTGTGAGTGTGTGTGTGACGCGTCGGTTGGCTATATTTTACCCCTTGTGCAGGAATAAACCTGCACAAAGACCGTTGGCCGAGATCTACCCACGTAGATTTGCATGTACTGTGCGCGCGCGATGTTGAAATGTTATATATGCCTACTTAGTATCCGGTCTACTATAGAGTATAGATATGTTTGTATTGTTCGCGAGGCGAGGTCACTACATACCTACATATTTAGAAGCTATACAGCTACAGGTAGTTCGTGTGCCGATTTTTTTTTCGTTTATTCAATTCTTTCTCTTAGATTGATTTCATTTTCATTTCTCGGTTATACGTTTGATAATTTTGCTAATGTTGTATAGAGCTCTCGTCACTTGATGGAACGTCGTCGGTGTACATAATTTTGCAAAGACTGAGAGAGAACGCATGCATTATTTTCTTCTTCTTTTCGCGCCCACATAGAATTTTAATTGTTAATTTAAATATGGATTTCGATTCACGACTCCCAATATAGATAGAGCAAACTATTGGTGCGATGTCAACCTAACAACCTTCCGAGAAAGAAATTCGTCCAGCCTGAACTCTGCGAACAAATTTTGATGAAGACTTGAATCTTGCCCAGTCCTTTTCAATAGTGAATACCCCTGTAGGAATGCAAGCTTTTCTACTGATCTAACAACTTCTAGATCAATTTTTCCGTATGTGTTGACCGACTGTTTACCTTCTGTTGACTCTGTGACGAATATATGTTGAGCTATCATTGAACTCTGGAAAGCACGAAAACGTATTATTAATTTTAAACTCGGTATAAAATATTTTAGAAAAAAGTTTCATATGCTAACTTCCGTCAAAGAATTATTGGACCTTGAACTCGTAATACAGATATTGGTACGATGACGTGAATCTGCGCTCAGCCTTGTGAGCTGGGAACGAATATTTTGTGTTTGTGTGAGGGTACCAAGGTGCCAAGGTGCGTGTATGATTTTGTGGGTAGGTAGCCCGCATGGAAGTGTTATGAAATCGCCTCTGACCATGATTTAGCGTTGTATGGGTGTATATGTGTCGCGAAATGACCTTCGACAACCGCCGGTGATAATATTATTCACAATGAAACTTGACCGAAGTACCTGGTACCTACTTATATTGTATTCGCGTCCTAATAATTTTAATTCAAATCAACTATAATAGGAATGACTTTTTCTTAGTTCTATATTTCTTCCGGCGCACGACTGACACTGTTCCATAATTAGTAAGGTATTCATATTATAGCCTAATTTCTAACCGATTGCTTGCGCAAGAATATTCCGAGAGGTAGATAGGTTTACAAAAACTATATAGCTGGGAGAGACATAAACCATTAATGCAGATTCCGTAATGAATACACATGTTCCCCAATAATAAGGTTGACCGCACTTTTGATGTTTCATTTCCTTATATGCCTGGCTATGTTCTCGCTTACCAGCCGTTCTTGAGTAGTATGTTTGAAACCAATCACGATTCACTATTCACAGTTCGATTCCGTAAAAAGTCAAACTTAGATTAACGTATGTAGATAAGTTTTGTGTTAGAATGTGTGATTGTTATTATATAGTATGTAGACTGTATGAATCTTTATGGCAAGTGATGATGCTTATGTACAATGAGATCGTATATTATTGTGTGAGATACTGTCTTATGAGAGTGTCTGTGTGATAGCATCACTGCCAACCTTATATTATAGTTAGATATAATAGTTTTTTTTATAAATTACGAATTAAACTGTTGTGTAAGGGACGAGAGAATCAGTGTTTCACCATCCGTCTTTATAGATTAGTTCGAGTATATCGTCGGCTGACTGGAAAAACTCATTATTTGCATATTTTGACAAAACTGAGTTAGCCATACTAAATGAATCGCGTGAACGTCTTTAACGTCAGGAAAAAATCATTATCTTCATAAACCACACCATAACGTAGATATTTAGGAGAAAAAATCATTATTTGCATTATTTGAAAAAATGTTGGCAGGAAAAATTCATTATTATTATAATTAATTCTTCCAGTAAAAGATTTTCTATGGCCGAGTACGCGGCGGCCGTCAGGAAAAAGTCATTATAACTATAATGAATTCTTCCTGGCGATCTTTTTCCATACGCTCTGTGGAACAGGTATAAACATGGCAGTTAGTGAGCTTTGTCTATTGTTTCTTTGGGACTCGCGCAGCTAGTTAGAGTATTTTTTGTGTTTCTTACTTATAATATCTATTGAATTTAAATTGTCAAAAGTTGTTTTTATAATTATAGAAATCAATCAAAAGTCCTTTTGAAAGTCTGATTTTTTCATTTTATTTATTTATCCATTGCACTCGATATCCTTCCACACCAAGTCCAATTCCCTCAGCTCTGCCTCGAAGGAACGAAACACAAAAAGATAGTCTTTCACGTCTTCGAAACCCTGATGGGAGGAAGAACCGCGCTCCCCTCGGTCAACTGTCATTCTGAATCCTTAAAACATATCCATCTCCTATCCACAAAGGTGGACGTGATGGTACTGCGTTGGGTGCGCTGACCGAGATCATCAGAGATATTGCTGTAATAAGACAAATAAAAAAGGATCTTTTTGGGGAAAGTCCATGACTAGAGTTGTAAATAACGACAGTAGAGAAATTACAGCACAGTGATGTGAGACTGCTGATCTTTACGCCGTGGCCATTGTGTCAATAGCAGAAAATGGGAGCTCGTGGCAAAAACTGCTGCCCAGATAAACATTTACAAACTAAACATCGATGGTCAGCAGGTCTTCCGAGTGGATAAATACCTAACAACAAGCCTTACCCTCATAGTGACCTCGAGGGTGAGCTTCGCATAAATGTCGGTATGTCGGTCTTTAGTTAGATTACTAAAGCATGGAAGGTGTCAGTTTAAAAATTCATGGTAACACTTAAGCTGTTTGACACTTATGTGTTATCGATACTTCTAAACTTGGTTTCTAGCCCATGACCAATACTCATATACAAAATGCCTGCCGCGATAAACAGCTACCGATAACCATCGATGATCACCAGGTCTCCCGGGTGGATAAATTTAAGTACCTGGGAACAACCATTACCACCACTGGTGACCTCGGGGCTGAGATCCCGATACGTATCGGAATGGCAAGTGGCGCCTTCAACAACATGACCAAAATATGGGAGGCGTCGGCGTTTAGTGTCGAGACGAAATGTAAACTGTTTGATGCGTGAGTGTTGCCCATTCTTCTGTATGGGTGTGAGTCCTGGCACCTGACTAAAGCCCAGGCACAAAAAGTATCTGCATTCGTGCCTCAGGAGAACTTTGGGTATAATATGGTACCACCGAATCACGAACGACGCTATGCGTCGGCGCACTCGGCGTAGACCCATCACTTCCACCATTACGGAGAGGAGATGGGCATGGCTGGGACATGCATTGAGGATGCCGAATGACAGTTGGCCGAGGAGAAGACGCGGAAGATCCTCTCATACCGTGTTCCGTTCCTTCGAGGCAGAGCTGAGGGAGTTGGACATAGTGTGGGAGGAGGTCATAAGCATTGCGGAAGATCGACCGCAATGGAGAGCTCTTGTTGCCTCCCTATGCTAATAAGTGGAGTTCAAAGGGAGTTTTGATTGATTTAATTGATTAATTATAAAAAATCTATTTGACAAAAAAAATCTCAGTTGGGTGGGCGGATCTTATTGCCTTATTTATTTATTTAAATAGTCAACTAGCATCGTCTAATGCAAAACCTGGGCCCGTTCAAAGGCCAATCGTTGTGAGTAGGCCAACCTCGGGTAGAAATTTAGTAAAAACACACACAAAAAAAATATTCCGACCGGGAATCGAACCAGGGTCATAGACAACTAGGCTACTGAGTTCTGATCTATCGAAATAAATAATATAACCTATTCGTAAATTTAACAAAAAACATGGAATGTAACAATTATTACAGTTTGTTATGAGTTTTGCCACACAGGAATACCGTATTACAAAGGCCTTCTTGTTGGCAGGAAAAACTCATTATTTGCAAATTTGCATTTTTTTGGTTCAACTATATTACTTTTGGGTATTATTACAAATAGATAGAACACACACTTTTTTATATTTGTTCAAAAAATCATGATAATCTATCCATAAATAAGAAAGTTATGAGAAATTATATGACCAAAAAACTTTGACAGCCGATATCTCTTAAATAGGTCCCGTGCAAATAATGAGTTTTTCCAGTCAGCCGACGATATATTGTTTTGTCTATCGTCGACTTATTATGATGTTGGGAACTTTATGTTTGTAAAATCTTGAGATAAAAGTTGATGTATGTAAGTAGAGCGCTCTATGTATGTTTAAAATAAAGAATATGTATGTATGTAAGAATGTAGGTCGTACGATTTTCAATTTCGATTTAAATTGTTTGTTTTGATTTGTCAATCTTGTTTGTTTTGACAAACTGAGTGATGGTTACCCACGTTCTCTTATCCATTATATAAACCATATGACAGTAAATGTAGAATAATTTACTTTACTTAAGATTATAGTTGTAAAATTGTACCAATAAGTTTTCTTGGTCGATGTTTTCTTCCCAAATTCTAGACATGACCAACGAGTATAGAAATAAGAACCTTTTAAATATAATTAATGTAGAATTTGGGTGGCACCTAATTTTGTTCCCTTTGAGATGTAACTGATTTTGAAAACTAACCAGACCATTTTGCTTAAAGAACTGTATAGTCAAAAAGATAATAGATTTGATAAAATAACTCACGTAAGTTTTTTTTTTTTAAAAATATGCGTATTGCATTTTCAGAAAATGTTGAGAATTTCTGTTTATGACTTACTGTTGTCTGCATGTACTGGTGGTATATTTATATACACTTGCTTCATTGTTATGTATTGTCATATTTGTAGGAATTTTAGACATTCCATGTTATGTACTTGCGTGAGAATGACCCACATTTAAATTATTGGTCTGAGATAAAATTGAGCTAGTCTTTTGTGTGTTAAATTGTAACTAAGTATTGGATATTGTTTTACTGCCAGTTAATTCTATGAAAAAACAAAAAAAAAAAAAAAAAAAATAATAAAAACAAAAGTGCTTATATAAGTATATGTATAAATTTGGTAACTTAGAAAAATAAGATTATGTAAATATGTTTAGTAATTATAGAATAAACATAAGTAAGATATTATTGGATTAAGAATAATAATATAAATTGGCCATTTAATAGTATATGTGTTCTGTCATATGTTCAATATAACTATTTAATTGTATTTGGACCATAAGAAGTCCGTGTGATAATTTTCCTCTTATATATGTTTTAATTTTGTTATGGGACCACCTAGAGTCCGTATGATAATTTTAATTTATGTTCTATGTATATTTGTAAAAGGGTTACCGTTGTATATTTATTTATGTTTGTACAAGGCTTGGCTGATCACCAAGGTTGTACGGTGGAAAGCTTTTCCACGAACCAGCGATTGCGCTTGGTAGATGACAAGTAGTTGTCATGGAGGCTAGTGAAGCCTGGGTACTGTTTGAATATTAACCTATTCAAACGGAACCATACACGTTATGCGTGATTACGATTCTGCTGGGACAGAATCGGGATTTAGATCTCTCATGTCTGCTGAAGCAACTCCGTTTAATGCTAGGATTGCTCCACTGGCAAATCTTGAGATGTCCCCATACTTAAAAATTTTGTGTAGAATTGTTCAGGAATTTTTCGATTACATTATGTTATCTTTCGCTGAACTATTGTACTTTAGAGTCAAATTGTTATATGTATTAATTTTGGTACCCTTTCATCTTATACATTAAATAGTGCGCACTATAAATGTTGCGCTTTGCGCTCTGCTGAGATTATACCTATGTATATAATCTGGATGTACCTCTTTACCTCTCAACATGTATCATAATGAATGTTCATGTTAAATGTATCTATATGAGGCTTCCAAACCTGAATTTTCTCTATTGTTTATATGCCTTGACTATGTTGTCGGAATTCACGTGAACCGTGCTTCTTTTGAGCCGAGCATATAAATTAATGTTATGTACTTTGTAGTTTAATAATTTTATATTGTAAAAATGTTCTAATATTTTTGTTATGTTTTCTCTGTGAACTGACCCGAAATTGTCGTCTTCTGCTATAGCAGTCTGCACTAGACTCGAGTCAGGTCCCAGCGATCAAATGTACTTAATCTTCTGTACTCAATAATTAATTTTCTTTGGCATCCCTAAATTCACATGATTCTCAATGTATGTACTGCTAAATGACTGTATTGAATTGCGTCATTACTTCTTTTCTATTATCCGCCAAGTTCAATTCAGCTCTTATCCCCTTGTGTTTAAATATAAAAAATTGTAATATTGACGCATTGTATCTAATTGCGCCTTGCGCGAACAGTTGGTTGTAAATTAGGAATACAACCGGAGATAAACCCTCTGTACATTTCTTTGTCTACTGACTGTATGTATTCATTGAAGTGAATCTAAATAAGAGGACTCCAAACCAATTTTGATTGTATTAATTGTCTTGACCATATTTTCGGAAGCAAGGCGTGAGCCAAACCTTCCACGCGTCAAGCCCCTTAAATTACTATATTATGCTATTGGTGTATGATATGTTATTAACTATATTTTCTATATTATATTCATGTTTGTATGGCCTCTGTGGTGTGATTTGACCAGTGTCGTATTCCGCGATGAGCGAATACTTATCATTCAGATCAGGTCGCAGTGGCGTATGTATGTGTATGTATGTCTTCAAACCAATTTCTTTCATGCCTATGTATTATGTATTTCAAATATTTATCTTTTACATAAAAATCTGTGCCGAATAATATCGTTGTCTCCCTAAAGAGATCAACTAATTTCGAATCAGACCTTCTTCTCATTTCTTTTTGTTTAAATTGCAAAGTTCTTTACTGGTTCATAATATTAAAATCATTTATTCCCTTGTATTGTTAACTCTAATACTGTTCAATTCACGTTTAACGTAAAACAATTTTTGGTTATACTTTCATAACATGCGAATTTGAGTGTCCATTAATTATTATGTATCCCTTGACACTCGAGAGATAATAATGTGGTAATTCATATGTGGCCCTAACATCTGTAACTGGTATATAACCTTTGGTTTGTTTATATATCGCAGCAGGGGAAATGTACTAGTAATTGGCCCGTCAATATGACGACTTGAAAAAAAAAAAAAAAATTTTTTTTTGTAACTTTTATATGAAATCCATACTTATGTTGTTATGCATTTATGTTTGTATTCTTCCAGATGTGATGGTTGATTTCTGGGATGTGTCTCTTCATGCCTTCGTGATTGCCTTTTTCTTTCTTACTGAGATGTTCTTGTGTTAAACTTGCTCACGCTAAGTTTAATTTTAGGAGGGGGGAAATGTCGTGTCTCCTTTTGGACCCGACGATTTTAGTATCAAATATGTAGCTATATTCAGCATGGTCCTTTCATAGTATATGCGCCCGAGTTTTTGTAACATTTTAAATGTATTCATATAGCCCATTCTCCACCGTAATCCTTGATCTATCGGCAACATTCAGTAAACGAACCCGCTCCTCGAAAAGAAAGCCCCCGGTGTTATCATGTCCATTTGCCGGTCATTTTAATACGCGGTCCCTTTTGACGAATATGCATATTTCCCACTACTCCCGTGTGTAGTTGCTCCCGCCATAGACTTCGAGTCTATATTCATTGATTCTATAAAATCACTTTCTGCTCGGACACGATCGATAATAGCCGGGCGCTCTTAGCGTCCCGGCTATATTCTTTTTAAACTGTTATATTCGAATTTTATATCTAAAATCAATTAATTGAAATAATTAAAAGAACGGTGAAAGAACTAATTAGTGAACTGTGAAATGGTGTTTTAAAATTAAACAATCAATCTTTGTTCTCACTTTTGTGTGGTGGCGTGATAGCGTCAAAACTGTTATGACGCGCTGATTCCCGCTCTTTTCGAGCGACCGTTAAAATGCAAATTTAAACTTCAAGCTTTCAACGACTTAAGCCATTTTCTTCCGCGCTTGTGAAGTTCAGTAAACATTGTTCAGACGATTCTAAGGATAATATCTAGCAATATACTTAGACATTATAGTGTGCTAGTGACCAGTTCCATTTCGAATCCAGCTAAAAATCTTCAATAGTGATACAAGCAGCTTCGACGCCCGTTTACTTCCTTGGACAGCGAAGGGGTAGTTTTCCTATTCCACTGACCGTGATATCAAACCCTGTTAGAACCCGATGACCGTCTCATCTCCGTTCGTACCTGATGCCTATTGCACCTGAGTCCATCTGGCTCCACCTCATGATGACGTGTGTAAGGACCTTCATCTATCTAGAGGAACCCTTTTTCGTCCGGATCAAATCAGTGCGTACATGCGTATTATCATCCGTTAAGAAGGCTGACACATCTACCTGGAAATCTTCGCATCGCATCGATCCAAATTCATGTCATGTAAGCAATTATTTTCATATAAATTTTATTGACACTTTTCATTCTGTACAGTAATAATGTTCCATTTGAATGTAATGCCTGTCTCGTAAAATCCAGAATAAATTGATTGATTGTGTGTAAAATAACCTTAGCTTTTGATTTGATATCATCCATATTTTTCCATCCTACCACTAAGTACCTACATAATGCCCATATAAGTATAGATTGCATCATCTTAACCACTACACCCAACATCTATTTGATTACCCATTGAAGGGAGCGATTCGAACCATGTTTCGCAAATCTATATATATAAAACTTAGAAGAGTCCTGGTGACTGTACATACCTTACTATCTATTGCAATGTTTTATCTATTGGACATAAGGACATATCACGACAACCTGTCTCGGTTGTTTAGTACTTCTTCCTCCTTCCTGGACACCCTGAAGATCAAAAGAGAGATACTAATCTTTCCTTTATATGAGAAGTCTCAGCTCATAAGAACTCTATTCTTTCACAAGGATTTATGCTAGCCGGCAGTTGTAGAACCATCGACAGAGATAAGTATTTTTGTATAATTTTTCTTCCCAAGAACTATTTTGATTTTTCCACACTTTTCTTATTATCATATCCCCAAATGCTGTTGTCCCCAAAAAGGACACGGCACGCTATCTTTGAAAAAATCTAACAACAAAATTGTTATTGTCCTCTGCACCTGCACCCTCTCATTTCCGCATACTTAATTGCCACTCTTATACCTTTGAATACGACCTTTGAATACGAATGAAATATGGACGTTTTAGAATAAATATTTTAATGTTATTATTTAAATAGTTTATTTTTGTTTCTGGAGGCGCAGTGCACACTGCACATTATGCACATAATATGAACGGGCCGCCTCTGGTTAGGACCAAAGGGTCCACAGGACAACGTCTGTCGGGAAAGCTAGTTTATAATATTTAGTGATTGCTTGTTTGAAATAAATTCACATAAAATATACGAAATCAATTTAGGTATTGAACTTATGAATATTATGCTTAGTTGAAAAATACTACCCTTTCCTAAATAAAATAATGATTGATCGATTTTTCTGAAGTTTATCTTGCTAACGTCATTATCAAAATCTACTCGTAGTATTAGCATTTTATTGAATTAGGATTCTTCACCATACCTACCTACACCACAAATTCAATTTTGACCCCTGTCATTTTTTATTCCCATTATTTTTAGGCAAATTCCTTTTAAGTAGCTACTTTGGTGATCTTTATAAAATGACAAACTTTCTATTTTTGACATCAATCGAAATACTGCTAATAATAATATGACAAAAACATTAATCATTGTAACTAACACGATGCCCTGAGTGTATTCTGCAAGCTAGTTATTAAATTTTAAAGCAAAAAGTTGGCTAGATCGTTGATCAACAAATTGGTTCAAGCAGAATTGAAGTTCTAGAAAGGTCGTAGAAATCTACAAAACCTCTTGAATACCGTTTTTTGTCTAATGGTCTGATGGGGTGTTGTAAATTTAAAATTGGTATCGCTTACTAAGAATGTCGCAGATCGTAAACAGTAGACAGGGAAAAGTATGCTTCCATTAATGAATTGATAGCAAGATCAATGAATTGAACAATAAGGGCCTGTGCACATCTGAACACGGGCGATAACGTAACATGCAACGTATCAAATTTCCATTTGAACCACCGCGTACTGCATACCAATTTGTTTTTTTTTTTTTTTATTAAATGAATCTGTCCTCACTCATGCTACAATTACACGCTTGCCATGGCTTGGCAAGCCACCACAAGCTCCAAGCCTTCACAAACGCTTGGACGCAATTTACACGTTGGCAAACGCGTCGTTATTTTAATACGTTTGCCGCAAATTCCTTAGATCTGTGTCAAAAACCCGACACTTGTTGCAAGCGTAGGCAAGCTCACACAAGCCAAGGCAAACACCCGGTTACACGTTGGTGTTTGAAGTGAACACAAATACACTCTTTGACTCTTTCACGGTAAGCTACTTAAAGCTTGTGTCGTGAAAGGGGAAGATGATCGGCACCTGGGATCGAATACACGACCTCCAAAATAGTACGAAGCCCACCGTCCTAACCGCCAGACTACCAACCAATTCATATTATGTTGTATTGGATGCGTATATTCTTGTGTCAAATAATTGACAATCAAAAAGCTAGGACGAGAGGTTATTGAAACATTTTTCTCGAAAACTTGTTTCAAGTTTAAATAGAAAGTTCAGAAACATCTTAGTAAAAGGAGGGTAAAATGAGAAAGCATAAGGTAAAACTACAACTTTTTTATCAAATCTATTGAAACGAAAAGCAAAAAAGTACAGAAAAACATAAAAATAATAATAATATATAAAATGGTTTTGTCGATTCACGCAAACAACGCGTCACCAACAGGTTGTTTTGAGTGTTCACACCAGAAAACAAACAAAAAAGGCTTTATAAAAGAGAAGCTGGTATATTTTTATTGTTACCCAGTAAGTGAGTAAATAACATACTGAATGTTATGGATTTAGCTGGGGACATGACGCATGGAGGCACTAGAGGGCCCTCCACACCATGTGATACTAAATAAATTATGAGCGATTATCGCGAGCATACTGATGGGAGCAATGGAAAACAATGGAACAATACAAATGTGTATTGTAAAAATGATTTATCATTATATTTTGTGAAGCTTACCAGTACCTATACTTATAATATACGACGGGTGACGGAGTTGTGAATAATACAGATTGCATGGTGAAAAGCGTGAATTTACTCATAATATTTTTTATTTCAAAGACCTCTCATTTGAAAAATCTAATACTATAAAGTTTTATTGTAGATTATTTTATTTTTAAATGTAATAAGTATCTAATTTTTGCTGAGACCGTAAAATAAATTTGTGAACACGGTGAATCAACTTTATAAGAAAGAGTTTTCTTCTCTTTGTTGAAATTCAGGTACTATCAGGAAGAATAAAGGTTACCAAATGCTGAGTAGTTTCTGAAATCCTTAAAATAAAAGTTTTGTAGGTGATCTTGTTTTTTTTCAAATTAAGAATACTTTTTTTTTTGAATTTAGATTGTTTTGGTATATTCGAGTCCAACCGATTCAATCAATGACAGAGCCTAATTATTAGAGTCATTACAATATATCTCAAAAACCTTTACACTGTGAATAAGCACGTCAAATTATCGAAGATTAAGATGAGTCTTCAAGCAGAAAAATCTCTCCTATAAGTCTATAATACTTCAATGTTTCGAGAAAGACAGTAACACTTGAAGAGTAAGGTGAAATGCGTACACCTCAGAGCGCGATGGTTCTTATTAACCACCTGTTACTCCAATTATCAAGAACTTGCTTAAGTCGAATTTTATACACTCTAAAAGTTCAAATTTCTATTCCATTATTTAACTAGGTAATAGGTTTCTTTATGGGTATATTAAAACGAACAGAGTCACATGAAAATGCCAAAAAACGATGGTCGTGACAAGTGAATTCATAAAACAAGAAAACATACGGGAAGAAAAAGAAGAAGTCGATGGTTTATGTCTAGCAAAATGATTCTACTTGAAAGGACTTTGGGGCTACCATAGTTTTTCCCGATTTGTATACCGCGTTAATTTGATTTTATTTCTAGAGCACATCCTATATTTTAATTTACTTAGTTCGTACGTTTCTCGTTATTCATTATTGAAACGAAAGTTAAATGATAAAGGAAATCTGACTCCTAAAAAATCTGACATGAGGACATTTTTGATAGACGGATCTGATAATCTTGTTTAAAAAAAGTAATCAAGTTCAATAAAACGTAGGTATTTACTTTGTTGTTGATGATGAATTGTTTTGTTTTATAATTAAATTTAAAGGAAATTTTTTTTAGTAAATTTACAGCTTTCTAAATTCATTAATCTAAGAGATATTATGGTTGTTCAATAATAAGCGCCCCCCACCCCTTTCCCATTAATTAATATTATATTTTGAAAACGAAATAGTATAATTTGACTATTTCTGAAGAAATCATTTTTTGAAATTTCGATTAAACCAGTTTTAAACTTTTTAGGAACCACTTAAAAATCATCCCTTTTTATATGTGCCCTTTATCATCCCTTTTAGTAACATTTTGGAAAAATTGCCGAATATGCTAACACTCATTTCTATAGAAGATTTCATATGCCAAATTTCAAGTTCGTACCATGTCTAGTTTCCGAGATATTCGCATACTTTGAAAAATATTCAACCCTATTTTTCCCCCCCTCAGGGGTGGAATTTCCAAAAATCCTTTCTTAATGGAAGGTTTTGTATTAAAACCTACCTGCTTTCCAAATTTCACTTCTCTACGATTAGCCGTTTGGGCTGTGCGTTGATGAGTGAGTATGTCAGTCAGTCAGGCATTTTCCTTTATTATTATAGATATTTTTGTATCTTTTAAGTTATTGTCGTCCAAAAAGGTTTTCTGCTTTGTTAGAAATTACTGACGATAAGAAAGGATACCAGCTACGATTTGAATGAATATTAAGTCGACAAAGATTCGTTTAGAAAATCTAATATCTTCACTTGTTGTACTATAACACAAATATCCCCGTTATATAATATTGGAAAAACATATTTTACAAAAATTTCGTCGTATTAAAAAAATAACTTCACACAAAGGATTCGTATATTATATTTGGAAGCGGTTCAAATAAATTCTTGATAATTTCACAGCGATGATTCGCCATTTGCATTTTAGTCGAAAAACCGATACCACCATATAATAAATATTTGTGTCTTGTGATAATAAATTCGGAATAAGTCCTGATATAATTCACCGTTCAGACATTGAATTTTAATATTGTGGAATATTAAAATAAGCAGTTTATAAACAGAACTTTGGCTCATTGCCAGAGGTCGTGTACCATTGGTGGAGTTCAAGAATGATAAACAACCTTTATCCCTAGTTCCGTTGTGGCACCTTTAGAAAACACCAAAATATTACCATTTTTTTTTGCATGCTAAAAGAAACAAAAAGCCTCTAGGAAATGAATAATTTATAACTACGCCTTTTTGTATGAAAATAAGTATTTGCGTGATAGTAATAAAACTCAAATAAGAAACTCCTCGATCTTTGTTTTGCTAAAATTACAATATTAAAATCTGCAACCCAAATAAGTGTAAGTAGGTATAAGAAAAGTTAGTTGGCTTGAAGGTATTTTATTCAAACACCTTAAAAATATACGCTTTATTTAGTGCGCAAGCTTGGATTGTGGATTCTTTGTTTCGGACAGTGAAAATAAGACACTAAAGCTTAGTTTACACTAGGCTAAGTATCAAGTAATTTATCAACTAAATAACACGTGTGTCTGACCAGATATCTTTCACAGTATGAAATAATTCAGTTTTGGTGTAACGAAATGTTTTGTGTGTAAGTTGGTTAAAACACGCTTAACAAGTTAGCCAGCGGCCACTGACGCGTGATTGAGGGGGAGGGGTAGGGGGGGGGGTGCTTCTCATCCAAAATGTACAAAATAGATCCACACTCGATTTAACTGCAGACCAGTCTACTGATCAAAAATCTGTGTTCAGACACGTTTAGTAACTAACTGAACTTAAAACTTTGTTTCCACTACAATATTTTTTCCTTTTGTTTTTCCATCTCAATGTTATTTGATGCAACAGTATGTAGATAAGGTAGAGCAACAAGTATTATGCAATAACAGAATGTACTTAATACGCTTACGTGCTCTTCGAGAACATTGTTTTTACTGAATCCGGGTCCACCTAAAAAGGAAAACAAATACACTCTTGGAAACTTTAACAAAAGCAAAACTTTAATAATTGTAAAAGAGAAAGACAGCCGGCATCACCGAGGATCGACCCCAAAATGTTCAGAACGAAAGCCGAAAAACCGCTAGACTTTCAATCACTTACTATAAGTATAACACTGAAATCTTGATGATGTAGTTTACAGGAAGAGAGATACATACATACATACATACATTCTCCCTTTAAGACTCCCCGCACACCGCAAGCCAGCCCGGAGGAGACAAATCCGCAGCAAACCCAACCCGCACGAAACCAACCCTCTAGTTCGATCGAAGCAATCAAACCAAAAAGCCGATCCGAAAGAGAGATAACTGACAATATTATAATATGTACATGGAGGTCAAATCTCAATGTCCAGGTAAGAATTCTTGTTGTTTTTCCCATGAAATTTCTACCCGGGTTAGAAATGTTATGTTTGACTGGAAGAAAATGTCAAAAGACACTGGCTTAACTGACCTGTAATAAAAATTGTATATTTTAGGGAGACATTAAAACAAAACACAAACCATTTGTGATTGTCTTTAGTCCGTGAAACAAATTCAAAGAGGCTTAGATGTATTATTATTGGAACGACTGTTGGGCAAAGTGATTTCGTTTGTAAGAATAAACACGCTACACAAAGGTATTCGATGGCCGTAATATTCTTTGGCAATATTTTCCAATTCCGCACACGAATAAAATGTATTATTTTTTATTATTATTAGCTCATCCGTGTCCATTTCCTTCGTGGAATGTCCCGTATAATGACCCATAGAAAATATAATACGAACGTGTTCACATTTCCTTTCAGCTGATAACAGTTTTCTTTCGTTCGCAAATCGCTTCTACAACACTAGGGTTATGCATGAAGAGCAGCGACACCAGCCTTATTAAATTTACTAGGAAAACAGAACCCTGAAAATAATTGCTAATTAGTTAAAGCCAAGAGAAAAGGGGTGAAAATTATCGCTCTTATAAAGGTATTTTCCAATTCGCTATATTCTTTGCAATTTACGTTATAAGGTAGAATGGGTGTTTCCACACTTGTAAAATGTGTTCAATAGGCATAATTCTGACATAATGTCGTACCGATATACACACGAATCGGTTACGCAAAACAATCGGCTGGTTTTAGCGTCACGCCGACCGAAATGTATGAAGTTTACGCTGACACAACGTCCACGTTGATAGCTACGCGTTGTTTAAACACCATTTTTGTAAAGAAGGTCGAGGAACCATTATTATGCCCCTTGAGTCATCGGGACCAATTGATATCTATTATGAGATCATTCAGCTTCTTCAAAGAATGCTGCCTTTTATTTTCCCTCGACTACAGAGGTCTTGCAGAGTGACAACACCTCTTCAGGGCTCCAGCCTTCAGCAAGAAGTCTCTTTGATCGTCGAAACAAGGTAACTCTTAAAAAGGCTTGCCCAAAACGTCCTACATCAGGCACCTCAGTTTGCTTTTAACTATTGTAGAAATTATTATTGAGGCCAAAAATCACAGAGGCCGCCCCAGAAGTAACTTTAAAGACCAAGTGATCGTGAAATGCGCTTCTGTGGCTTTCAAGAACTGAAGAAACTGGTGAGTGGTAGCGACGAGTGGATGAATACAGTTAAGCCAATCTTAGGATTTTAGAAAGAAGAATTATTCATCTTCGTTTATTAAGAAAAAAAAAAGCAAATAATATCAGGTAAGTATCTTTATAAATGAAATTAAGATCCGGATACGGTAAGAGTAAAACTTGGCAATATCTCAATAATGTTTTAATCGTAAGTAGATACTTGGAGATTGTTTCAGTTTGAAACAGAAGCAGGCTTGATAATGGATCAACGAATAAAAATAAAGAATTCATTCTTCAGAATACAAAAGTTAAATAATCTTTCTTTCTATCTGAATTTCCTTCACTAAACGGACCAACTGAAACAAAGTTACGGGTACCTACACAGCGTCGGAGAATAATTTCAGTTGAGTGGATTCGAAATTCTCAACTATGTAGAAATTTTCAATAATGGTGAATCAGTTAACTCATGCAGATTGAGACACCATCTCAGTACAACACCATGTAGTATTTTCAGGTGTGGAAGATCTGATTCTAGAAATTGAACAGTCGTATTTCATTCGTGCGCACCGCTGGACGATATAATGAACCGCTTTGCAGAATTGAGGACTTTAGGGAATCGCAAAACCTTCCACAATTTTTTTACCGAAGAAAATAATAAAATAAAAAAACTTTATAAAATATATAATTGAAATAGGTATTTATAATAAAACTTTTATTATTTTAAATAAAACACTGTTTATTTCACATTTATTCTGTATTGGCAGAGGCCTTTCGAATATGGGATTTCACGAAGTTACTGCCGAAAACATCAATAATTTTTATATTATTGAAGACGGTCTAAGCCCGTAGTGGTTTGTTCAATTTAAAAATCGAACATTAGTAATGAATTGTTAGAGTCATTAGTTGTTATTTTTTCTTTAAGATCTAGTCCTGAAAAAAGGTCACAAGAATCTAGACATAATTAAATAGTACAAGTCCATCACCAAAACCAATGATTTAATATGAGTGTGATTCTTGGCATTTATCAAACATCTTAGCACTGAAAATAAAGTTTTAAAGGAATCCTTGGTATAAGGTGGTTCGACTTTCTGATAAATAAAACAGTCTTATCACGAACGATGCAACTTCCATTGACAACGGTAATTCTGAATCGTATAGGCGGAGCTGGCTTGTCCAATTTGTCATGTCCTACGAAAGTCCTTGAGTCCATAGCTTATGGACGATATTTTACGCACCGAGTGTTACAAAAAGAAGTGGTAGACCATGACTCACCATCAAGAGAGCGTACGATGAAGACTTTCGGGATACCAGCTTAGATTGGAATGACGTCCTGGATGTAGCCCAGAATAGAGATTCTTGGCAAGGCTGTGTAGCTACCACAAGCTCCACGTAGGCTGAATCAAACGTGGATTGAGTAGGTAAGTAAGTAAGTCTTTCCTTTCGAATAAAATATTACAAATTATTTTTATCCACATAGCGAAACTGTACGTCATTTACTGATGCCACACTGAGTTATTGAATGATATGCCAATACTTATCCGTTGAAAATGTGGCTCCGTTGAAGAATGCTTCATATTCTCTGTAAGAATAGGTTCGAAAATGAATAAAAAAGATCGGAAAAAGAACTTTTGTCAAACATAAAATATTGATACATTGGCACCTCTGTATCGCGTATTTTTGTAGCGAAAAGGGGCCTTACCTGCTGTAATAGTTATTAATAATTAGATGGGCAAAAAAGAGAGAAGTCAAGAGCCTGGCAGAAATCAGGCCTTGGTGGGTGTGGAAATTCTTGAATCTTAAGTGAACTGGGATAGGAGAAGTAAAAGAAGTGTTTTGAAGGCACAAGACCGCAAAACTGTCGATGGATTTATGGCCGGGTCGACTTGGCCTGACGGGGTTTACTTTTAAATTTCAAAGCAGCCAATTGATTACTTTCAATTTATTTTAACCAGACACTATCACAAAAAGCGTATTAAAGGAAAAAGGTAAATAGTTTTTTGAAATATTCTGATTTCTCAAAAATTCTTTCTATATTAGGCGCATACTCTCAAAAGTTATTCGATGAGTCTTCGAAGAAAGTGAAGATAATAACAATACATATCAATGATCGTTGAAGACATTTCGTGTAAAGATCCTTACACGGGCATTTTAGAGAAGTTTATTTTATCTCCATCTTGAGTTTATTTTAAAGTTCACATCAAGGATGAAATTAAAAAGCAGATTTTATGCGTTGGTAATTATGTACATAGGTAAGAAGCAGCTTCTTTATTTTATAAAACCGTTGGCAGAACAAAAAATAAATAATGATAGACTAATAATAGGGCTCGAGTAGGTACCTACTTACATTATGATACTATTAAGACATATTAATATGAACCTACATACTTGGATTTTGCTAAAAAGTGTTTCTGAGATTTTAGGTACGTATAATTATTATACTTTACATACAAAAATATTTTAGCATCAGAAACCTTAATAGTTAGACATAGATTATTTAAAATTGTGTGCTTTTTGTTGTTGTTATTGTTGTAGGTATAACATATTCATTCTATCCTGCTTTGATATCATTACTCAGATTGGATTAGAAAGGTGTTTTTTGAGATTTTAATTCTAATGAGTATACAAGAATATGTGACCTCAGAAACCTTTTAAGTCAGGATATCAAACCAGGGTAGAACGAAGAGGTTTTTTTTATTTAGATTATGAAGTTACAAAAATTACATATTTTATAACTTAAAAATAACAATATTATTCTACTTATATTATACAGATTTAGACGTCACATTTCTACAACATTCACATTACTAATCTATGCTTATCACTACTCTTTAGATATTCACGACATTTCACACGAAAGATCGCAAGCGTAGCTGCGCTCTTGAGTTCCGCCGGCAGGTCGTTGAACAGCCTAAACCCCTTGTAGAAGAGACTGTTCTCAGTACCTGCGAGCCTAGCACCCCGAAGCCTAAACGCATCGCGACCCCTCGTGGGATAGTCGTGTATCTCATAATTATATCTAACATTATTCGATAAATAGCATGGCATCATTCCATTCTTAATTTTATACACAAAAACGAAAACATTTAAGTATATCTGCTGCTTTACATCCAAAAAATCTAACCTGTCCAACATTTTCCTAATCCGAGCGTACCTACCCCATCCCAAGACAGCCCTCATGGCCCTATTCTGAATAATTTGGAGACTTTTTAATTCTCCCTCTGTTGCCAAAAACAACAGTTTAACAACCTAATACAAAAAATAACGCACTTAAATGTTAACTAATCATTATCATTAATTTATTTAGAGTCACGTTAATAAAAATAAAATCACTAGGTTTTAAGAAAACCTAGCATCGATATTTAACATTGAAATATTTAAAATAAAGTGTTTCACTTTCGATGGTTTACTTCGTAAATGTCACGGGGCACTTTTTTCAGAATCAGTCTTATGGTATAAAAAAAAATACGAAAATCGATAGGGAAGTAATTTTTATAGTTTTATCCAGATGATAATATATAACTGTTATATTATAACTGTTCATTTATTTATTCCTTCATTATGCACAAACAGGAAACATTAAGGACTACAGGACAACGTCTATCGGGAAAACTAGTTAAAAATTCATTAATTCCTGATACCATTCAATAGAGTCAAAAGGACGGAATAATTCCGCAGGATCTGTTCCAACAAACCCAAATTCTGTTCCAGCTGGAAAAAGAGAAAGCCGCAAGTCTTCCAAATATTATAGATAAAATGTCAATGGAATACAAAAGGATGTAGGCAGGATAATATCCTATATAATATTATATTATAATAAACATATTAAACACAATATGTGAGTATATTATTTAGACGTTTTGAGTTGGGTTCTGAGAGGCTCTTTGAGGCACAGGATCATCATTAAAAATAAAAGGAACTTTCTTTAATGTTTTCTTTTTATAATGAGTGACTCGGGACACGAAGGAAGAATACAATATTATTCTTCCACTCTACAACTGTTCGAAGAATATTCTTCCCCACTTATAAAGACGAGAATGTACATGACAATGTGGGCTTAACATAATATCGTCATTATATCTTTACATGGATCTTACATATAAGGAACCATAGATGCATTCTGGCCTGGTAAAGGTGGCATCATCGGCATTCCCATTTTGGGAGGTTGTCCAGGGAGGCCAGGCTGCTGTGCAGATGGAAAACCATTTGATGCTTGAAGAGGTTGACTCGTTGGTGCTTATGTCTTTATCCTACAACGCTTTGAAAACGTGAAGCATCTGGATTGAGATAATTGTTTCAACATGTAGTTGTATTCGGATTATTTCTTTGTATTTGCTTGGTAGTCTATTAGTGGTTTGTGGTTAATTTTTGTGTTCAGTTTCTGGTTGTTTGGAATAGTTCAAGCGAACGGTTCAACAAGCAAATGTTCATATAATATTATGAAGTAAGAACGAAACAACTAGAAAAAGTGAAACACTCCAATTCTTTCGTTATGTCAATTTTGAGATAAAATCAATGTAATGAGTAACAAGACAAGTAAAAACAACAAGTTACGTCTAGTTTTTTTTTTTATAAAAAGTGATAGGTTACTTAAAAACCTACCTAAAACCTACTTAAAAAAAATATTTTTAAATTTAAACTATTAAGTGTCAAAACATTACTTGTTTTATTTAAAAACTCTTCTTAGTGGAAAAAAAGATTTCAGTGGTAGAAAATTTGCGATCAAGCCGTCGGCGTCGTCGAGGTAGTTTAACCCATATCCATTGATTGCGAGCTGATCTCTGTAGATTTTAGCCCGCCATGTTGGATTTTATGTCAACTGTCAATGTTTCGAGACAACAACGCTTTCTGTAATTAATATACTGTTTTTAAGTTTTATTCCCGTCCAATTAGGTGCTCCCTTCATATTTTGGTTCATTTTGTTTTGGTTTTTCAATTTTTTTAATAGAATTTCTAAAAAAATAAAGCAAATATTGCACTCCCGTAATCATCGACGTCTTACAACCATGATGCGCCAACTAATTTTATGATAAATATAATGACGTTTTGAAGAAAATATTCAAAGAGTACCTACTTTTAAAGTAGGTACAAAAATTAATATCAACATAAATTAGTTCATTTTGGCCAAAACATAAAGGTTTCGTGTGATTTAACAATATTTTGATAAAAGGTATAAAATTAAAAATTATAAAATAAGATCTGGCACCTATTCTGCACCTACTCGAAATTATATAAATCTGACACAGCGCATCTCGGCTGTAAGCACTCGCGTTGCCGGGCTAATATTTTGTTCGTTTACAAAATTGCGGATCAAACATTTTTTTACAATAAAGTAAAAACTGATCAGTGAATTATAATATGTAATCTAACGATTAACGATTTTTTTTATAAACCAGACGGTAAATGTTTTGCCAAAAAATCATGTCATGTCATGGGATCAATTTTTTACGGGCAAATACTCATAGGCAGCTTTGTATACGAGTTATGGTTTTAAGATCAAATTCGAAGATAACGAAGGTCAAAGTCACTTAATAATAATAGTTATAATAAAAATATTTATTTCACAGAAGAATCAAGTTTACAAATTAAGGCAATTTACAATTTTCAGAAAATAAGGCAATACAAATATCATTGAATGATTGCTCTCCAACGTGATTAAGAACCCGTGTTTTGGAGAGGTAACTTAAGTATGATAGAATATCAATATGTCATTGTGTCCCATATCCCATACCAGAGTCAAATCCTTTCCTCTTTTTTTATTTTTTTTTGTTTTATTTTATTTTTTTATTATTTTTTATTTTTTTTTTATTAAATTAAATAAAAATGAATACACACAGACGCCTGGACATATACATTACAAAAGCTACTCCAATCCAACACCGACAACAACAAATACACCATTCACTCCAGGGCTCTCACCGAGGCCCTCTAGGAGTCGCGAATTTT
The DNA here is from genome assembly GCA_963576905.1 of Mystacides longicornis. NCBI lineage: Eukaryota > Metazoa > Arthropoda > Insecta > Trichoptera > Leptoceridae > Mystacides > Mystacides longicornis. The sequence goes on from OY756426.1 coordinate 8,552,378, forward strand.
CCATTTAAAATTTTTTTAAATCATGTCATGTGTGGTGCCTCTTAATTCTGCACTGAGGCCGTTGAAGAATGCGACCCCCCGAAAACCATAGTGGTGTTGGCCCGCAGAGGTTCGTCTTCGAGGTACCCTTATCTCCATTCCCCTCCTCGGATTTCTCTCCACATCGTGTTCATCATGTAGGAAAGTAATAAAATATTCCTTAAATATCTGTGATACTGAAACTTTTTTGTACAGGAGATCCAGAGGGAGGACATCAAACTCCTTGTAGAGGACATTCGTGGGAAAATCTCTGGGCTTTCTTAGTATTATTTTGATGATGGACCTCTGCAGAACCTCGAGGGGGTGCAGTGATGTTTTATATGCCCCTCCCCATGCAATGATACCATATTGGATCACCGACTGTGTCAATGCATGGTAGACTGACCTCAATATTTCTATACTAAGAATATCTCTTAAATTATAAAATACATAAAACATTTTTCGTAGTTTTTCGCACGTTAAACTAATCTGGCATTTCCACTTTATGTTTTTATCTACTGTGACACCTATATATCGGATGCTCTCGCGCTCAGAAATCAGACAACAGCCCGTCGCACCACAGGTCCCCAAATGACAGTCCCTGTTATGGACATATATAGTCCTGGCATCAGAGGCCGCACGGTATTATTTGATAAGATTCATTAAGTCATAAATCTGTATGTTTACAATTTTGTGTCAATGGTGAGAACCAGCATAACTTTTCATATATTATTATATCGAAGATGTCGACAGTTTCAAATATCTGGGAGTCCATTTGACACCAAACGGTGGAATAGATACCTAAGGAGCTTTACATAAGAATTGCAATGGCGAGTTCATCCTTCAACAACATGAGAAAACCTTGGAAAGCTAAGTGTCGCCTCTTCAATGCGTGCATTATGCCAGTGTTGGTATATAGTTGTGATTCCTGGCATCTGACAACAGAAGAAGATCCTTAGTGTTCAAAATAGATTACTGCGACAGATTTTGGGGATAAGGTGGTATCACTATGTCTCAAATGAGACCTTACGCGCCTGAACAGCACAACAGCCATTCACCTCAGTAATCCAGAATCGCTAATTAAGCTGGCTTGGCCATGTTCTCGGCATGTTCCCTGAGAGTCTTGAATAAGCAAGTCTTTTCTACAATCCGGATGGGACAAGAAGGCGAGACAGGCCAAAATTAACAATCAAGTGGGCATTCACTGCGGTTCTACAAGATGCTAAGCAAGGACTAAGTTGGGATGAAACTGTGCAACTGGCGCAAGATAGAGAGGCTTGGAGAAACTTCGTGGCGTCCACATGCTCCACACTGGGAGCGAACGGAATTAAGTTAGAAAGTAAACATGTTTAATCAATGTTTTTCGACAGAATAAACTTATTTCTGTCAATCGCACCAACTATCAAACAAACGACAGTTTCTGTCCAACGCCAATTTAATTTCAATATAATACCTAATTATTGTAAAAATTACAAAGAAGTTTACCTACTAAGTTTCATTGAATTTCTAATGTTTCGTGCAATTATAGTATATTTTTCTCTCATAAGAATGTCCTCCTGATAATAGCAAACACAACAAAAAAAAATTGGCTAACATGGTCCAGTCGTTCACGCGTGATGCGATGACCACTCAAAATAGGGCTCCATTTTTGTATAATATAAAATATTTTTTTAATCCTTTGTTCATCTTTGAATACATCTGCAACAGTGGACAATAAACAGGACAATAACTCGCGCATCATTTGTTTATTAACATGAAAAAAAAACATATTTATTTACATGTGCCCTGCACTGATGAATGATTTCAAAACAAAAGATGTCGAAACTGATAAAACAACGTGCAATGATAGTTCCCATTTTTTTTTATTTCACTCTAGCAAATAATCGTATTTCGAAAATTCAAAAAAAATACCACTGTTAATAAACATGACGCATGTTCAGTTTGGTACGCCGCGAGTGACGTATATTTGACGTGCATCTTCCTGACAGGAGCTGAATGCATATCCGATTTACGTCCATTCTATTTTAGTTTAGTTTTCCAACATACTTTGAGCTTACCTACCAAGTTCGTTCATGTAGTTCTCGCTCAAAAGTGTAGTAAGCAAAGTAGGAACCTTTCGATAGAAATGTTTGAACTTTGAAAAGATTATTACACAACACGGGATATTTTCAATTAAAAAAGTCTCTGTTGATGACATGTTTATTAATAAACTTCGTAATTATAAAAGTTGTAATTACAGTGTTAATCAAGTAGATTCTGTGAAGTAGGTACCTATCACACTAAACTAGAAAAGGTTGCTCAGAGCTTCTGTAGCTTAGCTGATGCACGAGGTGGATAAAACTATTATTATTATGTTGTGTCAATAATACTACTGTATAGTGTGGAGGATTGAACCATCAAAGTCTCAACCATGAATAGGATTGAGGCATTTGAATTCTGGCTCTACCGAAGAATGTTCCGCAGTTCGTGGAGGGATCGTTATGCCAACGAGGATGTCCGAAAGTGATGAACACCTGCTGACCATTGTCAAAAAGCAAAAAAAAACGCAAATTTTGGTCATGTATATTGTATTTAATGAATCTGGGCTCACTCAAAATACACATTCGATATATTATTATTTCACATAATGCATAGCTTGTGTTGTGAAACTGGAAAAGGTCGGCACCGGGACTCGAACCCACGACCTCCAATACGCTATACGTACGAAAGCCGCCGACTGATAACACTGCATGGTCGACCAACCACATCTTCCGCAATGATAAATAATATGCTCTCCTACAATAGTTGATTGTAGAAGTAAAGATAGAGGGCAGGCGAGGTATGGGCTGTAAAGGAGCTTCATGTCTAAAATTTGAGACAGTGGTTCGGTATGCCAGAGGCAGCAGATTTGATAAGACCTTTCCAGAACAGCGAGACTTATTCACTGATGGTCGTCAACATCCGATAGGATTGGCTCTTAAAGAAGATAATCTGTATTCATGTTACAACTTTTCAAGAATTTTCTCCGCTGGTCATAATTTCATAACATGTTTTTTACTATGTTGTTTTTGCATTTTTTAATCATTACTATTTTTGTGATTTTGATGGAATCTTAATATTTATGTTAATGTTTGAGTTTATGCTTATAATTTGATTGAATTGAATGAAAAATTAATTGTTAATTTGACAACTTGAAAATAAACTTAACATCCGTTGCCATAACAATTAGATAAAAGTACATGTCATGAAAGGAAAGTAGAATCATTTGAAAACCCAGGTTAGGATGGCTGGACGGAGCGGAGAGAGACCTCAGACTGCTGGGGGTCAACGATTGACAGAGCATGGCGGAAGACAGGGTGATATTAAGAAATCTTCTGGAGGAGGCCAAGACCCAAACAGGGTTGTAGCGCCACGGATGGATGTAAGTATCTATGAATATGATTAAAATGAAAACACAGTTGCACTTTCACAATTTTTTAATGAATCTCGAGCGCGAATTGTGAAAGTGCAACTGTGTTTTCATTTTAATCATCAAAATGAACTTTCACTATGTGAATACACAAACCTTACAAAAAGTATCTATGAATATTTTTCAATGGTATAAATTATTTGAAATTCCTCTCATCGATTGTAAGTAGATAATAATTCACATTTTTCAAAACTTGGGTATGTAAGTAGAGTCTCGCAAAAACTTTCAACGTGACAAAAATTTATCAATTAATGATAAAATTTTAACGGATTAAGGAATTTTAATCCGGATAAGTTATCAATGCGGTTGAACATACCTATATAAAAAGGTTTAATGCCTATGAGCTGAGTGAAAATTAAATAGGAGCATAATCTTCTTACATATAAGCTATCGGTGTTGAATCCACGTTTTGTCAGCAGTTCGTTGGTACCTGCCTAATATCGTAGGTGTGTGGTAAATCTGACGGCAATTCAATTATCGGATAATTATTATTTTCCGAACCGGCTATCAGATACCGCGTTAAATTACTACACCCCTAACCGAGTCGATACTTTAATAAAAATAATGCTCTCACATTGCTGAGCTCCTGATAAACCTTCGGTTTTACATCCGGTTATATTCTCAAACGTCACATTTTTAAAACGTATCAAACAACGTGCAGAGAAATCTGGATTATTGAAATTCAGCAACTGAAGCTTTTTTGGGATGAAACTAATTATTTTTGTCACAAATCCTTTGAGCATTAACAAAAATAATGATAGATAAACTACCGACTTTTTTATGCTACTCTTACAAATAAGTGTGTGTCTAAGTCCTGAATTATTGTTTCTTTTTTATTATCATTTTTATTTTGTTTGTTTGAACATTGTATTGAAAATGTGAGAAATATATATATTTTCTATTCTATTCTATTCTAAGTATCGTCTTTGAATTTTTAATAACAAATAATTTAGACAACTACAGAGGCTAACAACGGCCATCTTCTACTGTTGTTTCGAAGGAAGGTATAGTGTGATCACTTGAAAACGTTCGCAACTGGTTGAACAAAATTAATCAAACCAAACAAGAGCGCTAGCATCATGTTGAAAATTTCCATATTAATGGATTTTTGTAAGGACTTCTATATAGTGAATTCTAATTTCATTGATTTTTTGGACAAAATATTATCGAATGAATTTCGCTACGAAACATTTTTAGGCAAGCTTTGGAAAAATCACATTCAATAAAGAATGCTCAGCTAAAATAAATCAGATTGGTCTGTTCCAAGAATTCTACGTCCCCACGCCTCCCTGTCGCAAGCCAGCCTCATCATATCTGCATACAAGCTACATCGCAATTCTCCGATTCCATGTTTTTTGTATCTCTTTCTGGGGTGACTTTTGAAATTGCAGCTCTAATATATTATGTTGTTACCCATCCAAGTTGTCTACTTGACTGTTGTGCAATTATTTTGGTCTTGAAACCTGTCTTCACCATCGCTGGTGATGTGGTCTTTCCTATGAATTCGAAGTGATTCACATGAAATGCCTACTAAAAAACAAAAAACCTTACAAGTTCAGATAAAAAATTGTGTTATACTGAGGAATCTTCTTTTAGCTTACCAATCTTACAAAAAAGAAGAAACTATAAAAATAAATACTTATACGATGAAAAAAAAATAGCTTCTCTGTTATTTACAATGCCAACATAAGCGGTCAGTCATGCTAGTGATCGTTAAGAATATCTGTGCTTGACACCTAAAACAACAATGACATTCGTCACCTATTTAGAAGTATGAATATCTAGAGTAATCTTTTTGATTACCTACGTTTTATACTTTTGGAGTTGTTACGTATGTAGAAATATGTGGATTTTAGAGAAGAATCCTCTCTCGAGAGTGAATTTTGACATTAAAAAAATCTTAGGCCCTGTCCTAGCTGGTCGCATGAACGCGGATGCCCTATTCAAACATATAACATTGTGTGAACGTGTCCTAACTGGACAACGGACATACATATTATGTAAATTCGATCGTCCGATCGGTGCCTTGTTTGAAATGATCGCGCGTCGCTTGTATTGCTCCGTTGTATCGATAATTATTAATACGATACCTATTTTCCAAAAGTTCTTACGTACTAACATGCATATTTATTTGTTTGCGTTGTAAAGGAAAGTGTACGCGCGTTCATAATATAGCAGTTAGGACATACAATTTTTCATCGTGCGATCACAAATTTGTTTATGCCTTCGTGCGATCATCGCAATCACTCGATCGTGCGATCATGCGACCAGCTAGGACAGGGCCTTATTTCCGAATGCGTGTTTTGATGAATAATGACCTTTTTGGAACATTGTTGGTACGTAATGCGTGTTTTCTTTGTTTTGTTATAAACAAAATGAATGATTTTTTTACATAAAGTTTCACAAAAGAGCAATAAATACATTCCACACGGTTGAATATACATCGTGATTCATTAAGAGGAAAATTATATAAAAATAAAGAATTCTCGCCTACACTTAGTGTGGAATTAAAATATGTATAATTGCATAGAAATACCAGGCATTAGCTTCGGGCCAAAGAGAATACGTTTTGTGTTTACAGTGTTTTACTGTGGAACGTAGCCGACGCTTATAATATGATTATTTGCAAGGATGTTGGTAGGCAACTAATGTTTTAATATTATAACGGTTCATATTAGAAGACCCGAAATTTCGAGAGGGGATTTAATGGAAATTTAGTCCGGTACCTTTATTCTGTAGTAACCTTTATCAAATTTCACTACATGCTACACCTAGTTGGTTTGTATAGGTGTTTTACGTCACATTAGGTGTACCACGCTTGATGTGTCATTTAGATAAAATATTATACTGTTGGTTCATTCATTTTTATTTATCAAATTATCCTTTCGACAAAATTCTACAGTAGAGTTTTAGCAGTAGGAAATGTTACTATTCTTCTCTCTATAACAGACCCGGGGGCTAATTACGATCTAGTTCAAATACTAAAGCCTTTTCAGACACCATGTTACTTATTAATATATTTTGAGAATCACTTCAACTAAATCTATATTGGTTGCAAATATTTGGACGGTTTTACACATACATAACTACAGTAATAATATAATATCCAACATGTTTAAAAAAAAAAAACATTTCATTCTATGTTATTTCATCTTAATTTTTTGTCAGGCTTCTAAAAAATACCTATAATTAAAAAAGAAGCAACACTCTTCATCATAATAAAAACAGAATATCTATAGGTATATTTATCTAAAAAATTCTTGTGTCCAGATTAATTATTGTCATCGAACTCGTCCTTCAAAACTGCACGATTCTAAAAGAAAAAAAAAATCTCTCAATGGTTATCCTAGGATGGGTTTGAAAAAAACATGGAGGCGATTACCCATGAAAAGGTCCGATTTATCAAGCGGGCAACGGGGTCCACACAGGGGTTCATGATACTGATTGAAGACCGGAAGTTATGGAGGGAGTTGGTGGTAATGCATGGCGGTCGCGATCTTGCGCGGCATCGAGGGAAATACTGAATATAAAGGAAAAAAACATAGTCACTAAAAATTATACCCTTCAACGAGACGTCTGTCGGGAAAGCTAGTAACCTTATATTTTCTATACCAATGAAAGTTTTAGGTACCTATACACCTACCTAATTTATTTTTCAAATCAAATATTCCTCTAAGCCATAATGGTTTAGTAACCATAACCCATAAATACTCCATAGTATCAATGGAGAAGGTATTATTTCCTACATTGTATACCTTGATAAAAACGTGACGCGGCTAGCACGCGCGCCTCTAATGCACGTGAACAAAATAACATTGTGTCAGAAATGCTGACAGAGTGAGTCTTCCAGTGCTTGCTCGTATGGCACAGACATGTCATATTATTAACATGTAGCTTGTTTTTTTTTCAATTCTAATAAACATGTCCACAGTGTGCATGAAAGGTTTGAAAAAGACTTACTGCTTTATAAAAAAACTGTGATCAGTGGAAAATAAGAGTTCAGCGGTAGAAAATTTGCGATCAAGCCGTCGTCGAGGTAGTTTAACCCATATCGATTGATTGCAAGCTGATCTCTGTAGATTTTAGCCCGCCATGTTGGATTTTACGTCAACTGACAGCTGTTTACAGAATACAAAAACGCTTTCTGTAATAAATATACTGTTTTTAAGTTTTTCTCCCGTCCAATTAGGTGCTCCTTTTATACTTTGGTTCATTGTATTTTGGTTTATCATATCAATCATAGAAATTTTAAACAAATAAAGCAAATATTGCATTTCCGTCATCATAGAGGTCTTACAACCATGATGCACCAACTAAATTTATATGAAATATAATGACGTTTTGAAGAAAATACTCAAAGAATACTTTTTAGGTAGGTACAAAATATTAAAATTGAAGTGATCAAACATGAATTGGTTTATTTTGGCTGAAACATAAAGGTTTCGTATGATTTAATAAGGACTTTAACTATATTTTGATATAAAATAAATAATTAAAAAAATAAGGTAGGTATCTATTCTGCATCAATAATTCGTTCAAATCTGACATAACGAATATTGGTAGTTACCACTCGCGTTGCCCAGGTACTATTTGTTTGTTTACAAAACTTTGTATGAAATGTCATCTTCATACATAACAAACGCGGATTCAATATTTTTTTTATAATTTACTTAACTAAAAACTATGAGGCACTAATAAAGATATTAAAAATAAAATACTCCAACGTATGTCAAAATCGCCGCCATCTTTAATTTATAGGAGTGACCAAACTGAAGCTTTACCTTATTATTAGGTCATAAACAATTTCTCTAAAATATCTTCATAATAATGGTTTTCGATGAATTGATCATTCGATGAATTGATCATTCGATGAATTGATCATTCGATGAATTGATTTTCGATGAACTCGTTTTCGATGAATTGATTTTCGATCAATTGATTTTCGATGAATTGATCATTCGATGAATTGATTTTCGATGAACTCGTCGTGAATCCAGTGATTTATATGTAATCTTACGATTAACGAATTTTTTTATAAGTTAGACGGTAAGATATTTAGGTTAGACGAGGTTCGGATTATAAATTGAAAATTACAGCCACTAAGTATCTTTTTCTTTCTCATTTACAAAACGCGTTGGCCCGTTGTGTTTCTACACTGTGTTAGACCCATGTGACCTAGATTTCCAACTGCATACCCTCACATCTTCCCTCCACTTTAATAGGTTTATAAAAGGACCCTAGTTAACATTTATGGATTTATGTATGGTGGATGTTCTGCTGTGGGGTTCTGCTTTTTTTATGATTTTTCGAGAACCCTGTAAGAGGCGGGATATCTAAAAATCTGTTCGAGACCATGAACTTGACCATCTTACAACCTTAAAACCCAAAAGGTGCAAGAAAAAAGCCTCGGAAGCTTGGACTCCATTGGGGGTGGGTTCAGGCAGCTGGGGTCCCCCCTGTGATAGTGCAAAAAGAGCGCAACGAAGAACTCTTGTTGCCTCCCGATGATCCTAAGTGGGAGAATGAATGAATGTTGTTATTTTAAAGTGTAATATTAGTACAGTTTTAGAAGTTTTCAAACGTGTGAATGTATAGTAACCCGGATATAGATTCAAATCGATATATAAATTAAAAAGAGAAAACTAAGATATCTCTTAGAAACGCACTCCTCTGTTAGCGGAATTAATATTTTATGAGTAAACAGTAGGTATGAAGCAGTAGTCGACCGATAATTTTTATCATTATCAGTAATCTACCATTATTTTTTTTGTAGGTACAAATATATCAAATACTTATTTAAATTCTATCCAATTCGAGCCGAAATATCTACCTACTTAGGTAGGTTTACATTGTTTGTGTGGGTGGTATTCAGTGAAGTACAAAAATATTTGTAGGAGCTATGTATACGAATCAGAATAAATCAAGATATTGTCTTACAGTCAAATCAATATCAGAAGTTTGAGTAAAAGAACACGACGTGTATGTAAATGTATGGAAAATTCAATATAGAAAACGAGGCCAAAAACCTTGAAATTTAACAGGAAATAGGCATTTTATATCATTAATTGAAACGGATAGAGTACCGTATTTCTGATCAGGAAATGTTTAGGAGGGGAAACTACACAATATAATATACAGACGTTTTATTTGAAGCTTGAGAAAGACACGATAAAAAAGTAAGGGATATTAATTCCTATGTCATTCAAAAGTCAACAGTATAGTCTTTATTAAAAAAGGGTTTATATTCCCTCTCTCTAAAACTTTCAAATATCATTTGATAATTTACAATTGATTTTAAATTATGTAAAACACACAAATGTAGTCATTTCTCAGCAACAAACATTTTTTACAGACAAAATTATTAGGCAATAGGCAAAGAAAAAAATATTGACAAAATATTCTACCTTTGAGAGGCCTAGTTTATTTATCTACACAATATACGGCGTTAACGCCTTTTACATGTAAGGTATAAATAAAAAAGTTAAGATAATAATTGCAATGGTCATCAATAAAAAATATAAAATTAAAAAAAAAAATACATCGAGAAAATCACCACAAAAAATACAAGAATGTAAAAATCATGAAGAAAAATGCACCAAACATCTGACTTTTACAGAAGCAAAATAGTGAGAGACAAAGGAAGAAACGGAAAAACAGTATTACAACAATTATTGCAAAATGAATTCTGAATTCTAGAAATTAGAGTGAATTACGTCAATTCATTATTCGAAAAATGAATTGAAAAATATGATCGCGAACAAATAAACGAACATAACAAGAAAAACAAGAGAAAACATCAACAGTATCCAACATACCCAAATAGTAAATTATGCATAAGTCAAGAGAGGGATTGCATATAGGCTAATAAAGTGATTCAACAGTTGTATTAATAATTGCTTCTGCACCTCATTATTATCGACGGTAAAATCGAGGGAAGACGTGGTGTGAGAAGAAGACCGGAGTAATGAATCAGCAACAAAAGGGCATAAACTTGAATCCATCCAATTAACAACCACAGTAACTTCTATCTACTTAAGTATACTTACAAGTTTTTAAAAATGTATAACCTACTAAGAATTTTCAGCCGAAACATAAAGCTTTCAAATTATTAGTGAATCTCAAGAGAATTTTGTGATAAGCTTAAATTGCCTAATACTAACGGTGTTCTAAAAATAGAGAGAAATGTTTTGAAGATGGCTGGAATTTTTTATATGAATCCTTAAGAATGTTTGATAACGAGATACTTGCTCTTCTCCTTGATAAAGTGTTAAAAGAAGAAGATTTGGATTATTTTAGGGTAGGCACTTTTATTTATTGGTAAGCACTAGAGAATATTACTTTTTTTTTTATTTAAAAAATAAGTCAACATTTCGATTCAGTTTTAGGTTTCTGTTTGGAAGTACTCTTAGGGAGCGTTTTCTCCAAACGAACAAAATATTATGTAGAGCCAGAGCCGAGGAAATATAGTGTTTTCTCGACTGTTGATATGACCTCGGGGTTGAGCTCCCAATACGTATCGGTATGGCAAGTGGCGCCTTTAACAACATGATCAAGATTTGGAAAACGTCGGCGTTTAGTGTCGAGTCGAAATGTAAACTGTTTGATGCGTGTGTGTTGCCCATTCTCCTATATGGGAGTCCTAAAAGTCTCAGCTTTTGAAATGAAGTGCCTCAGGAGAATTCTGGGCGTAAGATGGTACCACCGCATCACGAACGACGCTGTACGACGCCTCGCTCTTTCGAAGCAGAGCTGAGGGATTTGGACATAGTGTGGGAGGAGGTCATCAACATTGGGCAAGATCGAGCGCAATGGAGAGCTCTTGTTGCCTCCCAATGCCCCTGAGTGGGGTGTAAAAGGGAGTATTGTATTGTTGATAAATTCACTAAGGGTGGGTTGTTCGATCGTTAGTAATAGCAAAGCGTTAGCAATAGCAAAGTAATAGCAACTTTTTAACCATTAAAAAAAGTCATTTTACCATAATTTTGCATGATGAAAATATATTTTTAGCATTGTGATGTTGTGATGCATGTTACTAATCGGTTACCATTTAATTTGACATTCCTTACGATCGAGGAACACCTGATCTGTCACCGCCCAATAATAATTAGCTCTTGCTCGTTGTTGTTTCCATGGTGCCAACTATAAAATAAAGAACCAATACAGTACTTCTGTCTCAGGCTCTACGTTCGTTTGATGTAAATACTCATAGAGAGACATTCTAAGGAATCTTCAACATGATTCGTTGCTTGGTATGTTTCAGCGTAGACGCAAACAATAACTAACAATGTGAGATTTAGTTTGCTTTTTTACTCTTACATAACTTCAAAGTAAGTACCTAGTTATCATGAATTATGTGAAGTGAAAAAATGCAATTTGTTTGGGGCAGTTAGGTAGTATTGGCTTCAAACATTTCACAACGTTTGCACACGCTTCTCTATTCCCTTTTTTCTGTAAAAATGTGTCATTATTATAATAACCGGCACAACTTATTGTAGATGTTTCAAGTATCAAATACGTATAATAGTTTTGACAATATTTTTGAACTCTACCACTTTTGACTATGGTTTACATTAGTTCTGCTACAGAATGATTGAACAAAAATTGCCGGGTTTTGCTCATAAGAGAAAAAGTTCATAAAAATAAATCATATTCTAACAAAGTCTTTATATCTTAAAAAAAAAACGGCGCAAAAATCAAATTTAAAGAAATTAATGTAAAAATAATATCCCGTTTGGTGTTTCACGCAATTCTGTAATAATCAACATTTATTAAGCGGAGAAGCCTTCCAATGTCTAAATATAGAGGGGAAATGATCGATTTGTTTATTAGGTATAATATGTAGTTATACTAGGAGTTACCCGTCAACATGTGATGCGCATGGTTGCACAATGATAGTTAAAAATATTTAAATTTGGATAATAAAATACATACTGTGCATCTTTTGATTTTCTATTCCATTAAAATCAATCAGGATTAAGGCAATCAAGGTTATAAAAATAAGACAATAATGGATATACCTAGTCATATCCTGGCGCCAACTACAGGACAGCAGTAGTAATCTATAATAAGTTGTTTGCTCTACTTGTTTACAAAATTTTCCAACAGATGGTTCTATATCTCATTGAAATTAGCTACTTGTTATAGGTAGGTATACACGTATTATGAAAGAATAAGCGTTGGGGCAGTTGGCCCAGTGGTTGCCGCCTCTGCATTGGAAGACAAGGGACGCAGATTCGAATCCTGCCTGGGGCATGGGATTTCATAAAAAATCTCGAAATTATCGGTGCTTTGAACATTACTACCTATTAGCGAACGTTGTTAATGTAAAACGATCACACTAATGGGTTGTTTTCCTACGGATACGCCGCTACTATAAACAGCGGTGAATATGTCAGTTGAGAAAATTGACAATATTGTTTCTGTAGTAACAAAAACATTGTCACATCATTTTGAAAGACGCCGTCTTGTCAGATGACGGATCGTTCTCTGGGAACCCACTGCATAAGCCAGCCTTCGAAATAACAGTAGAAGGCGGTCGTAAGTCCGTAGTAGTTTGTTTAATGTTTATACCATTTGAAAATCGAACAGTAATTATTAGTCGTCATCGGTTGTTGATGTATTCGTTAAGATCAAGTCCTTAAAAAAAAGACAAGAATCTAAAATAAACTAAGAACGTTGTGTATAAATCAGACAGTCTCATAGAACAACGTGACCACTTAACTCCACTATTTTCAATCTTTTTGTCTCTACATTATGTTGTTATTTTGTATTGAAATCTTTTTGTGCAGTATTTGAATTGTTTTTTTTTTTATTATTATATACGAATGATGTCGTTGATTGTTCCCATACGATACATTACAAGAATGATGATTGTAAATGGTGATCACAAGAATGATGATTGTAAATGGTGGCCATCCTTTTGTCAAGCGCTTGAGAGATCCGCATGAATCTGCCCGAATTTACATCTACTTAGTAACCTTTGCGTTAGTCGGTCAGTGTTCTAGACTATCATTATGTTTGTATGGTGTGTGTGTGTACACGTTAGGGTGGTGCGAAAAAAGTCAAGTTGATAATATCGAGTCGCTATAGTGCGGAAAAGTTGCGATTGGTAAATAAAAGAAAAAGTTAATCTGAGACCGCAAACTGACTTCAAGAGATTCTTTACATAATTCACCAAATACACAAAAATTAAATTTTTCTCATTTTTTTAAAAGCTATGCGTGATCTTAGGATATTCTCTAAACGCAACAATATTTATTACCTATTATTATTAAACTAGCCTTTTTACCCGTCCATAAAATTGTTGATGAAGTTTGTTGAGAAAAATGTGAATTACAGAACCTGATTTATGGATTAATAAAATATGGTACCTATAAAGTATGTCCCTAAGTGGAGTCAAAAAATGGAGAATTGATTGACTGATCGAGTTTGCATTACCTATAAGTCAGATGATTTGAATTGGTAAATAGGTAGATATAATTAGATAGTATGAGAAATTAGTAGAATTATTGCTGTGGAGGCAGCAAAGGTGAGTCATAAACATAGCATTTTCTATACCTTCCCCATCAAGTACATTTAGATAGAACACCTGATTTCTGTAAATGCTTTAGTTGTTCTTCTGCAAAAATTAATTATGTACCTACAAAGCTTTATTTATTCTTAATATCAAATTTAACAGGTAGGTACATAATTATTTTAAGTGTTAAGACCTCTACCCGAGCCAGTGATTTTGTACCTAAAAATCTTTTGTATGAAAAATTGTCAGTATAGCCAGCAAGAAAATATTGCATAAAAAACTCCTATAAATATTCTGACCCATCTGGGAATTGGAACGGAACCAGAAATTTCTTACCAGAAGTGGGTGTTAATTATTTTGAGCATAGTAAAGAATTTTGTGGCCAAGGGTTCGAACCTGCACCTCACATCCAGCCTTCGTGTGAATAGAAAAATCAGTGTAGATTGCTTATTAAAAATATAACACAGGAATAGGGTAATAATAAAAATTTCAAATTGCTATGGCAATAATTCCACAAATTTATTAAATCCCTATGCCCCTAAGTGGGGCGTAAAGGGAGTTTGGATTTCAAAAATTAATTTTACTTACATTAATAAAACAATCAATACAATTGGTAAAGAAAAACACTTTTATAATAAATAACTAAGGTATTTTGCAGTTGATCTTTAAACATCATTTTAACAGGGTAAAACTTTTTAATAAATGATAATTTTGAGTATAAATATTTAGGTACTTCTAGAGAATTAGAACTCTCATCTCTCATAGGTGCTTAATATAAGTCATACTAAGAGTTGACAATTAATAAGAGATATACAAAACATTAAAGTAAACGTTATTGTTGTGAGAATTGTTGAGAGTATCTTGAAAATTTTGACACACTTTAAAATTCTGTAGACATTTTGGCATTGCATTCATGATAAGATATAATCCTAGGAATCTCAGCTCCATAGACGAATTATGGAAGGCATAAATGCAACGGGCCATTGGCCCGGTGGCTAGCATCTCAGCAGATTGTTGAATTTGTCGAATACTCAAGGATTTCAATTTGACCACCTAAATAAGGAACGTTGTTAACGTGAAGTCATCACACAAAGCCATTCGAAATAGCAAGAGAAGAAAGTCATAATCCAGTTAGTACAGCAGCCCGATTCACGGAAAAGTTTAAGTCTAAGTTTAGTTCGAAGTTCGAACGAAGTTCGATTCAAACTTTTCCGTGAATAGGGCTGCTGGTAATAATAATCGTAGGCGGCGACTATCTACAGTCTATGTACCTATTCACGGAGGGTTTGAATCGAACTTCGTTCGAACTTCGAACTAAACTTAGACTTAAACTTTTCCGTGAATCGGGCTGCTGGTCAAATTGAAAAAAAAAATGGCATTTTAAAATTGACCATAAATAACGGTGTAATGTTGAATCTATCAGTCTGTAATAATATGACACTTTTCGATGTTACAGGAAAAGAGGTCTGATTATAGAAACTTCAACTAAATTTCAACAAAAAAAACAGGTTTACAATAATAATAACTCTGAAATTAAAATAATCATATATCTAAATTTAAAAACAATTAATAGTTTGGAAGTTAAGCTGCTATAGGCTAACAATTGTCCTCCAATGCAATCACTTGTAAGTTAATGATGTTGCTAGGTTCTTTTAACAAATCTATGAATGCTCTTTTTAGTACTTACGTACTTAAGTACTTACTTAATACACATAATCTGCAAATTAAATATACATAGGTAATCTTCATATTCATAAGAATGATATTAAAAATTGTGAAAAGTTTATAGGCCTGGTGTTGGTTATTTTAACATAATATCTTGTTAAGATTATAAGGCCTATTCCAATTAAAATAATCAAAGTGTTAAATATCAAATAAATATTTCTTCTTCCGATGGCGCTACAGCCTAATTCAGCCTTGGCTTCCAATACTCAACGCCTAGAGACAACTCTATCTCTACTTCTGTCCTGATTTCGTGGGTCAAGAAGTTTCTCGGCATCCCTCCTGACCTCATTCTCTCATCGCAGCCTAGGTCTTCCAGTTCGGCTGGATGTCCACCCATAATTCTCTTTGGTGCTCGCAATGATAGCATTATCTGCTCATGTCTGGCCCAGCGTAGTCTATATCTATAATAATAAAACCAATATTAGGATGGGACTTTCTAAGGTTAGATAGGTATCTCAAAATTTTCTTATGCATAATTTTAAAACAAATAAGAGATTACACTTTTTAAATAAAGTAATGGATATAACATGAGTTTAATTAAAAGAACATATTTTAGGAGTGAGAAGTATAATTAAATGTACTGAATAATAAATTCTAAAATAATGTTTCATATTTTATTTTTTGTATAAGTAATGGGGATATTTGTTGAGTTAATACCTGCTTCGTTTTTTTTTGTGTTGCTGATGAGGATATTTATAATTTGATGCTTTGTTTTATATTTGATTTTTTTTATGTGGGACTGATGAGAATATTTATTAATTTAGTGCTATGTTCTGTATTTTATTGTTTGTTTTTGTGAGTTTTGAATTGATATGATCATGTAAAAGGCTTGTAGCCGTGTATTGTTAATAAATAAATAAATCTATAATTTTAAATAAACATTGATATTGATAAAGTTATTATTGAGAAGATTCAATACCTAGAATTGATTTGTGTTCAAGCAAAGTTATATTCATCATTCTTATCAGTTCATCCCCTTGTCAAAATATTATCAGATATTGCTCTGCCGTCTCTGTGATTCCTTGCAATGACTGGCTCCTTCATTCTATCAGGCTAGAAACTTATCTGCAACAAAAAAATTATGTGTGTTTTTATTTAGCCTTTTAAATTTGCTGCATTTAATGTCTATTTCTTTTTATAATTTCCAATAAAACATTGGAAGGAATTTGGAATAATGTTCCACAGGTGATGTTTGAATAATATGTATTCATATTTATTTTTAGGTTATAAATTATATGTTTTTTGAAACTATGACTAAATAAATAAAAATACATGAAATAGGTTACCTGAAGACCAGAAATCCAATATTAATCAATTTAAATCTCAGTCCATCCATCAAACTCATATTGACATATGTTTTTCCAAGGAATGAATCAGATTTGATGTCTATTTTCGACAAACCACTCTCACATTTAAAATATATATTTTGTACTAAACTAATTCGCTATATAACTCAACATTACACAAAAGTCATAACTTATTGTCAACACAAACACGATAATATCATTACCGCCAATCTCTTCGATTATTGCGTTTTCGTGCCAAATTGCGCTGTGCACATATTTGGATTTGCGTATAAAATTTGACAGCTCATACGGAAGCAAAAATACCATAGATGAAGATAGTGCATACAGTACAGAAATAATTCATTATAATATTGTAAAAATATTTATAAAATTGATTATTGAAAATATGTTTTTTATTCATATAAATAATTAAAACCTTTTTTTATTTAATAATTAATTATGACGTAGCGAAGTAACTAATTAATTATAGACGAAATTTTATTCCGCTATACATATTTTCTTTTGATAGTGTCTGTAAAACCAACCTTCATAAAAATATAATATGAAGTAGATGTCATTTACACATAAAATAAAATATATAAATTGGTTAAGCAATATTTTTTTTTTTTTTAAATATCTTAGGCAACCCATCCTGGAAGAATAATTATTATTTGTGAAAAATACGCTGCTTTATTTTAATTAGATTATAGTGCGCCACTCAACCATAGATTTACTAATACATAGATTAGCAGAATTCATTGTCAATGTCACTCAATATTGATAAATATTGATCTGTCAAAAAAAAATAAGAGAGTGATGGAATGCTTCCAATTTCAAAATTAAAATAATTATTTGCTGCTCAATAGATATTTTCGGTAGGTACCTAATGTTGTTTAATAAGATTTATTATATTATATCACTTCTTTGTAATTTTTAAGTACTGACTCAGAAACATAAAAAATGATGACCTTTTCTGTAACATTCTTTCCATCACTTAGTATTTTATTTTTTTAGTTTAAGAATGCATGAATCACTTTGAAATGTTAACCGAATTGGAAACAAATGAGCTAAGACAATCATACTCTTTTTGAAAATATATAAGCAATATGATTTATGCTAAACTATAAGATTTGATTTTAAATTCAAACATTAGTGCAAAGGGGTTAGTAAAGAAAAATAAACGCAAATATTTACTGACTGATGATTAATTTATTCATTTTCAGTGTCACAAACCTTGGTTGCTTTTATCTGTCATCAAATTGGGCTGTGACAGAGTCACCTTTGGGTTTTTTTTGCGTCAAAACTTGGTCGAAACCTGTCAATCTGCACATACCACATCCAACGATTGCAGTTTTGGTCTTTGAAGGATTCTTTATTCTACAGGATCATGTTTGAGATGTATAAAGAGAATATGTTGTTGACGGAAGAAACTACTAAACCAATTATCCCATACCATACTTTTTTAATATAATGCTTCTTGTCGTATTATGAAACATACGTGAAGATTGTTATATTAACGCAATAAAATATTAATATATATTTAACATTGTTTTTAATTTATCTTCATACCTATTAATTAAGAATTTAGATAATTTTGTTATAATAATAGCAAATAAAGTGATCTTCAAATAAAGTGATATTCGTTGATTCTGTCCACAACAATCTGTTTTATGTGATTGAGATATGAATATTATACAGTATTTCTTAATTATTATGATGTGGATAAAACAAATATATTTTTTACTATAATAAACATGCACAAATACCTGACAAATCCATTATGATTTTGATAAACAGGAACGTCATTAGTTCCTGTCAGATTCGCTTTCTTTCAGAGTTCTGTTTTATCGACCAAATCTACTAAAGAATTTTTATACTCATTTCAATTTTCAAAAATCATTTTTAGGATTAATATATTTAAATGTATTATGAATTTAATTTCATGTATCTTTATTATTTACCAACATTTAATATGATTTTATCAGGTACTTACTCATCTAATGGCTACGACAGATTTACACAAAATGTGGCCATAAATTTTTTTAAATGTGTCAATTTTCAAAATGGAGGATTTTTTTTTTCCAAAATTTTTCATTAAATCTTTATTTATTGAGAATAATAAGATTTGAATAACTTTTATATGTATAACGAATCAATCTCCAATTATTTTATAACATTTTCATACCGTAATACCAAGATTCTATTCAACGTTTACATGAGTAATTTTGTTTCCAAAAGATGGCTTTCTGTCTTTTTTGAAAAATTTGTATGAAGATCCTAAAAAAATAAAGTTTTTTAAATAGCTCTTAATATATTAAAGTTAACGTTGCCAATTGTATCTTAGAACGTTCTCGAGCAAATTTCACCGCTCTGCGCAGATTCATATCTGACGTAGCATTTGTATTTTGAGCGTGATGTTCACATATACGGTAAACTATTGTCAAAGGCAAATAAAAAAACATTTCTGAATTATTATGTAGATTGTACAATCTGTTACTCTTTTTCGTATAGCGATTAAAAATATGCATGGTTAATTTTTTTGAAAAATTCTGAAAAAAACTGAATTTTTTATTTTTTTACAAATTTCAGGTGGCTTGCGGGATCGGAAGATAATGTTCGATTTGAACTTCTTTTTTTTTGTTTTTCTTGTATTTACCAATCGCTAATTTTCCGCACTATAGCGAATCGATATCATCAACTTGGCTTTTTTCGCCCCACCCTAGTACACGTGCCGTCTGTCTGTATGAGTTTTACACAGTACCTACCTAATGATCGGATATGAATGGTATTACCTATGGCAGGTGACTAAGGCCTTATATTCAGAATATACTGTAATTCCATTCGGTGGAAATGTTCATTCATGGTAGTCATCGAATGATCAATGACCCAATGTATTAAAATAACATGGTCAACATGTCAAAATAAACTTCACTACTGAATTAGATATAAAAATACCGATCACATTACACGTAGACAAAAATATCCCATGAGTAGAAAAAATTGTCTTCAATAAATATATAAGTACCTACCCATAATATCTATTGTCTTAATAAAAGAAAGTCGGGTTAATTCGAACAGTTTATAAATCGAGATCGGTTAAACAGATTTTTATCACGCCTGGTTCTTGGACTCTTCTCCGCTCCAGATACAGAATAACTATTTAAAAACTAGTTTTTTTAAGGCGCCCGTGGCGCCCACCTATGGCCTTTTTTATGCAAACTTTACTTTCTCATAGCATAGCTGTGAGCATTCACATGTGAGACTTCAAAATACTTGGTTGATTCAACTCTTTATGAAAACTCAAATACCTACAACTTAAACTTTTAATTACAAACTGTACATTCAAATAGCTTTTGGCATGTGGGTATTTACCGATTTGATTGATTAAACTTTTTCACGTTAACTTTGCATTCGTATTGCCGAATTCTTATATGAGACTTTAAAACACTTGATTAATTGAATTCTTCATGAAAACTCAAAAAACAACGTGAACTTTTTATAACAAACTTTACATATGTATGGCTTGTGTGTGTGGATTAAAAATTCGTGATTCGGTAAACTTTTTCATGGAAACTTTGTATTTAAATGGCTTTTATCATGATTTATCATTTGATTGATTAAACTTTTTATCGCAATGGTTGCATTCGTACGGCTTTTCTGCGCTAGTGTGCAAAATTTTTATTTCAAACATTGCATTAGCAAGGCTTTTTCTCTGCTATGATATCGTGTCTATGGGATAAATTTAAGATTTAGTAAAATTTTCATGCAAATTTTCATATGTCAGACTTTAAACCACTTGATAATAGAACTCAAAGAAAATTAAAAAAAATTTGTACTTTTTATAACAAACGTTGCATATGAATGGCTTTTCAACGCTACAAATTCACATGAAAATCTTTAAAAAATTACTCTAGGTGTGTAAACTTTTTATTGAAAACATGGCATTCGTATGGTTTTTCTCCGGTATGATTTCGTGTGTGTGGATTAAAGATTCGTGATTTGGTAAACTTTTTCATGGAAACTTTGTTTTCTTATGGCCGAATTCATTTGTGTGACTGTAAAGCACTCGATGATAGATTATAACTATTCATGATACTATAACTATTTATAAAAATGCAAAAAAAAAACTTTTTATTACACACATTGCATTAGTAAGAGTTTTCTTGGCAATGAAATCGCGTCTGTGATTTAAAGATCTGATTTGGTAAACTTTTTCATACAAACTATGCTTTCTTTTGACCGAATTCATATGTAAGACTTTAAACAAATTTTGAACTTTTTCTAACAAAATATGCATTTAAATGGCTTTTATCATTATTTTATAATTTGATTGATTAAACTTTTTATCGCAATGGTTGCATTCGTATGGCTTTTCTCCGCTATGAGTTCACAAACTTTTTATTGCACACATTGCATTAGTAAAGCGAAGTCCGGCTGTGCGTAAAAGTTTCCTGATTTGTCAATTTTTTGGCCGAATTCGCAAGTGATACTTTACAGCACACGGTTGATTGAACTATTTATGCAAACTTAAAAACGAAATTAAACTTTTTATTGCAAACTTACCATTCAAATAGCTTTTAGCATGTCATTGGTTGTATAAATTATTTGATTGATTGAACTTTTTATTGCAATTATTGCATTCGTATGGCTTTTCTCCGCTATGAGTTCGCATGTCATTCTTAAATTACTTGAAACTGCAAACTTTTTATTGCATTCATGGCATTAATAAGGCTTTTCATCATTATGAAGTCCCGCTGTGCGTAAAAGCTTCCTAATTTGGTACACTTTGCTTTCTTATGGCTGACTTCGCATGTGAGTTTTTTAATAACCCAAAAATTGTTTTCTCTACGTCAAGACCTTTAAAAAAAAGTGCTCAGTCAACAGGCATAATAAAAATAATATCATTATGTTACTGTCAGTTGTCACTGCTGTCAGCCATATTGTATTAGAAGAACAATATTATTTTGTCTTTAGTTGCGAGTGGCGCGCCATCTAGCGGCGTTAATGACATCAGTCAGTCAGTCAGTCAGGCAGTCAGTCAGTCAGTCAGGCAGTCAGTCAGTCAGTCAGGCAGTCAGTCAGTCAGTCAGTCAGTGAGTCAGTGTTCAAGGCAAATATTATATAGATTGAAAAAAAAAATGGATAGCGAATATTATGAAACATACCTAACATTAAGGTTATTTAACGAATTTCAGTACAACAACGCCATCTGTGAAAAGTTGTATAGAAACACAATTTTTATTGAAAATCATAGATATTGGTACGCAGATTCTTTATCACTATATTTTTATAAATTGAAACACGTAAAGGTGAATTAAATTGTCGTACACACACTCTCAGTTGTTGGTGCGATTGACAGAATTCGGATGGAAAATATGTGGTTTAAAACATGTCATGCAACAAGTCATTTTTATACTTCTTTAAAAATTTTATTCAATATTCATAGTAAAACCACAGGAAAACGTCTGTCGCAAAAACAAGTTTTTATTAAGTTGCAAAATCATGGGAAAATAGCGTGTTAAAATACCTGAATTGGATTTTTTTTGCATGGAACGAACGTAGAAAAGGTTTCTTTATTTCAAATTTTTTGGTGTTTCAGCACGAGACATTGGTAGGTAAAATACAACAAACAGAAATATCGCACAACACAAAAATAGGTTCGTTCAAAAAGATATCAAAAACACATTTGTTCCAGTACATTAGACTATCCGAAAGCGATTCTAAATCCTTTTTCTTGAAATGCCAATGCGGGGCGTCTCACTAAGATATTGTCATCTCAAATGCTACCGGGACGATATTATTATGAACAGAAAAATCACTAACAAAATACTCAAATGTGATTTAATGGTTTTTCCTTGATGTTCGATTGTGTAGATATACATCAATACAAACTTTAACCCCCCCGCCCCCATTCACAATCACTTCAAATTGATGAAAACAAAAAAAAAATCCATTCACGACCACTTTAAATGGATGTCATTCATTGTGACAGGTGTGGAGCCTATATACCTACCAGTAGGCCAGCGTGGTCGGTAATTTATTTATTTTGCTGTGATTAAGATAACACTGTTTTTTTATATGTGCATAAAGCATAAAGAACACTCTCTAAGAGTTTTCTCTGCCTTAGTGTCAGACTATTTAATAAATTGCCAGGGAGAATAAAAAACCTCGAGGAACGCAACTTTAACCTTTGACTGCATAGGTGAATTTTTTCCCATAAATACACATATGTGGTCCCTGGGACCCACATTGATTTTCTCGCGATATTATAAAACAATTGAAATTATTCAACTAAAAATTCTTTATTATTAAAGTTCAAACTATCATAATGTCAATTTATTAAAAAAGGGTGAAAAAAAAATAGGAAAACCCACGGTATTTTTTAAGATTAAAAATACTTCTCAATTATACACGTAAAAATCACACCTTAAGAAAAAACACAATAGACTTTAGAAAAATAAAGCAAAACAAAATATTTCTTTTTTAACTAAAATTTTACATGATAAAATATAATAAATGTCAAAAATAATATTTTTTTTTACCAAACGGTAAAAAAACCTGCATATGGTAAATATGCATGTATTCATCTTCACCTATGTATACGTATATTTGCGAACACGAGAGATGTTGGATAATGGCGGCATGAACACACATAATATTATGTTGTTTTGGTTCTTTTTTAATTAGGAACATATTATAAAGCATGCCTTTTTTTTATTTCATTCTAATCTTTCTACTCCAATAGTTCATTAAACAAGCGCAGAACCAGTTATTACCAGTGATATAATTTAACAATTTCCCCTAAGAATTTTTGGATTCTGCATTCGTTTCAAGAGTATTTGCAATTGGAGTTGACAACATTAACAAATAAGTTATCGTTTGGTTTAATTTTATTAAAGCTCGGTGCTTAAATTTCAAAATTTTACCAAACCACTTTTGTTACATTATTGCACATGTGTGGTCCCCGGGATTACCACCGAGCCACTACAATAAGTTTAACAAAAATTGCGAAACAGATTCGTTTTTTCTGTCACACGGGTTCGACTCGTACAGAAAGAGCATACAAGAATCGGCAGCAAACAAAAACAAATTTAGACTTAAGACTTTTAAGTAGTGCGTGGTCCCAGGGACCACACCTATGCGGTTAAAGGTTAAGAGGGAGGCGAAGACGTATCTCGTCACAAAATCTTATTAGTGTTGACGAAATGTTGAATGATCACATGGATCCTGTTTAGTGAGAGTTGACGAGTTTCTTTTGTTATGCACTTCTAGTCTATGTGTGTCATTATTTATTTTGCATTTATGACAAGCTTATACGGCGCACATCTTTTGTCTATATTTCACTTTTATTATGATGACGAGCTTATACGGCGAAACCCCTTATATTTTGTATATGCCAACCTGTGTAAATGTATTTTTTATCTATTGTCTTGCCAAGTTTTTACATTTTGTTTTGTGAATTTTGTAATTTGACAAGTCCAAGTGCCCCAAGGGGCCTACGGACAATGAAATAAATAAATAAAATAAAAAAATAAATAACAGCATTATTGTGTGAACCCTGGTGGAAAAATGACAATAAAATGAAATCAATTTAGACCAATGATGATGAAGTGACTCAACTTGACTTGAAACTAGTCCACGATCCGTTTGGAGTGATGGACAAATGGCTTGACGCGATTAAATTTTGGATTGATGGATACCGGACTCAAACTTACACTCCATATCATCCATTTGGTTTTCCACACTCGCGGTCATGGAATGATCGTGAATGGGGTGCTTAATACAAACGAACGTAAAGATTGTGTATTACCATTACCTCTGAATAGAACGAAGAACATGCCCATTCAAACATTAAGAACTTATTGAATACGGAATCGAATGTCAAAAACCACGCTTGAATGGAGTATTGTCAAGTTTTTCCTATAATGTAAGCCGTGTGAGATTTATAATCATTATGCAAAGCTACTTAAGAATATGGTTTCAATCAAAACACGACAAAGAGTTCTATCAACATTTTTTTTTATATTTTGTTATACCTATTGTTATAACAATTCGATTTTTTGTTATTTTGTATACCAAATGTCAAGAGCAAGCATGTACTAAAAAATAAGATCATCTTTAAGTAAGTACCTAAATAGTTTGGAAACTATAACTATACAAGGTATTACAATTTTCTAGAACAAAACAAAACAAGCAGTCACATTGAAAAACAAATTCAAAATTAGAATAATAATAATTATTAATACCTACAATGACAAATGTAATTTCGAAAAGGCACCAAACTACCTACGAAATTAAACAGGTACCATGGCTTCTACCATTAGGCAGAGAAGACGGACTTGTGTAAAAGGTGCCGAATGATATAGTTAACTTTTTTTTTTTTTTTTTATTTATTAGATCAAAAACTAATTATTACAAAGTTAAGGTACAATAATGAAGTCGCGCCAAATCCATACAAATGGATTTGTCGGCGCGTTCTTCTACAGAAATAAAAACAATAATAAGAAATAGTAACTTAAAACCTAACCAACAGCAGCAAACATAATATTATTCATAATTATTTACAGATTTTTCAATTATAAACAAATCCACATTTCAAGAGCCATTCCTTGACAAGTCTTTTTGTTGCACTTTTACTACCACATTTCTTAATAGATGTCGGCATCATATTAAGCAATTTAGGCACATTATATTCTAAAGTTAACTATAAGTAAATGTGGATAAATATACAGGGTTACAGGAAAAGTCGTACTGAATATTAAAGGACGTTATTATTTAGGTGATTTCTGATGGATTTGATTCGATTATATGGTGTCCGAAACTTAACCGTTATGAAAATATTGAACATTAAAGATTTTGAAAAAAAAAATCTTTATTTTTTGCCTTTTTATCGATTTTTTACGGATTAGAGGTCCTAGGTTCCGTGTTTTTATGTATCTAGTGAGAGGACATGTCAATTAATAAAAATTATTAACAAAAACTGAACCGTCTACTAACAGCTTAAAAAGACAGCTCGACAACGGTTAGGATTAAAGAAGTGTTTTTAACTTAGAAAGCGCTTTTTTTTTTAATTTATGGAACTTGTTCTGCAAATAATTTTAGAAACTTCTACGTCTCTTTAGCTATTCAAAAAGGTATAACACTTGCTATTAAATAGGCAAAACATTGACCAAATAACAGTTAAGATAGTAGAGGGTTCATTTTTAGTTTGAGGTGAAAGTAGCTAAAACACGGTGTAACGATATTTTTCGAGAGTCTAGTATTCGAACATAAAATACGAGACATTTCATTTATATATAGAGATTACGAGATGCAGCGTTCGTAAACGGAGCGATTGCAACGCCTCGACTCGGTCGCTACGGAGAGTGCCGAGTAGCTCCGAACGCACGGCAAAACGAACGGTGCGTAGTGAGACAGAGAAGATGGCGGGATAAATTTTCACACTTGTTCAAAGTCGCGTCGTCAAAATGAATTTTTTTAATTAAAGTAACGAAGTGTGTGTTGGCAATTAAGCCATAACCAGAAAGTGTTAATAGCGACGTGATGGTAATAATATGTAAGAATCATCCTTAATCTCGCCCGCATATTAAAAGAAGGTATGTAAAAAAATATATTGAATAAAATAAAAATTGTAGATCGCGCGCATGAACATTGTCGCAATAATCTGAGAAAAGATTTTGATTTTTACGTATTCATTTACAGAATGCGGGTTGCAGTTTACGGGTCAAATATACGAGTTGACGGGTGAAAATTCTAATTGCAATGGCAGTTTAAATATTACGAGAAAGAAACGATTTAAAAAAAATCATTTGTGGCCGGGGGCAAAGGTAATGGAGAATCGGGGTTGAAGATTCCTTTTAAACCTAGGATGCTAAGTTTCTTGGTATAATCAGCATATCAGCTTGAAGGAAATTTGAATACGCGTTTTGGAAGATTGACGGACTTATTTTCGGGGAACAGAAATCAACTTTAATGCCGTACTAATTGAGTCTGGCTCGACTCGATCAAGCTAGGAACCTATATCGGTCTTGCCGTGTCCTTAGGATGGCACGGAGGAGTGGAGAGCGTCTCTCTACTGCAAGTATATAGGAGGAGTACCGGGGATCCTCTGAATGACGTTGAACTTCTGAACTGCTGTAGTAGAACTACGGAGGATCGTGGCTGCCAACAGAGCTAAGTAAAACTTATTAATTTATGTAACACGTTTCGTCAACCAACCAAAAGATAATTAATTGCGAGTCTAGGATAATTTAATGTTAGAAATTTGAAGTACTATCGTATGTAGGGTGTTCTCTAGTTTTCGTTTAAATTTGGACTTATCATAGTCAAGTATTGGCACCCGTGGTGTGCAAAATTTGTTCAGTGCACACTGCCTTCGAAGGCAGCACTAACCTAACAACATTTGGGTGGGATACTTTGTAGTACCTACTTGGATCTAAATTTTCCCATGAAGGAAAGAATTGTTTTTTTAGTAATAGTTGTAAAAAGCAGAAAAAATAATGTTGTGAGAAACACATATAAGTTTGAAAATATAAAGTTTGAGCTGTTATCTAGAACTTAATTTAAGTTTCCGGTTAAAGGAAACCTTTATTTTTTTTATGTCAAAGTTTCATGACTAATGTTTTATGGAATAAAACCATTTTTATATTTTTTGAATCCCATAGTTTGTTTTTTTCTAACACTTCCTTTCATCTTATAAGCAAGGAGTATGTCATATATAAATTTGCCTACCCACCCTTGAGAAGTCTCTGGTATCAGCCGGGCACAGCTGACTTAAAGATAGTGGAAGAGACCACTTCTTTGGAAGACTGAATTTGATAGCCTACTACAGAGGAGAGTCCTTTTAACTTATGAGTTTAATCTGATGTTCCTCTTTGTGTGGCTTTCTTTCTCCTGAAGGCAGGAAAAACGGTCACAACGGATGTATTGATTAATGTGATTGACTACACCTAGCACCTAGTATATTTAGAGAAAAAACATTTTTTTTTGATAAAAATACAGCTTTTGTTTTTCCAAACACATTACTAAAATACTTTTTATTATTAATCTTGCTTCAAAAAAAAAAAATATTGTTTGAAAGTGTCTTACTTAAAAAGCAAATATTTCATTACTAGAGGTCACCCATTACGATTTGACGGACTACTCCGCTCTTTTTCACATCGATTTTCTCAATTGTAGTTGAAAATTAAGGTATACTTACATTTAAAGTAAAACTGCCCTCTCTCTATAAAGTAAAATAACATCAACTTATGAAGGTATGTGTGTGTGTTTCAAGGCACGGAGAGTAAGAATATCTTAGATACATTTGACCCCATTACTGTGATAATTCATGGTTTATTTTTAGACCACTGTTTCACGATGGTGACCCTCTTTATGTGGCTTGTAAAGGAGATTCCATTCTTCTGTCCTACCCGAAATAAACAGACGCGTTATATTAATTCAGCGATGCGTGTCCACGAATTTTTGGAATGGAAAACTACGTAAGTACAATAAAAGTGAGATATTTTTTTCTCATTCATACATTTTTCAAACTGATGCATTAACGAGTCTGAGTTTCCATAATAATTATTGTCTTTTTTCATATAAATACAAGTAGTTTTTGATGCAAAACATATTCGGAAAGCCAGTACTGTTTAAAGTTTAACAATTAAGTACCCTTAAAAATAATTTGGATGTTCAGCCCTAGCGGAAAGAGCGTTCGGCTGTCTTAATGCAGTACAATAGCAGATTAGCACAAAGATTCCTGGTTTTGATGCGCCGAAAACACTCATTTCTCAAAATTCCCGAAAATATTCTTCATGTTTGAAAAATCCTAGCCAGACGGCAATAAATTTTTTTTTTTATTGTAGAACTATTTTTGATATCTTTATATGGCTTAATGAGTGATATCATAATGCGGACCTTCGGGGAGCCGGTGTCGACTGGGATGAAGCAGTAGTGATAGCAGGAGACAGGGCAGCATGGCGAGGACTTGTGGAGTCCATATGCTCCATCTAGGGAGCGGTTATCGAAGAAGAAGAAGATAATATAATGAGCGTAGTGTGTTAATCTTATGTCAATACTCAAAATCAAACTAGCCTTAACTGTTTGATATCTACTTACGTGTTTCTCATTCATCTATACACTATACAGATTACAGGAGCATGTGAGACCTGGCACTTGACCAAATCCCAGGCACCAAAGGACTATGGTAAAAACTACACCTCATCACGAACGACGTGATACGATGGCACATTCGACGCTGGCCTTCTACCATTTTAAAGAGCAGATGGAATTGGCTGGGACATATGCTAAGAGCGCTGATTTCCTCATCAGGAAAAAACGAGAACAATCCCTAGTTCTTAGAAATAGATTAGAGGTGAAACATAGAAACATGGAACAGGAGGCGAGAACTGATTCTGTGCTGTGAAATATCTTTTTGGCCCCCTTTGCTCCTAAAGTCGGCAACAAAGGCTGTTCATGAAATTTCGGAACCTCAATGTCATCAAATTTCATAACTTGGGTGCATGTCGATGTTGAGCTTTCCTATCATCTATTTGGAGGTCTTTCCTGTGGACGACGTCCATCAGGTATTTAGCGATTTCAATACTATTATGCACCCTTTTAAAGGCCGTTTTTCCAACATGCAGAAAACGACCAAGAAGTTAGTTTTAAAAAACCTTGCCCGATCAAGATTATAGGTACTAGTTCATAGCTTTTATCGCAATAAATATTAATGTTTTTGAAGACATCTTTTACTATACTATACACACTTTTAAAGGCCGTGCTTCCAACATGCAGAAAACGACCAAGAAGTTAGTTTTAAAAAACCTTGCCCGATCAAGATTATAGGTACTAGTTTATAGCTTTTATCACAATAAATATTAATGTTTTTGAAGACATCTTTCACGATACTATACACACTTTTAAAGGCCGTGCTTCCAACATGCAGAAAACGACCAAGAATTTAGTTTTATAAAACCTTGCCCGATCAAGATTATAGGTACTAGTTTATAGCTTTTATCACAATAAATATTAATGTTTTTGAAGACATCTTTCACGATACTATACACACTTTTAAAGGCCGTTCTTCCAACATGCAGAAAACGACCAAGAATTTAGTTTTATAAAACCTTGCCCGATCAAGATTATAGGTACTAGTATATAGCTTTTATCGCAATAAATATTAATGTTTTTGAAGACATCTTTCACTATACTATACACAATTTTAAATATTATATAATATAACATACCTAGTTAAGTATTTTCCATACAAATTACAGGTTCCAATGTAAGTAGGAATAAGGGTAAATATACTTTTCTAACATCTAATTATAGCATGTCAAAAGGTAATACGTTTACTATATACCAACCTAATTTGACATTTGGTAATAAAATATTAATAAGTAAGTAAGCGATAAAAAAGAAGGTTTATTTGGCACTCAATATTTATAGCCACTTACAAGATTTGAAATAATAGGTAAACTTCAAATAAGTAATCATTAATTTTTATTTGGTCATGCTCGATTTTATTTTTGACACAACCACCTTTGAACTAAGTATATATACAAACACCTATCAGGTTGATCGAGAGAATTAACTTTATTGTATGTTTGTAGGTAGGTACATGTCATAGTTTTGGGTAACCTTTTCAATGTTTTTTTTTATTCATTGTATAGTTTTTAACTATAAGTGTGGTGCCAGCATTACATTTCAACGTTATGTTTGGTTTTCTCACATAGTATATAATTTGCATTACAGGTTGAAAGTCTTGCAGAATTGTTGTCTAAAAATATTTACCAAAATGGTTGATTTCAACGATAATATTTTTTTATTTCATTTAAATTAAAACAAAATTCCAGTCATTCATTCAAAGTATCATTGAATAAGTAAATTATCGACCATTTCTCAAAGGTTTTCACGAAAACAGTTTGCTTTGATTACAAAAATTCCATATTTATTTATAAAATCCATCATCAGCAGTCGATTATAAAAACTTGGTTTTGTGGTACTTGTTCAAAGTTGACTTGTAAACCCATTGTTTTAAAAAACGTTCCACTCACTTGTTCGTTTGTTTCCTTTTCTATTCTATTCTTACGATCGTTATGCTTGTATCTTTGTAAAGGCATATCCGCCGTAGGTATCAATACAAGACAATAAAATAAAAAATAAATAATTCACAAGGTACTTATTATTTCATAAAGTCTAATAATTATTACAGAAAAAATAACAACTAATGACTCTAATAATTCATAACTAATGTTCGATTTTTAAATGGAACAAACCACTACGGGCTTACGACCGTCTTCTACTGTTATTTCGAAGGTTAGCTTAGTGTGATCACTTTACGTTAACAACGTTCGCCATTAGGTGGTAATGTTTGTCTCCGAAACTCTTAATCATGAGAATTCTCAACATGTTCAACATGTGGAAAAATGTCATGTATCTCTATCATCTCTAATACCATGTTTTTGTTCAGAATAACAGCCTTAGAGGCGCTAAGGGTAGGATGACCGACAAAATACATAGGAGATATTAGGGGTTAAAGAGAGGCGAAAAAACAGCCTTCTAGAACAAGATTCTAGAATTTCGATACAGCATAGTTGAATGCCCGTAGCTGAAACATACTCAATTCGTTTTGGAGTTCTGCAATAACATCCGTGCAGTGAATACATACACCCTGCGGGCCACCACCGCGTATAACGTGATTCAAAACAAAACAAAACTTACCTACGTCTAACGGTTATTGTTGCGCTGCGCTGAATTTTTGTTTACATTTCATCAAGTGAACAAAAAAAGTTAATAATACATCTTATTTTAGAAAGTAATTATGCCGCGAACCGCACCTGCGCGAAGTTCGGGTGATGGTGGTGAAGAGAAAGGCATTGGGCATCTTAAGCTTGGGGCCCTCAAGGAGGAGATTTTAGCCTCCCTGAAGGATAACTTGGCCGAGGTTGTAGATCCATAAAGCACGAACTTGCCGCCTTCAAAAAATAGTCAAATATTGCAGCGGAAGATGTGATGAGGTTGAAGAGGCTGTAAGGGGCATAACAACAGAAAATAAGACGCTAAGCAACATAGTCAAGAGGAGAACAGAAGCATGCAGCTATCCCTGAGGGCTGCCGAGTACCAGGAAAATATATACGATTCTAAACAAAACGTTGTAATGGTGCATCATTGGAGCAAGGAGTGCCGCCGGACATCTTGGCGAAAAAATTGCGCGAAAATACAAAAAATTACAGCTTCAAGCAAGAGTCAAAAATATAAAAATTATTATTTGCGCAATAAATCGACCACCGCATGTGAAAATAAGCTCTTATATTTGACAAATACTTGTTGACACATGACAGACTGACGAGACAAAAAAACAAACTAACAACTCCAAACTTCTAATTTCTATGACTATGGTAGACGAACTGATGACATTAGTACACCTACAATTTGGAACCCTGTAGGTACCAGCGGGCATTAAAAAGTGCAAAGCCATGGCCAACTTTAAAAATAAAATAAAAGGTTACCTACATATTACATGGAAATGTTGGCTAGCTGATCTGATTTGCCTGAGGGTCCGGACTTTTTTCTTTATTGTTAAATTCTTTATGTAGTTTACAAGTTATTCTTCTTCTTCTTCTTTCTTTCAACGCGGCAATCCACTCTCGAGAGAGTGATCTATGCCAATAACATAATTTCTACGTATCTTCCTAATTAAAATTAATTGCCGTGCATGTTACCAAATAAACAATCACAAGAATAAAGAAATAAAAAAATATATCAATAATATCCAAAAAGTAAAACTCGAAAATTATGCAACATGAATCAGATATCATAATACTCGTAGTTCCGAATACAGTATTTAGAAGTTATTTTTAAGCGTATAATACCTGTATGTAGAACAGCCAAAAATCCCATAAGGGATTAAGCATCTTTCTATTTAAAATCATTTTACAAATGTTTCTTGTCAATAATTAAAAAAAGAAAAAAAATTCGTCGAAGCTTCAAGGTCGCCCCCATAACCGTAAAGATAACAGAAAACAGGCTAAAATGTTTCATACATGAGATTTTTCGGCATGTTGAACATGTTGAGAATTCTCATGATTATAGGAGTTTCGGAGACTTAAACATTACCACCTAATGGCGAACGTTGTTAACGTTAAGTGATCACACTAAGCCAGCCTTCGAAACAACAGTAGAAGACGGTCTTGTTCCATTTAAAAATCGAACATCAGTAATGAATTGTTAGAGTCATTAGTTGTTACATATTATTTATTCTTTAAGGCTAAAATGTTATGGGCATGTTATGAGGCGACCACAGGACAACATCCAGAGAGCTATGGACAATGAAACTCCATCCAAGCTGACCATCTGCCACATGGTTATCAAGCATCAAATGATGAGATCCCTTGATGATCCCTTGAGAAGGATTGCAAAGTGGAACCAAGGATGATTAAGAGTCTTGGCGATAAAGGACTAAGAGTCCGACCCCAAAATAATAGGATAAAGGTGAGGGCGAACAAGAAGTGTTTAAAAATATAATATCAAGCCTAATGGAACTGAATTAATAAACACTACCATAAAATTAATTGATACCTATACAATTAAAATTTACTTAAATTAATGAACTGATTTCAATCGTTATTGAACGAATTAATTTACGAAACGATTCTTACCGTATTATTCGGTAGGGAGAAACAGTAGGTACCTAGTCGAAATGGAAATGTCAATATCCCCATCGTTATTCATATCGCATTCAATTTAGCCACCTTGACATTAATTCAATCGCGAATGATAGGAAATTTAATTATGGCGCCTTTACGAGATATTTAACATAGCCTTACACTTGCCCCATTTCCACGCTCTTTCACCCTTCCAGCGTTGTTTTGTTGAACATTGGTACCCCTCTCTTTGAACCTTCATGTCAAAATCGTCAATAAATACATAGATCGCGTGTTTACTCATGTAGTATGTTGGCTTATTGATTTGGTTAATTCCATCAAAAGTCGAGTCTAATTCCTCTACTGATACTTTAATAATTACAGACATCCAAAAATACGGCCTAATCTATTGGGAGGGATCTATTACCTAATGGGTTCGTGTTGTTCGGTGACACTATTTTATGTACAAGCTGATACCCGTTTTACTTTACGTTGTTGATTCGGATATTCAGACGTGAGCAGTACGTTATTGAACAGCTTTTCGTCTAGCTTCGCTTTGCTCAATAGACCAAGATGAAAGAGTGGCATTAGGAATTATCAACACAATATACCTATACATATATTATGTTAATGTTCCACGGAAAACGGAAAGAATAGGAAAAATTCACTGTAACTGCAACATACACAAAAAAGAAGAATTTCACTTTTAAT
This sequence comes from Mystacides longicornis, assembly GCA_963576905.1. Lineage (NCBI taxonomy): Eukaryota > Metazoa > Arthropoda > Insecta > Trichoptera > Leptoceridae > Mystacides > Mystacides longicornis. The sequence continues at coordinate 8,586,713 of OY756426.1, forward strand.
ATTTATAATAGGAGAAAAAATATTAAGAGTTACTGCAACAGACATGAAAAACGAGGAATGTCACATTCAATATTATTAGGTACTTCCTTATTTAACCAATCTCTCAATATCTAGCACTTTTTGACAGTTTATCTACTTGTTTTCTAAAATTTAGCTTAACAACACTGAATAATAATTCTCCCTTTTGCCATATGATCTAAGGGGGTACTGTTTTACCGACTGTCCTTTTGCTAAAACGAATGTGTTATAGTATGTATCAAAATGGCGCATGTACCGAATATTGTGATATTATTCTGTAATTAATCTTTACAAAATAAGAATTATTATAAGATTTGCGATACATTTTTTTGTCATTTCAAATAAAAATTTGGTTAAAAGAATAGGCTACCATTGTCTTGATTTGCGCTTCCGTCAGAGACAATATTTTTTATTGCGGTTTATTTCTTACGCGTGTTCTTACATTTGTTCAATTTAAAAAAAAATATATAGGTACCTACCATAATATTATATAAGAAAGTAGGTATATAAAAACATAAATACAGGTAATAAATGTTAGTTACTTGCCCAAATGAAAAGTAATGTACCCAAATATCATACAAAAGAGTTGGGTGCGTACGTAAAAGGATATTAGAAACCCGAATCTTTTAAGCAACAAATGTGTTTTTGATTGTCCGTACCATTAGTTGATTGGGAAATGTTGTTTTTACGTCAGAGTGGAAAAATAACAGAGAATTTTCGACTGTGGAACATTATAAAGTCATCATAAAAAAACACTGTTAAAAAAAGTAAGGTTCCGTTTATTAAAACAACATTATTTTTATTCTTAACGAGTACCTACCTCTTTTTTATTTACCTAAATTCAGAATGGGTTGGTAATAAAATAATATATCTAATCTTTTTGCGACCCCAATTTGGGGCATAGTAAGGCAACAAGAACCCTTCAACGCGCTCGATCTTGTGCGGTTTCAAGAACCTATAAAAAAAAAACTTTATTTTTATGATGTAATTTTTTCAATATTTGAAGCCAATGACTGGAATTCTCAAATTCACGTTCCAACTCAACGCAACGCTCTTGCTTAGAACTTCATCGGTTGCCAGTTGTTACGCATCTATCTAATGTATTGGATAAAACATTTCCAGAATAGCGAAATGTCAAAAGTCTCAATAAAAATTGGATGTAAACGCAACTCGATCGCCTGTTTTTCATTTCAGAATAACCGTCATTATTAAAGATTGTCTAGTTGGATTTGGAACCATTGAGACTTATGACCCTCGCATTAGAGGCTGGTTTAGAATGATTATTTTACACTATAGAAACTTTTCGCCATTAGGTTCCATTGATCCAGGTTTTTACCTCTTCAGCGTTGTCGGAGGCAGGCTTTGAACCAACGTTCCTACGATGTGTGTGTATTGGGAGTGGTTACCCACCACCTTTAACCATTATATAGGTCACTGGCGGGTACAGTTTAGTTGTCAAAATAAGAACCATCTACCTATATGTAGATAAAGTTATTAAAAAATAACGCATACAAATTTTAGTATTTAATACTTCATGCATTTCATTCTGTTTTACGTTATGTTGGTTAAATAAATAGCGAAACAGATGGTAAACCGTCTTCCTGAACTAAAAGATGTTAGTTCATTATTATCTTTCCACATCTGACTATTTATCCCATAAATGTATGGAAAACTTCAGTCTATGAAATCATTGTCTCATTTGAATCGAAGTTTTTTTTAAATGAATCGAAGCCCTGCAAAAGGTCGGAGTGTGTGAATGATATAATTAACTCGTAAATTTATATTCTTTTGTTTGGGCCGAAGATGCTTGGTGGTATTTTTCTTCACTATATTAGAAATGAAAAAAAAAATCTGAATTTTGTATAACCATGTTTATTAACCTCAGTATTCTTCCTCAGATGGAGAATTTTATTTATTTTGACAAAACACATTATGTACAGAGGACAACTATACATTAAAAGTAGAAACTAAGTCGTACTTAAAAAAATAGAGAAAGCTGTAACATTTGTAAAGCGGTTAATTGTAGTTAAAATAAACGCGATAGGTACTGTTTGCGCCCTTTTTCCCTATTCCTGTATTGTTTCTTTGTCCTGGCAACACAATCCCAAAAATATTTTATCCAAAATTTATCCTACCTACAACCTACAGTTCGAATAGAATCGCTACCCGCGCAACAAGTACTCTTACACAAAATTCGCTGTAAAAATAACCAAATTATCTCAAATCAAAATAAACCTTATACAAAACCATATAAAATATTGTGAATTCACTAGTGTCAATATAGACGAGGATTAAAATCAACGCGGGAAGGTCAAAGCAGGAGATCAACATCGAGGTAGGTTTCCTATTTTTCCTTTCCAATTAAAATTTACCGCAAATCCAGCAACCAACGCAAACAGGTACCAATTTCAAATTCGAAACTCATTTTTTCCATTTTTTAATTAAGTGGATTTACAACGCGTAGAATTTAATAATAAAGTATTTTTTATTAACAGCGATCATAAACACCCCATCAATTTAACCGTAAACGAACCATGCTTGGGTGTAATAATATGAACATTATTTCTGCACTGAACACCATGTTATATTTTTATATTTATGGCTATTTTTCGTGCTAAATTAATATCATAAACAAAAAATAGGAAATTAATATATACGTAGAATATTTGTTTGTTTTTTCAAGCGTAAACTTTCATATAAATCATAATATAATGTAGGCATATAAACAACGGATCAGTCATGAAAACAAAACAATGCAAGTTGTCACATAAATATATTTTTTTTATATATATAAATGAATCTGGCTCACTCGAGTGAACACAAATACACTCTTTGACTCATTTACAGTAAGCATCTTAAAAAAGCTTGGGTCTTGAAAAAAGAAGATGGTCGGCACCTGAGATCGATCCCACGATCTCTGAACGATACAGTACGAAAGCCGGCGTCGTAACCGCTAGGCTAACAACCACCGGTCAATTAGAAACTGTGACCATGAAGAACGTGTTTCTTTCGAAACATTTTATTTTTAACCCATCACGCCGTTTCCCGAAGGGGGTAGGCAGAGAGTACGGACTTCCATTCTTTCCTATCCAAACAAACCTCTTTCGCTTCTTCCAAACGCATAACATTCCGCATACATGCTCTTCTAGCCTTTTGCTCCTGACTTGGCCCTCCTCTAAGACGGCACCGATATGGTCGGACCATGTCATTCGAGGTCGGCCTCGTCTGCGTGCACCCATTCTTTCAGATTTATATATCCTTTTAGTCATTCCCTCTTCGTTCATTCTCTCTACATGCCCAAACCACCTTAATTTATTCACTTTCATTCTAGTCACTACGCTAACATCCACTCCGCATTCCTTTCTAATATTATCATTCCTAACCTTATCAATCAGTCGCTTTCCGCATATCCTACGCAGTGATCTCACTTCCACAGCATCTATCTATCGAAACATGTCAGGGAAAATAAATTTGTGCAAGTGCTAAAAAGTATAAATATTTATTCATGTTTGATAATTTTTCTCCACGAAAATGAATGTTCAACTACCTAATTATTAAATAAATGATTTTAAAAATAATGTTTTTATAAAAATAAACAAATCTCTTTGCACATATTGTGTTATTAACCCTATGGAAGATTGTAAAAATAAATCATTAGACAAAAATTCAAGGTCGACAAGAATTGGAAGGTAGGTAGGTTTCATGGTTAAAGAGCATCCGAACTAGATGAAGTTAAAGATCAATAATTCGTATTTGTATGATTTTTGTTTGGGCTGTTTCTCTATCTTCAATACTTTTGTATTGAATACGGCGATGATATAAATCATAGATCACTCTCTCTCTAGTGGATTGCCATGTTGGAAGAAAGGTAGGTATAAATGTCCAAATCTAGACAACTGAACATGACGCGTTCTAGAAAAATCTGGAAAGAACGAGAAAATTGAGAGGAAATTGATCAAGCAGGAAATTAGAGATCGGAACATCTCCCAAGAGTAATAAAACTGGTTGAGAGGTTACAGAGAACAAAAAAAACTCACTATCATGAAAATAGAGAGAACAATGTTTTATTAGTTGTTTGAAATTGTTATATTTGACTTATATTTTTTTATTGTTTAAACGCAATAACTGTAATCATTTTGTGAATGAAAAAACACTTGTCTTATACTACACAAATTATTTATTGCAGAGACGCGTTTCGTCCTGTTAGAACATTTTCGATCTCACCGAAACGGAGATCGAAAATGTTCTAACAGGACGAAACGCGTCTCTGCAATAAATAATTTGTGTAGTATAAGACAAGTGTTTTTTCATTCACATTATGAATTACCTACTACACCAAAAATATTAATTGTAATTATTTTCTTTTTAATTATGTAGGTACTTGTTGTGTTGCAGACATCAAAAGTAGAATTTATCAGACATGCATACATACATACATACATCCGTGGCACTACAACCTTTGGTGGGTCTTGGCCTCCTGCAGAAGATTTCTCCATGCCACCCTGTCCTCCGCCATGCTCCGCCAATGGTTGACCCCCACCAGTGCGAGGTCTCTCTCCGCTCCGTACAGCCATCGCAGCTTGGGTCTTCCAATGCTCCTCCTTCCAGCTGGTCTCCCACAGAAAATTTCCTTGAGGGCGGACAGTTCGTTCGATGTTTGAGCATGGTCCAACCAGCGGTGTCGGGTAAGCTTTCAAGATAACAACGAAACGAACAGCAACAATTTTGCTACTTATATTAAAGATCATTGGCAACATGCGTTCTTTCTAGCTCAGACGCAGAAGCGAAGATTCAGGCTGACAAAAGGAAGTCTTGGAGACGAAAACTTAGATAAGCCAATATACGGATTGACTCTCGAAAAAAAAAATTGACATTCTTTGGAAGTTTCTGGTATAAGGTGAAAAAAAAGGCTAATTTTCGATCATTATGGAAAATAGTGAGTGAGGTCATCCATGGCGAGTCGGATTGCATTGATTAAAGTCCTCTTCTAAACATTGAGCCATCTCTTTTGACTTGTCGAAAATAAAACAATAATTATTATACAAAACATAATAACCTCTATATCATTAGTCTGCTTGATGTTTTGTTGATTTATCAGTTAATTGTTTTGTTTCACGGTATCGTTATAAGTGTAATGTTATAAAGTAGTCTACTTTGTCTATCAATCTGACAATATAATATTAAGTGCCTATCAAAAGAAAAATATATGATTGTTTGTTTATTCAAGGTATCGATAAACTAACTGTCGAGCTAACGGCATTGTTTGGTGTGTTGCAGGATTGATGACAGTTAATTAGCGTTTCCTTGTTTGTAAGGTGTAACGATATATCACCATCATTACCATAAATACTAGGCGATCTAGATTCTAGACAACATTGTTTATTGTATGTTCGGCTGTTATGGGCATTATATTATCCGGGGTTTCCAACAACTGAAACATTGTAGGTATGGAAAAAGTTGAATATGTATAGGTAGTAATAGAATTTGATATATTCAACGTTTTTTCATTAGATGCGTCAACTGTAAACTTCGTCTTAAGGCTTTCAAAATTTTGTCTTCGAAAAAATCTGATGGTTTTTTTGAAAATAAATTGCAATTTGTTTTTTTAAATCGATGCCTTTTAAAAAAAAAATCTGGCGGTCTGTAAGTAATATTATAATACAAACTTGTTCAATATAATGAAGCAGATATTATAATTTCTATGAGCACTATGTTAATTGTACCATTAAGGTTTGCGACCTTTATCTTCGATGGCTGGTTTAGTTTGCTGCATGGAAAAACCACATTGGCAGAATGGGCCCAGGTAGGCTTCCAAAAATAGTAACGGAAGAACTACCAGAGGGACGCAGACCACCAGAGAGACCACCAAAGGGATGGGAGAAGAGCCGGTCATCCTCATACCAAGAACCAGGCTAATTCCACAAAGAACAGACCCTAGATCTAGATAAAGAGGAAGAAGAAGATTTTCTACCTGGGAATATTGTGTTAGTTTTGGCTTCTAGTATTTGATGAATTATTAAAGGTAAACAATAGGTATCGTTTAGGTAAAGTCAACAGCTGATTGTATGCAATGTTGTGATATTGTAAACTTTGTAAATTCCTGATGTTTATGCAAACTCTATAGCCCGATACATTCAGTTGGAAGGGAAACTAACATTGAACTATTAACATATCGTTACTAATACAGCGGTGGTCAGCACTTTATTAATGGTTGACGTCAAATATAGAAACAATCAACAAACACCCATTAGCATACATACTGTATGGGACATAATAGCTAAAAAAACTTTGGATAAGTTCTGACTTCCAATTTCATGCAGAAAAATAATAAAAGTCAGTTGTAGCTTTTATATTCTGATTCTGGAGAGTTCGAACACATCGATTCCGCCCTCAAAGAAGGCCACGTCAGAAGTAAGAAAAAATATAAGAGGTTTTTATGAGATATGGTATGACGGTAGAAAAGATTTGAGGTCCGTTCTTTCTGTCTGGAGTGATGGATAAAAAAAGTTTATATACGGTGTCTACATGTGTGAAAATATAACAGAAAAACAAATGAACTCATAATCTGTTCTATTTTCAAAATTATAACTTCTCAATTTTGTAAACGTACATATTTCAGGGTCACCTTCTATTTTGGATTATATTATTTACACAAAGTATTGGATATTTTGACGGGTTTTCGTAGTGTGTAAGAATAGTTTAGAGTGAGGACAGAGAAAAATTCACCACAGTGATCGCCAATGTTAGGACTACATAAAGAAAAATCAGATATTAATCTAGAGCTCTATTGCTAACCAGTAAAGACATTATGTCACGCCGACGCACGCCAAATTAGGATAAACTGCCGTAATAGTCCTTTGAATCAGTAAAAAAAAAATACTTTGAAACATCAAGAAATCCTCATAAAAAAGATCCTGATATAGAGAGACAAGGAATATTGTTGTAGAACTGTTTCTCATATTATTGTCTAGGCATATAAATCATTTACATATTGCGTGATTTCACTGAATAATCGTCTAGTTGTTCTGGAATAAATTGCAAAAATGCTAATTCAATTGCCATGTATCTATATAATTTGAACCCTTTATTTAGAAAAGCAAAAGCAAGCAATGCTTCGTTTCAATACAAAGTTTACTACTAGTTTGCAAGCTTTTAATAATAGCATTAAACGCCAATGAACATGGGCTAGTTAAAATAAGGAATTAATCAGACCTTGGATTGCAAAATGCGGTTGAACTTTCGATTGATTTGCGTAAACGAGGTTTCATAAAATCAATATATAAAATTCTGTCTGCTAAAATACTGTCTAGCTGCATGAAACAAGCTTCGAAACTAAGCCAGCCTTCGAAATAACAGTAGAAGACGGTCGTAAGCCCGTAGTGGTTTGTTCCATTTAAAAATCGAACATTAGTAACGAATTGTTAGAGTCATTAGTTGTTATTTTTTCTTTAAGATCTAGTCCTGAAAAGGTCACAAGAATCTAGACATAATTAGAACGTTGTGCACCAACAAAGCCAATAGGCAATAAATATGAGACATTAACAAAAATGGATATTGTCATATCCTGGCGCCAAATACATGACAGCAGTCGCAGTCTTTAAATTTGGTTGCTCTCTTGTTCTCAATAATTTCCAACTTTTATCTCTATTTTTCATTTTATTATTAAATTTCTACTTGTTGCATACATGAGATTTTTCGACATGTTGAACATGTTGAGAATTCGGAGTTTCGGAGACAAACATTACCACCTAATGGCGAACGTTGTTAACGTAAAGTGATCACACAAAGCCAGCCTTCGAAATAACAGTAGAAGACGGTCGTAAGCCCGTAGTGGTTTGTTCCATTTAATAATCGAACATTAGTAATGAATTGTTAGAGTCATTAGTTGTTATTTTTTCTGCATGAAACATGTTAATAACTCATGTTATTAACATGGCCTTTTCTCACATTGTCTGATGATGTAGATAGATAAAACGCTGTGAAAGGGGCTCATGTAGAGAGAATGAGAATCTGCGCGGCGGGATCCCAAAAATCTCAAAAAAGAAATTCCCCTAGGTCAATGAGAGGTAGACCACCAAAATGATGGTCATCGGATCCCAAGATGCGGAAACCATCTTGAAAAAAAATAGGATCTAGGACCCTACTTTACAAAAACAAGGTTATTTAAATTGACAAGATTTTTTGATGTTGAGCATGTATAGATTTGACTGTTGGACAGTGGATCAATCAATCAATTGTTTATGTTATAATAATTGTTACTTTTTTATGTTTGATTGCTCACAAATTGTATAAAAGAAACAATTAATTGATTTTTTCAGCAAGTTGGTATGTTATTGCTCACAGTTGTACCAACTTTGAAATAAAATATACAATAATTCATAACGAATGTTTTTAATTTTAAAGGAAATGATGTGAGGTATTTATTCATATATTGTTATTCAAAATATTGTTAAGTCATTATTTGAAAGTTTGGGAGCGCGATGGTAAACAGTTTGAAAAACAGTTGCTTGTTTGTTTATGCCGGATTAGAAAGGTTGGAATTTTTACGCACTGAAGATATGTCCAGGAAACCATTAAAATTTTCATTGTTTACAGCGATTAGTATAGAAGGCAAATTCTCCCGTTTTGAGGTGAATGCTTTGATTTTTTTTGACTTCAGTTCAATATTAGATCTCGTTCAGAAAACATCTCTCCATAGTTTATTGCAATTTTGTTTCCTTGTTAATCAATTTATAATTTTCGTCGCGTTTTATAGTTTCTGTAGTAATTTGCGAGTGCTTGACGATTGAGCTATGGTGGGTCACATATCTAGAGTTTTGTTTAGAGTCCCGCGATTGTTTATTAAACCTTCCGTTTAATTGTGATCATTACTCTGGAAGATTCCCGATCTGAGCGGGGTGGCGTGGCGTGGTTGGAAAGGGACAAGTGACAGACCATACCTCATATGTGTGAATGTGACGTGTTTATTTTCTTTTGTGCTGTGTGCTTTTATTTTGAAGGTATGCTGAATTTCGGGTGAGTGGCCATATTTTTATTAGAGTGTTTTTGTTTCGTCGCTGGCAGCTACCCCCAGGACGATGATAGGGCACAGAGATATATTTTTATGTTGTATTTTGTTTGTTGCTTGGTTGCCCCCCGCCAAGCATGCTTATGAGCAAATTGCTCGATGTGGTTTTTTAGATGAGAGATATATGGCCGACGCGATACGGCATATTTATGAATATTTGTGATCTCTGTGTGCCAATGGATTTATTGTATTGCAGCATGTACCTCCCTGTATTGTTTTCACACGTCACATGTCAAGCACACGTCGCGAATTGTTATCTGTCATTCGCGGGTTACCCCATTTTCCGATACCAGTGGTGTGACCTATCTTTAATGTTTATTTTTTAATCCGGTTAAGAATTTCATATTTAGAACCTTCTAGTAAGCTTAGTGTAGAATTTTCATTTGTAAAAGTAGGTACATTGGTGTGTTTGTTACCCGTGAGAGTAATTTTATTCAGTCGAGCTATGAATGAGTTTACTAAAAGTTCGCGTCTGTCCGCGCACATGTAGAGTTTGTATTTTAGTTTTCGCCGCCGTGATAAACGTAATGTTATAAAACCGGTATGTGTAGGAGGGCTGTTGGCGCAAGCTGAAGACCTTCCCCACATGACTGTCTATGAGAATGGGCTGTTGCTGATTTGGACGCTTTTCAGCTCAGTTCATGAGGTTCACTGGCGAAAAGGTCGCGCGCTAAGACCGAAGCAGTTGAGCGATTTGGAATTCCAATGAGGAAGGACTTGCGGTTTAATGACAGCCTGTACGAAATTTGACTAGAAGGTTGATTGGTTCGTTTATAAAGTAATTGAACGTTTATTTTGATATTGAGATCGATAATAATTAAATGCACGCGAGATAGACATTGAAAAAATTGTTAATAGGCAGGATCGTTTTGACTGCAGCTAGTCGTGGCATAATTTTCGCGTAGTAAAATCCTGTCCTATTTTGAGTCTCTGCCGAAAGTACATTTAGGTATTTAGAGTCAAGAGTTAGATAGTTAAAACATAGCTTTCAGCCCCTGTAGTCTGTACACCATCAGGAACCTTTTCCGTTTGTCTATATACACTATATCTGATAGCCGAATTTCGGCCCCCTTTTTGGTACCTGTTCGAGGCGTGACGTCGCATCGAATTGGGCCAGTCTCGGACCTTCGGAGTTTTTTTTTTTGCCTGAATTTTGGCAAGAAGGTTCGTTTGACATGGAAGGCCCTCTTTCGGTGGCTAATTCCTCCCATGGACCTCGATCATGCTTATCAGAAAGAATTAAAACAATTAGTTCCAACATAAATTACATTTCCTATAACTTAAAACTGCTACAAAAAAGTTTAGTTTGGAACTCCTAATTACATACTTGAATTGGGTTACGTTGTTGTTTGCGCCCTATGACAAAGCAAAAATTTCTTTAAAACTTCTCGAACCGGTGTTTTGAAACTCAATAGTTGTCAGGTAAATAGAAATCTATGTATTATATTTTTATATTATTTTCAATCCATTTTCCGATTTTTATTAGTTATTCTGAGCGTAGAAGAATCCAATAAACCAAGCTTCATAAAAATCCGATCTCGTGTTATACATTCTTTTATATTTTTAGATTATAATCTATGTTTATATTTTGAAATCGATTTTTAGCTACACTTTGTTTGACTTCAAATGTGCGTGTTGCGTGTATGCAAAATGGGTTGCATTCAAAAAGTTCAAGGTTGTTTATAGCATTCCTGCAGCTCGAATGTTAGAAGAGAAATAATATTCTGTGTTAAAGCTATGTTTCTCGTAGCAACGTGTAAAAACCAATGCCCGTTGCTCGCTAGTCACATATAATATTTTTCATAAAAACGTACCTACATACAACGTCTTTTTTTCAATTTTGCTTAATCTACGAATAACATATTGTTAATTGCATTGGAATCAAAAATGTTTCAGTGGTTTTCCCAATATCTCAATTTCATTCTATCGGCTATAAAATGTAATTGAAATGAATTGTCGGAAGAGCTCCTGGTACAAGACCAAGAGGCAGATCGCCGATGCGATGGACCGACCAAATAAAGCAAAATATTCCCACCACGACACTCCATAGAGCCGTCCATCTGGCAGCAGAACATCCTGGCGAGCAATGCTCCACAACAGAGTGCATGATGGCTACGACCCTCAGCAGTGAGGACGACGACTGGTAATGTAAGGTTTTAAAATTAAAGGCAATTCCAACGATTTCAAACTTAATGCTTTGTAATAAAATTTCATTGATTTAAGATTTTGTATGTAAAAAATAAAAAAAAATCAGACTGATATACATTTATTTGATTCAGTTCAGGTAAATTGGTATGGGTAATTGAAAAATGTTTGGCAATTTCGTGCGAGCGGTTTAGAAATTTGTTTGAGTTTATAAAAACAGTTAATATCTTTTCATTTCTAATGCACTGAGAAAAATTCTAGTAAAAAATTGGTCATTTTTTACTAGAACGGAGTTAGTTGATGAGTTCTAGTAAAAGTGGTTATTAGCGGGTACTAGCTCGAAATTAGTAAAATCAGAGTTAGTTAACTTGTTAGTTGAGGGTACTTAAAAAAAATCTGTTAGTAACTTTTACTAGAGAATTTTAACTAACTTTGTTAGTTGAAATGTTGAAATAGTAGATTGTACTAACATGTATTTGTAGACATCAACTAACACATGTTAGTTAAAATTCAAGTTACTAGAAATCACTAACTTGGTTGACTAACACGATTTGTGAATTACTGGCATCTCGATAGCTAATCTTACTAATTAGATCTAGTATTTATTTTAGTAATATTTACTAGTCTCCTTGCTTGCTAACGAACCTAATTTTTTTTTAATGAATTGAGCTCACCTAATTTTTTTTAATGAATTGAGCTCACCCAAAGTAAACACAAATACACTTTCACATCTTTGACAGAAAAAAAAACGGAAAAAAAAGATTGCCCGTACCGGGATTCGAACCTACAACCATCAGTATATGAAAGGCGGCGACGCAACCATCCGTCTGCTGAGAGCTTAAGATGCGGTGCCGCATATTGGTAATATCTATCGCATTTTCGCGCATGCGCACTTTAGCCAAGGATTTTATTGGCGCGAATCTGATTACCTGTACATACTATAGGCACCCTGTTGCTACGGGAGGATTTTAATAATAATATTATGTCAAGTAAAATTGGGATGCTATTATGGACGATATAACTGATTTATATTACAATCAAATAATTAATGACCCTTTTCTATGCTACTGTTTTGCTGCTAGTAGTTATATAATTATAATTGACAATATTTTAATATTTTAACTTTTTAAATTACTTAGTTTCATTTCATTGATTTGACAACCCATGCATGGCCGATATTTTTGATATTTTAATAATTATTTTAATAATTCTCAATCTTTTAATAATTGTTTTTGTATACCTACTTATTTGCAAGAATATTCTGTATTAACTTAAATGAGATGTGACATACATATTATAAGACCATACGATAAATAAATAAATAATATGCAATATACGCATGGTAAGTACCTATATAATATAAATATCTATACATAGATCATTACAAAATAAAAAAAATATCATTCAAGTATTGTTGCAAGTTGCTATACCATCAGTTGTATTCAGGGTTGCCAGTGAAAAGATGTGAACATTTTGAAGAAATCAGAAACAATATTCTATTAAAATGAATGGGTATATAGATGGAAATGAATGGGTATTATAGATGCGACAAGGATAATAATAGTTTACATTTTTTTTTCTTTTCTTTTACGCTGTTATGACATTAAGGATATCCCACCACATATAAGGTCAAGCTAAATTTAATCTATGCATGTGATCTCCAAATAACCCTGGGACGGCCTCTCTGGGAGATGATCAATCTCTAATAACGGAGTTCAAGAAACACTTAAACACTTCATGCACAAGGCGCCCTTAAAGTGGTTTTCTATCACAAAACGGCGCTATATAATTGTATCGTAATCTATATATTCTGTCGTCATTCGTTCTCTTCACATGACCAAACCACCTTAGCTTAGGTACCTACTTATAGTTTCATTCTCGTCATATATACTGTTCTTATATTCACCTCGCATTATTTTCTAATACTTAATACATACATACTTAATCTGTATTAAGTACTCTGGCCTTGTACAATGCCATATTCTTTAAATAATTAGTAGAAGTATATTATATACTTCCATATAAACGCGATTCGTTGAATCAGGTCCATCCTCTCAGCTTACCCCGTTAGGAACACGGCGTGATGGGGAATAAAATAAATAAATAAACTACAAAACACCAAAAATATAAATTAAATAAACTACAATTGGCTAGTTACACCTGGCAACCCTGGACTTGTATTTCCGCATGTTGTTTTTCATAAAAAAATGTTTTTTAACTACACTAACAAAAAATTGTGAATGTTACAAAAATTGCAAGTACCTAAAAATTTTGTTTTCTATTTTAAGTAACAATAATTAGTAAACGCGACTGACTTCATAGGTACCAAAATGGTTTGTTTTTTATTGTTACCAGATACAAAATATTCTTGTAAAATTTCATAGAAAATTCTTTAACGACTTGCTAACTAAATTATTATCGCCCTTGAATTCAAGGCTATATATATCTGCCCTCACCGCGCTTTCACATCAGTATAATAATATTATCTTAGCGTATGGACTTGTCTGCGCTGAGCAACAATTTTACGTTTGTGCGGATGTGTTTCGATCAAGTTTTGATAGTCTTTCTTTGTTCTTTCTTCATTCCTTTGTTCTATAACGTCTTCTTTTCAGTAAATTTTGTGTGTGTGTCTCCATACATGCCGTTTTCGTTACAAAAAACTATCTTGAAACGCCATTTTCGAGTAGTCAAAAGTGTGCGTCTCGCGTCAGCCAAAAACATTGAAATGGAACCCTTCTTACTTAATGTAGGATTGTCACATCTATATGGAAAACTTTTAGGTAAGTTTTTAAGATCTAAGTTAATAAATACACAATAAATTATATTTTTTACAAGTTCATGCGTAGATTATGTTTTTTTGCCCACGTGGTTTGCCAACCTAACCAATTTTGATTCATTTGAACGACACGTGAAGATTTGTCTAAGAAAAATGTTCGGCAATATTTATTTTAGTAATTCATTAGAAAACAGGACAAAGCAATAGAGAATTACTATTGTTTTTTAATGCATTATTGCATTACAGACAAGAATAATTTTTACTTTGTAGGTGATGGGATATCACTCGACATTCTGCCATATCTGTCAGACAGTGAAATACGTTCTCTCTGTTCTACATTAGGGGAAGCTGTTCGCCTTCGCTTGGCTGCTAGAAAAATAAAGGTGAATAATAATAAAACTTGATAAGCTATAAAGCATTATGAAGAATGTGTAATATGGCCGAATCATTCCTGGAGTATCGAATGAATAATTAATGAATGCATGCATGCATGAAGAGTGTGGATGAGGTGTAAGAATATAGAAATGTTCTCTCTGCCTATCCTAAAATAGTTGATACATATATGTTTTTTTTTTGTTATTTTCACAGGATCAAGCTACGCTGAACGTCCCTGAGCCATTTCAAAAATACTCTGCGTCCTACCCATCTCAAAGCGCCCCAGGGCCCTTTTCAATCGCCAGTGTCTCTCAGCCATCGGAAGTTATTGATATTGAGTGCTCTAATTTTGAAAATACCAATCTCCCACTTCTAAGCCTCTCTGATGAACTGTCACACAATAATCATCAAGCTCCTCAGCTCATTAAGGATAACCGAAGCGATCAAAGCCCATCGCTGGGAAGTATTTTATGCTCCAATAAAGATTCACAGCAACTGGTAAGTAGTTCTTTTGCTTGTTTGCAGATTTTATGAATATTTCCCTTAATTACCACAATTTTTCTTTTTTTTTATACTTTTAATAATTTTTTTAGATGGCATAATACATATTACATACCTTTACCATGGATGTTATGTACCTGTATTCATGCGAGTATGTTTTGTATTTTTTTACAGATAGAACATCACCTTACAGAGTATAAATTGACATCCAGTATTGACGCGGTACAATCTGTGGACGCGGTCCAGTTTAGGGCTGAAGAGCTTCAGAAAAAAGACATAGAGGAGTATATTCACAAATACAAAGCTCTGCGTACACCACTTGGTTTTGACTTAGTAAGTTTTTTCTACTGAAATGTGTATTTTTTATTAGATATATTTTACATAACAAATTGTACTTTTTTCAGCTCCTTGAAAAGGGATACAGAGATCAAGTTAACAAATTCGTGGAGCGTTTTCCAATACTTAGGAGCAGACGGATTTCATTGCTGAGGAAAAATTACAAGACTTGCTCCAGTTATCCAAAGGTTTGCAAGTTATCTATCTTATTTTATTTATTCCAATATATTTTATGTAAGTACATTCATATCATAATACAAGGCAAATATACTAACATCTGTTAATGCATGCATGTGTGTGTCTTTTTTTAAATATCTAATATATCTTTATGGTTAGACGAAAGAAATCGCTTCAGCGATAGTCTCTCCAATATTTTGATTACTTTATATCTATGTATCCCGTACTTACATATAATTATTAAAAGTAATAAAATAATTAAATCATTGTATTCCCTTCCAAGCCATTTTTTATTTAGCGAAAAAAGACAATGTAATCGAATAATTATTCATTTGCAGGTGGTGAGGAGCAGAGAGATTTGGCAGCCTTGATGGCCATCTCCCGCTTGCTTTTGAAGATTCCGTCAAATATCATCGCAGTCAGCAATAGAAAAGTCAGCTGATGGAGACTATCACGGGAAGAATTAGTAAATGTCTTCATTAATTTAACATCTCTAACAAGTGGTGATATTGACAATCTAATCAATATTTTTCAAAAATATAACCTACCTTTATTTATCCAACAGTCCAACATTGAAAATAATTTAATTATATTTTAATTAAAATTAAAATTATTATTATATTTATTATTTTCATGTTTTACAATCAATAAACTATTGCCATTTGCTATAATGTATGCACTTGTTTATAATTTATTAACCATACATTTTGTCTTATTTTTTTACATAGTTACATCGCGTCGAGGACTTCATTTTGCTGCCATGACTGCTGGACCTGAGTTTCTATGGCGTAGGTTTTGTGGCAGTGAACTTTCAGCAACATTTTATTTTTCTATCTGATGTCAACGTGTATATAGAACCATCCAGAATAAAGAGCCATCTAGCGGAATACGACGAATACATCTCGTATTTTATCAACAATGTAGATTCATCACCGTCTGTACCAAGTCAACCAACTTAGGATATTTCACACCAGAGGGAGAACACACCACCTATTTTGGAAAAAAGATCTTGCGTGAATAATCCTACTATAAAAGCTTTTTCAGTATACAATTTTATTACTCTTTCCTTCAGAACCTACCAGTGTATATTATTGTAATTAGTTTTTAAGTTAAAATATATTTTTCTGTGATACTTTATTTGAATTCACTAATATAGTGTTTGTGTTTTTTATAATATAAAATCGAGTTTCTTTTTGGTAGTTAGTCGAGTTCCTCCTTTACTGTTTAATCTAGTTCATAAAGAAATAGTGAAACTTGGTGAGTACTCCAGATATTCTTAATCCTGCCAAAACTCATAAGAGAGTTTCTCATCTTCTGATAAAGACCATTTTTCCCCAATGTCTTTTGACCTTGAGAAAAGAAATCAGTACTCCTTCTTCATCTCAATCTCATCTCATCTTATGGATCAGATCCGACAAATCTGAATACCATAAATTGGTGACCCTACGACGTTCGAACACCCTTCTATCAATTACCATAATAAATTGCTTCAATTATCTACTTAATCCATCATTTTCCAATAATCTCCAACAATCCATTAACATTCTTAAACAAATTTTTCTCAACAATCATTCTAACAAAATTGTCACATGTACACCTTCGTCCACTAATCTACCTCGAATATTTAACACCCTATACATTCATTCCAAATTATTTCTTTCACAAAGCCATCTAAATAATATTGTCCCACAATCTAAAATTTTCATCTCACATAATACATTCAAATTTTAAGCGCGTCTCTCACATTCCCATTCGACGCAAACTTCACTCGACTGCACTCAATTACAACACGCAACTGTCAAAATAGCATTACAAGCCGCTTTGTTCGCGATAAATATATTCAAATTTTAGACAAAATATATGAAATTATAGGGTAAAATCATGTGCAAACTCTAAAATTCAACTGGTTCTGAAGGGATGAGTCATCCGATGGGTCACAGGCAAGTAAAATCTTTAAAAATAACATTGTAAAACGGCATTCAGCCCATATTTTTTTTTCCAAACAATTTCAACCCATCGGATTATTTAAAAGCCTCTTGTTTTTCTGCCTTCTATTTATTATTACAAACATTTAATCAATAATGCCTAAACCTTGTAAAAACGATATTAAAATCTTCAAAAAAAGAAAAAAACTTAAAATTTGTGAACAATAAAATTTGTAGGTTAAAATTTTTTCACGATACAATGTCACATCGAATTTTTTCATAAAACTTTTCATGTCTTCAAACATTGATAAAACCTAATTTAATACATTAACTATTTATAATCGCATGCTGAATTGCAATTTTAAATGATTTTTTTACAGAAGAATAACCTTTAATTATCTGATTGCAGATTCACAAGTACATTATTATCATGTTGCCAAACTTTGAGGTAACCTTTTTATATTTTATATAAACAACAAGCGAAACGAATACCTACATTTTTATTAGATTTTCATAGAGCATTATTGCATTTTAAAGAAAAACAAGAAATTCAAATCGCATTTTTTCACATACATTTGTATATTGTCATATTGAGCTTTAGTAAACACATAAAGGACATTCAGACTCCTTCAGTTAATATCTTACCAACATTTCAGTCATATTTTACCAATTCTTATTTTATTCTGGTCAATAAACGATTATTTATGTATCAACTTATCAACGATACAATTATTTCAATGGTCTACAAAAAATAGTCTATCTAAATTGTCAATGTAAAATTACCATCTTATATTACCATCTACTAGCCAATTGCTATTAACGTTTTCCGCGACTAGAGAAATTCTGTCTCAAGAATCTCAGTCCGAATTCAATTCGAGGTCAACTTACATATGCAAATACGGCCTAATACTTATACACATGTATTCATACACATGTACTCAAAAAAGCTCTATGTATTTCACGCCACGTCT
This sequence comes from Mystacides longicornis, assembly GCA_963576905.1. Lineage (NCBI taxonomy): Eukaryota > Metazoa > Arthropoda > Insecta > Trichoptera > Leptoceridae > Mystacides > Mystacides longicornis. The sequence continues at coordinate 8,605,004 of OY756426.1, forward strand.
AGTACAATGCACCGCGCATTTTCAGACCGAAATTCCCATTTCGTCGGCTAACTACATACACACAAGAGCAGAGATTCTCATCTCAAAAGCTTTCTTGTAGTGACTGAGCAACAGACATACACACATGATCATAGCATCATACGTATTGTCCATATTTTACACACATGACAACAGCGTCATACGTATAATCTATTACCATCAAATATACAACTCAACGAGTAATAAAAAGACAATTAATGTATTTACATTCATACAAAAGACCATTGAAAACAGAATTCTAAAAAGTGTCATACTAATTTTCCCAAATCAGTAACATTTATTTAACATTATTGACACACATACATTGACAAAATAAAACATTATGAAAAATTTTAATCCAAACACAATATGTACAACTATATTACCATGTCTACCCACTACTTTTTACTTATTTTATTGTATAAAAATTCTAATATGTATTTTACAAAATGATTACAGATCCCAATACAAAACCACCAACTGTATATTGCTAATACCAGATTGGTAACAAATTTTATTATATATAAAGGATCTCACATAGTAACTTCACTTCATAAACATTATAGAAAAAGTATTTAAACATATACCAATTGTGAACCATAACTACTCAATACCATTTGTAATAAATTTTTCCTACCTTTATTTTGAATATTGAACAAAAGATAACATTGAAATACCACACTTAGAAAATTTTTCCTAGAACAATTATCTTAATAAAATATAACTTGTGAAATTTTTTTCAAAGTCAACATTTGTTTATAATATAGGTACTCAAATAACTTTTTATTTCAAATCCAAATTTAAAATGTATTTCACAAAATTTAAATTCAAGAACCACCCTAAAACAAATATACTTATACCAATTCTATTGAAAAAATTTTTTTGTTCATTCTATATGTTGCATTAATATTATCTCATCACGACACTACTCAACCAACGCTGGACTTCACCACAATCCAATTGATGGAAGCCTACGATAGCAATCTTCACCTGCTGTACTTAGCAAAGGCGGACTATACGAGTTGTCTCACAGACTTCGTAGCTCGGAGGCCAAACTTCTCCAACGAATTTTGCCCCACTACTGTCTCTCTTCAACAGTGGCAGATGTACATCACACCACGATTACACCCCACCGAAAACAACTGATGCATTTTTCCCTGCTCGTCAACCGACATCATGGATCAACCAGTTACAACAGCACAACCACCATCGCTGCTGCATTAATGGCCGAGCGCAAATCAACATCGCCGCTTCATACGGTAAAACACATCAACGCTGTTTTAACCTATTTTAGCCATCATATTACCCCAGTGCAACCGCACTAACGTCGTGAACACTCTGTCCAACTTCTCTTAAGTTCCAGTCGCTACAACGACCAGCCCAGTCGAGTCAAGTCAACATCCAGTACGTACCATCCTACAAACCGCTCAACCAGAGGACTGCAGAGTTCCACTCCACACTCCATCACCAGATCCACATCAGAATTTATAGCATGCCATAAATTCTTGCGGGAGGCTGTGTGGCAGTGAACTTTCAGCAACATTTTATTTTTCTATCTGATGTCAACGTGTATATAGAACCATCCAGAATAAAGAGCCATCTAGCGGAATACGACGAATACATCTCGTATTTTATCAACAATGTAGATTCATCACCGTCTGTACCAAGTCAACCAACTTAGGATATTTCACACCAGAGGGAGAACACACCACCTATTTTGGAAAAAAGATCTTGCGTGAATAATCCTACTATAAAAGCTTTTTCAGTATACAATTTTATTACTCTTTCCTTCAGAACCTACCAGTGTATATTATTGTAATTAGTTTTTAAGTTAAAATATATTTTTCTGTGATACTTTATTTGAATTCACTAATATAGTGTTTGTGTTTTTTATAATATAAAATCGAGTTTCTTTTTGGTAGTTAGTCGAGTTCCTCCTTTACTGTTTAATCTAGTTCATAAAGAAATAGTGAAACTTGGTGAGTACTCCAGATATTCTTAATCCTGCCAAAACTCATAAGAGAGTTTCTCATCTTCTGATAAAGACCATTTTTCCCCAATGTCTTTTGACCTTGAGAAAAGAAATCAGTACTCCTTCTTCATCTCAATCTCATCTCATCTTATGGATCAGATCTAACAAATCTGAATGCCATAGTTTATTTCATCAGGTTTTCGCTATTATATTGTGTCTTGTGTTTAGAATTTGGCTCAATATAGATTGAATCATCATCCAAGATTGACAAATCTTTGATGAGGATCTTATCAAAAGAGCCAGATTTGGAACCAATCAGCGGTATAGAAGACCTGACAAAATAAGCCTACGAAAATAGTCATGGCAACTAAGTGAAGACTTTGATGATTACTAGCACGCGCTAGTAGCCTGTGGATAGATTACTAGCATATGCTACCGCAAACTACTAGAATGTGCTAGTAACCTGCAGATAGGTTACTAGAATCATTTCGCTACCTTTACTAATACAGGTAGAAAGGACTACTAGAAAAAAAAGCAAGGTTTACTAGAAAAAACCTGGAGCTACTAAACAAAAGGAGCTAGATTTACTAGCAAGGGCATTAAAATCTACTAGCAGAGAAAAGGCTACTAGAATAATTTAGCCACCTTTACTAATACAGGTAGAAAGGACTACTAGAAAAGAAAGCAAGGCTTACTAGAAAATACTGAAGCTACTAACAAAATAAGTCAAATTTACTAGCAAGGGTTTTCAAAACTACTAGCGGAGCTAGTAACTTTTAGGCTAGTTAGTTGAGACTACTTAAAGAAGTTAGTTATATTCACTAAGTCCAATAATTGAGTAGGTGGAACTTACTAGCTGAAACTATGGAAGTTAGTCGCATTTACTTACAACGATAGTATATTTAACTAACCAGTCCCTGGCACAAATAAAAAGTATGTATTTTTTTATAGAATAAGCTAGTTCTTTTTACTTCCTTTCAAAATGGGTGGAGCTTAAGTTAGTAATATGTGCTAAAATATTTTCTTTGTTAGTTACTTTTACTGCTGGAGTTAGTCGGCGCTCTTTTTACTAGCTCAGTTTTAGTAAAAAAGTTAGTAATTTCTAATAACGATTTTACTAGAAAATTAACTAGCTATTTCTAGTAATAGCTTTTCTAGTCGTTTTCACTATAAAGATGGTAGTGGATTCAACTAACTATGGAATGAGTTAGTTATTTTCATGGTTTGTAATAAATACTAACTGGTATTACTAACAAAAATATTGTTATCGGTACTTCCTCGAATTAGTCGGCGCTCTTTTTACTAGCACGGTTACTAGAATTTTTCTCAGTGTGGGGCATTTGAAGTAGAATTTTGATAATCATACCAATAATTAAGAGTAATGATTTTCATTTATGATGGCTATTTTCTTATTATTACATTGAGATAAGATCAAAGGTGACTGCAGTAAATAATCGTCAATGGATCGTAGATATGACCAAGCTGTTCAAAACGTCATTTTTTTATTTCTGAAATATGTACAAACAGGCTAAGAAACAAATAGAAAATATATAGGTAGGTACATTGAAATAAAACAGTGAATTAACTAACTACAGTCAAAAATATTTTGACTAAGCACTGAAAATTGAGTCAGTTGGTAAGTTTTCGTATATGAATCATGTTTGAATTGTTTTTAAAAGTTCCTTAATAACCTTCATAATAATAATATGTCCCTTTTTGTATTTTAACTATGAACAAATCTCGAAGAAATAAGCCCTGCCATAAAATAAGCATTAAGAAATCTTCTGAAAATAATATACTGAGAGAATGAATGAAGACAGAATAACAAAGTATCTACAAATCGATGTCGTCTTAACGGGGTTCCCCTGAAGGTACATACCTCAACATTTCACTGACTCATCTACATCGAGGGGCTAAACGTTCTACCAAATTTCAATCAAATCGGATAAGAATTACTATGAGTTATGGGTGCGCACACATTTTTGGTGTACGCGTACGGATACGCGTACGGGTACACGTACGGGTACGCGGAAATTAAAAAAAAAATTTTTTTGCATTTCTGGAGTCTACACCCTCGAAAACGGCGAGAAAATTAATTCCAGCGAAATCTATTTTTTTTTGAAATCCGATCACAAGACTCATGTATATTCCATATACTATGAGTAATAAGCCTCTAATTTCTATCGTAGGAGGAAGTGGTATCGTTTAAAGGGGTGCCATTTTCTGACTTTTATCGCACGATATGGTTGTACTTTGTGTGTGTGGTGGTGTACTTCTTATGGTGTACTTCTTCTTCTGTGGAATCATAATGAGAGATAATTTCTGATAACCGCTAGCTATCAGCTATTTTTTGAATAACAGCCAAACACTTGTGAATCAAATTTTTGATAACTCAAACCAAAAAACACGAACGCTGTTAATTTATTTTTGTAATGTAAGTAGGTACCTCTTTAAACAGAATGCTTGTATTAAATTAAATTTGTATTACATACTTATTGTACAGGGAGCCGTACTAAGAATTAAAGAACAGATTAAACCTTATATTGGTAAACAGGTTATTTGCATAATACATACATACACATACATACATTCTCCCTTTAAGCTCCCTTGCACACCCAGGGCCAGCCCGGAGGAGACAAACCCGCAGCAAATCCAACCTGCACGAAACCAACCCCCTAGTTCGATCAAAGCAATCAAACCAAAAAGCCGGTCCCACACAAATCAAGCCCGCCGCAGATCTCCCCCAAACCATCCCGCAATGCAGGGTGCCTAAACCCCACTTAGGGGCATAGGGAGGCACCAAGAGCTCTCCATTGCGCTCGAAGGCGTCCGAGGCTTATGGTGCCTTTTCTGACCGGTTGAGGTTTAACCTTTCCCATACTGTGCTAAAAAACTTCCGCGCGTTACGGTGCTGTGTAGTCACTACACATTTTTAAATTAGCTATTTTAGTCCCAAAAATCAAGGCAATCGTTTTCAAACCATGATAATTATATTCTTTATACTCTTAATGAAGGATTAAAATCATAATAATTGTTCTACAATTAATGGAAACATAAAAAAAAACTGAAAAAAGCAAAGATGGTAAATCCTCATAATATTTGGCGGCGGGACCGCACTACATACACACCGTACGTATCCGATATCCGAGAGCTACTGAGAGAAATAATACGTTTCATTGTATTAGTGAGCCGCGCTGCGCCAGCGGTTGCAAACATAATAGTATTTTTTATTATAAAATAAAACATCATTTTGAAGAAAAAATATTTAGAATATTCATTTGCAATGTGTTATTTTGACAAATTTTTCATTGTAATAAATTATTTTAATAGTTAGGTAAATAAATGTTTGTAAATTAAATAAAATATATATATACACACGAATATATAAATAAAAAAATTAACACTTTTCGCAATTGCTGCAGGTGATGATTTTTTTTTGCTTTCTATGGCTTGAGCATACAATTTTTTTACAAATTTGGCAAACTATTGTTGTTAACTTTTTTACCTACATTATAGGGACAAAATCGGCACGTTCTTGCAGATGCTCGGGACTCTAATTCCATTGCTGATTCAAGCTATGGTTGAGGAGCTTCGTCACTTACAGTAGTGCTTGAGGGAGAAATTTGCTTACAATAATTTATTACTGAATCAAAGGAATCTTAGTGTCGTTTATGAAATTTTATTTGATTAAGTCATTTTTCTTCCTAATATGAACGAAATTTGAAAAAAATTACTTGAAATAACCAAAGTTTTTTTTTTAAAACGTAACGATGAAAAAAAGGATGCATAAAATATATTTAAAATCAAATAAAATAAGATACAAAGTAGGTAGGTACATATTATTATTTCTCGAAAACGATTGAACAGAAAAAATAAAATCGTTCGTAACTATATACCTAAGTAAATACGTTTTTTAAAATTAGATGTCAATAAAGTATTAAGAACTTACCAATAAAAATGTTGATGAAACTATAATATTTATGTGTATTGCACTTTCCAATATAGAAAAGAAATATTGAACAAATAATTTTACTAACGATAGGAAATAATAAACCAGTTTGCAACCACTGCACAAGTTAGTCAAAGTACACAGCATGCAACGGATGCAAAACAACTGAGAGAGTTCATGGTTACTTCTTCACTCTTAGGGTTGTGAAATGCGCGAGAATGAGACGTGTACAGGTTGTGGTCCGCTACCTCAAGGACTCGTGTGTAGCGCGTGTTCCATTCCAACAGCCGTGGGACCCAATGCCACCTATAGGTAGGTACTGGGACCCCGTTGGTACTCTTCGTTGGATTGTGTTAGTAATACGTTTGAGTGTATATGTGTCCTCTTGTCCGATATTCACAAAATCCCTTATATGTACCCAATTAGTTATGATAATTCTCAATATTATTTTCTGATTCAATACGTAAATATATGAAGAAGGAATACCTATAATCTTAGCCTCGTAATTATTATATTTATAGAGATATGAAAGATTAACCGAGGCAATGCGTAGTTACTACGCATCATAGGGAAGGAAAGGTTAAGGACGTGAGGTGGTCAATCTCACGGTCCCGATCTAATTTTTCGATTTCCTGCCTCTTACAGGATGCTCGAAATACCAGCATACAATACAATAATATCAAAAGTTTTTGTAGTGTATTTTTCCTTTAAATTGTCTCCTATTTGTTGGCCCTCCTTTAAAGTATCCAAAGAAAATTTCACTTGTTCTAAGAAAAAGGGCTAAAAATGAAAAAAAAAAATTCTTCGATTTTCATAAAATTTTGTATACGGGTTGGTCTTATGCTCCTACACAAGCACGTAAAATTTGAGGTCCGTAACTTTAGTGGGTCCCCCTTAAAGTACCGATTTATATTAAATATGTAGTTCTAAAGCAGATAATAATTGTCTTCTGGCTGTTATAAAATACTATGAGTTCTGGGCTACCCTAGATTAGCAGCTTTTTTTTACTAAGTGTGGAGATGCTTTATCGAGAATTTTTAATTGGAAAATAATACATCAAACATCTTTAACTAATAATGGCAATCAAATATCAAACATAGTTTACACAACTCCTGATTTTATTCAACAAATATTTATGTGTTGAGATGTTTTATCGTGCCTAGAATTTTCGTATTTTTAATGATAAATCAGAAAAATCAACAAAATCTTTCACATGAAATAGCGCTCTCGTTCAAATGATTAGGTGGTATATTATTTGTTTTAATTCAGTATATTATTTGGTTGGTAGGTTGGTAACAGATTTGTATGCTTGGTTTATTAGATTCTTCTCCGCTCCAGATAACAGAAAAACTAATAAAACATCGAAAAATGGATAGCAAATAATATAAAATAGGTATAATATTGAAGTTAGTATGGAACGAATTTCGAAACAACAACGCCATCTTGTCATTACTTGACAACCATTGACATTAAAAATATTAGCACGCAGATTTTAGATGGTTTTTTTCTAATTTCTTAACATTGAAGCGCATTTTTATAAATTAAAACGCAAAAAGTGAATAAATGTAATTTTGAAATTAAATTGTCGATTGAGACAAACCGTCAGTTGTTTGATGATTGGTGCGATTAACGGAATTTGGATGAAAAATATGTGGTTTAAAACAGATGCATCCGCCGGAATAACGTTGATACAAAGTCATTTTTATCATTATTTTAAATTCGAATTCAATATTCATAGTTCTATCACAAGACAACGTCTGTCGGAACAGCTTATTAGATTTAAATATAATATATTATGTTTTTGGCTGAAAAAAATATGTAACTACTGTATAAACATTTGAATTATATAATTATTAAGGCCAGGAATATTATATTTATATTGTAATCAAGAATCTTACAAAAATAATTTATTTAATCCATTTCAAGTTTACGGTAATGATTATTTGATCACATTTTTCATAAACTTGAGTGTTGAAATAATAAAAGTTAGCTTAGCGGTTTGAAACTACGGTATAGGTGGAAAGAAATTTACTTTCACAGAGTTATTAAATCTACACTTAAAACTCATTCTCTATGAAGACCAAGTTGTAATAAAAGTTATTTTTTACGATGTAGACAAGAATAACCGTCGGATAACTTGCAGTCACTGTGATGCTAAATGCTAATATTAACGTAGATAGTTAACTACAGTTTGCATACATATTGTGAAGATCTAAGATAACCAATTCTCCTTTTATGCCCTACTTAGAGAGCCATAGGGAGGCAAGGAAAGCTCTCCACTGCGCTAATCTTAGGCAGCATCGATGAGATTCATCATCGAGAAGATACCTTTTCAAAAATGTGTTACCACCAATGATACATGGCGGTGACAAGTTAAAATATAGGAAGAATAATAATATAGTAGAAATGCAGTAGGTATAATTTGACATGCTGAAATAATGGATGAAAATAGAAACAAAAAAGATTTAAAACCTAGTGTTAAAGAAGGCGTTTTAGGGTACTTGGATAGAAAAGAGGGAGGTACCTTATATCAGTAGGGATACGGCATGAAAGGTTAAAAATGTTTTTAAAACCTATTGAATTTCCATTTTTTTTTTTGACATAATCGAAATACAGAAATCATTAACAATGAGCAGGTATGCTTTTGGTTGCTCCCTTTGGGAACACCCGCTGTTCTCTTTTATTTTACGTTTAATATGCATTCCATTTCGTGCCATATTTGTTGCAGATACTTCTGGCACGGACGCTGTCTACCAATCGAATTCCCCTACCAATTCTCGACCATTCCCTCCAAAATGAACCCAGCAAATTTTCTTGCCCTATATAACCAAAAAATATTGTGGAATTCATGCAAGATTTCAAAACTGTTGAAAATACTTGATTCGAAATGTCAAGAATATAACTAGCCGAATATTAACTTACCTACCAATAAAAATAAAGAAGTAATTTGCTACTAAGTTGTAAACGTTGTCATGTTGATTTACATTTTACATCAATCAATATTGAAGTTAGAAGTTTTTCAAATTTGTTATTGGTTTATATAAAATATGATGATTGATGGTGTGAATGACTTGTATCGTCTTCTCCACTCAATTTTCTTAATGCTGTGATTATTTACATTTTTCAAAGTGATGTTAATGCCTTTTAAATATATCGGTTTTAAGTACACACTCTAACTACTGCTGCCAAAATTTAAGTAATCGATTTGATTCTTTCAAACTTTATATTGATATTTATTCTTCGATTATTGTGATGGATTATTCTGTATGAAATAAATGTTTTTGACATGACGTACACAACAATAATTACATAATACAAATTACTATTCATTGTTTTTTTTTTTCAAAATATCTAAGTAGGTAACTGTATACTAATATTTTACCATTGGGCTTCTCGTTCAAATACATAAGTTCTTTATGGGAAATCAATTCCCAAGAGCACGAGATAATTAGGTTGGTATTCTTCTTCACTGCTGGATGTAGGCCTCTTCCATTTGTCTCCACTTCTCTATATCCTGGGCTGCTTCAACCCATTTTTTACAAGACCGACTCCCCTTTTGTTTTCCCATGGTCTCCACTTTACTCTGGGACTCTGGGAGTCTATCTCGAGATTGGTATTAATATCTATCAAAATCACTTTTTCGTATGGAATGGATCAAACTGTTTTAAAACATGGTAGGTATCAGCAACCAAATTAGCGCATAAAACAATAAATTCTGGAAAGAATTCTGAAAAAAAAGCCTCAAGAAAGAATCAAAATAACGAAAGAGAGTTTTGCTTCAATGAAGAGTTTCGCTTTATTAATGAACAAATTTTGATGATAGCCACACTTACCGTTTGAACTTATACTTGGGGAAACTATGCACATAATATCTCTGATTTTTTTTTAATGAATTTGAGCTAACCTAATGTGAACATAAAAATTTGCGTATCACAGTGAGAAATATATATATCGGCCATAATCCCGCCATTGCCACTATTTCTATTCACTATTTTTTAGTGTGCATAAATAATTAAATAAATATATAAATAGTTAGTGTTCATTTTGGCAGACTGAAACTACGTTATGAAAGCTAGTTGTTTATAATTGTTTAAAGTACTTAACATCACTCAGAGATTATTATAACGTCAGTGGTTCTGAGCAAATTTTATTGATATAATTTGCTCATAGTTTCCAATAGATGTGTCACATTACATATTACCTAAATTAAATAGTTTATGTAAGTAAGTACCTCATGACGAATATAAAAGAATCGAGCAGTTGGTTTAACTGTAAGGAATGCGAGTTCGAATCAATCCTGCTAGAGTTATGGATTTTTTTAAATGTTGAAAACGTCTAACATTCCTGTGATGGGAATAAAGATGCGAGAGAAAAATCTTTGCTGAAATCGATTTCATAGTAGTTGAGTACGCACATTATGGTCCTTTTTTTGATACGAAAATTGAATTCATATTACAAATAACTCTACCTTTATAAAAAACTAAAACGTTAATATTTTGCTATATTAATTCTTGTTGTGCCAGCAATAAAATACCTTCCATGAGTATGAAATTCGATTCCACATGTGCCTCAAATGATAATTGAACATTACTTATGTGTGTGAGAAATGGCTATTGGTTATTTTAATACATAAACTAGTGCCTTATTCACCCCGATTATTGAACACATAAGTAAAATACCGTCATACATCACCAAAATACGTGACGGACCACGATCTGCTCCAGAAGAATTTCATTATTTTTTCCACATCATAGTTCGGGAAAGGGTGTTTAACACGTTCATACCCGAGTATCACAAGAGGTTATGGAAAGGTCGAAAACAGGTTCTAGAAGGCTACAAGAGCTTCTCACAACTTTTTTTTTACCTTATGTGGTACTTAAATAAGTTCTGGCGATTATTGATGGTTCATATTTTATTTTTGAACAATATTTCGGATTATCATGATAAAATATAATAGCTAAATGTTCGCTTTCTATAATACATTTTTTTTTAAGATTGTTTGTTTAAGGTACATGTTACAATCAAAATAGGTAAGTACCTATATCTGAAATTTTGCAACTTAGACGAGCATGTCTGATGGATTATAATAAATAATTGATCATCTACATTAAGGTTAAAAAAATACCGACCTCTGAAGTGAATAATCAAATATTTACGCTTGAGATGTGTTTTTATTAGCATCCTCATTATTAGCTTTTTGAAAAATTTAATGTTATTTTTCTTTTACTTTCCTTATATTCATTTATTTATTTTTTATTCATATGTATACGGCACCACTGTGCCTTTAACAGTTTATAAAATATGAATAAAAACAATTTAAAAATTACAATAACGATAAAGGTCACAATAAATGGACAAAGAAAATATGTTATAATTGAGAATTTTAACATAGCCTGACAATATTTAAGTAATAAGAATATATTATTATAAATATGACATAAAAATATATTGTTACATTAGAAAAGTGTGGTGGTAGCCCACCGGTTCAGTTAAATGTTTTTGTTAGAGCATTGTACGGAAGGTCGTTGGTTCGAATCCCGATGCCGACAACTTTAACATCACAACATAAGCATTTTGTTCTGTGAAAGTAGTCAAAAGTTTATTTATTTGTGTTCACTTCGGCCGAGCCCAGAATCGTTTAAAAAAGTTCTGAGTAATAAAGTTATTATCGACTCAACGCAGATTGTTTACCACTTTTATTTTGGACATCGTACAAAAAAACAAAAAATCAAACACGACACAAAACAGGTTATAGAGTATTATACCTACTGCATGACATTTATCATGGAAGGAGGAAAATGGGATGAAAGGATAAACGTTGTATCTAAGGTCTATAAGTACTTTTTAGCTAATCTGTAGAAGAAATGACAAATAAGAAACGCTTATATCGAAAACATTATATACATACCTACTCATTAAAATATTCTATTAGAAAAATACTTTGACATTTTTTATCAATTTTACATAATTTATTATCAGTCTCCTCCCACACAATGTCGAACTCCCTTAAATCTTCTTCGAAGGAACGGGACACGGTGTGATGGCGGCTTTCTAGTCCCAAAAATAAAGAAGGTAAAATTGAAAATATGCTCTATTAGGTATTAGTAGCTTTTAAAAATCGTTCAGTTCTCAGCCTATAACAGATAATATCTGTCTACATTAGATTAACATTTTTTTTTTAATAAAATGAATCTGAGCTCACTCGAAGTGAACACAAATACACTTTTGACATCTTTCTCAGTAAGCAAATGCTTGTGTCGTGAATGCGGAAAATGGTCGACACGGCCGGGATTCGAACCCACGACCTCCGCACGAAACAGTGCGAAAGCCGGCGTCGTAACCGCTGGTCTATCAACCACCTCGAAAAATATATATACATAATAATACATCGTTCTTTTTTAAGGGTATGTTCAAAATTACTGTGTTCAAATAAAAAAAAAATGTTTATAGAATCAAATGTTTGAGTCAATTTGCTTAAAAGAGCGATCCGTTGGGAAACTTTTCTAGCGGAATTGAAACGGTCTTTGTTTTCAGAAATGTCAGTCAGACAGTCAAGAGACGAAAGTGAATCGTATTCAGTTCGTTCCTATGAACAAAGACAGTGTGAACTCTACCGTAACTGCGAAAAGATAAAAGAAAAAGTACTCTCCCTGTAGGTACTTCTATCCGATGTTAATAACACTTCGTTCACAAAATAAAAAGTTCGGAAACCATTGCAATATTTCAAAAGATAGGTAACAAAAAAAGAACATTTTCCTTTTTATTTATGGACAACGCATTAAAAAATATATTTTTTAATAATAACTAATTACTATAAGGTAACAGAAAAATTGTCTTTATAACTGTTACTGCCTTTTACATTTTGTTGACTACCTACTACCGAGTTTAATTAATTTTTACTTTAACATTTACACAGCTATAAGATGATGAACTAGAAGAATTTGAACAAAACATAATATAGGTACGTATTATGTCATTGTGTATCCCCCTTATAGAGACAAGTCTCGTGTAAAAGTTTGAATGTTGACATTCCATTTGAATGTCTATTTTTTCACCTAATCTGTAGTTGTAGTGATGAATGAATAAAAAATAATGTTTTTGTGTTATCAAGGACACTCGATTGAATTTGTTCAACATCCTGATTAACTATAAAATGACTTATTGAACGGATTGCGGTACTTAAGCTATCATAAAACGTTTCTTACATTTCGAGCACAAATGACACACAATACACAAAAGACAGTCTGTAAATAGATGGGACATACCAACACAGCTTACATTATAATGCAAGAACTTACTTACATTACAAAAGAAGGAAAATTGTGACTTATAATAATAATAAGAGCCTGTGTATTTCTTTCGTATGATACAGTAATTTGTATGGCTATTGTAAGGTTTGGTAACAAAGATACGATACAAACCTACAAAATATCGTGCTTATGTTATTATTAATATACTTAGTAGGTAATATGTGAATACTTTACGTACACATCTTAATCGTATATATGTATGATGTTTTCAAAATCTCTTAAAATCAAAATAAAGACGTATGTTGTAATGTAAAAGACATATTATATACCTAGACAAGCATATAATTTTAAGGAATGGACCGTCAGATTCTCAAGACACGAGTAATCAATTTCGAGAGTTATATTGTAGGAAACCATCTTCCTGTAAATGACCTGCTTATCGAAGTCACGTTTAGGCACTTTATAATAATTCATGACAAGATAATATTTAATAAGACCCTAAGATGTTGACAAAATTTATTGAAGTATGTCAGAGTTATGTGATATAAATAGCACTTTTGTCGATATATCTATCAAATTCATATTATTTTGTGCAAAATATAAAAGAAAGTTGAATAAGTTCTTTGATGTTGTTTTAATATTCGAGATATTTTACTGCGGTTTTCTAGCAAGGCAACGGATTAGGAATAAAAATATCGAATTAGTTTTTATCGTACGCTGCACCTTTGGAAGTCGCCGACAATACCTTCTGACTACATCATAATAATTCATTTTTTATATTTAGCATGAATTTGATGAGTCGGAATATACCTCAAGCAGACTTCCACTGCCCTGCGTGTGACCAAGTATAAATACTGTTTTGAAACATTAAGATTCAATTGAATGGTGTCACATTATGTATGTATACTGGCAATGCCTACAATATTGATCACAAATTTCTGGTATTTGCGCTAGATCAACTAATGGAATTTAGCTAACAAAATTTCCAATATCATCGCAATTTAATTCGATAGGTTTAATATGTTTGAAATGTTCATAGAATGAATTAATACCAAGTGCCTAGGTATGAGATAAGTGATTATAATTTTAATAAAAGACATTATCATTTTCAAAATCCTTAAAATAGGAAAAACACAAGAAAATCTATCAGTACAATTATTCTGAAAACAGGTATGTCATAAAGCGATCAAGTTCGAATTTCCAAACTCCGTGTATGGGAATTTTAGAAATATGTCCACAAAACCTGCTTTGATAATTCATTCGTTAATACGACGTTCTAAGTTTGTCTAGATTCTTGTATCCGTTTTTTAAGGACTAGAACTTAACGGATATTTTTTTATTTTTTATTTCTTTATTGGATACAGACAGCTTTTTCTAATTTACAAAATTTAATATATCATTATATTTTTAAATTGCCATTTACGTGTTTCCCAATTATTCACTTTAATTACACAATTTTTTATTATTACACAGTCTTAGATAACTTCACTTTTAATTATAGGGGAAGGGAGGGTGGGGATTGAAGGGAGAAGGAAGGATGGAGTAGGAAAGAAAGGAGGGCTAGGATATATTATATCAACAACTGATGACTGACTAATATTGTTCACACCAATTAAAAATCGATCACTTGATGATAATAATAATATATTCATTCCTTTATGTCTCTTTCAAGCTAGTAGGAATGCATTATTTTTAAAAGGTATTGATAGAAAGTTTCGACATTTATTAAAAGTTGTGAGTATAACTACTGTCCTTTTGAATTCCTTTGTGAATATAGTGATACGATTATCCCGAAAGCTTTTTGTTTAGTACCTACATAACATAATATAGTACTAAGGACTAAGAAACCTACAAACACTAAAATAAATCTTGAAAAATATTATGAAATATTAATTTTATTTCAGTGTAAAGCACAGAAATTAAGACAGAATATAACATTTCTATTTTTAAAAGGCACGCAGACAAACTTGTTAATTCAATCTCGAGTCTTTTGTTTTCGGAATTCCATAGAGACGTCACCTATTATTTCAAATCTACTCTCTCAAGGATCATAGCATCAAGGATGAAAGTTTTCAATAATAATCTAATATATTATGTGCAAACATTTGGGAATAGTCTAATAACATTATTTTATTATCTACTTAAATTATATATGTTTGTACAAAACTTGCAGAAATACTTTAAAATATTAAGCACTTACAAGTGGATAATCCTGTAGTTAATACGTCGGGATATGCAGTGAACTTATTCGATATATTATTTCTTTAACTTAGAAACTTCTGTGGCTTGAAAGATTGGACCGGCTTACCGTGATTTATTGGCGTTTTGGTTGTCTATGTAGGTACATTCTCTTACAGTGACATTTCTCACCAAGCAAAACCACCGGATTCTAGTGGAATCTTTTGTCAACGTATAAAGTAATTTCCTTTGCAGTATTTTGGTAAGTTGCCAGAACTTACAACCTGCTTCTGAGGCGGTGGTAAGCTTCATATTATTACGACTGTGGGTAGTGCTATATTAACCCCGAGTTTAATCTTAAGGATTAACTTTGAAATTCGGCGAAAATTATGAAACTTTTACATCCATTAGGCAAAGAGGTATCAACCTACTTAAAATTACGTTAATTTTTTAGATGTAGGTGTGTTAACCTTTAAAGGAATCATCCGAATCAGAAATAAGTATTAAAATTTATTTTTAACCGACGTTCAAAATCACATTTTATGGCTTAATAATTCAAGGCATGCCTTCAAAATAACGTTAGATACATGATGATAATTTAATGCCACCTATTGTCAATAAGAATGATAAGGTGGTTGGTTGCTTGGCGGTTACAAATACGGCTTTCAGAAGTACAGCGTTTCGAAGGGAGGTGAAGAAGTATCTTGTGGAGAAAGAATTTTATGCTATTGACGAAATGTTAACCGGAACAAGAGATTCCGTTTAACATCGAAGTATTATATTATTGTGAAACTGACAACCATGTTTTTATTTATTTGTAATTGTTTTTTTTTTATGCATTTCCACTCACAAATGAGTGATTTTTGTAATTATTGATCATTGATGATTTTCGTACATAATATGTTTTTGTGGATTGTGAATTATTTATGCATGATTCTTGATTGATTTTGTTTATTGAAATTATTATTGATTGTTCTCGTCATTTATTATTTATTATTATTATCAATTATTTGCTGTTATTATTATTTTTTTTATTGTTATTTTTATTATTTTTTTTTATTCTCTTTTAAATCTGACTATCAAGTTTATTATCTTTATTACTATTTCCGACCGAGTTATGGTTAGGCATACTGAGCGGCCGGGATTGTGTCTCCTCCGGTTGTCTCGCACTCCTTTTACCATGTACGATTGACGTGAACGCTGGCCAGAAACTTATACATCCTGCCCAGCGTTCGATTATATTGATAATTCATCATAAAAGTTACATTATTCCTAGTTATGTCATTTTTTGTATATAGACTACCTGACAAAATGCTGGTCGGAGCTCTTTACACTGCGACCAGCATTGCTCTTCTATCATGTTCTGTTGACTGTTCTCTGCCAGTGTATAAAACATTAATTATTGTTTTCCATCTATATTTTCTATGTCTGTTATTTTTTTTGTTGGATAAATGATGTTCAAATGACGATTCCAAGTGTCCGAATGGACCTAAGGATGATAGAATACAATAAACAATAAACAGCCTACTGGAAGTCGAGGGTTTGTTGAGTCTCGGTGCCAATCATTTCCACATTTACGACACAAGCATTTGCTTAATGTGAAAGATCTCTCTATATGAAAACGGAGCCCTATTTTTCGTGGTAATAGTATAACGCGTGAAGGGATGTATCAATTTCATTAATTCTTTACTTTTTGTATTGCTTATGTTAAGCCACGGCTACACTATGGGCCATACTGGTCCAGGCTGGCCAAATAGGGACTCTGGTCCATCATTGAAAGTAGCAACATTTAGCAATTATATTTGTACACCTGGCTACACTACTGGCCCAAGGTTGACAGTTTGCTCGCTTAATTTTAGATTATTGTAGTAATGTCAATAAATTGATGTTTAGCAAACTTTGTTTACCAATATTTATTTACCTGGCTCTTTACAGTTTGATTTGGACTATAACATAAAAGAAGATATGTAAAGAATATTGTAAAAAATAACAAATGTAATGCATACGAATGCAAAATTAAATAAATATCCTGATATGGTAGACTATTAATGCAAACTTTCCATTCATATGGCTTTTCTCCGCTGTGAATTCAATCAAATCAAAATCAATTAAATCTCCCTTTGAACTCCACTTAGGAGCATAGGTAGGCAACAAGAGCTCTCTATTGAGCTCGATCTTGCGCAATGCTTATGAACTCCTCCCACACCAAGTCCATTTCCCTCAGCTCTGCCTCGAAGGAACGGAACATGGTATGAGAGGGTCTTCCACGTCTTCGAGAATTCATAACGAGACAAATCTATTTATTTTCTCGCAACTTCAAAAAAATAATGTAGGTAAAAATACAGTGAAAATAACAACATGGAAGACATGACAGTTGTCAACTTTTGACCAGTATGGGCGATATTTGCCGACTCGATCCACAAGTATACAAGTAATGGCCAATGTCAAATATTGGTCATTGGTGAAGCGGCCACACTACTTGCCCATGCTGGGCCATTTGGCCAGCATGGCCCATAATGTAGCCGTGGCTTTGGAAGAAGATTCTAATGAAAGAAAAATAAGAAAATAGTGCGAAACGTTAGAAAATTTAAGAAAACCCATAGAAGTATTTTATTTTCATAGTGCTTTAAACAATAAATTTTAATTCTAAATTTGGAATTGAATTGGCGTTTCACAGAATCTATCAGATTTGTTTGATAGGTGGTGCGTTAATGCAGATGGAAAATATAAAGCTCAAAACAGATTCATCGATCAGAATTACTTTGGTTAAATGATAAGTAATTTATTATTTTCAAAATTTGAATTCAACATTCTTAGTACCTTAGGACCAAGTACTAAGAATATTGAATTGTAAGAAGTCGGGAAAGCTAGTGCATTATAAAATATCTAACAGATTCAGGTACATACTGTATTTACTAATATTATTACCCTGAATAAATTTTACAAGCCACATTTTATTACCGCATTCACACCATGTACTTCTTAGTTGCTTAATCTAACATTAAGTTCAAATTCTCTTAATAAAAAGGCAGTTGAACGTAAATATGTCAGAAAGGGCTACCACAAGGACATTTTGAGAAGCTTTATTTATCATAGTTTATGAAATTTTGGTCCAAGGAACACTCAGCCCGAATAATCATTGTAAATCCGAGGTTTTCAAACTGTCACACTGAGATAAGTTAACAAACTTTATGCACCTGTGTAAGCTTATCTCGTGAGTATTTTGTGTATTTGTAACCATTAAGCCCAAGCCTGGTCCCAAAATCTTATGAGGCTTTAAAAATGTGGCTCGAAATAAAATAAAGTCGTATTAAAATGTAGGCACCGTTACATATTATTCGATATCCAATACGAGGGCTGATTTTGGAACTGAAAAGCTATGACAAAATTATTTTTAAAATATGTTTTTTTTTTTAATATTTACACAAATCAGTCAACAATGTTTGAGATAAGGTATGATTTATTTATTTTATCAAAGTATGAACAAGAAAAACATGTCAATTAAAAAATATGCAGCTCAAATTCAATTTTAAATAAACAATTTACAAGTAAAATAATAAATATCAATTCTTCGGTTACAAGAAGGTTCGTATTTTGTAAAAAAAAAAAACAAATATTAGGTGCTGTTCAAACATTCAATTTCTATGTTACACTTAGTGTCAAAAACGCCTCTTGATTTGGTACGGAAACATAAGGAATGTCACATAATATCTCATACGACAAAATATTATGATAATAATATAGACAAAGACGCAACAGACACTCACGTATCGTATTTTTTGCTCCCAAAATACGTGATCATTCGTAAATTCACTGACAAAATTATATCGGGGCGTAACAACATTTTTTTCGAGTCAATTTTGAACGTTGCGACGGATGGGACACACGTTTAATAATATCGCAATACACAACAAAAAAAAATACTTCACCCAGTATTTCGGACTGAAATATTATTCCTATGAAAAAAAATAAAATATTTTGACCCTTTATATTATTATGTCTGGGTGATATTTATTTTTCGTTTTGGGATTCTCGTGTGTACGATAGACGAATATATTGTT
The DNA here is from genome assembly GCA_963576905.1 of Mystacides longicornis. Classification (NCBI taxonomy): domain Eukaryota; kingdom Metazoa; phylum Arthropoda; class Insecta; order Trichoptera; family Leptoceridae; genus Mystacides; species Mystacides longicornis. The sequence continues at coordinate 8,624,432 of OY756426.1, forward strand.
GTGCGACGTTTATTTTTTATTTTCAAGAAAATATTTTATTCTCCGAGATGATCTACGTACATTGCGAAAGTAGAAAATTCTGCGGGTTAGTCATTTTTATACGTAGGTAATGCAGTGATCTGTTCATTCAGGATCAAGTTTATTGTATGAAGGAAACAAGAATGAAAATTACATCCGGTGATTGCAGAGGTAGGGTTTGTTAGATAGTAATGTGGTAAATAATTTTAAACGATTTGAGATAAGAAACTTGTGTCTCAATAAAACTATTGGAAACTGCTGGGATTGAAAAATGGATTCAGATAGGACAAACTGACTGACGAACCCTTACAGCTCGCCGTGCCCGTAGAAAAAAGGTCCATGTGATCATAGGTCGAAAATGAGTTTTTAATGCAGTTTAATTTAGTATTAAAAGCTCTACAAAACTGTATTTTTAGTTTTTTTCTATCACTAATAGTTTCTGAGATATATTTTTATAAAACGTCCTATGTGAAAAAATCTCCGAAGAAAAAAGTGACATGTGCACTTAAGCAGTTTTACTGTGCTCATTTTCATACCAACGATGCATAATTGTACGACCCATGTACACATGCGCACTTGTTCGTCGGAGTCTATACGATGCGAACGCTCATATATTTCTCATGAATCTTTTTAACGCAAACTTGTTTTGTATCCACATTTTTTTAAATATTTATCAGAGTTTACAACGTTAGTTACACTTGCGATATTTTAAGATATAAAAGAAAACAAAATTTGTATTAAATGTCTTATGAATAGTATTTTGGTACAAAGGATTGGTTCAGCGAAACCGACTAAAGTTTTGATAATTATTAACTTCAGATGAGAATCAAGTTAAAAATTGATTGGAGAAGTAGAAATTAAATATTATTTTATAAACTATTTAAAAAAATTAAAATTTAACCAAAATTTGTGAAGTTATAATTTATTTTAACAATATTCCATTCATAAACTTCCGTTGTGCACATAGGATGATTAAAATGTGTATTTTTTAAAAACATCGTTATCCACCTTTTATGAGTTGTATTCATTATTTTGAGTTAAAATATCGTAATATTTTTACCGCTGGAGAATTATATATTTTTTGCAATTTTTATGTCCTAAGTGCAGATGACCCGTTTTTCTAGGGATACCCCACTACCCAATGTGTAGATGTTCCTTTGTTCTACGGAATTGTTTTCCATTTTCATAGTCCTATCTTCATAACGACCTTTTTTCTACGGACACATTTTAACATACACCTTTTTTCTACTAACTATTTCCGTTATTATATATATTTTTAAGAATGTTTTTATATTAAAACTTGTATATTGGTGGGGTGTTTCATTGAGATAAACTTTTTTTTACAAATTCAAACGCATTTGATATTTTTATAATTTATATACAATATTTTATGAAACTAATTACTCGTATGATGCTTCAACTAAAATTTCGTAAATATGTGCCATTAAACTTCTAAATACATTTGAATATATATACGGTTCATAAAAAGGTACTAACATAAGCCTAAGTTAATTTGTATGAATACGTGGTAGTTTTTAAGACACTTACTTTAATAATTTTAATTAAATTTAATGTTATACGTTTTGTTTCTTTTTTTTTAATATGTTATTTTAAAAACAAATATTTCTTAAAATATTCCACGAAAAGCTAAATCTATTAAAAATGCTTGAAATATAAACAATACCTAAAACTAGGGCTTGAAAATGCATCAGAACTAGAAAAATAATATGAGTATATTGTGAAATTATAACTGGTCCTATAAATACATAAATCCTGTTAAAAACACAGTTTAATAAAAAAATTACATCATATTTTATTCGAATAAGTATAAGAAGTATTAGCAGTCTGGAAATGTTTAATTTGTACAGTGACTGATGAATCAAATAATCGTTAGAATTAATTCAAATCTAAACACTAAAAAAGTTTCCATATAAATGCTAACTTTCATAAATGGTGCAAAACACCAAAATAAAAATATCCTATGTAGGAGAAAATCTAAATTAAGCACATCTCTGATTAAATAAGAGTACATAGATAATATATTGCATCTCAATTGTAAACTATCTACGCGAACATAGCTTTAAACCTTACTGTTAACATACAATACTTACAAAATTTGTAAATATGCAAAAGGATTCATCATAATACACATTTCATGTGGAAAAGCTTTGTGAAACAAGAAGTATGTAATTTAGAGTGTTGCTGGTGTTAATATGACGTGATTCTTTAGTAAATAAGGTTCCAAAGAGTTATGACTTAAGTCATATACTTTATTGTTTTCCTTCCAATATCATAACGATGAGGTAATAGTTTTCACCATGAGTCCTCATTTCTGTTGAAAGCAGTGTGCCAAATCACCCTTTCCAAAAGCAAAAGGTGTAGATTCAGTAATTAAATATAATGCCTATGTTTTTCAGAATCATATGCAGATAAAGTAGATACTTAACACCAGAAATAAAAAAAATCTTATAAAATGGACCAAATATGTACACTGTATGAACAGAAAGAGAATAATAAGATTCCATACATTTAAAATATTAATTACAACTTGAAAATATATATAACGATAATAGCTAGAAACATTTTTTGAACCCAGGCATAATCATAAATTAAGTAATTATGAATATGTCCTTAAATCTGAAATTAGCATAAAAACCATACACGAAAAAGACACTTTATTTTATAATTTCTTTATCTGATGCATGTTCTCAGCTAATACAGCAATTGAAAGATAAATTTAAAGAACTCACCAGCATTTATAATTCAGGAATAAGCCCCTAATTAATGCAATATATTTATTTATTGTATTAATAAAAAAATAACTTGTGTTTGACATCCTGAAAGCATTACTGGTACCATAACTGGTATTCCACCATTCATATCCATTGGATAGCATCGAGAAAAATATACTTGAAATAAAGTACCTCCATTTATAATACGTTTTTATCTTTAATGGTACTCGTGTTAACTTTATTATATATTTTTTTAATTTCTGCAATTACACTCACAATAATTGAGTAATTTATATTTATTTATTTATAATATTTTACCTTTTGAAAATGTAGAAACCCATCTATTAGGTAGTCTATATCCGCGAAGGGGTTATCTAAACAAAACAACAGATCACCAGGTTCCAAAAAAAGAAGAATAAGACTTTTCTAAAATTAACACACATTTAAAACCTGATATTTTTCAAAAAATAACATGCTTATAAAAGTGATATGGTATATTATGTGTTGCATCATTTTATTTGAATACATATATATTTTTTGCTATTTTATATGCGCGTTTGATAAAAAATAACCAAATTGTAAAAAACGCCTTTTGATGTGCGTATTTTAATTATTATTATTTCACATCAGTGCAATAATATATCCATCAGTGCAGTCGATCGCTCTATATGTAGGTACCTAAATGAACAAAAGGGTCTTCGATTTTTTTGTGTACATTGTTAGACACACAGTCTACAGGTAACAATAGATATTTTTTTTTTGTATGTGTGAACTGACCGAATGCAGAGAAAGTGTGTTATATTTATAAACTCCGGAAGACGCGAGTGAACTATCAACCCGTGTATTTATACCATTCGGGATAAACGCGGAAGCGTCAATCGAATTCATATACCCTGATTTTGATATCAAATATTATAGACACTGCGGTGTGCGCATCTCACGATTTTTTATTGACCTCTGATATCGAATTTTATAGACACTGCAGTGCGAACATGTATTTTTTTGAAAGTTGACCCATAAATCTTTGATTAAAAATTTAATTATATTGTTTTATTAATATTTTGACACATCAAAATGATGTTTTATCGCAGAATTTTGAAGATTACGATATAATTGATTAATTTTGATATTGAAAGGGATGTTTTGATGGCCTACACGCCTTGTTTCCACGTTATTAGATTAAATATCACGTTAGATCGATTATCTGATTGTAAAATAATAAATTTCATGCTTTCGTGGCAAATTACGATCTATTTAGTCATTATTAATAGTTTAAAACATAAATACACGTATTTTAGGAAGTAAATTGAATTTACCTAAAAGAATTAAATACTGCGTAGTTTTTGGAATTAAAATGAGGCGCAATTATTAATTTACTACGCAGTTTCTTGGATCTGAGACAGTGATTGCCAACTAGTGAAATATGTTCAAAATATTGTATTATTATTTTTATTGTAATTTGTAAATAATGTACTTTAGTGGTTATAAACTAGGTTAAACTATCACTGTAACTCTGTTTTTCTTAAATAAATAATAAAATGTATTAAATAATCCAAAATGACCAGAATAGAGTAACTATTGTAAGATCATGTATGTAAAACTTGATTTAATTGATAAACAAATTGTATAGCTCTGTTTGATTGTTCAATAAGAATATATTATATGCAAATTTACATCGAAATAATCAATTTCGAGATGCCACTTTTTTAGTAAAAATTTTGTGTTGGCACTCAAGGTTATTGAGTGGTCGATTCCTGGACGGAATCAATAAAATTGTGTTACAGTCGTCCGATCCGTTTCCTATTGGGGTCGATTTTTGTACCTTTTATATAAATAGTGCACGTTGAACTTTTGGTGTTCTTAATCAATTATCACGAATACCTGCAACATCTCGTCGATAAATGCTTAATGTTCATATGCTCTAGTTATATATCCTTGATTGTTATATACTGATGACATTGTATCTTGTATAGTTTGTAAGATATTTAACTAAATGTACGAATTTCATAGTGAAAATTTTTGGTGAATTTTTAGAAAATGGAGGCCTGTGATTGGTCAAAATAAACAATGATTTTGATTGGTTTTCTGTTTTTGAGATTTAGTATAAATAAAGGCGCAGTTGTAAGGCAGATGATCAGTTCGAATTGTGAATTACTCGTCGGAACACTTTGGAACTCGTGATCTCGCCGGACATCTGCCTTCAGGAATACACCGCTAGTTTCATTTCTACCCTCTCATTTCCCTGGTGATCTGGAGCCTCTCTATTGGACCAGCTGCTGCCCTGAGTCAATCATCCATATTGGTCGTAGCCTTGTCGGTTACATTGTTGGTCCTTCGTCGTCGGATTGATCAGTGGAAGACTGGATGCCAGGACCTCTGCGATCGGGAAAAATGAGAGGAACGGAACTAGCTGGTGTAGGCGATTGCCAACCTGAAGCCGCAGATAGCCCTATTGAGGGTTCTGAGGTCCAAGAGTTAAATCGTAGTGAAAGTGAAAACCCGCGAGTCGTACAGTCTACCCCAGTGGGGGGCGCGAGTGAAGTTGTGTCACGTCGTGAACTAAACGATATCAGACGAGCTGATATGGACACTATGTTGTCTTACATTAATGACGCTTTTGAACGTTTGATGGAAAGCCAAAATCAATTAAGCCAGATGTTCCTCGAGAACAGGCAAGGAGCTATTAAAAACAATTCGAAGTGCGAAAATGTCAGGGCAAGTGTTAATAGACAGCCTGAAGTTTCATTTAATTTGGCTGATCGGGTGTCGTCCGGTGTGACAGTTCCGAACATGTTACACCTCTTTTCACCTGGTGCGAGTTCCAGCACAGAGTATAATGATACGTGTATTGGTGAGCCCAGGAATAACACACTTCCTGAGCCCCGCGAAGAAAAAGTTCCGAAAACGGGTATTCAATTAAGTGCCCTAATGGCTAGGCAGACTGCAGCTCGAGATTTACCATACTTTGATGGAAATCCACTAGAGTGGCCAGCGTTCAAGGCACAGTATGAAATCTCAACAAAGACCTGCGAATTATCCAACGCAGAAAACTTGATGAGGTTGCAAAGATCCCTGAAAGGGAAAGCTAAAGAATCTGTTAGCGGCCTATTGCTTTACCCCAGTGGCGTACGTGAGGCCATGGAAACGCTTGAAGAGCAGTATGGGCGCCCAGAAATAATAATTATGGGTATGCTTGAAAAAGTGAAGCGCCTTCCACGTTTGTCAGAATCTCCGGCAAGTGATGAGTTGAACAAGTTTTACGTCACAATTAAAAACTTTGTTTCTGTTGCCGGACGTATGAAGGCTGAATACCTAAATATCCCCGGCCTTCTTGGAGAACTGGTGAACAAGCTGCCATCACATATGAAGACATGGTGGATGTCATCACAACATGGAGCAGACGACAGGAGGAGCAGATCCATTGCAGATTTTTCCAGGTTCTTGAAGTCAGCGTGTGACTTACATCTATCGTGTGCGGCCGAAAAGTTTGTGAATTCGAAAAATATGCATAATAAGCATGTGGTTTATAATGTGCAAAGTGATGTGAAAACAAATAAATGTGTGATTTGTGATCAACCACATAAGTTATTTAAGTGTAAGGATTTCCTTAAATTACCCATCAATGAACGATGGGCTGCAGTAAGAAAATTTAAATTATGTTTTAAATGTCTTGATTCTAAATATTCGATCAAACATAAATGTAAAATCACTTGTAATGTTTTAAATTGTTCGGGAGGGCATAATAGCTGTTTGCATAGAGACCTTTCAAAAAATAATTCGAATGATAATTTGAGTCAAAATTCATATGTTGCTAATACATACGCCAGTAGTTCAGTGGCTTTAAAAATTGTTCCGGTTCAAATCCGAGGGTCAAAAAGCACAGCATCTATTTTTGCTCTTTTGGATGAAGGATCAAACATAAGTTTGGTATGTAACTCGTTGGCAAGCATTGTTGGACTTAACGGGGAATTACATCCATTAAAAATACACGGGGCTCGGGGTATGTGCGCGAGTGAAAATAAATCTAGGAAAGTTAATTTAACAATTAACAACAAATTTAATATAAGCGCGCATACAGTGAGCAAGCTTCAGTTGCCCGCTCAACAATATTACGACAAGGAGTGTATCAAAATGGTTACACCTCAACTATTACTTGGTCAGGATAACGCATCCTTAATTGTAACCAGGGAAGTTAGAGGGGGTGGTGATTTGATTAATTCTAGAACATTACTAGGTTGGACATTGCATGGCCGGATTAATAGTAATTATGAAAATAATCACTGTACCGTTGGTCTAGTGACACACATTCAAAGAACAACTGATGACAATAATATGTTGTGCGAATTGTTAAAGGCGCATTACGCAATCGATAGTTTAGGTATTTCTGGGCCTGCCAGAATTAGTAAAATAGATGTGCGCGCCGAAGAAATTCTCTCAAACACAACAAAACAGTTGAAGAATGGGCATTTTGAGACCGGTTTAATTTGGAAAAATGACTCTGTGGGTCTGCCGGACAATAGAAAATGTGCCTTAAACCGATTGTGGGGCTTAGAACGTAAGCTCGACAAAGATTCTCAGCTAGCAACGGCATATAGCGATAAAATTAATGAATATATTACGAAAGGCTACGCTAGGGAAATTTTAAATCACGAACTTAAAATACCTAATCCTAGAAGGTGGTACTTACCACATTTTCCTGTTTTTAATGTTAACAAACCGGGTAAATTGCGTATTGTTTTCGATGCAGCTAGCAAATGTCAAGGAATATCTCTGAATGAAACCTTGTTGTCAGGTCCTGACCTCTTAGCATCACTCGTTGGTTGCTTGATGCGTTTTAGAGAAGGCCCAATTGCGGTGTCTGCTGATATTAAAGAAATGTTTCTGAGGGTAAAAATAATACCACAGGATCAACAGTCGCAATTATTCCTTTGGCGAAACAGCAAAGAGCTAGATGTTAAAACGTTTGTTATGACGTCAATGATTTTTGGGTCAACCTGTTCCCCAAGCAGTGCACAGTACGTTCGCAATAAAATAGCGGAAAATGCACAACACACACAACCGAAAATAGCGTGTAGTATTCGTGAAAACTTTTACATGGACGATTACTTAGAATCATTTAGTTGTGTGTCCAGTGCGCGAAACACAGTCAAAGGGGTTTTCGATTTATTACAGAAAGGACAATTTGAATTAACTAACTGGGCCTCCAATGAGCCCACTGTACTTGATCAATTTCCCGAAACCTTAAAGGCGTCCGCCACAGTTGATATTATACGTGCACAAAATAGCGAAAAGGTATTAGGAGTAACTTGGGATCCTAAATCAGACAACTTCATTTTAAAATTTGATAACAGATTGAAGTACATTGACGTTATACCTACGAAAAGACAGCTACTTAGCTCGGTAATGGAACTATTTGATCCGATCGGTTTTCTGACATGTGTAACTGTACGGGCTAAAATATTGTTACAAGAAGTTTTCCGCTCGAACATCAATTGGGATGAAAAAATTAGCGACACCCAACACATAAAGTGGCAAAATTATTTACAGCTCATTATAGATTCATATTGTTCTATTCCTAGATGTGTTGTGTCGGACAAACAAAAACCAGTCGTTTTACACTTGTTTTGCGATGCATCTGAGACAGCGTGTTGTACCATAGCGTATATGACTCAAAAAACTGACAATCAAACGCGAGTCAGTTTTATAGCGAGCAAAGGCAAGGTAGCGCCCTTGAAACCGCTATCAATACCGCGATTAGAATTGCAATCAGCCCTGATGGGAGCTAGATTAGCTAATACTATCAAGAAAGAAACAACTTGCATCATAGAACGAACTGTGTTTTGGACCGATTCAACAACTGTGCTACAATGGATCCGATCAGATCCCAGAAACCATACAAGTTTCGTAGCCAATCGTCTTGGGGAGATAGATGAACTATCTGAGACTTCCCAATGGAGATGGGTACCATCAAAATGGAATCCCGCTGATCTGGGTACTAGAGATGTATCTCCCCCAGATGTAAGCTGCGAAGGGCTATGGTTCCGAGGACCATCGTTTATATCGCTTGAGGAATCTGATTGGCCATCGCAAGCGGATAAGTTAAATAATAATAGTACTGTCGAGTTGAAAAACAATTGCGTAAACGTTAATGTTTACACCGATTCATCGAGAAGTTTACCTGATATAAACCGATTTTCCAAACTTTTGAGATTAGTTAGGGCCACAGCTTGGATGAGAAGATTCGCCAATAGATGTTTAAAAATAGGGCCGAATAGCCCTACACTGACTGCTGAAGAAATCAGGGAAGCTGAAAAGCTTTGGATACAGCAGTGTCAATTAGATTCGTTTTACGAAGACATTGACAAGCTTAAAAATAACGTGTCGATATCGAAAAATAGTAAATTATATAAACTTAATCCTATCTTAGAAAATAATTTACTAGTTATGATGTCAAGACTTTATTCTTCTTCCTTTATACCTTCAAGTTCGCGAGCGCCCATAATTCTAGACGGGACGCATCCGTTTACGAAACTAGTTATCGAAAGAGCACACGAACAATGCCTTCATGGTGGCACTGAAAGGACTCTGTTTGAAGTGAGGAAGAGATTTTGGGTCACGCACCTGAGAACAAGCGTGCGAAGTATTGTTCATAAGTGTGTTCAATGTCGTTTAGCCAGGAAAACAGCCATCCCTCCTCAGATGGGAGAAATGCCTGAAGCGCGATTAGCTTGTTTCAAAAGACCATTTAGTCAATGTGGTATCGATATGTTCGGTCCATTATTCGTGTCTATTGGCCGTCGAAGGGAAAAAAGATATGGGGTGTTAATGACATGCATGACCACTCGTGCTGTTCACTTGGAGTTGGCTGCTAATATAAATGCAGATAGTACCATTCTTGCAATTAGACGAATGAGCGCAAGAAGAGGGTGGCCTGATACTATTCATAGTGACAACGGAACAAATTTTCATGGCGCCGAAAGGGAAATACGCCAGGCAATACAAAAATTGCATTCTGATGAAGAATTTCAGAATGAACTGGCTAATAGAAACGTTAAATGGCACTACATAAGTGCTGCCAGTCCCCATAAAGGAGGTGCTTGGGAAAGGCTTATTAGAAGCGTAAAAAATGCACTACGAGTCATACTTAAAGATAGAGCTCCTCGCGAAGAAACGTTACAAACAGTTTTTACGGAAGTGGAATATATTATAAATAGTCGACCGCTTACATATGTTACTTTGGACGGAAACAACGAGGACGCACTTACTCCTAATCATATTTTAATGGGGTCCAATTTTAATTTACCAGTGCATATCACTAGTTCAGAGGAACCGCTTTGTTTACGTTCCCAATGGAGGTTTGCGCAAACATTAGCAGATCAATTCTGGCGTAGATGGATTAACGAATATCTACCAACATTAGCACAGAGACAAAAGTGGTATGAAAAGATTGATCCCTTACAAGTAGGTGACTTTGTCGCAATCGCGGATCCCAAACAGCAACGTAATTATTGGCCAAAGGGAATAATTACGGAGGCGATCTCGTCAAATGATGGCCAGGTTCGGACTGTTAGGGTAAAAACAGGGTCAGGAGAAATAACAAGGCCGTCTGTAAAAATTATTTTACTAAAAAGGCGTTAATAAATAGTAAAACTTTGTTTTACGGCGGGAGTGTAAAAAACGCCTTTTGATGTGCGTATTTTAATTATTATTATTTCACATCAGTGCAATAATATATCCATCAGTGCAGTCGATCGCTCTATATGTAGGTACCTAAATGAACAAAAGGGTCTTCGATTTTTTTGTGTACATTGTTAGACACACAGTCTACAGGTAACAATAGATATTTTTTTTTTTGTATGTGTGAACTGACCGAATGCAGAGAAAGTGTGTTATATTTATAAACTCCGGAAGACGCGAGTGAACTATCAACCCGTGTATTTATACCATTCGGGATAAACGCGGAAGCGTCAATCGAATTCATATACCCTGATTTTGATATCAAATATTATAGACACTGCGGTGTGCGCATCTCACGATTTTTTATTGACCTCTGATATCGAATTTTATAGACACTGCAGTGCGAACATGTATTTTTTTGAAAGTTGACCCATAAATCTTTGATTAAAAATTTAATTATATTGTTTTATTAATATTTTGACACATCAAAATGATGTTTTATCGCAGAATTTTGAAGATTACGATATAATTGATTAATTTTGATATTGAAAGGGATGTTTTGATGGCCTACACGCCTTGTTTCCACGTTATTAGATTAAATATCACGTTAGATCGATTATCTGATTGTAAAATAATAAATTTCATGCTTTCGTGGCAAATTACGATCTATTTAGTCATTATTAATAGTTTAAAACATAAATACACGTATTTTAGGAAGTAAATTGAATTTACCTAAAAGAATTAAATACTGCGTAGTTTTTGGAATTAAAATGAGGCGCAATTATTAATTTACTACGCAGTTTCTTGGATCTGAGACAGTGATTGCCAACTAGTGAAATATGTTCAAAATATTGTATTATTATTTTTATTGTAATTTGTAAATAATGTACTTTAGTGGTTATAAACTAGGTTAAACTATCACTGTAACTCTGTTTTTCTTAAATAAATAATAAAATGTATTAAATAATCCAAAATGACCAGAATAGAGTAACTATTGTAAGATCATGTATGTAAAACTTGATTTAATTGATAAACAAATTGTATAGCTCTGTTTGATTGTTCAATAAGAATATATTATATGCAAATTTACATCGAAATAATCAATTTCGAGATGCCACTTTTTTAGTAAAAAATTTGTGTTGGCACTCAAGGTTATTGAGTGGTCGATTCCTGGACGGAATCAATAAAATTGTGTTACAGTCGTCCGATCCGTTTCCTATTGGGGTCAATTTTTGTACCTTTTATATAAATAGTGCACGTTGAACTTTTGGTGTTCTTAATCAATTATCACGAATACCTGCAACATCTCGTCGATAAATGCTTAATGTTCATATGCTCTAGTTATATATCCTTGATTGTTATATACTGATGACATTGTATCTTGTATAGTTTGTAAGATATTTAACTAAATGTACGAATTTCATAGTGAAAGTTTTTGGTGAATTTTTAGAAAATGGAGGCCTGTGATTGGTCAAAATAAACAATGATTTTGATTGGTTTTCTGTTTTTGAGATTTAGTATAAATAAAGGCGCAGTTGTAAGGCAGATGATCAGTTCGAATTGTGAATTACTCGTCGGAACACTTTGGAACTCGTGATCTCGCCGGACATCTGCCTTCAGGAATACACCGCTAGTTTCATTTCTACCCTCTCATTTCCCTGGTGATCTGGAGCCTCTCTATTGGACCAGCTGCTGCCCTGAGTCAATCATCCATATTGGTCGTAGCCTTGTCGGTTACACAAATCATAATGTGAGTATTATTGAAAGTACGATATTTTGTGTTTATTTTAAAGAAAACGATGATTGTTGTACTTAGGACTGAACAAATAAACCAATATTTCCGTAGAATAAAGGTACGTCGTAACATAGGAACGAGATTTACGAGACGAAGTCCGTAGAAAAAAGGAACATCTTCACATAGGCTGAAAAATTTCCCTAGAATAACTGCCCATGTGATTTTTCTAGAAAAGTATACATGTTAGGGAATTTTATAAGATGCTGAATATTAAATAGTTGTATTTCTATTACAAATTTTAAGTTTGAAGAATATAGCTCAAATAGTTATGAAGGAATCTCAAAAAATGTGTATTGGAATCTTTAAACTGCTCTCCTGTAAAATGGACAAAAGTCACATAGGCATTTTTTCTACGGACCCGACGAGCTGATAGGTATAGACTACATACTAATCTCCTAGCCCTCCTTCCTTCTCTTTTAATTTAAAAAGTGAAATTATAAATCATTGTAAAGACTGTGTAGTAATAATATTATTAGTGTGAATTAAAGTGAATAATTGGGATACATATTATAAATGGCAATTTTAAAATGTTAATGATATATCGAATATTATAAATTAAAAAAAATAAGCTGTCTGTATCCAATAAACGAAAAAAAAACGACAAATTTCGAAAAAACGAAAAAAAAATTCAACCGTTTGATTAAAACAGTAATAATCAAATTTACGCACAACAAACATAAATTGCAATCAATTATTGCTTCATTACATAGTAAGAATGTTTTTATTTTGATTTTTTTTTACTTTATTTAAGAAAACAAACAGTTGTATTATGCAAATATTATGATACCAGTACACAACGTATGATAAACCAGCAAAGTTTACAAATTTTATAATAATACGAGTAGGTAGGTACTTTTATCGAATAATAGTACACATCACTTTAAAAAAAAGTTCTTGAGCGAAAAAAAAACCACAATAAAATATGTGAAAAAGCAATTAATGTTTTTTTTTTGAGGCCTTTCACCCGAATTCGAGTGATTTTGGACAATTACTGTTAAATACCTACTCATTTAAACATCGTTTTTCAAATAGGTACCTACTGTAAATAAATGAATTGATAAGATGATTTTTGACACCATTTATATCTTAGATCTTTTATAAGCTATTGAAGTAACTTAATTGTCTTGATTGCGATGAAAACTTCACCTTTACCATTCGAAGAAATATTGGATAACTAGCTATAATTGACATCTCCAAAATGTTATAAACAATGCTTCCTAGCGGAAACGAAAAGGGAATAGTGTAGTTAAGCAGTGTGTTTCAAATTCAACTTGTACTTGCTTTGGCAGTGCAAAATCGTATAATCAAAGTTGAGCGATACAAATACCGCTTGAAGAACTAAACTTATTCTCCGGATTGATTGTTCGGTTGGCTCATTTTTTAGTATATCTCTAATATAAATAATCAAAATCGGGTTAGTGCGAACACTTATAATTCGAGATCGGCTGAACAGATTCTTTCAATGTTTGATTTATTGGATTCTTATCCGCTCCGGATAACACAATTACTATTTAAAAGTTGAATAAAAGGCTAAAAATGATATAAAATATAATATTAAAGTTAGTATTGGACGGCTTTTCTGTTGGGGACATTACCGCCATCTGTTGGGGAAATATTGATATTTTGGTAGAAAGATTCTGCAGATCAATGTTTTCCCTATATTTTCACAGATGTCGGTAATGTGACCAGTGTGACCACCATTGAAATTCAAAATATTGATAGGTACCTACGTACGAACATTTTCGACTGTACTTTTTTCAAGCTTTTTTACAATTTGTGAACATCTAGCTATAAGTATAAAAGAAAAAAGGGTTAGTGCGAACACATAACTCGAGATCGGTTGAACAGATTTTTATCGTGTTTATAGTAGTCATGAATGTTAGCTATCTTATGTTACCCAGCAATATTTAGAGGCGGGACGAAGTTCGATGGGTCAGCTAGTTTTAAATAAAAATGGATATTGTCATTGATTAGGATGAACTGAACGAATATGAACAATGTGACAATTGAAAGAGGATTTCAAATCATACTGCGCTGGTTACCATAAAATGATTTATTACACACTGTGATTGGGAGAATGAAAAATAAACCTAATCCAAACAATGGAAGAAGAAGTAGGTACCTTCATACATCAAAAGGTGGGTATATAAACAGAGATCATATCGAGCCAGCGTACTTGATAGATTTTTACGACGAAGTGATAAAAATAACGACCTTTCCTATTGTCTACATTTCATCCATTCCTCCTCTGACCTAAGATTGACTGTAAAAATTTATCAGTAATCCTTAATCACGTGACCTGATTTCCTAACAAGACATAAGAGAGAATCATTATAAAGCCTACCAACAAAATTGTCCGTTCTATATACCTACACTTTTGGTATCGGTTTTTTACGCCATTAGTTTCTTGGGTCAAATTTTCAATGAAATATATTATTATTTACTGCCTTTTTTCTTTAAACTATGCTCAATATATGTACATTGTATGGTTAAATGGTTTGAGGGGGGGGGGGAAACGTTATTGAGATGCTTAATACCATACCTGCTCTAAGTTAGTAGGTACCTACAACATTTTACTAACGAACTGTATTATGAGATTTTGGCAAAATGATTTTTCATAAAGAATACTTATCTATCGGATACATCAGATAACTCATTATAAAAATTATCCTAAACAGACCTACGGATTACCCCACAGAGCGTGTCTTTGAGGAATTTAATATTCAAAAGTTTCAAGATGTATACAGAAAATATGCAACTCTTCAGATCTTAAAAGAGCCAAGGGAAAACTGTTTCATCGTGGAGAGCAGAACTCGAAATAGACATAAGTTTTTACATAAGAGGAGGAAGAGTACGTTCGCCCAACACCACTACATACTCTTATCTGGGTGATGTATATTTCAATCAGCTTCCCCAGAAAATAAGAGAAATGTAAAAAATATTACAAGATGGGTGGAAGCCCCTGCGACAACAAAATTTCTGCGTAGAAAACTTTGTTTCATGTCGTCTTGTCCATTTGTGGGTGGTTGTATCTGCGTTTATGGTTGTTTTGTGTATGTCTGGTGTATGAAAATTTGAGTGGAGGATTTTTTTGAGACATTTCTTTTCGTATCATATATGTATCTACCTTATATCTGTGGTGGCATGGTAAAAGGCATTAAGTCGCGTTTTTCAGCATTTTGAGTTATAAGCGCTACATCATACATAATCACAAACAGAACAAAGTTCAAAAACATAAGTTTAAAAAAATCCACTTATAAAGGATTTAAAAGCATTTTTTCATTCCGGCATAACTCAATATTAATTTTATTTGGCAAGGTAAAACGACGCGCGTCGAATTTTGTCTACCACGAAGTAAAACGGTGTTGTCTATGATAGAGCTGCCGTGAGAAGCCGTTCTTTTAAAAGTGAACCTTTTTAAAATGTGTTTAAATAATGTATTTTGTGAATTTTGTGACAGGTATCTTCCTTATCTGTCGACCATTCTGTTTACAACTTTCGTTGTTTTTATTGTTAAGCTATAGACGGTAATATCTGCATATTATTTTTTTTTTTTAATTTTTCATTGCTATTTTAATACGATTATTAATATAACTAGCTTATACCCGTCTTGCTTTACGTTTTTGATTCCGATTGTCAGGCTTGATCGGTAGGTAATTAAACAGATTCTAGTCTAGCATCCCATTGCTTAACATACCACTTTAACTGACATAAGCACAGAAAAAGAAGAATGACACTTTTACAATTTTTGTTTTACCGACCTCATAATATTATACGAACCTATTCAAACCACAGAGCTCTCTCTATGAAAACTTGCAAATTATGTCCACAGATAATATAAATATACTGATTATGTCGGTAGGTTCGTATAATATTTTATTTTTTTTGGAGGTCTATAATAATAAAAAAAATATTATACGAACCTACCGACATAATTTGCAAGTTTTCATACAGAGAGAGATAGCTCTGTGGTTTGAATCTTAGCTACATACATTGCCTGCTTTGATATTAATTGGGCAACCCACCCATAGAGGGTGATTTGTATCTGTCAAACTGCAATTTTTTTCATTAAATCTTTATTTATTGAGAATAATAAGCTTTTAATAACATTTATATGTATAACAAATCAATCTACAATTATTTTATTACATTTTCATACCGTAATACCAAGATCTCATTCAACGTTTACATGAGTAATTTTGTTTCCAAAAGTCTTTTTGAGAAATTTGTATGAAGATCCTAAAAAGTACAGTTTTTTTAAATAGCTCTAAATATATTAAAGTTAATGCAGCAAATTGTATTTAAGAACCTTCTCCAGCATTTTATACTGCTCTGGGCATATTAATATCTATCTTAGCATTTGTATTTTGAGCGTGATGTTCACATATACGGTTAAAGTATTGTCAAAGGCAAATAAAAAAACATTTCTAAATTATTATATAGAGATAATCTACGTAACGTTTGTCATGAATCACAATTTTAATTGGTGAGTTGCTCATAAAACCGGCTTGTATCTATGAAAAATAGAATAACTGTGAGAGACATGTGAGTCAAATTCGTAGTGTGGTGATATATTCTCTACAGTCTACACCTACCCCACAATTGACATTTAATAGAATGCTTGAAATACTTGTAGTGAACTATAAGCTCATAATACAATGCTGCGTCTGGCACAAATCGTCCCTCTAGGGATGGGATGCCATAAACATAATAATAACAATGCTGCCCTTATGCTTTGCAACGACAAAAGTAAAAACTGTAACGCAACGTCTTTTCTCTGGTCATAATCCTAGGAATAGTTGGCAGCAATGTTTACCACTCTTTCTCTCCAGCTATATCTATAGATTCCTTATATTTAAAAAAAACTATTCAAGTAGGTGCATAATTGAAATAATAAAATATCCTGTATATGAAATATTGACTACAGGTACTTATTTCATTTCCATATCTGGATATATCAAACTCAAAATAATCGCCGCAAATTGTTGAAGAGTTCTGCATCTAACTTGACATCAATGGTTGGTGTGTTATAACGTCAAGTTGCAAGTAACAACATCTAGTAGATTATTACAGAGCGGATAAAAATCAACTTGATTATGCAAATAAACTCACCTTCATAGTTTAACAATACTCTCTATTTTGGTGGTTCAACTTAGCCCATAGTAGGATTCGAAACCTACTGAGATACTCACTTGACGTCAATAGACGTTGTATTATTATTATGTTATTTATAGGTGAAAAATTATGTGGCAATTAGGCAAAACTATTTAGTGTCATTTTGAGAAAGGCATTGGAATCAAAACAAAACTACACCAATACAATATAATTTAAAAAAATATATGAAGTTACATATAAGGAAATTTTCAATGGATCAATGCAGGTATATCAATACCAAATCTAGGTATTTCTTCTTATCCTTATTGATAAATGCCATTATCTATTAAAAATATAAAAAAATTGAACCAAAATGTACATAGGAAACAAATTCAAATGTAAGTTATTGCCTTCTGAAAAATGTCAAGTTGTTCAACGTAGAACCATTTAAATAGTAGTATTATTTATGGGTATGAATAAATGAATGAAAGAATTTTTGTTTATTTTTTGTCCAATCATTATTTAATTCATAAAACATAAAATCAACAATTGAAACATAATATGTATAATCTCAAAGTTTTTTGTTAGATCTAGCAGAGTAAAAAAATATTCTCTTAAACAAATGGAAACCAGAAAAGATATTCCGACCCACCGTTATAAAAAAAACTATTAGTTATTCACTTCTTAACCCAAAAGTATTATATCATTTTTATTCCATAACCGAAATAAAAAATTTAAAGTTTAAATCTGATGCTAGAACACAGAAATCCATACAATAACCTAGAATCCCGACTCGCGTTCAAAAGTGAAGCCTAAATATTGCAACTTTTGACAGTTTGGTTCCCAAAAGAATGTGGTACAGCGTATATTTATTCAGTAGTTTTCTCGTGTTTTTTACAATAAAACATATTTTTACGTTGAAATTAGATCTTTTTAAGTTTCTTTATAAATGTACTGTCAAAATTGCCGGCCAAATCGGCTTCACTTTTTACTACGAAGAATATATGAAAATCTATGTGCTAGAAACACACTATTGTGTCAGCTTGTGTTGTGTCGAGCCAGAAGCATTATCGTTTTTATATTTATTTATTTATTTTCTGTCAAAATTAAGCATTGCTCACCATTACAGAGTAATCCTTTGCGGTAATAGTGGTTAATAATATGGTTTAAGATACATTTAGGCTCTATATGAAGCTGATATGCTTCTAACGGGTTGAGAACTTATTTATAGTGATATGTGGTAAAATTGATAAAATCGCTGGCATCCGCAAGACACTGTTATTGATTATGGTCAATCTTCTTTACATCCCATAAGCAGCCATTGAATATTTTTTCAATATAATTGTTTCCCTTCTCAACTAAATGGGAAATTTGAATGAGTTCTCTAACATGGATCTGCAATATAAAGTTTCTGATTTAAAATACACATAAAGAAATCCAAGAAACATAATTAATGAAATTCTTACATAGGTAGCTTACCATATTGTCTTGCAAAAATTAAACCAATGAGTTTCTTTGTTAGAAATGCACTTTTATCAATCAATTTGATCCTTAGAAGTATGTACTGCTATGTCAAAAAGGTGGGATGAAAGCAATTAGTCTCGTTGAAAACACGTTTGCCTCAGGAACCTGAAAAAAATATCAACAAAATAAATTAATTTTGTGATTTCGGTAAGACACTAATTCCCGCCTTATAACATAACTTTACTATTCTGATACTAACCTTATAATTGTTTTAGCAACTCATAAATGTTTTAAGTTACGGCATAGGCTTACAGATATTTTAATCAATTGATGACTTGCCAGTTTTATTTTCATTAAACTCAATTGAAAATAAGGTAATTATATTTTTCATAATCGACGATATCGATCTGAACCTTTTGTTTGACAACAAAATATGACGTATTGGTATAGTGAAGTATCAACCATCCATGGATAACCAAAGATAATAATATAATTCAACACAGTTAGGTACTATTAAATTATTTTATGATGTATATTTTTGATTTACTTATATAATGGTCTCTTAAAATATTTCGACTTATTAAAAAAAAATTTAACACACAAAAAACCACTTTAAATGTGAAGAAGAATTATTAAAAAAATCATTCTTATTTTGTTTTCATATTATGAAGCTAAGACAAAAAATTACATATTAAAAAGTTCGTCTATGGTAACCTACTGTCAATTATTGTTATTCTGACAGCCAAACAAAAACAACAGGAATTCTATTTTCAAAAATTTTGTAAGTTTTTTAATATATTGAAATATTTTTGTAAGTAGGTACCTAAGCTATATTTAATTATTAAGATTTTTACCTATCATGAAGTTTTTAGTTGTGAATTGTAAAAATATGGGTATATAAAATATGATACTTTGAAATTGCTATCTCTCCTGTAACTAAACTTTGACAGATTTTGATGTTTTGTAATATTGTTTTCTAGGCATGGAGTTGCAGTCTATCTGAAATAATAATACCTGATACATTATGCAGTCTAAATGGATTTAATGAAGATCTTAAAAAGGTATAAAAGCTACACTTTTAAACAAATAATGAAAGATTCCAAATGAAGGTTTTATGCAGAGCATATATCAAATATGGTTCATTATGCAGTCTAAATGGATTTTATGAAGATCTTTAAAAGGTATAAATACTACACTTTAATATAATATGAAGTTCTTAAAAGTTTGATATACTTTCTAAATCCTTAATATTGATTCTAATCAAATTCTCACAATGTGTATTTTTAAAAGAAATCCCTGAAAAATGCAAAATTTTCTAATCTTGTCTTATATATTTGCAACCATGTAATCACTTTATTTTGCTTTCATATATTAAATGAATTATGTTTTTTTCTAGGTCAGAACCTTGCAAGGATTTTGGATATGTCAAGAAACGCTGCCAAAAATATTACCCACCTTGTTTTGTGATGAATGTAACATTAAATAAAATAAGTAAAAGGTAAGAGAATATAAGTTTGCATTTATCTACATAAGAATTTTGAGCTCGATACAGTTTCGTGAATTCATATTCTGGTAATATTTTGAGATTTAGATGTGGGTAAGTACACACTACGCAAACTGTTTTACCATCCAATTCTTGCTATTATGGATGTTCATACAAATTTCAAATTAAATCTTCATTAATATATTTTATTACCTTAGCTTTATTATATTTTCTTTAATATTTAATACATGTTCTTTAATATTTAATATGATTTTATCTGGTACCCACATAATTACTCATCTATCTGGCTACGACAGTTTGAAAAAAAACTGTGGCCATAAATTTTTTAAAATGTGTCAATATTCAAAATGGAGGAAATATTTTTCCAAAATCTTTCATTAAATCTTTATTTATTGAGAATAATAAGATTTGAATAACATTTATATGTATAACAAATCAATCTCCAATTATTTTATTACATTTTCATACAGTAATACCAAGATTCCATTCTACGTTTACATGAGTAATTTTGTTTCCAAAAGATGGCTTACTGTCTTTTTTGAAAAATTTGTATGAAGATCTTAAAAAAATAAAGTTTTTTAAATAGCGCTAAATATATTAAAGTTAATATATCAAAGAGTATTTAAGAACGCTCTACGGAATTTTGCGCGGCTTTTCGCATATTAATATCTGACCTTAACGTCTGTTTTCTGATTGATTTTCTTATTGATTTCATTGTGATCTTATTCATTTAAATACTTCAAAAAAATCTCTGTTATAAAAAGAGTGTTGATTTTGACTACTTATAGATGTATTATATACCTACTATAACTTTAATTAATGTACCTACATGATATTACATAATGTAAATTATGTGGAAGATGGAATGATATTATATGTCGTATCATAATAATGTTGTATTTTTTCTAGGATGAATGATTTGTTACAAACCTTGGAAGGTCGTCAAGAAAGGCTTCCAATCAAACCTCTTACTGGCCGCTGTCTTTGAAGAATACTTCTTTTAACACGATGATTAAGTATACGACACCCTATGAATATTTTTTTTAACGAATTGAAGGTAATTATGCTAAAGTGGTTTTGAGTTTATTTACATACTAATTTAGATACAATATAATACCGTTGTTGAGTGTGATTAATTGGAATACAAATATTATGTGGATAAAACAAATGTTTTATTAAACTGATTAAAATCCCGAAGACATTAATTTAAAGATTCTCAATTATTGTCAACAATTTTATTTCTTTCTCTCAACAATTCTGTCAAGTTCACTGTACCTTATGATCTAATTTATCACTGTTACCGGCCAGTTTGTCTATGGAATGTTCATACCAATTTCAACGATGATTTTAAGATTTATCTTTTTCAACAATGATTTTAAGATTTAAACATTATTTATATTTCAGGAATATAAAATGATTCAACAATTGTTGCTAAATTATTTAATACTTATCTACATTAGAATATAATTTTCTCAGGTACCTACATAATTACTTATCTATTACATTGTCTACGACAGTTTGAAAAAAAACTGTGGCCATAAATTTGCTAAAATGTGTCAGATTTCAAAATGGAGGATTATTTTGCAAATTTTTTCATTAAATCTTTGTTTATTGAGAATAATAAGATTTGAATAACATTTATATGTATAACAAATCAATCTCCAATTATTTTATTACATTTTCATACCGTAATACCAAGATTCCATTCAACGTTTACATGAGTAATTTTGTTTCCAAAAGATGGCATCTGTCTTTTTTGAAAACTTTGTATGAAGATCCTAAAAAAATAGAGTTTTTTAAATAGCTCTAAATATATTAACTTATATACATCAAAGTGTATTTAAGAACGCTCTCTGGAATTTTGCACGGCTTTTCGCATATTAATATCTGACCTTTACGTTTGTTTTCTATGATTGATGCTCTTACAAAAATATATATAAATAAACGGACTAAAATATTATGTAGATTTAAAGAAAGTCGTGCTAGTGCGAACTATTATATCAACAACTGATGACTGATTATACAGTTCGATTTTAAAATAGTATGAACAAACCACTACGGGCTTACGACCATCTTCTATTGTTATTTCGAAGGTTGGATTAGTATGATCACTTTACGTTAACAACGTTCGCCATTAGGTCGTAATGTTCAAATTTCCGAATATCCATCTGGTTTGCAATGGTTTGATGTTGGAACCTCCACTGCGCATGATTTTGTGCAGCTTGTATGACCTCTTCCCAAACCTTGTATAAATTCCTCAGCTCTGCTTTGAAGGATCGGTACATTTTGAGAGAGGGTTATCTTAACAAAGGTAATAATACCTATAATTTACTAATTTCATTTTATTATTCAAAGAATATTATTCATTTATTACTTAAGAATATTACATTCTGAGCAAAAAAATATACCTACTGATGTTCTGGGAATGCTATGCTAGAAAATAATAATAGGTAAGCTAAAAAATAACTAATATTTATGAAGAATAATTAAGAATATTACATTCTGAGCAAAAAAATATACCTACTGATGTTCTGGGAATGCTATGCTAGAAAATAATAATAGGTAAGCTAAAAAATAACTAATATTTATGAAGAATAAAATGTAAGTGTTGAAAAATAATAAATTAGCATGTGATAGAGAGAAACTGGGTATATTTCCTTGTAAAATTTGACCTAAGTACAAAATTTTTTCAACCTATGAGCCAAAATTGTCAAGGTAAAAAGACACGCATTATAAATAAAGCATATAAACAAAGTAATATTGAAGAAATAAATATGAGTTATCGTATAGTGAACCCTTTTTAACAAAGTAAATGCATCAAAGTTGATCTATTTTATTTGTATTAGATAATATTAGACAAAAATGAAACCTCTTAAAATACTGACAAGTAAATCCGCCATACTGAGAAATGTCATCCCACTGACTTAATGCCTTTTACCATGCCACCACAGATATAATGTACTTAAATGAAAAAAAAAGAGAAAAGAAAAACAAAATAAATAAGTAAAAAAAAATGTATACCCTTCATTAAAATAAAATAAATAAATAAATAACACTCTTCTATACATAGGTGTCAGTATAGCCGGCGGAACTTAATGCATGAAACATTCTCTACCAGTCAACCGGTCCCGTGCAATCTGAGACAGGATTCCAACCCCGAGTAGAAATTTCAAGTGAAAAAACACATTGAAAATTTCTGACCCGACCGGGAATCGAACCCGGGACCTCTTGATCTGAAGTCGGAGCCTTTGCCACCAGGCTACCGAGGTCGGCAATCTTCATTATGCTGACAAAATAATATAATTAATTGTGTGAATATTTACTTTTAGAAAGTCCATCTCGTCGCTCAAGCATTAAGTTGCTTTAGACGAGATGGACTACACAATATTGTAAAATAGCTGTAAGAGATTTTGTGTAACAAATAATTATTGTATAAAATCATATATTAAGAATAATAAATTAAAAAAAAAATATATATATATATATGTTTTGTTTTAGGTTTTCGCGGGTAGTATTATATGACATTTTACCTTTTTTCGGCTCTCCGCGTAGTTTTGAATCGGTGCTCGAGCTTTCGACCAGATCTCACTGGTCCTTTTCAAGAGCTGAATACAACTGTTGTATTCAGCTCTTGAAAAGGACCAGTGAGATCTGGTCGAAAGCTCGAGCACCGATTCAAAACTACGCGGAGAACCGAAAAAAGGTAAAATGTCATATATATATATATATATATATATATATATATGACATTTTTACCTTTTTTCGGTTCTCCGCGTAGTTTTTGAGTCGATGCTCGAGCTTTCGACCTTTTGACTTCGCGTCGTGCGACTACCAATTCGGAACTCGCAACAGAACGACACCTTCGTAAATTCGAAGCCTTAGTTAATAATAATACAAAAAGTGGTAAACAATTAATTGAAAACAAGTGTTTAGATATTGATAAAATAGTGATAAATCTCTCCGATAGTGAATTAGATAGTGCCACGAAATCAGTGTTAGCCAAAGGTTTGAATTTCGCGGTAGCCCCTCAACGTATACCAGTAGAAAACATTATAACCGGAGTAGAGACGGGCATCCACAAACTCTCATCGGACGATGCAGAAACGGTTCGCCAGCTCACGTGTGACATTTTGAGGAAAGCCAAACCTCCCCCTTCCAACATTACTACCGATGAGAGGATCGCCTTAAGACAACTTAAATCAAACAAAAATCTTTCCATATTACCGGCCGACAAGGGAAACGTGACTGTTATTATGAATACAACTGACTATAACGACAAAATTAAAGCCTTACTAGACGACACTGATACATACAAAATACACAATCGCGACCCTATTACATACCTAGAAAAGACAACCAGATCCAAAATTCTCGCCTCTTCCATTGACCAAACTAGACAAAAATCTTTAATACCCCGCGCCCACTCTTCACAAATCCCCAAACTATACGGACTACCCAAAATTCATAAACCCAATGTTCCTCTCAGACCGATCGTCAGCGCTGTTGGTTCCCCAACACAAGCTTTAGCCAAGTACCTAGAGTGGAGATTACAACCATATGTTGAACAAGCCAATTCCTATGAAAAAAACTCAGAAGATTTCATAACAAAGATACTAAATGTAGAGGTAGAAAAAGATGACATCCTAGTTAGCTTCGACGTCGTATCTTTGTTTACGAATATACCGGTTCAAGAAGCAATTAATATCATTAAAAATAGATTAGACCCGCCTGAAGATATATTAGATTTAATTTCACACTGCTTAAATAATACCTTTTTTCAATACGACGGACAAATTTACAAACAAACAAAGGGGACCCCAATGGGCTCTCCACTTTCCCCAGTAGTCGCAAACATTTTCATGATGGAATTAGAAGAACGCGCCATACTCAGTGCGGAATTTAAGCCTGACATGTGGCTTAGATACGTAGACGACACATTTATTATTTGGAAACACGGACACGACAGACTCAAAGACTTTCTTACATACCTCAACACACTCCACAGCTCCATCAAATTTACTATGGAAGTTGAAATTGACGGCTCCCTACCCTTTTTAGACGTTAAAGTATACAAACGAGATAACAATAAACTAGGCCATACTGTATACAGAAAACCGACACACACGAACAGATACCTAAACGGCGCTTCCCATCATCACCCAGCACAGATAGCCTCAGTCGCTCACACGTTGATAGAACGAGCAAGGAGACTGGCAGACACTGAAAACAGAGACGAGGAGATCAAAGAGGTTTCACAAATACTAACCGCGAATGGTTTTTCTCGCCGAACAATAAAATCCGCAGTGTGCAAACGAAAAAGACCACCTAAAGAGAAAGAAACCAGTAAGGGGAGAGTGTTTATGCCATACATCAGAGGCACCACGGATAAAATTAGCAGAATGTTACGCAGATATGGCATCGACTCTGTATTCGCCGCAGACCGTAAGATTTCGAATTGTCTGAGGAGAGTCAAGGATATTGACCCTCTGGAGTCACAGGGTGTTTACGAGATTCCGTGTGGATCGTGTAACCTTACATACGTAGGTCGCACGAATAGAAAAATATCCACGAGAACAGCAGAACACCAGCTGGACGTTAAACAACGGAAAACCTCGTCAACGCTGGCCACCCATGTGATGACAGAGGGCCACGTCATCGACTTCCCCAATACAAGAACGTTAGCCCGCCTGAACAACGAAAGTTGTAGAATATACAGAGAGGCAATAGAAATCGAAAAACGGTTGACGATGAATGCAAGGGACGATGCCTTGCGTCTACCCAATGCCTGGAAGCCCGTCCTACACTCCTACAATTCCAACATGTGTTCCCGACCTGTCCCGGCCACGATCCCAAATGTCACACGTGCAAGAACGGCCGCACCCCTGCACGCCTCGCAACCACCACTTGAGATTCCAAGAATGACGACCCGGTCTCAACTGCGCGCCATGAATGAGGAGCAGCGTCAGTTGTAATCAGCTCTTGAAAAGGACCAGTGAGATCTGGTCGAAAGCTCGAGCATCGACTCAAAAACTACGCGGAGAACCGAAAAAAGGTAAAAATGTCATATAATACTACCCGCGAAAACCTAAAACAAAACATATATATATATATATATATATATATATATATATATATTTATGTCAGACGGCATATGTTGGCTCATCTGATTTTAACACACCAAGGTTGATCAACCTTTTACCTGGAATATATAATTACCTGGTTGATACATAAATTTGAAAGTTACACCCCCGCGTTACGATTACGTTTAGCTTCCTATATACTCTATTCTCCACTTATATATTCAATTATTTACTGTCTATTTTTAAAGAACACTAGTTGATCAAGAGTTGTTAGCTCTTACAACGTTGCCAAATCGATCTCACTAACACACTCACGATAGCATAATACATCTCCTATTGTAGACGTAGAATTGGTAGGTAGGTTTCTATATCTGATCGTAATATTCACACATCGCTGTTGGTTTCATATTTTCCGTATTATTGAGGACCTATATGTACCTACCTACCTACTTTATTTTTGTTGTGATTTAGACTCGTATATTTTTTTACTTGGCTAGCGTTTATGACAATATTTTTTTAAAGTATTTTAGAGTAGGTATTTAGATTTTTTCTAACGAGAAGTTTATGAGAATAGCGTTTATTATAAATTGATGAGAAGAAATAAATCATAAAGGCTTTAACTTGGAATCTATTTGATCTACAGAGACAAATCTAGTTATCACATTGTAGCAAATTTACTCTTTTTTAAAAACGCGCTAAAATGTTTTTTCTTCAAAAAATAGTGCTTTACGGTTATATTCGCCAAATAATAAAAACATAGCGATTTTTTCGCGGTTTTTCGATTTTTGACAAAGGTGCATTCGGCGCTCGAGGTCAAAAACTTGGATTATTCATCAGACCAACATCATCCCGAAGACGACTAAGACCCTCATACACCGTGTTTCTTTCCTTCGAAGCAGAGCTGAGGGATTTGGACATGACGTGGGTCTTGTCCAAATGCCTCCCTATGCCCCCAAGTGGGGTCACAAATGGAGTATTGATTGATTGATTATAGTTCATCCAACACCAGAGTCGAGATATTTAGAAATTTGATATTACAAGTTTGCAAAAAAACATAACTACCTTATTTGACGCATTCTGTAATGTATAAAGTCACTGTACTATAATGGGTTTAATTATCAAAGCTGCTTAGTATCTTATTGAATCTTATTTATCGGACATAATACTCTAAAATACCGATTTGAGGGGTTAAATAAAACTTTGCAGTATTAATCCCCAAATCTCTCAGACGGAATCCTCCGGAAGATCAAAAGATATTTGTGATGCACTCTCGGAATTGGCAGATAGAACCGCAAGATCAAACAATCTGATCTTTTTAAATGTACCGGAGGCGGATGCTGCCTTACCACCAGGTGTAAAAGTCAATGCGGATAATGCGGAAATCACGAAACTGCTTGAGGATGCCAGCACAATCAGCTCCGACAGTATGATTAAAGCCCATCGACTGGGTGTGCGTAGGGAAGACAAATGCAGACCGGTTAAAGTAGTTTTTGAAAATTCTGATATTGCAAATTCAGTGTTCATAAGTAGATTCCGACTGCCCAGAGATATCAGAGTGAAGCAAGATTTGACTGAATTACAAAGACAACAGCTTAAAAAACTATGGGAAGAGGTTGATAAAAGGAAGATGGAGGGAGAATCTAACCTTACTGTAAAATTTATTAATGGTTCGCCTAAGATTGTCACGATCCGACCAAAAAACTGATCAACAAAATTAATATTTACTATCAGAACGTGAGAGGCCTCAAGACAAAACTTCACGATTTGAGGCAAAGCTTGCCAGCTTTCGACTTTAATGTGATCTCATTTACAGAAACTTGGCTGGATGCTAACATCTCCGATTCTGAATTGGGTTTTGAAAACTTTAATGTATTCCGATGCGATAGAAGTAAACGCTCGAGTAACAAATCTCGAGGTGGAGGAGTACTGGTGGCCGTCCACAAGAGAATTCCTTCATCGTTACTCAAAATCAAGGTGAACAGTGTTGAACAGGTCTACGTGATGATTCAATCGAAGACACAGAAGATTATTCTCGGGTGTGTATACATTCCTCCACAATCCGAAGCTGCCACCTACAAAGCGCACGCTGAGGTTCTAGAGTTTCTAAGTGGTAAATATCGAGGTGCAAAGATGGTTATTATGGGCGATTACAATCTACCCGGGGCAACTTGGAACACGGATGGAGTTTGTTGCTCTAAAGGTGAAGCAGGTGAGAATGCAGAAGAACTTCAAGAAGGGATTGAGTTTTTAGGCTTAAAGGAGCATAATTTTGTCACAAATTCAAGGGGACGTTTATTGGACTTGGTCTTTTCTAATTGCGAGGGTATAACCATAGTGCGGTCTGACGACGAGATCCTGCCAATTGACGAGTACCACCCACCACTTTGTATAGAAGTGCCATCACCATTATTGCCCCAGAGTGATCCAGTCTATTTCTACAATTTTAAAAAGTGTGACTATGTTAGTACGATTGAACATCTGTTTGCCTCTGACTGGACCTTCCTTGGGAGCGAGAACGTGAACACGATTGTGTCTAAATTTTATGACATCCTCCTCGAAGCGATTGACTTATACGTTCCATATCAATGTTTCAGAGGATCTTCATTTCCTATATGGTTTTCTGAGGAATTGAAGGAGAAATTATTTGAAAAGAAACTCGCCCATAAAAAATACAAAAAAACAATGCTACCTACTGATTACAGAAAGTTTTCTGAACTTAGAGGTGCTTGCAATAGTTTAAGGAAATCGTGTTACAACGACTACATACGTGCAGCCGAAGACACCGTCACTGACCCAAGAAAACTGTGGAAGTTTAAAGACTCACTCAGTAAAGGAAAGTGTAATTACCCTAGTTCAATGTACCTGGATGGGGAGGTGGCTAGTAACAAGAATGAGGTAGTGAATCTGTTTGCGAGGTTCTTTGAGAGTGTTTACGACGATTGCAGAGCCGACGGCGATGTGGCTGATTACAATTATGTGAGGTCGATAAATTTATATGAGTGTGTTTTGAGCTTTGACGAGGTAATGACCGGCTTATTGCAGCTTGATACCGGCAAGTCACCGGGTCCGGACGGGATCCCCTCCGACTATCTCAGGGGATGTGCCGATGCACTGGTTGTTCCGCTGACATACATTTTTAATGCGTCAACAGCCTCAGGTATATTCCCTGCCCGCTGGAAATGTGGCAATATAACACCCATTTTCAAAAAAGGCGACAAGAGTGATATCACTAATTATCGACCTATATGTCTGCAGTCTGCTATGGCAAAGCTTCTCGAGTCCTTGATACTCAAAAAAATTTCGCCAACTATTAATAGCATACTAAACAGCGAACAACACGGCTTTATGCCGGGGAAGACTATTGTCACAAATTTGGCTATATACGAAATGTATATAGCTGATAGCTTAGCTGGTGGTAAACAGGTTGATTGCATTTATACGGACTTTAGTAAAGCTTTCGACAAGGTGTCCCATAAGCATCTTATTGCAAAGATGAAGGCGTTCGGTATTGGTGGATGTTTGCTTGAATGGTTCACGGATTACCTGGGCGAACGTAGGTTGACTGTCAATGTCCAGGGTGTCGTGTCGGATAGTTTTGTGGCTACAAGTGGATTACCACAGGGCAGTCACTTTGGGCCTACTTTGTTTCTCATATTTATCAACGACATTGTAGACGTTTTTAGAAATGTTAATGTTTTGCTTTTTGCTGATGATATAAAAGTTTTCAGAGAGGTTACCTGCGAGCACGATTGTGAGCTGCTTCAGAATGCTCTGGATCAACTCTACCAGTGGTGTGTCAGGGATTCCCTCCCCCTTAACATAGGTAAATGTCAACTTATGCGATTCTCGAGGAGCAGATCCAGAATCGCCCATGTATATCAAATCGACACTGTAAATTTGGAATCTGTTGATGAG
Source organism: Mystacides longicornis (assembly GCA_963576905.1). Classification (NCBI taxonomy): domain Eukaryota; kingdom Metazoa; phylum Arthropoda; class Insecta; order Trichoptera; family Leptoceridae; genus Mystacides; species Mystacides longicornis. The sequence goes on from OY756426.1 coordinate 8,654,711, forward strand.
ATCCGTGACCTTGGCATAACCTTCGACAGTGGCTTGTCTTTCAGGTCGCATATCGCAGAAGTAGCCAACCGAGCAATGCAGACATTGGGTTTTGTTTTGCGAACTGTCCGCGGGTTCAGAAATGTGCGCACGTTGGTGCTTCTATTCACGTCTCTTGTGCGGAGTACTCTGGAGTTTGCGACACCTATATGGTCACCGTGTTATGCGGTACATATTAACAAGCTCGAAAGAGTTCAAAAGAAGTTCCTACGTTATGTCAACTACGTTCTCGGTATTCCAAGTGATTTAATTGATTACGACTTTTTGTACACTCACACTAGCCTAGCGCCTCTGCAGGAGCGTAGAATATTTTTGGACTTGGTATTTTTGTATAAAATTATAAATTCGGTCTATAGCGAACCTGAACTTCTCAACAGGATTTCTATTAGAGTACCTACCCGCACAACAAGAAACACTGATACCTTTCACGTTGATACACACGCATCCAACTATATCCGAAACACGGTTATGCCACGTCTTCACATTTTGGCTAATCGTTACTTAGGCTCTATAGATATATTTAATGCTCCTATCTCACAATTTAAATTAAGACTAAGAAATGCAATAGAGGGGCCACAGGAACGTATCACTTGAAGTGATCAATAAGATTGTTCAACATTCGCTGAGCGTGAACAGACTAATCGACTAGTTGTAGCATTCCATTTTCGTCGATTTCGGCTCGCATGTTTGCCTTAAAAGTGATCACTTGCTTTTATCTACGTATCGGCATGGATAGTTCCGTTTCGTATGATCAAATTTTAATCAATAAGCCAACAATTTATTTTGTCTTTATAATGTATTTTTTTATTTTCTTGATAACATGAAACGTTTTATTATATTAATTAATTTCATAATGAATTTTTTTATTTATTTGACTACTGGAAATGTTTGGTATTATATATTTTTTTTTTTTTTTGATAAACTATTTCCAAATTGGAAAAAGGGACCGTGTTTTCGTTTTGTGCAATCAATTGATCTAGATGTGAGCACCTTTTGTTTTGTTTTAAAAATGAGATTTAAATTTGTTTTTTAATCAATTATATTTTATTGATGTATCTAAATTTACCTGTTTCGTTTTATACAATCATTTTTTTTTCTTTATATATGCTAACACGATTGGTTTTGTTTTAATAAGGGATTTAATTATTATTTTATTATTTTTTAATCAATTATTTTTTATTAATATGTCGAAATGACACATTTATTATTACTATTATTATTTTGTGTCAACACGACTTGTTGGTTTAGTGATGAATTTGTAATTTTTAATCAATTGTATTTCTGTTAGTGTGTCTGCATGCATTATTGTTTTTTATCTAATCGGATTGTTCTCACTACAGTGTCCACAATGTTTTGTTATTGTTTATTGATGTGTAATATTAAAATAATGTAATATTGAAATAATTATAATTTTGTATATTTTGTAATACATATTATTTTTTAAAAAAGGCCCAACAGGCCGTAAATAAATAAATAAATAAATAAATAAATAAATAATTACGATATTTTTTTTTTTTTATCCGAAATATATTTTCGGCCGACTATGCGACCATCTTCAGCGGAGAGTTATTATAAACTTTAATAACTCTCCGCTGAAGATGGTCGCATAGTCGGCCGAAAATATATTTCGGATAAAAAAAAAAAATATCGTAATACTGCAAAGTTTTATTTAACCCCTCAAATCGGTATAATGGCTAAGTATTACAAAGTTTCAAGTAACGTTTTTGAAGAATACTCTAAAAGTTACACTTTTCAATTTAGAATTTCATTCATGAATATAATATATATATTTTTTTAAATTTTGCGTGATGTTCATCCAACACCAAAGTTGAGATTTTTTTAAAATTGATATTGCATTTAAAACAACGCTGTTAGGCGTCCCTAATGTATTTTTTATTATTTTTAGCAAAGAGATAAGCCTTTAATACTATAATAATTCATAGTAAATAACCGCAATATAGGTACAAACGCGAATTAAATATACCTACCAGCTAATTTGTGTTTCATTGATAATAGTATGAGCTGATTCGGGACCTTGGCGGTTTGTGTCTGATAATCACTTGATCAATCAATCAATACTCCCTTTGTGACCCCACTTGGGGGCATAGGGAGGCAACAAGTGCCCTCCACTGCGCTCTATCTCTAGCAGTTTCAATGACCTCCTCCCACGTCATGTCCAAATCCCTCAGCTCTGCTTCGAAGGAACGAAACACGGTGTGGGAGGGTCTTCCTCGTCTTCGGGACCCTGATGGGAGGAAGAAAGTTCGTGATGCGGTGGTACCATCTAATATTCATGATTCTTCTGAGGCACATTGTCTCAAAGGCAGATACCTTTTGTGCCTGGGCTTTGGTCAGGTGCCATGACACACACCCATATAAAAGAATAGGCAACACACACGCATTAAACAGTTTACATTTCGTCTCAACACTAAACGCCGACGCCTTCCATATCTTGGTCATGTTGTTGAAGGCACCACTTGCCATATCGATAGGTACTTATCGGGAGCTCAGCCCCGAGGTCACCAGTGGTGGTAATGGTTGCTCCCCGGTATTTAAATTTATCCACCCTGGAGACCTGGCGACCATAAATGGTTATCGGTAGCTGTTTATCGGGGCAGGCTTTATTTGCCATGAGCTTCGTCTTACTGGCATTGACTCGAAGGCCAAGGCGTGCTGTTTAATTGCAGAGTCTCGAAACACTGCGCTGTAGTTCCTCCACTGTCGTATTGAACAACGCTAGGTTGTCCGCGTACTCCAGATCGCACATTTCGCCCACGGGACCATCTGTAGGATTCCTCTGTGTTATTGGTATACCTCTTGCTCCTCGCATGGACTTTCTCAAGAGGAAGTCAAGCTATCAAGCGGTGGCGCCTTGAGACATGAGACATAACTGCATCCAGACTGTCGTAAAAACAGTCCTTAGCTGCAGCATCCGTATCGTCAGTGGGGGCATAATCACTTGATAGTCAATGTTATATCTATATTTGGAAGAATTTCGCGTGTAACAATAATTATTCAGAGCCCCGTATCGTAACCATTCAATGGTTAAAAGGGAGTGCGACAGGCATTATATTATATTCTCACCCGACCTCTTCAACCTCTACATACATACACTTCACGAGAAGAGCCCAGGATGGCTGGCATAGATGGGCCACAATAGAAAATAAAATACCTACAATCTACGATTTGCTGATGACACCTCCTTGGTCGCGTCAAGTGTACGAATGCTGGCAGGGCTGTTCCACCAAGAAAAGATGGAATGTTGAGATTGCTCAGAGAAGGACCGAGCAAAGGACTAAGTCAATCCTCATATAGTTAAACATCTCCATTTTTTTTAAGTAGATAGGGATCTATAGGTATGTGAGTAGATAATATTTTGATATACCTAAATTTACAATAAAAAATGATTTAGTCTAAAAATAAACTCATATAATCAATTTAAACAATGTCGATTCCTTTGAAAATAAAAGAATAAAATAATACGTAAGTATAAAAATCTTTTTTAATAAACCACGTTATTCATTTGGACTAAAAAATTGAAAATCTTCTTTATGGTCGAGAGTGGATTGCCGCATTGGAAAGAGAAGAAGAGTATTGTAGATGTTAAAATATCAAACTGTCATCCAAAGCAAGCAAGTATACAAAATGTCAGTAAAATAAGATGATAAAAATATTGGTCACAAAACGATATCACATAATATTGATCAACCTTCTCGTATATCCCATTCAAAACAATAATAATCAAGTGCGTAAATACGATTCATTCATAAAATCGTAATATTGAAAAAAATTTTTATTTATTTATTTATTTTACTAGAGGTCCGCCCCAGCTTCGCACGGGTAGATAGATACTTAAAAATAATTTAGTTTTCATACAGATCCCTAACTTTTTCAAAATATTTTATAGCATATGTTAATCTGGAATAATAATTATTGCATTGCAATGTATCGTGTTACGTCACTTTACCACCGTGACTACTTTGCGCGGTATTTCTACTAAACTTGATAATATGACACCCCTCAGTCCCCTCCCGCTCCCTTACGCACTCTGCATCGGATAAGTTGAGATGATAAGAGACTATGCTTTTTTTCCAATACTCACATTTTTAAACTCGTGATAACTTTCGAATGGAATGTCCGAATTGAATAATTCAAAAAGTTATACAAACATATTGAAGCAGACTTGAATATGAACTAATTTATTTTAATAAGGAGTAATACCGAGATACCAATAAAAACCATTTTATAGAGGTGACATTTTATTGATTTTTTTAAAATAAAAAAACACTTATTGTGGCATAACTATAATAGTTAGACATATGCTGTCGCGATACTTTTTGTAAATAATGATGTCTTCTACAAAATTGTGGTACATTGTTTTATTCTATCATCATTAGTTTTCACAGCGTTCGCGATAAAAAGAATATTTTAGGTAAATTTTTTACACCTTGGGTTACATTATTGAAGTTTTCGTAGGTTACCCATTTTTTTTTGGAAATTAAATATAGCCTATGTTCACCGCCGATATTGTAGCTTCCCAAAAGTGAAAGAATTTTTCAAATCGGTTCAGTAGTTTTGGAGCCTATTCGATGCAAACAAACAAACAAACAAAAAATCAAATCTTTCCTCTTTATATATTAGTATAGATTAACAACTAAAAAAAGTCATAATTCAGCATAACAGGTTTGCACCCTTTTCGCTGAATAATGAGAAACAATACAAAATATATAGGCATATAAAAAAAAATACAGGCAATGAAACATTGGTAAAAATAATATGAAAAAAAAACAATATTATTATAACATTATAAAAAGTTACTAAGTATGTAGTTAAAAGTACATTATTATGTCTATGATACAAACAATAATTGTTATTATTGGTGCGCGATAGATCTGACAACATGCACCGGCACAGGTAATCACCTGGACAGTATTCACTACAGTTGCATACATAGGTACATAATTATCAACACAGAGCGCAGTGACACTTAATAATAATACTGTTTATTAAACTAGTAATGTGAGCGCGCACATCGATGAAATCCAATCATCGATATTTCGATTTATGGAAGATGCTTGGACAGAAATTTTCGTGTTACTCTTTACTCGCATGGATAAATCGACAACATATACAAAATAAAATTACATTATATTAAGAACATAATGGTTTAGCCTTATAAGCTAAAAAATACATAAATAATAATATATACATACACATCAATAACCAAGTGGCACAAATGAAACCTCATGATATCAATAAATATAAAGCTTGTATGCAAAAAAAAAAAAAAAATTAAGAAATAATAAAATAAATAAAATGAACAAATATTCACTTAATTATAAAATATACGGCCTCTTTAAACTTGTTATATACTACATTGAATATGTCAATTTGTTCGAATATATAATTAAAAAGTCGAACTGTTTTATTTATTGGAGAATAAGTAATCAGATTAGTTCTTCCAGTTGAACAGTAAAACAAATTGTGATGACGAGATCTCCCATAGCAGTCAGGGACATACAGTTGTATCTGTTCTAAAATTTCTGGGTTACTTATGGAACCGTGTAATAGTTTAAAGAAATGTCGAATCAAATATTCGTCTCTACGTTTCTGGAGAGTAGACAGACCCAGACACCCATTAATAAACAGAGATGGAAACATGTAAGGGTAATACCCATACGTCAGTTTGTAGTAATACCTAGCAAATTTTTTTTGGAATTTCTCTAACTTTAGAATGAGTGTGGTTTCATATGGAGACCATATTATAGATCCAGATTCTAAGACAGAGCGCACTAAGGACTCGAAAAGTAATTTTAAAGTATTGGGATTTTGAAAATGACTTGTACTTCTGATAATGAACCCGAGCATTTTAAAAGCCTTATCCACGACATTTTCGACGTGCTTTCGAAATGATAAGATACTGGTAAATGTAATCCCTAGATCCTTCACTTCAGATATTCTATCCAGTTTTGAGTTTTCCATGACATAATCATATACAATGGGATTTTTTATTTTGGTGTATGACATTACATGACATTTGGGGGCACTAAATTTCAATTTATTTACGTTAGACCATTCTACGATCGAGTCAATGTCACCCTGAAGTAACTTTGCATCATTCAAACAAGTAATCTCCTTAAACACTTTCAGATCATCAGCGTAGAGAAGAAATTTGCAGTTATTTATATTTTTATATATGTCATTTATAAATATTGTAAACAGTAGTGGGCCCAAGTTTGAGCCCTGGGGTACACCTGAATAAGCAAAATATTTCTGAGAGTCGTAACCACAGTATCTTACCTACATATTGCTGTCTATTATGAAGATAGCTTGCCACATATACTATCATTTTGTTACATAAACCTACGTCATTTAGCTTCTGAATAAGTATGTCGTGATCTATTTTATCGAACGCTTTTTGAAAGTCCGTATATACTACATCTACCTGTGACCGCTCATCCAAATATGTCCCTACGTAAGTATTGAAGCACAATAAATTTGTGACAACAGATCTGGTAGGTCTGAAGCCGTGTTGCTCATTTATGAGAAGATGTTTCACAGAGTCCCATATTCTTTTATGAAGTATAATTTCCAGTAGTTTAGCTGGTGTAGATATGATAGCAATAGGCCTATAGTTCTGTATATTCGATTTGTCGCCCCCCTTATGTATTGGGTTCACTTTTGTGGTTTTCCATAATGTTGGAAATATTCCCGACTTAAAAGACAAATTAAACAAGAAATGGAATATACCCCGGAACTCCATTGAGGAATTTTTAAGTAAATACGCCGGAATTTGGTCAGGTCCAGACGAACGAGTCGATTTAAGTTTTTTAAAACTATAGTCCAGTTCACTGAGAGAAACATTGAAACCATCACAAAAATCACCCTCTGCAGATACATTGGAATAGTTATCAATATCTAACAAAGGTGGAACATGATTATAAACTGAGGAAAAATAATATGAGAACGCATTTGATACATCCTGTGGGTCCGAGTACGTTTTATCGTTCAAGGACATTTGTTCCGGATATTCCGAAGATACTTTTCTACTGGCAATATAATTCCAAAATTGAGATGGATCTCTACAAATATTGCTTTCTGTTCGATCTAAATAAGTTGTAAGAATGTAAATCATGCGTATTTATTAAAATGTTCAATCATTTGTACCACTCTCATACGTGTTTTTAATTGTTTATATTCGCATTTTGATAAAGTTCCCCCAAGCCTAGCGATGTTTAAGTGTAATAGTATTGGTAATGTCTTCGTTACGCAACTGAGCCAAACAAAATATGCGCATTCAACAAAAGGTTCGCGCGTTCGTATAGGCGTTGTTTCTGATCTTAATACAAATGTTATCACATTTTTACAAATGTGGGGACTTGCTACATTAATTTATTTACTTTCGTGGATGGCATTGATACAGTAATATGATTTGGCAACGTTGCAATTTTTGATCGATTATTGTTGTTTAATAAATTGTCAAAATGATTTCCTAAGTGAGAATGTATATTTCAGATAAAAAGGTATATCGGAGTGTATATATGGTCACACAAAATGTCAAATATTGGCTCAAAATGAGTTATAGGCAGGAATCGGCTCAGGATCACGTGGTGATACCGAAAATGTAAAAATCTCATTTTGACTCTGATCAAGTATGTGACAAAAGAGCCAACAAGTAGAAATGAGCCAACATCCCCGGTAATTAACAGACGGTTTGAGCCACGAAGTGCTAGTTGACAAACATATATATATATATATATATATATATATATATATATATATATATATATATATATATATATTCTATCGTCAATGAAATATTTTGTCACTAATCAATTCAGAAAATTTTGCGGCAATGTCGACTATAATTAGGTATATTATTACTGCAATAAAGGCTCCAGTCAATTCATGGGTAAGGAACAAGGTAGCTTTATGTGTTGGATACTGTTGCTTGTCACTGACTAGATAATAAGGTACCTACTTACAAAAAATCGATGTTTTCTATTTGCTAATTTTTTACAAATTCAGAGCATTTACTTTTGAAATCGTATAAGTTGTTGTTGATAGACAACAAAAAAATAACATATGCAGTTTGGTCGGTTGGTGGCATATAATATTTTAATAATATACCAATAGTTTTTTTTCTTTCACAATAACTACTCTTGGACTCAGTAATGAGATGAAAATAATGATTTTATGGCCAAGGATTTAGCTGAAGTAATGAAAATATTATTTTATTATTTTTAAGTCAACTTGAAAAAAATATAATCAGGGGAATATATCAGGGAAAGTATAAAAGACACAATATAAAAAGCTTGTCTTTGTCCTTTAGATCCAGCGAAAATCCCTTACTTTGGACGAATAATCTCCTTGAAAGAAAGCGAGAACACGCCTTATCGCCAGACCATTATTATTCGACGAAGGCTAAAATATCGACAAAACAGCACTCCTTGAGTTTCTTTCAGAAGGGATCGTTTAAGAGACTTCTTTGAAAACACTTGACAGATTGCATTGAATTAAGATTTATAATCGTCTCATATGAACAATGGAAGATTTGTTATCTCAAATACTGAAAGCCACGGAGAATTTTTCGTTTGTGATTATATCAACACGATTTTGGTCTGTTTTATAAAATAATTTCAATTAATCAATAGGTAATTGTTTTTTTGCTTTAAGTAACAAATGGGGTGAAAAGGAATTAATGTATTCGGAAAACAGTGATTTGTTGATGTTCTTGATAATCCTTATGAAGCATTAATCCTCATGGCGTGAGAGGTTGCAATATGGCGACTCATTGCTTTAAGGCTACATAATAGGGATAATCAGAAATTCGGAAGTAATTAGTGGCTTTAGTTTAGAAGTTGATACAAGACCGTCCGACCCAACGAACCAAAGAAATCCTTTCAAAAGGGAAGCAACAACGGAGGTCTTCTTCGTCTTCGCAACCCTGATGGGATGAAGAGTAGTGCCAACTGACGCTGGGTACACCAGCGGCGTATATACATAGCATTGTTCGTGATACGGTGGTACCAATAAGCTAACAGGTAATGAAATTAACAATAGTAGACGAATATGGTCATTAAGAGGGCTTCAATCAATAGGTTAAACTAGTAAAAAAATCAAAATCGGTATTTTCAAGATGATGGTGAAAAAATTACTAATTTATACTACAAAAAGTAGTGAAGTAAGTGCACAATAAGTTTTTTCGTAAATTATATTTAAGCCCATACTTAAAATGTAAGTAGGTAGGTACCTTAGTAATTTATAATCGTGAGTTAACACAGTTAAATTTCAATAGGTATGAAGTGATAAATTTGATTTAAAAATACGTTTTGTGAAAAAGGCTGTTAAAAACTTAATACTAAAACTATCACAAGATGGAGGATTTATTTGAATATCTAAAGGTAAAAATTAGTAATTATCGCGAAAACGAGCTTACAAAGTACAAAATGCAACCACACGTTTAAGCCTCGCTTAGAAAGCGATGCGGCGGCCAAAATTTGAATGCGCTTAATCTCTTCGCCGGCTCTGATCCTCCATACTTCCGCTTAATGTAATTAATACTGGTTGTCAGATAATTAATTCAAACTGGCGTATGGTTTTATGCGGGGAAGATTCCTTTGAGCCATGCAATATAGGTTCATTAAAAAAAGTGATTATTTTAGGTGGTACCTACATACCTACCCATCAATAATAATGTAATTTAGAAATTTATCAAGCACCTTACTACCAACTAAAATGTTACGTATAAATTGAAGATGTTAAGTGAAAAAGGTGTTAAGTGTCCATAATATAAATTTAAAATTTATTGAATCTTGAAATTGAACGATATTGAATAGGTATTAATAAATTCGGAATGTTTTCAAATTTAGATGCTGAGTGGATATGCATAAAAAAAGAAAAAAATAAAAAAAACTTGCATTAATGATACAATGATATGTATTTAGAAGAGATAGTTTTCGGTGAAACGTTTGGCGCATCCGTAGATCATGTCATTGTCTGCACTGGGCTCGATGCTATCTGAAGCGATCATATTCAAACAGTGCCAGAAGGGTCGGTGAGTTCACACCAAGGAAGCAGAGAAAGATCAGCATTTGGCTAAAACAGGAGAAAAATTAAAAGGAAAGGTTGGAAGAATAAAATAGAACAGAAAACCAGGTTTGAGAAGAGAATAATTGTACGATTTTCGTACTTAGCCAAGGCGCCAAAGGTAATGATCTTCGGCAGAGTGGAGATAATGAAAAAAAACATAATTAGTTAGAAAATGTAATACAGATAATGAAAAATGTGCCTTATAATTTTTATTAGTTTGAAACCTATCCAATTGATAAGATAAATGTTCTAATTTTAAAATTAGAAAATGATAATGACTGGTATTCTCAAATTCACCTTCCAACTCAACGCAAGAAGCTATTGCTTAAAACTTAATCGGTTGCCAGTAGTTACGTAACTAATGTATTAGATAAAACATTTTCAGAATACAGAATTGTCAAAAGTCTCAATAAAAATTCGATACGACGCAACTCAATCGTCTGTTTTACATTTCAGATTAGCCGTTAATATTGTTACTTATTACCTTTATTATGAGTAGCGTTGAAAATATTCTCGGTAGGTACCCTTTATAAATACAATAAAATAAATGGCGAATATCCCTTAATTTTATGATATATTATCACGCCCTGTTAATGAGTCATTAGGGCTGATTTATTGTTAACTGGGATAGCGAGTATCCTTTTAGCACGTGTGCAGGACAAGACGCAGGATATAACGCCTGGATTCGGGGTTTTACATAAATTTTAAAAATTATCTATGTACTTCGAAATCCGTACAGGGTTTTCATATAATATTTTATAACATAAAATTTGTGAAATAATACCGACCACATTTTAAATCAAAACTGCACTTTTTATGAAATGTTATAAATTTATTAGCTTTTATCTACATAATATCTACTTAAAGGAAATCTTTTTAGTCCAAAAATAAAACAGTTGGACTAACCAGCACTATTCAAAACGTTAAACAAATAATAAATAATCAACTTTACTTTGATGTAGGAAATTAAACCGTTTTGATACTCGTAGTAGTAAGTTTGAAAAGGGATCTTTGTTAAAGGATATTTAGCCCATCCTTTCGCTAACCCGAAATATTTATTTTTCCTCAAAACTAGGATTATAGAGAAAAACATTTTGTATAGTTTTATACCTATTAGTATTAAACAGTCAAACATTTTTGCGTTCTAATATTGATTTGTACCAACATACATGCATAAATAAATATTAAATAACTCACCCCTGCTAAACTGGTTGTAGTTTTTTATTACGTTCTCTGCATTTTTTCTGGCAATATAAAACCACTCTGATGTGTTGCTCAAGTACTTGTACTCTACAGCCAAGTCCTTCACTAAGATCGGTCCTTCCGGGAGACGATAGGCAAACGGACAAAAAAGCTGATAATCTTTGTATTGATATTGGTCATAACAATTTCCTGCAGCAAATATGTCGTCATCGAATTCAACCATTGAAAATACGCTAGCGTGGAGTAAATATTCCGAATACATAACTTCCTGTCCGGCGTACTTCCACAAGCGAGTCAACATATTGGCTCTATTCACTGCGACATCCGCTTCTACTCGGAACCTCTCCTGAGCGTATCTATCGACAACACCTTCACCTAAATTGAGATCGGTTCCAGCAGTGCAATTCTCACCGAGTAAATGCTGAGATTCAACTATTCTCAAGAATCTCGTTACGATGTCGGCGTGTCCCTGTACCCTTATATTTCCGTCTTCCGCTATTTCCCCCAGAGGTTCCTCATCCGGATAAACGATATTATCAATCTCTTCTTCTATATTTATCGGTTTTCTTGTTTCGCTTTCCGTCTCGACGGTGGGAACATCCTCTTTTTTCTTCGATCTGTTTTTGTAATTTATAAACGAATGGACACTCTCGAGAGATGTTTCTGGTGCTTGTTTGTCTGTGTTGCTATTTGTTGCTAAGGGCGTGTTTTTATTGTCACCCTTTATTTTATCGTATTCGTACTTATTACTCATTGTTGTTTCGGCGTCTGAAACGGTCGTCACTTCCATAAATTTTATACTTGGCAAATCAACAGATGTATCATCTTCACTCATATCAAAGTTTGGTTTGGAGAGATAGTCGAAATTTAAATGTGGTTTTTGTGTAGGCCCTGCTGTTGTGAGGTAGGTTGTCGGTGTGTCTGTCTGTGTGGGATCAGTCGTTAAACCAAAGAACGATCTCAAATCGTATTTATTTTCTTTATCAATTCCACGGATTGATTGAGGTTCCGTGGAGGGAGACGGTACTATAATCTGTTTGAATATATTTCCATCCATGGAATAATTACCATTTGGTTTCTCAGTTTTCGCTCCAGCTTCTAGAGGATCATCCGAAAACTCAGCACCTGAATAAACAAAAGAGAAAAAATACAGAATTAAGAATTATGTAAAAATATTATACATTTGGGTTTGAATAATGTTGAAATAATTGCTAAAAATGTTTTGTTTCACCGGAAAATAATTAAGTTATTCTGAATTGTTTTATAATGCCCGCCCATAATGTTGTTAAAATTTATGTGTTATTTGAATTTGATATGTGTGTTTGTTAATAATGTGTTTAAATATTTTATTAAATTTTTATTTTTGCACGGGTCCATAAAATATATTATCTGACATATTTTTAAAGCATTGCTATTTTTGATAGCTCAAAAGTAGCCAATATTAAACAAAATTTGAGGCATGAACAATACTTCCGATCCGATATCAGATTCTAATAAATATTTTTGTTAGCTTATCACTTTTAATTGCCTGAGAGCTTTCAGCATGTTGAATAAATAGTTTCAGATACTCGTGATGAATTATTGAGGATTTAATTAATTTACCATCTTATGGTGAATGTGTAAACGTAAAGTGATAATAACTCAGTCTTCGTAACAACATTGATAAGATCCTCCACCATCCGACTACTACCAGAATTTAGGATATTGCTTTTTACTCGCATTATATAAAGCCAAGCCGGGACTATATTATGAAGTCGTCGTAAGGGTCCCACTTCGAAGTGGATCTCGTTCAAAATAAGGGTATAGTTCGCCACATCTTATTCAATGAGCGATTATGATTTTAACAAAATTGCGATTTGACATATTTTCAGAGGGTACCAATCACATCAATAAAATAATTTAGCTTTTATTCATTAACTAGCTTTCCCGACAGACGTGGTCCTGTGGTTCTAACCCGAGGCGACCCGTTCATATGTGCATAATGTGCAGTGTGCACTGCACCCCCCAGAAAAAAATAAATGCATAATTAGTTCGATTGACTTAAACTAAAATATTTCCTAAACATCCATATTTCATTCGTTTTCAAAGCTCAGACGGGAACAACGCGAGAATATATGCGCACGCAGACATTCTACCTCGCCTATGAAGTACCGATGCAGCGTATATTAAGGGTGTCCGATAATTTTGTTGACTTTTTATGATTATGAATCAAGGAAAAAACATAATACATATGTACGGTAAAGAAAAATGTGTTTACGCGCTGTGAATGCGTTTTTATCAGCGGTACGGAACGTGCTGAGGTTTTTTTTTCAAAATGATAATAAGTCTAAGGTAAAAAATATGAGGGATGTTTTGATATCAACACATGAAGGTAGGATATATTGCTTATAACATTAATAATCCTATTTATCAACCAACAGACTTCCTGAGGGAAGCTATAACCATATTTCCTGCAAGTGGGAAGAACATTGCATTTCCGGTTAAAATACATAACGACAATCGCAAGAGGAGTGTTTCAAAGAACGGGTCTAGAATTTTCAACAATACACGGTAGAATAGCATAGGAACTAATTCGGCCCTGTTCATTTTAAAAATATTATTATACTTCCGCTGTTTGCTGCAGGACGACATACTCATATTTTTCGCCTTGTTTAAAGGTATAAACAATAAATAATATTTTTGTTGTATACTGTTACTTCCTTTTGATACCCGTAAAAGTGAGAATATAGCAATCAGTCCTGGGAACCCCGTGCTTTTTTAAACTATTCAGGTAATATGTTGGGTGTTTACTTTCATATTTTTTTTTCTAGGTATCCCATTTTTATGCGGAAAATATAGGAACCATTTTGGGAGCCGCTACTTGAAAAGATTTTTCGACAGCATTTACCTATGCCGATGCAGTGGCTGTGGTGGGCCAAAGACTGGCCTTTAAGGTGGTAGGTATTTCGCATTTGGGGTTTTTAATAAGATATATTTAAAATTAAAAAATATCTACTGTTATTGAACAACTAAAAGAAATATTTGTGCCAAACAAAGAAACCAATCATTTAATTCAACCAGTGTGAGTAGCAGCTGAAGAAACAAGGTAAGTCCATTCTTACTCTTCCTTCCCCTTTTGTGATCCCACACCAAAAAGCATTGGGGCGTGGCTCACTCTGATCATATTGAGAGAGAGCCAAAGAACATAAAAAGAAACTCACTAATTGTTGTGACTACACAGCAATCCTCATACCTATACATCGATGGTTAAGTGCATAGATGTTAAATGTCCAATTTTTACCTAAATTGAGTTACTATGCGCACGCGATTCTGCCGCGGGTAAGGAATATTCTGTTTAAATCTGATTGGTCTATAATAAGCCAATCATGAGATATTCGACAAAACAGATACGTAATAAGTCCCTAATGGCATTCTATTTAGTGCATAGATGTCAAAAGTCACTTGTAACATATCTGCATTTAGTTCCAGGTTAAGTTATGTGCATAAGTGTAAAATGTCCGGACATTTAACAGGTATGCACGAAACACGATGATCTCCCGCCAAAATAAAATCGTTTGGAATTGCTGGTTGCATATCACATAAATTGGTAAATAATATAAATCTATTAACTTAAAAAGGCTTATTAATTAATTTTATTTGTTTATAAAAATGGATAATACCTTGAGAAAAAAAGAACAGAAAATAATGTCAAATATCAAAGCTAGCACAGCTATTCTACAAACAATCTCGCGAAATAAGTTATACCGCATTCAGAAAATGCCTGGTGCATTTAGAGACGACAAAGATCGATACAGAAGTTATAAAAATAAAGTAACAACAGAAATTAGACAGGCGAAGAAGAGATATGTGGAAGCAAGACTTGACCGGGCACAGGGAGACAGAAGAAAATTCTGGGGTGTAATCAACGATACTATTGGTATTAAACGAAAAAATAAATCTGGGATAGAAGAGTTACAAACGAATAAAGGCATTATCACGGATAATAAAACTATTTGCAACCATATTAACGAATACTTTGTAAATATTGGAAGTGAATTGGCGAAAAATACAAAGAAGAGTCCTGCGAACCTGCCCCCTAAGAACTGCTCGATCTCATCTCTGAGTAGCATGTTTCTGTTTCCGAACAATGAATGCGAAATATGAGATACAATATTGAACCTTTAAAATAGCGTGTCTTCCTGGTGTGACGGAGTGACTTCAATTGATATGAAAACAATTGGAAAAATTATAGCCAAGACTTTATCTAGAATAATAAACAGATGTATGGTAGAAAGCGTATTTCCTGCTTGTCTCAAAAAAGCAAAAATTATTCCCTTATTCAAAGCAGGAAAAAAACAGATACTAGCAACTATAGGCCCATAAATCTGCTGAGTGCATTTAGAAAAGTCTTTGAAAAAGTTATCAGTAGTTGTTGTCTAACCACATTTATCTTGAGAAATCGGGGCTTTGATGAAAACTAGTATGGATTCCAGAGCGGAAGTAACACTACTGAAGCTATTGTGGATGTGTTGGAGTACATTAATTTAGAAATGGACCAGAGCAGGTATGTTATACCAATATTTATTTATTTATCGAAGGCCTTTGATTCCGTTGAACATATAATTTTGGATAAATATCTGCATCGTCTCCGTATCAGGGAGGGGGGGGGGGGAGTTTTGGACCTCTTGAAGCGGGACAGATGACACTGAACAACGAAGAAACAAGTGATCCTATGAGCATGAACATAGGCGTTCCTCAGGGCTCGATACTTGGTCCACTGCTGTTTCTCTTATATGTGGACGACTTAAAACATCTTCAAAAAAGGGGTTGATATTTCGTTTACGCGGATGACACCTGTATAGTGTATAGTGGGAAAGATGGCCAAGATCTGCAACAGTGTGTAAATTATGATCTGCAGAAGTATATCGATTGATTGAACACCAAGAATCTGTGCATCAATGTTGAGAAGACGAAGTGCATGATCCTAAAGCAAAAAAATAAACCTCCAGTAGATATCATTATACGGATTAATCACAAAGTTTTGGACCAGACTAAGACCATTTAGTACTTAGGACTCTTGGTGGACGATTCACTTTCATATGGAATTATCACATCGAGATGATACTAAAAAACCTTGCCCCAATGATAGGTGTATTGAGACGAGCTGATATATTTGACACCCAAACAAAGAAATTGATATGTAATGCCTACATTGTTCCATGTATTACACATGGCATAACCGTGTTGTCACAGAAGTGTCAAAAAACCAGGGACAAAATAAAACGGCTTATGAACAAAGCTTTGAAAGTCATATTTGGACAAATTGACTAATACAAAAGAGGTATACGAAGTAACCGGTGTGCTGGATTTGGAGGAGCATTCGACGCTCGAAAGGGCAAAGATGTTTTTTTTAAATAAAGAAATAGCTGATCAAAACCAAGCAATCAATAATTACTCTCAATGAAGAAGTAAATACATACAACACCAGAAACATATGAATTATCCGAGGGCTTCAATATACCTAATTGATGTGGCTAAAGGAAAGAGAAGTAGACAGAGACGAAACTGGGAAAATCCGCTTTCTCTCCTGTATACAAATCGTCTTCCAATAAGTTCAGCGTGTAAAGGCTTCTTCACGTCCTCTGGGAATTGCTAAACTACATTCAAATGCCTTAAAGTGAAGAGTCGCATTGTAAATTACGTTAAGTATTTCTAATTCTGTCTCCCTTAAATGATGGCTCGGATGACTACCTAACAAGTACTACAGTAAGTAAGTTTTACACGGGAACACAGAGAGGCATGTCCATGTGGTTGAATGTGTTTTTCCAATTAGGGTTGAGTCATTTTTAGCAAGCACAAACGCAAAAACAATGCCAAGGCATATCGGCATAACAAGCCTGTTTGTAGGTAAATAGAGCTGGTGTAAATTATTATCATGCCGTAAGTACATAGGTGGTTACCCCATTAACTTGAGATAGGTTTATAGCAAATAAGCACATTTATTACAAACCGATTTGAATTTGCTACATTGACAATTATCAAAGAGTTGTAGATAAATGTTAAGTGCACAGATGTTATTTGTCCAGTCCTAGAATGCTTTCTGTGCACATATGTCAAATGTCCACGGACCATGTTAGAAAACACATTTTTATGCAAAAACTTCAAAACTTGAGACTAATGTAATAATGGATTCTTACAGATAATTAAATTAGGAAAACAAAATGGTATGTTTCATGTAGCTACACATTATGTTGCAAATATCCTGGGGTCGCGAACTTTCAAATTCGGTTTTCTCAAAACTATGTAAAGTGGACATTTAACATCTATGCACTTAACCATCGACATACAGTCCATTTAAAATTTAGAATCAGTGCCACCAATTATTATTCATGAGTAAAACAATGTTTATGATAGGTTTAAAGGTACGTAATATGTTTTTCATTATGAAATTAATTTATTTTATTTTAGGTCGGTTCATAATATCACAACGAATCATACAGTTAGGTAGAATAAAAAAAACAGTTTTTAACTACCGATATAGCACATCCCTTAAACCCCTCAAACCAGCCAAATAAAATTTGCAGAGCTGGTTTTCCATGAAAAGAGGAAGTTTTTCATAGAAAAAAAGTTATGTGAAAACTTGCTCCTAAAGGTCTTGTCATTTTGTAGAAAAAAATAGTAAAGAAGAAAAATTTACGAAAGGTATTAATTATTCTTCTTTCTCTTAATATTTTTTAAACTTTCATACATACATACATTCTCCCTTTAAGGCATCCCGCACACCGCAAGCCAGTCCGGTGGAGACCAATCCGCAACGATCCCGACCCGCACGAAACCGACCTCCTAGCTCGATCGAAGCAATCAAACCAAAAAGCCGGCCCCGGACAGATCAAGCCCACCGCGAACCACCCCCAAACCAATCAGCAATGCGGGGGCCTAAGCCCCACTCGGGAGCATAGGGAGGCATCAAGAGCTCTCCATTGCGCTTGAAGGCGTTCGAGGCTCATTGTGCCTTTTCTGACCAGTTGAGATTTAAGGACGTGAAGTGATCAACCTCACGGTCCCGATCTGTATTTTCGATTTCCTGCCTCTTACAGGATGCTCGAAAAATCAGCAAAAAGAGCAGAAGTGCAATTCTTCGCCGGCAACATCACGGCTTCCAAACTTACCTACCGTTATTTGTAATTTTGTACATACCTATACTGTCGAAACAATTACAAACACCCATACGTACGTTATGTAAATTTTATCAAATAAACAAATGATGTATAAACTAAATGTGACATTTTACATAAGTACAATATCTCCCTTAGTAGGAAGGGTGAATCAAGGCCGTCATATTAGGATCCAACAGACATAAGTAGGTACTCAACTGTTATTTACATACAGTGTTCCGTATTAAAATGTACCTAATATTTTGTATTTACAATACAGTTTCTGCTCTATTCCAGTAGAACTATGTACTTAAGCTACCGTATATGTTAAACCACAAGTACAGCTCATTTATGCTGTTTTAATTATGTAGGTGCATATGAACTGTGATATTGGTTTAAGTAGCTTTATGACCGCCAGTATACAGTTCAACATTTTTGAGTAAAATTGTGCATGGTTTCATCGGTAAATTTGAAAAGGGGCAACAATCGTGAAATACCTTCGACTCTATATGGAAGAAAACCTGATAATAATTGGAAAAATAAAAATTTACTAAAACTTGTGTGAGACCCACGATGTATGGGATAGAATCCAGGGCTGATACCACTGCGACCAAAAATGCGCCGAGAGTTTCAGAAAAGAAAACTCTCATGTTCATGACCATCAATTATTAATGCGCAATGCTTAAGTAGGTATATGTTTTTACTGTGTGTGCTTTGCTTCTAATTTATAACGTATGGTGTTCTGCAAAAAGGGTCTTCAGGTGTTATAAAGAAGGCAGCAAGTTTTATTAAACTACAATGCTGGGTATAGAATACAGATATTTTTAAAATACCTATTTTTTATTCATTTTAAGCAAAATCACTGTACAAATTTCAATACGTTATGTTTTGTATGGAAATCAATGATAGTTCCCTTGCGATAAAAATAATCTTATTAAACTCCGAAAAATGACACATCAGCTCTATTCAAGTATTATTAAATAACATAATATTGTGGCAATGAAATTAATATTTAAAATACCGTAACCTTAATTTTAATAATTATGTAGCTAAAAAATGTACCTATAATAAACAGTGAATACGGTAAATTATTTTATTATTATGCACATTTAAAAAAAAATGAACTGCGTACATAATCAGCATTCTGAATGCGGCTTAATAATATAACCGGTGATGGTTTATTGAGTAAAAATAACTTAATATTATTTTATTTGAACATCAAGTGTGTATACTTATAAAAGAATGTAGAATATTTTGTAAAAAAACAATGTTGGTAATCAATAAGTGATTGTTGACATTATCCAAAGAGGGCGTAACAGGGTGTAGTAGTAACAGGGTGAAAATATGGATATCCTTTCCAAATCAGTGGCATCACACTTTATGTTTTGTAATGAAATCAATATGCATAATAATATTTAAGATATCCAGCGAAATTAGAGATATATGCAATTGATGTATTATTATGAATAACTGACTTTCCCGACAGCTGATGTTGTCCTGTGTTTTCTATTAAAATTGAATTTAAATTTGTACAATGAAAAATAAGCAATGCATATGTATAAACCATATTATATTTTTCATCCACTTTCTTTCAATCGTACCAACCATCAAACAACTGACAGGTAGGTATTTCAAACGTCAAATTAAAAAAGAATGAAAAATTTACTGTAAAAAGCAACATAGGTATCTTCTTTAAGTTATCTTGAATTTTAAAGTATCTTTATTTTTTCTTTCATAAATACCTTCCCCTGAGAATAACAAACAAAACAAAAAAAGAATAAGCAAAATTCGACCAACTTGCTATGCATGATGCGATGCAACAGAGCTACATATTTAAATAAATAGATAAAAAATGGAGCATTAATGTTTTTCTCTGAATCCAGATTCAGCAATTATTGCTTGATTCAGCAATTTGCAATATTTGATCATTACGAAAATAATTTGAGAAATAGAATGGAATATTAAATTTGACTAATCTCATGGAAAATTTTGAATATGTTAGTATGCAATATGCATTTTCAACGTTTTTCAAAGCGATCCGACATTTGTAGGAAATATGCTAAACCGATTTGGCTTATTTTGGATGTAAAATATTCTTACAAGCACATTCGTATAAGCTCAGAGTATTTTTAACCGGTGAAAAAAATATGGGAAAACTGCGAAGAAAATACATATAATAACAATTTTTGTTTTCCCAAACAGAGCGTTTCATATCTGTCGATTTTTGTGTCACGGTCACAACAAAGAAACGTATTTTTTGTCGATTATGAATAGGATTGTTATAATAACCTTTTATTTAAATGTAACCTTAACTTAAATAATATGTCTTAAGGCGATTCAAATCAGGTTCCATTTCAAAGAAAAGCCTTTGGCTATTCTAAGTACCTACTCACCGAAATTACATGCAAATTTTATGTTTACAATAAACAGTTACACACTGTTTCCAATAACTACCAATGTGATTTGAAATATTTATTTTTTAGAGTTGATAAAAATTTGAATTTGATACAGCTTATAAATTTCTTTTCTGGGTTGTTCGATGGGTCAGCAAGTCAAGGATAAAAATATTGAACAAAAATAAAATAAATTATCTAAAGAACATTTATTTGAAAAGAATGCTTGTCTGTGAATTGCAATTATTAAGAAAGCAACTATTCGAAGAATGTGACTTACAATTCATTACTGATGTTCGATCACTTTACGTTAACACACTAAGCCAGCGTTCGGAATAACAGTAGAAGCCGGTTGTTAGCCCGTAGTGGTTTCTTCCATTTGAAAATCGAACATCAGTAATGAATTGTTAGTCATTAGTTGTTACATATTCGTTAAGATCTAGTCCTGAAAAATGGTCACAAGAATCTAGACATAATTAGAATGTTGTGAACTATTAATTTTTTAATTGTAATGTTATCTTTCAATATTATGATCACTGCAGACTACAGCCTTTTACTGCTGTTCCAAAAGCTGTCGCAGTATGCTAACTTTATTTTGATTTATTAAATAGATTTAAAACTGCAAAAAAATTACTCAATGAGAATATAATAACAAAATATTTGCTAACACTTCCCTTAGTGAAGACAACAGATTCAATTAATATTTCATAATAATAAATCTTGAAGAGTTAACAACGAAAAACGTGCAAATAAAATAGCGATGAAAGCGAGTTCAGTCATGAGACTCGCCATCTGTTCCGTATATTTAAGTTGTTCCGTATAATCAAGAAACTTTGGTAAAAAAAGTACCACAAAACACCCAGGTTTTCTAATTAATCTATATAATATAATTTAATATTAGCATAATTATTATCAACGTTAACTTAACATAGAATAACACTGGTAAGAGCAATATCGGTAAATTAGCAAAACTGTGCCTATTTAAAGAACTACTCGGAATATTATGAATAAATTTATTAAAAAAATGATAGTATTATAACCAACTGGCTATTGTTTTGGCAATTTCTTTCAACCAGACAATTATTGGGAAAAATCTTTTTATGCGTTTCATATTTAACGAAAAATAGCAAATAAACATTAATATAGATACATATACTAGAAAGAGAAATAAATAAACCTATGTAACTAGTATGTGTGTAGTACAAAATCAATGATAATGAGGAAGTCAAGGTTCAGGAGACAGGTGCAAGAGAGAGAGAGAGAGGATTGGATATTATGCCGTTTATTCCGTTCTTGAATTAGAATAGCATAGGAGCGAGTCTGATATCATCAGGTAATAATTATTGGTTCTTAATCCTAGCCGCCTCCTTAGCGGTGGAAGATGATGTAATAAATGAAGAACGATGTGTAAGGATTCGAATTTTCAATGTTAAGGTTAATAAAAACTTTTTTTGAAAAATAAACTCTTATATTGCTTTTATTATAATATTATCTCTAGCTAATATATAAAAATTGTAAGGAGATGGTTCTAATAAAAGAAAGTTGCACAGAACATACCTATTGTGATAATTTGAGGAAATGAATCCTTTTTTTTTTATTACGGCTACTCACCCTATAAGAGTGATGATATGTGCCTAAATACAGGTTTATAATATATTACAATAGTATAATATTATATATCAATACATTTTACACAACTAAAGATACCTTATTATACACGGGTGGTGTTTTTAACATAAAGAATATTTTTTTTAAACCTAATGTATGACGATATACTATAATTACAATAACAAATAAAATATCAATATAACAAAGTAAGATTCATCCAATCAAAAGTTTCTCTCGTTCAACTGGATGCACCTCATTATTGCGGCGTTAATTCTGTCACAACCCTGGGCGAGTAAGAAACTTGTGGACAGTGGGCAGGTAAGTGTTATTTGTTTAATGATGAGTAGGAAAATTTCGGAGTCAAAAAGTGGGCATGAGAAAAACACATGGTCTAATGTCTTTTCCTCTGCTCCACATTTACATTCAGGAGAATCAAGGACGTTAACTTTGTTAAGGTGAGAATTTACTATACAGTGCCCAGATCTTATTCTAAAAATTGAGGAAACAGTGAATTTAGAAACAGGTTTCTTATTGTACCATGGATTTTTTGGAATGTTTCAGTGTTTTTTCATATGAAAAAACACTGAAGTGGTAGCCTAGCGGGTAATGACGCCGGCTTTCGTACTGTTTCGAGATCGCGGGTTCGAATCCAGGTGCCGACTATATTTCTCTTTCATGACACAAACTTTCAGTAGCGTACAGAGAAAAAGACACTTTGAGTGAGTAGATTCTTATTTTTTGTAAAACAAAACCTTTGCATTTTTTAAATACAAATTGGCGTTTGACATCAGCTGTCAAACGTTGAGTGTTGGTGCGAATGTCCGGGTATGTCCTGTCTACGTAGTTTTATATAGATGCAGTGATCGGAATCATATGGTTTATATTGGTAATTAATTTATCATTGCACAAATTCGAATTCAGTATTTATAGTAATGGCAGGACAACGTTTGTTGTGTCAGATAGTTACTTATTCATAAAAATACTGATACAATAGAATGATGCTTTCTTTTTGATGAACTAAAAGACTCATATTTTAATCCCCGAGAAAAATCTATCAGTTTGCTTTTCAAAAATATTCCACTACATGACAACAAGAAAGTTTATTTATATCTTAATCATGAGGAAGTTTGAAAATGAATATTAATGTAGACCTACATGATAATATTCCAGTGGTTTCACGATTCAAAGATTTCCAATACTGTATTAACTCATTGATTAGATAACCAAGTAATAATAATATTCAAACAGCCAATAGGTATACAAAAAAAAAATCAAGCTTATATTTTTACCTAAGACATCTCCAATTTGCGCTCCATTCAGCAATCTCTCATTGAATTGTAACGAACTCAATAGATTATTATTTTTCTTATCTCTCGAGAATCTGGCGAAATGATTTCTTGATCTTCCATGTCTTATTTGCGGTTCTCCTACACGACCCACTAAATCGGTATAATCGTTTTCGTTGCCTCTCTGCCTTCCCTGTGATAAAGTATTATCTATATGAAATTCACCGGAAGTTCTTTTATATCTCTGATGATTATCCTTTTTTTCTACAAAATTACTCCCTACTGATTTTTCTATTCTTGTAGAAATATTCGTTTCGCGATTATAAAACACAAATTTGTTCGATACACCCTTGTTTGTAATAGTAGAATTCTCTATAGTGAAGAGATCTTTATCACACCATACAAAATTCGTATAAAACATAAACAAAATGAATAACTTCCAAATATCCAACGTCATTGTTGATTTAATAATACCTTGCCCTTCAGAAACGATCAAACACTACAATATTTTAACTTTCGTTAATAATTAATTAACAAAAATATTCACATAGGTACATTTTATCACCGTACAAAACATGAGAATCAAATGAAAAAACCTTCATCCATAAAAGTCGTGTTTCAAAAACTCAAACGATTCGTAATGATTTTTCAACATTTTGTCAAATAGTATTCAAATCACTTTTAAGTTAACAAAAAAGTAGAAATAATAATTCATGAACAAATTATAGTTGTGCCGACATACTGTGAATTGTTTTGATTACATTATTCAATTAATTAATTAACAAACTTTTTAATACATATGTCACCGGATGAATAATCGCTATCGAAGTTTTTTTCGTAGCCGTTTGTACCGGAGTAACGAATGAAACGCGTAAAGATGGTGCTTAGTTAAGCGACCGTATCACGGAGCGTCAAGACGCGCACGCGGTCGGCGCTGTACTGAAACTCGTATAGAGGGACCGTAGCTAACTCCCCGCCCAGTCGCTGAAAATATTTTCAAACGTCGAATAATATGGAATCTTTTAGTACTTAACAAAATATCTGTACTTTTGAAGGATACATGGGTACCTATCTGACAGGTAGAATACATAGTAAATTATAACAAAACTATCCCTTCTGGTTCTTTATTCAAAAATTTAAGATTTTTAATGTAAGCAAACGACAAAATAGTCGGTTATCTGATAAACTAGGGCTTTACACAAATTTCTAACGCTCTGATAGACAAAGTGATGAATAGAATATGAATTTGAGATTCCCGTAAAGAAGAAGAAAAAGTGTAAAGATAAAAAAGAAGTCTATAGAATATTTTTATAGCTTCGTACAATGGAAATTACGATGGACCACCACGTAGGTACGTACCACACAATTAATTTATTCTCACAGATCTATTTTTCTTTTTTGTTCTTTGACGTATTTATTTAAGTGATACGCGCCGTATTTTGATGTTTAACGGTTTTTCTGTGGTGCCTACTTCGTTGCTAAACATATTTTTTTCTTTCGTTTATAATAATTGAGTTTTTTTATCCCAAATTTGCTTCCGGTTTCCGATCATGCTCCGTATTTTTTTCGTAAATCTTTTCGGATTTAATATCTACTTTTAGATTTTTGAGACAAAATTATCCAACAAATAACTACTGTTTAAAACCCGAATTTCATTTGACTTCTGATTAAAATTCCTGGTCGGACATCAGAAATGCACATTGGGTTTACTCATTTTTATACATTTTTTACACATTTAATAAAGCAGTTTTAGGCTTGAAGCATGAAAGAGTGAAATGTTTGGCCCCGTAGCACAAAGTCGTCAATAAATAAATAAATTTGATGAAGGCTAGGAAGCCACAGGCTTAACAACCACGCAGCATGAGTACTTATTATTACGAAAAACTTTGTGACTATTTTTACGAAAATCGCGCGGACGAAGGACTATGAAATTTCGCACACTTACCTATAGTTTATTATGTATAGAGAAGGAATGGCGAATGCATATATTTCTTTTAAACTGTGCAGAAAAAAATCATTAATAAAAACATCACACATACTACTGTGATGTTATGTATTTGATACTCACACACACTTCCACAGACTACTTATAAAGATCATCAACTTCGTAAAAACAAATGTAAAATGAAAAGCACCTCATAATGGGTGCAGAAAGCTTTTTGAAGGCGGTAAATTCAAATGAAAGGTGGAGTTGGAAATGGCTGGATATAAATAATTGAGAATAATATTGTTTGTCTATAATCTACTATATAAATTAAAGTCGGGTTAGTGCGAACACTTATAACTCGAGATTGGCTCAACAGATTCTTCTGATGTTTGATTTATTGGATTCTTCTCCGCTCCGGATAACAGAATAACTAATAAAAAGTTAAAATAATGGAAAAAAAAATGTAAAATACAATATTTAGGTTTGTATGGAAAGGTTACTGGGACGCGCCCACGACATCCCGGGTAGTTCCCTCTCATTCTCGCATACGCTCTTATAGTAGCCCATCCTACTTACTCCACCGCACCGTTTCGATAGATTTAGAAAATTTTCATACAAAATCAACAATATTTTCGGGCACATTCGTGTTGGTAATAGGCGAGGTAGGATGTGTGCGCGAGCGCATTTTTCTCAAGTTGTTCCCGCCAGAGCTTTGAATACGAATGAAATAGGGATGTTTCAGAAATAGTTTAATGTTATTATTTTTTTAGCTTATCTCAATCGAATTAATAATTTTGAATAGTTTAACGGGGGCGCAGTGCACATCATGTACATATTAACGGGCCACTTCGAGCTAGAACCACAGGACAACGTCTGTCGGGAAAGCTAGTAATAATATAAAAAACTTTGTACATCTCAACATTTCAAATTTAACGTATCCACTATCCATGTCATTGTTTTTGAAAAAAAATGAAATATCGCTAGCTTGTTCTTTGACAATGGAACTTTAGTAATGTTCAAACTTATTATTTAAATAAGTTATGGTCGAAATTCGAGCACTGGGCGACCAAATACTTAGTAAAAAATACTCCCTCTGAATTACGTTTTTTTTCTTTGATTTTCACGTACATTAAACACACTAATGGTACAAGTGCTTTGAATTTCCAAAATAGACTGATGAACATACCTAGTTGAATAAGACGTGATTTGATTTGAAAGTTGAAGAATAAACGTCAAAACCATTTCGTTAGTCAACCGAAATAAAATGACAACTTCCCCATAAAACCGCGACCATCAAAGTGCAAATCATATGCATGAACTGAACATTTCGTGCTGCTGTTGTATTCTATATTTCATTTTCTCCTTTGGCAGCGTTCAGTTTATTTACATTTCTCCATGACAAAGACAGAATTGAGCAACAGCGCAAGTTAAACGTAAAACCACAAAGAAGACTGTTTATTCCAGATGAATATTTTCCAGTTGTCAGAGAATATTGGATGGCTTCATGGAATTGACTTGTGAAGGAAATAACTCAATGTGTTTTAAAATCAAAAGCGATCAACTGAACAATTTCGAAAGAACGCAGAACGCAGTTACAATATTTACAAACGCCAATGCAGTGTTTTATGAAAATAAACAAACGCTTACATTAACATGCATATTGCATAGATCCTGGTAAAGACAGCTGAAGTAAAAGAGAAAATCCTGCATAAAATAATCGACCGTCCAGACAATCAATGGGAAAAAATCTTTTGCTATGAAAGATAAGAACTTTTTTTAAGAAGTAAAGGAATATAATATCATTAGAAAATCAAACAATGTTATAAACAGGATGTTTATGTTATTTTATCTATTGAATGTTGTAGAATGCTAAAAAGAACATGTTTAAAGGAAAGCAACATGAAATGCAACATGCTGACCTCGGTAGCCTAGTGGCAAAGGCTCCAACTTCAGATCAAGAGGTCCCGTGTTCGATTCCCGGTCGGGTCAGAAATTTCAATGTGTTTTTTCACTTCAAATTTCTACTCGGGGTTGGAATCCTGTCTCAGATTGGACGAACCGGTTGACTGGTAGAGAATGTTTCAAGCATTAAGTTCCGCCGGCTATACTGACACCTATGTATAGAAGAGTGTTATTTATTATTATTTTTTTTATTTATTATGAAAAAGAATACCAGAGTCGATACAGCATGCAAAGCCTCCTTAGCACATCTGATATGAAGTCTACCTACCCAATTGCAATAACTTCATTCTGGAACAGGGCTAGTAAATCCGATAAGGGAGAAACAGGATAACCTGTCCAGTAAATTGTGCGATGGAGGATATCTTTAAGGCATTTCTGGAGAGACCATACGGAAAGGCTTGTAAAAATAGCAGCTAATTCTATATCAATCGGACCAAAAGAGACCAAAATACTCACATTCCGGAAACACGAAGATCGATAGAATACTTACAGGGATATATGAAAAATTAGAAGATTCAGTGGATGCATGCGTGTGATGATCTATATCAGTAAATAGTAAATCATTTTATATATGATGAATGTTACAAAATAATGATTTAGGTAGCTAAAAAGTATGCGATTTATATCAAACCTTAATTTCGATTCTCCACAGATATCAAACTAACTCCCTCGTCAAATAAACTTTGGACGAAGCCTTCCAAAAGAATAATGCGTATCACATGAAAACAACCCTCTTGGGACAAATTTAAAATTTCAATAGGTATTTCTCGTTAAAGTTTCGTTCAAAACTTTTCGCCCTTTTCACAACTTTTACACAAGATTCAAGTCTAAAATCCTGTGTCGATTTATTGTAGAAAGTTGTCCTCGGATTCCGAAAATTTAAAAGGCCTCCCGGTAAAAGAAATTATTTCTTTCAATTTGAAAAATAAAAAACTTTAAATTTAAAGAATGTTCAAAGAGATTCTTTATTAGGATATTTTATGTCTTTTTTTCCGTACGGATGACACAAGACATTTTGTATTCAGAGTTTAAAAAAAACTCATAAAATATTATTGATACCTACCAATATAGCCTTAAAGGGAGAATGTTTTTTTTTTTTTTTTTTTTTTTTATTTTCCAAAAGAAAAGTACATAATACAATATAATATAAATATGTGTAATGGAATATATTGCCTCACTAGACCTAAGCCTGTTCCGAGACAATACTAATAAAGATAGTAATGTTCAAAAATGTCGCTGAGAAAAAACAAAATATAAAGTTTTTTTTTTTTTTTAAAAATGTATGTATGTAGATGTGACAATTTAAAAAAAAACATAGGATTATAAAATCTCCAGCTTCTTTTGACAAATTAAAACCAATCAAGTACCTACCTAGTTCTAAAATTATGGAAAATTGATAATTTTTTAAATGCAAAAAAAAACTGTACTTAACACGTTTTTCACAACGCATATTCGATCAAATAATCAAGTTGCTAGGTCTTTCCTAAAATTTAGTTGCTTTAAACTTTCATATTTAAAAAATCTGCCATCTTAGGACTGGTATTTTGTAGGCACCCAAGGAATAAACATTAGTAGGTAGGTATGTTTTTATGCATCAAAAAGATAATTTTTCATAAATATGATAAGTAAGTAAGTAGGTAGCTAACAATATCAACCAAATATGGCACTGTATTATGAATAAATAGTTTTCTAATTACAATCACTTGGATCTATGCATGTGACGAAGTTTGACGTTTCACAACTTGATGAACTACGAGTAGGTTTGTTTGATGGTACCTAATTTCCGAACGTTCATCCACTGTTCGTTACAAAAACTTTTTTTTTACCCATCACGCCGTTTCCCGACGGGGGTAGGCAGAGGGTACGGATTTCCAATCCTTCCTATCCATACAAACCTCTTTCGCTTCCTCCAAACGCATTACATTCCGCATACATGCTCTTCTATTCCTTTTGCTCCTGACTTGGCCCTCCTCTAAGACGGCACCGATTTGATCGGACCATGTCATTCGAGGTCGGCCTCGCGTCTGCGTGCACCCATTCTTTCAGATTTATATATCCTTTTAGTCATTCTATCTTCGTTCATTCTCTCTACATGCCCAAACCACCTTAATTTATTCACTTTCATTCTAGTCACAATGCTAACATCCACTCCACATTCCTTTCTGATTTTATCATTCCTCACCTTATCAATCAGTCTCTTTCCGCATATTCTACGAAGTGATCTCATTTCTACAGCATTTATTCCAACTTCCAGATTTTTCGTCCATGTCCAAGTTTCACTCCCATACATCATGGATGGTATCACGATTGCATCGTGCATCAGCTGTTTGGATTTAAGAGATACGTTCTTAATTCTCATAAGAGGTCTTAGTGCACCGCCAACCCTTCTACCAGGCGGTTTCCTTCTTTCAATCTCCTTTTCACAACTTCCATCTCTGCTAAATAGACTACTTAAATAAACATACTCGTCTACTTGTTCCAAGTTCTCATCATTCACATTCACACAACATTGCGTTCTTAACTCTTCTCTTTCAAAAACAAGCACAGCAACGCTTCTAATTAAATAACTGCGTAATAAGAAATGAGACAGAAAAAACTGGAATGCATTAATTCAAAAATCCATCTCCTACCATTTTTTCTGAAAACCTTGTTTTAAATTTATTTTACTTCATCATTTCGGAATTTTAAGCCTACATTAGAGTAACAAGTGCCTACTAGTAGTTTTAAAAATAGCTCGATGCAATTCAAATGGTTTATTCCCAATAAATTTCCATTACCCATTACATTACTGTTTGCCAAGGATAAGTGGTAATATAAAACATAAGGGATAAATCAATGTTCGGTAACAACTCGCAAAATCAAATAACCGAATGGAGCAGCTGAATACTAAGCGGAGTTACTCTCATTAATTTACACTGAAGATTCGGTAATTGATTCTGAAACAGTGTTTCATTATGTAAATTTCTCATTGACGGCTCTCGACAACTAACCGCCAAACTTCATTTTGATTACATCCAATATTCGCGTTTCATAATGTGAACTTATTCCACCAAACTAAAATGTTTTTGAATTACATCTTACCATAATAATTCGGTAAAATTTGGTTTTGATGGAGTTCTATTCTTTGAACACACACACACACATACACGTCATTCTCCCTTTAAGACCCCCCGCACACCGCAACCCAGCCCGGAGGAGACCAATCCGCAGCATACCCGACTCGCACGAAACCTACCTCCTAGATCGATCGAAGCAATCAAACCAAAAAGCCGGCCCCGGACAAATCAAGCCCGCCGCGAATCACCCCCAAACCAACCAGCAATGCGGGGGCCTAATCCCCACTCGGAAGCATAGGGAGGCATCAAGAGCTCTCCATTGCGCTCGAAGGCGTCCGAGGCTCATTGTGCCTTTTCAGACCAGTCGAGATTTAAGGACGTCAAGTGGTCAACCTCACGGTCCCGATCTGATTTTTCGATTTCCTGCCTCTTACAGGATGCTCGAAAAATCACCAAAAAGAGCAGAGGTGCTATTCTTCGCCGGCAACCCCACGGCAATTCTTTGAACAACATAATATATAGCATATCGTGACGTGTATCATATGTGATTTACTTCCTACTATAAGTACCGCCATCTCTTAGATTTTTATAAAAGTTGCGCATTTGTAGAGGAATTAAGTAATTATTATTATTTTTATTACAAACTTATGACCCGTCGAACTTCATCCCGCATACATAATGTAATAAATTATTATCTAAATTTAATTCAGTTTTAATGCCATAAACTGTATTTTATTCATGTAATAAGTCAAAAGTGTTTTTTTTTTCTGGATTAGATCGAAGTTCGACAGGCTGCGGCTGGTCAGCTAGTTACACCAAAATATAATATAGTAAAATTACGTAGGTATATCTTTATTATTTTTTTAAATGATATTAATGCTTGAATTCATTCTATTTACATATTATTATGTAAGTAGAAAGACGTTTTGAAAATCGTATTTTAGTTTTATTATTGTAACCCCATTTTATTGATTTGCATCGATTAACCAAACCACAAGAACTATTAATTTTAACAAGCGTTTAATTTTAATATAATTGTGTGTTCGATCACTCTGGTAACAATTAAAATAATTGAGTGAACTAAGTTTTAACTGGCAGTTATCACTCGGTTGCAATAAAACTGATGCGGTGGATCTTTAGTTTGTTCGTTGGTTTGCGAGTTAGTTGGTACATCTGCATGAAAACTTTCTACCCCGTTTGAAATCGTCAAGGTACAGACAGGGTGGGGTGAGAAAATATTTCTATCAGGGGTTCAAAGCGTCAAACCGCAGCAGTATCAAAATAGCAGAAGTTAGATCCAACTTGTGATACGAATAGTATAATTGTTATAGGTATCTGTTAAATTTATTAATCGCATAATATCATCTCTAATATAAATGAAAGTCGGGTTAGTGCGACCACTTAATAACTCGAGTTCGGCTGAACAGATTCTTCCGATGTTTGTTTAATTGGATTCTTCTCCGCTCCGGATAACAGAATAACTAATAAAAAGTTGAATAAATAGCTAAAGATGATATAAAATAATATAATATTAAAGTTAGTATGGAACGGCTTTTCTGTTGGGGACATTACCGCCATCTGTTGGAGAAGTAGGGAGATGTCTGGTAGATTGATATTTTGCTTGAAAGATTCTATAGATCAATGTTTTCCCTATGTTTCCACAGATGGCGGTAATGTGGCCAGTGTGACCACCATTGAAATTAAAAATATTGATACGTACGAACATTTTTGATGGTACTTTTTTCAAGCTTTTTTTACAATTTGTTAACATCGAGCTATAATATAAAAGAAAATAGGGTAAGTGCGAACACTTATAACTCGAGATCGGTTTCGAATCGGATCGGCAGATTTTTATCGTGTTTGTAGAAGTCATGTATGTTAGCTATCTTATGTTACCCAGCAATATTTATTGATTTTAAGGCGGGACGAAGTTCGATGGGTCAGCTAGTTTGTAATAGAACTTACGACTCGCTTAGAAATTAGATTCGATTGTGATTGGTGTTGTTTAAGGTTTTAAATTAATTTATTCGCTGACAAGTACAGTATGAAGATTTTTTAACCCCTCGAATTCTCACTGAGTGCATTCGGATATATAATAATAAAACGGCGTGTGTTTAAACTACTATTAATATATAGATATTATGTACCTACAATTGTACACTCAACTGCTGGATCTTATTTTAAAGAAGTTGTTCTTAGCAACAAATAGGTAACTATATAATATTTTAAAAGTATATTTTGGAGATGTTGAATAAAAGTAAAAGTAAAAAAGTCGAAGATGCACATATACTTACCTAAACTACGTGTGACCACGGAATTTTCTAAAAGCGTGTTAAAAAAACACGAAGGAAACACAGTTCCAGGAGCTAAAAGGTCAACCATACCTAATTAACGAATATGTAACAACTAATGACTCTAAAAATTCATTACTTATGTTCGATTTTTAAATGGGACAAACCACTACGGGCTTACGATCGTATTTTACTGTTATTTCGAAGGTTGCTTTAGTGTGATCACTGAACTCCTAATCATGAGGATTCTCGACATGTTCAACATATCAAAAAATCCCATGTAGGTATACAACAAACAGATATATTTTAATAGTTAATCAGATGTAGAGATAAAAGTTAGAAATTATTGAGCATACCTACCTAATTAACCATAAAAAATGACTTTAAAGACCAAAATGAACATTTGTATATTTTAAGGCTCTTCTAAGACCTGTCATGATGACCTACTTTGTAGAAGTTAGAGCATACCTACACCATCAGAAGGAAACAAGTACAAAGAATGGAAAATGCCAGACTCCCTTATATTAAATCATCCAACTAGGCACACAGACTCACCACATTCATAACAGAACTGTAAGGTTCGGATTAAATATTTTCATAGTCGTTTTATAATTCATCTTAAAAAAAGTGGATCTCCGTTTTGCATTGAAGACCGTGGAAACTTCATGTTTCAAGAATATCATCAAGAGATAATAATAATACTGTGAAACAAGACAATTATTGTTGAGAAAAATTTCTAGATCTATGTACGTAGGGAACCAGAGTTCAGAAAGTAGGTACATGTACCTACCCTTTTATTATGTTGAGCAGTGGGTAAAACTCCTGTTTCAGCAGTAGATACCCTGTTTTATTTAGGTCCCCAGCAAGGACTGTCTATCTTCTGAACTGCGCACGTGGGAGAATCATGTGGGCTTAGAAGCCCAATTCAAGCTTGTAAAAAAATCGACCATGTTGTTGTAGATGGTACCTACTTTCTGAACCCCCAGCATAAATTGCACTCACTCACGTCAAACTCAAGTTTCACAACTTTATTTTATTTTTATTTTATTTAATAAATATACAAACAATTACACAAATAATATGGACAACAAAAACACCAGTAAAGTATACTCGTATATATAACAGCGAGTAGGTAAGAAATAAGACAAACAACAGAAAAAAAAGAAGAAGAAAAGTACTTATATATCTACAATATGTGCAGGCTCAGCTGGGGATAATGGGAAGAAGGATAAGGGTGAGGGATAGGAATAAGGGACAAGGAATAAGCAAGAAGATAAAAGAAGCTATTGCTCTGACGTCAGGTGTGCTCTTACGTTTTGCCTATATATGAAAATATATTATGTACCTACCTACGCAATGTACGGCGCCTTTTCAAGAATAAGTACGTCAATAATTAAAAAAAAGTCAATCGATCCTTTTTCAAGAGCATTTTTACAATGAGAGCATTTTAGTGGCACTTCATCAAGAGCTCCCGGGATCAATTCCCGTTACATAGACACATATATTTTAAATGTATTTTTTTAAATATGTTATACCTAAGCAAGTATTAAAAAAAATAAAAATCAGTTTTCCAAACTGTTCAGAATTTAATTATCTGGTCTGTGCTTCAAAATCCCTGACCTTATCTGAGTTTTGGGTTTCAATTTTAATATTCTAATATTTTATGTAAACAGATAAAACAGTTGTTGTAAATTTTGTAAATGAACAGTATCACTAGTATAAATTTTCGATGATCGAATATCGAAACGATCATCGAAAGAGTTTCGAAAAATTTCCATACAAAAATTATCGAATGATTCGATCGTTTGATTTTCGAACACTATTTGCACGCTAATAAGCGCTTATTAACGCGCAAATAGCTTTCGATTAAACTCGTACTTGCCCCACAGTTTCTTCAATCAGTCAGAAATAACCTCATTTGATATAAAGGTCAATATATTATTTTTACATTGTAAAAACTGTTAAACTCATTATGAGAAATTTCGAGATACAATAATTTTATACTAGGTATAATTCCCCAGGTATAATTTTATCATTCTATTATGGTCTCAAATGTGTATTCAACACACAATATTTTGGCATTTTAACAAGCTACCTAGGTATATGGAATATTAACCAATGACTATACGTACTTTTTGACAAATTTTATCCTATTGTCTGATCAGAACTTGTTGGCCAAAAACGATAACCGTAGTTTTTAATAACGAAAAAAGAGAGACATTTCTATCACATTGTATTTTATTGATGACACGACAAAAGTGAGAACGATTTGCGGAGTGTCGTCAAACCAATAATGGACCATCATTTGCATAAGAGATAAACATTTTTACGAGATCTTTTACTTTGGCATTGTCTAACTTACATTTTATTTTCTATTTTGTTGTGACGATTCCCGCTGAATGACATCCACCATTGTTTTAATGTGCCACTTTTGTTTGTTATATTCCAATTTTATTATAACAACATCCATATAGGAGTTTTATTGTCGTTTTCATAAATTTGAATCTGTCGTAATATTAAATTTCGGCAACAAAATATGTAGGTTATACTATCGTCTCGGCATTGTTTCGAAACAATTTCGCGTTTTTTATGTTTCTACACAATAACCTACATAAAATGCACTTCAATGAAAACGCTGAAATGTTTTTATAACTATGTTTCGGAGTAGATGTCTGTAAAAGGCTCAAATAGTATTTATGATCAACTTTTAGACAAATCTACAAACTTGAAAATTCATTTATAAAAACAAAAATGATCGACTTTACAAATATCTATGGATATATGCGCCATTTTTCATAACTATAGAACAAACTATGTGTTGCAATTTTTACAAATTCGAACCATCACGGGTTCACGATTGTTTTTTTATAGGTGTTTCGAAATGTTGAATGTGTCGAAAAATCCCACCCCCCTACAGGACTCGTACCAGCATCTAGAGATGGGCACTATAACGATAGCTGATAAAATTATTAGATAAACAAAAGTAACGCCTCTAACGTAATTTATATTTCACGATATTTTGTAAATATTAGTCGAACAAAAATAATAGTCAGTTAATAGCTAATATTAAGCAATAATAATAGCCTACCCCTATTTATATGACAGCTAATATTAGTTGACTGAAAATATTAGGCTCGCGCTCATTATACTGAATGAAATTTTGGAAACGATCATTTTTTTAGGAAAAAATAACTTTCCAGATTTTTATTTAGACAAGTTATGTTTCTAGATACCAAATCTTCATTTAGGTTTTGAAAATAAAAAAGCTTTAGGTACTTTTAATATTAACGTTATACAGGGTCCGGCAAAAAGATCTGACGGGTTTTGCCACTGTACTGTTGAGCGAGTCGGTGGTGGGGGGTGGTGGGGATAGGCGCGATCCTGAGCACACACGAGGACATTTTTAAAGCCATGGAGCAGTGGTCGGCTGAATACCGTGCGTTTGTTGTAGAGACATTTTTTAAAAGTGGTGATTCCGTGTTTCTGATCAGCGGCAGTTCCGTAGACGCTTCAATGTGGGGCCAAGAGGAGTTTCAACTCGGCACACAATTTCGTTGTGGGTGAGGAATTGTAGAGCTACCGGTTCAGTACCCCTAGTAAAAGTTTTCGATGATCGAATATCGAAACGATCGAAAGAGTTTCGAAAATTTTCCATACAAAAGTGATCGAACGGTTCGATCTTTTGATTTTTGAACACTATTCGCACGCTTATAATCGCTTATTAGCGTGCAATAACCTTTCGACAAAACTCGTACTAGCCCCACAGCATTAAAATGGAAGTCGACAGGCCGTCCAAGGTCAGCCCGGACGCCAGTGAATATCGATCGGGTAAGAGAAGCTATGGAAGCCAGTCCTCAGCGGCCGGCGTGTAAACATGCTGCTTTGCACATGTCTGACCGCTCGATAAGACGAATATTGCCAAACGTCATTGTCAGATCTTAAATGGACGAAATCGGTTGTTTTGATGGTTTTATCATTAATTTACATGTACTCACTTCTATAATAATCAATAAAACCATTTGTATCACTTTAAATTTTGATGTTGTTTTTATTTTAAAACCGTCAGATCTTTTTGCCGGACCCTGTATTTAATTAACGAAACTGCTTTAACGTTTTTGAATTTAAGCCGTTAGTCCCACCTCTATACCCGCATCACAAGCCATCTCAAGCAGAGAGGCTAGCCATTGATCCAATTGATCTTACGATAATAATACTTATAGGGCGTCGTACGTGTAAATATGCATTGTAAATACATTGTATTTATATTATAATTTATTAATTTAAAGGAGAAAAAGCAGAATCTGTTACAAAGTGGTGAGAGTATTTGTAGCTACCACATTTAATTAACAACATCTAATCAGTAGATGGCGATACGAGGATTTTAAGTAGGGGAGAAGGAGGCAGATTTGAACGGGGGGCACTTTTGAACATTAGACTTATTTAATGAACGCATTAGTATATTTTATTTATGATTTTTTTTTCGTAATGGCAACACACTACTTGACATCTGTCACTTTAAATCCCCGCCATAATTTGTGTCACAGAGGTATCACAGCCGTGTGTCGTTTTTCGTCAACAAAAGTAAATAATTTCAAAGTTTTTTATAAGGATTTAAGGATTCTCTGTTGTTAAACAGGTGAGTAATCAATAATGTTTATATATATTTATTAGATTGTCTGTAATATTTCATAAAAAACCGTTGATATTTTACGTTTCTTTACCAAATAAAAATAGTTTATTGTCAAAAAGTGCTATTGGGGTACATTTGAACAAATTTTTTGGGGCACATTTGAACATGTTCAAATGTAAGATTTTTGGAACAAAATCTTGAACGTTTCTTTATTATTGGATGAAAAAGTAATCGATAGACACCTCACTTAAAAGAATTTTCACTCTTTTTGTAATATGGGGTAAGAAAATGTCATCAAAATTCAAACGTTACAACAGATAGATTCTAACGATTATTGATACCGGTGTCTACGGGCCATTGTGGAAGCAGTTTAACTAAAAATTTTATAGGAGACAGGAATAATTTTCTCAAAATCAACAAGTAAATAGTTCTCCAATATTTATACAGCTATTTCAATAGAAGATAGACATTTTGAATGAGGAGCGATAAGATCAAGGTTGTTTGTGCGATTCTTTAGGTTATTCTTACAGAAGGGCTCAATTAAATTTTAACGTTATAATAATATAAAGTATTTAGTTCATTTTCAAAGCACTTTAGGCAATATTTAGACTTTGCTGTTGTATGTAATTTTCCCACATCGTTGAAATTAGACAAACAAAGTAAGCAAACTAACAAAAGAAATAATAATGTGAATGTTGACAGAAAAGATACGTATCTTAACCGCCCTAGTATAAGTTTTCGATGATCGAATATCGAAACGATCATCGAAAGAGTTTCGAAAAATCTTCATACTAAAATGATCGAATGATTCGATCGTTTGATTTTGGAACACTAATTTCACGCTAATAAGCGCTTATTTGCGTGCAATAACCTTTCGATAAAACTCGTACCTACTAGCCCCACAGTTTTAATATACGAAAAAAATATTTAATATAAAAAAAATAATCGACGCACTTATTTTGATTTTTTTTTTACTTGAAAGGAAAATCAAGTAGGTAGTTTACTCTTTTTACTGGGCAGTACCTTAACCAAACTTAAACCCCCCTTTCTTCTGTCAGATACCGGTTTCCGCCTTTCGGCCTACCCAGGAATGAATGAATTTCAATGAATCTGTGCTCATTCAAAGTGAACACAAATAATACACTATTTAACTGTATCACAGTAAGCTACTCAAAGCTTGTGTCGTGAGTGAAACCTAGGATCGAACCCACGACCCACAGTACGAAACTGTAACCACCAAGCTACATACTAACTACTTAAGCATTTAGATCTGGAAATATTTCTGTCAGCATATCTTACATAATAATATATCGCAGTTGTCCGGAACACAATACTTACGTCCGAATGACGTCATATTCGTAGTGGTGCGTTATTTTTGTTGTTTGAAGTGGGTGGATTCACGCACACATGATAGGAGTGGCAAAAAGTAATTGAATTTGAAACTAAACCAAACGTCCTTTGCTTGGGGAAATTTAATAATTGAATCTTTTTTTATATAAATTCGAACTACGAAATTGTCACACAAACTTTGTTTGCAAACCATCATTTTCTGAATGTAGAATTTACCTAAAGGAGTGTTTTTAGCAACACCATGAGGTAAAAACAAAATGATTCATAAAATATTTTGAAAAATGTAACGGTCCATGGTAAAAGTTTTTTTTTCTAACGAAATGGCTGAATTCAGGCAGTTTGGAAGGATATTTTTGGTCTAAAATATAGATAGTAAAGTGTTCGACTAACATTATACGTGTTTTTGCGACAGTACATAATATCTATAATTATTATGAAGTACTATGGTATGCGTGTAATTTAGTGTTAATATACAGGGTTAAAGTCCATTCTACCACCGTTTATTTTAATATTGAACTTATACGATATTTTACTGTAAAGTTTTCATTAATTTGAGGCCTTGTATTGGGTGATTCCATCATAATAGGCACTTTATCAAAAAGCGTTCCAAATTACCATAAACGTCACTCGTGCTACCCTTCAGGTACAAACAACAGCCTCAATAACCATAAAGGAGGGCCGAGTCTTGCACGGTGATAACGGAAATGGTTCAAGCGATAACACGTACCTATTGGGAGAGTGATCTCTACCTGATACCTCCTACACTACACCCTCGTTTTTAATTTTCATAAGTTTTATTTTTCTTTTAAACGATTTTTGTTAAGGAAATTGGGTGTTTTTTTTCTTAACCCATTACGACGTGTCCCGCAAAGAGTTGTCAGAGAGAACGGATCTCTTCTTTTTTCCATTTTTTTCGCTTCTATTCCTATTTATATTACTTCAGACCTGACTTTCGCTGAAGACTGAATCGATGTGTGATCCAAGACATTCTCGGTCGGCTTCACCTTCTTACATCTTTCTTTGCAGCACATAATAATTATCTTCGTCATTCTGTTCTCCTAGTATAAGTTTTCGATGATCAAATATCGAAACGATCATCGATAGGGTTTCGAAAAATGTTCATACTAAAATGATCGAATGATTCGATCGTTTGATTTAAGAACACTAATTGCACGCTATTAAGCGCTTATTTTTGTGCAATCACCTTTCGATAAAACTCGTACTAGCCCCACTATTTGCATCCATTCTTTCCACAATCTCAAACCGTTTTATCATATTAATTTTCATCTTTGTTACAACACTAACTTTCGTACCAAGGCCCTTTCTTATTTTCTCATTCCTTTCCTTATAATATCACAGTCTTTACACACATTCTTCGTATTTTCATCATTCCCAGAACAACTCTCATGTCTACTGCATTTATACTACATCCTTAGTTTTTCGTAATTCATACACATCCATACAGGTGATTGACTTATGCACTTGCTGAATTAAGTACATAAATGAGCACTAGTTTAATTGCGTATTTTGGTCGTATAATTTATCATTTTTGAAAAACCTTGACTTATAATTGGAGTCAAAGACTGGGGCAAAGTATCATAAAGATCATTGTTTAATCAAGAAAGATTCATTCTTGATTCATTGGATTAAGGGGTATTCTCAATTTCTTTTATATTTCATCTGTCTAAGCGCAATGGTAGGCTCTTGTTGCGTCTAACTTTTAAATAAGATATAGTTTTGTATCTAAAAAAGTATAATATATGTAAAAAAAAACATCAAGATAAAAAAAGGTATAAATCAATATTATGTCAAATGACACGACCGTGTTTGATGTTGATAAACAAAATATATAATTATTATCAATCCAAAGCTGTCAGTTAAGTGGGCGAAAATTGTTATGACAGACCCATAGGCTGATCGCCGATGGGTTCGTTGATCCGACCAAAAAAAAAAGAAAATTGCCGTTACAACACTGTACATCTGGCTGCAGACAGGCAGGACTAGAGAAAAATGGTCTAAGATGGAGTCCACCAAGAGAGATAAGCAGGACCCTCAAGAGTGAGGATGACGTATGGTGTGAAGGTAGGGTAAAGTTGGTTAAGAGAAAATTAAAACATATACACCCTTTCAACGACTCCTAAAAAGAATCAACACATTGAAAAAGTGTGTTTGTGCAGGGTGAACTGTCTTGATACCTACTTACACAACTCAGGAAACTTCTATAAATGATAGATATTTTTAAGAGTCAGCAATGTTGTGATCATTTCCAACCAATATCCCCCGATGTGTCCAAAATGGTAGTCCACTCACCATTAAATTTTATTTTCATTGTTTTGTAGATTACCAAGGTGATTTTCAGAAACAAACGCCCGAAAGCCCCCTAATATTTATTGTTATGTTTTGACGTTTATTTTCGTGTGTGAGATAGATATTTGCGTATTTATAAATTTGAAATCGAATATTGTAGGTAGACCTATACTTATCGACAATCTATGAAAATAATACATAAGTCTTTTTAACCTTATTGGATTGGATTAAAATAAAACTTTGACATAAAACTTTGACACAGGATGATGGTCCATCCTATTACATCAATTCTTCAAACACATTATTTTCGACTTTGTAATACTTAGACATTATAAATGTTTATAACTTTGCAGTATTACAATATGTTACCTATATATTTTTTCCGAAATATATTTTCGGTCGACTATGCGACCATCGTCAGCGGAGAGTTTATTAGACTAATTTAGTTTATGAGTTATATAAAATAGGTAGTTTATGAGTCTAATAAACTCACCGCTGACGATGGTCGCATAGTCGACCGAAAATATATTTCGGAAAAAATATATACCTAACCTATTGTAATACTGCTAAGTTGGTTTTATTTATAAACATCTATTACATTATTTATTTTATTTATTACTAGCTTTCCTGAAAGACGTTGTCCTGTAGTCCTAACCAGAGGGGGCCTGTTCATATGTGCCCTGCGCCCCCAGAAACAAAAGTATATAATTACCAACGTTGTGCACCAACAAAGCCAATAGGCAATAAATATGAGACATTAACAAAAATGGATATAGTCATATCCTGGCGCCAAATATATGACAGCAGTCGCAGTCTTAAAATTTGGTTGCTCTCTTGTTCTCAATAATTTCCAACTTTTTTTCTCTATTTTTCATTAATTATTAAATTTCTACTTGTTTCATACATGAGAGTTTTCGACATGTTGAACATGTTGAGAATTCTCATGATTAAGAGTTTCGGAGACAAACATTACCACCTAATGGCGAACGTTGTTAACGTAAAGTGATCACACTAAGCCAGCCTTCGAAATAACAGTAGAAGACGGTCGTAAGCCCGTAGTGGTTTGTTCCATTTAAAAATCGAACATTGGTATAATGAATTTTTAGAGTCATTAGTTGTTATTTTTTCTTTAAGTATATAATTAATCCACCTTTGTATAGAAAAGTGTAAATTTATTAATTTAAGACTAGCTTTCCTGACAGACGTTGTCCTGTGTTCCAAAATATGAATATCGAATTCGAATTTGTATGGTGATGAATTAATTTTTTTTCACATACCTAAATTATTAATCTAAGAATTTACTTAACTTTTTCTTATACAAGTGTGAGTGGAAATAATTATTATGAACACCCTACAAAAGAATTATTAAAACGCTAACAAAATGACACATCGTATGGAAAAAAAAGTTGAATATGCATAATAATTTTCCATGCGAAGCGTCAAATACTTATATTTTTCTGATCGAATTGTGACTTTAAGGCATTTATGAATCGCCCTTTTCACAAACACGATATTTCATTAAAATCAGTACCTACAGGCCATTAAAAGAATTCAAACACACTCTTACACACAGACAGAAGAAATATACAAACGTTTCTCTTCAAAATAAAATGAATTAAAAAAGTAACAAAAAACAACTAATTCACGCGGGAGCCATGGAGGAAATCAGCTTGTTTATTATGAAAGTGAGCTGAAGACGAAAATAATAATTTTAATTAAGCCGCGGAGACGGCTTATCGAAGTAAGTATGAAGTTAGTACATAGGTAGGAACCTACTGACTTTCTTAATCAAAAAAAAAGTTTAGGTACAGAAGAAAACCACATTGTTGAAGAATATTAATATAATATAGAATAAGTATATTATTGAAGTGGTTACAAAGTATTCAAATTAAAAGTGGTTGTTCAGGATAAAAGACGAGAAGTTCAAATTCATAACAAAAATGGATCTACTCGAGAAATGATGGAGAGGGTTCGTTATGTAACGTTAAAGATGTTACATAATCACTTCCATTGAATCGTTGGATATTCTCAAGAGTTCTCCAATCGCCGGGCTGGGCGAGGGCTGGAAGGGTCTTGGACCCTCGGCTAAATCACTGCATCCGACACAGAAATGTCGAGTGCCTCATCGTGATAACGACGAACAATTTTAGAAAATTTTATCGATCAAATTTCAATAATGAGTTGTTTATCAATAATCTCGTGTGTATTTTTAAAGACTGGGCATTCAATTTCAATTTTTTAAGCGTAAATTATTTACTTTACAAAAATTATCTATTTCGGAGTAGATTCGCAAAATTGAACACACATGGAGAAATTTCCAGAATCTTTCTGCTGGTAGAGTCTGCGGGCGTAAGAAATACTTTCTTCTCAAAACTGTTTGGTAATAATTGTTGTTATGATTAGTATAACATTTTCTGTGTTTTTTATACTTTGTTACGCTTATGTAAAACATAGTTGTTGTCTCAGAGAGAAAATGAAAGACATTAGAAAAATAATGATAATGTACAACTCTTTTGTGTGGATGACATTTCGTTTGAGCCCACACTTCTTGTACCTACTTGAACTCTGACATTTTTGATGCGAAATAAGTAAGAACTTTAATTATGAAAGAAAATACTTTTTATAAACAAAGAATATTTTCATTTTTTAGGGACAATTTTATAAAAAAAAATATATAATCGTCACCTCCAAATTTATGCGTTATAACGTAACATATTATTACAAATTAAACTGTTATGTGGAACTTATTTATTTATGAGTTAACCATTAGAGACTTTGTTTTAGAGATGTTAAATCAGATTAAAAAAAAGCATTTTCAAAGAGCAAAGAGAAAAATTTCAAAAAAAAAAAAACAAACCAAAAGAGTCCGAAAAAAATAAGTAAGTACCCACCAACTCTCGCTGTGCCTCTTTTGAATGCAAGTATTTTCTTTTATTTTTAACTAGCTTTCCCTACAGAAGTTGTCCTGTAGTCCTTAATATGATTATTGATTTCGAATTTGTAATTTATGCAAACATACGTTTAAAATATATATTTGAATGTTAATAAAATATTTCTGAAAGCTCGAAATAAATTTTATTTTAAAATCTGCTTAGCAATGTTTTGAAACTCAATGGTTGTCAAGTAAATTAAAATTTGTTGTTATGGATTTTTTCAGAGATGGCGTTGTTGTCAGTAAATCCGTTCCATTATTACTTTAATATTATAGGTATTTAATATTATTGGCTATCCATTTTTCAAATGTATGATATTTATTCTGTTATTCGGAGC
Source organism: Mystacides longicornis (assembly GCA_963576905.1). Classification (NCBI taxonomy): domain Eukaryota; kingdom Metazoa; phylum Arthropoda; class Insecta; order Trichoptera; family Leptoceridae; genus Mystacides; species Mystacides longicornis. Next base: position 8,699,258 of record OY756426.1, read on the forward strand.
GGAGAAGAATCCAATTAATCAAGTATCATAAAAATCTGTTCAGCCGATCTCGAGTTATAAGTGTTCGCACTAACCCGACTTTCTTTTATAATATAATACTAGTTTTCCCGACAGATGTTGTCCTGTGGACCCTTTGGTCCTAACCAGAGGCGGCCCGTTCATTGTGCACTGCGCCTCCGAAACAAAAATAAACTAGGTAATTAAATACATACATACATTCTCCCTTGAGACCCCCCGCAAGTCAGTCCGGAGGAGACCAATCCGCAGGAAACCGGACCCGCACGAAACCAACCCCCTAGTCTGATCGAAGCAACACCAAAAAGTCGGCCCCACACAAATCAAGCCCGCGGCGGACTTGTAAATAATAAATTACGTATGCGAGAATGAGAGGGTGCAGGTGCAGAAGACAATAATTTTGTTGTTAGATTTTTTCAAAATGGCATCACATGAAATTCGCTCCATACTAACTTAAATATTATATTTTTATATTATTTCTTAATTATGCATTTTTCAACTTTTTATTAGTTATTTTATAATCCGGAGCGGAGAATAATCCAATAAATCACACATCGGAAGAATCTTTTGAGCCGATCTCGAGTTATAAGTGTTTGCACTAACCCGACTTTAATTTATATTAGAGATGTAATAGCTGATGTTTGTCATTTTTTTGAGAAACAAATTTTTGCCAGCTTCATTTCAATTATTTCCCTGTCTTAAGGTTACTCGACCCAATATAAAAATAAATTTATGATTATTTTTACATCCAATTGGTTTTACACGGACGTATTTTTTTTATTATTCATACTAACTACGTCAACAACAATAATTTATCAAGATCAAGGAACATCGCAATGTTAGGGAGTGCGAAAAAAAGCTTGAATGCGTAAGACGTAACTCTTTCATCGGAAAATGCTTTATTTTCAGAAAGCAAAGGCAGCTTTATCTACGAGAAAGTGATTGATTGCGGAATGACAGATAATATAAGGAATGAATGGAATTCGCAGTGCTACTGGTTACGAAAAGAAACCTATTGTTTTTATAATTACGAAGCGTGAGAAAAAAAAACCTTCAGTTAGAAAAGGCCTGAGAATCTTTTAAAATTCAGAACGCATTTTCTGCTTTCGTAGAACAAATGGTTTAGGTAAATTAATAGTAAATGAATAGCTTGAAAAATCTTAGTGCTATCTCTCTTAAAATATCATAATTCATTAGCGGAAACAGCATTTTAATAAAATTTATAAGTTGTTGAACATGCATTTTTCTTGGTGGTAGTAATTTAAATAATCAAATTTAAACAACGTTTTAATCAAAACTTATAAGTTGTTGAACATGCATTTTTCGTGGTGGAAGTAATTTAAATAATCAAATTTAAATAAAAAAAACTTTTTAACTATTCCACAATTTTATGTTTCAAATAACCTGTGACCATGAAGGGCGTGCCCCTTCGAAACGTGTCAGGTGTAATTAAATTGTGGAATAGTTAAAAAGTTTTTTTTATTTAAATTTGATTAATTAACATTTTAATCATTTTATGCATGCACATAATTCCAATAACAAACTTTAATAATAATATTGCAGCAAAATTTGTCGGTTGACAGACAATTAAAAGAGTAATTAATTATTTTTATTGCATATCCTATAAAACATTTATCCTGTATTCCTTACTCCATACTATGAATATTGATTTTAAAAATGTTATGTATACAAAAATATTATGTTTGTAGATTAAAAAAAATAAAACATTTAAAACACAAAAACAAACAAACAACCTCAGAAGTAATTTTTCAACACTAGAACACATTTTAAACCTATTTTTATATAAAATACAAAAGGTATGAAATCAATATTCATAGTAAGTACTACAGGACAACGTCTGTCGGGAAAGCTAGTGTTGTCATAAATACCTACTTATGTACTAGTAGTTGACGAGTTTTTTACTTTTTTCTGACTATGATAAGACCTTTCGTTTATTGCTGAAGATTCTCCAGTCACCTGTTCCCGCTGGTAGATCAGCGGCAGTGTCAGCACACGTCAATCGTGCATGGGACCGAAGTTCGAATCTTCAACAAGGCAAGTTGGGAGCGAATCAAAGTACCTAATGGGGAGTGTTGTATACATAAAAGTGATCATAATATCTAACCCAGCCATCAATGATGAAGGTCGCAAGCCCTAATGGTACAACTACAAACATTAAAATAGTACGCATGTAAATTGTGTCGTCCACTACGTTGTATTGAACGTTTATTCAGAAACTGTTCAGCTGATCTCGAGTTATAAGTAGTGTTCGCACTAACCCGACTTTCTTTTATAATATAAGATGATCAGATAAATGAGAAGTTTTACAAGTTTCAGCAGTTCATCTTCCATACCTTTTTAAATTTTATCAAGATTGTTTCTTATTGTGAATTTTTCCCACTGAAAATTAAGTTTGATAAAAAGTTTCAAGACAAATTTTAATAATAATTAACAATTACTCGAAAATTTCAAATAAAAAATGATTTTGCTTTCAAGTCAGAAGAAGTTTTGAAGCTGATAAGTAGGTAGGTACTTACCTATTTCGTGAAATATAATAATTTGAAGAATAAAAAGTTTATGATTTTATATTATACTTACTTACTTACCTACTTAAGTGAATCGTGTTGAAAAAATGTTTAAAACTTACTTTTAATTTATGGTTATTGTTTAAAAAAAAATTTAGGACAAGATTATTGAGACCATACATATATTTAAACAAACGGTTGTTTTGGTAGGTGTTACTTACAAGACCAAATGAATTATAAATCTGAATTTTTTGCCTAAAAATATATTTCCACCAAGAATGCACAATAATATGTCCAATTTTGTTCAATTTGATAATTTTTATGAAAAAATTTAGTATTTCTATCATCATGCTATCGAAACCTGTTTAAAAGCCTCGAAAAATCCAAAATTCTTATAAGAAGCTTTACAACAGCACGTTAACTGTTATACTATTCTGATATTCTATTAAAAAATTCAAAAACTAAATACCTACATCAATTGAAATTTTAATGACAAAGTACCTACCTGTTACAAAAATATACCTAAATTTAATACGCATTTAAATACTTTTTTAACTTCATTGAACCATGTAAGCAAGTACATGAATAGGTATATTTAAACATAATTTTACTTTGTTAGAGCAAGTGAATTGTATGGAGAGGGTGAAAAACTAGGAGTATTTTGGATACAATATTATGAAGGGATGCACATATAAATATGTTTGATAATTATCCCCCAAAGCACGAGCTGTGCTCAATTTTGGGGGTAAAATATATATATATATAAAAAATATGTACAAATTTATTATTGCGTATATGTGTTTTTAATGTTCTTTTATTTCTTAATAAAAATATTTAAATTTGAATTGTGTACTCACCGCCTTTTCTTCTTGGAGACACTTAACACTTTGAAGTAAGACACGAAGTCACACGCACTATGGCCGACCCACACGTAGTTGAACTGTTTTTATGTATGCATTTCTTCCAGTAGTGCGGTGGTGACAATAATTATTCGGCGGGAACATTACTTGTGCGGGAAACAGACAGGAATAGAAATGCCCTAACAGACTTCTTAAAATATCAAAATGAAATAAATTAAATTTGTTTCGCTTCCTCAGAACTCATTACATTAAGTGGCAATAGGATACAGTTAAAATGGAGTGACATTGGTGTCAAAAAAGGGACCTACATATTTGCGCTGTAGAATATTCCTAGCAATAGATTGTTAGAGCTTGAGAGGAAACAACGGTTAGATTCCAGGACAACACTTAAAGTACACCTTTGTAATCCTCAATGATATTCTAAACCCGACTATTTGAGAAAATAGCCCCTAATCTTTCCACAAGTTTGTTCGCTTGATGGCTCTTTACATTTTATAGCTTACAAGATACGATATCAATATAGGTATACATTTTGGTAGATTTAACTGATTATTTTTCCATACGATGTTCAAAAACTATGAAAAGTGATAATTTCACATGTCTTCCTATATGTATGTCTCTCTTTATGATAATATGTTGTTTTAATGAATGCATTGTTGGTCCTCCATTATGAATGAATGTAGCAAACCTTCTTTCAACAACAACTGCTCATTTGATAATTTCAAACAGCTGTCTTGATGTTTATTGCATAATAATATAGCCTTTCTTTCTATACAATTATTTCGATAAGAGATGCCTTATATAACATAACATGATCTTCCTATGGTGCATCATCGGACATAATATTCAATATTATTCAAGAGGTTTTCTAACGTTTATCTTAAACTTTATAGGAAAATCGTTTTACCTTTACATTAAATGAAAAGCTTTCAATAATTATTAACGTGTTCCCTCATTTATTTTGGTATTTACTCAAGCCTTTGTGTCCTTATCTAATTTGGATGCAGTAACATAGAGTACCTATAATATGCCAACTTTCTATGGATTGTCCAATTCCTTATAATGCCCTGACGTTAAGGTATCGACAACTTATCTTCTAATGCTTACATGTGGTGCCTTAAATATTTTGCCTATCCCAAAAATATGTACCAGAACATAATATACAATATTATGTTCTGGTGTCGCTGGCTCAGCAGATTTTATACCAATGCGTAATTGGCGTATGACACATCCAACTAACGTACCAACTTTAGCGCCTCCAATATTACCTACTTATTAAAACTTATCTTTAAACCTTTATTCGATGGATCATCTAAATTGATATAAAACGCCAAGTTTCAAAGCGCTAGAGCAACTCTTTTGGCATGCCCGACTCGTAAACGTCCATGTAGTGTTTTCTAGGCAATCAGTTCCCATCATCTGCGGGGCTAGTACGAGTTTTATCGAAAGCTAATTGAACGCAAATAAGCGCTTATTAGCATGCAAATAGTGTTCGAATCATTCGATCATTTTAGTATGAAAAATTTTCGAAACTCTTTTGATGATCGTTTCGATATTCGATCATCGAAAACTAATACTAGGTCTACAGAATCATAGCTACCACCAAGCTCATAACGTAATATTATGATGTTGAATAAAATGATTATTTTTATTTGTTAGATAACACCTATATAATTTTAAGGAAACCGTTATTTATTTTCTTGCAAATTCCATACAGAAGAGTGTGACAATTTCTCTAGAGATCGCCAGAAAGCAAAGCAAGAAAAACTGTAGATGATCCTGAAATTTTCTTAACAAATTTCCTTAAGTTTATCTGCTTGGGTTCTCTCGTAAATTTGACATACTATAGTTATATAATCTTCTTATATATAAAAATGGAGAGCTATTTTCCGTGGTCGGCTGGCTATACAGTAAACAGCTGGACCTATTTCGCCAATTCTTTTTTTGTCGTGTCGGCTTTTATCAGGAGAAGGATCTTATGAAAGAAAAAATGAAGAAAGTAGCGTGGAAAATTAAGGAAAACTCTAAGTAGGTAGCCTATTTACTACTTTTTTTAACAATATTTTATATCCCAATTTTGAGATATTGAAATTAGGTACATTAAAGATTGACATGAACTGTCAGTTGCTTGATAGTTGGTGGTTTTGACAGAATTTCGATGGAAAATATATGGTTTGAAATAGCATCGATCTAAATTACATTGGTAGGTAAGGCTAATCATTATAAAAATTCGAAATCAATATTCTTAATAAGGACTACAGGACAACGTCTGTCGGGAAAGCTAGTGTTGTATAAATCTTACGAGAATTCAAAATGTCAAATTTAATATCAAGCATAAATTTCCGAGATTAATCTCTTTTCTACAAAAAATGTTCGGACTCCAGGACTGGCTGTAATTTATGGCAACACAAAGAAGAAGAAAAAAAAAACAGAAACTTATGGACATAATAATTCATTGATCCTCATCGTTCAGTCATTTCCAAATTTGTGGTTTTAGTTTACTTAACCAAAACATCTTCACGCAAAAAGTTTTGTTCACCCAAATCCAAAATTAAACCAAAGATCCTAAAATTGATTAACGATGAGATGGATTATACCCTGATTTTTTTCTTTTCTTATCAAGCCATATATGGAATTATCAATTTGTTCGTGTAGGAATATTATTATCAAAATTTTTGTCAAAATGAATAAACGAAAACAGATTTTTTCAATAAAGGCTTCTGAGAAAAAAAAAAATTTTTAGTGTGTAGGTGTATGTATTTTTCCTGTCTCATTTTTATTACATTGAAAACAATTTTGGTATGGAATTTACATATTTAAGTCAATATAATAAATACAAAAAAAAGGAATTTTATAATATTAAATCCTACGTAAAAATAAACACAAATTCTACGTATACAACATAAGGGGCTTGAAAATATTTTAATTTAAACTAGCTGACCCATCGAACTTCGTCCCGATCAATAAAACATTGCTGGGTAATATAACATAGCTAACATATTATGTAGATGACTACTCATTGTGAAAAAAATCAAAAGTTATATGGTTATAATATTATGAATCAGTTATTTCAAAAGCACCAAACTCACCCATTTCTATATTCGACTAAAAGTCCGCCCCGGTAGATAGGTACTTAAAAATAATTTAGCTTTCATACAGCTCCCTAACTTTTTCAAAATATTTTATAGCCTATGTTAATCTGGAATAATGTAGCATGCTAATGGTAAGAAAATTTAATCGTTCGAGTAGTTTTAGAGTTTATTTGTTAGATACATACATAGACGTGCATCTGCGGCTGTCCTTCGTCGAATTTGGGGTGGTACAATTCCGATACCAGATATTATAATTATTTATCGGTTGGTGTTGGTTTTAGGCATCCTGAAATTATTCGAGCCATCTCATTAACTGCTGTATCTACTTGTTTAGAGTGGACCGATTTTTGCCACACCGGACATGCGTATTCTGCCGCTGACAGACATAGACCCTGTGCCGACGATCTCCGTACTGATGGCGTAGCCTCCCATGTAGTACCCATGAGCTTGCGCAAGTTACTATTTTGGCACATACTTTTTGCTTTGTGTTAGTGCAATGTTCTCTGTAGGACAGAGTCATATCCAAGGTAACTTAAAGATACCTACATTGGTTTGGTGCAATGCTCTCTCCCATCCATTTGACGTTGAGTCTTCTTGAAGATTCTTCATTTCGACGTTTTTTTATGCCCTCGCGTGGGAACTATTTCTAGAAAGTTAAGATCTTGATCTTTTTGGCATTTTAAAATGATAAAAAAAAATTAAATGCCTTTGAAAAGAACTTTTGTTTAGTTCTGAAAATAACTTTTTTGTTGAGTTTAATTACCTTCTAATTCAAATTTTTTAATAACTAAAATTATTTAGTTCTGAAAAGAACTTTTTTGTTGAGTTTAATTACCTTCTAATTCAAATTTTTTAATAACTAAAATTATTTAGTTCTGAAAAGAACTTTTTTGTTGAGTAAGCGAATTCAAAATATTATAGAGGTGACAATTTGTTGAATTTTTTTAAATAAAAGAACACTTATTGTGGCATAGCTATAATACAATATGACAAATGCTGTCGCGACATTTTTTGTAAATAATGATTTTGTAAATAATGGTTACATTATTGGAGTTTTCGTAGGTTACCCATTTTTTTTTTGAAAATTCAATATAGCCTATGTTCACCGAGGATAATGTAGCTTCCCAAAAGTGAAAGAATTTTTCAAATCGGTTCAGTAGTTTCGGAGCCTATTCAATGCAAACAAACAAATATACAAACAAAAAATCAAATCTTTCCTCTTTATAATATACTAGAGGTCCGCCCCAGCTTCGCACGGGTAGATAGATACTTTAAAAATAATTTAGTTTTATTTTTATCGTGTCACGTGACTTTACCACCGTGACTACTTTGCGCGGTATTTCTACTAAACTTGACATGACTCCCCTCAGTCCCCTCCCCGTTTCCGTACGCACTCTGCATCGGATAAGTTGAGATGATAAGAGACTGCTTTTTTTCCAATACTCACATTTTTAAACTCGTGATAACTTTCGAATGGAATGTCCGAATTGAATAATTCAAAAAGTTATACAAACATATTGAAGCAGACTTGAATATGAACTAATTTATTTTAATAAGGAGTAATACCAAGATACCAATAAAGAGCCTTTTCTAGAGGTGACATTTTATTGAATTTTAAAAATAAAAAAACGCTTATTGTGGCATAACTATAATAGTTAGACATATGCTGTTGCGATACTTTTTGTAAAAAATTATGTCTTCTACAAAATTGTACTACATTGTTTTATTCTATCATCATTAGTTTTCACAGCGTTCGCGATAAAAATAATATTTTAGGTAAATTTTTTACACCTTGGGTTACATTATTGAAGTTTTCGTAGGTTACTCAATTTTTTTTGGAAATTAAATATAGCCTATATTCACCGCCGATATTGTAGCTTCCCAAAAGTGAAAGAATTTTTCAAATCGGTTCAGTAGTTTTGGAGCCTGTTCGATGCAAACAAACAAACAAAAATCAAATCTTTCCTATTTATATATTAGTATAGATTAGTATAGATATCTATATTGAATTTTCATCATCTTACTTATAAAAGAGTCATATAGGTAATACAGACTTTTTTATAAGTCAGATGATACTAAATTGATTGCACAACTAAAACACCAGAAAAAGGTTCATTATTTTTTAAGTTAGGTACAAAAATATGCTTAAATTATGTTTGAATGTTAAAAAAATATTTCGGAAGCATGAAAGAAAATTTATCAATATAATCTGCGTACCAATGCGCAATGTTTTGAAACTCGATGGTTGTCAGGTAAATAAAAATTGTGTTGTTATGGGATTTTTCACAGATGGCGCTGTTGTTGTAAGGAAGCCCGTTCCATACTCACTTTAATATAGTATAATATATTTTCATACTATTTTCCATCCATTTTTTTATTTTTTAATAATAATTATTCTGTTATCCGGAACGGAGCAGAATCTAATAAACTAAACACGATAAAAATCTGTTCAACCGATCTCGAGTTATAAGTGTTCGCACAGTAACCCTACTTTCTTTTATATTATAGCTAGACGTTCTTGGATGTTAGAGATTGTTTCGGCTATAATCCCGCCATTGCCACTTTTTTATGCACTATTTTTTGTAATATGCATAAAAAATAAAATAAATAAATAGATGTTAACAAAAGTATCGTCAAAAATATTTTAGCTCGTATCAAATCAATATTTTTAATTTTAATGTCACATCTCCGCCATTTGTGTAAAACATTGATTATAGAATCTTTCTACAAAAATCTGCCAGACACCTCCCTATTTCCAACAGATGGCGGTAATGTCCCAACAGAGAATCTGTTCCATACTAACTTAAATATCGTTTTTATATTATTTGTTATCCATTTTTCATTTTTTTATTAGTTATTCTGTTATCCGGAGCGGCGAAGAATCTAATAAATCAAATATCGGAAGAATCTGTTCAGTCGACCTCGAGTTTTAAGTGTTCGCACTAACCCGACTTTCATTTATATTATAGATTGATATAAAGTAATTATTTTTTTTTATTCTTGATTAAATACCATTATACAGAAAATACTTATGATGTAACTAAAAATTCCGTTGTGATTTTGATAATTTGAATTCTTTTCTTCAGAATCATTTCGAGGAAAAATGTGAACAAATCACTTTATTATTATTTTTAAATGTCATATCGCCGTGTTGGAAGAAGACTGTCACAAGTGCAAAATTTTCATTTTCTGGATTATTACACCAAATAACTTAAAATTTCGTAAATTTTTATGGGATAAATAGTCCTATGTGTAATTCGATTGTATTCCGCTAGATGGGACTTGCGTCATTTTGCTACGTTTTATAAACTACAAGGCATGTCTGAGTAAGACCGTCAGATTGTCGTTAAGTCTTTTTAATTCATAAAGGTAAGTTGAATTGATAATTATCTTATTGTACTAATAGCTTTTGAGTCTTTTTTCTTCATAACATAACATTATAATATATATTATTCTTCATAACATTATAATACATACATACATTCTCCCTTTAATAGGTATATATTATCTTTTTTAAAGACACAAATTCATTTGTGTCTTTTTAACAAAAAAAATCTAGTCAATATTGCGTTTAATATTATTATTAAGTGCATCATTTAATTAATTATATTTAGACTATTTTTTATGACTAGGTAACAGGAAAATAAACATCCTAAAATACAAAATGTGTCTTTTTTAACCAAAAGTTTACCCTAGTCCAATAACTACAATATTTGGTAAAAAGTAATAAATGCAAAATGTGTCTTTTTTAATAAAATTTTTACTCATATTTACGAAGTTTAACTTTGTGAAAGAAAAATAATTTTCTAAAATTTCCCAGGTAATTTTGTTACAAATTAATCCTAATAAGTATAATAAATTAGTGGACAGAATCATGACATATGGGTAGCAAATATTTATTTGTAACACAAAGAATAAAATACTTATACGCAATTCATTTTTTTTACAAAACTTCATTTTTGCTCGACCTGTAAAGTTGGGGATTCAGCATTTATGACGGTCTTCTTCCAACACGGCGATATGCCTTATCTAATGAATATAAACAAAATCATATTGAGCTAAAGTATTCAGCATTATTATACATTTTTTTTTTTTACTTTTTATGATTTCATTGATTTGGATCTTGTATATATCAATAATCGATTTAAGTATCAACAGAAAATAATAATTAGAATAGGTACGTACCTACCTGCTAGATAGAAATAATATAACACTGCCAATCATCTAATTGAAGTTCCAATGTTTCAATAACAGGTACCAATACAACCGTATTACACAGTATTTTTACCTAGCGGGCCCAAGTTACTTAATTGAAATATAATAATATTATCATACATTGCTTGGTTCATAAAAATATATATGCTAACATAAAAAAAATAGAGCAAGTCCAAAAAATATAAAAAATAATTTATGAACAACTGCGCAAAGAGTCCTTTCCAATATGAACCTCTAAAATTTTATGAAGCGAATGAATTTTGTTAGTTGCGTTTTCATTGAATTGTCGAAGTCAGAAAAACCCAACAAGTTTATTCGAGAAATATATCACATTATACGGCTGGAAATAAAAATAAGGTTTAATAATCGAGAAAAATGATACGATATAAATCCGAGTGTACTGATTTAACCTCCTCTCAGATAATTCAATCTGCTAATGTGGTAATAAGTCCAAGCTCTCTCTAACTGACCAACCTCGTATGCGACATTTTCTCAATAAAATCATAGTTGGGTAAATTTTGCACAAATAATACCTCGATAGACAATAATTTACTGTATTTAGATGGCATATGTTTTCTGGAGTGATTGCCGAGACCACCGTCTCTATTTTCATACAGTAATGAATGCAAATGAGAGACACCGGTCAGTGTGAAGATGTTTATTGCACGGCGTTGAAGCAGCAAAAGAGGCCGAAAAAGCTTGGGTGGAAACCAATACGCGAAAACAAAATATATATGCATCTCTGTCTATCTATAGAGGTGCATACTTCCATATTTTTGTCCCGCCCATAGTCAGTGCAGACCAACTTGTCAAACAACAAGAAGTGTTGACAGCAAATAAAAATTTATCCATTTCAGACTTATGTAAGTTTGTGCTTAAAATATTTAAAACGATAGTCTCCGAAAACTGGTTCATGTTTGAATATTATAAATTTTTGATAGAACTATTATACCAGACTATTTCATTTTTATTTTGGAACATTTTTTGTCTGCATCAACTTTACCTACCACAATTTAATTCAGCGAACTCGTAGGCTTGTGATCTAAGCGCCGTTTTCATCGATCCCTCGATCAACAGAGGGTTTAAAATTGTAGTAATTAACATACAATTTCTGTCCGAGGATGGCATCCTATCTTAGGTTGGTTGGTATTGGCTGTGATCATATTATTACTACGCCAATTTTTCGTAGCATCCTTTGGCGCATGTCGTGCTACTCGACCAAAACCTATTTATCTTTTTTAACTCATCACGATGTGTCGCGTAAGATGAAAGCAAAGAGAACGGACCCTACTTTCTATCCAAGCACACATTTTCCAACCTTTCTATCCAACATAGCATTTCACATACAATTTCTCTCGCTTCTGACCTTATCTTCCTTGAGGACGAAATCGATGTGTTAGATCCACATCATTCTCGGTCAACCACACCTTCTTACACCGTTCTATTTAAGTACATCCAGTATCCATACATGCCCAAACTATATAATGTTATTAACATTCAGTTTTATTACAACCCTAACTTCCATTGTTTTCAAAATCAAACCAAATCGATCGTCTTAAACAAGCTTTATTTCAGGAGTCGTCTAACAATTAACAATCAAAGTGAACTTTCCAAATGAAACATATATTACTCAAAGCTGTATCTCTTGTGTAGTGACTTGTCGGTTTTAAGTTACGAGAAATATCAGATACGGTGTTTTGTTATGTCGGGGTGATATAGTGCGGGCAAAAGTACATAAAAATCCACATTTGGTCCCCATTGAATTGGTATCAATAATACATAAAATATCTGTTTTGGAAACTAATAGGAACTCGCCTCTCTGTTGAATGGGACCAGATGTAACATGTCCTTTATGTGAAGTTATTAAAGGATTTTTATTGAAAATGTTTTTATTATATTATTCCTACAGAAGGGAGATGTATATTATTATGATCTTGAAGAAAACGACGCTGACCCTAAACAAAAAAAAAATGAAGAATATCAAATTTTATATGGTCTGAATACATATGTATAGGTAACTACACTTATATTATATTTTGAAGTACCGATGCTGAAAAAAAAAAAAGTTTTTAAGTACCTACTCATAGAGCAAAAGGTGATTCCACAATATATCGGAAGGCAAGTAGCCTAATAAATTTTATTTTATGTCGTATTAAATTGAAAAAAATATAACCGGTATTAAAGGGAAGGTCAATTCGAATTGATTTATAAACTGTTTTCATTTTCTCGGGGAGAAAGGTAAGGAGTTTTATGTGAACATTTTATATACTACATACTTTGATTTGATCTCAAGTAATCTTCCCTTGTTTTTCCTCCCATCAGGGTCCCGAATATAGGTCCGTCCATACTGTGTTGCGCTCCTTCGAAGCAGAGCTGAGGAATCTGGACATGGTGTGGGAGAAGGTCATAAACATTGCGCAAGATCGAGCGCAATGGAGAGTTCCTGTTGCCTCCCTATGCCCCTAAGTGGGGCCTTAAGGGAGTTTGGATGGGATTGGAATCATCCAAACCTCTTCGTTATTGGGCCAATTTCTCTGCCAAACCTCATGGTAAAATCAAATTTTCAGCACAATGTAACTTCCTAAATAAATACATAACTTCCTCATGTGTGACGTTTTGATGATCAAACTTATTAATGAACCGTACATGTAGTCTTTCAGTCAACCGGTTCATCTAATACCATCATTAAAACAATAGCGAAATATGCAGTTAAATGTCACCGAGTAATAAATAAAACAACTCGCCTCCTAAATGTCATCCATAAAACCTCGTTTTTTGTTATTTATGTTTATTTGTTAGTTCAACAGGGGAAATGTGCGTGAACTTCTTCAATAGTATAATGTTGCAGGTAGGTATCTATAATACATACCTATAGGTAGATTTTGTCAACCATTTATGGAGAAGACAAAGAGAGACAATTTTCGTTAAAAATATAGAAGAAAATTTAAGAAAATGTAAAATGGCCTTGAATTATTTTAGTTTATGGTAGGTAGCTGAAAATATAAACGTACGGAGAAGTACATAATAGTTAAGTTTGAAAACACCAAGAAAAATGCAGATCAAAAACTTACCGAATTTATTTTTGGCTAAGGGCTTAAAATCATCTTCATCTTTGTAAAGCTTTACTGTCTGATTATTCAATATTCAGAGAGCTTGTTCCTTTTGTGAAGTTTGCCAACAACTAGTTTGCAAGGTTTTAACCTGGTAATAATAATTGGACATTGTTATAGGTAGATATACATTGAATGTCGCAATTAACCAAATTTCAGCAAACTTCCGCGATAGCGTCCCAAATGTATCCCTATTTATTTTTTTTTACATTTCTTCTTCTTCTTTGTCGTTCCCTCAGTGCTGAGGATCGTGATAATAAAAATTTACATCATAAGCTAGTTCCCTCCATTCACTCCGCCAACCGCAGAGCCCCACAAAAGATCTCCCCATCAGTCGCCTCTCACTTAGTCACTCCATCTCGTAGGTAAGCGCCCTCTACCTCTGCTGCTCTCCACACTCTCACTCATTATTACTCTCTCTAAGTTGTCCGCTCCTCGTCGCGCAACAAAAAAAATTGTAAGACTCGACGCATGCAGACAGTGGAGAGTCGATCTGTAACATTCAGCTCTCTCAGGATCGATATATTTGTTCTGTGAGCTGTCCATGGGATTCGCAGCAGGCGCCTCCAACACCACATTTCCATGGCGTCTATTCTAGTTCTCATCCGAGACTGTTTGGTCCAAGATTCGGCTCCGTACAGAATTATGGAGAAGACCACTGAGAAGGCAATCTAATGTTCCCACTTCCAAATCTTATTCAAGGATGTCATGGCGCCCTTTGCCATTTGGATTCTTCGGCATATTTCCTTATCGCACGTGCCGTCGTCGCTGATGAGGGATCCCAGGTACACGAACTCCTTCACCACCTCAAGGTCCCCCAACCGCTCCGCACCGGACAATACACTCCGCCGGTCCACCAGCATAACTTTCGTCTTAATAGGTATTCCTGTTTTCAAATTTTTAATGGAAAATTCTATTTTGTAGATCTCATTCAGTAGGTATTTTAAATATGTGAGACGCTTTAGAAGAATGCCTCCATAATATTATCTCTATAATATCTATCGCACCGGCACCTGATCGATAGCTGTTGGGTTCGATTCCCTGCCTTTCTCAGTGTCTCGAATATTTGTTAAATTTTTTAAAGGTTTTTTGTAGGCACTATTCCAAAGGGCCCAACATAATTTTAAAATACTAAATGTGATTTACAAAAAATAGAATTTTCCAAAATTAGTACAGCAGGAAATTGAACCCGAAATCTCTCAATCAGGTGTCAGTCGATGCATTTTATAGCGATAATGCGGACACATTACGAAATTAAAAAAAATATATTAGGGATAGGTACACTTGGGATGTTATCGCAGAGGATTGCCCAAATTTCAATAATTAAAAAAAAATTAAGAAAATAACGGACAAAAGGTTTTCAAACTGCTCATGTTAACAATTGGACCATATCAGATAACTTCAAACCCAAGGGAAACAACAGATCTTTTAAAAATAAAAAAGGACTTTACCCAAAGCATAATAATATTATGATAAAACTTTTCAATTAGGTACATTGCAGTAGGTAATAATATGAAATATTATTTTTCTCCTACAACTAAAAAATTTCCTTCGGTTTTGATGCAGTGTTTTTCTATGATCTGGTCAGAGTGTAATTTGATATGCACCGAGAAAATGCACCAAGAATAAAGAAAAGGAAATATAAAAATAAAAAGATAATAATGAAGGTGAAACTGTGTTATTTGCAAAAATGAATAGAACTTCACAGACATGAATACGAAATGATCTTATCTGCATTGGCGTTAAAATTACTAAAGATTTTTATCTAGCTTTATTCTTACAGAAAATAAATGCGTTTACCTTGTGTAAGTATTCTAATTAAATGATTCCGTATTCAGAGAATAATAATTATTTTCATCCGATATTTTCTTCCTGAAATGTTCCATGAACCAAGACTAGGTCGAAGTGTTGATTTTTTGATCAACGAAGTAAGAATCGCTGCGGCAATAAAAATACAATATTGATTGATTGATCATAATTAAAGTGAGGTCTACAATTTAAACAATCATACACAAAGCTTTAAACTATTTTCAAAATAATTGTATTCTTTGGTTTGTTGGTTCTGTGGTAAAGTAGTATCGCCAGTAGTGATATTGGAATTGACCACCTCGTTAGGCGTCGTTGGTTTGTCTGACTTGAGGTTTAGACGGTAGTTTGTATTAAAATACTATTATTATAATATTATTCTATGCAGAGCTGGATAATATTCAACAGAATATTTCAAACAATCAAAACCAACAGAAATTGATTATTTCATAATACCTACCTGTTGAAAACAGAACATTTTATATAATCATCTTAAACAATATTCTTGTAAAATGGAAATCGTAAAAATAAAATATTTATTATTATTATTTTCAAACATTTATTTGTAAATTCACAATTAATTATAAAAAGAATAGGTACATCATTGTATAAAAACATAATAAAGTAAATTAAAATAATTAAATACAATGCTGTATACTCGTGTTATATAAAAATATCGGTTTTGTCTCTCATGATACATCACGATGTAATGTTAGCATAAGAGACCTTCAAACTATAGAGAAAGGAACTTTCCTAACATCCTACAACAGGATAACAGGACTTTTGAATGGAATATCTGAGACTTCTACAGATGATAAGCTTCCCTAGATTCGCTTTAAGAGACTTAGGAATAACTCCATTCATCGATAACACTAGGTAGGTATAGGTATTATGTGGGTGGTTGGTGTATGCTACATATCCTTGATTTCGTGAGCAAGATCAAGATATTTAATTATCTTGTCTTGCTCGGCTTTTTTCAAATTTTCATCAAACGTTATAGTGATATCCGCGAGATATGTTAACAAACTGATAGAAGATCAACCAATACTTACGATGTCCGCAAGATTTGCGTTAATCGTTCGATCAGTTTGTATTGGTATATTATACCTACACGAAGTAACTTAAAAGGTGTCAGTTTGCTTTAATAATCAATTCAATTCAATTCGACTCTCCCTTTCTGAACCCACCCAGGGGCCTAGGGAGGCAACTGTGTTCGATCTCGAACAGTTTCGATGACCTCCTATGAGTCCTATGACGATTCAATCGTCGCACAATAATTATTATTATACACTTACGTTATTAATATTTCATCGATGCTTATATTGTCGATGTTTTTCAAAAAATTCGCAGATTAACAAACGTAGGTATGTAGTTCTCATAGTGAAGTTCTCGAGTTTACTGTATAAAATAGGTTTGTGTCCAATTATTTTTCAACTTTTTTCACGCTTGTATGTACTAAGTTTTTTGATCAAAACACATAAGTACGTAGTTTAAATAATTACAGTTTTGATGTGGTATCCATCAAAGTACCTAGGTACCTATCTGGATGAAATGTTCTTGTTAAAAAAAAACTCATTTTTTGATGTCTTTTTTGCGAGCCATAAAGTTTCAACAAAAAAATTTAATACGTTTGTCAGAACCCGTAATAAAGATTTTTTTTTTGTTTAGTAAAAATAATAATGTTAAAAAAGTCCCGGTTAGTTTAAAACGAAGGCACGTCATGATATTAATGTAATTTTTTTTTCTACAATCATCATTTTTCCAAATGGTAGTAAAATTTTAACTGTACCTACAAACCGAAACACATATGGTCTTCATCTACCTACATGATAAGATCTAATCGAGATAGTTATTTTAAAAAAAAAAAAAAAAAAAATCGCAACAATATGATGCCATTTCACTCTTTGACACAGCTTTTTACATACTGCTTACACATCATATTGTACTGAACAAACTTTTTCAGATTGAGTTATGATTTTTCAACAGTTTCTAAAATATATTAAAAATTTCGATACTTATGACACACAACTTGGTCATTCTGAAAGGTGATACGATTTCAGTATATTTATATAATATATCCTTACTAGCTAGTTACCCGTGGCTTCGCTCACGTGCTTTTTGGTTTCTCTTCCTAAACTGGGGGAACGCTGACACCTACATTCACTGTGTATTAGCATTTTCTAATTCGTCAAAGAAGATAACTCTTGTATGTATCGTGAGTAAACTAAGGAAGAGGCGGTTCGTTGATATATCTGCATAATGTGCACTGTGCTCCTTGCTAAAAATACATTATTAATTCGTCTTATTTAAACTAATAAATTAAAATCATCATCAAAATATTTCGGAAACAACATCCATATTTTATTTTATTCGTATCCCAGGTGGGAACAAATAACACTGCTTAAAATAAATCTTTGACAAAACAATGAAACCAGTTGATTTTTATTTTAAAGTAAGAATCTATATATTAATTTACAGCTTTCTCACTTAATTTATCTAAGAGATATGGTTTTTCGAAAAAAACTACCACGCACCCTAATCGGAATAATATAATTTGACTCTATCTGCAGTTGAAATTTCGATAAAACCAGTTTTAAACGTTTCGGCTTTTTTCGATATTTTTATAAAATTCTGAAATAGGTATAGGCACCGAAACTCGTAAATTTGTCATAAAAAATGTTTTACTTTATAAAAAAAGTTACCTGTAAAATGAGATCCAACTGTCGATGGCCTGCTATGATGTATGTATTTTTTATAGAAAAATAAAATATCTAGTTGTAGCATTTCGGCGTTTTTCGATATTTTTATAAAATTTTGAAATATAGGCACTGAAACTCGTAAATTTGTCATAAAAAAAATATTTTTCTTTATAAAAAAAGTTTGAGAAATCCTGGAACTTCTTCATTAAATTATATTTTAGATATTGTATTTTTCTATATACATACACAATTTTAGGGTTCTAGATTTTATGGTTTTCGAGATATATGGAAAAATTAAATAAAAATTCAAAGATTGATAACCCCTGATTGAAAAAAAAATTCAAAATTCTGAGTATACAAATTTTGTATGCTTAAAGTATTCAATATTTTCTGAAATTTTAGGATCTGTGCATCAAGCGAATCAAAAGTTATAAAGAGGGGACGGATACACACACATACACGTTGGAAAAGTGCCCCTCCCCCCTCCCCTCTAATTAATGATATCTTTTGAAAACGAAATAGTATAATTTGACTCTTTCTGAAGAAATCAATTTTTTTAAATTTCGATAAAACCAGTTTTAAACTTTTTAGGAGGCACTTAAAAATCATCCCTTTTTATATGTGCCCTTTTTCGTCCCTTTTAGTTAAATTTTGGAAAAATTGCCGAATATGCTAATACTCATTTCTAAAGAAGAATTCATATGCCAAATCTCAAGTTCGTACCATGTCTAGTTTCCGAGATATTCGCATACTTTGAAAAACATTCAACCCTATTTTTAACCCTCTTAGGGGTGGAATTTCCAAAAATCCTTTCTTAGTGGAAGGTTTTGTATTGAGACCTACCTGATTTCCAAATTTCACTTCTCTACGATTAGCCGTTTGGGCTGTGCGTTGATGAGTCAGTCAGTCAGTGAGTCAGTCAGTCAGTCAGTCAGGCACTTTCCTTTATTATTATAGATTATAGATTACGCAATAGTTTCGACACGTGTATTGGAGAAAGTAGGTTGGGTTGGGTAGGTACCTACCTACGTACATATATATTCATAGGCTAAGAACACGTAGAAAGCCGATTCCGATCCGCGCCGACCTGCGCAAAGAATGTTACTATGCATTTGAACGGGGACACCCACAGAAAAAGCAGGAACCCGCTTTCCGGCATGCCCATTTAAATACATTGAAACCATAGACAACGATCTATGAGCCTGTCGGCGCAAATCGGAATCGGCTTTCTACGTGTTCTTACCCATACACGCTGCACCGGACCAACTCGTGGTGTATGTATGTTTATTGTATGAAACGATGTCGTCAATAAATTAAATTTTTACAAAAGTAGTTAAGAAAAGTTCGAGATGTACTGCTATGATGTATATATTTTTTATAGAAAAATCAATTATCTAGTTGGAGGGTTTCGTCGTTTATCGATATTTTTATAAAATTCTGAAATATATGCACTGAAACTCGTAAATTTGTCATAAAAAAAATATTTTTCTTTATAAAAAAAGTTTAAGAAATGCTGGAACTTTTTCATTAAACTATATTTTAGATATTGTATTTTTCTATATACATACACATTTTTAGGGTTCTAGATTTTATGGTTTTTGAGATATATGAAAAAATTAAATAAAAATTCAAAGGTTGATTACCCCTGACTGAAAAAAAAATTCAACATTCTGAGTATACAAATTTTGTATGCTTAAAGTATTCAATATTTTCTGAAATTTTAGGATCTGTGTATTAAGCGAATCAAAAGTTATAAAGAGGGGACGGATACACACACATACACGTTGGAAAAGTGCCCCTCACCCCCTCCCCTCTAATTACTGATATCTTTTGAAAACGAAATAGTATAATTTGACTCTTTCTAAAGAAATCATTTTTTTGAAATTTCGATAAAACCAGTTTTAAACTTTTTAGGAGGCACTTAAAAATCATCCCTTTTTATATGTGCCCTTTTTCGTCCCTTTTAGTTAAATTTTGGAAAAATTGCCGAATATGCTAACACTCATTTCTAAAGAAGAATTCATATGCCAAATCTCAAGTTCGTACCATGTCTAGTTTCCGAGATATTCGCATACTTTGAAAAACATTCAACCCTATTTTTCACCCCCTTAGGGGTGGAATTTCCAAAAATCCTTTCTTAGTGGAAGGTTTTGTATTGAGACCTACCTGATTTCCAAATTTCACTTCTCTACGATTAGCCGTTTGGGCTGTGCGTTGATGAGTCAGTCAGTCAGGCACTTTCCTTTATTATTATAGATTAGGTACATAGGTAAATATATCCTCCACAGTTATGGAAAGTACCTATTAATTATGAACTCTAGTTCGCTGTTGCAGGTTCAATTAATTTACAGGTTCGTTAAAGCTGATGGTTATGCCAATTCAATAAAAAATAAACATGGAATAATGTTTGATTTATCGTATAAAATAGGTAGGTAAGTATTCTGTTAAAGGATTCACATAATTATCTCGGTTTTTCTTCTATCCTATCCTATAATGTGGGCACCTATCATCAGATTAACCCGTTCGTTTGCTCAGTGTGCGCGGTAGCAGTCCAACTCAAGCAGTTTGCTGCCAACTAATGTACAGTGTGTGGGCAGCCTAAAGGTAAAAATCATTATTTAACGGAAAAAAGATGACGTTGTAAAAAATCACAATAGATTTTCAGATACTTTATTTACTGTACATTAACAATACGAGAAGGTACTTATGTAAGAGATTTTCTTCAATATTCTAGGTATGTATATTGTGAATAACAAAATTTTACTTTAAGTACCTTTGTATCTTGACTATGCATAAAATAAGTTCTAGATGAAACTTCGTTTCTTGCAGTCACGGCAATACCATTAATATGTATAAGGTGACTTGTGAAATATATAATAACATTGTGAAAGGGTCTAACCACCCATAGACCGAATGAAATGTACCTACAAAGTGGGAATTAATGTTCGCAAAGGTGTCAACACTTTTTAGTGGATGAAACGTCAGAAATTAGTTTGCGACTAAATTGTAAAACTTTTCCAGAAATAATAATAGGCAGGCAGTACATACCCAATTTCCAGACGTTTATTGTTCCAGTTTCCAGGTCAACTCCGAAATGAACTTCATCACTCGAATATCTCGCATACACGTAGGTTTTATACAGAGATTAACGTCAGTTGGAGTTCCATATTATGAAATTGACTGTATATTTTTTATTTTATTCCTTCTATATTCTTAGGCCAATATAATACAAAACACATACAATTCTGAAATCACAAAAGGTATAATTTTTCTTCTAAGAGTACCGAATTGGGTCACCCCAACGTAAGCAAAGCAAAGAGCTAGCCAGAGTGGATTTCCTGGTATACAGAAAGAAACAAAAGACAATCTGATTGGAAATAAAAATGTAATATAGAGTGCAATAATTTAGTGATATTTATTTATACACCCTTGTTGGGTCCGCTTCTTGGGATCTCGATGGCTTTTCATTCAATGGCCTTAAAAAATTCGTTAAGACACAATTATTTGTGAATTCTATCGTCTCTCTTTCTTTCCACATTCTCTATTCAAAAAGTATCTTCTCTCTGTACTCAATCGGAAATTGTCATTGAAATAACACAGTCTTCATTTTTCTTCTTTTTACACTCTGTCCTTGAAAGTTACGTCCACTTTAGAGTGCAGTGTTAGCCTGTTTGTGTTGCGAAGTAGATTTTTAGTCCTTGAAGCTTAATTTCTGGCTTCCATGGTATTGGCAGATCATCATGACCCTATGACAGGTCTTAGGTTCGTATGGTCTGATGAAATTCCTACTTGTTTAATGATTGTTTAAATGGTTTTTGGTGTTATAATTTTGAATTTCATTGTAATTATGGATACTGAAATTGTAGATTATCCTCTCATACGTGTATCAATCTTTTGTGGTAAAGTTGAAGAAAGATCGTTCGTTAAGGAGGGCGTTGATTGGTCTCTCACGCTCTTGAAGGGAGCTTTAAGAGAGTTCATATATTGTTTAATTTATTTTAAAGCCTTTTTATTTTCGACATTTATGTGGCTATGAAAAATGCAAATTTAATACAACGGTTTAATTGGATATATACTTACACGAATAAATGTTGGAGAAATCCGTTGATATTGATAAATCTCTCAACATGTCCTTACAATCTATGTACAAAATACGATTGTAATTATATGTACCTCGGACGCCTTTGAGCGCAATGGAGAGCTCTTGATGCCTCCCTATGCCCCTAAGTGGGGTTTAGGCCCCTCGCATTGGGGGGGATCCGCGGCGGGCTTGATTTGTGTGGGACCGGCTTTCTGGTTTGATTGCTTCGATCGAGCTGGGGGGTTGGTTTCGTGCGGGTCGGGTTTGTTGTGGATTTATCTCCTCCTGGCTGGCTTGCAGTGTGCGGGGGCCTTAAAGGGAGTATGTATGTATGTATTTATATACCTAGATATGGACATGGGGAGACATTATATCGGAATCTTCTAGAACTAATCAAAAGGAATGGGTTTCATGTACCCTCAGTATATTAGTTTGAAATAACATTCGTCCTGAGAGAATGCTGTGTTCTATAGCAGTGGTTTCCAAACACGGCCCTTTTGGATGAATACAAGTGACGTGTTGCATTCTTTCTAACACATATATTTGAAGTGGTTGGTAGTCTAGCGGCTACGACGCCGGCTTTCGTACTGTTTCGTTCGGAGGTCGTGGTTCGATCCCAGGTGCCGACCATCTTCCTCTTTCGCGACACAAGCTTTAAGTAGCTTACTGTGAAAGAGTCAAAGAGTGTATTTGTGTTCACTTTCTTTACCTTTTTTTTACTTAGATAGATTGTTATAATAACATTGAAATTTCGGTGCACTTTCGATAGGTGCACTAAACTGTTGGGTTTGTTAAAATTTTATAGTTACATTTTAAGCTACAAATATAAAATACCTACTTGTAGGTATGCCATAAAATAAAAATTGTTGAATTAATTCAAATTCTTTTATTGTCCATAGGCCCCATAGGGCACTCGGAATTGTCAACAATACAACATTTTATAGTTTCACACTAAGTACAAAATAAGAGCATAAATAAGCATAAATCCTGCGTGGGGTAAAGGGCCACTTATGCATTCGCCAATACAAAATAATAATAATAATAAAAAAAATATCCAATCCAAATCCAAACTCCATTTAGACCCCACTTAGGGGCATAGGGAGGCAACAAGAGCTCTCCATTGCGCTCGATCTTGCGCAACGTTAATGACCTTTTCCCACACCATGTCCAGATTCCTCAGCTCTGCCTCGAAGAAGCGGAACACAGTATGAGAGGGTCTTCCTCGTCTCCGGGACCCTGATGGGAGGAAGAACAGCGCTCTCCTCGGCCAACTGTCATTCGGCATCCTTAACACATGTCCCAGCCAAGTCCATCTCCTCCACATAATAGTAGAGGTGCGATGGGCTCACGCTGGGTGCGCCGGCGCATAGCGTCGTTCGTGATGCGGTGGTACCATCTTATACCCAAAATTCTCCTGAGGCACTTCGTTTCGAATGCAGATACTTTTTGTGCCTGGGCCAGAGTCAGGTGCCAGGACTCACACCCATACAGGAGAATGGGCAACACACACGCATCAAACAGTTCTTGCCTTTTCTGACCGCTTGTATTTAAGGGTGTGAGGTGGTCAACCCCATGACCCCGATCTGATTTTTCGATTACCTGCCTCTTACAGGATGCTCGAAAAACCAGCAAAAAGAACAGAGGTGCTATTCTAAGCCGACAGCCCCACGGCTATAAAAAAAATATATTATTATTATATAATGCTTGCAAAAATATTTAAGAGAGGAGAAGGTGTTACTATAGACTGGGTGGCCAAGGACAACACAATATAAACAAATTCAGATCACTCATTACATTTCAATTTAACATTTCGTCGACTGAATAAAAGGATTTTTCAACAAGATACGATTTTATTTCTCTCTGAAAAGCCTCGTCCTCGAGAGATTTGATGTTTTGAGGCAGCTTGTTATAAAATCTTACGCTATTGCAAACAAAACTCCGTCCGTAAGTCGGTGTTGGTCATACAATGCCTAATAAAGAAGTCGAGGATTCACAGGCACTGCGTGCGACCGCCGTATTTTCTAAATGCGTGTGACCAAGTGTTAATCCAAATTTGCTAAAATATTAGTAGGTATCAGGCAACTATTTATCCATATAAATGATACATTCATTCGTGGAAATATTTCTGGTTAGAACTAAGTAGGTAGTAGTAACCGACCTCGGTAGCCTAGTTGTACTAGCGTGGACTTCAGATCCGAGGTTCCGGGTTCGATTCCCGGTCGGGTCAGAGTTTTTCTAAGTGTTTTTTCAGTAGAAATTTCTACCCGGGGTTGGCCTGTCTCAGATTGGACGGGACCGGTTGACAGGAAAAAATTGCCTCAGGCAATAAGTTCCGCCGGCTATACTGACACCTTTGTATAGAAAAGTGTTATATTATTATTACAGGTAGGTAGATATTTCTCTCCAAAATTTCTTTTTTTTTTATTTCTAATTCATTTTTGAACATCGCCAAGTATGAAAGCAAAAAAAGGTACAGGAGTTGTATGGTAAAACTGAACTTGGTTCCCATAAAAAAGATTGAAAATCACTGTTTTTAATAATTATCGTTTTAACTTATTGCTTCTTAAAACAAAGTTTGGGTATATCCACACAAAATATATAATATAAAGTAATCAAGTTGGTACATACCTACCTACAAACTTTCGAACTTTATTGACATACATCTTGACCCCACATAAATACAGCCAAGAACGTGGATACTGGATATCTCATTTTGTCATTTTTAAACAAAAATAATATCTTGGTTCTTACTATGTTTGAGGGTGAATATTATTTCTTATCTAGGTATTGCAACCTAAATTATACAATGGGTTACCTGTATGTATAATAGTGTGGGCCGATTTCCTTTTTTCCCTCTATTGCTAACGTAATAGTTATATTTTAGTGCTAAATGCTGTTTTAAATACGTATGCAAAATATTTTTCAATTCGAAAGATATCTTCTGTCTCCGAATTGAGCTCAAAGTTTCAAGAAATTGTTAAATTTGTCCTATTTTGAAGCAAGTATAAAGAAAGTAAAAATATGTTTAACATAATATTTTTTTAAGTTTGTATGTCATAAAAATGATGGAATAATTAGTTCTGTATGATATAAAGCATAATAATAAATTTAGGATAGCAACAAAGTATATAAAGCGCCGCAATAAACAAGAGAAAATCGCATGAAAGGAGAAAAGGGTTAAAAATACCAGTTTTGTATTTTGATGGCCGTAAAGCCAAAGTTTTAGGCTAGTGATTAGAAAAAGTGGACAAAAATACAGATGAACAATAATTAAGAGAGTGTTAAAGGAAACTGATTCTAAATTGATGGAAAATTTGGAACACCGAAACCGATAGAGAGATCGATTACAGATTTCTTTTCAAAAAGCAACATTTCATTGGATATTTTACTTATCGTCTGATGTAATGAAAAAAAGTGTAGGTAAATACCGGGAAACATGATTGAATAATTAGTTTGCAGGAGAAAATACTAATAAAACCATTAGAATGAATATTTTGCTTATTGCAAACCACAAATAATCCCAATTGAATGAGTCGCCGATAATCTAGAAAAAAACTGCAAGTAACAATATATTTAGGTTTTTGTATAATAATGTGTTGATAGTGCTTTCTCAAGTCTTCATACGCATTCTGACCAAATTGGAAAACAACTGGAAAAATAAAATAAAAAACAATTGATATGTTCCAGGTGATTACAAGAGAAACTACTATTTTATAATTTTTAGATCTACGAAAAGATCAATTATATTTATTCCAAATTGGTATAGTCATACCAACAGGAACATTTTCTAATGATTTAGGCAACTGAGCTCCAGGAAAAATAATCCATGTAATAATCGCTAAACTAAGCTCATAGGATTCTGCGACTGCGCTTCTGTCAGAAAGTTTGATGACTTTAACTTATCTTTATTGTTAATGTCTGTGCACCAACTTACCTCGCAACTGATCCAGTGACCTATGGAAGTTTAATTTCTTATCCATATATTTATCATATTATCAAATCTGTTATATAAACTGTAATTACTAAAAGAAAAAGCTATCTCGCTCAAAATACACTATGAAGTAAGAGAATGAACCGCACGCTGGATAGTGAAAGCTCGAATCACCAAAAAAAAACGCATTTTTGATCCTTGAAGTATCGAAAGTAAATTTTGAAGCATCCTTTTACAAGAACTAAGTTATAGATAGACAGCAAAATGTAACAGAAACACCAATCGACAAGTATCCGACGAAGATCTTACGGCATTCATTACATACAATGGCGAAGATGAATAAATACAGTTTCCTGAATTTTTCTTGTCATATCCAAGGAGTTTGACGATCTGTGAAATTGTTAAAGAAGCCTCACCAACTTAACGGAAAAATTTATCAATAAAATATTATGTAAAAGCTTAGAAATCAACGAGTAAAAAAGATATCAAACCCAATTTATCAAAAACAATCACCGCAAAATAACATAATTTCATATACTTATTTTACATAAAAAATTTGAAAGTTTTATTATTTTTGTGTTATTAAATAAATAGAAGTATGTTCTTGAATTATCTGTGGTATAATAAAAAAAAGTGAATAAAAAAACAAGACCGGAATCATTTTACATGATTATTATAAAAATATTAGTTAGTATGGGATATTTTCGTCCCATACAAAATTTCAAGGTCGATTCGGAGACAGAAGATCTTATTTTTTTGTCATGAAATTTTGTAGATAGTTATAATACATCATAAGGCAACAAATTATCACTATTACATTAAGATTAGAAGCACTTTTTAAACTTCCATACTAGAACGGCCCAGCCTAATGTATAAGGCAGGTTGCAAAGAGGTTGATACCTTAATGTCCTGAGAGGGATTGTTTACTCCAAAATAAATCAAATCTAGATTTGTGTATGCATTTGAAGATATTGTCAGCTGATGAAGACGGCAGAGAAAATGGTTCTGGAGACTGCAGGGTAGTACTTCCCGAAATGCCTATTGCCTAAGCCATCAAGGACCCACAGTTTTGTAGCAACTAGCAATACACACGAGAATGCTCCTGAAAGTAAACACAGTATGCTAGGCGCTGTCTAGGCGCGCTATAGGTATAGTTCTATATACGTGACATACCTACACAACCGTACGCCGGTGAGTTTTTTTTTTCAAACTAATATCTATTTAAAGAGTGTAGGGGGGGGAAAACCTAGAGCTGCCCAGTACGAATTTAAAGTACCTACCTATTGCGTGCTAGGGCGAAACAAAATCCGTGGTCGATCGAGGAGATCCAAAAACTTATTCCTGGCTACGGATCTGCTGGAGAGAACATAATGGAGTAAGGGCGGCTAGAGACAAAGTTATCCAGGAAGACTACCCAAAAATGCACATCAACCTCAATTGAGGCTAATTATATAGCTTAAAGTAAACCGACAAGAGAAAAAGGAATCGATATTTGAACAATGGTTGTATGTAACTGGCGGATGCATGGTTCCACCGTCCTTAAAATTCATAAAACAAGACAAGTTGAATATTAAGAAATTTCAAAACGGGACGAAATTAAATTTGTCTCCATTTTGTAACAAAAGTTATTTTATTTTATAACTTTTGTCTAGTAATGAAACTGATTTGCTTACATAATGCCGCCTCTAGTATACAGAAATAATAATTTTACATTCAGAACATTTTGTTTCAAACTTCAATAATTATAAAGCTTCGGTGTATGAGATAGAACATACTTAAATTCTCTTCGCAAAATTAAAATATTTGAGTTGTATGGTTGACTATCAAAATATTTACTTTTGCGGTGTATTGTTTGTTATAGTTTTGCAACAAAACATGTTTTAACCCATCAAGGCGTATGCCGTACCTACGGGGTAAGCAGAGAGAATGGACCTCTACTCATTTCCAACCAAGCACACATCCTTCGCTTCCTTCACCGACAAACCATTTCTAATACAACTCTTCCTATTTATTCTACTTCTATCCTGGGCCACTTTGAAGATGGAAACATTATTTGATCCACGAGTCTCGTTCGGCCACATTTTCTTACACCTTTTCTTTAAGCCTTGTTCATTCTTTTTGTTTTATATTTAAATCCATCCTTTCACCATGCCTAAACGGGTCTAGGAAAATTCATCGCGAACAATTCATCGCAGGTACTTACAATTCATCGCAGGTACAATTATTAATCGTGAGTACAATTCATTGCGAGTACTTTTAGAATGCAATTCGATTACGGGTTCTGGGTTTTTGTATATAACTACCTACTGTGTAATTATTTTTGCTAAAACTTCAGTTTAGTCACTCCTAATGCTTTCGAGGTTATTTTATATATTTTGATCAGTTATCACTCCGGCAGGGATCCAAAGAGGTATGGGGGGTTCCAACCTCCCAGTTATCACTCGGGGATGTGTCGGAAAAGGTATTAATCCTCCCTTTTTACATTCCAACATTAGCCTTACCTATTCAAACCGTATACAAAATAACCTCGAAATCATTAGGAGTGGCAATACTGAAGTTTTACCAAAAAATAATTACAATTAAATAATAACAAAGTTATATGTATTATACAAAAACCCAGAACCTGGAATCGAATTGCATTCTTAAAGTACTCGCGATGAATTGTACCCACGATGAGTTGTACCCACGATGAATTCTTGTACCTGCGATGAATTTGCCGGCTACCGCCTATACTATCTCAAATTATTGACTTTATAATAAGGCTTACTTCAATAGTAGGTATATTCCCTCTTATAATTCATAGTCCTTTCTATGTATGTCCCATAGTGCCCATCTACTTTTTTATTTCTTAGAACTGTCACATCTATTACATTATTTTTAGCATATTTCTGTTTGTGTATCTATAAAATAAATAAATATTATGTAGGTAGGTATGTCGGTATAATATATATAAATTATGTATGTAGGGACCAAATAAATGGTAAAATAGTAGGTATTGAAACCAACTCATACTTTACACACAGAAAGTAAGGTCTATAGCTGTAATATTAATACATCTTTGTGTAAGAATATTTTGAAAGACTTTAGGTAATAGTTGAAATATTTCAGAGAGAGAAAGATAAATAAGAAGTATCTCAAACTTGCAGATCACCAGAATAGTTTCTGGGTATTATACGATCGTCATTTGTCTTGTTGAATATCTCGAGGCAACTAATTCTTCAAGCCATACGACATCGCACCGAGGGCAGGTGTTCAGAGGGTGGCGCTGGGAACAGATGAATCTCGCACATTAATCATCCCGAAGGTCCGGCCCACAGACCAACAACGGCTTAATACAACACCAGAGGCGGCTGCTAGATAGATGGCCGCATGACACGGCGGCGTCAACTTTTGTTTTGTCAAGAACTGCGGAACTCGAACAAAAGTAATTTCTTAACGGACCATCAACTCAAGTCTTTCATCTATAATAATTTACGTTTCTGTCATTTACCTAACTTCATTCCTTTTAATTGAAGCACACTAAATTTGAAAAGGTTATCAAGAGCACCTGCGTGCAGCCTTTTAAAATCTATTCACAGTTATTTTTCTAGAACTTCATTTGGTGCTTGGATAAAAAATTTAACAAAAGCAATTTACCTATATGAAATTACCTTTACTTGCTTTACTTTTCGTATGGCTTTTCCAGAAATAATCTTGACCCGTAGAGAGTTGCGTCCCGTCCTCTTCTACAGTCTTGGCTCCAGCGCCATCAGCCAGTCCACCGCCTCCGGTGTAGCCTCGTGGATTTGGAGGCTTCCTGTGAACTTTTTGAGCTGGCAGTCTTACACAATGTGCCTAACAGTCTGCACAGCACCGCACTCATAATCGGGGTCAGCTCTTTAAGCTGGTAATTGGTGTTTTTTTATTTTTTTTTCTATTTCCCTGACTGTAGCACGGTCCCTCTGCAGGTCTGGTGAGGCTATGTTAGACAGTACTGGAAGCCATTGGGAACCCTTTGTGCTGGTTAATATCACGCATTTTGTTTTTATCTTATCTGTATTATTTCAATCGTTTGTTTTTTTTTTTTTAAATGAATCTGTGCTCACTCAAAGTGAACACAAATACACTCTTTGACTCTTTCACAGTAAGCTACTGAAAGCTTGTGTCGTGAAAGAGGAAGATGGTCGGCACCTGGGATCGAACCACGACGTCCGCAGTACGAAAGCCGGCGTTGTAACCGCTGGGTCACCAACCACTTCACTTTAATATTTATATATTCGTCATCTTTGCTTTGTTTTTTCCTTCTCTTTGATGTTTTGCGCTACTTACGGGGGGGATTAAGAGAAGGTCCAGCACTCCCCCCCCCCCTCCCATTGGAATTATCCTCATTTAGCTTACTCAATACTTGGTGATAACTGGCGTATGTTACAACTCTAAAATAAGAGAAATAAGCGATAACAAAAAAAATATATAAATTTCTAATGAGAGAAGGTAACAGATAACTTTTTTGTGTTGACCGGTATATAATATTATTCACTATAATTCACATTAATGTGGTCAAAATAAAAGACATTGATTCGAAAGTTGCACAAACTAACTTTATTCTGTTTTTATTTTGTAATATTTATTTATTATTTATTTATTTTCGATTTTTCTTTCATCAGCCGGCATTAGAGTATTCACCTATGCACCGGCAGATATATGCGAGTAACGGCACCTTTTAGCGAGGTTGCATGTGAACAATCGATACCTACTTACTAAAAATATATTTTACTTTTTTTATCTTCTATTCGATCTAAAACTATACTGAAATCATTAAAATACTTATGACACCGTTTAGCAGCACGTCGATTGAATGTTTTTAAAGCTTACAAAGGACACAGGTAGAATCATATTTTTTAGATATACGGATTTTATAGTAGTTACCTAATATCTATGTACATCGAAATGGCATCATTGATTCATTCATATTATTTTCTTGATCGTATGTCTTTTTTTGATCTAAACACTTGAGTAAATAATAAAAAAGCAAACGATTTCGACAAATTTAAACCAAGTAGAGAAACATTAAGAGTGAAAACGTGCAACAAAGATCCAGTTATCCGTTTATCTTCTGCTCAGAGAACAATCGTTAAAAAACAGTACACAGTTTGTGAAATGCGAAAGTTTTGACAGCTAAGTGAGATATCGGTAATTCTGTTTTTAATCCCTGCACCCCCCACACATCTCAAATGCGAAAAGTTCCCCAGCTAACTACCCGAGATATCCATTTCACTTTAAACGCCATCTATTTTAAATGAACTGAAGCGAAAATGAACAAAAGAATGACGCTGATAAAAACAAGTAGGTAGGTAGGTGTGATGGTTACAAAGTTTTATCCTCTGTCACCTCAACTTAACAAAAAGTACGAGTGTTTTTATCTTATTAGCATTTTTTTAAATCTTAACTTTAGGTACATATAATATAATGTACCCTAGTTATTAACGAATTCGAGTTACAAGAAAATAACATCGTTACAGTACCTATAGCGAACCCTAGGCACGGGTGCCCGTGGTGGCTTGTATGATGATGTAGAAGGCGCACGCCAACAATTTCTTTTACAAGTTAATACAGTTAAACAAATTAAATATTGATGAAATGAACCCCAAATTATTACATCATTGTGTGCTATTCAATAGATTTCACGTCATATTATTTCATCCACTGATTCTTGTGTCACAATATTAACTTCTATGACGCTTATACGAGTATAATGACGAATATCTAACAACCAAAATCTCTAGGAATAATTCATTACTGATGTTCGATTTTTTAATGGAATAAACCACTACGGGCTTACGACCGTCTTCTACTGTTATTTCGAAGGCTGGCTTAGTGTGATCACTTTACGTTAACATCCTTCGCCATTAGGTGGTAATGTTTAAGTCTCCGAAACTTCTAATCATGAGAATTCTCAACATGTCGAAAAATCCCATATATTATGCAACAAGTAGATATTAAATAATTAATGAAATAAAGAGAAAAAAGTTGGAAATTATTGAGAACAAGAGAGCAACCAAATTTAAAGACTGCGACTGCTGTCATGTATTTGGCGCCAGGATATGACTATATCCATTTTTGTAAATGTCTCATCTTTATTGCCTATTGGCTTTGTTGGTGCACAACGTTCTAATTATGTCTAGATTCTTATGACCTTTTTTCAGGACGAGTATAATGAGTTGAAAGATTTTTATTTCTTTAAGCAGTTGCAAACGTGGCTCTATATCACGCTTCCTATAATTGGCTGGGGCATGTAATTAGACATGTACGTTTACTGGGTAGGAGGGAATGGTCGAGAGTTCGATCGGTAGAGGACGCCGGCGTCAGGAGTATTTGCAATAGGAATACGCCGGGACATGGAATGCAGTATGTTCAATGTTCATGCTTGCTGCAAACCAATCAATATGATTGAAACCGTAGAAGAAGATTATTTACTTTACAAATTTTCACGAAAAATAACATTATGTCCCATTTATTTGGAATCCCACATTGTAAAAGTTTGAAAGTGTTGATCAAATCAACTATGTAGGTAGATGTATTTTAAACCGTTTTTATAAAATACTAGCTTTCCCGACTGACGTTGATCTGTAGTCCTAACCAGAGGCGGCCCGTTCGCATATGTGCACTGCGCCCCCAGAAACAAAAATACATAATTATTAATCCGATTAAGTTACTTATAAAATAATCATGTTGAAATATTTCTAAAACATCCATTTTTCATTCGTATTCAAAGCTCAGGCGGGAACAACGTGAGGATATATGCGCGCGCAGACATTCTACCTCACCTATGAAGTAGGTACCGAAACGAATGTGCCCGATAATTTTGTTGACTTTGCGGTGGAGTAAGTGGGCTACTGTAAGAGCGGCATTCACGTATGCGAGAATGAGAGGAAACTACCCGCGATGGCGTTGGCGCGTCGCAGGTGATTCTTCCATACTAACTTAAATATTGTATTTTATAACATTTCTTACCCATTTTTCAACTT
The DNA here is from genome assembly GCA_963576905.1 of Mystacides longicornis. NCBI lineage: Eukaryota > Metazoa > Arthropoda > Insecta > Trichoptera > Leptoceridae > Mystacides > Mystacides longicornis. The sequence goes on from OY756426.1 coordinate 8,732,596, forward strand.
TTATTAGTTATTATGTTATCCGGAGTGGAGAAGAATCCAATAAATTAAACATTGAAAAAATCTGTTCAGCCGATCTCGAGTTATAAGTGTTCGCACTAACCCGACTTTAATTTATATTAAAGATAATATAAACTGCTCACTCAAATTGAACTAAACTTATCCAAGAAAATATGAAGATTTTGGATGAAAACGGTTGTAAACATTAGGCTACCAACCACATCTATATAATATTTGCCTTGAACACTGACTGACTGACTGACTGCCTGACTGACTGATGTCATTAACGCCGCTAGATGACGCGCCACTCGCAACTAAAGACAAATAATAATATTGTTCTTCTAATACAATATGGCTGACAGCAGTGACAACTGACAGTAACATAATGATATTATTATGCCTGGTGGCTGAGCACTTTTTTTAAAGGTCTTGATGTAGAGAAAAACAATTTTTTGGGTTATTAAAAAGCTCACATGCGAAGTCAGACATAAGAAAGCAAAGTGTACCAAATTAGGAAACTTTTACGCACAGCGGGACTTCATAGTGAAGAAAAGCCTTTCTAATGCCATGAGTGCAATAAAAAGTTTGCGGTTTCAAGTAATTTAAAGAATGACATGCGAACTCATATCGGAGAAAAGCCATACGAATGCAATACAAAGTTCAATCAATTAAATAATTTAAACAACCAATGACATGCTAAAAGCTATTTGAATGGTAAGTTTGTAATAAAAAGTTTAATTTCATTTTTAAGTTTGCATAAATAGTTCAATCAACCGTGTGCTGTAAAGTATCACTTGCGAATTCGGCCAAAAAATTGACAAATCAGGAAACTTTTACGCACAGCCGTACTTCGCTTTACTAATGCAATGTGTGCAATAAAAAGTTTTGAAACTCATAGCTGAGAAAAGCCATACGAATGCAACCATTGCCATAAAAAGTTTAATCAATCAAATGATAAAAGCCATTTAAATGCATATTTTGTTAGAAAAAGTTCAAAATTTGTTTAAAGTCTGACATATTATGAATTCGGCCAAAAGAAGCATAGTTTGTATGAAAAAGTTTACCAAATCAGATCTTTAACTCACAGACGCGATTTCATTGCCAAGAAAACCCTTGCTAATGCAATGTGTGTTATAAAAAGTTTTTTTTTTGCATTTTTATAAATAGTTATATTATCATGAATAGTTATAATCTATCATCGAGTGCTTTACAGTCACACAAATGAATTCGGCCATAAGAAAACAAAGTTTCCATGAAAAAGTTTACCAAATCACGAATTTTTAATCCACACACACGAGATCATAGCGGAGAAAAACCATACGAATGTCATGTTTTCAATAAAAAGTTTACACACCTAGAGTAATTTTTTAAAGATTTTCATGTGAATTCATAACGTTGAATAGCCATACATATGTAAAGTTTGTTATAAAAAGTTCATGTTGTTTTTTGATTTTTCATGAAGAATTCAATTAATCAAGTGCTTTAAAGTCTGACATATGAATTCGGCGATAAGAAAACAAAGTTTCCATGAAAAAGTTTACCAAATCACGAATCTTTAATCCACACACACGAGATCATAGCGGAGAAAAACCATACGAATGTCATGTTTTCAGTAAAAAGTTTACACACCTAAAGTAATTTTTTAAAGATTTTCATGTGAATTCATAACGTTGAAAAGCCATACATATGTTAAGTTTGTTATAAAAAGTTCACGATGTTTTTTGAGTTTTCATGAAGAATTCAATTAATCAAGTGTTTTAAAGTCTCATATAAGAATTCGGCAATACGAATGCAAATTTTTCATGAAAAAGTTTAATCAATCAAATCGGTAAATACCCACATGCCAAAAGCTATTTGAATGTACAGTTTGTAATTAAAAGTTTAAGTTGTAGGTATTTGAGTTTTCATAAAGAGTTGAATCAACCAAGTATTTTGAAGTCTCACATGTGAATGCTCACAGCTATGCTATGAGAAAGTAAAGTTTGCATAAAAAAGGCCATAGGTGGGCGCCACGGGCGCCTTTAAAAAACTAGTATTATATAAACAAAGGTGTTAGTAGGTAATTAGGTAAAACCAACGGAATTTAAACTACTTGAAGCACTCTCTACCAATCAAACATACTGTCCAAGTGTCCAATCAGAGACAGTATTCAAACTCCCAGTTGAAAATGACAAGGGAAAAAAAAACATTCTGAAACGACATAAAATCGAACCCAGGACCTCAAGTCTGCGTTTTAGTAGATCTATACAGGCTACCAAAGTCGGTCACATTATTTTGTTTTCAGTTTTCAAGATAAACGTTTGCTTTTCACACAGTAAATCGTACATAGAACTTTGTTCTCAAAGCAAATCGACTAGATATCGCGTATTTTGTCAGATACATTTCCGGCATGGAAGGAATTAGAAATATTGGCTACACGCAGGGTACAGAGGTTTCCTCTAGTAATAAATTTAAACTAGATCGCAGAGTGATGTTACAGAAATGTTCCTTCTGAACCATATTATAATATTATTTAAGAACATAAAGATTATTGTCATGTGATACCGTAATTTTGGCGTCAAAAGGCTTATATTCTTCGAACATGACATAACTACATATTAAAGAGCAATGTTTTTAACGTAATGAGATGTTGATTGTATCTCCCTATTAAGCGGAAGACACCTGTTATAAGAGAACTGGAGATGCAGAAACCTCTGATCCAGGTTCACACTTAATATCACTCACTGAAACTTTTAATGACATACTAACGAATGTCGACTTACAGACGAATCGGTAATTATGGCTCACTGATGAACCTGCGAGAGGATGTACGATTGGGCGAACACCTTCCATATCCAATAAAGTCTAAATAGTCTGAGGGTGGGTGTCTCAAGTGGGAAAAACCTTTAGAGATGGGGATATAAACCTTCAAAAATAATGTCTTATGTAGCGTAATTCAGGATGATAACCATCTGCTCCAGTGCCCATTGCTGAAGAAAGGCTGTACCTCTGAAAATCTGACATTGGCAAATGACAAAGCAATACATGTTTCGGTTTATTGCAGTGGCAAGATTACATAAGTCCGGACACTGCAAGTAAATATTTCCGAAGTTGGACTGGTTTTGTCATATGTATGAATTTTTTTTTACCACCTAATGGCGAACGTTGTCACACTAAGCCAGCCTTCGAAATAACAGTTGAAGACGGTCTTAAGTCCGTAGTGGTTGGTTCCATTTAAAAATCGAACATTTGTAATGAATTGTTAGAGTCATTAGAAGTTCTTATATATTCTTTGGATTAAGATTCTTTGGACTAACCTGGTGACAAATTCAGAAGTCCTTAGTCGAGCCAGGGCAGTGCTGAGTAAAACTCCTGTCACAAGTAAAAGTTCGTAAAATTTCATATTTGGGACACATCATTCGTGGAGAAAAGTATCGACAGATCCACCTGATACTACAGGGCAATATCGAGGGTCGCAGAGGGACTGGAAGAAGGCAGATATCCTGGCTGAGCAATATATGAGAATGGACATTGAACTGGTTTCCGTACTGTGGAACAATTCCGAGTTCCGAGCGGCCCAGGACAGAGAAGGATTCGCCGCAGTGATAACCGAAGTTGGGAATACCTGACAAGGCACCAAAAGAAGACGAAGTGTTTCAACGAAAATACAGTTGTAAACAGTAACATTAGAATATTATACTTACCTAGGGTATCCTAAAATATTTTTGTAAGTTCCTGCAAACTTTTTCAACTCAATTTACAATCAGATGTAGACTTGTAGAGCAAACTATAGGGTATAGCCGATAGCTATCATCTAACGTAAATCACTGTATTTGATTTTATTTCAATTTGGCATCTAGAGCAATGGTACCTACTCAACCTTTTTTTTCACCGGGCCACATACGTATGTACCTATATTTTAAAAAATACGCGGGCCGCACAACCCCCTCCCCCACCCCCAAATAATACATAGGTATTTGAGTTTTATAAAAATACTAGAGGTCCGCCCCAGCTTCGCACGGGTAGATAGATACTTAAAAATAATTTAGTTTTCATACAGATCCCTAACTTTTTCAAAATATTTTATAGCATATGTTTATCTGGAATAATTGCATTGCAATGTATCGTGTCACGTCACTTTACCACCGTGACTACTTTGTGCGGTATTTCTACTAAACTTGACATGACCCCTCCCCGCTCCCGTACGCACTCTGCATCGGATAAGTTGAGATGATAAGAGAGTATGCTTTTTTTTCCAATACTCACATTTTTAAACTCGTGATAACTTTCGAATGGAATGTCCGAATTGAATAATTCAAAAAGTTATACAAACATATTGAAGCAGACTTGAATATGAACTAATTTATTTTAATAAGTAGTAATACCAAGATACCAATAAAGAGTCTTTTCTAGAGGTGACATTTTATTGATTTTTTTTTTAAATAAAAAAACACTTATTGTGGCATAACTATAATAGTTAGACATATGCTGTCGCGTTACTTTTTGTAAATAATGATGTCTTCTACAAAATTGCCGTACATTGTTTTATTCTATCATCATTAGTTTTCACAGCGTTCTCGATAAAAAGAATATTTTAGGTTTATTTTTTACACCTTGGGTTACATTATTGAAGTTTTCGTAGGTTACCCAATTTTTTTTGGAAATTCAATATAGCCTATGTTCACCGCCGATATTGTAGCTTCCCAAAAGTGAAAGAATTGTTCAAATCGATTCAGTAGTTTTGGAGCCTATTCGATGCAAACAAACAAACAAACAAACAAAAAATCAAATCTTTTCTCTTTATATATTAGTATAGATAAAATAGGAAAAGGATGGATAAAAAAAAATTTGTGAGCATAATAATGATAAAGCGGTGATAACCTAGTTAATCTGCCAACTTTAAAAAAAAAACACCACTTAAGGTAGGTAATGTTGGCAGCAAATAGTTGATTTTAGTATTAGATAAGCAAGTGAGGTATGCCCGAAATGGACTTTTTACGTATCCACAAGGGTTTTTCAATAGGAACTTCCGTACGTGGACAGGTCACAGGTCACTCAGCTCTGGTTTTTTTTGAAGTAAAATACATCAAATTGGCTTTCATTTATTCTATTTACATTGCCAAATTTAAAGAATGTAAAAAAAAGCAATACATGCATATTTTATCCAAAAAGGTGTCGGTTTGACCAACAATTGCTTATTTTATGGATTCATCCGCTCAATGCTGGATGAATACTTTAGGCGGTTCGTAATAACAATTATTTAAACCAAACATAGACACTTATATACCTAAAAAGTGGACAGTTAATTTTCTTCCTACTCTATATTAACGAAAAATTGAAATTATCTAGAGCCAAATGTTTCATGGAATATTATTGCGAATTTTTGTAAATCATATTCCGGATAAAAAAAAAGTGTGCCGGGCCGCATGCGGCCCGCGGGCAGCAGGTTGAGTATCGATGATCTAGAGCGTGGACTTAAATTACGTATTTTGCTCAAATTTCACTCATCGTAGTATGGCTTATTATTACCTTAAAATAATCCTTGATAAGTCATGTCAGAAATAATGATTATCGGCAGCTGTTGGTACGTGATTATACCCATTCTTATTATACTCATTATTTTAACAAGACTGTGCGCACGGTGAAATAATGCCTTATCATATTTTCACAGTACAATGTAGGTATGTTCTTAATATTTGAACACGATAATATAATACAGTATAATCTCTACATGTAAACTAGAAGCATATAAGGTGTTTAAATCTCTTTTGTAGTTATTATCAAGACGTGTGTGAAGAAAAACAGTGGAGTGCTACATAATAATATGTCTCCATTATTTCATACATAAACTTGTTAAGCAGGCAAAATTCTATTCATGTTGTTCTGAGAATATTAAAATCATAAACATTGATACAATATCAAACGCATTTTTAAAGATCCACAGACTTCTTTGGGAGTAGGCAAGAAGCTGAAACAATAAATAAAAGGTAAAAAAAAAAACATATTACATGGATAATGAGAATTTACTTAAAAAACAAATGAAGGAAGCTGAACCCTTGGAAACTATCTTAATTTTATTTTAAACCTTCTTATTCGTTTTGAATGAAATTGGATCAACCCAAAGTAAGCTATCTTATATACGTATTTTGCACTCAGAAAAGTGTTATACGTGAAAGGGGAAGATAGTTATAGTTATCACTGGGTGATTCATCCGCATGAAATTCGGCGACTGATCCACTTGATGTTGCTTTCCATTAAGGACAAATTGCATGCCATGATAATATGTGAAACAACGAACAATAGCTCGTCAACGAGCATTTTACGGGTTACTCCGATTGATTGATTGATTGATAGAAAATATAAAATGGTGAAGTCTGAAAAATAAAACATACCTACTACATTATATCAAAAACAGATCAAAAGTAGGTACCGGTTTAATAAAAGTAGGCAATACATGTCGGTAAGAGCAACTAAAGTTGTCCAAGTTATCGAGATCTGATCTACCTGAAGCATACTGTGCAGATCATCTAAGTTAAATAAACCCATCTGTACATATTATCAATCAGTTTTTTTTTTAAATCCTTAAAAACGTTTGTGCCTTTCACCTTCAACGACCAATCACCAGCGAATCACACTTTTGGCAATATAATGGTTGAACCTTTATCTGTCTATATGATTTAAAAAAAAAATCAATAAAACACTTAATGGATAAAAATATTTAATGGATATTTTGCACTTGGGTCAATTCTAGTTCATAATAAGACAGAGGTTTGGTAGGTTGAGAGAGAAGGTAGGTTTTTTAGTTGACACCTACCCACAACTCATCAAGACACGGCAAACGAATTGAACGAACATAAGCCAATGTATTATTCCAGGCAACACTGTACATATGACGCTACTTTACGGTGGGTTGTTTTAAAGTAAACTATTCATTTGCGGAGCGGAAATGTTATTATACGTGATATACTTCGGCGTGAAAAATTGTTTTCCAGATAGAAAGAGATAGTATTAGAGTGTTTAACCAAACATCTTTTTATCTTTATGTTATCCTTATGTTAACTGCACTAGAACTTCTGGTGTTGATGTTTAAAAATCCACTTCGAAAAAATAAATATCCCCTTTTGCAATAAACTTTGAAAAAAAAAATACTAGGTATGCCCAAGGATGCGTGACTTATCGGTAGGTTAGTAACTAACGAAGCCTTCCTGATACCAGGTAATCTCAGGGTGACCTCTGTAGATGTGTTGGATATAATATGATTAAACTACGTTTGCATTAGGTATTCTATCAACTTTTTAAAACAACAGCTTGTTATGTCAAACTCCATATACCTAAACTTAAATTTAAAAAAAAGTTTTATAAAACTACCTACATTATATCGGCTTACATTGATCGTCCGACCCATAGAGGATGTCCAGTAGGTACGTCCTACTTCAAGTAGGTACCTTGGTGGCCACATAGAAAAAAATGGTACCATGCAAAGAGAGCTCTCTGTGCGCTTAGCACTGGCTGGAGCGGCGTTCAATAAGAACGGGAAGGTCTCAAAGTCAATCTCCTTCAGCATCAAAACTAAAGTACGACTAAACAATGCACCGGACCTGCGCTCAAAATGCTCGCATAGCGAGATTCGACAGCAAGTCCCTCCGAAGAAAGATTTTATGCCGAAAACAGCTATTAAAGACCCATTGGTCACCGCCAATATAATATGTAAGTTTCCGCCGACTGACCTGGTTGGGTCACGTATTGAGGAAGCCTGCGGAGGAGATAACCACAACAACTGAAGGTGCAGGTTCGTATAGCGAGGACTTGTAGAGTTCATAATATTATGCTCCAACAGGGAGCGTAGGTACATGGACAAAACAGAATAAAATACAAAAAACAATGTTGAATTTAATCAGCTATTGCTGATTAAATTCAACATTCTTCACATATACTTATTATGAATCGCACCTTCAAATATCTACTTTCGATCACTTCGGATTATAGGAGAAGTCGACAAAACTATTGTCAGTAATATTGAAGCCATAGTTATGAAAAAATCTTATAACTTAACCAAGAGAGTGAGATCCTTCTTTCAAGAAAAGCCACATTAATACAATATCCGATCAACGATACGACGAAGCGCTGAGGTGAGGACAAAGCTCCTTAGATGGAGTTGTTTGTTGAGAGTTCAGCAGAAAATTAGATTGGAAATGATCTTCGATTATTGTTTATAAATAAACCTTGATGTTGGTTCGATCGAACACATACGTTATACGAACATAATATCCAATAATTACGAAATCCTGTATTCCAGTAACGGCTTTTAGATCAGGAAGTGAATAATGGGAAAGCCTCTCTCTGCGTACTAAATTATTAGCATCAACCTTAACTAAGTGAATATTATATTTCAATTAAATTGATTCCTACGAGGGGGAGGCACGTTATGATTAATTTTTGTTACCGAGAGAACATTGTTGCCATCAAATTTTATTACACGTCAATTCAATCATACTAATTTTGGAAATAAGATATTATTTATTGAGAAGGATGGAAGTTCGATAGGAAACTTACACAATATTACTATGTTAAAGTTAATTTTTGTGTTTGTAGTAAGCTCTTGTATTTTGTTAGTATCTATAAATACCTAATCAGTCTAACCAATTGGCTTTTATTGCCAGACTCCTCACAAACAAGACCCTGATTCTACTTCCGGTATCACTAGATTTTTTTCAGTGTGTAATGGCGTGACTGGAAGATTTTGGGCTGAAAATTCCTTCATTCTAGTCCCTTATTGATAAATATGTCGATTTTAGTGTTATTTTGGCCAGTTGCATCACATATTTCATATTGTAAGATAATCAAAGAATACTTACTTAAATTATCTACTTTTGCTCTTAGTAAGGATTATGTGGACGCCACAAAGATCCTCCAAGCCTCAAATAATGAAGGGGGTAGTAAATAAATAAAGCAGTCATTGTCTGACGACTTAAAAGATGAGAGAAGCTGTGCAATAGACCCAAGATGGAGAAGTTTGAATAATTTTTTTTAATGTCCAAAAAGCACTAGGGATAAATAAGTAATTTCTGCCCTTGACAATGATTGGTGGAATTCATTAGAAATATCAGACAAAAACCGCCTTTTTTAGGAAAACGATACTTCACAGTATGTATGTAGGTATGTGTAGAAAACGCTTTGTAACGCTACATGTTGATATCTTCGTTATTTCGTCAAAGTCATCTTCTCTGGCACATAAGATCTTTCTGATCTTACACAACAAAGACGTACTTCCCCAGATGTCTTGAGTTTTTTGGCAGTTTTCTGCCTCTGACATACCGTGCGGAACTCTCTTTCCCGGACTTGACAGCATGCCTAATCCATGCCAAACTCCATCTCCTTCTTCGTGTGCCGTATCAGGTCACCCCGCCGCTGGCGATCACTTCGGCGAAAGCTTCTCTGTCTTGCGCTACCCGGAACAACTACTCCACGCTTCTCATTCCTTCAAACTCCTTAACTTGATGTAACTGGTGATAATTGTAGACGTATCCACATTGACAACAACTCTCATAAATAAGAATTAACATAATTATGGTATTTTTTCTTACGTAAGCTTTTTAAATTATTTTTTCTCCTTATTATTTAGTCGTAGGTGCTACTCATTTTACATAAAGCAATTTATTCATGCGATTCAATGTGCGGACATCTTCCAGTACATTATTCCAACATATTATTTCTAATACAACTTTCCATTGAAGCAATTGAACGCAAAGATAATATTGTTCAATCCATTAAACGTGAAGACTCCTATATGTGCGACGCTTAGATTGATTATATCAAAATGTTCTCGGAGCAATCTATTTCCTTTACGGGTAATTAATCCTAATTAATTGTGATTTGAACTGACAGTGAGTTTAACGTTTATAGCTGTATCCTGCTGCGTTCATCACATATATTTTAAAACTTATTATTATTTATTGACTATTTTTCTTATAATATGTGTAATAAGTACTATTGCGAGTGAAATAATAATAATAAACTTTACTACAAACAAATATGGCACATGAAAAACAATACAAACAAAATCAAAATCATTAGATAAATAAACACATTCAAGTGCAGTCTTGGACACCCTCACTAAGCATAGCCTGTGTCGAGTAGTGTCCATAGAAACAGCCTTCTTCTTGAAAACCACAAAAGGAAAACGATACAATACATACTCAAGTAAAAGAACATCGTAACAGATTAAAAAGAAAGATAAATAAAAATATTTAAAATAAAATGGTATTTTTTTTAACTAACTAAAATACTCTTCACTTCATATCCATTACATAGGTACATACATACATACTCCCTTAAGGATCCCCCGCACACCGCAAGTCAGCCCGTAGGAGACCAATCCGCAGCAAACCCGACACGCACAAAACCGACCCCCTAGATCGATTGAAGCACTCAAACCAAAAAGCCGGCCACACACAAATCAGGCCCGCCGCGGATCCCCCCAAACCAACCCTGCAATGCGAAAGGTCTAAGCTCCACACATCAGGAGAATAGGGAGGCATCAAGGCTCTCCATTGCGCTCGAAGGCGTCCAAGGCTGATTGTGCCTTTTCTGACCAGTTGAGGTTTAAGGACGTGAGGTGGTCGATCTCACGGTCCTGATCTGATTTTTCGATTTCCTGCCTCTTACAGGATGCTCGAAAAGCCAGCAAAAAAGAGCAGAGGTGCTATTCTTAGCCGGCAACCCCCTCATATCCATTATTGTAGTTTAAAAAATATGCCTCCTGATAGGTACCTACTACAATAATAATAATAATCAATGCTACGACGCCGAATGTAGGTTCAAAATCTGCCGTCATGGTAATTAAACATTGTCAAGTGATGATGATTCGAACCAAAATATCATGAATGAAGAGAAAATATTATTCAATAAGAAATAGATTGGTATGAAATAGCTGCAAGTCATTTCAAACGAGTTGTTTTAAAATGTCAAGATTCACGAAATGACCGCCAAATTTTCTTCACATACACAAACAAATTTATCTTGATCAAGAAATATGAACGTTTATTTTATGGTGTATACTGTTTACTATAAAGAAACAAACATTTTAGATATTATTTTTTTTATTAATTTTATAAAGTTATGATATCATTTCAAAATATAGATAAATAAATTACACTTTTCTATAATACAAAGGTGTCAGTATAGCCGGCGGAACTTATTGCTTGGGGCAACTTTTTCCAGTCAACCGTTCCCGTCCAATCTGAGACAGGCCAACCCGGGTGGAAATTTCATGTGAAAAAACACTAAGAAAAACTTTGACCTGAGAGGGAATCGAACCTGGGGCCTCGTGATCTGAAGTCCACGCATATACCACTAGGCTACCGAGGGTGGTGAAATATGAATAGGTATAGCAGACTGCTCATAATAATAATAAATTTGACATTAATGGTAGGAACATTTTCTAAAAATTTGGAGCGTTGCTCCCGGGTGCAATTATCTATGTAGGTATATTGTAAATACCTTCGATTTTAAGCACAATCATTGAGATAGTCTTAGGTGTAATTTAATTTTTAATGGAATCATTGAGAAATAGTCCTAAGTAACAAATTTTTAGGGGAATCATTGGGAAATAGTATTAATCTTATCTTTAGCTGAAACATTACTGAATAAGCATGTGTATTGTGTAGGTTAGGTACCACTTCATGCACAAGTTGGTTTTAATGTTCTACTTACGACTCTCATGCTGGTTTTTATTGAGTGGCTGTGAGCTTTGAAAGCAGACCTGCCGCAATGTTTCGAATTAGACGATACCTATAAAATTTTACAGCTGATATAATTTTATCAGGGCTAGACTCGAAAAATTTACTCTCATTAACTTTTCGAAATAATGTTTTATCTGAGATCGTTAAAACTTTTATTGTTCATTTAAGCTTCCGACATGGAATGCAAGTAGTATTTTTATTGTCAGACTTCAGAATTTAAAGCTTTTAACAGGTCACACAATCTGATATTTATTAACAGTTAATTTAAAAGACAGTTTCTGTTATTCATGAAATACATAAGATTTGTGTAAGTAGGTACGTTGCATTTTTATGACTTCTCTGTTATTCGGGTGAATCGATGACAGAGAACAAATTCTCTAATGAAACTTCGAAGGTTGTTATTCAATCATCGTAAACTGACTTCTTCTTCTTCTTCTCCATTTCTCTGACATCTTTTCTCTGTTTGATAAACGTAGGTTTCTCCCAAACTTTTCCACCCATCTCAATCCTGTGCTCTCTGCATCCATACATGCCCCCCTGACCGATTATAAAGTCATTATTTTTATGAGTGCCTACACTTTTCCTCCCATATCATGGCCGTTTCTTCCTGATTTTCGTGGTTAATCTTCCATAGTTTAGGCCTTTCTACGTGATCTATCTAGTTCATCTTTTGTTTAGCAATGCGATCCATAATATGTGACTCTGTAGCCCTAGTATCAGTTTTCGATGATCGAATATCGAAACGATCATCGAAAGAGTTTCGAAAAATTTTCATTCTTAAATGATCGAATGATTCGATCGTTTGATTTTAGAACACAAATTGCACGCTAATAAGCGCTAATTCGCGTGCAATTAGCTTTCGATAAAACTCGTACTAGCCCCACGGGTACTTCTTCCTAACATCCATATTTCCGTGGATTGCTATATTTTATGGACGTTCTTTTCAACAAGAATATTATTTTCTCTGGGTTCTTACGAATAAAAGAATGCATTTTCAGACATTTTTTTTAAAAACTTATTGGGGTTTATTTGTCTACAAGAATGGGTTTTAATTTTCTAAAAATCTTCCAGCTTAGAACTTTTTTGGTACTTCTGCAATTTGATTATCCTTTAATGAATAAATAAGTAAGATTTAGAAGTTACTTTTTTTAAGAATAATATGATGATAAACATTTGAACAATTATTGAAAAAGCGAACTTATCCCGAAGTATCTCTGCCAGCTAACCTAGTCTTAATTTTATGTCAAATGTTCAGTTTATATATTAATAATTATTTTTATTAATTTAATTTAAATTATTTTATTCCAGAGACGCGTTTCGTTCTGTAAGAAAATTTTCGATCTGATTTAAAAAAATAATATTGTTCAACCAAGATAAAATTTAAAGATATTATTGTTAACATGTGTGGCATATTGAATGAGAGGGATGTATAGTTAAATGTGTAGGATAAGAATGGGTATATGGTGAACCCTGTTGGAGCAGAATAGGTGTATTTCAATACAAGTGTTTTTTCATTCTCAATTATTTTTACATAATTATAGGTATACTTACGTCCTCTCAGAAGACGCGCAGTGGTTATCATACCGTGTTCGGTTCCTTTGAGGCAGCGCTGAGGGATCTGGATATGGTGTTTGAGGAGGTGATCGAAGCTGCACGAGATCGAGTTAAGTGGAGAGCTGCCTGCCTATGCCCCTGAGTGGGGTCAAAAAAGGTAGTATATTAGGCAGTGCTATACGTTTGTCCTACAAATTATGTGAAAAATTCACAATATGATCAAAAATCCCACGTTTGATTGACTGTTCGCGGGGTCACAGAAAGTTTTGAACATTTGAATAAACTGAACAGCGAACATAAAATCAACTACCTAACTATAGGTAATATTATTTTTACTGTTTTTATGGTAGGTATATTTACGAGAAGGGTCGAAAGGAGTATGCTGTTTGAAATTATGGAAGGGTGCTAGAAGCTAGTATAAAGCATCGTTACAAAATACGAGAGCTAATTTTAGGAGCGCGTATTTCTTTATTTGAATCTATATCCTGAAAAATACCAATTTTCTCTTATTCTCGATGCGAATCTCTGCTGGGATATAAATTAGCTTTCTCATATAAAAATCCTTAGCGTTTTTACTTTATTTTCTTCTCTTTTCTCTCAATCGGTGCGCTCTAGGAGTAGGAAGTGAGTGTATTACCTAAGAACTTAGAACATTTCGTTATGGGCTGCTGTAAGAGTTTCATTGTCTGGCTCTTTTATTTTAGCCAAGTATTTATTTTATTTCGTTCTTTTAAACATTTTTTTCTTGAAACAGAGTAGGTACCTACCAAATTGAGAGAAATTCATCTTGAGTATTTTTTCGTGTTTTTTTTTTTATTGAAAAAAAATCTAACTCTTCTTTTATTTAAACTAAACAAGAGATTTTCTGTAAGGCAATTCAAAAGTCTTCCTATAATAATGAAAATAAAGCTGGTAGCTAATGAGATGGACAATAATAATTTATTTTGTACAACTTCTTTTTTTATTCTGATATACCCACCTAATTTCTTACTTTGTTTGAACCATGATTAGCATTGACGACAACTGAAAATTTTCGATGGTTGTAAGTAGGTAGGTACCTATGGTAAACAAAGTTTACCAGGATATCCAATAAAAACACAAAACAAAACAATTAATGATTTTTTGGTTGTGAGGAATTCACTTGTATTGTATACCATGGCTCATGTCTTCGATAGATGTGATGAAATCACGCAGGATAAGAAATCATTTTTTTTTAAATATAATATCGATCTGATTGATATATTTAAATGAACCTACAGGTAATAGAATTTGCTGAAACTATATTTTATATGTTCATGATTATTTCAATGACGCCAATAGCTTAGTTAGTTCCACTTATCAAATTTTTCCGAAAATAATATCAGTGTTACGCGTTGCTCTTTCATAAAGGGGTTTCTGCCTTTAGCGGAGGTCATTTTAATGTTGGAATCTACTATATAAATTAAAGTCGGGTTAGCGCGAACACTTATACCTCGAGATTGGCTCAACAGATTCTTCTGATGTTTGATTTATTGGATTCTTCTCCGCTCCGGATAACAAAATAACTAATAAAAAGTAAAAAAATGGATAACAAATGATGTAAAATACAATATTAAAGTTTGTATGGAAAAGTTACTGAGACGCGCCCACGACATCGCGGGTAGTTCCTTCTCATTCTCGCATACGCTCTTATAGTAGCCCATACCACTTACTCCACCGCGCCGTTTCGATAGTTTTATAAAATTTTCATACAAAGTCAACAATATTATCGGGCACATTCGTGTTGGTAATAGGCGAGTGTGTACACGAGCGCATTTTTCTCAATTTGTTCCCGCCAGAGCATTGAATACGAATGAAATAGGGATGTTTCAGAAATAGCTGTTTAAGGTTATTATTTTATAAGTTTAAGTCAATCGAATTAGTTTTGTATTGTTTAACGGGGGCGCAGTGCACATCATGTATATATTAACGGTCCACTTCAGGATAGAACCACAGGACAACGTCTGTCGGGAAAGCTCGTTTAAAATAAAATATGAAAGGATCTCGTGATAATAAAAATGTACAAAAATAAGTACAAAGCTTACACAAGTTAGGTATACTGAAATATATTTAATTTTACGATCGGAATGAAACAAATAACGCAGATGTCAGCGTGAAAAAGCCATTTCAGATAATTTTCAAAGATCTTTATAATGGTAAACATTTCACACTAAATCTAACGACATCGCTGCTTCTTAAAGGAGGGACATTTTGTAATTCCCCGACATAAAACTGCAACATTTCAGAAAATAAAATTGAAGTGGAATGGAAACGGACTCGCTTCTAAAAGGAATTTATTTCGTCTCAAGTAGCGACGTTCGACAGTTTCATTCGTGACAATTTCTAAGCACGTCTGAAAGTTTAACTATAAACAGATACTTCCATACAATATACTTGCCAATTACTGAAAGCCGTTATAGATAGGGGTGGAAAACAGAATTTTTAGATGAGCTACTTTTTTAAAATTTAGTTTAGTGAAAATAAGGGTATATAACCACATTATGTGAAAGTGAATCAGTCCTATCATTTTTATGATTTTTGATGTAATATTTAAGGAAGAATAAACCTAGCTTAATTAATATTCGTTCTTCTCACAATATTTAATGAGATACATATTATATATTAAAAAATCATAGCAGCGATTGATCGTGTTGTGTAGGTGTGTGCAGAAGTAACGAACCAATTTTGCAGAGATGTGCGAATTGGGTATCTAAAACCATTTGAAATGCAAAATGGAAATAATGGGTCAAAACTTTTCCATTAGAAAATTATTCAAAATGCAAAATACCTATTTTCAAAAAGGTTTTTTTTCAAATGCGAACTGGTTTTTCAGATCAAATAATATGAAAAGAGTAAAACAAAAACTTTAAAAAATAAAAAGAATACAAAAACATATTGTTAAGTATGTTTATCAAATTTTTTAATTTATATGCAGATACCCTCTGTTTGCACAAGCTTTATGAAAGAAAAAATTCTGTGTATATTATTTACTAGCTGTTACTCGTGGCATCGCTTACATGTTGGTAAAATCGGTATTAGTTATCAAAAAATTACCTATTATTAAACTCATTAAAAGATACACTATCTAATAGTTGACAGTTTGACGACAGGTTGAACAAAAAAATTTCCAGACTAACATAAAGCAATTATTCTTACGTGACGGAAGGATCAGAAGAGAATGTCAGGATGACTCAACTCCGCTGAAAGGGCTCACAAATTACCTACTGCAAGCTGCTCAAAGGCACTTTAATAGAATGGAGAGAAACAGTCTCATATTGGATATTGTGCTATAAATTTTGATAATTATATTAGCTGCAAAAACTCACTATAATGCCGTGTGATTGTAATCGTCATTAAAATTTTATTTAAATACACAACACCGCCATAACCGGAAAAGATCCAGAACACCTTTATACGTAGGACACGCAAACGTTTTGGTGGTGCGCCATGGTGTGGTTCTCTGCCCACACTTGAGCTCAGACCTGAGCTGCAGGAGATTTGTACTCTGGGTAAAATATGCAGGTCGGTATTCGATACTCCAGAACTACTATCTATTCTCGGCTTCCGTGTTCCGACCTTAACCAGATCAACAACTAATATTTTTGGGTTGTCCACGCCAAGGACAAACGTGGGCTTGAGGAGGCCTCTGTATCGAATGGCCGGAGGTTATGCTTCCCTGCAGTGCTCTCTAGATATACTTGGCACTCCACATCGTGTCTTCAAGAAACAGATCTCCAGAGCAATTTTAAGCAATTCTACTACTTCGCGATAGCTTGTTGATTCTTCTTTTCCCGCACCCCTTCCTCCCTTTTTTCCTTCCCTTCTTCTTGCACTCTCAATTTGTGTTTGCGTTTATCTTTAGCTATTTTCATATTTCACTTATACTAGGAGTATTATTCCTATATTTTATATTTTAATATATACCTATATTTTTTTATTTCTCTCTGGAACATGTTGTACCTATTTCACTCAACAATAAATAATGTAACATGTGACACATCTCGATGGAGGTCAACTTAGTTTAAGGCCATAAATTAATTCTGTTTCTACTTTTAATGTATAGTTGTCCTCTGTAATGTGTTTTGTTAAAATAAATAACTTTCATTTTCAATTAATAAAATTGAAGTGGTTTGTAGCCTGATGGAGGTTACGATGCCGGTTTTTCTACTGTTTCCTTCAGAGGGCGTAGGACCGATTGACGGAGTTAGTTGCCGACCAGCTTCCTCTTTCACGACACAAGTTTTAAATAATGTGAAAGAGTGTATTTGTGGTTAGTTCGAGTGAGCACGAATTTATTTCAATCAAGTCCTCGATATTCCCTCAGTTTTGCGCAATATTATAATTCTCAATCCAATAAGTATTCGTCAGTTCATAAGGTTTGTACTGAGTTGATATTTTCTGCGAGCAATTAAAAAAAAATGTAAAAAATAGCTTTGCTTTAGAATCAAAGCAAGTAGGAACCTATTTACATACGAACATACTACTTGTAATTGTAATTAACACCCCGGTTTTTTTTTTCAGTCTTTGTAGCTTTCTCTCGTACGTGATAGAAAAGTAACGAGACTGAAAATGCTGCAAGCAATCTGGCGGCACTGTGTATACAGACGACTTGTATCAGTGTGAATATCCAATTCTTCTGTTAACTGCTTCATTTTTACGATTGCTATAAGTTGTGTTTTGGTTTTGGGTCATGCAAAATTGAACAGCGGAATTCGGAGCAACTATACGCCATTCAATTTTGAGTGTAGCTTGGAAAGTTGGTAAGTGGATAATATTGAAAAGTCAAAATATCTAAAGAACAACACCAAACAAACATACAGCCGAATCTAGAAACAGAAAATATTTATTTATATGTAAATTACAACCGACGATGAAAAAAATTTACCTACTCTATTTTCCAGCTCTGGCTCAATGTTCCTTAACGTGTGAGCATACTTCTTGTCAGATCACACCTACGAAGAGTGAATATTAAAATAAGATAACAGGCATTGAAAAACTTAGAAACATGAGAGTAATACGAATGAGACAATAAATTAAAGACAAATGGGTGCTTCATTGTGACAACGCCCCATATTATTATCACACCGCGCTCTCCATACAGAACTTTTGTCCTCCCCTTTCACCTGAACTCAATTTCTGAGTCTTGCTTTTGTTATGCTTTGAATGAAAACGAAATGTCATCACACCCGTTATTAGGGGACTTTAGAAATATCCGAAGGAATAAGACGGACACGGACATTCCGGTTGAAAAGGTCCAGCGCTGCTTCTAACTAGTGATGGGCATTATAACGATAGCTGATAAAAATATTAGATAACTAAAAATAACGCATCTAACGTTATTAATATTTAACGATATTTATAAATAATAGTTGAATAAAAATAATAGTCAGGGAAATAATAGCTTACCCCTTATTATGTATATCATACATATTACTATAGCCGAATGAAATAGTAATATGTTTGTAACTGATAAAACAACCTTTTTTTAGGAGAAAGTTACGTTTCCAAATACCAATTCAGCTTTTAATATTAACGTTATTTTCAATTAACGAAATGGCTATAACGTTTTTTAATTTAAGCCGTTAGTCCCAGCTTTACTTCTAACAATGAAACTACCTAAAAGGTAAGTAGTCACATTGCAACGCGAAGCAATATCTACGGATAGTACCGCTAGAGTGGGGATGAGGAAGAGGGGTTTTTATTTGGTAGGTCTGCCTGCGAGCCGGAGTCCGACACAAGGCCCAATGATGGTTTTCCCCTCCTCCAAGAAAAAAAAAACAAGTAGACACATTGGTGTTTGAAAAAGAAAAATTTGGTCTGTAACAAATTTCTTCAAACACATCATTTTGGAACATGGTAAAACGTAGCCATTAAACCTACCAATTTATAAATGAAACTAAATTTACGGTATTACGATAATCGTTTATTGGGGAATATTTTTTCGGACGATTAAGCGACCAACGTAGAGTTTTTATACACGTTTACAAGTTTCTGTTTCCTGTTCCTTTTACAAACTCTCCGAAAATATATTCTGGGTTAAAAAAAGTCGTTATACTGCAAATAAGTTTCATTAAAAAAAAAACAATCTAATTACTTTACTACCACACCTTGTACAATGTAGGTACATACGTGGCTGAAGAAATTCAAAGTGAAGTTCTCGCTGACACCTTAACTCTCAACCACTTTGAAAGTAATGTTTTTATACGATCACACCCGACACCACGTAGTTTTGTTGAAAATAGCGTGCAACACATCTTGTTTGTTCTTGTAAACTGAACCGTGGGTTGGTAAGGGTTAAGCTCTAGTTAGTACCTATACACTATACAGTGGGTATATTATTATACCTTACTCTGCTTTCAAACGTTTAAGCAAGAAGAAAGTTTTTTCCTAGAAAAACGATTTACAATAACTAGATAGTAATTTTTAATTGGGTTAGTGTTTTGTTAAAATTAAAAATACCAGGTTTTTTTATATAAAGTTAAAATGTGCATCCATTTTCCATCGTTCAGGCTGAAAGATAGTAGAAGTATTTTGTAAAAATATTTTTTTTAAACTTGGTATAAGTAGGTATTTTGTAACCAACTAATTTCTGTTAAAATTAAAAATGTCATTAATCAACTAAGATTTTGACTTAAAATATACCTAGGTACATAATATTATTATGGTAAAGCCCGCTGTGCAATGTCGAGAGATTAAAATTTTTTCAACAAAGCTAATTTTGCTAATGAGATTAACAAAAATTTAGTCTTGTCTTACTTTCCTTTACTAACGGTTAGGTTAAGTAGTACTTAATAATATCTAATAATAATATAACACTTTTCTATACAAAGGTGTCAGTACAGCCGGCGGAACTTATTGCCTGAGGCAATTTTTTCCAGTCAACCGGTCCCGTCCAATCTGAGACAGGCCAACCCCACATACATAATATCATAATTTACCTAAGCTCTAATGTTGACATATAAAATGTAGTATATAATATGTAGGTATGTAGATACCTACCTTGTAATTATGTAGCTACCGATAACTATCGATGGTCACCAGGTCTCCCGGCTGGATAAATACCTGGGAGCAACCATTACCACCACTGGTGACCTTGGAGCTGAGCTCCAGATACAAATAGGTACCTATGGCAAATGGCGTCTTTAACAACACGACCATGATATGGAAGAGCGTTGGCGTTTAGCGTCGAAATGACATGTGTGTTGCCCATTCTCCTCTACTTATGGGTTTGAGTCCTGGCACCTGCCCAAAACCCAGACAAAAAGTATCTGCATTTGAAATCAACTGCCTCAGGAGAATTTTGGGTATAAGACGGTACTGCCGCATCACGAACGACGCTATACGCCAGCGCATGTGATAAGAATGCCGAATGCCAGTTCGCCGAGGAGAGGGATGTTCTTCCTCCCGTCAGGGTCCCGAAGACCATCTCATACCATGTTCCGTTCTTTCGATACGAATCTGAGGGATCTGGATATGGTGTGGGAAGAGGTCATAAACATTGCGCAAAATCGAGCGCAATGAAGACCTCTTTTTGCCACCCTATGCTCCTGAGTGGGGTGAGTTAGTTAGTACTTAATATTATTAATCTCATAAGGTTCCAACGAGCAACAAAACAATAAAAAGATGCGTTCTACTTTGCTTTCATTGAGGTCACGGGTAATAATATAATATATAAGAAGTGCCCCAGTAATAAACTTTTTTTGTATTAAGTACCTACAGTAAATAATTCGTGATTGACCATAAGTACCTATAGATCTTGGTTCATAAATACAACATTATAATGTTGTATTTATGAACCAAGATCTATTATTCGATTAAATCGACTGGGTTATTAACCTTGATGAATCCGTCAATATAAAAGCTTTTGAAATGTTCTCTTGTAAGATCATCGACATTTTATAATCTTAAAAGGCGATTTAATAAAAACATAATATACCAAAACGTATATTTTGTACTAACACAATTATGTAAGTAATAAAATGTTATATTATTGTGAGCATGTAAGATAATGAAAACCTATTCAAGTAGGTACCATGTCAAAAGCTAGTTAATAACAATGTCATCAATACAGAACAGACTAAACGTCCCTTTCTTATCCCGTGGGGATGTTGGGAGAAAACAACAAGGTCCTACTTACGGCAAGAGGAGGCTTAATGAACTCCTACTACTTTCCTGTCAAACACATTGACTTCTATTATTATTTCCCGTATAATTTATCCATCAAGGCAATAGCTTAGGGATGGAAATAATGTGTAATAAGAAGGGAGTTTTTCTGAGTTATATGCGTAGGATAATATCACGTGATTTATCTAGCCTTTTCCTTTTTATGACTTTTTCCAATTAAAGGCTGCTTGGTGTCATATATCAGTACACTCTAGGAATCCCAAAGAGCATTGTACCTACATTAAGGCTTTTTCGACGTGGATAAATGACAGGAAATTAAAAAAAAACAAACAATGATCTTTATAAAGACATTCTTTTTGACTAACAGTATTGACTGATCTAAGTTTTTTATAGCTAACGGTTTGAAACTATTAAGTATGTGTATTCAAAATGCATACCTAGGTATTTTATGATTTTTTTTTCTTTTGCGAAAGATATCAGGATTATTAACATACATGATAAAAATCATAAAGTACCCACAGATCAGCTGATGATGCCTTTAAAAATCTTTAAAATCGAGGATTAAAACTCCCATAGTTTGCTTTCTTCCTAATTCGGGTAACATTTCACGTACCTGTAAATAAAGCTGTCCATTTGTGACTGAATGCACAATATGTCAAAGATGTGAACTAAGAAGATATTTTTTGTTAAAATCAATTTTTATATAATTCAGAAGGCGTGAGTTCGATTCTTGTAACCATAAAGGGCGTGCCCCTTTGAAACATGTCAGGTGTTATCAAATTGTAAACGTGTTAAAAAGTTTTTTTATTTAAATTCGATTAAACTACGAACTATTCAAGTAAATAAAAAATTATTTTAAACTTGTAGGTAAGTAAGTACCTCAATTTATTGCTAAAGGTTACTTATTTAAGTAATTGCTTATAAATTTCTTTTCTCAAACTACTCGAGATTAATTTTCTCAATATGATTTAGATTAATTTAGAGTATGTACCTACCAACGATAAGAATATTATTTTATCAGTATCCAATCAATATTACCGTGCAAAATGATTTGATTACAAAATTTTATATTATTTTAAAGGTTTTCTTGAGGGTCGAGCGGTATTATTATTGAGCGGCGGACGTATCTTATGCTTTGAAAATATTCGCTAATCGATTAATTTGTTTTATTTCGGCATTTGTTTATATTTCTTTTCGAAGTTAGCAAAATCCGAAGTGTTGTGTTTTTCTGAGTTTATTTTCGAATATAACTTTGCATATAAGATAAGACTTTATTTTATATTTCATTATTAAAAATAATTTTGTACATTTTTTTCAATTAATATTTTTGTAATAGTAATATCGCGTAACAATAATATAAGGCTGCAGTCACACGATTCTTGTTAGGCCCGCTCTCACGGAGCGGGCTATCGGCAGGCTATCGGTTACACAGAGGTGGCACGTAAAAAGGATTTGGTGAAACCAATTTATTTGTTTTTTCTTTCTTTTTTTTTGTTTACTTTATTTTTTTTGTTTTCATTTCACGGTAAAGGTGTTTTTTTAGTTTAATATTAGTAAGATATTTATTATACTTGTTTTTTTTTATTTATTACATATATTTTATTTGTTGATTGTATGTCATCATAGCCCATGATGGGTGATCCGCCGGAGCGGGGTGATCCCCCGGATAAGATCTCACCTGCTGCTAAAAAGCAAAAACTAGATTTTGAGTCAACCATTGAGCCCACACGACAAAATGATATAACTAATGAACCTGAATACTCTCTTTCGGCACTTCCACCTTACATAGTGGTTGTGGAAAGCCTTGAAAAAGGCAAAAACATCCACCCCATGGTTTTGGGCGGCATACTGTCCAAATCAAGGATGGAGGGAATAGTCCCTGGCGGTGTAAGAGCCGATGGAGGTCGGCGCACCATTGTTACATTTTCAACGGCCAAACATGCCAACAATTTTATTCACTCAAATATTCTTTCTTCAAATGGCCTTAAGGCTTATATACCTAACTATAGGTTATACAAGTATGGTCTAATCAGACGCATACCCTTGGAACTGACCGATGAGGATATTCTCGAAAATGTACAGGTGCCTTACTCATACGGAAAAATTGTAAAATTGCGGAGACTGAATAGACGAATGAACGTTGACGGGAAGATCGAATGGAAAGCATCTACGACAATTCTGGTAACATTCGAGGGGCAAAAACTGCCTGAGCATATTTACCTATACTATAACTCAATCAACGTTGATTTATACATACCTCCCTCCTACATTTGCCACAAATGTCTTAAATACGGCCACACGCATAACAAATGCACCAATTCGCCGAGGTGTGCGAAATGTGGGGAAAGTCATGAATCAAACTCTTGCGCTAAAACTGAGACTATTGTCAGCTGTGTAAACTGTAAAGGTGAACACATGCCTACCAGTAATTCCTGTCCCGAGCTGCATAGACAGCGCGACATTAGACGCATTATGGCAACGGAGGGTGTTTCATTCGTTGAAGCATCTAAGAAATCCATGACCCCTAAAAAAACATTTAGTGAGGTGGTTGCCACTTCATCAACTCCTAAAAAATCGTTTGGTAGGGTGGATGCAAATCCATCTACTCCTAAAAAAATTGTTAGAAAAAATATCGATTATAAAGCGATTAATTCTCTTCTGTCTTACTCAAACGGTCAACCACTAAACCAAAGAAACGGATGTGCCCTCCCCTCTGAACCGAAAGATAAACCTTCCGTTCCGTCCTCTCCTTATCCCTCCTCTTCCCTCTCTACAAATCATTCTATTTCTGAGTAGCCACAGAATCCAAACAATATTAAACTGATGTTCCAGATTTTTACCTACTTATTGTCAAACATTAATGACGAATCTGTCCTTACTCAAATGTCTTCGCTCTTACAAGAATCTTCAGATTAAATTACCTCAAATTATTTCTCACTATCAATAATTACTACTCACAGCTGTATTCGAATTTACACACGAATATCGCTTATAATAATAAAAATGTCAATAAGGAAAATAGGTACTGATTCTCTTAAAAATATTACAGTATTACAATGGAATGCTCGCAGTGCTGTGAGTAATAGATCCGATATAATTTATCTGCTTAATCATCATAGGATTAATCTTGCCGCCATTAGCGAAACTTGGATCCATCCTCACTATACATATAACATCCCTGGTTATTTTTGTGTAAGGTGTGATAGGCAGGAGGGTAGGGGCGGGGGCACAGCTTTGCTGGTCAACTCCTCTCTCCCTTTCTCACAGATTGATTTGCCATTTAACCCCTTTTTGGAGGTAGTGGCAATCAAGATTGGTGATATAGCTTTCGTATCAACGTATATACCCCCGGATACAGGCTTTGATATTGGATTTTGGAATGCAATAATACCTCTTCTCCCTACTTCATATTTCATCTTAGGCGATTTTAATGCTCATAGTCAGTCCTGGGGTTGCCAAAGAACAGATAGAGCAGGAAATCAACTATTAAGTTTTATCGATAACCATAATATTTGTATTTTGAATGATGGATCGGCAACAAGGCTTTCGCCGGCGGGTCAGGGTCGCAGTGCCTTAGACTTATCTCTGTGCACTGGGGATCTGGCCGGCTCGGTGAATTGGACTGTTTCCCATGATCCACATTCCAGTGACCACTTCCCAATTATTTTCACCTTTAATTATAATACCAATTTACATTTACCTCACAACCAACGAAACTTATATAACACTCGCAAAGCGGACTGGACCAAATTCAGGGAAATAATTGAAGATACCGTGAATGTGAGAGGAAACTTATACAATAACAATGCATCTGTACAGGAAAATTACAATTCTTTTTTTCAAATATTGCAAGACGCTGCAGATGAATCCATTCCTAAGAAAAAGAAAGGCGGTAAAAGGCCAAAAAAATACACCCCTTGGTGGGATGAAGAATGCGACATTCTTGTAGAGGAACGTAAAAAGGCCATGCAAAAATACAAAAATGACATGTCTGATGAAAATTTTTTAGCCGCCAAGGCTTCTCAAGCTAAAACAAAGAAGGCTCTTAGACTAAAAAAGCGTAATGGCTGGTCTAAGTTCTGTTCTTCTCTGTCACCAAACTCTCCTCCATCGTATGTCTGGGACATGATTAAACGTTTTAGAGGTTCGATGGTTCCTCCTCGCAGATTACAACACATGCAATTATGGCTCTCCGACTTTGTTAGTTCCTTGGCTCCCTCATATGTCCCCAATATAACTCAAATACCTTTTTATAACCAGTTTTCGGCTCCTAATACAAACTCACATCTAAGTCAACCGTTTTCTTTGGAGGAACTCAAAATATCATTGTCCAGAACCAGGGATTCCTCCCCGGGCTTGGATATGATCCCATACTCTTTTCTTAGAAAACTTCCTGAATCATTTCTTCCTTTCTTGCTTAGTATTTATAATCAAGTTTTGCATGAAGGCTTCATTCCCGAGGAATGGAAGTTCCAACTGATAATTCCAATCCCAAAGCCGGGCAGGGATATGACTCTGGGAGCGTCATATCGACCAATCGCCTTATCATCATGTGTATTGAAATTGCTAGAACATCTCATCAAAACTCGACTGGAATGGTTCTTGGAACATAATGTCTTACTCCCCAAAAATCAGTTTGGGTTCAGAAGATCCCTTGGGTGTATGGACAACCTAAGTACTCTTGTCACTGATGTACAATTGGCTTTCTCAAATAAACAGTTTCTAGTCGCCTCCTTCCTTGATATTGATGCAGCCTATGACAATGTTTGTCTTCACACACTGCACAACAAACTCATCAGACTGGGCATCCCCAGTTCTCTAGCGAGAGTAATTTTTAATCTTCTTGCTGAAAGAAGAATAACCGTATATAACTATGGGGAGGAAATTTCTAGAACATTATGGAAGGGGCTACCACAGGGTTCTGTGATATCCCCCCTTCTTTTTAATGTATACATTTGTGACGCTGAATCTGCTTTGTCTGAGGATTGTAAAATCTTGAAATACGCGGATGACATTGCACTCTACACTGTACATAAAGATATAGACAGGGCTGAAAGAACGCTTTCTGAATCTCTTTCTAACCTAAATAAATGGTTACTAACTCATTCGCTTCAAATATCACCTGCAAAATCAAAAATTATGGTTTTCTCCAGAAAACACCGGAATCCTGAGATTTCGGTTCGCCTCAATGATCACGAGATTCCCCAGGTTGACGAAACTAAATTTCTAGGAGTTATTCTAGACAGAAAATTGGCATGGAATTCTTTTATTGATATTACAACTTCTAAATGCGAACGGAATACGAACATATTAAGAGCAGTGGCTGGAGTATCATGGGGATCTCATCCATCTACTATGAGAAACATGTACAATGCTTTAGTTCGGTCCCATCTCGATTACGCTTCTTTTCTTTTGAATCCCCTGCCAATCCATCTGGAGACTAAGCTTGAGAGAGTTCAGTCCAAATGCCTTAGGCTGATCGTGGGTGCTATGCAATCAACTCCAATAAACGCCCTTCAAGTTGAGTGTTTAGAAATGCCTTTAGTTATAAGGCGAAAATATCTTGCAGAGAGATTTATACTCAAACGTTTCGGCTTCTCCAGTCACCCTCTTTTCAACAATATTATTAAACTGAATCATTCATATCATTCTAACAGATATTGGCTCAAAAAAACCCTCCCTCCTTTATGCACTGCTTACTCTACTATAGAAAGTGTGTACAAAGCCCCCAAAAATTCACAACCTTCATCAATCTTTAACTTACCTCTTAAAGCCTTTCAAACACTGCCCAAAATCATACAAAACATTGGCTAAAACAAGATATCCAACCAATATTTTGATAACTACAACCAAAAATTCCTTTCATGTGTGGGTGAAAAATGGCCCAATCATTTGAAGATTTACACTGACGGTTCGAAATTTTCTCCTAACGGATCAAGTGGATCCGCGTTCGTTATCCCGAAGCTCAATATAGATAAAGGTTTCAGATAACCTTCCGAGGCCTCGGTGTATTCGGCCGAGTGTTTCGCGTTAAGGGAAGCATTACGAAAATGTTTAACACTAACCGAAAATAATATAATTAATTTCTCTGATTCGCTTTCCTTGGTGGGGTGTCTGGCATCTCCAAATTCATTATTTTCACGCAATCAACTTATTACTGATATTAGAATGCTCCTCATTGAATTACAGATAAGGATGTGGTGATCGCTTGGATACCAGCGCACTGCGGAATCCTTGGAAATGAAAGAGCAGATTTATTGGCCAAGGAGGCTGCCCTCCACGGCAGACCACCCGATAATTTTGTTCTACCCGAATGTGATGAATTGAAAAAATTAGAACAAAACAACTTAAAAGAATGGTATACATGCTGGCAAAGTAGCCCAAAGGGAGCACATTATAAAAAAATACAGTTATCCATACCATCTCATCCTTGGTTCGAGAAAATTATCGAGGCAACATATTGTCTGCATTACTAGACTGCGTCTTGGCCACATGCGTCTGGATGCACATCTATTTAAAATTGGTCTCGTTGAATCTCCCTACTGCGAATGCGGTTGGGACGAGGAGACTCCAGACCATGTCATCCTGGGTTGCCCAATAAGAGACGCAATTGATATTTATTTCTTGCTGGAGAACGTAGAATACCCAATAAGTATTGTCTATCTCCTTGGACTGAACTCTCATCAGGTCAACGAACTTATATTCCAAAGTGTCCAGATGAACATGATCCTAATAGTCATATATTTTAGTGTTTGTTAAATTTAATTTTGTTTCATTGTCCGTTTTTTTTCTTTTCTTATGAATGTATGATTTTCGTGATTTAATAGGGCCATAACATCCAGTTGGATGAGCCGCCAAAAAAAAAAAAAAAAAAAAAAAAAAAAAAAAAAAAAAAAGGTTTTCTTTAACAATAATTATTACCAATTAAGTTGTAATTACTCTCGAGAAGTTTTATGACGGTCTTTAAGACGTTGGGGTAACTTTGCCCGATACTCAATTTAGAATAATAACTTTAACAGATACCTACCCAATTCTCAATTTCAACATAATTAATTTGATATCTGTGAAAGTACACTCACTCAAGTCTTTTCAATCATTTCAAAAGAGCTTTTTGATTATTATTCGCCATATTATAACTTATAAGTGGTTGGTAGCCTAGCGGTTACGACGCCGGCTTTCTTGCTGTATCGTTCGGAGGTCGTGGGTTCGATCCCAGGTGCCGACCATCTTCCTCTTTCATGACACAAGCTTTGAGTAGCTTACTGTGAAAGAGTCGTATTTCTGAATTAAAAAAGATTCATTTTTTGTATTAAAAAAGTACAATTATTCTCCCTTTCAGAACCTAATTGGGGCATTTGGAGGCAATGACAACAGTTGTGTAACTAGAAATTTCAATGTCATATTTATACAACAGATTTAAATTCCTCATTTCTGCTTCAAATGAACGGAACTCAATATGATAGGCTCCTCTTCGTCTTTGAAATTCTGACGGCATTTGGTCTCATTAACACAATTTTCCAACCATATCTAAACCCTTTCCAGCCTGCGCCGGGTGCATCGGCGTGAACTGATATTCTTCTGAGGCGCTTTGTGTCATAGTTTCAGACATTCTTAAATTCATTTGCAGTTGTATTCATAATATATGAATTATTATTGCTAATAA
Source organism: Mystacides longicornis (assembly GCA_963576905.1). NCBI lineage: Eukaryota > Metazoa > Arthropoda > Insecta > Trichoptera > Leptoceridae > Mystacides > Mystacides longicornis. The sequence continues at coordinate 8,761,672 of OY756426.1, forward strand.
TAATATGCCGAAGAAGAATCTGGACATCGTGCCGCAAAGGAGAAGAAGACCAGGAAGACCGAAGCTTCAGTGGCTGGAAGGTGTGTTGCGATATGCTCAACATATTGGAATCTCAAACTGACTGGGTGCTGCGCTGGATCATCAGTTGTGGAGGCAAGCACTGATGAATGGAATGAATGAATTCATATCCATCAATTTCTTTTAGACCACTGTAGTGTTTGGGTCTAAAAAGCATAACCCAACACAACTTACATAACCATAATGGAACCTTACACTGTCTCGTGCCACGGTATGACGGAGTGAGACGCAGTCAGTATGTTCCGAGCCACGGGCGAGAAGAGTAGCGTCGCCCGCACATACCGTGTGTTGGCGAGCCAGTGGAGTGCAGTGTGAGGGAGCATCGTTAGGTACATATTATGGCGACGAGGATCCATTATTGTTAAGGTGCGTTTATACCAAACGAGACGAATCTAGAAAATAGGCATATTTTCTTTTATGGTCGATTCTGGACACCATGGTAACAACAACAAACAAGAACTTAATGGGCGATGACAGTTATTTCTTTTTTTATTATTCATAGTATATGGAATATACAAGAGTCTTGTGATCGGATTTCAAAAAAAAATAGATTTTGTTGAAATTAATTTTATCGACGTTTTCGAGGGTGTAGATTCCAAAAATGCAAAAAAAAAATTTTTCAAAAATTTCCCCATACCCGTACGCGTAGGTACACCAAAAATGTGTGCGCACCCATAACTCATGGTATGTAATTCTTATCCGATTTGATTGAAATTTGGTAGAACGGTTAGCCCCTCGATGTAGATGAGTCAGTAAAATGTTGAGATCTGTACCTTCAGGGGAACCCTCTTAACCCTGGATAGCTAACCTCCGTCGAATCGACGGGCATCGCATAGTAATATCGCTGTCTCTTTTTAACGATGCATCCGATCATCTTGGTTCGGCTAGTCAACTCAGCCGGCGATGAGGTTGTCCTTATAGCATACTCGCCGATAGGGTAGGTGGCATACTTTTTTACTTTTTTGAGGTATATGTAGCTGATGCCCGTCGTTTCGACGGATGGTTAGCTTTAACGTTAGTATTTTAGTTTCACTACGCGTGCATTTTTTAATTGTAAACTGTTTATTTTTTTTATTCTTTCGATGTTTTTATGTAAGTGAAGATACGATAACTATTGTGATAAGCCAGGAGTACAGTGACAATGATCTGAATGTCGATTTTGAAAGAGAAACCGAAGACATTTTGGCGGAAGATGATGTCCTTTTGGACATCTCTTTAGACGAAAATTATGAACCATCAGTCTCTGAAGAAAGACATTTGAGTCCACTATCTCATACATTTAGACGGTGAAAGAATGTTGTCTTCTTCTTCCTCTTCTTTTCAGCCTTAAGCATCCACTGCTGGATGACGGCCTCCCTCGTATATTATATCCGACCATTTCTGAATTGAACTTGATATATGCGTGGGATAGTTGTTAATACAAGGCCACTCTTGTCAGCGGGTTGGCCTCGGATGCTGCTCCTTCAGAAACCTCACAAAGCAGTATCATATTCTATGGTAAGACTGGCTAAAACAATGATGCCAACGCAAGTCAAAGAAAAGATCGAGAGCGATCTTTTAGGGCAGCTATCCACCAGTCAAGAGCAGCAACCTTCGGGTCAAGGTTCTCTTCAAGTTTAAAAAAATTAAAAAGGGTCATTACAGAGAAAAAAACGTTTAAAAAAATACTTTTGGGAAGAAAAAGTTGATAACAGTAAGTATTTCTAAGGTAGCAATATGTGGTGAACATTAAGTTATTTTTTGTGTCACATGTGCTATATAAAACAGTTCATTTTGTATTAAAAAATAAACTTTTAAGTTTCCATGTGCCATGCAACGCCAGAAAACCCATTATTTAAAAAAAAAAAATTGTAAATTGAGCATTATAAACATTTTGATGAAAAAATGTGTATTTTTCTTTAGAGGTCTAAGAAAAACCGTTATTATTTGAAAAATAAATAAAAATATTCAATTAATTCTATTCAATATTCTTAATTTAAGAAACCTATTAAATAACCGTAATATAAAGAAATAAATATCCTAAGATTTCAACTTATTACAAAAAAAAATAGTTTTTCTAATGCCCGTCGTTTAGGCGGATGGTTAGCTTTAACAGGGTACTCGAGAAGGTTAGCTATCCAGGGTTAAAGTATCCAAAGAAAATTTCACTTGTTCTAGAAAAAGGGCTAAAAAAGAAAAAAAATGCATAAAATTTGGTATACGGGTTGGTCTTATGCTCCTACACAAGCACGTAAAATGTGAGGTCCGTAACTTCAGTGGGTCCCCCTTAAAGTACCGATTAATTATTTTGAATATATATTATAGTTCTAAAGCAGATAATAATAATTGTCTTATGGCTGTTATAATATACTATGAGTTCTGGGCTACCCTAGGTTAGCAGCTTTTTTTCCTTAGTGACCATATCGAAAAAAATATCCTCTATTTTCCAGCTCTGGCTCTGAGTTCACTTGGTATAAACGCACGTATGTTATATATGTATGGGTGTAGGTGAAATATTCTGGATTAAATAATTATTTTAATTTAATTAGATAGGTTTGTAATAATTCACTCATTTCTATTTGACGCATCCATGTGAAATAATTATCTTTATTAGCGATCATCACAACGCAGCGAATTGGAAAATCCAAATTATTTCACTATGTGATATTCAATTACCTAATTAAATTCGTCCTTTGAGGGAATAATGCATGAAAACCCAGGCCACAAAATGATGAATGAAAATGTAGGAAATAAAAACTTTTATTCAATAATTTTTAACTTTTGGAGGCGATCGCGTTGTTGCCAGTAAAATAATGATTCTTTGAATATAAGCGTGCGTTTACACAAAAAAAACATAGAGCCAGAATTGGAAATGGAGCGTTTTCTTAACCCATATGTGGCCAAGTTGTTTCCAGAAAGATATTTTTGGGATTTTTAGACCTAAGGGGACCTCTTGAAACAGAATATATTGATTTTGAAAAAAACTTCTGAAAAAACGACCGCCCCATTTTTGGGGCGATGGACGTCGGAGGGTACATGGAAATTTTCATACAAAAATATTACCTACCTATCATATTTTTTTATTATCGACAAAACTATTGTTTTGAAACTTGAATTATAAGACAAAACATTAATCATTAACATTTGTTTAAGTAAGACATAGCCTACGCATGGAACTTCACAAAAAATTTGAATAAAAACCAAAATTTCACTGTAAATTATTGCCGCATTATGAGCCTCATGGTGCATAACTGTTTCATCCAAGGCGTTTTATTTGTTATTTTCACCATATTGTTGATGCATTTTCATGCTCTCAATTTTGAATGGCTGAGAAAGATTTAAGAGAGGAATAAAATTGTTCATATCTCTATACATATATAGCCCGAAGAACCATTTAACCACTTTGATATAATGTTTCTCTCAATAAACACACTAACTCACGAATCTGGCATTGTAAATCTTGTGTTTTGATATAGTTCAATATGCCTTAAAAATCCATTCTCCCGATAGGAATCATATCCATGTACCTACTTAGTCGTCGTAAACAGAGAACCTAGCCACTAGGCCATGTCTGAATCGACACTTTTTTATTCTTTCCACAGTTAAACGTGAAATTTTCTGATCATTTAGAAACAAACGGGGAAAAACAAAAAGAATATCTCTGAAATATTTGCAAAATGTGACTTCTCTCCCATAGTATAAACAATGGTGCCTCCCGTGCACGACACCCCGATAATGGGGCGTTTGACAAAAGCACTTCGCATGACCAAGGATTTACATATATACTTTTGTTAGTTTTTATTATATAAATCATAAAAAGAATAGTAACAGATTAGAATAATGTATTACTTCAAATACATAGAGGTAAAATACATAAAAACTTAGGTCTTACTTTCAGACATCGTATTTGACGCTTGACCTTGACAAAGAAATATTTATTTATTTATTTATATATTTTTATTTATTTAATAAAAGCCACAAAAATTGGCAGAATTTGGTATAAACGTCAACAGGTTATTGCCATATTATGTTGAGACTAACTAAGACGCGGCTTTCATTGAATAACCGACCCATAGAGGATGTTCAGTACTTCAAGTACCTTGGTGCCCACATAGAAGAAAATGGCACTATGCAAAGAGAACTCTCTGTGCGTTTAGCACTGGCTGGAGCGGCGTTCAGCAAGCTTGGGAAGGTCTGGAGGTCTAATACATTCAGCATCAAAACTAAGGTCCGACTGTACAATGCCTGTGTCCTACCGGTCCTTCTCTATGGCTGTGAATCTTGGCACCCAACATGCGCTCAAAACACCCGCATAGCAGGATTCGAGAGCAAGTGCCTCAGAAGAATGCTGGGCATACGTTGGAATGACTTTGTGCCGAACACAGTTGTCAGAGACCTAACAGGTCAACCACTGGTCACTACCACTGTAAGATTCCGCCGACTGACCTGGCTGGGTCACGTACTCAGGAAGCCTACAGAGGACATAACCCGTCTTAGTCTCAACTACCATCCAGAAGGCAATCGAAGACGCGGTAGGCCCCTCCAAACAATTAAAAGGCTCTACGAAGCTGACCTTCAGGCCGCTGGTGTTGACTGGGATGCGACTGCTGGAATCGCAGGGGACAGGACCGCATGGCGAGGATTTGTGGAGTCCATATGCTCCAACTAGGGAGCGGACATGGATGAAGAAGAAGAAGAATGATTTAATGCAACTTTGATGCTTATGTTGCGGTTTCTTATTATTATTTTAACTTAGTGACCGTTTGAAAAATGGTGCGATGGGCGTAAATGGGTTTTAATCATTGATATCGTCAATTTGTCGCTCAGGAAACAAAGAGCGAGAATGAACCAAAACACTGCAGCGCGTAAACTATCATCTTTTTCTCTTTCTAATGGTACCTTTATTTCACATAATTTTGAAAAAAAAATCTCACAATGTGCCGTGTATCTACTATTTTTTTGCATAATTTGAAGTGGTTGGTAGACTGGCGGTTACAACGCCGGCTTTCGTACTGTTTGGTGCGGACGTCGTGGTTCGATCCCAGGTGCCGACCATCTTCCTCTTTCACGACACAAGCTTTCAGTAGCTTACTGTGAAAGAGTTGAGGAGTGTATTTGTGTTCACTTTGAGTGAGCACAGATTCATTTTTATAAAAAAAAAAATTAGGCATTATATAAAGTAAAACCAACATATTGAGTAGATATTGTGTAACAGAAATATGCAGATTAAATATTTATAAAAAAAACTGTGGCAGACGTTGGTAGCGAGCTACACAAATTAATTAATTAGGTAACTTTTGAATAATTATCATTTTATATCAATAATAATTATATGGAACCCTATCTTAATTCATCATATAACTGTTTAAATGACTGAAAATATTAAACATTAAAATAGTTATGAATAATAATTAGTTTCATTAGCTGAAATAATATAACGTTAGCTCTAACAGTCTTTACACAAGAGGACTTTATATAATTTATAAACGATAATCGTAAATATACACGGCGGAGAAATCGTAGAAACCGTCTAAAGTATTTATTTAAGAATTTGTTAAATCGTATAGGTGTGCCTCTACACGCGCGCTTACTCTGTAAACTCTCATAAAATCACGGAATAAATTTTAATGAAGCATTGAAATTTTGAAGAAAATGAAAGCAATTATATTATTTTATTTTGTCATAGTAGGCAGCTAGATACATTAATGTCTTTGAGATAGATATCATTCAAATTATTGCCAGTATTAAATCTATGTACTCAGGAATAATATTTGATTTTAATGATTTCGTTTTTAGCGAAAATGTACCAATTCTGTTTCAAAAGACATAGCTACGACATAAGAATAAAATTTCTTACTTATTAAGGTAGGTATAATTTTATCTTTTATGGTCATAAAGACAGGTGTAAGATCCAACTGCTGAATAGCCTTGTACAAGCTTGAATTATTTAAGGTGTTTATATTTCTAATACTTTGAATCTTGATTTATGCCGTAGCTTAACTATGAATATTTAATGAGAATGATAAAAATGACTTTAAACGAATGTCATTACGATCAATGAATCTTTATATTAATAGGTAGGTATGTGAATAAAAAAAATTTCGACCATTTTTACGAAAATTGCGCGGACGGAGGAGTATGAAATTTCGCACACGTATAGTTTATATAGAGATATGGTGGCAAATGCTAATATTTTTTTTAATCTCTAATATAAAAGAAAGTCGGGCTAGTGCGAACCGTTGTTGTCAGTAAATCCGTTCCATAATAACTTCAATATCATATTTTGTATTATTTTTTTTGCATGTTTCAACTTTTTATAAGTTATTATGTTATCCGGAGTGGAGAAGAATGCAACAAATCAAACATCGGAAGAATCTGTTCAGCCGATCTCGAGTTATAAGTGTTCGCACTAACCCGACCTTTTTATATTATAGACTAGCTTTCCCGACAGACGTTGTCATGTGGTTCTAGCCCAAAGTGGCCCGTTAATATGTACATGATGTGCACTGCGCCCCCCGTTAAACAATACAAAATTAATTCGATTAGATAAGGTCTGCTAATAAAATAATAACATTAAACTATTTCTGAAACATCCATATTTCATTCATATTCAAAGCTCTGGCGGGAAGAACTTGAGAATAATGCGCTCGGGCACACACCCTACCTCTCCTATTGCCAACACGAATGTGCCCGACTTTGTGTGAAAATATTCTGACGCTCGAATCGGTGCGTCTGGAGTAAGTGAGATGGGCTAATGTAGGAGCGTATGCGAGAAAGAGAGGGAACTACCCGCGCTGGCGTGGGCGCGCCATAGGTAACCGTTCCATACAAACTTAAATATTGTATTTTACATAATTTCTTATCCAGTTTTTAAACATTTTATTAGTTATTCTGTTATCCGGAGCGGAGGAGAATCCAATAAATCAAACATCAGAAGATTCTGTTGAGCCGATTTCGAGTTATAAGTGTTCGCACTAACCCGACTTTTTTATATTATAGACTAGCTAGTTACCCGTGGCTTCGCTCACGTGTTACTGTATTTGCTTTCTCTTCCTAAACAATGCAGAATTAATTATATTCGCATCAAAATTAATAATAATAAGAAACATCATCAACATTTCTTTTTTTAAATATATATTCTAAAATTTCCATTAAATTACTATATTTTTATTTATATTTGTCGTTATTAATCTGTATTTAAAAAATATGTGCTTCTTATACAAATAGAATCAGCCCGCGAACTTAAAAATTTCGCTAACTTGACTGACATTGTTCTATGAGAATCCCAAAAAATAACTCGAATAACTTTTATTCCATCAAATGACGTTATTTGAAATCAATTTTTATATTGCTGGATATGAATAGAAAAATATTCAGGTCTCGAAAAGCAATGAAATTAGTGATCTTTAAAACACTTATTTCTATCTGCTTTGGGCATTTTTCAAGCTACAGACGTTTTTTTTAACATTTCAATTTATATCTTTCACGTTGATTTGTTGTTGTTTGTCTGGTCGTAGGTTCGAAATTTAGTTCATAAATATCTTATCCTGAGCAAACACGACATAAAAAGAATAAACGATATCGGTCCAGCCGTTCAGGTCGAAATCCAATCCAATCCAATCCAAACTCCCTTTAGACCCCACTCAGGGGCATAGGGAGGCAACAAGAGCTCTCCATTGCGCTCGATCCTGCGCAACGTTAATGACCTCCTCCCACACCATGTCCAGATTCCTCAGCTCTGCCTCGAAGGAGCGGAACACAGTATGAGAGGGTCTTCCTCGTCTCCAGGTCGAAATAAATAACGTTAAACGTGAAAACTGTTAACGTTCCGAACGTTAACGTTTACCAAATTGAAAATGGTTTCCAAACAAAAAAAAATGCGTTTCGTCTTCAATATAATAGCAGCGTCGTAATACTTCCAAAGATTTTGAGGTAACGTTTAACGTTAATTTTGAATAACTGACAGAATTATTTTTTTGACTCGGAATTTGGAACAGCATTGTTTAACGCACGTTGAACAACAGTTTTTACGTTATCTCTATGGAAATAACAACAAATTGTTAACGTTGGAGCTGTCGTTAATATTTCGACTTGGCCTCCAGGCGTGATGCGATGACCACGTAAAGTAAGTCTCCATTTTTATAATAACGTAATATTTTCCCTTTTAAGCCCCCCCGCTCACCGCAAGCCAGCCCGGAGGAAACTAAACCGTAGCAAACCCGATCCGCACAAAGCCAAACCCTAGCCCGATTGCCAAAAAGCCAGCCGCACATAAATCAAGCCCGTGGCGGTTCCCCCCAAACCACCCCATAATACGGGAGGCCTTGGACCCACTCAGGAGAATAGGTTAGGCATAAAGAACTCTCCATTGCGCTCGAAGTCGTCCGAGGCTCATTGTGCCTTTTCTAACCGGTTGAGTTTTAAGGAAGTGAGGTGGTCAACCTCAGTATTCTAATGGTATAAGTAATTGGCGTTCGACTATAAACGAATTTTCGACAATGTAGAGTAGGAAGAAAATTAACTGTCCACTGTTTATATTTTTTATTAGATGAAACGGATATCGGCAACTATCCGATATCCGGTCTGTCCGGCGGCGTAAATAATATCCTGCCGGATACCGAATAGTAAAAAGAGACATGTTTGGATAACTCATTGATTTGTTTATTAAAGTATCACTTAAGAAATACACCTTATAATCACAAAATAAATTCTACAACTTAGAAAATTTATTATCAAGCACAAGGTAAATTATGGAGAGTAATTCTATATAATATTTCGTTATATAGACTATTAGACTATATAGAGGAAAACAGCAGCTTTGCTGGTCTTCGTAAGTAAGGGAAGTTTAATAAAACAAAGTTTCGTCATACATATATCATCCTGGCTGAAGATGCAGATAGCTTCCGCGATTTTTGGAACAATAACGTTCCGGCAACGGAGTCAGTCTAATTGGTATATATACCGCCTACGTAAGCGTAAAACATGCGTTGTACCCATGGTAATTTACGCACTGGCCGGACTGTAAGGACTTCTTTAGCATTCTACGAATTTTATACATTTTTGAAAATAAAAACACCGATATTTTAAGGGGAGCGCTTTTCGTCCTCCCGCAAGGGTTCCGAAGACAAAGAAGATCTTCTCATACCGAGAGGGTCTTCCTCGTGTTCTGCTCCTTCGAAGCAGAGCTGAGGGATCTGGAAATGGTGTGTGAGGAGGTCATAATATCCGGCTAACTGCTATCCCTTTCGTCTCTATTTTTTATGTTCCAGTGGACAGTTAATTTTTTCGCACTATGCAGTGACGAAATAATAATATGGTCATTGACTTTCCAGTGTTTTCAAAACAATTATTTACGATCTATCCTAAAATGATGTGAGGATTTTGTAGATAATTTTAAAATTTAATGTTTTGCACTTTTACTACATTTGATATAAAATAATTTACCTATTGACTTCATAATACTCTTTACCTTTTTTCAACATAATATTATATCAACTTGCTATTCATGGTTTACGCAATAAATTCAAAGCAAGATTACTCACATAGTTTTTTTTTTTTGCTAGTGTTTTTATGAAATGGCTTCAAATATTTTGACAGATCAAGACATAAAGAATTGCAATACAATCCAGATTCTTTTCGTGAACTTACCGTAAATTATTTTAGTAGAGATAATAAATTACTAAAATAGGTAGGTACCGACATAATGATTTTAATGTCGATCGTAAAAAAAACAATTCAGAATCGCTGTACAGGATGCATGGTACGAAAAATATATTGAAGTAGGTAGGTACGTAAAGTGTTTGTCTGAATTCACGGAAAGTGTATTATTTATCTCTTATATAAAAATGGAACGCTAATTTGCGCGGTCATCGTATGGGTAAGAACACGTTGAAAGCCTATTACGATCCGCGCCGACCAGCTCAAAGATTGTTGTCTATGGTTTCCATGCATTTAAATGGGCATGTCGGGAAGCGGGTTCCTGCTTTTTCTGTGGGTTTCCCCATTCAAATGCATAGTAACATTCTTTGCGCCGGTTGGCGCTAGTCAGAATCGGCATTCTACGTGTTTCTTACCCTATGAGAACAGCTGAACTTATATCGCCCATTTTTTTGTCGTGTTTGCTTTTGTCTGAAGGGTCTTATGAAAGAAAAAAGTTTCACGGAATAAAAATAAAACTTCCATATTATCATTAGATTTTTTCTAATTTTGAAATTAAATCAGGCGTTTGACAGGAATCAGTTGTTTGATGAATGATACGATTCACGGAATGCTGATAGTAAATAATATAATGATATGTTTTATAACAGATGCAGCGGTTACAGTAGTTAAAAAGGTAATAATGAATTGTATCATTATACTAATTCAAATTCAATAATATAAGGACCACGTCGTCGTCTGTGTTAAATAACTTTAAACTGAAATCAACTTAAAGTTATACATAAAATCTCGAACATATTATTTATATTCCAAGGCGGGACGAAGTTTGACGGGTCGGCTAGTTCAAAACTATATTATTATTATTATAGATTACGCAATAGTTTAGTCACGTGTATTGGAGAAAGTAGGTTGGGTTGGGTATACCTACCTACGTATATATTCATACACGCTGCACCGGACCAGCTCGCGGTGTATGTATGTTTATTGTATGAAACGATGTCGTCAATAAATTAAATTTTTACAAAAATTGTTAAGAAAAGTTTGAGATGTACTGCTATGATGTATGTATTTTTTATAGAAAAATAAATTATCTAGTTGTAACGTTTCGGCGTTTTTCGATATTTTTATAAAATTCTGAAATATAGGCACTGAAACTCGTAAATTTGTCATAAAAAAAAATATTTTTCTTTATAAAAAAAGTTTGAGAAATCCTGGAACTTTTTCATTAAACTATATTTTATATATTGTATTTTTCTATATACTTACATATTTTAAGGGTTCTAGATTTTATGGTTTTCGAGATATATGAAAAAATTAAATAAAAATTCAAAGGTTGATTACCCCTTACTGAAAAAAAAATTCAACATTCTGAGTATACAAATTTTGTATGCTTAAAGTATTTAATATTTTTTGAAATTTTAGGATCTGTGTATTAAGCGAATCAAAAGTTATAAAGAGGGGACGGATACACACACATACACGTTGGAAAAGTGCCCCTCACCCCCTCCCCTCTAATTACTGATATCTTTTGAAAACGAAATAGTATAATTTGACTCTTTCTGAAGAAATCATTTTTTTGAAATTTTGATAAAACCAGTTTTAAACTTCACTTAAAAATCATCCCTTTTTATATGTGCCCTTTTTCGTCCCTTTTAGTGAAATTTTGGAAAAATTGCCGAATACGCTAACACTCATTTCTATAGAAGAATTCATATGCCAAATCTCAAGTTCGTACCATGTCTAGTTTCCGAGATATTCGCATACATTGAAAAACATTCAACCCTATTTTTCACCCCCTTAGGGGTGGAATTTTCAAAAATCCTTTCTTAGTGGAAGGTTTTGTATTGAGACCTACCTGATTTCCAAATTTCACTTCTCTACGATTAGCCGTTTGGGCTGTGCGTTGATGAGTCAGTCAGTCAGTCAGGCACTTTCCTTTATTATTATAGATTTTTGCACTCAAAAATAATTGTTTGCAAACTTTCACGTATTAAAAAGCACAAAAGACAACCGAACGAAATCATAGTCCTTTATGCACTAAGCGTGACGAAAATAACAGTGTCGTAATAAAACTAAGGCATCATTTCCACGAGATCTAATAAGCGTCGCATTAAAAACCCGGCGTTGACGCTTATAACGCCTTTGGTGAATCTGTTCATACGAACGCTTTAAAATTACTCATGTCCGGATCTTCGCTGCAGTAACATTTAAGCAATAGCTGTGTGACGTTTAAGAAAAGATACACTTGTATAAATCTCATTGCTTATACCAAACGAACAAAGACCCAGAGCTTGAAAATAGAGTATATTATCCTAATCGTTGATACTGGACACCATGGAAACAACAACTTATTAGTAGGCGGTGACAGTTCTTTTTGGTTATTATGTATTTCCTTAGTGACCATAAAATATACTCTATTTTCAAGCTCTAGGTGTTTGTTCGTTTGACATAAATGCACCTTAAGACGTGAAAATGGTTTCTATTAAATTATTAGCAATAGCAACATTTTGTCGCTAGAAGATGAAAAATTAAAAACAGGTATTCTGGGTATATTATCTGAATTAATAATAATATACATACCTAAAAGGGCAGCTTGTGACATTGTACGAAGGTCTTAGGGAAATTTTCGAATGTTTATTATAATATTTGACACTATTATTGGAAATGGAATTCCAAAAAAAGACATCTCTAAAATCAAAAATATTTAAATGTTAAACTACGAACAAACATGTGTACCTATTATATTAATAACTTTGTAGGTATGAACTTTTGAGAGCGTTTTCGTGTTTGTGTTATTATAATTTGATGACAAACATTCAACATTGATTTTCTCAAAACTCTCAAAATTACATATTATACAAACTCAGTGCCACTTTAAGCTATCGATATGGACTGTTATACAACTATACTATGAATATAAATATAATTCTGCGCGGTAAAAGCGTTTAAAAAAAAGTTTTTAAAGCGCTGACTTGAGAACATAAACTTGTGAATGTATTTTTTTATGTAATTTTGCGTCGTTCAAGCAATTGCATGTAGGTAGGCCCTGTGTTCCAAAATTATTATTTACGATCTATCCTAAATTTATGATTATTTTGTAGATATTTTTAAAATGTAATATTTTCAAATTAGCTACATTTTTTCATATTAAATAATCTATTGACTTAATTCGGTTTACATTTTTTCAATATTACCTATACTCGTGGATTACGCAAAAAATTCAAAGCAAGGATTTTAATAGTTTTTTTATAACCATTTAGTTAGTTTTTTCCATTAAATGCGTATATTTTTTTTACTAAAATGACTTCAAATAATTTGACAGATCAAGACGTAACGAATTATTATATAACCCAGGTTCTTCCCATGAACTTGCCGTAAAACAAAAAATTGAAAAAAAAATTTTTTACCTAAAAACCGCAAAATAAAAAAAAATATTTGCGTTGTTTTTAGACCTTTCACGTTCCTGTATTATTTAAGTTTTTTGAAATTTATTTATTTTACTTTGTGGTGAAAATGGAAACTTATAAATATCTCATACCTACTAAAAATACCTATCTCTTTTTATTTTTTTTTTTTTTGACAAAGGATATTTTCAACTTATTTTAAATTTTACAAAAAAACTCTTTAATTTTGAAAGCCACTGGCGGTGGGACTGAACAAATATTAGCTGGCAGCACGTGTACCGTTAGGTAGGTCTCAAGGTCAAAGTTACGACACTCAAACTCTGATGGTATTCAGGTGCATGTAAAAGTATATGTGTGTGTGTATGTGTTGCGACTTGCAAACAGTAGCAGGATTCCCCCCTATTCGAGTAAAAACCTACGCGAATATACCAAAATAGTATTTTACGCGCGGCAACAAAGTGCATACCTACTTACCTTCCCGGCTACTTATAGATATGTTTAAATATATTGTAAGCGCTACGGTAGCGAAGTTAGTACGTAGAATTCCCCAATCAATAGGGCCGTAAAACTAAAGATTGGACATTTTCAACATATCATATAGGTAACCAATTTACTAATGAAATTTATTTGCTGCTTTAGTGAAAGATAATTTTTTAATGTTTTATGTATTTATTTATTTTTTCTTAATTTTTAGATATCTTAAATTTTTATACATCACTAGTTACATGTAAAAATGAGATCCAACTGTCGATGGCCTGAGTCGGTATGTTTATTGTAAGAAACGATGTCGTCAATAAATTAAATTTTTACAAAAATTGTTAAGAAAAGTTTGAGATGTACTGCTATGATGTATGTATTTTTTATAGAAAAATAAATTATCTAGTTGTAGCGTTTCAGCGTTTTTCGATATTTTTATAAAATTCTGAAATATAGGCACTGAAACTCGTAAATTTGTCATAAAAAAAATATTTTTCTTTATAAAAAAAGTTTGAGAAATCCTGGAACTTCTTCATTAAATTATATTTTAGATATTGTATTTTTCTATATACATACACAATTTTAGGGTTCTAGATTTTATGGTTTTTGAGATATATGGAAAAATTAAATAAAAATTCAAAGGTTGATAACCCCTGACTGAAAAAAAAATTCCAAATTCTGAGTATACAAATTTTGTATGCTTAAAGTATTCAATATTTTCTGAAATTTTAGGATCTGTGCATCAAGCAAATCAAAAGTTATAAAGAGGGGACGGATACACACACATACACGTTGGAAAAGTGCCCCTCACCCCCTCCCCTCTAATTAATGATATCTTTTGAAAACGAAGTAGTATAATTTTACTCTTTCTGAAGAAATCATTTTTTTGAAATTTCGATAAAACCAGTTTTAAACTTTTTAGGAGGCACTTAAAAATCATCCCTTTTTATATGTGCCCTTTTTCGTCCCTTTTAGTGAAATTTTGGAAAAATTGCCGAATACGCTAACACTCATTTCTATAGAAGAATTCATATGCCAAATCTCAAGTTCGTACCATGTCTAGTTTACGAGATATTCGCATACTTTGAAAAACATTCAACCCTATTTTTCACCCCCTTAGGGGTGGAATTTCCAAAAATCCTTTCTTAGTGGAAGGTTTTGTATTGAGACCTACCTGATTTCCAAATTTCACTTCTCTACGATTAGCCGTTTGGGCTGTGCGTTGATGAGTCAGTCAGTCAGTCAGTCAGGCACTTTCCTTTATTATTATAGATTTAAGAAAAAATATATTAGCATGCATATCTGCGATATTTCATACTCCTCCGTCCGCGCTTTTTTCGTAAAAGTGGTCACATACTTTTTGCTTCACGTATACCTGTACGAGTATATATTCCTACTCGTCGATTAGCTGTAAAGAAAATATTGGTTAGTTTAATAGCCAACATAATTAACAATTTTGTTTACGGTAATAATAATGAAATCCATCGCAGTATTTTTAATAAAGATTTACCATCAAAACAGTCTCTGGGGTCAAATCGTCCATGACATAACAAAGATTTTACGGTTTTTCCCTCCAATGAACGAAGTTATTCGGTATTCATGGAGGTAAATGTGCATTAAAATAACGAAATTAAGCGCAGCAAGAATGTAATTAAAAGAGGTACCTGTAGGTACTCCGTTAAAGTATTTTATATGTTTCATGAAGTTGTTAATAAAGCATGACTTACCAACCATCTTTTTCATAAAAGTATTTCAAAAACTTTGTTCAAAATAATATCTCATGATTCTAATGAAAAACAGAAAAATAATTTACTTATCTCATGAAATATTTTCCTACTGTTTTTAATGAATTTAATATCTTAATAAAACCAGTTAACAAACAGATGTTCTTCTTCTAATCATTATTGACTTGCTTACCTACCTCGGTAGCCTAGTTGTACTGGCGTGGACTTCAGATCCGGCGTCCCGGGTTCGATTCCCGGTCGGGTCTGAGTTTTCACTTGAAATTTCTACCTGGGGTCGGCCTGTCTCAGATTGGACGGGACCGGTTGACTGGAAAAAATTGCCTAAGGCAATAAGTTCCGCCGGCTGTGCTGACACCTTTGTATAGAAAAGTTTTTTTTTTTTACCCATCACGCCGTTTCCCGAAGGGGGTAGGCAGAGAGTACGGATTTCCATTCTTTCCTATCCAAACAAACCTCTTTCGCTTCTTCCAAACGCATAACATTCCGCATACATGCTCTCCTATTTCTTTTGCTCCTGACTTGGCCCTCCTCTAAGACTGAACCGATATGATCGGACCATGTCATTCGAGGTCGACCTGGTCTGCGTGCTCCCATTCTTTCAGATTTATATATCCTTTTTGTCATTCTTTCCTCGTTCATTCTCTCTACATGTCCAAACCACCTTAATTTATTAACTTTCATTCTAGTCACTACACTAACATCCACTCCACATTCCTTTCTAATATTCTCATTCCTCACCTTATCAATCAGTCTCTTCTCGCATATCCTACGGAGTGATCTCATTTCCACAGCATTCATTCCAACTTCCATATTTTTCGTCCATGTCCATGTTTCACTCCCATACATCATGGATGATATCAGGATTGCATTGTGCATCAGCTGTTTGGATTTAAGAGATACGTTCTAGTACGTAGAGATAGAGATACCTTTCCCCAAATTTTGAGTGAAACAGCCACAATAATATAAAAATATAGGTATTGATATAATTATTCATAACTGTGTAATAAATAATAATATGAGCTTGTAGGGAAAGACATAGTATATTGAGAGGTCTCAAGGAATTTTATAGAAAAATATAAAACAGCTTGCATGTTTTTTTTTGTAAATCAGAATTAGTGAATTCTGTAAGCTTACGAATAGAAAAAAAATCTTTAAGCATGACATTTTTTAGTTTATTATCATAAAATCATGACGGGACAATGACTTAATAATTTATCTCTTACAAAAAAAATAACAGCAAAAGTACACTTTAAATAGGTAGGTATGAACCTAGATACTTACACTCCACAAATTTAACAAAGGACACCAAATGAACCTAACGACAAAAATTTCGGTCGTCGTCGGATTATGTCGAGTTATGTCGTGTAATCAATGGGCTGGATAATTTAGCACTTCCGTGAAGAAAGTCCCAAACGACTGGACGATTCTGGGAAGGTAGGTGTTCAGGAACATGTTCCTCCATTGGGGCACAAAAACCTACAAAATAAACAAATTTATTATTAACTTGAAAAAGGCAATTTTGGAATTCCTTAAATCTCCCTCAGCCTGTAACCGATTGACGCGAGTCGGGTCCGATTTTTTATTCGGTTGCTCTGTTGGCTAAACACAGCAAACATCACACACGAAAAGTTGCGTGATTTTCGCGTACAGTGACAGCAATCAAAAATGAAAAACAGCATGGAGATGAAATAGGCCCAACATTTTTTTTTTATATTAACAAACAAACAAAAAACAACGTTTCACGTCCACTCAATACGGAATCCATTATACCCTGAAGTTAATTGGATTAAAAATGGCACTCAACTCCACTACACGTGATAGTTTTGATGTACATAAGTACACACAAGGACACAAAAGAAATTTCTAATTTCCATGTAAAATGTTTTAAATAGTTTCATCGAGGGACATAATAGAAATCCTGACAGCCCATTAAAATAACAACAATTAATCTGTCCCAGGAGTCGCCTCTGTCATCATTTTATGGCAAGGGCTCGTATTCATCAACAATACTTTCATTTTTCATGTATAAAAATGGTACCTCATTAATAATTCTTGGTACGTAGCTACAAACATTGTTACCATCAGGAGTAGAATTTTGTATGAAAGAGTGTAAAGTGTTTCTGCTCTAAATTTCAACAATAATTGTTACAGTATTACTGTAAAATTTAGGTGCCTAATTATTTATTTAAGTCCCCGAATAAACATAGAAAAATACTGTACGGTTCGTATCAGCATTTTCAATCATACCATGTTCCATTAACGTAAGAAAATTTGCAAAGGATAAATAAATGTGATTGGCGTAGAAATAAAAGTTATGGCGATCGATGAAGGAAGGGAACAATGGAAATAAAAGGGATAAAATAAGAAAGAAAGAATTTTGTCCAAAGACTCAAACATATTGTCTGCTTCATTGAAAGAATAAATCGAAACTCGTAAAAATAAAATAGAAGACTGTATGAGGAGAAATATTATTTTCAAAAATGCTAGACGATGATTAGGCGAATAAGTGCGAATAAAAAAAAAAGTATGATGAAACAAAAGACAAAAAAGAAATACATAGTTAAAACATGAGGGTTCAAAACTTGGAGCTGCTATCACCGGGGAACTTGAAACTATTTGAAAACCATGGGGTGTGTTCTAAATTCAAATTTGAAGAAAGTCACTAAGTACTAGCGCTAAATTGTAGTTAATGTTTGATCTACCTACCGTTATTGCGTGTGTGAATACGACCCCTCTCGAGATATTAACTTCAACTAAAATGTAAATAAGTAGTCTGGTATATTTTGCATAATAAAGTGAAATCCGTACCGCTTTAACTTTTTCATTAACCACAATACCTAAAAGCTTTCGCGCTGTCAATTAAATGGAAAGGAGAAAACGAAAACCTAATATATATTTTTTGTTCCTTTCTAGCGGCGTGAAAATACATATTCCACGACCCCGTTGCCACCCATTCAAATCTTTCCACATACCTACCTACTCTCTCTCTGAAGTGCTTGGGGAGAAAAATAAAAAAAAGGATTTCGATTTTTTTTGTTTTTATTTTACAAAATTCGAGGTAATTTGTTAAAAAAAATGGAAACAACGAAAAATTTCCATCAAAAATAAAATTTCAACAAACATTAAAAGAGTAGGTAGGGATGTGATTCTGCTTGACTCGAATTACATAGAAGAGTAGGTATCAAGTAATTCAAGGTGGTGTAAAGGAATATTGAAGCGGGTGTGAATAATGAAATTTTTGGTTTGAGTAAAATTTTGTATGATTTTTTTGTTACTTCTGCCACTTTTGTAATTCGGATAGCGACTTTTCAACCAAATGGACCACGTGTTTCAGTTCAACTATCCCTGATTTTTCCATATTCATCATAATGGTAATTCCAATCAAATCAAATCTCCCTTTGAACTCCACTTAGGAGCATAGGGAGGCAACAAGAGCTCTCCATTGTGCTCGATCTTGCGCAATGCTTATGACCTCCTCCCACACCAAGTCCATTTCCCTCAGCTCTGCAACGGAACATGGTCTGAGAGGGTCTTCCACGTCTTCGAGACCCTGATGGGAGGAAAAACAGCGCTCTCCTCGGCTAACTGTCATTCGGCATCCTCAACACATGTCCCAGCCATGCCCATCTCATCTCCGTAATGGTGGAAGTGATGGGCCTGCGCTGGGTGCGCTGACGTATAGCGTCGTTCGTGATGCGGTGGTACCATCTTATACCCAAAATTCTCCTAAGGCATTTCGTTTCGAATGCGGATACTTTTTGTGCCTGGGCTTTAGTCAGGTGCCAGGACTCACACCCATACAGAAGAATGGGCAGCACACACGCATCAAACAGTTTACATTTTGTCTCAACACTAAACGCCTTCCATATTTTGGTCATGTTGTTGAAAGCGCCACTTGCCATACCGATACGTCTCGGGAGCTCAGCCCCGAGGTCACCAGTGGTGGTAATGGTTGTTCCCAGGTACTTAAACTTATCCACCCGGGAGACCTGGTGACCATCGATAGTTATCGGCAGCTGTTTATCGGGTCAGCCATTATTCGCCATGAGCTCCGTCTTACTGGCATTGACTCGAAGGCCGAGGCGTGCTGTTTTGTCGCAGTCTTGAAACATTGCGCTGTAATTCCTCCACTGTCGTACTGAACAATGCTAGGTCCTCCGCGTACTCCAGATCACACAGTTCGCCCATTAGACCATCTTTCTGTGTTATCGGTATACCTCTTGCTCCTTGCATGGACTTTCTCAACAGGAAGTCCATGACTATTATGAATATAAAAGGAGCTAGTACGCAGCCCTGTCTGACTCTCGTGGTGATCCTAAAAGCTTCAGTAGGACCACCTGGCGTTTTCACTCTACACTCGGAGTATTCATACAGGGACTGCACCATTTTAACTGTTATCGGAGGTACCTATACCATACAGAGCAAGTATTTTCCATATTGATGGTCTATGTGGGCTGTCGAAGGCCTTTTCAAAATCTATGAAGCAACAAGCGACTGGAGAGTTAAATTCTTTGCACTGCTGAAAGATGCACCTGGCTCGGAAAATTGGGTCGGTGCAGGACCTTCCAGGTACAAAGCCGCATTGTTGGTCTCTCAGGACAGCCATGACAGGCCCCCGAATGCGGTGTAGTAATATCTGAGATAATTCCATACCTTTTAATTTATTTCCTTATATCAAGGGATACCCACCAATTTTCATTTGGAATCATAAGCATACTTTCCAGCCGTTCCCATCCTCTACCGAACCGAACTGAAATTGAACCTGATATAGATTTACTCAACTGTGTTCTCACAATCAAGAAAATTTTATCATGTTGTTTTTTGTCTGTTTAAATGAAAGAGTCTGAATTGGCTTTAACACCGTATACCTAATGTTCAACCCTGAATAAAGTGTAAATTGGGTTACGAGAAACAAACCCTCTCTCTGTTATGACACGGCGTAATATGTGTGAATTTGGAAAAATGACGATTCACTCCCAAGCGACTGTGTATCAACCTACATTTTGTTTGCGGTGCTGCGACAACTCCTAAAAATTCATAAACACCTTTAAAACGTGTAACTCTACTTTTCCAAATCCGCTTCTCGATCCAAGCAGAGTCAGAGATACAGTCATGATTTTGTTACAATTATTGTCCTTACATTCATGTTTAAAATTCAACAACAACATTTTTTCTTTAACCAAAACATGCACCTACATAGGATTAATTTTCAACCATGAGTACACACTACACACATGCATAAACAAAACAAGAACTTTACTCAACACGCGAGAAGGTATAGTCATTGAAATGACGTAAAATTTGACATCCTCCTGTCATATGTAATTTGCAGACTTGTCAAGATCGTTTGCTTTTGAAATTGTTGACGTATGTTTTGTTCAAGAACATCCATTTAGTAAGCCAGATAACATTAAACTTAACGTATTTTTCAGGAATTTTTTTTTTTTAAATTGGTGTAAGAGTCACAAATCTGATATCTTATCACGCAAAGTTTTACTCATCCCGCTGGGTATTTTAAAAATAGAAACTGCACAACAATAAATAATCATTGTGCGATGAAAACGTTGGAATTGTGACATTGTTCGTCGGATGCAGGTGGATAAAGACAGTGAGTAAACAGCGCGATGATAAGGATGCTTGCGTCACAAAGTAGAAACTTGGCTTTTAAAACTTATTGTCAATTAAACAAAATACCTAATATAAAACTAAAAAATAGCTATGATATGAAGAGGCAAGAAGAAAAGTTTTAGGAAGATGACATAACAAATAAATACGATAAAGAACAGGAGTATGTTACAGATGGGATACAAATAATGGGTCACCAAATAGACGGGTAAAAAACATAAATAGCACATTAAAACATGTCGGAAAAAGATTCAAAATATTTCAGAAAAGGTAGTCTGATGACCTCGGAAAGGTTGCTGTTGTAGCCATGAGACCACATTGATAGATGTGGTAGATGGAAAGGTTGCTCTAAACACAGATGTTAACATCTATGAAGGTGCATGGCAGTAAATTTATAATGATCTCAATGGCGATGGAGAAAGAAAAGAATAAATAGGTACCTACTGAGAAATTCGCTTAAGATATGTAAATCTATCAACAGAGTATAACCCATCAGTGAATGGAGTTAAAACATCACATAAATGAGTTTTTTAACCAATTAATACTTTAAAATGTTCATCCGTAGATATTGCATGATTGACATAACTCATCAGATTAGATCGGTAAAAAAAGTTCATACGCACGAAAAGTTCGCAATTAAAAATAAAGGAATATTAAACTTACGACAGATAGAGCAAACAGCAGAGTTGGATAGAAGAGCATTAGAAATATCTTCAACGTCTCTCTGATCAAGTAGCATGTCCCAACTACGCACAAGATTCCCACCAAAACATCCCTGTTTTTCAGAACAACATCAACTACTCCTTCCATGCTGTCAATTACATACCAAAAACTATCCGTGATCTGGAAAAAATACACATAAAAATATGCATGGGTTTCTGTTCACAATAATAGACAATTAATTCATAATAATTACTGACGAAACAAAATTGGATAAAACTTAAATTTAGTCACTCCTAATGATTTCGAGGTTATTTTAATACACGATTTGAATAGGTTAAGCTAAGCTTGGAACGTAGTAAAGGGGGATATGGGGGGAGGGGTGGAACCCTCAAAACGTTTTTGGACACCTCTGCGAGTGATAACACAGTGATACTCCAGCGTATATCAAAATCGCCGCCATTTTTCATTTATAGCAGTGACTAAACTAAAGCTTTACCCAAATTTGGGAAATTATTTACTTTAAGGGCTTCTTCGATTTTTCACGATTATTTATATAAAACACATATCAAATGTATAATGCAGATTGGTAAATAAGCATGTTTTGGATCGATTTGATAATATTTGAAGTATTTTATTAACCAATTTTAAGTAAAAATCAATTTGAAAGTTGCCTATTTTCTCATACACCGAGTGACATTTTATTTTTTGATTATCAAATTGGTGTTTTTGTTTGAAAAATGAAGATATTGCTGGTAATTGTTGTTTAGTTAGTCAATTTGGATAGATTAGGGGATTTGATAACATCCTCGAATGATTACACAACGATTTGAATAGGTTAGGTTAAGGTTGAAACATAATTTTAAAGGGGGGTTTAGAGGATGGAACCCCCCATACCGCTTTGGACACCTCCCCGAATGATAACACTTCACTCTGTTAGGTTGAAACATATTCATTTAGAAGAGTTTTGTCAAAAATCAAAGAAGCCTGTAAAGTAAATAATTACTTATTACATAATTGTTGAACAAGCATTTTTTCCATGGTGGAAGTAGGTAATTTAAATATTTTTTTAATGCATATGGCCTGGCTATTACAAATTTAATGGAAGGTCTCTTAGCCAATTGGCTGCGTCAGAAGTGACCCCGTGGATTTCAGTTATTTAAATAATCAAATTTGGTCACAGGTTATTTGAAATAACCTGTGACCATGAAGGACGTACCCCTTCGAAACATGTCAGGTGTAATAAAATTGTGTAAGAGTTAAAAAGTGTTTTTATTTTAATTTGATTGACTTAATAATAATTACCATACTTACTTTAGATATCGATCTGGAAGTGGTTCGATGATCCATAAGCCGTACTAATTGCACACAAAACTCTCTTACAATAAGGCGAAATTTACAATTTATATTGTATTTTCGTCCATGGATCGTTCAACCGAAAAATAATACGAAATACAGATTAAAAAAATAAAAAAAAAAATAATTTGTGATCAAACGCGAGAATTTTTAAAGCGATCGTTGGCAGTTTCTAAATTCAACAAATGTCAGTGACTTTAGCTGGGTTCGAACGTATCATTTGTTTGAAAGTCAAATAATTCTTTCAGCTACTACTTGATTTAGGTACTGACTTAATTATTTTGATTTCTGTTAGTTATGTATTTAATATAAACTTTCCCGACAGTCGTTGTACTGTCTTTAAGGCGGCCATACACATGCCTGTAAAATGGGACAGTAGCTTGCATGCCTGTTAATGGCATGTAGAAGTTACTGGCGTGATGTGGATACATTTTCAAGTTAAACTTGCATGCAATTTGCGTCCTTGCATACACAATAGAGTGGAACACTTTTGTATGAAATTTTTTTTTTGTCAAATTTCGATTTGGAATAGTTGTATTATGTTGCCTATTGGCATCAATAATCTACATAAAAAATATAAAAATTCTCATACAACGGTAAGAGCCCCCGCTTTGACTTCGAATATTTACAAAACCGGCAATTTTGGGGCTGTTTTCGCGGTCTATGAAATATTACAGAATTTATTTAAATAGGTTTATTTAATTCAAACATGATTGATTAGCTGTTGGTTTCACTATTTCATCAATTTAATAGTCTTTGGCGCTGTGAGAGATGAGCAAAGTGCAAGAGAAAACGGGGCGGCAAGGGCCGGTTTATAAATTTGAAATTTTAGTTTCATCAAGTGCAGTGGATGATTATTGTCTTAAAGTGAAAGGTTGCATGTCAATAATTATTTCCACGAGTGTGTAGGAATAGGTGATGTATGTTTTAAAGTGTATTAACATGACTTCTACGAGACAAAATTTAAAATGTCCGATACTTGGTTTCATAGCACTTTTGTGCAGACTTAATAGAATAAATCCTACCTACGTATAAAAATGTGATGTAATTATATAAATGGGTTTGACAAATGTTATAATAAAAATAAAAATATGTGTAGAAATTTGAGGAAGTAGAGTAAGAAGCATTCAGAGTCCAAAGTAGAAAGCTTTTTGACATATCTGCATGTAAACGTAATGATTTTGTAAGATGTACTTATTTTAGAGATGAAAAATTGCCAAAAGAGGTACATATGTTTTTAAATGGCAACCAGCGGGTACGAGATAGCTTAACTGTGTTTCTGTTTAATGAATCAGGAGTGCTGGATTCATTTATGAAAACAGTAGTAATTATTGCTTGTAAATGTTTTTGGTGTGCGTTGAGATCTGTTGATATTCGTGGAGGTAGATCTTCAATCTTATCAAAATGGACCAACGGCATAGGTAAACAATCGCTTAACGGCATAGTTAAACAATCGCTTCAATGGCAACTCTTTGATGTGTATGTGAAAAATTATCCATTTCAATGGTCGAGATAGTTTATTTTCCGAAATAACGAACCCAAGCTACACAGAACTTGACTTCTTTATGATCGAAATATGTTCCTCTGGTACAACCACTCTAGGCTTTTTCGATCCTTCAAAAATAGTTTTGGCCGTCTTTTATTTTCTTCCAACGAGGAATTTATGTGTTAAAACCATCTGCGGTCGACGAACAAGAAGGCAGATCCACTTTTTAGCGAGTTTTTAGTAGAAGAAATTTTTTTCAGTTCGTGTATATGAATTATGAATGATTTCTTTGTTTAGAGCACGTAATCTTAGAATAGATTCTGCAACTTTTAACTTTGGATTAGATCAATTCTTCCTGAATCTATTATTCTTTCAGCCATTTAAAAATATTTGTTCCTCTTTTGTCAATTTTACATTTCTAAAATAAGTACATCTTACAAATTCATTACATTTACATGCAGATATGTCAAAAACTTTTCTATTTTGGACTCTGAATGCTTCTAACTCTACTTCCTTAAGTTTCTACACAGATTTTTATTTTTATTATAACATTTGTCAAACCCATTCATAGAATTACATCACATTTTCATACGTAGGTAGGATTTATTCTATTAACTCTGCACAAAAGTTCTATGAAACCAATTATCGGCCATTTTAACTTTTGTCTCGTAGAAGTCATGTTAATACACTTTAAAACATACATCACCTATTCCTACACACTCGTGGAAATAATTATTGACATGCAACCTTTCACTTTAAGACAATAATCATCCACTGCACGTGATGAAACTAAAATTTCAAATGTATAAATCAGCCCTTGCCGCCCCCGTTTTGTCTTGCACTTTGCTCCTCTCTCACAGCGTCAAAGACTATTAAATTGATGAAATAGCGATAGCAACAGCTAGTCAACCATGTTTGAATTAGTTTTTGAATGAAATAAACCTATTTAAGTAAATTCTGTAATATTTCGTAGACCGCGAAAACAGCCCCAAAATTGCCGTTTTTGTAAATATTCGAAGTCAAAGCGGGAGCTCTTACCGTTGTATGAGAATTTTTATATTTTTTATGTAGATTATTGATGCCAATAGGCAACATAATAAAACTATTCCAAATCGAAATTCGACTAAAAAAAATTTTTCCACTCTAATACACAAGCTAGCCACGAGACAGTACATGTCCCAAATCACATGCAAAACACTCGAGATTTTTGCAATGGAAAACATTTGAAGTGAATTAAATTCATCGTGTTGCGATTAGTAGTAGGTCTGTACCAAGACACTGTCTAATTTAATGATAGAAAATGAGAAAAGTTAAATAAGACGGATTTGAATGAAAGATTTGAAGAAGAAAATGAAAGATACCCGTACCCGTACCCGTACACCAAAAATGTGTGCGCACCCATAACTCATGGTATGTAATTCTTATCCGATTTTATTGAAATTTGGTAGAACGGTTAGCCCCTCGATTTAGATGAGTCAGTAAAATGTTGAGATCTGTACCTTAAGGGGAACCCTCTTAAAGTATCCAAAGAAAATTTCACTTGTTCTAGAAAAAGGGCTAAAAAAGAAAAAATAATGTCTTCGATTTTCATAAAATTTGGTATACGGGTTGGTCTTATGCTTCTACATAAGCACGTAAAATTTGAGGTCCGTAACTTCAGTGGGTCCCCCTTAAAGTACCGATTAATATTGAATATGTAGTTCAAAGCAGATAATAAAAAGCTCCAATAGTCGATATAATTTTAAAGTTTCTATAATAATTCCAAGGATAAATTCATTTTAATCGTAAAATTATGAATTTTTCTGCAAAGATATGTTTTACACGAAAAGGCTGTTATAATATACTATGAGTTCTGGGCTACCCTAGGTTAGCAGCTTTTTACCTATTTAAGCAATTTAGGTAATTTTGAATGATGAATATGTTTTAACGACGTTTACAAGTCCTATTCTTACAATTGCATCAACTACCAAACAGTAAATGACAAAATGTAACAACAAAGATAATGATAATATAGTTATTCCAAGATTTTTTTTCATAGATTTATGCGCCAGAATCGTAGAAAAAAATAAAAGTGTCCACAATATCCACCTTTAAAGTTATTTTTGAGGACAATTCTTTACCAGTTTTGTAAAATTTTTGGTCCTTTCAAGCTGCTAAAATTTATTAGGTTATTTCATAGTAGTGTGGTTGGTAGTCCAGTGATATCAATCGGCGGCTTTCGTGTGTACAGCATATTGGAGGTCGTAGTTTCGAGCCCCGGCGATGTCGACCATCTCCTCTTTCACGACACAACCCTTTGGTTAGTGTGAAAGATGTCATTGAGTGAGCACAGATTCATTAAAAAAAAGGTTTCATGAAAATATTTCAGTTAGCTTTTTTGTACGAACTGTCTAATAAAAAAAAAAAAAAAAAACAGTCGGGAATAGTATTCTTAAGACCTGTTCATTTATAGAGAGAAAAAAAATTCAAAACGTTTATATCCTGAGTCTTTTTAATTCTCTATTTCGAAAGGATAAAAAAATGTACCAATTTTGTTTTTCAATCCGACATTTTTTTTCTTTAAAAATTTCAAATGAATGATTTCAGTAATCTTTTAGTTTAAAAGCTGAGAAATAAGGCTTTTTAAGTCGACAAATACCTACTTTATTTACTCGAGGTTTTGTATTTCTACTTTTGAAAAAAAAAAATTGTCTTCAAATTTCTGATAAAACACAAACAATGATGAAAAATCGATATTTCCAACGGATGTTTCTGGTGCAAAAAAAAATGTTGAAAAGGCATTTTTTTTCAAAAATCGAAAAAATATTATACAAAAAAGTTTGAAATGAACGTTGTTTGTTACCTAACAGACATGTTGAAAACACTCATCATAAACACACATAGACATGTTGAAACACTCATCATAATGGTGAACTTTGGTAACGTAAAGTGATCACACTGAACCGGCCTTCAAAACAGTAGAACATTTTTAACAGTATAATAATTTTTGTAATGTTGACATTAATAATTAGTGAGTTATATGTCAATTTGGTAATAGAGAAGTAAAATAGAGAAGTTAAAAAAGCAAAATATAAGCATTAGTGGCATTTAATATTTGAATCTGACTACATTCATAAAAGAGAAGCATAGAAATAACCTGGAGACACACCTACCTACTGTTTTGTTTTAAATATCCAAAATATTATGACATTATCATTTTGTAGATACTCTTTCCTAAACGTTAGTAGCAACAAATGATTTATCAGTATATCCTCTTTTTCCTTCTTTTTACAATTTTGTTTTGGTAATTTTATACTGTTAAAACTTCATTGCAACGTTTAGTAATAAAATACCACATTTACGGTGGCATAATAATATATTTTTATGGGGATAATGTTGCACACTTGACAATCTCAGCAAGCAGAACAACAACAATGTGTTCACTCTATGTTCACTACTTTTCGAAATATTCTACAGGAAGTTAGTGATAAGGGGGGGGGGGGGATGCAACAGTTTGGTGCTCCAGCGTATGAATATAAACGGAAAAATGGAATAACAACAAACTGGGAATATTAAAAGAATATTATATCTATCCAACGGAGATGACTTATTTATACGGGACATTTTAAGGATGTATTTTGTAGCTTCCACTCCACTTTCGCTCAATTTTTGAAAAATAAGTACCTATCTATCATACCAATTTAAACATTTGTAATGCTATACTTATAAAATAATTATAATATCTGTTATATCCGCTTTAAAGGATAACAATAAAATTGATCAATACAACCTTAACCAATACATCCAACCTTAATCGAAAATCGATACAACCATATCTTAAAAAAGTCAGATGTGAGTCAAGGAATTTATTGTGTTGAAATTTGAATACAATAAAAAAGTGTTATTTTTCAAGTTCTTCTTCTTCCTCAGATATCTCTCCACTACTGGATCTAGGCCTCTTCCATCTTTTTTCACTCTATTTAGGGTTTTTTACCAACTATAGATATAGACAGACAATAAAGGCAAATATGTAGAATTTTTTTATAAAATTGTTCAAAGCACGACTTTTCCTCGCAATTTTCTCCTAAATATTAATTTGGCACTATGTACGACCAATCTTAATTTCGTATTTTCCAATAATTTGTGAGACATTGATATGCAGAATGCAGGCCGTTGTGCAAAATTATGTGAACTATTTCTTGTAATTTTCATAATACTATTATGCTGATATCTTCATAGGTTATTAACAATATGTTTGAAACAAGTGATAACTCCACAAATAAAGGTATTGTATGCAAAAGATGTCGTGATGTTGGCTATTTTACGGTACAATATTTCATAATTAGAAACATGCAATACCTGCTTCTATCCTTGTTCCAAGTGTTTCATGTTTACAATAAGAATATTTAAAACGATTACATTGTATAATAATTCCTTAATAATTCACGATGTATTATGCTTTCTAATTTGCCTACTTCTTTGAATATTTAAACGAATCGTGTTCGCCACTTTAATATATAAAACATTGAGTACTTACTTGGAAACCAATTCGTGGAAAAATTGAAATTGTAGATTTCTGTAATATTTTCTTTTTCCGTTTCGGAAAGAAAAATAAAGATTTAAAAAATTGTTTCAATCAATGTTTATTCTGAAAGCTAGGGTATATAATATGTCCCCCCAGTCCCCCAGAGTATGCAAGCCTATCAGCTCACCGGGTGGTACAAAATATTTGGCCGACCAAGACTCAATAATATCAAAATTATCAATACAGTATTTTGATGGATATAGTCTATATAAGAATACCTAGCTCAGAGCACTGACTGACTGAATGACCGACTTAACGCTATTACGTCATCCGAATCAAAGTGACATACAGGTATCTGACGCTTTGCTTGTAGTGGTGCGTAATTTAGGTATGTTGTTTAATACGGGCGG
Source organism: Mystacides longicornis (assembly GCA_963576905.1). NCBI lineage: Eukaryota > Metazoa > Arthropoda > Insecta > Trichoptera > Leptoceridae > Mystacides > Mystacides longicornis. The sequence goes on from OY756426.1 coordinate 8,791,053, forward strand.
ATACGTTATGCAAGTGAAATAATTCAGGTAATTTGAGTTCAGAATAATTCTAACAGTGTGATTTGTGATATTTTAAAACAAGAAAATTAGAATATACCTGCAGCATTAATTTATTTTATTTATTTATTTGATCTAGTCCTGAAAAAAGGTCACAAGAATCTAAACATAATTAGAACGTTGTGCACCAACAAAGCCAATAGGCAATAAAGATGAGACATTAACAAAAATGGATATAGTCATATCCTGGCGCCAAATACATGACAGCAGTCGCAGTCTTTAAATTTGGTTGCTCTCTTGTTCTCAATAATTTCCAACTTTTATCTCTTTATTTCATTTATTATTAAATTTCTACTTGTTGCATACATGAGATTTTTCGACATGTTGAACATGTAGAGAATTCTCATGATTAGGAGTTTCGGAGACAAACATTACCACCTAATGGCGAACGTTGGTAACGTAAAGTTATCACACTAAGCCAGCCTTCAAAATAACAGTAGAAGATGGTCGTAAGCCCGTAGTGGTTTGTTCCATTTTAAAATCGAACCATTAGTAATGAATTGTTAGAGTCATTAGTTGTTATTTTTTCATTAATTAATTTATTTTTTATGGTCCATAATATTTGTCCTATGTTTGTCCTATATTATTTGTGATAATAACACACGTCACCCCTAGTGGATTGCCACAAATAAAAGAAAAAAAAAACATAATATTGTTTGACCCCAATGTCAAACCCAGGACGACCACACTAGTGCATACCTACCTGTGTGTGTGAATAAGGTTGAACCTGTTTTTTATTAAGTAGGTACCTAAGTGAATAAACGGTAAACGGAAAACCAATAAACTTTATACTTAGTATTATTTATTCCGTAACGTGCATTAAAATAATATTTCATTCGTGTGACTGCCCTAATGAAGAACATAAAAAATTTTAGGGTAAATAATAATTAATCTCCGTTTGTAATGTTTTACTTAATACAGTCATGAAACAACTTAAATTAGATTGGGTACGTGAATGATTTGTATTTACTTATTTTTTACACGCGCGTAAACCGGTGAATTAAACCGGTTTTACGGGTGTGTTTATCACGCTGAAATTTGAAACTCGACTTAAATACGAAATAAAATACTTTTCAATTTATTGCAAGATTACAAATTCGTTGAGTTGTTTCAACGTTTTGAAACAAGCTTCATGGGTGTTTTTTGAATGAGTAAATTGCTGTAAGAATAGTTTTTATTGTTCATTTTTTTTCTCTTGAATAAATAAATAGGTGATTGCTAGACCAGAGGCATCAGTGAATGGCATTCATAAACGTACAGTGTACTGAAGGCCGGTGACTCGCATTCCGGGGCCGAAAAATTTCCTTTTTAACAACACAAGCCTGCTTTATGTGAATTTGTGTTCACTTTGGCTTCTTCATCTACTTAATCATTTTATAATATATGTAAACGTTTCTGTCACTGACTCACTGCCTGCCTGACTGATGTCATTAATGCTGTTAGTTCCTGCGTTTCCCAAAAGATTAGAAATTTTGTTCAAGTAATGTGGCAGACAGCTGACAGTAGCATATTTTTATTTTAACATTAATATACAGACAGTGAAATTTAAACAAAATAAGACAATACATAAATATTACGAAACATACACCAGTGATGTATATAGGTACATATGAACTTATACACTAGTGAAGTAAGTAAGTACATAAGTAAAACTACAAAAGTACAAGTTGTTTTTTTTTAAGTTTGTTTAAATATTTCAATCAACCAACTGCTTTATAGACTCACTGCGAATTCAGCCATACAAAAGCAAAGTTTGTAAGAAAAGGCCATAAGTGGGCGCCACGGGCGCCTTTAAAAACTAGTTCATATTATATTATAATATTTGTCTTGAACACTGACTCACTGACTGACTGACTGACTGACTGCCTGCCTGACTGACTGACTGACTGATGTCATTAACGCCGCTAGATGGCGCGCCACTCGCACCCTCAAACAAGTTTTGATCCAGCGGATCGGGGATGCTTCTGAGTAACCAATAGCGTTTTGCCGTTATGCGCACGCGCGTTGAACATACAGGTATACTAACTAATATTATTAAGTGTTGCCAACGTGGGCGATTTATCGCCATTTGGGCTACTCGGAACGAGAATTGGCGACGACAAAATGCCCTTTTTTTGGTGAACTTTCACCTCTCCGGCCAGGGGCGCCACGGGCGCCTTTAAAAAACTAGTTATATTATACTTACCTACGTCAATAATGGTATTTTTTAAGTTTTTCGTTATATAGGTAGGTACCTTACATTAATAGGAATAAAACTCAAACTTCATCCCTTATATTTTCATCATATCTCTGAAAAATCTGCTTGGAAAAGTACAGGGTCATTGGACTTCACAAAGCTTCCTTTTACTCATCATTATTCTGTCGAAACAAAAGACCTTTATTGTTAAAAATAAACCTTTTTTTATTATTTTTTTCAACATTATTTTTATATCACCGTCCCTTAGTGTTTTAAAGCTCAGAAACACAACTCGCATTATCATACAGTCGTTAGCTTTTAACCCTTCGATTAACCTGCCGGATACATCAAACCCCGTTAACTACCATAACTACAGGGATAAATCTAAAACTTGTGCGTTTCATGCAGTTTTGGGATACTTTTGTAAGATTAATGTTTTTAGTTAGCTACTAATAATGGTGATATTTGGGTCAAAAAAAGTTAATGAAACGTTTCAGATAGGTATAATAACTTTCCTTGTAAATTAAATTAACTTTGCATTGCATTTTATTAATATTGAGATTGGAAGTTTTTTTTCGCAACTTATTTTTTTTTGAGAGAACGAATAAAGAAAGAAACTCAAAAAAGGGTCTAGAAATCTGAAAGAATGGGTCCACGGAGACGTGGCCTACATAGATTGACGTGGGCACCGGCGCCATCTTGAAGGAGGAGCAAGTCAGGAGTGCAAGAAATAAGAGACAATGACTATTATTCTGAAATGACAAACAGACGATTGATTGCCTCATATCCAATAGTTGTTGCGTCTTATGACGGTTCTACCTATTCTGAGTGCATTTAATCCACAACAACAATTGTGTAACTACTGGCAACCAATCGAGTTCTACGCAAGAGCTTTTATGATGTTGTTTCAATTAAGGGTTCATACACACATTGTCAAGTAGCAAGTGTATGTGCGAGTGCGAGTTGCGCAGTAAAATTGCAGGTGATAAGTGAGTGCATGTCCACTACTGAGAAGTGAGAGTTTGTGCGAATCGATAGTTGCTCTGACCATTTCAACGTGTTGTTTATTTTCTTTTATCTTGGTGATATTCCGTTTGTCAGGCGGGAATGGCGCAGTGATCTATTGTGACGGGGTAAAAAAAGCCCCTTTAGAAAAATATTAATTAACCGAATGTGTTTTTGGTCACAATTATTTCGTATCACAAAATTATGCTTGATTACCTTTTTCAAAGATTTTTTTTCAATATTTAATAGCAAACATCGGGATGGAAATCGAAATGGTTGGTAGCCTGACGGTTTTGACGTTAGCTTTCATACTGGCTCGAACTGGAGGGTATGGGTTCCATCCCAGGTGCCGACCACATTCCTTTTTCACGACACAAGCTTTAGGTAGCTTACTCTGAAAGATTGAAATAGTGTCTTTGCGTTCACTTTGAGTGAGAACAGTTCATTAAAAAAAAGCTCCATAGCTATGATTGCAACAAAATAACGATTATTCTCAAAAGCTTTACATAAGTCTTTTTAATGTCTGCATCTGACATCACTGGAGAGGAATGCACATGAATGCGACTACCATTAAAGAAGGTTTGTCATTTTGAAGTATGAGGTATCCTTAGGAATTTATGGTTGTAAATAAAAGATGGGCGTAAAATACCCCTGAGAAAAAGTAACGATGTAGATAATTAAACCTTGGTTTGTCAGGTTTTACCCGCGACACTCCTGTCACGTTTTCAGCCTTTATCTTGGTTTTAACAACCTCCTCGTTCAGCTTCTTATGGGGCTAATTATTAACTACCGTCCGGGCAGGAGTACCAATTCTTTTGTCTCCGAAACGTCTTTGCAACCTGCACTAATTGGGCGTAAAAACCTGCAACAAAGTATCCTACACCCAACATTAAAAACTCCCTTTAAACAAGAGTAATTATTTTTATCTTAATTATTAAAATAAAAATATAAAACACCTTGATAGATAATAAATGTTTGTAAACATAGATACAATATTAACAAAATTTTACGACAGATGTCATAAGTTCATAACAAATCCACATAAACTCTGAAACTTATATATTGTTTTAAGTTTACAAAGCTTCAAGTAGTACTTAAACTATACTCCTACCCTACGTTCTAGTGATACCACATCGTTATAATTTTCACCATCTCCAAACTTCCTATTATTATTTTACGTTAGACACTTCAACGATTCTCTTGGGAGGCTGGGTGACTTGGAATGGCAGGTTAAGTTAAACACACATAGCTCAGACCGAAATTTTACATTTCAACATCATAAATGATAGCCACAAAGCACATGCACTGCTGAGGATTTGTCGAAAATCAAAGCACCTTTTGTAAAATTTGTCAAGAATTTTAGTTGTATATTTAGGTTAGAAGCCTTCCAAGTTAAGAATTTTTATAGTTGGTATTTTAGAAACCATTCCACTAGGATGTGACTTAATAATATTTAAAATAAAAATATATCAAGTCTTAACTTTATCTATTTATCTATTTTTTCTTATGTTATCGCATCACTCATAAACCGCACATTTTAAGCGGGGCTTACACGGGTCGATTTTCGTCAATTTCATTTCGTTCGATTTCACAAATCGCCTCACCAAGCCGCATCGCTAGCCCATTTACACAGGTGATTAAAATCGCACGCGGCTCGGTCATTTCCTTCGAAAATGTTGAGAAGAATAGGTGTTCGTGCCGGAATTGAAATAGGTAGATATTCAATTATTCAAGAATTGTTTGAAGAACAAAGAAAAATAAAGATAGGCGATCGCAAGCAACTGATAGTTTTACACGGTCGATCACAGCCGCATGCGGCCGGTCGCCGTGCGGCCAATGTCGTTTGCCTACCAACTTTGGGCTTCCGGCTTTTGTCACCCGTGTAAACTCCGCTTAATGTTTGATTTAAATCGTCATAGATCCTTGTACGCACTGCGTACTGGAGGTCTTGGGTTGGAGTCCCGTTGCTTTTTCTACTCAAGTAACCGATGTTAATGAGATATAAAACCATATGCGGGAAGTAGGTAGGTACATTCCTACTCATATCTCCATAGTTTATTAACATTTTTTCAACTCTTCCAACATAAGCTTTGATTTATGTGAAACATGCCGAAGTGTGTTTCTATTCATTTTGGGCGAGCCCAGATTAATTTAAGAAAAGTGCAATAATTTTTATTTTAAAATGATTTTCATCTAAAAAAAAAACACATTTTTTATTCAAGATTTAATATTGGTTACATATAGGTATTCCTTATCTATATTATGATAGAACAGAAGCCTTCAAAATTATATATCACAGAAAAAGTGACATTCTTCTGGTACTTTTTTCTGTGTGCAAGACAGTGTATCATAGCTTACAGCTCAGTGCTCAAGGCTTTTCATCTTGATTCGTTAAGCAACGTGAAGTTAGACCTGGGGGGTTATTCTTGAAACTTCATATTGATCTCAATGTTGAGGATTAATATTTTTTTATAGTATAGAAAATACTTGTATGCCTAACCAAGTAGGTATACCTATATATCTATAAGTTCATACTCATCTTACATGCTGTATTTTTTTATTTTGTTTTGTGTCTATATTTTTTAGTATGACATGGTTTTTTCTATTTGTCGCTGGAATAATGTTTTTCTGTAAAAACTTTGTTAACATATTTTAGCCTCACTGGTATGAGTTACTCATGATTCGATCTGCACTTTCTATGCACCTTGTTTCTGTTTTTTATGCAATGTTTTCAAAGGCAGCTTGTGCCGTATAATGTAGGTTCTTTGTTTAAATTTAAAAAAAATCCTTATTACTTCGTCAACCAAAACCGGATTAAAACTAGACACAAGTGGAACAATTGTATGCATAGCAACCAAAATATAAGTGAGATAGTGACATTGTCATTAGGATTGAAACTGAAACGATATTGTAATTAAATCAAGAGTACCTATTCCACCTGAACATGTTCAAAAGCCTGCCTTTATCAATCAAGAGCATAATGTAATAAGACGGATATCAGCTAGTTTTATAATGATCGAATTATTTAATGAAAGATAGGTACCAGGTGTTGGATTTTCTCCAACAGACTTCTAATAAACAAATTTTACTGTAGTTAGACATTCTTGTAATAATAAAGCTTTAATTTCAGACAGAATATTTATTTATTTTTTATGTTAAAAAAAAAATTAATGATAGACTAGATTATTATGAGTTTAAAAAAAGATGAATTTTTTGCCTGCTAATAAGCTATAATAAAGTTAAGTCGTAAAATAATAAAAATCCAAACAAAATTACTTTATTCTCGTAACATTTTTATGATAGATACTAACACAACAAAGACAACCACGAAGCAGAACAAGCTGAACCTACAATAAATAAGTATTTTATTTCCATACAAGTTCATGAACCTTCTTTAAGGACCGGCCAGAGAAGTTGGTCTGATTGTTAATCAGGGAAAAACAAAACATCTACATAATACTTATCCTGAATCATGCACTGGTCACTTGTCCATAGACGAATACTCCTTTATAATAGTTTATGGTTTTGCGTACCTTGGATCTCTCATCTAATAAAGTCGGGTTGGTGCGAACACCTATAATTCGAGATCGGCTGAACAGATGTTTTTTTTTTCTTCAGGGGATCCATCATCTTCGAGTTCCAGCTTCCTCAGGTGTTCCGTAAGTCTGCAGTGACCCGTTAAGAAGCCTGTTAGGGTTTTAAGACCTATTTTACTTAGGCTTAAACATATTTTGGTTCTTCTGGAGTCAAACCCACCAAGAAGATGAACAGATGTTTATCATTTTTAGTTTATCGGATTCTTCTTCAAATAGCATAATAACTAATAAAAACTCGAAAAATGGATAGCAAATAATATAAAATTAAAGTAAGTTTAGTATGGAACGAATATTTTTAACTTTAACGAACTTTATTACAACAAATATGACATTTAAAAACAGTACAAAATTAAATATAGTTAAATATTGATACGACAACGCCACCTGTGAAAAATTCTATGGAATCACAATTTTTATTTACCTGACAAGCATTAGGTATAAGTATTAAAAATATTAGCACGCAGATTTTTGATGGATTTATTTCAAGCCTTTTTCAAATTTGTTAACATTGAAGCTCATTTCTTTATTAATTAAAACGCGAATGGTGAATAAATCTTATTTTTAAATCAAATTGTTGTTTGACACAAACTGTCAGTTGGTGCGATTGACAGAATTTGTATGGAAAAATAATTTGTGAAAACAGATGCATCGCTCGGATTGACATTGGTCTAAAGTCATTTACTTATTTTTACTTACATGTACCATTCTTTTAAATTCTTACTCAATATTCATCGTTCGACCACAGGACAACGTCAGCGATGGAATAAGGATAATGACATCATCGCTGATACAAGTGGGGCTAGTACGAGCTTAATCGAAAGCTATTTGCACGCTAATAAGCACTTATTAGCGTGCAAATAGTGATCGAAAATCAAACGATCGAATCATTTGATCATTTTTGTATCGAAATTTTTCGAAATTCTTTCGATGATCGTTTCGATATTCGATCATCGAAAACTTATGTATACTAGTGGTACGTGTACGACGTACGTGTGCTTCAAGAGCTCTTGAAATCCAAACTGCTGTCCAGGAAGTCTAAAATAGAATGGTACAAAATCACAATTCGGACTAATAAAATTTATAAGTTGTTGAACATGCATTTTTCTTGGTGGAAGAAATTTAAATAATCAAATTTAAATAAAAAACTTTTTAACTATTCCACAAATTTATTGTACCTGACATGTTTCGAAGGGGCACGCCCTTCATGGTCACAGGTTATTTGAAACTAAAGCTAAGATTTGGTACCGTGATGAGTTAGCGTTGTACCTACTACAGATGCTTACATATTATGTTAGTATATGAACATAATATGTAAGCATCTATAGTAGGTACAACGCTAACTCATCACGGTACCAAATCTTAGCTTTAGTTTCAAATAACCTGTGACCATGAAGGGCGTGCCCCTTCGAAACATGTCAGGTACAATAAATTTGTGGAATAGTTAAAAAGTTTTTTATTTAAATTTGATTACAATTCGGACTGTCTTCCGTGACCTAGCAAAAGATGGAGATGATTTATAAAATATAGGAGAGCCTAAGAGGAGGCAAGTATTTTGCCTGTAGATATGTACGACTTTGAACAATCAGCAGAAAAACTACGGGTAGCACAAAGATCCATGTTGGGACTGTTTCTCAAACAAAAAGTCAGAAATGAAAATGGATAAATTCGGCTGATAAATATCAAAATTATACCGTCATGGAGACCTTGAACGACAAAAAGATACACGACATGACCTTGGATAGAAAGATGATGTTGAGCGGAATGTTGTGGTGAACTGGATGCAGAAAGCACAGGATAGTGACATAAAATCAGAAAGAGGATAGTTTTCGTGCACGATGGACGCGGATGGGCTTAAGAGAAAGAAAAAAAACATCATTGTGAATTCAGAAGTTCTCCTTTATTTCCTTTTTTCGTACTTATGAAATTCGCGTAAAAGCTTGTTGAAATCATGGCACAAATCGGTATGTATGTATACTTACATCTCCACTGAAATTATAAGTTTTCTAAAACATTCTCCAAGTATTAAATTAAATTACTACATAAGAACAAATAAAATAATAATATTCATAATTTAGTTTTTGTATCTAAAGTAAAAAAAAGTTGGAGCGTCGATCCAAACGTAACAATTTTACGGAGTCGAGTGTCTGAAAATTCAGGAAGTTTTTTTTACGTAGTACCTACAAGTGTGTCTTCTAGAGACGGTCCATTTTATTAATTAATTACTTCAGAAGCTTGTTTAGCTTTTATTAGGAAACTCCGTTAAATTAAATTTGTCAGAGAGTTTGTTTTTGTTTGACAATTATTTTTTTTTTAATAAAAGACACGCGGGGATGTTGAATAAAAAAACTATCTGACGATTATATAAACATTGAATTATATAAACTATGTCAGAGGCGGCCCGTTATGTGCATAATGTGCACTGCGCCCCCAGAAACAAATATACCTACATAATTAATTCGATCGAGTTAAACTTATAAAATAATAACATTAAAATGATTCCGAAACATCCATATTTCATTCGTATTCAAAGCTCAGGCGGGAACAACGCGAGAATATATGCGCGCCCACATATCCTACCTCGCCTATGATGTACCTACCAATGCTGTGTGTGCACATTTTGAAAGTGCCCGATGATTTTGTTCACTTGGTACATGAATATTTTCTAAAATGCTCAATACGGTGGAATAAGTGGGATGGGCTATGTAAGAGCGGCAATTACGTATGCGAGAATGAGAGAGAACTACTATCAGGTGCAGTAAACAATAATTTTGTTTTTATACATTTTTCATATTCTTATTCACATTTTTACTTTAATTATTGAATTATGCATTAATTTTATATAAATTTATTTTTCTTAATAGCAATATGTAAATAGATGCACGAAGTGCGGCCCTGCCCCTACTGATTTATGATTTATTATTATTTATTAATAATAGGCGCGGTGTTGAACAGTGGACACAAAGAAATTATTATTATTTTACCTTTGTACCTAAGTATATAACAGTGCAACACGCTCAGCACCCACTGTGAATATTGTAGTGTCTATCTATACATGCGCTAATACACAGGATCTGTACTATAATTATCATCGTTGAGTTAGTACTTACATATTGCTACCTGCCTATTTCATGTTGTCCAATTTAACATTCGAATCAATACTATATCAATATTAATATAATATTATACTCTTTCACGTGCAACCAGTAGGTAATATTTCTAATTTATATATGTATTATATTTTATATTTTTTGTTATAATTTTATTTCTATATTCTTAGGTAGGTATATTCTTTTCATTTGTATATTTTTATGTAAAAGGCTTTTTTTAGGCCGTTGATGAATTAATAAATAAATAAATAAAAAATAAAAAATATTTGCCGCTGTCGTCGCAGGAAATCCGTTCCATACTAATTTCAACTTTTTACTAATTATTCTGTTATCCGGAGCGGAGAAGAATCCAATAAATCAAACATCGGAAGAATCTGTTTAGCCGATCTCGAGTTATAAGTGCTCACACTGCGGACATGCTATTATTTTTTGTCTTTTTTTACACAGTTTTTTCTTATAACTGTTTACCAAGTTTTAGTTTCTGGATTTTTTATTTATTTGTTTAAAGCGACACTCGCTTGGTGATTGCATCTGTATATTTCTGTTTTTGCACGCCCATCCCATGTGAAATTGAAAGGAAAGGTAAAAAATATATTAAAGTTTCTATGAAAAATGTTTTAATCATTATTGCATGTAGTAACTTAACCACCAAATTTGACGACATATTAATGCTAGATTGTGGATGAAATTCCCTTGAAGCCTTGTAATAAATTGACGTCTAAAAATGAAAGGAGTAGATACTTTCATACTACTTGTCATGCAATTTTCACTCTTACCAACAGTATTTAATTAGCGAACAATTTAATAATAGTTCAATAATAATTTACAAATTATTTTTATGAATGTTTTTGTAGAATAATTATTGTATTACAGAAAGTCATGTTTTCAAGAATTTACTTTAATTGAATTTGATTTGACACTTTAGTATTTCGATTGTTTCTAATTTGAAATAATCATTTTATATGGAAGCGTCCGAAATAAGTAAATTCCTTTCCATTATCGCAAATAATTTGTTTGATTTTATAATAAGTTTTCAAAGGACAATATAAAATTAATGTTTTAGCCGATTTTATTCGGAGAATACTTGAAGAGTATGAAATGTATCAAATAAATACAGTGAAATCTCTTTTATAGAATTATTCGCATAACAAGCACACTTTACAGAAACGCACGATTGAGGCGAAAATGGTCCGAAATTCAAATTCTTCACTTGTAAGCCAGTAGCTCTAGTATAAGTTTTCGATGATCGTTTCGATATTCGATCATCGAAAGAGTTTCGAAAAATTTTCATACTAAAGTGATCGAATGATTCGATTTTTTATTTAAAAACACTAATTGCACGCTAATAAGCGCTTATTTGCGTGCAATTAGCTTTCGATAAAACTTGTACTAGCCCCACAGTGTGTCTTAAACAATTGGTCAAATTCAGGTTTTGAACCGCAACATTAATTAAAGATCAATAAATTCTTGCATTAAAAATTCGGCGGCGACAAATTACTAGGTCAATTATTAGCTAAACCAATTATTCAATTTTAACTATCATATTTCCGCGAAGTTTACGAAGATACTCATAGAAGGTAGGTACTAATTGAGCCATTAACGTTGAAGCCACAAACGCGGTGGAGGGCTCTTGTTGCCTCCTTATTCCCCTTAGTGGGGTCAAAAAGTGGAGTAGTTACATAGTTAGTTTCTTTGATACTTACCTTCTGATTTGTTTCGAGTAACGCATGATTTTTTTTAATGAATGTTTGCTCACTCGAAGTGAACAAGGGTACACTTTTGACATATTTCACACTTATTAAAGGGTTGTGTTGTGAAAGTGGAAATGATCGACATAGGGATTCGAGCCGACGACTGATACCACTGGACTTCTAACCATAACTTGTTTTTGTTTTGTTGCCTCAATTTTGAATGATGAGTAATTTTCTAGAACGAATTATTATGATCGCTATGATAGGAACCGTTGTACCATCGCTGACATTGTTAATAGGGCTGCCACATTTCAAAAACTGTGGACCTGGCGATTTCTGAAAAAAATTGATCCGGACTGAATTCCTTTCCTTTATTTATTTATTTATTAATTTCAAATAAAATTCCGTTTTTTTATTAGTTTTTATTAAGTGTTATAAAATAGGCGAACAATCCTATTGATAATTTTAGAAAATATTGCGGATAAAAACGCAATTTTATCACTTCAAATCCCGTTTTTTAACAGGTATTTTTTGTATTTTAACTTAAATACAAAAATATCAAGAGGCTGTTAGAAAATAACTAAAATGTTCAAGTTTTGACACTCCAAAGCTGAACAGTAGTCAAGATTTCCGCCCTTTTCTCCCATCCTGACCCGAAGAAATACGTTGCAAGACCAAAGTTCGAAGACTCACCATACAATCCCTCAGGAGAAACAACCCTTACCTATTGTAGATCTATGGAGGTATTATTGATACGCCTTGAAAAATAAATTTTAATGAAGTTATATCCATCATTTTCATAACAAATATTTTTATTACCATTTTCAAATCAAATAAGTTATAGGTATCTTCATCAGAGTATAAATTTCTATTTTCGATTTGACTTTTATTAGTCTGTGAATGGAAGATAGCAATAATTGAATATTTTATTTTATATAATGAGATTCAAAAATAGTATAAAAATTTTAAATATTTTATTCAATTGAATATTTTATTTTTTATTATGAGATTTAAAAATACTATAAATTTGTAGGTTGCCGTGGGGTTTCTGGCTAAGAATAGTACCTACCTCTGCTTTTTTGCTGGTTTTTCGAGCATCCTGTAAGAGGCAGGTAATCGAAAAATCAGATCGGGACCGTGCGGTTGACCACCTCACGTCCTTAAACCTCAACCGGTCAGAAAAGGCACCATAAGCCTCAGACGCCTTCGAGCGCAATGGAGAGCTCTTGGTGCCTCCCTATGCCCCTAAGTGGGGTTTAGGACCCCCGCATTGCGGGTTGGTTTGGGGAGGGGGGGGGGATCTGCGGCGGGCTTGATTTGTATTGGGGCTGGCTTTTTTGTTTGATTGCTTCGATCGAACTAGAGGGTTGGTTACGTGCGAGTCGGGTTTGCTGCGGATTTGTCTCCTCCGGGCTGGCTTGCGGTGTGCGGGGAGCCTTAAAGGGAGAATGTATGTATGTATAAATTTGTAGGTGGGTACTTTATTATATTCTTTAAAGATTTTAACCGATTTTCGTTCAGAAGTCCTATTTAAATTATTCCAGTCATAAGGAATACTTTTTCTGAATATTTCCTTGAGATTTGTATGGTGTTGGTTAATGCGTAACTGAATGATTGTTTAAACCCGAATTCCTGTTGTTAAAAGTATAAGAGGATAGTTACTTAAATGATTGAAATAGATACAGCCGAATAATTAAATTATTTATGCCAAATGATCTTTGTGTAGAATACTTAATTAGAAAACCAAAAATGTTGGTAACATTTTGTCAAGGTTGGTTTAAAAATCTTATACCCGATAGGTAATTTTAACTTCCTATAATGCGACACAGTATATAGCGATATGTCGAAGAAAATATTTTGGAATCATCCCATTAAAAATAATTTATTAGACGGGAGAATCTTGGGAATTCCAATATAAAATAACGTTATTACTAGCGCAATTTCGATGGTGAAATTTTCAAATTACAGTATTAGTACGGTACTAGATTTATGTACTTTCGAAATATTTTCACGAAATCAGACATATCTAATTAATTGAAAATGCGTTATTGATTCGATTACAAAATAAGCGGTCATTCTTATGATCATCAATTAAAATACAAAATAAATATTCTGGGCGCTTACCAACATTCCTCTATAGTATTAGATAGAGAAGGTGATAGTTTTTTCGAGGTGGAAGGACAGTTGGGAGGCCGTTTCGTAGGATGTCATCTGTACAAAGAAAGTGATTCATTTTATCCGGAAAACCGGTTATTTGAAACATGCCAGACCAGGGTTAGATAAAAATCATTCGCATTGAGCTTGGGACTTTATTCTACGTTAATCTTATCTATCTATAATAATAAAGGAAAGTGCCTGACTGACTGACTGATTGACTGACTGATTGATTGACTGACTGATTGACTGACTGACTCATCAACGCACAGCCCAAACGGCTAATCGTAGAGAAGTGAAATTTGGAAATCTGGTAGGTCTCAATACAAAACCTTCCACTAAGAAAGGATTTTTGGAAATTCCACCCCTAAGGGGGTGAAAAATAGGGTTGAATGTTTTTCAAAGTATGCGAATATCTCGGAAACTAGACATGGTACGAAATTGAGATTTGGCATATGAATTCTTCTATAGAAATGAGTGTTAGCGTATTTGGCAATTTTTCCAAAATTTGACTAAAAGGGACGAAAAAGGGCACATATAAAAAGGGATGATTTTTAAGTGCCTCCTAAAAAGTTTAAAACTGGTTTTATCGAAATTTCAAAAAAATGATTTCTTCAGAAAGAGTCAAATTATACTATTTCGTTTTCAAAAGATATCATTAATTAGAGGGTAGGGGGTGAGGGGCACTTTTCCAACGTGTATGTGTGTGTATCCGTCCCCTCTTTGTAACTTTTGATTCGCTTGATGCACAGATCCTAAAATTTCAGAAACTATTGAATATTTTAAGCATACAAAATTTGTATACTCAGAATTTTGAATTTTTTTTTCAGTCAGGGGTTATCAACCTTTGAATTTTATTTAATTTTTCCATATATCTCGAAAACCATAAAATCTAGAACCCTAAAATTGTGTATGTATATAGAAAAATACAATATCTAAAATATAATTTAATGAAAAAGTTCCAGGATTTCTCAAACTTTTTTTATAAAGAAAAATATTTTTTTTATGACAAATTTACGAGTTTCAGTGCCTATATTTCAGAATTTTATAAAAATATCGAAAAACGCCGAAACGCTACAACTAGATAATTTATTTTTCTATAAAAAATACATACATCATAGCAGTACATCTCAAACTTTTCTTAACAATTTTTGTAAAAATTTAATTTATTGACGACATCGTTTCATACAATAAACATACATACACCGCGAGGTGGTCCGGTGCAGCGTGTATGAATAATAATATATACGTAGGTAGGTATACCCAACCCAACCTACTTTCTCCAATACACGTGACGAAACTATTGCGTAATCTATAATAATAATATAGTTTTGAACTAGCCGACCCGTCAAACTTCGTCCCGCCTTGGAATATAAATAATATGTTCGAGATTTTATGCATAACTTTAAGTTGATTTCAGTTTAAAGTTATTTAACACAGACGACGACGTGGTCCTTATATTATTGAACTTGAATTAGTATAATGATACAATTCATTATTACCTTTTTAACTACTGTAACCGCTGCATCTGTTATAAAACATATCATTTTATTATTTACTATCAGCATTCCGTGAATCGTATCATTCATCAAACAACTGATTCCTGTCAAACGCCTGATTTAATTTCAAAATTAGAAAAAATCTAATAATAATATGGAATTTTATTTTTATTCGTGCAACTTTTTTCTTTCATAAGACCCTTCAGACAAAAGCAAACACGACAAAAAATGGGCGATATAAGTTCAGCTATTCTCATAGGGTAAGAAACACGTAGAATGCCGATTCTGACTAGCGCCAACCGGCGCAAAGAATGTTACTATGCATTTGAATGGGGAAACCCACAGAAAAAGCAGGAACCCGCTTTCCGACATGCCCATTTAAATGCATGGAAACCATAGACAACAATCTTTGAGCTGGTCGGCGCGGATCGTAATCGGCTTTCAACGTGTTCTTACCCATACGATGACCGCGCAAATTAGCGTTCCATTTTTATATATGTAAGAGATCCACGAAATTCACTTTCCGTGAATTCAGACAAACACTTTAGTACCTACTTCAATATATTTTTCGTACCATGCATCCTGTACAGCGATTCTGAATTGTTTTTTTTACGATCGACATTAAAATCATTATGTAGGTACCTACCTATTTTAGTAATTTATTATCTCTACTAAAATAATTTACGGTAAGTTCACGAAAAGAATCTGGATTGTATTGCAATTCTTTATGTCTTGATCTGTCAAAATATTTGAAGCCATTTCATAAAAACACTAGCAAAAAAAAAAAACTATGTGAGTAATCTTGCTTTGAATTTATTGCGTAAACCATGAATAGCAAGTTGATATAATATTATGTTGAAAAAAGGTAAATAGTATTATGAAGTCAATAGGTAAATTATTTTATATCAAATGTAGTAAAAGTGCAAAATATTAAATTTTAAAATTATCTACAAAATCCTCACATCATTTTAGGATAGATCGTAAATAATTGTTTTGAAAACACTGGAAAGTCAATGCCCATATCATTTCGTCACTGTATAGTGCGAAAAAATTAACTGTCCACTGGAACATATAAAAAATAGAGACGAAAGGGATAGCAGTTAGCCGGATATTATGACCTCCTCACACACCATTTCCAGATCCCTCAGCTCTGCTTCGAAGGAGCAGAACACGAGGAAGACCCTCTCGGTATGAGAAGATCTTTGTCTTCGGAACCCTTGCGGGAGGAAGAAAAGCGCTCCCCTTAAAATATCGGTGTTTTTATTTTCAAAAATTTATACAATTCGTAGAATGCTAAAGAAGTCCTTACTAGAGCCCGGCCAGTGCGTAAATTACCATGGGTACAACGCATGAATTACGCTTACGTAGGCGGTATAAACAAATCGGACTGACTCCGTTGCCGGAACGTTATTGTTCCAAAAATCGCGGAAACTATCTGCATCTTCAGCCAGGATGATATATGACGAAACGTCGTTTTATTAAACTTCTCTTACTTACGAAGACCAGCAAAGCTGCTGTTTTCCTCTATATAGTCTAATATAACGAAATATTATATAGAATTACTCTCCATAATTTACCTTATGCTTGATAATCAATTTTCTAAGTTGTAGAATTTATTTTGTGATTATAAGGTGTATTTCTTAAGTGATACTTTAATAAACAAATCAATGAGTTATCCAAACATGTCTCTTTTTACTATTCGGTATCCGGATATTATTTACGCCGCCGGATAGACCGGATATCGGATAGTTGCCGATATCCGTTTCATTTAATAAAAAATATAAACAGTGGACAGTTAATTTTCTTCCTACTCTACATTGTCGAAAATTCGTTTAAAGTCGAACGCCAATTACTTATACCATTAGAATACTGAGGTTGACCACCTCACTTCCTTTAAACTCAACCGGTTAGAAAAGGCACAATGAGCCTCGGACGACTTCGAGCGCAATGGAGAGTTCTTTATGCCTAACCTATTCTCCTGAGTGGGTCCAAGGCCTCTCGTATTATGGGATGGTTTGGGGGGAACCGCCACGGGCTTGATTTGTGTGCGGCTGGCTTTTTGGCAATCGGGCTAGGGTTTGGCTTTGTGCGGATCGGGTTTGCTGCGCTTTAGTTTCCTCCGGGCTGGCTTGCGGTGAGCGGGGGGGCTTAAAAGGGAGAATATTACGTTATTATAAAAATGGAGACCTACTTTACGTGGTCATCGCATCACGCCTGGAGGCCAAGTCGAAATCTTAACGACAGCTCCAACGTTAACAATTTGTTGTTATTTCCATAGAGATAACGTAAAAACTGTTGTTCAACGTGCGTTAAACAATGCTGTTCCAAATTCCGAGTCAAAAAAATAATTCTGTCAGTTATTCAAAATTAACGTTAAACGTTACCTCAAAATTTTTGGAAGTATTATGACGCTGCTATTATATTGAAGACGAAACGCATTTTTTTTTGTTTGGAAACCATTTTCAATTTGGTAAACGTTAACGTTCGGAACGTTAACAGTTTTCACGTTTAACGTTATTTATTTCGACCTGAACGGCTGGACCGATATCGTTTATTCTTTTTATGTCGTGTTTGCTCAGGATAAGATATTTATGAACTAAATTTCGAACCTACGACCAGACAAACAACAACTAATCAAAGATATAAATTGATATGTTAAAAAAAACGTCTGTAGCTTGAAAAATGCCCAAAGCAGATAGAAATAAGTGTTTTAAAGATCACTAATTTCATTGCTTTTCGAGACCTGAATATTTTTTTATTCATATCCAGCAATATAAAAATTGATTTCAAATAACGTCATTTGATGGCATAAAAGTTATTCGAGTTATTTTTTGGGATTCTCATAGAACAATGTCAGTCAAGTTAGCGAAATTTTTAAGTTCGCGGGCTGATTCTATTTGTATAAGAAGCACATATTTTTTAAATACAGATTAATAACGACAAATATAAATAAAAATATAGTAATTTAATGGAAATTTTAGAATATATATATAAAAAAAAATTTTGAGGATGTTTCTTATTATTATTAATTTTGATGCGAATATAATTAATTCTGCATTGTTTAGGAAGAGAAAGCAAATAAATACAGTAACACGTGAGCGAAGCCACGGGTAACTAGCTAGTACTAATATATAAAGAGGAAAGATTTGATTTTTTGTTTGTTTGTTTGTTTGTTTGTTTGTTTGCTTCGAATAGGCTCCAAAACTACTGAACCGATTTGAAAAATTCTTTCACTTTTGGGAAGCTACAATATCGGCGGTGAACATAGGCTATATTTAATTTCCAAAAAAAAGTGGGTAACCTACGAAAACTTCAATAATGTAACCCAAGGTGTAAAAAATTTACCTAAAATATTCTTTTTATCGCGAACGCTGTGAAAACTAATGATGATAGAATAAAACAATGTTCTACAATTTTGTAGAAGACATCATTATTTACAAAAAGTATCGCGACAGCATATGTCTAACTATTATAGTTATGCCACAATAAGTGTTTTTTTATTTAAAAAAACCCAATAAAATGTCACCTCTAGAAAAGGCTCTTTATTGGTATCTTGGTATTACTCCTTATTAAAATAAATTAGTTCATATTCAAGTCTGCTTCAATATGTTTGTATAACTTTTTGAATTATTCAATTCGGACATTCCATTCGAAAGTTATCACGAGTTTAAAAATGTGAGTATTGGAAAAAAAGCATAGTCTCTTATCATCTCAACTTATCCGATGCAGAGTGCGTATGGGAGCCGGGGAGGGCTGAGGGGAGTCGTGTCAAGTTTAGTAGAAATACCGCGCAAAGTTGTAGTCACGGTGGTAAAGTGACGTGACACGATACATTGCAATGCAATTATTCCAGATTAACATAAATGCTATAAAATATTTTGTAAAAGTTAGGGATCTGTATGAAAACTAAATTATTTTTAAGTATCTATCTACCCGTGCGAAGCTGGGGCGGACCTCTAGTATAATAATAAAGGCCTAGAGACTATAAAGGCCACGAGAAGGCCTAGAGACTATCCTATACTGAACAGTTATGTATTTAAAGAATTTAATGTCATACAATTTAAGAATTTAACTAAAAAATGTTTTATTTTCCAGGTACTGAGAGAACCAAGGCATCACACGTTCTTTTTTGGTGCTAGAACCCGCCAGAGATGCGTGTTCCTTCAGACGAGGCGAAATACAGACTTTGGTCCGCATCACCACGGATATTTTTGGTGGAAAAATATTTTATTGAGTTATCAACTAATGAAATTAGAGAAATTGAAGATTACGGTGAGATGATAAAAGCCATAAAAGCATATTTTAAAAGACTCAACTCTGAAAATATTTAAGGTAGGTATTTATGTAATAAACATAGTAACGGTGGAGGTTCAATGGGAGAGTACCTAATGTACATATTATAATAATATTATGTGGTTTTGAATTTGCCTTGTATTCTTCTCATCTGTTTTCCTAAATAGGAATGTCATTGTGTGTATATATAATATGTATAAATAGGAGGTATGTATGTATGAATGTGTGTATGTATGTAAGTATTAAATTTTTATAAGCTCAATAATATGATATGACTGTTTGAAGTATGGATGCCACAGAGATGAACTGAGTTTTATACCTACAAATTAAGTTAGTCAAAACACTCTCTCAACACAAGCACTATGCTTTATGAGAGATAATTATTGTTAAGATTTAATATAATGTTTTTATATTTATATAATATTTTGTATTTTTGTAACATTTTTTAATAAATAAATAAAAATGATTAGCTGTGCGTGTCTTATTTAAACTTGAGAACGGCCGGACCAATTTGACTAGTAAGTAAATTATTATCGATTCGAAAATATTCTGATGAACTCTGGGTATTATTATAAAGTGAGAAAACATGAGAGAAGAATATGAAAAAAAATCAAAATTTCTTTTTCCATACAAAGTGTTTCTATGTGTGACATTAAAACTATCGTTGTTTTTGTGGTAATGATTGGGTGGAAAAGAAGTAGGTAGATAGATTTGACGTTTTGGTAGGCAAAAATTATTTACTTAACAAAATGAACGCTTATCTTCTCTGTATTCTTTTAGAAGTTTTTAAACACTGTGCTTCTAAAACGTTTATCGGAAGTGAAAAGTTTTCTTACAATTTTATTTATACTAAGCTAACGCTGTAGGTATAACAAACACATTTTATTGTTTCGTACATGATAGTGTTAAATGTTGATAAGAGATCATGTTTAGTACATGATAGTGTTAAATGTTGATAAGAGATCATGTTTAGTACATGATAGTGTTAAATGTTGATAAGAGATCATGTTTAGTACATGATAGTGTTAAATGTTGATAAGAGATCATGTTTAGTACATGATAGTGTTAAATGTTTTTAAGAGATCATGTTTAGTACATGATAGTGTTAAATGTTGATAAGAGATCATGTTTAGTACATGATAGTGTTAAATGTTGATAAGAGATCATGTTTAGTACATGATAGTGTTAAATGTTGATAAGAAATCATGTTTAGTACATGATAGTGTTAAATGTTGATAAGAGATCATGTTTAGTACATGATAGTGTTAAATGTTGATAAGAGATCATGTTTAGTACATGATAGTGTTAAATGTTGATAAGAAATCATGTTTAGTACATGATAGTGTTAAATGTTGATAAGAGATCATGTTTAGTACATGATAGTGTTAAATGTTGATAAGAGATCATGTTTAGTACTGCAGCAGAGACGCTGTCGCTACTACATTGTTAGAAAATTTTCAGGGTCTTTGAAGGAAGTAGCGCTTTTAAAAGCAGTGTTATTTTAGTATGGCGTTAAAATAAATCTCTCTAGAGCGAACCCGTTAAATGCATAACATTATCAGACTCACGTTGTTAAACTCTTTGGAACATTGTTGGGAATTTTAACGACGTACTCTATTCTAGTATTTTTGTAAAATGTTTCATAGAAACCACATCAGGAGCAAAACTTTTAAACACACTTTGAACTCTATCTCACCTTACAATAGATTCTGCAATGAACCTTATAAGAGTTGAAAAGAGAAAAGTTTGTGGTATGCACTTGCTTCTACTTATATAATAATTGAGATACCTTATACCTTAAGATGGTTGAATTCAACCCACGGTTTGTAGTTACGTACCTGGATTAATTGCACTCTTTTTCTGAAAAATTATTGTCAATTTCATAGACAAATAGGTATAATTTGAAACTGTTTATTTTGTTGTATCTCAATTTATGTGTAAGAATTTAATATTATTTTTAATTATGAAATGTATAAAATCAATCGATTGCAACAGTGAGGCTAGTACGAGTTTTATCGACAGCTAACTGCACGCAAATAAGCGCTTATTAGCGTGCAATTAGTGTTCGAAAATCAAACGATCGAATCATTCGATCATTTTTATATGGAAATTTTTCGAAACTCTTTCGATGATCGTTTCGTCATCAAAAACGTATACTAGTGGTAATGTGTTAAATATACAATTGGACTCAAAAATCTGCACACTAAAACAGTCGTTATCACAAGCAAAGCTTGTGTTATGGAAGTGGAGATGGTCGGCACCGGGATGAGATCCCACGATTCAGTACGCTTTATTGAGTGTAAAAAACGAAACCTGTCAACTGATAGCGCAGGTCTGCCAACCTTGTGTGATAATATGATGAAGGACCATGCGATCGACTACAAACGAATTCTTCGACAATGTAGAGTAGGAAGAAAATTAACCGTCCACTTTTTATACTTTTATATAAGTGTCATTGTTTGGCTTAAATAATTGTTTATATGTTCCAGTGGACAGTTAATTTTTTCGTACTATACATTGGCGAAATTTATCGTTTGTAGTCGAACGCCAATTTGAATTTGTCTACGGGGGCATGACGTAAACATTCGAACAATTGTAGTTTCTGTCGAACTGAGACTTTTAAGGTAGGTGCCTATTTTTGCTTAAAAAAAAGTTGTATTTATTGAAATAAAATACATCATAATAGGTCATATTTTCTTTTTGATCATTTTAAGAAACGTAAAGAACAAGATGTGGTTTGGGAAATGACGGAGGAATATGAAGTTTCAAAAATTCGAACAATTATTGTATTTCGGACAAATATGTCTTCGTTTAACTGTTCTTCGAACAATTATTGTTATTCGTAAATTGGTTTTCGAACAATTTTATTTCACCCGTTTTATTTAACTGAAGAGAAAAATTAAAGCATTCGAGTTCATCATTAATATCATAAAGTGCAACAAAACATTCATTTAAAAGTATACAACTTACGCCTGTATTCACCAAGATAAACTGAGCGTACTATCAACTCAAATTACGATCAATGTCAAAATTTGTATTCACCAAAATATTATACACTCCCTCAGCGTGATTTGAGTGAACCTTTCCCTCAAATTTTAATCGGCTATAGAGCTGGCTTACATTACGCTAAGCGTCCATCTGTCAAAATTATTCTATAGCGTCCGCCATACTTGTTGCCGTCTTCTTCCAATTTTTTTGCGGTTTTTTTCGTAATTTATTCAATATTTGTAAGCAGGCATGTAATAATTTTATATGTAAATTAATCAGCTCGACAAATTGACACTTATCAATAACCGAAAAGTTCTGCTGTCTTTTTTTCTCCATGTTACAATGCTTATGTACATATAAGTATTTTAACTTTTTAGCAATATAAATGTAAGAAAGTACTATCTACTTCATTTAGCTTTGGCCTATTATCGATAGATGGCGTTGATCAAGACTGACAGCTTAATGGCATCTGAAAAGAACGCGTTGGGATTTTGTTTGTAAAAATTATTGTTATCATTGAATTCAACAAAATAAGAAATCATAATTATATTATATATATTTTTTTTAATATATAGAAATTATTTATATTTATATAAATAATCAAAAAAAATACATTTTAGTTACTTTATTGACTGCTTCCGTAAATAAATGACAGTTTTATCTATGGATACACACGATCAGTCTAGGCTCAGATAAGTTTTGTAAGTTTTCGTTGATGAATAGCAATAAGCGTTGAGGGAGGCTGAGGGAGACATTAGGCTAATCTTTCGCTTAGCTGATCTTACACTCAGTTTTTCTTGGTGAATACAGGGGTTAGTTTATCAATTTGTCACATAATGCAAAAGGGTACCTACCTACGTTCAGTTTGTCCGTTGTTATAACACACAAACTTTTTTATACAAATACCAGGCTAAGAACAAGAAGCTAAATTAATCACAGACCTTAGTGTAACCATTCATGCGTGTACATAAATTTCTTATGATGGTTATCGCCGGTTTCCTTTGATAAGAACTTCATACATTGTTAGGAAACAATGTATGGTATTATTTTCTCATACGTGAATGAGATTCATAATAGATAAGGTATTGACCTGATGTCTTGGCTCAGTGATAAGGGTTCGTAATAACAATCCATTATGTGGATGTGTCGTGTGTTCTAACTTATGTCGTTCATACTGACTATTCATTTCAGGGATTTTGCAGTGTTCTCTAGAATCTTCCATTATGTAGGTATTAATATCTCATGTCACTATCACTTGAAGGTATATTTTGATACAGAAATAGAATCTTAAGCGAAGAACCTATTCTTTATTTTGTTTTTTTTTTAAACTTCACTTTATTTCTAGACTTTATTATCTTACTAAAAGAACAGACTTACAGCTGAAAAAATCCGTTTACTTGTAAAAATATAGCTAGTAGGGGACATCCCTTTTAGGTCTTCGTCATAATTTTTCTTTCTTGTAAGTTTCGAGCCATCATAGAAACAGAGGGGTATTTCGTATAGGTACCTACATATTGTGGTATCATGCGAAACTTGGAAAGTTCTGTGTTCACTATCATTTCAGAGAAGAAATTCAATACTTATCGGCTATTTTGATTGGGAAGAAGTACCTACTTTGTTAATAGTCGTTGTGTAGATGTCTGGTTAAAAAATCTAGTTAATTTTCGTTAATAATTATTAGCAAATCATTGTCAGTTCTAAAATGTGCGAAAACATAATAATTATTATATTTGCACAAGAGAACACTATGTGCGTACGATAAAATTTATTAGTATAAAAATAATACATACCTACTTACTTACACTTTGCACTAAAAATAAGCGTTGATTCTTAATATGTATTTTTTTCACAGTTCATTTCTAGTGTAGGTACCTACTTTAACTTCAAGGGAAGAACCATATTGTGTTTCCCTCAAAAGCGTGGTGTACTAAGCGCTTTAAATTTTTAGGATGAAAATTCTATGACTTTGGATGATGCATCTTTATACAAATTTCTCCTTATAAGAGAAACGGTCGTCTTCTTCTGACATTTTGAGTCATATTGTCAATCCAATACATAAATATGACCACTTTTATCTCTACCACATTACTAAAAATGTGTCAAGGATCTCAGTAAGTAATGATTTGAAATTCTTCACTCATGACAGAACAAATTCATTCAATTTGAAACAAAACAAAGCAGTGAGATTTAATAAAACTACTCTGTTCCCAAGTAAACAGTATGTAAGAAGAGGGGTCATGAGAGTTCTTTAGCTCTGGGAATAAGATCCATGAAAATAATAATATTTTTAACCCAACCACCAACACGTGCAATATGTGACGTATCATCACCCAGTGTGAACTTTCTGATTTATGAAACACGTTTTTCATAATACTCCTAATACGGGGGGTGTATTTCATTATTAAGGTCCTGTATGGCGCGAGTGTTTGTGACCGGACGAAGGGTGAAAGTAAAATATCTACGTGATGGGACTTGATAATTGGATATTATTTTGGTATTTCTACATACACATAGTAATTAAAACCAAAATACTCACACAAAATTTAAATTATAGGAACTCCTTTTGCCTTGTGAAAGGGCTTGTATCCTGTAAGTTCTCGTCAAACGCTGTTTGAATATTATTCTAAAGATGGAAAAGTAAGGAAACCCTTTGAATAAATATAAATAGTTCCTTCTTCTTCATATTAACCGTTAATGTATCTTTGGCGCCTCTCAGGCGCTTGGGATACATTAACTTCGGTATTTATTTTTTAAAATATTTCGCCTTACTTCTCAGTAGGTACTCCTCCGTTTTATTCAGAATTCAAAGTAAACATAGAAATAGTGTATGAACGTAGTAAATAAAATAACGTTTATTGAAAATGGCAGTCAAACTCTCCTTGGCCTCGCCTCTGCGGCCCAGTATATGAACTCATTATAAACTTGGAATTTGGTCACAGACGCATTGGCTCGTATATTTTCTATACGAGCTTTATATAATTATTCAAGGGTAATTTACGGCTAGCTAATCAATGCATGTATAATATTATTACTACTTAGGTATTGCCATTCTGTTTAACACTATTCTGAGCTTGTCAGCTCGCTAAGCACGCTTAGCGTTATATTGAAAACTGCACCTCGCATAATGTCATTTTCAACTGAGTACTTAAAGTTTGTACATAATTTTGAGTGAAAGCTATTGTCCAGTAATGGATGAATATAGTCGGTGAAAACGAAAAAAAAAACAATTTTAAGATTCTTTGGAACTATTTTGGCTTGTAATATTGTCTTCCATACGCGTTTCTTCATTTATAATTTATTTTCGAGCTGTTTTAACTTTTAAGTTGTCAGAATTTTTTATTAATTGACTTGATTCACTTCACTTCGATTCACTTAATTAAAAAAACCTGATTCATTCTATTGGCAAGTCTACGTACAACAATTTTATGAAGGTGGTGATGTATTGAAAATAATACTGTATTTTTATTTCTCATTTTTAATATTGTGTGTGTAAATGTATAAAGTTCTCGAAATAAGATCTCCACGTGTGTGTTTAACATAAAACTTCGAACTTCGTTTGGTCATTGCTCTGTGAACTGTGAAATATTTTTAGCTGAAATAAAAATCTAATAAAACTTCATGTTTTAATGTCACATCGACATAATATTATTTTGTCACGATTTCTGTTAAAAATTAAAGCTTTAAAAGAAATATGAAATAAATAAAATGAAAGAATTGTTTTTTTTATTTTGTATATTTATATACATATTCCTCTGTTCCTCCTAAGATTATGTATCTTTTATGTTTATTTTATGTTTATTTTTGAAACGTCTGTCGTGCCTAAAATGGTTTCATGAACCCTTATTATTGTACACGTGAGGTTTCTATGTCGGTCGCGCCCATCCAAGTACAAGAAGTATAGAAGAAAAAATCAAGAATCGGAGATTTCTAGCTCTCCCTCCATTATTTTGGCCAACCATCACTGGCACTGGATGTTTTCTGTTTGAGATGATCAGCATTGCTATCCAGTACTGTTTCTGTTTTCTTCTACCTCCATGTCATGAAACAAAATCATTTTCTGTATCTGAACATCTTCCTCTTTCACGACACACTGTGAAATTTGTCTAAAGTGTATTTCTATCACCGGAAATTACATAGAGTAATTCAGGTCATGAATTCAGAATGGGTACCTATCATAAATTTTAATGATTTTCGCACTTACTATTTTTTTAACAAATCTAGGTCAACCCAAAGTGTAGACAAAAACAAAATAAAAACACGTAAAAGAGGAAAATGGTAGGCACTGGTAATTGAACCAACGATCTTTAATTTATGAATTAAGGATGACGACTTGACCGCTACGCTATCGACCTTCATTTGGTACTAAACCATCACCATTCATCATCATTCTCCCTTAAGGATCCCCTGCACACCGCAAGTCAGCCCGGAGGAGACCAATCCGCAGCAATCCCGACACGCACAAAACCGACCCCCTAGCTCGATCGAAGCACTCAAACCAAAAAGCCGGCCACACACAAATCAGGCCCGCCGCGGATCCACCCAAACCAACCCCGCAATGCGAAAGGCCTAAGCCCCACACACGAGCATATGGAGGCATCAAGAGCTCCCCATTGCGCTTGAAGGCGTCCGAGGCTCATTGTGCCTTTTCTGACCGAGTGAGGTTTAAGGACGTGAGGTGGTCAACCTCACGGTCCCGATCTGATTTTTCGATTTCCTGCCTCTAACAGAATGCTCGAAAAACCAGCAAAAAGAGCAGAGGTGCTTTTCTCAGCCGGCAACCCTAATAAATACCTATTCAAAATATACTTAAAATAAAAAATCTTACCTAATAAGAATAACCTGACGTTGCATGTACATGTACAAGTTAAACATGAAAAAATACCAAAATACCTTTTTAAGAAACAAAATAATATGCTACATATTATATTATGTAGGTAGGTAACAGAATCAAAGTTCTAACAGTGTACCCATACACATGTGAAAAAATAATATTAGCTCTTTTGTGAATCACGGAATGTCTCCAAGGACCATAAATTCTTCAAAGCGCTCCAAGTTTGTTGAAGAATAAAATATTAAAGAACCTCCAGCTATTCAAATTATAATTTTTTATCAACCTGGTGATTGTTCAACTCGATGCTTTGACATGAAAAAATATAATATAAACAACCTTTTTGCGTAATACCTTTTTTTTATTTTTGTACCGTTCAATTAAAGTCGTTCGCTTTGATCAAAATAGTGTGTAGCTTATTTTGTTAACGCACAATTTGTGACGATCGACAGCAGTGCGCGAATAACGTTGGCAATAATTAATAATTTAAGCCTCTGTACCGCTAGTATAAGTTTTCGATGATAGAATATCGAAACGATCATCGAAAGTGTTTCAAAAATTTACATACAAAAATGATCGAATGATTCGATCGTGTGATTCTCGAACACTATTTGCACGCTAATAAGCGCATATTAGCGTGTATTAACTTTCGATCAAACTCGTACTAGCCCCACTGTTTCCATCAGCACATGTTGTGCACGAACAATTAGTGCATAGGAAATTAATGATCGCGCGATCATGCGACGAGCGATGGTCTTTAAATCGCGCGATGGTTGTTCAAGGTTCATACGATATGTTCTCAGTAATTGATCAATCGCGCGATTGAACGACCATCACGCGATTATGTTCAATAAGGTCGCGACCATCGACAGAAATCATGCTTCAGTGTAGGAAAACTTAGTATTTTGTGCTGCAGCTTTTATTTTTATTATGTAAGTTGCATAAAAAGAAAATAAGAAAGAAACCGCATTTTTAGGAGACACTGAGTGTGATATGAATGATATATCATAACATGTGCGTGATATTTTTTCCCTGCTTTGAAAGTACGGAAAACGGTGTGACAAAGTCTTTTTCGTCTTCGGGACCCTAATGGGAGGATGAACAGCGTTCTTCTCGGCCAACTGTCATTCGGCATATTATAACAATCTACCGTGATGAAAAAAGTAATGGACCTGTGGGCTAGGGCGGATCGATTTGCATTTCTTCTAATATTGCTAACATAATTGTTATATTTTAGTGCTAAATGCTGTTTAAAATAGTTATGCAAAATATTTTTCAATTTGAAAGATATCTTCTGTCTGCGAATTGAGGTCAAAGTTTCAAAAAATTGTTAAATTTATCGTATTTTGAAGCAGGTATAAATAAATTAAAAATATCTTTAACTTAATATTTTTTAAGATTTTATGTCATAAAAATAACAGAATAATCAGATCTGTATGATATAAAGCATTAAAATACAATTTAAGATAGCAACAAAGCATATAAAGCGCCGCGGAAAACCAGAGAAAATCTCATGAAATGAGAAAAGGGTTAAAAAAACCAGTATTGTATTTTGATGGCCGTAAAGCCAAAGGTTTAGGCTAGTGATTAGAAAACGTGGTCAAAAATACAGATGAACAATAATTAGGAGAGTGTTAAAGGAAACTGATTCTAAATTGATGGAAAATTTGGAAAACCGAAACCGATAGCGAGATCGATTACAGATTTCTTTTCAAAAAGCAATATTTCATTTGATCTTTTACTTGTCGTCTGATGTGATGAAAAAAAGTGTAGGTTTGGAAAACATGATTGAATAATTATTTTGCAGGAGAAAAGACTTATAAAACCATTAGAATGATTTTTTTGCTTATTGCAAACCATAAGTAATCCCAATTGAATGAGTCGCCGGTAATCTAGAAAAAAACGACAAGTAACAATTATTTAGGTTTTTGTATAATATGTTGATTGTGTTTTCTCAAATCATCATACTCATTCTGATCAAATTGGAAAACATCTGGAAAAATAAAATAAAAAAACAATTGATATGTTCCAGGTGATTACAAGAGAAGCTACTATTTTGTCATTTCAAGATCTAAGAAAAGATCAATTATATTTATTCCAAATTGGCACAGTCAATTTGGAATAAATATAGGCAACAGAGCTCCAGAAAAAATAATCCATGTAATAATCGCTAAACTAAGCTAATAGGATTCTGCGACTGCGTTTCTTTCAGAAAGTTTGATGACTTTAACTTATCTTTGTTGTTAATTTTTGTGCACCAACTTACCTCGCAACTGATCCAGTTACCTATGGAAGTTTAATTTCTTATCCATATATTTTTCAGATTATCAAATCTGTTATATAAACTGTAATTACTAAAAGAAAAAGGTATCTCGCTCAAAATACACCATGTAATAAGAGAATGAACCGAATGGATAGTGAAAACTCGAATCACCCGAAAACACGCATTTTTGATCCTTGAAATACCGAAAGTAAATTTTGAAGCATCCTTTTACAAGAACTACGTTATAGACAGACAGCAAAATGTAACAGAAACACCAATCGACGAGTATCCGACGAAGATCTTACGGCATTCATTACATACAATGGCGAAGATGAATAAATACAGTTTCCTGAATTTTCCTTGTCATATCCAAGGAGTTTGACGATCTGTGAAATTGTCAATGAAGCTTCACCAACTTTACGGAGAAATTTATCGAGAAAAGATTATGCAAAAGCTTAGAAAGCAATGAGTAAAAAAGATATCAAACCCAATTTATATCAAACCCAAAAAAGATATCAATCCCAATTTATATAATTTAAAATTAAAAGTTTTATTTATTATTTTTGTGTAACTAAATAAATAGAAGTATGTACTTGCATTATCTGTGATATAATAAAAAAATGAATAAAAAAACAAGACCGGAATCATTTTACATGATTATTATAAAAATATCAGTTAGTAGGTACTTATGGGATATTTTCGTCCCATAGAAAACTTCAAGGTCGATTCGGAGACAGAAGATCTTATTTTTTTGTCATGAAATTTTGTAGATAGTTATAATACATCATAAGGCAACAAATTATCACTATTACAATTAAGATTAGAAGCACTATTTTTTTTTTTTTTTTTTTTTATAAAACCATTATAATTGTATTTGATGTATCTCTATATTTGAAATTCTGCAATACTCTGTACATTTTTGTTGAAAAATAAAATTATTATTATTATTATTACTTTTTAAACTTCCATACTAGAACGGCCCAGCCTACTGTGGGCCTAGTACGAGTTTGCGTGCAATTAGTGTTCTAAAATCAAACGATCGAAGCATTCGATCATTTTAGTATGAAAGTTTTTCGAAACTCTTTCGATGATCGAATATCGAACTTGTACTAGGGCTCATGTATCGTTCACGATGCGCTGGTACCATCTTTTACCCATAATTCTTCTGCAGCACATTGTTCCAAAGGCGGATACTTTTTGTGCCTGGGTCAAAAACTAATGTTTGATACCAGAAGTCGCACCAATGCAGAAGAATCACACACTCTCTGCATATCTTAAAACATGTTTAATAAATAACTAGTTTTCCCGTCAGACGTTGTCCTGTACTCTAGACTAGAATATGGATTTCGATTTTGTTATTTATACAAAAATACGTTTAAAATATGTTTGAATGTTCACAAAATATGTCTTAAAGCATGAAAGAAATTCCATCTAAAATCTGCTTACCAATGTTTTGAAACTCAATGTTTGTCAAGTAAATAAAAATTGTGTTGTTATGAAATTTTTCACATGTGGCGTTGTTGTTAGGAAGTCCGTTCCATACTAACGTTAATATAATATTTTATATTATTTGCTATCCATTTTTCGATGTTTTATTAATTATTCTGTTATCCGGAGCGGAGAAGAATGTAATAAACCAAGCATCATAAAAATCTGTTCAGCCGATGATGAGTTATAAGTGTACGCACTAACTGGAATTAATTTTATTAGATTAAATCGTACTACTCGAATCCCCGTACAAGATTGTTAACAACTACAGAACAGTGTTAGTGGAGAAAATATTATAGGTATACTAGCTAGTTACCCGTGGCTTCGCTCACGTGTTACTGTATTTGCTTTCTCTTCCTAAACAATGCAGAATTAATTATATTCGCATCAAAATTAATAATAATAAGAAACATCATCAACATTTCTTTTTTTAAATATATATTCTAAAATTTCCATTAAATTACTATATTTTTATTTATATTTGTCGTTATTAATCTGTATTTAAAAAATATGTGCTTCTTATACAAATAGAATCAGCCCGCGAACTTAAAAATTTCGCTAACTTGACTGACATTGTTCTATGAGAATCCCAAAAAATAACTCGAATAACTTTTATTCCATCAAATGACGTTATTTGAAATCAATTTTTATATTGCTGGATATGAATAAAAAATATTCAGGTCCCGAAAAGCAATGAAATTAGTGATCTTTAAAACACTTATTTCTATCTGCTTTGGGCATTTTTCAAGCTACAGACGTTTTTTTAACATTTCAATTTATATCTTTCACGTTGATTTGTTGTTGTTTGTCTGGTCGTAGGTTCGAAATTTAGTTCATAAATATCTTATCCTGAGCAAACACGACATAAAAAGAATAAACGATATCGGTCCACCCGTTCAGGTCGAAATAAATAACGTTAAACGTGAAAACTGTTAACGTTCCGAACGTTAACGTTTACCAAATTGAAAATGGTTTCCAAACAAAAAAAAAATGCGTTTCGTCTTCAATATAATAGCAGCGTCGTAATACTTCCAAAGATTTTGAGGTAACGTTTAAAGTTAATTTTGAATAACTGACAGAATTATTTTTTTGACTCGGAATTTGGAACAGCATTGTTTAACGCACGTTGAACAACAGTTTTTACGTTATCTCTATGGAAATAACAACAAAAATTGTTAACGTTGGAGCTGTCGTTAATATTTCGACTTGGCCTACAGGCGTGATGCGATGACCACGTAAAGTAGGTCTCCATTTTTATAATAACGTAATATTCTCCCTTTTAAGCCCCCCCGCTCACCGCAAGCCAGCCCGGAGGAAACTAAACCGCAGCAAACCCGATCCGCACAAAGCCAAACCCTAGCCCGATTGCCAAAAAGCCAGCCGCACACAAATCAAGCCCGTGGCGGTTCCCCCCAAACCACCCCATAATACGGGAGGCCTTGGACCCACTCAGGAGAATAGGTTAGGCATAAAGAACTCTCCATTGCGCTCGAAGTCGTCCGAGGCTCATTGTGCCTTTTCTAACCGGTTGAGGTTTAAGGAAGTGAGGTGGTCAACCTCAGTATTCTAATGGTATAAGTAATTGGCGTTCGACTATAAACGAATTTTCGACAATGTAGAGTAGGAAGAAAATTAACTGTCCACTGTTTATATTTTTTATTAGATGAAACGGATATCGGCAACTATCCGATATCCGTTCTATCCGACGGCGTAAATAATATCCTGCCGGATACCGGATAGTAAAAAGAGACATGTTTGGATAACTCATTGATTTGTTTATTAAAGTATCACTTAAATACACCTTATAATCACAAAATAAATTCTACAACTTAGAAAATTGATTATCAAGCATAAGGTAAATTATGGAGAGTAATTCTATATAATATTTCGTTATATAGACTACGAGATCTAATAAGCGTCGCATTAAAAACCCGGCGTTGACGCTTATAACGCCTTTGGTGAATCTGTTCATACGAACGCTTTAAAATTACTCATGTCCGGATCTTCGCTGCAGTAACATTTAAGCAATAGCTGTGTGACGTTTAAGAAAAGATACACTTGTATAAATCTCATTGCTTATACCAAACGAACAAAGACCCAGAGCTTGAAAATAGAGTATATTATCCTAATCGTTGATACTGGACACCATGGAAACAACAACTTATTAGTAGGCGGTGACAGTTCTTTTTGGTTATTATGTATTTCCTTGGTGACCATAAAATATACTCTATTTTCAAGCTCTAGGTGTTTGTTCGTTTGACATAAATGCACCTTAAGACGTGAAAATGGTTTCTATTAAATTATTAGCAATAGCAACATTTTGTCGCTAGAAGATGAAAAATTAAAAACAGGTATTCTGGGTATATTATCTGAATTAATAATAATATAGATACCTAAAAGGGCAGTTTGTGACATTGTACGAAGGTCTTAGGGAAATTTTCGAATGTTTATTATAATATTTGACACTATTATTGGAAATGGAATTCCAAAAAAAGACATCTCTAAAATCAAAAATATTTAAATGTTAAACTACGAACAAACATGTGTACCTATTATATTAATAACTTTGTATGAACTTTGCCTGTGGCATAGAAGAAGACGATGATAAATCTTTACTTTTTGTGCACCTAAAGCCCGTATCTACGGGCAAAGGGCTTATTATTATACAACTATACTATGAATATAAATATAATTCTGCGCGGTAAAAGCGTTTAAAAAAGAGTTTTTAAAGCGCTGACTTGAGAACATAAACTTGTGAATGTATTTTTTTTATGTAATTTTGCGTCGTTCAAGCAATTGCATGTAGGTAGGCCCTGTGTTCCAAAATTATTATTTACGATCTATCCTAAATTTATGATTATTTTGTAGATACTTTTAAAATGTAATATTTTCAAATTAGCTACATTGTTTCATATTAAATAATCTATTGACTTAATTCGGTTTACATTTTTTCAATATTACCTATACTCATGGATTACGCAAAAAATTCAAAGCAAGGATTTTAATAGTTTTTTATAACCATTTAGTTAGTTTTTTCCATTAAATGCGTATATTTTTTTTACTAAAATGACTTCAAATAATTTGACAGATCAAGACGTAACGAATTATTATATAACCCAGGTTCTTCCCATGTACTTGCCGTAAAAAAAATTGAAAAAAAATATTTTTACCTAAAAACCGCAAAATAAAAAAAAATATTTGCGTTGTTTTTAGACCTTTCACGTTCCTGTATTATTTAAGTTTTTTGAAATTTATTTATTTTACTTTGTGGTGAAAATGGAAACTTATAAATATCTCATACCTACTAAAAATACCTATCTCTTTTTATTTATTTTTTTTGACAAAGGATATTTTCAACTTATTTTAAATTTCACAAAAAAACTCTTTAATTTTGAAAGCCACTGGCGGTGGGACTGAACAAATATTAGCTGGCAGCACGTGTACCGTTAGGTAGGTCTCAAGGTCAAAGTTACGACACTCTGATGGTATTCAGGTGCATGTAAAAGTATATGTGTGTGTGTATGTGTTGCGACTTGCAAACAGTAGCAGGATTCCCCCCTATTCGAGTAAAAACCTACGCGAATATACCAAAATAGTATTTTACGCGCGGCAACAAAGTGCATACCTACTTACCTTCCCGGCTACTTATAGATATGTATGTTTGAATATATTGTAAGCGCTACGGTAGCGAAGTTAGTACGTAGAATTCCCCAATCAATAGGGCCGTAAAACTAAAGATTGGACATTTTCAACATATCATATAGGTAACCAATTTACTAATGAAATTTATTTGCTGCTTTAGTGAAAGATAATTTTTTAATGTTTTATGTATTTATTTATTTTTTCTTAATTTTTAGAAATCTTAAATTTTTATACATCACTAGTTACATGTAAAAATGAGATCCAACTGTCGATGGCCTGAGTCGGTATGTTTATTGTAAGAAACGATGTCGTCAATAAATTAAATTTTTACAAAAATTGTTAAGAAAAGTTTGAGATGTACTGCTATGATGTATGTATTTTTTATAGAAAAATAAATTATCTAGTTGTAGCGTTTCAGCGTTTTTCGATATTTTTATAAAATTCTGAAATATAGGCACTGAAACTCGTAAATTTGTCATAAAAAAAATATTTTTCTTTATAAAAAAAGTTTGAGAAATCCTGGAACTTCTTCATTAAATTATATTTTAGATATTGTATTTTTCTATATACATACACAATTTTAGGGTTCTAGATTTTATGGTTTTCGAGATATATGGAAAAATTAAATAAAAATTCAAAGATTGATAACCCCTGACTGAAAAAAAAATTCATAATTCTGAGTATACAAATTTTGTATGCTTAAAGTATTCAATATTTTCTGAAATTTTAGGATCTGTGCATCAAGCGAATCAAAAGTTATAAAGAGGGGACGGATACACACACATACACGTTGGAAAAGTGCCCCTCACCCCCTCCCCTCTAATTAATGATATCTTTTGAAAACGAAATAGTATAATTTGACTCTTTCTGAAGAAATCATTTTTTTGAAATTTCGATAAAACCAGTTTTAAACTTTTTAGGAGGCACTTAAAAATCATCCCTTTTTATATGTGCCCTTTTTCGTCCCTTTTAGTTAAATTTTGGAAAAATTGCCGAATACGCTAACACTCATTTCTATAGAAGAATTCATATGCCAAATCTCAAGTTCGTACCATGTCTAGTTTCCGAGATATTCGCATACTTTGAAAAACATTCAACCCTATTTTTCACCCCCTTAGGGGTGGAATTTCCAAAAATCCTTTCTTAGTGGAAGGTTTTGTATTGAGACCTACCTGATTTCCAAATTTCACTTCTCTACGATTAGCCGTTTGGGCTGTGCGTTGATGAGTCAGTCAGTCAATCAGTCAGTCAGTCAATCAGTCAGTCAGTCAGGCACTTTCCTTTATTATTATAGATAACTGTGAATATTTTATTTTGATGGGTATAAATTTCCACTCAAGTCGCATTCAATATAAATCAAAACATTTCCCTAGAGATCTCCATACACTCTACTGCTTTGCTAGGATATTCTGACATCACAAGACATACAAGATTTGTTATCGGTAAATAATATCATGTTTTGGGACAGTTTGGCATTTTCACTGCAGAGATTTCAACGCCAATGTCGACGAAATAATCATTTTTGTATGAAGATTGAAGACAGTTCACTCAATGTATGTAGTTGGAATACACGACATATTTTTATTTTCTAGTTTGTGAAAGTCGCCGTGAGGTTGCCGGCGAAGAATAGCACCTCTGCTCTTTTTGCTGATTTTTCGAGCATCCTGTAAGAGGCAGGAAATCGAAAAATCAGATCGGGACCGTGACGTTGACCACTTCACGTCCTTAAATCTCAACTGGTCAGAAAAGGCACAATGAGCCTCAGACGCCTTCAAGCGCAATGGAGAGCTCTTGATGCCTCCCTATGCTCCCGAGTGGGGCTTAGGCCCCCGCATTGCTGGTTGGTTTGGGGGTTGTTCGCGGCGAGCTTGATTTGTCCGGGGCCGGCTTTTTTGTTTGATTGCTTCGATCGAGCTGGGAGGTCGGTTTCGTGCGGGTCGGGTTTGTTTCGGATTGGTCTCTGCCGGATTGGCTTGCGGTGTGCGGGGTGGCTTAAAGGGAGAATGTATGTATGTATGTAGTTTGTGAAAGAAACCTGTACAAAAGCACGTGCATTCATAGCAAACGTCACCAACCAAGGTTTCAATATTTGGAAGAATAGGTATCTTCGTAAGGAAAGTTACTTAGATTAATGATCCGAATAAAGGTCATTCTTCTTTCTTTTGGGTTTCAATCCAAAGATTGGTCTGTCCCAAGCATTTTAATTCCCTCTCTCCACTCATCTCTGTCACACGCGATCCTCTTCATATCCTGATAGCCGCTACATCGCATGTCGCCCATCACCCGTTCTATGTAGCTCTTCCTAGGGCGACCTCTGTGGTTGGCCCTTCAATCATATCTAAATCAAAATATCTCCAGTGGAGATGAACTAACGTAATTTCAATGAACTTTTTCCACACGATGCACCAAGTCCTCATTATTTTGTCGGACGAACCGCGCAAACCTACTATAAAATGGTTTTCCTCATCATATTTCGTGGTTATAAATTATTTTGATAACGTAGTACGTACTTCAATATATTTTGAAAATCTACCTTAATTTATTTTTCCTTGACAAACTTTAGTAAGCTACTTATAAGAAAAACATACAAGCTTTATTATTATAGTTTCACAAGGTGGTAAAACTAACAACATACCTACATACTTCAGAATTTTATACAAATATTATTGGCTTGGGAAAACTTGTTCTTTACGGCGTCATAAAATGCGTAACCGTATAAAAGAGACTTTACAATAAGTTAGACTGCAAGAGATGCGGCAGGTACCTATGTGTTTATCTACTATTGACCTTTCTTTAAAAACACAATGACATCATCTCTAATATAAAAGAAAGTCGGGTTAGTGTGAACGCGAACTCGAGATATGCTGAATAGACATTATGATGGTAGGTTTATTGGATTCTTCTCCGCTCCGGATAACTAGTAAAAAAATAATATAAAATATAGATAATCTCTCTTTAACCTCTGAGTTTAGAAGCTTTGATACTTGTGATTAACATTATTTTTATATTGTATCATGGTAGAAAATGTTTTTTTTTTCTTTTTAGCAACATATTATGTAGGACCTCCTTTATGCAAATTGTATACAGAGTCACATTTAATTTATAATATAGGTATGTAAAAGGCATAATACCGTAAATTGTTAAAATAAATAAATAATATTATTAAAGTTAGCATGGAACAAATATCATGCGACACCATCTTTAAAAAAATCTAACAACAAAATTATTGTCTTCTGCACCTTGTGACGGGACTAACATTAGTAAAGTATTTTAGATTTTATTTATAGATTTATTATTAAATTATAATAACTTGGAGACGCCCATGGGGTTATACACCACTGTGCTATTATAACACGTCACAGGTCTATCTCGAAATATTGCGAAACTTATTTTAATAAATAGGGGTCGCAAATACCTATTGTGGACAGTTCATCTCATCTTTTGAAGAGTGAACATCTCTTACAAAGCGGTCATCCAACAGCAGGGTCAGTTATTTTCTACTTCTGGAAGGGGTCGGAGGTCTCCCGTGCTGAACATATCAATACCAGGCCCAAGGACAATTCAGATAATTATATTTTGTTTCATTAATTTATTTTTTCCTAATTCAATTTGTTTATTTTCATAGAGATTTTGATTTTAATTTTAATAATTTAAAATAAATGAATGTTTCGTTGTGAAAATAATAACGATTTGTTAGATTTGATAAGGAAATTTTCTAGTATAATTTAAATCGGTTCCAAATTGATTTTTATTCATTGAATGAATGTATTTAATATTTTGTTTTCTACAGATTAAATGAAGACATTCTTTCTTTTGTGTAAATAATAGTGATTTGTTTTTTAAAACATTTGATATTTCATTTTAAACATTATTTATTTTATTTTGGCCTCCAAATTTATAAATAATTATCGTAAAATATTTCGGTTTATTTTATTTATTTTCTATTCATATTGATTTACTTTTCAGCGAACAAAAATAGTTGAAATATTTGTTTTCTGCAGAATTAAAAATAAAGACATTCTTGTTCGGGAAATTATCAAAAATTGTTTTAAACATTAAATTAATAATAATAACAAACTCATCATTTTGTGCCTAATGTATTTATTTATTTATAATCTAAGTTTAATGATCAATGATAATGTGACAACCTGCACCCTCTCATTCTCGGATACGTAATTGCCACTCTTACAGTAGCCCATTTCACTTACTCCACCGTTTCGGCCGTTTAAGAAATTTTTCATACAAGGTCAACATATTATAATTATATTCTCGCGTTGATCCCGTTTGAGCTTTGAATACGATTGAAATATGTAGATATCGTCTTGAGGTTATGCGAGTTACACGTTTCTGAGTTCGTCTTCGGTTATGACGTTATTCTGTATTGTATACCTACTTGAGTTTTTCTTTCGGTATACTCTTAATAATGAAAAAAATCCAACGATATTGTCCGAATCCTTGCGTGATATAATAGACTTCGTTTTATGAACCCAAACTATGTTAAGTTTGTTGTAAGAAAGTATGGATATTCCTAAAATTAATAGATCCCTAGTCAATATTGTCAAAAGATGAGTCTATCCACAGTGCTCAGTAGCTGCAAAATTAAATTCAGGAAGAATATAAAAGTAAGAAAATAAGAATATGTAGGTACAAATTATTGAAAATGCAAACAGATAATGTCTTTTGCTTTAAGATGACCTACAGAAAGATAAAAGTAGGATTTGATTGAGAGGTCAAGGTTTTTTTTTTTTTATTTACATTTTTACACTTTTTTGAGATGAGATTGAGTCATGACAATACATACAAAAAATCAATAAATAAAGAAACAGATTATGGACCAGCGAAGACCCCAATATTACCTACAATATATAGAACATTTCAAATAATAAATATTTAACAAATAGTCAAATTAGATAAAATTATTTTGAAGATTAACATATTATAAAATAATACCTACGTATTCGCTGGTTATCCCATATTGTTGAAAATTCCTGTGTATCGAAACAAATTCTACGATAAACACTTATCTTAAGAAAAAAAAATGTAATACCTACTTAAGATTTTTTTTCCGGAGCGTAATGATAGTAAAATAATAATCTATGTACTACTAAGCTAATAGAGGTTCATAATTCTTAACTAATTGGCCACTCAGGGACCACAGAGCTACCATGCAGTGTACCATCTCTCTTATTAGTCTTCTAGAAAAAATAAAATGT
The DNA here is from genome assembly GCA_963576905.1 of Mystacides longicornis. Classification (NCBI taxonomy): domain Eukaryota; kingdom Metazoa; phylum Arthropoda; class Insecta; order Trichoptera; family Leptoceridae; genus Mystacides; species Mystacides longicornis. The sequence goes on from OY756426.1 coordinate 8,831,053, forward strand.
CGACTTATTTCGCTCGGCGCCATTATTTTTATTTTAGCTCGAGCTACGTAAGGACACAAAATGATTTTAAATCAGCGTGGGTAACAGTATCCTTCCTGCCTGTGTATCTTCTTTTTTCATCAATTTGTCCTTTATTCGATAATAACAAATCCCGAATACCAACCCTTTATATTATTTTGTTAAGATGTTTTATACCTATTTATAATGAGACAGTAACAAAAATGGATATAATCATATCCTGACGCCAAATACATGACAGCAGTCGCAGTCTTTAAATTTGGTCGCTTTCTGGTTCTCAATAATTTCCAACTTTTATCTCTATGTTTAATTTATTATTAAATTTCTACTGGTTGCATACATGAGATTTTTCCACATGTTGAACATATTGAGATTTCTCATGATTAGGAGTTTCGGAGACAAACAATACCACCTAATGGCGAACGTTGCTAACGCAAAGTGATCCCACTAAGCCAGCCTTCGAAATAACAGTAGAAGACGGTCGTATGCCCGTAGTGGTTTGTTCCATTGAAAAATCGAACATTAGTAATGAATTGTTAGAGTCATTAGTTGTTCTTTTTTCTTTAAGATCTAATCCTGAAAAAAGGTCACAAGAATCTAGACATAATTAGAACGTTGTGCACCAACAAAGCCAAAGGCAATAAAGATGAGACAGTAACAAAAATGGATATAGTCATATCCTGGCGCCAAATACATGACAGCACACGCAGTCTTTAAATGTGTTTATGATGATTTTTTGTATATTATTATATAGACAATTAACCTTTATATATCCCTATTGATTTAACCCACTTGTTACGGATATAACTTTTTTTGTAGTATCACTGTGATTTTTTATAGGTACATAGACTAATCAAGGCATTATTCAATCAGGAAAAATTGTTAAAAAAATCTATATGTTACGGAAAAGCGGGAAAATGGTGTTTGATATACGGAACGCTAGTAATATGTACTACTGTTTATTGGATGTTCATAGAACTTAGACACTTCAAAAATAATTCATTAGTTTCTGAAAGTATGTATTTGTAACATAGTAAATCGATGTTAATGCTATGAACAACCACACTTTTAATCAGTCTGAAGCAGTATTGTATAGGTAAAAGTAGCTTTTAGGATAAAGAGACATTTTACAATTTTTGAAACAAAACATAGCGGTTTTATGACATACCGCACATCGTAGTTGTTCACTTCATAATAATAAAACTTTTCTTTACATAGGTGTCAGTATAGCCGGCGGAACCTATTGCCTGAGGCAATTTTTTCCAGTCAACCGGACCCGTCCATAGGTACCATACCATAGGTTTCCAAAAAAACTCGTTGGAACACTCCTTCGGAATTTTAGATGGTCATATTCTCCCTCATTGATTTATAAAGTTGCCAGACATTGTGCAAAGTCATAATATATTTTCTAGCTGGACAATGCAAAATAAGGCAGAAGTAACTTGAATACTTTTGCGATATAAACTAATGTTCTTGTCTAATCTGTCAACGCCTCCCATATTGTTGTAAGCTTTGGTAGCAGCTGGTTGATCAATTTGAATGTATCGCTTAACTAGCTGATTCCAGTCTTGGCCGCTTATCCAAATGAGCAAATGGAACTCTGCATTCTTCATCATCACTTGACGAAGAATTTTCATCGAAGCTTCTGCGTGGGCCCGCAGTTATGACCCAGAAAAGTTGTGTAGGGTCATTTCATTTTCATCACCAGAGTCCTCATCAGCTGTCAGCATTAAAATTTTCCAGCAGGAAAATAATTGTAATCGAGTCAGGAAAAGACTCGTCTTCATTTGCCTCCAGCTCCTCGATAATTTCATTGAGTGTCGAAAGTTGTGACGTGAAAAAAATGCGACACCCATATTACTAGCGTTCTTTTTACGGAACACCAAATTAATAGTTGAATTATGAGTAGATAATATAAGAAAGAAGATTAGATGGCTATCAGTTTATGAACAATATACTACATTCTTGCATATTTTGAAATGAAATACTGTTAATTAAAAATACCTATTACAGCACTCACCTTGAAACACTCTTCATAAATTTGAAGTAAATAACAATGCGAGCACAGTTAAAATTTCGAGCTCGATCGAGCTCAAAACATAACTGACCAACAAAGGGACATCTCAGCTAACGTGTAACATAAATAATGTAATTCGAAATTACCCACATTAATTGGAATATTTTTATTTCTATGGTGATCCGTATATCAAACGGTAGTAACAAGTGGGTTAAAATTTATACATAGGTACGTTGAGTTCCAAAACATTTCATTCAACTATTTTATAGACAGTCTGAAAAGTATGAAGGATAATTCATTTGTTTCTTTTAAAATGTGGAGACTAGCCGCCATTGGGAAGCGTGCGCTTGATGTAAAAAAGCGAATATTAGAAAAAACAATGGCCGTCATTCTAGAACTGTAATGAAAAAAGGTTGATATGGCAAAAAAAATTGTGTTTAAAAAATAAAATGCATTTTGAAAAACATAAAGGTATTTTTATTTATATTTAACTACCATATTTTTAAACAAAGAAATATATTTTAAAACTGAACGCAAGTACATAGAATTTAGGTACCTCGTTTATAAAAAAATATCTAACCTTTGCCTATTATGATTTTTTCGCATAAATTATGCGTTCAACTGATGAAACATTTATTAGCTACTTACTTTTTTAATATGTCATTAATTGCTTTCGCATTTTTCGAATTTATTCATTAAAATTTGACATAAATAATATCAATTGATGAAAAACATATTTTCGACTCGACCGTTAACGAAAATTATAGTTGTTACTTATGGCTCTTTTATGGGATAACAAATTTCATTACATTCAGATTAAAACTAAAAAGTAGGTAGGTAGGGGAGACCGAGGTAAGTTGAAACAAATGTGAGTTGAAACAATGTTCATATCTCATCAACTCGATGGAAATGGTTTGACAACGCAGCAGTTTTGATTCACCGACAACGTGATATCAAATTCCTCAGTATGTGTCGATCCAGTTCGGCGAGTGGTTTTGCTGTTATAACGTTCATCCGTAAAAATGTACTAAAAGTAAGTTTTCTTTGTTTTTTTTAATCATGAATTATGATACCTAATATTTGTTATTTTTTTATTTTTAAAATGATTTTTAATAAGTTGATTATCGAACTTTTACAACATAGCTTTAGTTTCTTATAAAACAATTACTTTCAATATTATTTTGATGTTAAACCGCATGAAGTTGGTATTTTTCTTACCGAGGTGAGTTGAAACGCTTTGTTTCAACTCACCTCGGTAACAATCATGATATTATTTAATTATAAAATCAATTCTATTTTTGTTTCAGAATGTCAAATAAATATATTCGGAAAACAAATAAGAGGTGAAGCCGCATTAGAAATATATGAATTAGCAGCAGAAGTGGTAAACCTACGAGATGCGGCAAAATCTGGGCAAAATCTTATAATTTCAATAATACATCACTCTACCGCTTTATAAAGAAACTAAAAGCTCATCCAGAGTAAAACTAGCTAAACGACAGATTTTTAATAAAAAGTGAGAGTAAACAAAGAAAATAAGGGAGTTAAACTGCCAAAATGCAGTAAAAGCAAGGATGATGATGAAGAGGAAGATGGCTGCTATTGCTTAATGTGTCGTTTGCAAATAGTAGACCTAATGAAAAATGGGTGCAGTGCCTAGATAGCAAAGGTTAGGATGAAGCATGCACGGAAGGTGAACTCAATTATATTTGCCAAAATTGTCTCTCAGATTAAGTTGTTTTAAATACTGATTTTAATGTTGATTATTATGAATGTTTTTTTTTTTTAAATATATGTAGGTATGTTTTTTTATTGTTTTGACCAAATTAAATGTATGTAAGTAATGAAAATACCCATTAGAATCAATGATACCTAGGGAATGTGTGTTTTTATAATAGGGAGCTACTTATAAAGTGCCATATGATTTTATTTTATTATGTTGCGAATTTTCGCAAACAAACAGTTTTTTAATAGGTACATAATAACAAATACACGAATAATACAACACATAAACCAGCAAAGTTTTCCAACATTACTTTTTTTACTTGATATGCATTTTTTCCAATAATATGATGCAAGTCTTACGAGTAAGAATATGATAAAAATAATATGTATGTAATTTGATCTCAAATTCGCTCATTTACTTTTGATTACTTAATAATATGATCTCATTTACTTATGAGTATGTTTATTTTTCCATAAATATAACAATATTTCTATGAAAGTGTTTTTTATTATAACTAAACCAATTTTTAAAATATGCGTTTCAACTCACCTCGTGCCATGTTTCAACTTACCTCGTATCTAGGTGAGTTGAAACAAATGGAACGGGTCTGGTTTTTGCAAATTATCTCCTAGAATGCTTGAATGAAATAATTTTTTGTGAGGTCATTAAAGAGTATAATACTAATTTGGACAACATCGTTTTAAGTTTCACTTTTGTGAGATTGTCCTGTGTTGAGATATGAGCTATAATGTAAAATTTGTTTCAACTCACCTCGGTCTCCCCTACCTATCATACGTTGTAGTACCTTAGATATAGGCACATCATTTCTTAGGAGTAAGTACTCATTGCCTATATTGCTTGCCTATAATTATTACATCTACAAATTTGAGAAGTGAAATCGATATTAGTTTTTTTTTGTCACTAATGCATTTTTTTCGTTGCATATTCAGAATTTCATAATGGAGATACTTTCAACACATTGATTCTGTCAGCCATTTTGAAAATATTTTAACCGTGTTGTGCCGCGCGGTGTCGTAATGAACCCCAAAAATGTGTATAACTGAAAAAAAAATCAATCTTAATTCCTTAATTAAGTCAATAACATCCGCTGTAGGTATGGTATGATAATATGAGCATTAAAAATGTATTCATTATTGAAAAACGCAAAAGTACTGCTTGGTAATTTATTCGTTGGAATTATGTTCTCACTAGTTGACCCGTTACACTTCGTTCAATACCTTCGAACGATAATTATTTCCAAAACTTTCTGAAACATCATGAAATTTCGCTAATCAAAAGAAAAAAAAATCTATGACAGACGGCATGACCTCACAATACATTTATGAAACATAACTCACATATTTTTATTCAGTTTTGGCGTTCCAATTTTAAATCCTACAATTTTGTTAGTGATTCGTCAAAACAGAGATATTAAAAATAATCAACTCAAAATGAATTTTATTAGAGCTACGAATAGAGGCATCTGTTGGTAACGGTTAAAAGTAAAAAAAAAACGCATTCACAGTCTCATGTTATTTGTTTCCCCAACAGATGGCGGTGACAGTACCTGCTGTCTTGTTTATCCAGTACCTACCTACCTAGTATTATATTATCTTCTAGAGGTCCGCCCCAGCTTCGCACGGGTAGATAGATACTTAAAAATAATTTAGTTTTCAGACAGATACCTAACTTTTTCAAAATATTTTATAGCATAAATATGTTAATCTGGAATAATTGCATTGCAATGTATCGTGTCACGTCACTTTACCACCGTGACTACTTTGCGCGGTATTTCTACTAAACTTGACACGACTCCCCTCAGCCCTCCCCGGCTCCCGTACGCACTCTGCATCGGATAAGTTGAGATGATAAGAGACTATGCTTTTTTTTTCCAATACTCACATTTTTAAACTCGTGATAACTTTCGAATGGAATGTCCGAATTGAATAATTCAAAAAGTTATACAAACATATTGAAGCAGACTTGAATATGAACTAATTTATTTTAATAAGGAGTAATACCAAGATACCAATAAAGAGCTTTTTCTAAAGGTGACATTTTATTGGGTTTTTTTAAATAAAAAAACACTTATTGTGGCATAACTATAATAGTTAGACATATGCTGTCGCGATACTTTTTGTAAATAATGATGTCTTCTACAAAATTGTAGAACATTGTTTTATTCTATCATCATTAGTTTTCACAGCGTTCGCGATAAAAAGAATATTTTAGGTAAATTTTTTACACCTTGGGTTACATTATTGAAGTTTTCGTAGGTTACCCACTTTTTTTTGGAAATTAAATATAGCCTATGTTCACCGCCGATATTGTAGCTTCCCAAAAGTGAAAGAATTTTTCAAATCGGTTCAGTAGTTTTGGAGCCTATTCGAAGCAAACAAACAAACAAACAAACAAACAAACAAACAAACAAAAAATCAAATCTTTCCTCTTTATATATTAGTATAGATAGATTGACCTACTTAACTGACTGTTCTGTCATGGCGTAGGTGTGCCTTATATTTCATATTATTTTTCTGTGAAAATCTTTAAAAAATAAGAATTATAAGACTTTTTCTTATATTTTTTGTAGGTATTTCAAATCAAACTTCAATTTTTTTCTATACATTTTCATACCGTTATACTACAGTTATGCACAAAATTTACACGTAGGTATAACTTTATTTTTAAAAGATGACTGTCTCATTAATTGAAATGTTCGTATGAAGATTTAAAATTTTTAGAAATTTGTAAATAACGTTGAATTTATTTGAGAATTTGGAAAAATTTGTAATATAATATAATATACATATTTATCACAAATATACCTGCAAGGATCCACGACGATAAAAATCAATCCAAGAGTCTGCGGTTTATGCGTGATGTGCCAATATACAAAAATATAAATAAATATACATACATAACTGAATTATTATGTAGATTGCTTATCTCAAAAGGTGTAATGCTACAATTACACGCTTGCCAATTGACCACTCCTACCTGTCTCCCCCTGCCCTCATCTCTCAATGAATGTAAGTTCTCTCTCTGATGATGTGATGGTTTGCCAAACCGTGGCAAGCGTGTAAATGCAGCATAAGACTGTCTTGCTGGATGGTAAATAATTTACTTGTAAATAAATAAATTAATAATTTGGTTTTTATTGATGTTTTATCACAAGTAGTGTAAGGTATATTTTTCTAAACCAATAAAATATACAAATGAGCGATACTCGTAACCAACACCACCTATATAAGAAAGCCTTAGCGCTGAGACTGTGACGTCACATTGTAAGGCCCAGTATGCACTTGCCTATATCCGTTTGTACTTACCTATGATATTACCTATTATATCATACAGCGCCGTCGGCCTGGGCCTCGGGTGTGACGTTAGAGGCAAAATGGCCGCCAGCTCTAAGGCCTTCTTATATTATAGGCGGTGTTGCTAGTAACTACGATACGATAGTTGAGATAGATAACTACCTACTTACATATTAATTCTAAACACGCTTTAAGCTTGCACATTTTTTTTTTACTTAGAAAACCTGCTACCGTGTACTTGTCTTTATTTTGATTATATTTAAGTATTGAAGAAGGTATCTTTTTATTTTTTGTAGTTCGGACATTGATAGATATATTGGAGATGATCCTACAAAATATCTTAAGGGATATTGGCTACAACAATTAGGTAGGTATTATTATTATCGAAACAAAAAGCTTTTGGGAACCATGGGAAGACGGGAGGGTCGAAGGATAGGTAGGTATGGTAAAGTAAATTCGTTAAAAAAAAAATAACCAGGTAAGCTTCAATCTAATTCATTAATCAAAATGTTTAAAGCTGGGAATACACACGCCTGTAGCCGGCACACTTGCATGCCAGCTCCTTGCACATTCCACCCACTATCATGTGTATTCGCTAACTAGCATGCCAGTAGATCGCACAACATTTGATTTACTGGCATGCCACATGAGGGAGAGGACACGGCGGGTATGAAACCTGCACGTGTGAACTTCACGACAGGTACCTACGTGTATGCCAGTAGCTGACAACTGACTTTTTCCTAACGATTCATCAAATTTTTCTGGCAGCATTCTTAAATGGTTTCTGTAACCATCTATATCTTCTTGTCGCATTTCTGTAAGCATACAACTATACTTGCTCCAAAATCTTCCCTCCTGCTAATCCAATCTTTCATCCAAATCCGTCTTCTTTTACTTTTCTTTTTTTCTTTCATTAAATTAGCCACACATTGTACCTACTGCTAATTGCAATACGATGAAATTTAATTCACTTCGAATGTTTTCCATTGCAAAAATCTCGAGTGATTTGCATGTAATTTGGGACGTGTACTGTCTCGTGGCTAGCTTGTGTATACAGTAGAGTGGAACACTTTTGTATGAAAAATTTTTTTTTGTTAAATTTCGATTTGGAATAGTTGTATTATGTTGCCTATTGGCATCAATAATCTACATAAAAAATATAAAAATTCTCATACAACGGTAAGAGCCCCCGCTTTTACTTCGAATATTTACAAAAACGGCAATTTTGGGGCTGTTTTCGCGGTCTACGAAATATTACAGAATTTACTTAAATAGGTTTATTTTATTCAAAAACTAATTCAAACATGGTTGACTAGGTGTTGCTTTCACTATTTCATCAATTTAATAGTCTTTGACGCTGTGAGAGAGGAGCAAGTGCAAGACAAAACGGGGGCGGCAAGGGCTGATTTATACATTTGAAATTTTAGTTTCATCAAGTGCAGTGGATGATTATTGTCTTAAAGTGAAAGGTTGCATGTCAATAATTATTTCCACGAGTGTGTAGGAATAGGTGATGTATGTTTTAAAGCGTATTAACATGACTTCTACGAGACAAAAGTTAAAATAGCCGATAATTGGTTTCATAGAACTTTTGTGCAGAGTTAATAGAATAAATCCTACCTACGTATGAAAATGTGATGTAATTCTATGAATGGGCTTGACAAATGTTATAATAAAAATAAAAATCTGTGTAGAAACTTAAGGAAGTAGAGTAAGAAGCATTCAGAGTCCAAAGTAGAAAGCTTTTTGACATATCTGCATGTAAATGTAATGATTTTGTAAGATGTACTTATTTTAGAGATGAAAAATTGCCAAAAGAGGTACAAATGTTTTTAAATGGTAACCAGCGGGTACGAGATAGCTTAACTGTGTTTCTGTTTAATGAATCAGGAGTGCTGGATTCATTTATGAGAGCAGTAGTAATTGCTTGTAAATGTTTTTGGTGTGCGTTGAGATCTGTTGATATTCGTGGAGGTAGATCTTCAATCTTATCAAAATGGACCAACGGCATAGGTAAACAATCGCTTCAATGGCAACTCTTTGATGTGTATGTGAAAAATTATCCATTTCAATGGTCGAGATAGTTTATTTTCCGAAATAACGAACCGAAGCTACACAGAACTTGACTTCTTTATGATCGAAATATGTTCCTCTGGTACAACCACTCTAGGCTTTTGCGATCCTTCAAAAATAGTTTTGGCCGTCTTTTATTTTCTTCCAACGAGGAATTTATATGTGTTAAAACCATCTGCGGTCGACGAACAAGAAGGCAGATCCACTTTTTAGCGAGTTTTTAGTAGAAGAAATTTTTTTCAGTTCGTGTATATGAATTATGAATGATTTCTTTGTTTAGAGCACGTAATCTTCTATTCTGCAACTTTTAACTTTGGATTAGATCAATTCTTCCTAAATCTATTATTCTTTCAGCCATTTAAAAATATTTGTTCCTCTTTTGTCAATTTTACATTTCTAAAATAAGTACATCTTACAAATTCATTACATTTACATGCAGATATGTCAAAAACTTTTCTATTTTGGACTCTGAATGCTTCTAACTCTACTTCCTTAAGTTTCTACACAGATTTTTATTTTTATTATAACATTTGTCAAACCCATTCATAGAATTACATCACATTTTCATACGTAGGTAGGATTTATTCTATTAACTCTGCACAAAAGTTCTATGAAACCAATTATTATCGGCCATTTTAACTTTTGTCTCGTAGAAGTCATGTTAATACACTTTAAAACATACATCACCTATTCCTACACACTCGTGGAAATAATTATTGACATGCAACCTTTCACTTTAAGACAATAATCATCCACTGCACTTGATGAAACTAAAATTTCAAATGTATAAATCAGCCCTTGCCGTCCCCGTTTTGTCTTGCACTTTGCTCCTCTCTCACAGCGTCAAAGACTATTAAATTGATGAAATAGCGATAGCAACAGCTAGTCAACCATGTTTGAATTAGTTTTTGAATAAAATAAACCTATTTAAGTAAATTCTGTAATATTTCGTAGACCGCGAAAACAGCCCCAAAATTGCCGTTTTTGTAAATATTCGAAGTCAAAGCGGGGGCTCTTACCGTTGTATGAGAATTTTTATATTTTTTATGTAGATTATTGATTCCAATAGGCAACATAATAAAACTATTCCAAATCGAAATTCGACTAAAAATTTTTTTGTTCCACTCTAGTATACAGGCATCCAAATACAGGCATGCAAGGACGGAAATTGCATGCAAATTTAACTTGCAAATGTATCCACATCGCGCCAGTAACTTCTATATGCCATTAACAGGCATGCAAGCTACTGTCCCATTTTACAGGCATCTGTATCGCCGCCTTTACAGGGAGTCGGGTAACCTGTTTACAACTAAATACCGTAAATATCCCCCAATTAACGTTTCGTGAAAAGGAAAATCAGACGAAGACGATGGGAGAGGAAGAAAAAAAGCTTGTTTTTTTTTTAAATTGCTCCCCGATTTCCAAGAACCACGTTTATTTTTCTTTCCATGAACAATCCTGGCTAAGTTTTCAGGTCTTTTAAAGAAGCAATTTCATTAAGGTACTTACTCGTTGCTGTATTCAATTTAATTAATTGCGTTTAACTTCAAAGGGAAAAAACCTATACAAATAATAATATGATTACCTATTCGTATGCCTACCTGTTTTATTTTACAAAAGAAATTTCCTTTTTATGTTATAATGCTACGGTACTCAAATTAATACGGAAGTTTATTTTTACATTTTTTTTGTTATTGACTTACCTATCTCATTTACTTACCTAATGATTCGTTTTGACTTTTAAGAGTTGAACATCTCAAAAAGCTATTTGAATAATTTATTGGGTACATACGTACCTACAACAACACTAACAAAGCCAATAGGCAATAAATATCCTGGCGCCAAATATATGACAGCAGTCGCAGTCTTTAAATTTGGTTGCTCTCTTGTTCTCAATGATTTCAAACTTTTTCTCTATGTTTCATTAATCATTATTAAATTTCTACTTGTTACATACATGAGATTTTTCGACATGTTGAATATGTTGAGAATTCTCATGATTAAAAGTTTCGGAGACAAACATTACCACCTAATGGCGAACGTTGTTAACGTTAAGTGATCACACTAAGCCAGCCTTCGAAATAACAGTAGAAGACGGTCGTAATCCCGTAGTGGTTTGTTCCATTTAAAAATCGAACATTAGTCATGAGTTATTAGTTGTTATTTTTTCTACATACCTATCATCCTAAATGAATTTCAGTTATATTTGAAGTGGTTGGTCACCCAGCGGTTACAACGCCGGCTTTCGTACTGCGGACGTCGTTGTTCGATCCCAGGTGCAGACAATCTTCCTCTTTCACGACACAAGCTTTAAGTAACTTACTGTGAAAGAGTCATGGGGTGTATTTGTGTTCACTTTGAGTGAGCACAGATTCATTAAAAAAAAAAAAATTCAGCCCTAAATTAAATTTGTATTTGAAATATTATATACTAGCGGATACCCGACATGCACTTACTATGATGGCATGGTCGACGAGACAACCGCAATTGATAAAACGTTCTGATTAGATTGAGATACCTATTAGTATTATTTTTGTGTTGACATTTGGTATTTTCCGACAACTTCACGCCATTGAGATATAAATTAAAGAAACATGATGATCAGAAGAAGTGATTGGTAACTAGACAGTATCGTCGCTGATTTTGGTACAGTTTGGTTCGGGTTCGATCCCCGGTCCTCTTTCATGACACAAGCTCATATGCACACTGAGAGAGCTAACACAAATTGACTCTTTCTAAAAAAAAATCAAGTTTTAATTAAGTATGTAAACTTAGTGGGAATATAATTTTGATTATCTGCATGCGAGCAGCACCACTCTTTGATAAGTAGGATGGTGCGAAAAAAGTCAAGTTGATAATATCGATTCGCTATAGCGCGGAAAAGTTGCGAATGGAAAATACAAGAAAAACAAAAAAAATAACTATTCAAATCGGACTTTATCTTCCGAAAAAATGACAATTTACGATTTTTCCAGAATTTTTTAAAAAATTTACGTATAGGTACATTTGAATCGCTGTGGTGAAAAATAGTTACAGATTGTACAGTTTAATCATAATAAAAAATATTGTTGCGCTTAGAGAATATCTTCCAATCGCGCATAGCTCATAAAAAATTTGGAAAAATTCAATTTTGACTGAATTTGAATTGTGTATGGAATCTCCTGAAGTCAGTTGCGGTCTCAGATTAAAAATGTAGGTAAATAATATATTATTGAGCATACCTAAGGTTGTATTAAAACAATCCAGAACTGACATCGAAGAGTTCGCTGCAGGGCAGGAGGAGAGGGCTCTGGCTAAGAAAAGTGTTAAAAGCCAGGCAGTCTGTTTCAAGAGAAAGGTTTTTCTGAGGGCTTCTCACAACCAATGAGATTCTGTGTAATTGGTCAATAAATAATGATCCTGGGCCAGTTGTTCCACCATCCAAATGTTGAAAAAGATCGCGGAAAGGTAATTCAACAAAACAAAATAAACAAACAATGGTCGTCCGAGATGCAATTCAAGCTGTCTAATTGCACCACTTTTCCAGTATGATACATATTTGGACCATCCAGTATTGTTATTTGGACCATCACAGCTTACCAGATCAAAGTATTGTAGTGAAACCCTTCAGCTAGACATGATACACATTAAATTCGGAGTTTGGAGACACACGGGCTAAATAAACTGAGCCAGGTGAACTACTAAGCCTTCAGGCCCTGCAACAAACTCTTCGATGTAAGTTCAGGGAAGTTTAAAAATAACCTTACATGCTCTACAGTATCTAATTTAGGTACATTTAAATCTTAATCTGTTAAAGTGGCTGGTATCAGGATGAGCAGTGCATTAAGACCTATGATGAGAAACAACGTCATACTGCAAGCTAAGTTACAAATACATTTCGCAATCCTGTTTGAAATCCAATGATGTATGGATATGAAACGTGGACACGGACGAAAAAAGAAGAACGTAGTATGAAAGCAGTAGAGATGAGAGCTCTACGAAAATATTTGGAAAGACTCTATAGACTCTACAGAGATATGGAAAGGAATGAGAATATTAGGAAGGAATGTGGTATGGAAGTTAGTGTTGTGAAAAATATGTCAAAAAGTTGAGATGGTTTGGACATGTGGAAAGAATGGATGCACACAGAATTACAAAAAGAATTTATAAGGTTGAAAGGAAAGGTGTTAGGAGGCGTGACCGAACGAGAATGACGTGGATCGAACACATTCATTCCGCCCTCAAAGAAGGCCAGGTCAGAAGTATATAAGAGTAATTGGAGAGGTTGTATGAGAAATGGTATGTCGTTGGAAGAAGCGAAAGAAGTGAGATTGGATAGAAAGGAGTGCATGGAGATCCGTTCTCTTTGCCTCCCCTTACGGGACACGTGATGGGTAAAAGAACTCAATCTGAGACCACAAACTGACTTCAGCAGATTCTTTTAATAATTCATCAAATTCATCCAAAATTGAATTTTTCTCAATTTTTAATGAGCTGTGCGCGATCGCCAGATATTAAAAAGAAAAATAATCCATGATGGCCACAACCCTCGGTAATGAGGACAGACTGGTAAGGAAAGTTTTACCTATAGAGTGTTTTGGTGGTCTTAAACCGTCTTCTTATATTTCCCGTCCAATGAAATCGATGTCAGGAAAATCGGTTAGTCTCTTAACCCATATACAGACATGGAAACATTGTTTTGTCTCTTATAGATATACCTAGACTATTTGAAGCAAAGCTTTTACAAAATTACTTAACTTGTAAGTAGTTTTTGCGTTTTAAAACATTAAAATTTTCAAGACATGGTAAATGATTTCCCATTTGATTTATAAATTACTAATGGAAGTACCTACTTACATATTATTCTGTATTATTCTTTTGCGTGTAAGTACCTTTTAAAGTTTTTTTCAAACAACTTGAAAAATAATTTGACTAGTTTGAAATGAAAAATCCTTTAAAAGGTATTAAAGCATTTCTTTGAAGCCAGATTAATTTCTTTATGAACGTTGGATATTTATTTATTTGAAGTAGTTTTTTTATCGTTAATGTTTCAACTTTGATCAATACCTAATATTTAATAATTTTTGATTAGATTAAATATTATTAAGTGGAGTTAAAATAAGTATATGTATGTAATACTTATTTTTTTTATTTAAATCGTAGTTTTATTATAAGTACCTACCTACAAGCCGTTTGCATTTACTTATGACACAATGAAATTGAGGATATGACCGAATGACAAACTCCCGTGACAATCACTTTATGTGTAAAGGTAACTCGCTTTCAAGGGCGATGTGACCCGTGTAGCTCACAATAGGTCTTGGTGCGAGTAAAACTCTGAGTTAATTATATAGTGGTCCTCCAAGTACACGGCTTTTTTTGTGTGCCAGTGCATCACAGTAGCAGACGATGTGCATAGGTGTTTCATTTTCCTCTGAGCAGAATCTACTGTATAAGGTGTCTGATAGTCCAATCCTGGAAATATGCCTCCAAAGTCTGCATTGTTCACGTCCAGTCAAGGTCACTGCGACGATCCTCATTTGTTTTTAAGTAAAAAAAGTGGTTCGTTAGAACTTATTACAGTGTATTTCTGCGAGTGCGCTGTAATTAGTTCCTTTGCATGTTTCAACCCCGTACTGTTTGCCCAAACTTCGCAACTCATGTCTCTGGGACAGTTCTTTACGCTGGTCCTGGGGGCAAAGCTCGGGGCTTATTATTGCGGGCTGCTCTTCACCAGTTCTGACAAGTTCATCGGCCTCTTCATTGTCCATGATACCACAGTACCAAGACCAACTTCAACGTGTTTTTGTACGGTTGATAAAAACTTTAGCAAGTAGGCATTCTTTTGCATCGAAATCGGCACATAGTGCCTTTTTCATTACAACCATTCATGCGGGGTTTAATAACAGAGGATATTATTCAAAACTATCCAGACTGTGTTTTGGTTGGTAAACTTGTATGAATGTGTTCTAGAAAAGGTCACTGGTAACGAAGTGGCTTGACGGCTGATAGTTTTTATGAATTGCTTTTAGTGGTGAGCATGCAGGATGACAAGAGGGTGGCGTGCAGAATCTCATTAAACCCAGACAACTGCAGCAACCCTTCATCCCCCATTGTTCTCGGGCAGAGTGCAGTGGCGGCACTCCGGGATGCTGAGGGGAGTTCATTAAGTCATAGTTTTTACGAGCCACGCTGAATAAACTTTCCTACATTCAGAACTCACGTGTTCGCGAGAATAATATCTTTATGGGGTAGTAAAAGCAAGCACATATTTATAATATCTGAAATTTAATCTACTTACAGTTTTATAGTTCTTATATAAGTAATTATAGTTTTTATGAACTTAATATACAATACCGCACTTCAACGTACATAGGTCACCTTCGGTATATAATAAAGGAACACCAATATCACATAAGTATACCTACGTTTCTGAGTTGAGCCAACATGCTTTGAGTAATTGGGATAACTTGATAATATTATGTCGACGGGTAAAGACGGAATCCTACGGCTAAACATTTTTTAGGTAATTTTCTCAATGTTGAATAATATTCCATATGTTTAGTTTCATAAATCACTCAACTGTGAGTGGAATTGCAGAAAATTAAAAAAAAAGTATCTTATAGTTTTCAGGAAACAAAATGTAGAGGTGGTGAATATTGCGAAAAAATGAGCCCCAAATTCCTATGGTGAAATATTCTACGCATTTTATGTGAGTCACTGTTGACTTTCCGACCGTTTCAAAAACATAATATCTATGTACCTATCTCCTATAAAATTATCCATCAGCCAGTTTTGATGTTTCAATAAACAAAGATAATTAATTAATATTATAAAATGGACTTTTGTATCTATCTTTCGAAGCTATGACATCTATAAAATCCATAGAAGTTATCTCTAGTATCTTGTGACAGAATTTGAATCCCCAAGTCTTCTCGAAAAAACAATAAAAAAAGTTATAGGGAATTCAAAACACACGTCCATTCTGCGCCACCTGTTAGCATGACACCTAAAAGATATCCCACAATATATCACCACGAAACTTTGTAGAGTAGGCGCTGAGATGGAGCACCCTATTTGAAGAAAAGGTCATGAAAATTTGTAGTGCTAGCAACTGCAAAAAATACCTAAGAGCAAATCATTTTGGCAACAACAGATAGGTATAGCATATATGCACATCTCGTCTCCATGATACTATTGAAATTTGAAATCTAATCAGTTTCGAATTACTTACATGATTCATTTTATTTTCTTACTTGCAATCTTTCATATTACACCCTAACTCAAATCAGACCACCGTGATTTTTCCTATTGAAAACAGTTTTCTACAAACTACGTTGTACATTGCTGAATAAAATATAAACTCTAATAATTATTTCATTAGGGTTCTCAATCCATGATCATTTTATCTGTTTCATTTTCTTACAAGATTATTTCTCTTAGTTCTGGGGAACCAATACGATTTTAACAAACAAATACATCGTTAATAATTCCGATTTGTAGCAGGTTTAGGAATAAAGACGTCCTCTTTGCGGCTGTAAAAACACCAGGGAAAAACCTTAAATAGATGAGAATAAATAAAGCGGTGGTTGACGGGCGCCCCCGAGGAGACAAAGAATGTGCTTTTCCAGCATTTCGGAGCCATGGAAGCTTTTTAGACAGGTTGGAATTTCATTATTTATCCATACAAAATAACGAGACAGGATTATTTATATTAGCAGGTAGACCGAAATGCGTTCCCGCAAAATATTATATTATTATAAGTGTCAATAACTCTTGTGTCCGTAGCCCTATAGTATAAGTTTTCGATGATCGAATATCGAAACGATCGTCGAAAGAGTTTCGAAAATATTCCATACAAAAATGATCGAATGATTCGATCGTTTGATTTTAGAACACTATTTGTATTAGCGTGCAATTAGCTTTCGATAAAACTCGTACTAGCCCCACTGTACTGCCATACTAAGTAAAATACAGTATGTAATTATAAAAAAAAATCGACCATGACTTAAGTATGAGGTTAGATAAAGGAATAATTTTAGAGTATTATTTTTAGAAATTTCATTAATTGAGTTTTCATGAATTGAAGGGTACACGAATAAAACAGGGAAGTTCATGTATGCAGCATTTTGAGAAAACTCATATCAAAAGTTGAAAATTCATTGTTATTCATGGTACATTTTAATACTGGGATAATTCCTTGTCTTAACGCAGTTTTTTTAAGCAGTATTCTGAACAAATTTTCAATCACCTCTAAGGTCTTGTATAGTTCTATAGAACTATACAACACTCTTTCATTTTTATTTTTAATAATATTATGATAAGGAAAATGTTGCCAACAAAAAGTAATTTTATTGAAAAATGTGACATTCCTTGTTTTATTCATGTACCCTTTCAATATATTTTGAGGTTTTAATAATATTATGATAAGGAAAATGTTGCCAACAAAAAGTAATTTTATTGAAAAATGTGACATTGCTTGTTTTATTCATGTACCCTTTCAATGTATTTTGAGGTTTTAATAATATTATGATAAGGAAAATGTTGCCAACAAAAAGTAATTTTATTGAAAAATGTGACATTCCTTGTTTTATTCATGTACCCTTTCAATGTATTTTGAGGTTTTAATAATATTATGCAATCTGTCACTCGGAAATGACTCAAGGACACTTTTCGAAATCACCCGGGAGGTCGGGGGCAGGGGTCAAAAAAGACCCGTGACGGCAATACGAGACTCTCGTGGAGCCACTGTCACTGCCCCCGAACTGATTAAAGGGAGATGGAGGGAGTACTTTGAGTCAATATTAAACCGTCCCGAGCCCTCCTCACCTTACAACTTTGAGGAGGAGTTGGCTGGTCTGAATATACCTCAGGCAACTGGGATATGTGAGGAACCGCCGACATACAGTGAGATGGTGCTGGCCGTGATGAGACTTAAGAACAACAAAGCGCCAGGAGACGATGGAATTCACGCAGAGCTCCTCAAACAAGGCATAGACACCCTTGGCCAACCACTATTAGATATATTTAAAATGGCGTGGGAAGAGGAGAGGTGCCCAAAAGATTGGCGGAATGGATCCATCGTCGCAATATTTAAAAAGGGGGACCCCCTTGAATGCGGAAACTACCGTGGAATTACTCTACTGAGTGTTCCCGGTAAGGTATTATCTCAGATATTACTACACCGCATTCGGGGGCCTGTCATGGCTGTCCTGAGAGAGCAACAATGCGGCTTTGTACCTGGAAGGTCCTGCACGGACCCAATTTTCTGTGCCAGGTGCATCTTTCAGCAGTGCAAGGAGTTTAACTCTCCAGTCGCTTGTTGCTTTATAGATTTTGAAAAGGCCTTCGACAGCCCACATAGACCATCAATATGGAAAATACTTGCTCTGTATGGTATACCTCCGAAAATAGTTAAAATGGTGCAGTCCCTGTATGAAGACTCTGAGTGTAGCGTGAAAACGCCAGGTGGTCCTACTGAAGCTTTTAGGATCACCACGGGAGTCAGACAGGGCTGCGTACTAGCTCCCTTTATATTTATAATAGTCATGGATTTCCTGTTGAGAAAGCCCATGCAAGGAGCAAGAGGTATACCGATAACACAGAGAGATGGTCTAATGGGCGAACTGTGCGATCTGGAGTACGCGGACGACCTAGCGTTGTTCAGTACGACAGTGGAGGAATTACAGCGCAGTGTTTCAAGACTCTGCAACGAAACAGCACGCCTCGGCCTTCGAGTCAATGCCAGTAAGACGGAGCTCATGGCGAATAATGCCTGCCCCGATAAACAGCAACCGATAACCATCGATGGTCACCAGGTCTCCCGGGTGGATAAATTTAAGTACCTGGGAGCAACCATTACCACCGCTGGTGACCTCGGGGCTGAGCTCCCGATTCGTATCGGTATGGCAAGTGGCGCCTTCAACAACATGACCAAGATATGGAAAGCGTCGGCGTTTAGCGTCGAGACGAAATGTAAACTGTTTGATGCGTGTGTGTTGCCCATTCTCCTTTATGGGTGTGAGTCCTGGCACCTGACCAAGGCCCAGGCACAAAAAGTCTCAGCCTTTGAGATGAAGTGCCTAAGGAGAATTCTGGGCGTAGGATGGTACCACCGCATCACGAACGACGCTATACGCCGGCGCACCCAGCGTGAGCCCATCACCTCCACCATTGTGGGGAGGAGATGGACTTGGCTGGGACATGTGTTAAGGATGCCGAATGACAGTTGGCCGAGGAGAGCGCTGTTCTTCCTCCCATCAGGGTCCCGAAGACGAGGAAGACCCTCTCACACTGTGTTCCGCTCCTTCGAAGCAGAGCTGAGGGACATGGTGTGGGAGGAGGTCATCACCGTTGCGCAAGATCGAGCGCAATGGAGAGCTCTTGTTGCCTCCCTATGCCCCTAAGTGGGGTCTAAAGGGAGTTTGGATTGGATTGGAATAATATTATGATAAGGAAAATGTTGCCAACAAAAAGTAATTTTATTGAAAAATGTGACATTCCTTGTTTTATTCATGTACCCTTTCAATGTATTTTGAGGTTTTTGTAATGTCTTTTCTTATTGCAATGTTGATTGATTGTGATTGGCGTGGAGGCTGTATGTGTTCAATAAATAATACATAAATAAGCAAATAAGTAAAAATGTAGCATTTTTTTAATATTTTGAGTAAGTATAAATATGCCTTGAGTATACTATGGGGATATGTTACTCAATTTTATAACGATTTGTAGACATACATACCCAGTATCTCACAGTCTGTAAGTAAAAACACAGTAGGTAAGTATTTCACAGAACCGACCTCGGTAGCCTAGTTGTACTGGCGTGGACATCAGATCACGAGATCCCGGGTTCGATTCCCGATCGAGTCAGAGTTTATCGTGTGTTTTTTCACTTGAAATTTACAGGCTGAATGGAAAAAATTGCCTCAGGTAGGTAATAAGTTCCGCCGGCTATACTGAAACCTTTGTAAAGAAAAGTGTTACATTACTATTATTTCGCGTGTAATTACCTACTGTGGCTTTATCTACAGATTTAGAGTTACCTATTACTTTTTTTAATATAAACCCGATTAATAAAAAAAAATATACGTACCTAGAAATTCATTAAGTTAAGCTAAACGAGATAACTCTCATCCTTTGATTTTTTTTTCAAATATTAAAAAAAATCATACCTACCTACTTAAAGGTCCTTAAACTATAGAACTGCGATTCTGACATACCTATTTGTGTTTTATTTGTTTTATTTTTACTTAGCCCTGCATCTATCTACATAATAATTCAGTAATGTATGTATATTTATTTATTTATTTGTTTCACTCCAACTGTATGTAAGAGCATCACGCTAAAACCGTAGGTTCTGCGTTGAATATTTTTCTTTGCAGTTTTTCGCAAATACAATTGTGGTAATCTGAGATACAAATATTTACATTTCATTAAATATATTTTAAATTATTTACAAATTTCTAAAAATTTAAAATCTTCATACAAAAATGAGAAAGTCATGTTTTAAAAGTAAAATTATACGTCTAAATTTTGTGTAGAACTGTAGCATTACGGTATGAAAATGTACAAAATCGATCGAAGTTTGATTTGAAATACAAAAAATATAAGTAGAAGTCTTTTAATTCTTATTTTATAAAGATTTTCACCGAAACTTCTTATAAAATATGTACGCCATGACAGATGACTAAAGCCGGTAAAGCAGAGTTCGCTTGCACCCTCTCTCTCCTAAGGTACCTCATTAAATCTATGACTACAGTCATAAGTAGGTCAACTATACATAATATAATACTAGGTAGGTAGATACCTATATCTACACACAGTATGAAGGTTTTCATTAGGAACAACTACACGTATTATAATACTAGGTAGGTAGGTACCTATGTATAACTACATTCTTCTTTTAATTTTTTCGCGTATTCAACAGTGAGTATTAATTTTTCCTCATCTTCTATTTTTTATAAATATTGAAAGTGACATTAGTTTTTCAAATTTTTCGCATATTTAGCAGTGACTCTTATTTTTTCCTTTTTTGAAACATTAGCTGGGTACACATTCTAAATCTTGGCGTGAAATATTTTGAAAATGATAGATTATCAGCTATAACATTTGACCGATAATCGCTCATTTTTAAAATCTTTGCGAATTTTTTTTTTGAAAATGAGCGATTATCGGTCAAATCTTAAAGATAAATCGTTACGTGTGTACTCAGTTATTAAGATAAAATATATACTCCTGCCGTCGTAGACAAATTCAAATTGGCGTTCGACTACAAACAAAGATATCGCTAATGTATAGTGCGAAAAAATTAACTGTCCACTGTAACATATAAACATTTATTCAAACCAAACAATGATCCTTATTATAAAAATAAATTAGTTCATATTCAAGTCTGCTTCAATATGTTTGTATAACTTTTTGAATTATTCAATTCGGACATTCCATTCGAAAGTTATCACGAGTTTAAAAATGTGAGTATTGGAAAAAAAAGCATAGTCTCTTATCATCTCAACTTATCCGATGCAGAGTGCGTACGGGAGCCGGGGAGGGCTCAGGGGAGTCGTGTCAAGTTTAGTAGAAATACCGCGCAAAGTTTTAGTCACGGTGGTAAAGTGACGTGACACGATACATTGCAATGCAATTATTCCAGATTAACATAAATGCTATAAAATATTTTGTAAAAGTTAGGGATCTGTATGAAAACTAAATTATTTTTAAGTATCTATCTACCCGTGCGAAGCTGGGGCGGACCTCTAGTATTATATAAACTTACTAAATTCTTTAAGAAATTAATAATAATGAGAGATTTCGTTATGTCTGTTTCGTTATTTTCCATACATAAGAAAGAGACACATCACCTCACAATAAAATGAATTACTTAATTGAGATAAAGATGACGTCACCTATATAAGGGGATCTCATTAATTTCAGTCATTCATAATATACAAAAATAGCGACCCTTTATTTGACGCATCTGATTGGTCATCGAAAGAATAAATTTCCATACAAAATGATCGTACGATTCAATCGTTTGATGTTATAACACTATATTAAATAGATGCCCGCTAATATTATTATGCGTTTATTAGCGGGCAATAAGCTCTTATTAAACTCATACTGTATGAATAATTACCTAATTATTATTTACCCGTTTTGTATATTTGTACCTATTTACTCGTGATCAGTCCAGTAGGCCTAGATAAATTGCATTATTTGGCGATCGACTACAAACGAATTCTTCGACAATGTAGAGTAGGAAGAAAATTAACTGTCCACTTTTTTATATTTTTTGTCTTTGTTTGGTTTAAATAGTTGTTTATAATATGTTCCAGTGGACAGTTAATTTTTTCGCACTATACATTGGCGAAATCTTCGTCTGTAGTTGAACGCCAATTTGAATTTATCTACGGGGGCTGATATTCTCGCAGATTAACATCCCAACCTTTACCATTACCTACCTATTTCGAAAACAAAATAGTCAAATTGGACTAGCTGTTTTCCATTTTTTCCACTACAACGAACTGCCATCCATTTATTTATTTATTTCTAAAGCAAAAAGACACTTGTGTTAAACGGGAAAATAATAATATATCTTGTACATTATAATATACCTAGGTATCTCGAGACTCTATGACCATAAACGTCAGTTAACAAATATAATTTGAGGGAGGATGCGTGTCGCGTGGTTTTTCTTCGTAATGAATTAACAATAATGAAGGTATCTTGGAGTTGAACCGTGATTACGAATAATCCATGTTGAGCCGTCTCCATCAAGAAAAGGGATAGATATCAGATGCAAAAAGATTTTTTTTTAAATTCGAGTTTCTGAGATTCACCATAAAACGGTTTCGGCTTACATATTCGTAGGTGAGTAAAAATCGAATGAAAGAAAGAAATCATAAATATAGCAGAAAGCCAAATAAAACTTCAGATGTGCAGTGTGCACGCTTATGAAAGAGAATAAGATTATAGTTCCATGCTGGACAGTGGACAGGGACACCCTGAAAATGATCACAACAGTAGTAGGTACCTACTGTAGTTGACCGTTCAAAAGACAAAAAATAGAAGACGCCTTATGAAATAGTTGTAAGGATTATAATAATATTTGAAAATGAGCTGATGTCACGTTCTATGTACACCTAAGAAAAGAATAGACAAAACACTGTAAGATTATAAATAACAATCCCCAGTTACACCTACCTATTGTATTTTTATTCAGTTTAATAGAGGTCAAACGCAAGCACGAATAATAATAGTATGATAAGAAAGTATATTATTCTTTATATCTATGTTAGCACATCTGTAGTCCTTTCGGAGAGTCCCTGGAGAAATTAATATTGTCTGTATGATAAATGAATCAATTCTTCTCTGCTCATAATACATGCGATGAAATGTACCCAACCACAGTTTACTTATCCCCTGGAATCGTGTAAGTCAAACGAAATTCTAAAAAATACAATGTTTTTATTTTATTTACAGACATGGACATTTATTTTACAGTCTAACAACGAAAAAAAAACACGGTTAGTGAGTAGGTAGGTATGTGTTATTTTTATTGGAAAGATTGTCGTCTGCCCTGTCTGTATTCTTTGATCTACTTTCTGTGATTCCTTAGGCACATTGTTTGGGCATTCATATGTAGGGTAGGGTTCTATTATAGTTCACCTAAGTGAGAGAAAAGAGGACGCGGAAAACCCCATTAGATAATACATTAGACCAATCAACCTAAAATAATATGGTATTGAGTTAAGAGCCGATACAATAAGTAATTAAGGGCGAAGAGCCTCCTATGTACTACAACAGAGATAAAGACTCTCCGCCCCATCGAAGGAACAACACTTCTGGACAGAGTCCAGTCAAAATCTAAACTCCCTTAACGCCCCACTTAGGGGCATAGTGAGGCAACAAGAGCTCTCCATTGCGCTCGATCTTGTGCAATGTTTATGACCACCTCGCACACCATGTCCAGATTCCTCAGCTCTGCTTCGAAGGAGCGGAACACAGTATGAAAGGGTCCTCGTCTTCGGGACCCTGATGGGAGGAAGAACAGCGTTCTCCTCGGTCAACTGTCATTCGGCATCCTTAACACATGTCCCAGCCTAGTCCATCTCCTCCACATAATAGTAGATGGGCTCACGCTGGATGCGCCGGCGTATAGCGTCGTTCGTGATGCGGTGGTACCATCTTATACCCAAAATTCTCCTGAGGCACTTCGTTTCGAAAGCAGATACTTTTTGTGCCTGGGCTTTGGTCAGGTGCCAGGACTCACACCCATACAGGAGAATGGGCAACACACACGCAACAAACAGTTTACATTTCGTGTCGATACTAAACCCCGTCGCTTTCCATATTATGGACAGCGTAAGGTATTTCAATATTAGGTGAAACTATGGTTATTGTGTGATGGGGTAGATCTAGAAGACGTTTCAGGATAGACCACCCAGAGACAGCAGATCTTGAAAGGTTTATAAAAAAGCAGCTGAATACTATCAGACAGACAGACGAATAATACAAGAGGTGGAGGGGTGGTTGTGTAGGTACCTACACACATCCAAGAGAAATGAAGATCTGAGAGAAGACAGATAATTTAGTCCTGACAGAAGTAGAAGAATATTATTTTTAGTTCAGCCAGTAGGTAAGTATAGGATAAGAATTAGAAATCAATAGAACACGTAAATAATAATAATGATGATTTGAGTCTGGGAGTTGGGTGATAAATTCTCCGTTAGAAACAATTTATTTTTCATTAAAATGCTTTTCTTGCGCTTCACCCCGATCCAAATGAAAATTTATGAAAGAGAATTTTCTGAGAAGTAGGTAATAATTGAATAATAATCAAGGTGTTCGTTTTAAATTGAAATAGATTTATTAATTTGATTTTATTTTATTTGCTACCTAGGTATCTATGTAGGCATGTATCTACCTGCTTAATCTGTGTAGTACCTACCTACTGATTTAATAATATAATATTGTAACCGTTTTCAACAGTTTTACAACTAAAAATCAATAGATAGGTAATTATTATACATTTTAATACAAAATTTATCGTCTCGCTGTGGGAAATATATCTACCTATATTTTTAGGCAGGTTTATTAAAAAATAATGGAAAACTTTTAGGGGGTTGAATTTATTCCTGCCGTTTTTTTATAATAAAATATATGCAAATATTTTATTTTTTTGAAAATAAAAATTTATTCAAAGTATTGTCCTTCACTTTCTACTACTTTGGCCCATCTTTCAGGAAGAAGCCTTACTCCCCTGTTAAAGAAAACTTTATCTTTTGAGGCAATCCAATTTGTCACCCACGAGTCAACTTCTTGATAACTTTTGAAGAGTTCTCCAGATAAAAACCATGCTGCATTGACCGAAACAAATGATGGTGCGACATGTGGAGAGTAGGGCGGGTGTGGTAAAACTGGCCAACCAAAAGAGTTTAACTGATCTTTAACAATTTTTGCAACATGGGGACGCGAATTGTCGTGCTGAATAATAATTAATTCATGACGAGCTGCATATTCTGGGCGTTTTTCTTCAATAATTGCTGCCATCAGTTTTATTAATTTCTAAAATAATTTAAATGAAACAATTGATTTGTTATTCCACTATATTTATTTACCTGACTAGTTTCGCAGGAACAGGTCCTGCATGGTCACAGGTGACTTAGAAACTAAAGCTTAAAACGAATACAAAATATTATTGGTACGCACACAGATAGGCAGAGGTTGTAAACATATGGTATAAAATTAACAATTTTAATTTGTTTTTTTTTTTTTTTTTTATATTTGACTAATGAATTTATATAAAGCAAGATAAAGGTTTTATTATAAGTTGAAAAGAATAAGTAGATTGACAATAATAATATTTTGAATTTACTAAAATTGTTTTTCATATTATTTTTTATATATAAAAAAAGGAGTTGATAATTGACTAATGAATTTATATAAAGCAAGATAATGATATTATGATAAGTTGAAAAATATAAGGAATAGATTGACAATAATAATTATTGAATTTACAAAAAAAAAAAAATAAATAAAATTGTTATAATTATTTTTTTTTTTTTTTTTATATATATATATATGTATAAAAAAGGATAGTAATTGACTAATGAATTTATATAAAGCAAAAATGAATATAATGAATAGAAATCAAGAACAGATTAACAGTAACAATACTTAATTATGTTTGAATTTACAAAAATTGCAATATTTGATTTTTTTCCCCTTTTCTTTCTATAAATAAATAAAAATAAAAAAAAATGACAATATTTGACTAATAAATTTATACAACGCAAAGATAATTAAACTATAAGTTTCAGGAATCAAGAATAGATTAACAATGACAATATATTTTTCTATAATTTGTTTGAATTTACTAAAATTGATTATATAATTTTTATATTTATTTTTAATAATAACTTTAAACTAATAATTTAATAAAAAAACAAAAACAGAGAAAAGGGGTTACAAAATTAATTGTTATTAATGTTACGATTAAGTAGGTATCTAAGAACTTAAAAAAATATTTGTAGAGACACATTCAATTTAAGACGAAATTGAGCGTGTTGCAAGTAGTTGCGAAAAGGTTGCCGATGTATGTGGGCCTTCACCTGGAACAATAAGAAAGTATTCGGCAGTATCTTTATTTCAAACAATATTAAGAAAACAAAAGAAAAAAAAAAGATGGTGGTTTGGGCTTAGGACAGAGGATTTAACAAGGGAGAATAGTTGAAATCAAGTTGTTCATTTATTATTTTTATTTGGGTATTGTTCTTCAGGCGGTTAATTTCCATTATTTCAAGTTTCTCTAATCTTTTATGGCCGGCAATGTTACTATGGATAAGTGATATATTATTGTCTAAATTGAATGTATGATTATTTTCAAGGAGATGTTTAGCAAAATTTGATTTATCACTGTTTTTGTTTTTAAAAGCGGAAATATGTTCTTTAAGTCTAATATTGAGAGCGCGTTTGGTTTTACCGATATAGCTGGAAGAGCAAGAATTACAATCTAATTTATAAATGCCGTTTTTATCCAATGTTTCTATTTTGTCTTTATTATTTACCAAAATTTTACCAACAGATTTATTATTATAAAACGCGGGATTAATTTTAGAATTATTAAGCGATTTTTTAATTTTATGACTTATTTTATTATTGGTAAAGATTATTTTGTTCCATCTAAAAGAATTTTTAACATTATTATTATTATGAGACAGGCCGGGTGCGATGGATTTTAAAAAGACTTTTCGAAGTTTATTTTTAAGTAATTTGTCTATTAATTGGGGATCGAAACCGTTATTGATTGCTAATGTTTTTATTAAATTTAATTCTTTGTTATAGTTATCGGGAGATAATGGGATGTTGACTAGTCTGTGCAAAAAAGAATGAAAAGCTGAAAGTTTTTGTGAGGGATGGTGTTTGGAGTTATTATGGATTAGATTATCACTGAAGGTTGGCTTACGGTATATATCAAATTCTAATTTATTATTGACGATTGAAATATTTATATCTAAGAAATTTAAGCTTTTATTGCCCATCTCCATTGTGAATTTAATTGATTTATTTAAATTATTTATTTCCGTTAAAAATTGGGTGAGTTGCCTATCCGTGCCTATCCAGAGACCGATGATATCATCCACGTACCGGTGGTAAGTTATTAGGTTTTTAAAAAGCGGTAATTTTGAGATTAGATCTTCTAGGTGATTCATAAAAAAATCGGCCATCAATGGACTCAACGGTGAACCCATTGCTAAACCTGTTTTTTGTTTATAGAATTTATTATTAAATTTAAAATAATTTTGATCTAAGCAAGTAAAAATTAGTTCTTTAAGTTCAGATTTTTTAATTGGGTTAAGGTTTACAGTGTTTAAATGATCTTCAAAAATTATTTTTAATTCATCTAATGGTACGCTGGTGAACAAACTGACTACGTCGAAAGAAATTAGCTTCGCGTTTTTAGGGACCGTAATATTTTTAATTTTATCTATTAAATCTAAAGTATTTTTGACGGTGTATTTAGGGTTAAAATTACCTATCGAATTAAACAAATTATTTGCGTAACGAGCTAACAAATAACACGGGGCTTTAGTATAAGAAACTACGGGTCTAATGGGCATATTATCCTTATGAACTTTGGGAAGTCCATAAAGACGAGGGCACTGTGGGTTGTCTTGTTTTAATCTAAAATAATCTTTATTATTAAATAATGTTTTAAAATTTTTCAAGATATTTTTAACTTCATCTACATATTTGGGAGTGGGATCTTTATTTAAAATAATGAAATCTTCGGTTGACAAAATGTCTAGAATGCCTAGATATAGCTCTTGATAATAATAATAGAGAAAAATGCCTAGATATAGCTCTTGATAATAATAATAGAGAAAAATACCAATTGTCATCGTACATTAATAAACAGTTAAAAACTAATAAATCTAATGCTAAAAATAATGAAGCTAAAATTATTAAAAACATTAAGGAGAAAATAAATAAAAATAAACTTATAATATCCAAGGCTGATAAAGGTAATTGCACAATCTTATTAAATGAACAAGACTATTTTAAAAAAGTTAACGACATTTTGTCAACCGAAGATTTCATTATTTTAAATAAAGATCCCACTCCCAAATATGTAGATGAAGTTAAAAATATCTTGAAAAATTTTAAAACATTATTTAATAATAAAGATTATTTTAGATTAAAACAAGACAACCCACAGTGCCCTCGTCTTTATGGACTTCCCAAAGTTCATAAGGATAATATGCCCATTAGACCCGTAGTTTCTTATACTAAAGCCCCGTGTTATTTGTTAGCTCGTTACGCAAATAATTTGTTTAATTCGATAGGTAATTTTAACCCTAAATACACCGTCAAAAATACTTTAGATTTAATAGATAAAATTAAAAATATTACGGTCCCTAAAAACGCGAAGCTAATTTCTTTCGACGTAGTCAGTTTGTTCACCAGCGTACCATTAGATGAATTAAAAATAATTTTTGAAGATCATTTAAACACTGTAAACCTTAACCCAATTAAAAAATCTGAACTTAAAGAACTAATTTTTACTTGCTTAGATCAAAATTATTTTAAATTTAATAATAAATTCTATAAACAAAAAACAGGTTTAGCAATGGGTTCACCGTTGAGTCCATTGATGGCCGATTTTTTTATGAATCACCTAGAAGATCTAATCTCAAAATTACCGCTTTTTAAAAACCTAATAACTTACCACCGGTACGTGGATGATATCATCGGTCTCTGGATAGGCACGGATAGGCAACTCACCCAATTTTTAACGGAAATAAATAATTTAAATAAATCAATTAAATTCACAATGGAGATGGGCAATAAAAGCTTAAATTTCTTAGATATAAATATTTCAATCGTCAATAATAAATTAGAATTTGATATATACCGTAAGCCAACCTTCAGTGATAATCTAATCCATAATAACTCCAAACACCATCCCTCACAAAAACTTTCAGCTTTTCATTCTTTTTTGCACAGACTAGTCAACATCCCATTATCTCCCGATAACTATAACAAAGAATTAAATTTAATAAAAACATTAGCAATCAATAACGGTTTCGATCCCCAATTAATAGACAAATTACTTAAAAATAAACTTCGAAAAGTCTTTTTAAAATCCATCGCACCCGGCCTGTCTCATAATAATAATAATGTTAAAAATTCTTTTAGATGGAACAAAATAATCTTTACCAATAATAAAATAAGTCATAAAATTAAAAAATCGCTTAATAATTCTAAAATTAATCCCGCGTTTTATAATAATAAATCTGTTGGTAAAATTTTGGTAAATAATAAAGACAAAATAGAAACATTGGATAAAAACGGCATTTATAAATTAGATTGTAATTCTTGCTCTTCCAGCTATATCGGTAAAACCAAACGCGCTCTCAATATTAGACTTAAAGAACATATTTCCGCTTTTAAAAACAAAAACAGTGATAAATCAAATTTTGCTAAACATCTCCTTGAAAATAATCATACATTCAATTTAGACAATAATATATCACTTATCCATAGTAACATTGCCGGCCATAAAAGATTAGAGAAACTTGAAATAATGGAAATTAACCGCCTGAAGAACAATACCCAAATAAAAATAATAAATGAACAACTTGATTTCAACTATTCTCCCTTGTTAAATCCTCTGTCCTAAGCCCAAACCACCATCTTTTTTTTTTCTTTTGTTTTCTTAATATTGTTTGAAATAAAGATACTGCCGAATACTTTCTTATTGTTCCAGGTGAAGGCCCACATACATCGGCAACCTTTTCGCAACTACTTGCAACACGCTCAATTTCGTCTTAAATTGAATGTGTCTCTACAAATATTTTTTTAAGTTCTTAGATACCTACTTAATCGTAACATTAATAACAATTAATTTTGTAACCCCTTTTCTCTGTTTTTGTTTTTTTATTAAATTATTAGTTTAAAGTTATTATTAAAAATAAATATAAAAATTATATAATCAATTTTAGTAAATTCAAACAAATTATAGAAAAATATATTGTCATTGTTAATCTATTCTTGATTCCTGAAACTTATAGTTTAATTATCTTTGCGTTGTATAAATTTATTAGTCAAATATTGTCATTTTTTTTTATTTTTATTTATTTATAGAAAGAAAAGGGGAAAAAAATCAAATATTGCAATTTTTGTAAATTCAAACATAATTAAGTATTGTTACTGTTAATCTGTTCTTGATTTCTATTCATTATATTCATTTTTGCTTTATATAAATTCATTAGTCAATTACTATCCTTTTTTATACATATATATATATATATAAAAAAAAAAAAAAAATAATTATAACAATTTTATTTTTTTTTTTTTTTTTTTATTTTTTTTTTTTTGTAAATTCAATAATTATTATTGTCAATCTATTCCTTATATTTTTCAACTTATCATAATATCATTATCTTGCTTTATATAAATTCATTAGTCAATTATCAACTCCTTTTTTTATATATAAAAAATAATATGAAAAACAATTTTAGTAAATTCAAAATATTATTATTGTCAATCTACTTATTCTTTTCAACTTATAATAAAACCTTTATCTTGCTTTATATAAATTCATTAGTCAAATATAAAAAAAAAAAAAAAAACAAATTAAAATTGTTAATTTTATACCATATGTTTACAACCTCTGCCTATCTGTGTGCGTACCAATAATATTTTGTATTCGTTTTAAGCTTTAGTTTCTAAGTCACCTGTGACCATGCAGGACCTGTTCCTGCGAAACTAGTCAGGTAAATAAATATAGTGGAATAACAAATCAATTGTTTCATTTAAATTATTTTATTTAAATAATTCCACCAAGAATGCACGTTCAATTCGTTAATTTTATTAATTTCTCTTTGCAAATCTCTGCTGTGACTGTCTGACCAACCCTAAGTAGCTCATATAGAAAATAACACCTTGCTGATCTCACCAAATGCAAAGCATTGCCTTTGACCCATGAATATTGCGCTTTGGAATGCTGGCTTGAGCTGGAAGTGGCTGGCCTGGGTGACAGATTACTTTACGGCGCTTGGGGTTGTCAAAAAAATCCATTTCTCATCACTAGTGAGATGACACGGTGCAGAAAGCCTTTTTGTCGATGACGTTCCAAAAGTGATTCACAGTAGGTTAAAGCAGAAAAGTAGCACTTCCCGCAAGTGTTGTTTAGTTGGTATTTATAAAATGAAGATATCTGGAAAGCCGAAAATCTCGCAGTTTTGACGGATTTGAGTGGTTTAAAGTACCACGCGGGTGTCGGCGACTGCGGGAAACAGGGAGACAAAAAAAATATAAAAATGAGTTTAAACGGCAGATATTTTTTATGTTTTCTTCAATGTTCAAAATTAATTCAACCCCCTAATA
Source organism: Mystacides longicornis (assembly GCA_963576905.1). Classification (NCBI taxonomy): domain Eukaryota; kingdom Metazoa; phylum Arthropoda; class Insecta; order Trichoptera; family Leptoceridae; genus Mystacides; species Mystacides longicornis. The sequence continues at coordinate 8,863,070 of OY756426.1, forward strand.
ATAATATAATGTTGATAGGAATAAAAGAGGTAGTTATTAGTCGTATAAAGTTAAAAAAAAAACTATATTATTTCATAATTAAATGAAAGCAGGTTCCTACTTATAAGTGCCTACCTGAATAGGTAGGTACTTCAACAAGAAATAAATAAATAACACTCTTCTATACAATAATAATAGATGCAGTATAGACGGTAATTCTTGAGGCATTCTTTAGCAGTCGACCGATCCAGTCCAATCTGTAGATAAATAAGTTAAGTATTTTTTCATTTAGGTATCTGGCTTTACCCATATATTCCATACCTACCTATGAAATATTTCAAATTGGAATAAAAAATAACCCAGCAACAACAAAATGACGAAGGTGAGAAGTTTACTAGAAAACTAAGAACCTGTAGGTACCTACCTACTAAGTTAAGAAAAATTGCGAGATAAGAAGGTAATAAGAAATTCGTTAACCATACTTCTTGTTAAAATAATTTTATCAAACTCCATCTACACAAAAACCACGTAAGCTCTTGCAATTTATTATTACAATAAAAATAGAAAAGGTTAGATTCCAAAAGAAGGTAATTTAAGTACCGAAAAAATAGGCTTAAACTATTTCAAAAAGTTTCCTATAAGTTTAATAATAATTTGTTAATTGTGTAAGACATAATAATATTTAAATTGATTAAAAAATAAATGCTAACCTTACCTTTGAAAGCATTTTTAACGCCATCTTTCGGTGAGTAGGAAAACGTTTATAATAACTTATTATTTTTCTCGATAGATGGGAATGATTGGCTGATAAGAGTTTTGCTTTTAGCATGAAACAGTGTTTCTTCTCTAATACTTCCCTAATAAGGTAGGTACCTGTCTACCTCAGTACGGAACGGGACGGTGCTCACTCAAAAAAGTTGCATAAAATAAATAATATACAACTCTGCACAATCTTGTAAGGGAAGAAGAGAAAACTTTTTTTCACGTGCGGAAAGTCTAACCTAATAATAATTTTACTACCTACTACGAAATTAACACTTAAGCAGGTTTATAAACTCAAGCTTTATTAATCTCTTGCTCCATGTAGGTACCTACCTTGATTTTATCTTCTGCTTGTTTCCTTATCATAGCAGGGGTTTTTTCGGCTAAGAAAAGCACACATGATTTTTTTTTTCGAGCATCCTGTAAGAGGCAGGAAATCGAAAAATCAGATCGGGGCCGTGAGGTTGACCACTTTACATCCTTAAACCAGGCCCCCCACATTATTTCCAGGGCCCCGTTGCTAAAAGTCATGATGCCCCCCCCCCTCTAACTACCAAAAAAAGAATTTTCCACCCTTTTTTACAATATACATTTTTTAACTTTCATTATTATTTTTCATCAAATCAAACACACTTTCATTTTTTATTATTTTGGTTTTATTTCTATGATTTATTAAAAATGTTCTACTTTTTAATTTATTCCCCCGTCCTTGCGAGCCCCCTTGGCCCACGGGCCCCGTTGCCGTAGCATCGGTAGCACCAGGCATGTGGGGGCCCTGCCTTAAACCCCTAAAATCTGAAAAGGTGCAAGCCTGGAAATAAAACGCATAGAGCCCATCAAGATGGCGCAAGATTGAGCGCAAGAACTCTTGTTTCCTTCCTATGTCCCTAAATGGGGTTTTCCCTTATATTGCCAACTTCCAATGTCCCTAAATGGGGTTTTCCCTTATTTTGCCAACTTCCTATGTCCCTAAATGGGGTGTTCCCTTATATTGCCAACTTCCTATGTCCCTAAATGGGGTTTTCCCTTATATTGCCAATCCACCTTCGAAGGTATCTCTGTCTTTTGCCACCTGTAATAGCTGAAACACTCACCTTTTTTTCAAGAAATATGGGAGAAGGTCATTCAGATTGCAAAGAAGGGTCCATGTTCCCTTTTTGTATTACTAGGTATATTCCCAAATGGAGGTTCATGTAATCTGATGAAATGGCTTGGGTATGTAGTTAACAAAAAAGCAGTTTTGATTCATTTATCAATCTTTGAGAAAATATTATTTTTATTTTTTATAAAAAAATAAAAACCTTAGAATTGATTTGTTGGTTGAGCTATTATTAACAAAACTATTTTAACATTACAAAAAGAAGGTACAACTTAACAACTATTTTACAAAATTGTTACATAAACTTTTGTTTATTGAATGTTGTGCAGCATGTGGTTTCATTCCTATCTACGAGTATGTATAACAATAATTATTGATTGTTACTTATTTTATTCATGTTTATCTATGATTTTTTTTAAAATACCGTAGGTATACAATAATATTATGATCTAATTAGATTCGAAAAATTACAATGACAGACACACTATTTCCTGTTTAGATAATGAAAATTATAAATTCTAATTGATATTTTACCGCGGTTGGTAATTTGTATTATTTGATACGTTTTACAGAAATATTAATTTTTGTAACTGGTAAACAGAAAAAAAAATAGGATACTTTTTTTTTGTAATTTTGTTTGCTCATTTTAATTCTTGAAAATATTGCAAATCACAGATGCTAGACTAAAAATAAGATAAGTAGTAATCTCAGAGTGTAACAAAAATTATTTCTACTTATTACAATAGGTAGGTAGGTACCTACTTAACATTATTTAACAAACTAGCTAATACCCGTCTTGCTTTACGTTTTTAATTCCGAATGTCAAGCTTGATTGGTAGGTAATTAAACAGGTTCTATTGTTCTAGTCTAGCTTCCCATTGCTTAACTGACCTCTATAACTGACATAAGCACAGAAAAAGAAGAATTACACTTTCACAATTCATAAAAAGAGAGAAGAATGACAGTTTTAATGTTTATAAAAAAGAAAGAAGAAAAATTATAGTCTGCCACATACCTAGGTACATGGAAAAAACTGCATGTATCATAATATGTTACATCTTACACTTGATTCAATTCCACTGCTCAATAGAAGGGTAAAAAATTCCTTTAATAGTAATATAATACAAACCTACCTAAATAATATGAAAGTTTTACTCTCAATATGGTTTGAGTCTTGACTACATTCCCTACAACCTCTATGTGTGGAATGGTACAAATTTTATGCGATTGGCTAATGATAAAGGCAGCTGTTTTACCGACCTCAAACGTTAGTCGAAAAGTAATCTGAAAATGTACTTTCATTTTAATGTTGATAAAATGTATTTTATATGGTTTGAATTACATTTATTTTTACTTCAAAACAACCTTGAATCTTTTAAATACATTTTTATTCTGTCAAACTTTGGTTCCATGCAACATTTACATGAGTAATTTTGTTTTCAAAAGATGGCCATCTGTGTTTACGCAGATTTTACTATGAAAATTTTGTAATTTTAGAAATTTATTAATCACATTAAATATATATGAGAAATTGTAAAAATTTGTATCTATGATTACCATAAATTTCTTTTCCATGTCTGGATACATCAAACTCAAAATAATCGCCACAAATTGTTGAAGAGTTTTGCATCTAACTTGACATCAATGGTTGATGTGTTATAACTTCAAGATGCAAGTAACAACATCTGGTAGATTATTACTGAGCGAATAAAAATCAACTTGATTATGCAAATAAACTCACCTACATAGATTAACAATACTCTCTATTTTGGTGGTTCAACTTATAAATCTGCAATCCCCAGACTCGTCACAGGAAATTGAAGAATTAATTGCCCATAGTAGGATTCGAAACCTACCGAGATGCTCACTTGACGTCAATAGATGTTGTATTATTATTATGTGAAAAATTCTATGGCAATTAGGCAAAACTATTTAATGTCATTTTGAGAAAGGCATTGGAATCAAAACAAAACTACACCACTACAATATAATTTAAAAAAATATGTGAAGTTACCTATAAGGAAATTTTCAATGAATCAATGCAGGTATATCAATATCCAATTTAGGTATTTCTTCTTCTCCTTATTGATAAATGCCATTATCTATTAAAATTAAACAAAATTTGAACCAAAATGTACATAGGAAACAAATTCAAATTTAAGTTATTGGCTTCTGAAAAATGTCAAGTTTTTCAAGGTAGAACCATTTTAGTAGTAGTATTATTTATGAGTATGAATGAATGAATGAAAGAATTTTTATTTATTTTTTGTCCAATCATTATTTAATTCATAAAACATAAAATCAACAATTGAAAAGCTATATAAAAAAAATAAAATATGTATAATCTCAAAGTTTTATTGTTAAATCAGCAGAGTAAAAAAAATATTCTCCCAAACAAATGGAAACCAGAAAAGATATTCCGACCCACCGTTATATTAGTTATTCACTTCTTAACCCAACATTATATCATTTTTATTCCATAACCGAAATCAAAAATTTAAAGTTTAAATAAATCTGATGCTAGAACACAGAATTCTATACAATAAATAATGTAGAATCCCGATTCGCATTCAAAAATGAAGCCGAAATATTGCAACTTTTGACAGTTTGGTTCCCAAAAGAACGTGGTACGGTGTATATTTATTCAGTCGATTTTGTCGTGTTTTTTACAATAAAACATATTTTTACATTGAAATACCTAAGTGAAATTAGATCATTTTTAAGTATCTTTATAAATGTCAACATCATTTCTTACGTTCCGTTTTGACTACTGTACTGTCAAAATTGCCGGCCAAATCGGCTTCACTTATTTACTATGAAGAGCTATTGGAGTACTCCATCTCGGTAGTTATATATAAAAATCTATTTGCTAGAAACACACTAATTGTATCAGCTTGTGTTGTGTCGAGCCAGAAGCATTATTGTTTTTATATAATATGGTTTAAGATACATTTAGACTCTGTATGAAGCTGATAATATGCTTTTAGCGGGCCACAACACAAAAGAAGAAAGAGAACTTATTTATAATGATATGTAGTAAAAATTTATAAAATCACTGGCACCCGCAAGAGTCTGTTATTGATTATGGTCAATCTTCTTTACATCCCATAAGCTGCCATTGAATATTTTTTCAATACAATTATTTCCCTTCTCAACTAAATGGGAAATTTTAAGGAACTCTCTAAAATTATTCATCTGCAACATAATGTTTCTGAATTAAAATACACATAAAGAAATTCAAGAAAGATAATTAATGAAATTCTTACATAGCTTACCATTTTGTTAAATAATGTTGTCTTGCAAAAATAAAACTTTTGAGTTTGTTTAAATAGAAATGCACTTTTATCAATCAATTTGATCATTAGAAGTATGTACTTAATTGCTATGTCAAAAAGGTGGGATGAAAGCAATTAGTCTTGTTGAAAACACGTTTGCCAGAGGAACCTGAAAAAATATAAACAAAATTAATTACTTTAATTACTATTAAGATCCTGTAATTTCGGTACTTTCCGCCTTATAACATAACTATTCTGCAATTTGCAACGCATAAATGTTTGAAGTTATGGCTTAAGCTTACAAATATTTTAATCAATTAATGACTTACCAGTTTTATTTTCATTAAACTCAATTGAAAATAATTATTTTCAAAATCGAACCGTAACTTTCGTTTGACAACAAAATACGATTTATTGTGAAGTGTCATGTCATCCTGTCATCGTGGTGTGATCCATGGATAACAAAAGATAATTATTATTACAATTCAACATTAGTTAGAATATAGGTATAAGTACTATAAAATTATTTTATGATATAATAATATTTTGATTTACTTTTATAATGGCCTCTTAAAATACTTAATTCATTCAAAAAAATATTTTTTACACATAAACCACCTTAAATGTGAAAAAAAAAAATATAAAACATTCAATAAATTATATTTTTTCTCGAATTACTTATATAATGGCCTCTTTAAATACTTGATTCATTAAAAATAATATTTTTCACACAAAAACTACATTATTGTGTAAAAAAAAAATTATAAAACATTCAATAAATTATTATAAAAAATTTCTTCATTCTTTTTTGTTTTCTCGCTCACTATCTATGGCGACCGCGGACCGATTGTCATTAGATTCAGATTCTGACAGCTCATACAAACAAAACGAAACAGCGATTGAATTCCAAATTCAAAAACATTGTAAGCTTTTAATATATTGAAATATATTTTTCTAAGTAGGTACCTAAGCTATATATAATTACTAAGATTAGGCTATTCATGAATTGTAAAGATATAGGGGCATAATATGTGATACTTTTTGAATTTGCTGTCCCTGTAACTAAAATATGACAGGTTTTGAAGATTATTTTGTATACTATGTTCTAGACATGGAGTAGCAGCTTTGAAATAATAATACCTGGTACATTATGCAGTCTAAATAGATTTTATGAAGATCTTTAAAAGGTATAAATGCTACACTTTCAAACAAATAATGAAAGATTCCAAATGAAGGTTTTATGCAGAGCATATATCAAATATGGTTCATTATGCAGTCTAAATGGATTTTATGAAGATCTTTAAAAGGTATAAATACTACACTTTAATATAATATGAAGTTCTTAAAAGTTTGATATACTTTCTAAATCCTTAATATTGATTCTAATCAAATTCTCACAATGTGTATTTTTAAAACAAATCCCTGAAAAATGCAAAATTTTCTAATCTTGTCTTATATATTTGCAACCATGTAATCACTTTATTTTGCTTTCATATATTAAATGAATTATGTTTTTTTCTAGGTCAGAACATTGCAAGGATTTTGGATATGTCAAGAAACGCTGCCAAAAATATTACCCACCTTGTTTTGTGATGAATGTAACATTAAATAAAATAAGTAAAAGGTAAGAGAATATAAGTTTGCATTTATCTACATAAGAATTTTGAGCTCGATACAGTTTCGTGAATTCATATTCTGGTAATATTTTGAGATTTAGATGTGGGTAAGTACACACTACGCAAACTATTTTACCATCCAATTCTTGCTATTATGGATGTTCATACAAATTTCAAATTAAATCTTCATTAATATATTTTATTACCTTAGCTTTATTATATTTTCTTTAAGATTTAATACATTTTCTTTAATATTTAATATGATTTTATCTGGTACCCACATAATTACTCATCTATCTGGCTACGACAGTTTGAAAAAAAACTGTGGCCATAAATTTTTTAAAATGTGTCAATATTCAAAATGGAGGAAATATTTTTCCAAAATCTTTCATTAAATCTTTATTTATTGAGAATAATAAGATTTGAATAACATTTATATGTATAACAAATCAATCTCCAATTATTTTATTACATTTTTATACAGTAATACCAAGATTCCATTCTACGTTTACATGAGTAATTTTGTTTCCAAAAGATGGCTTACTGTCTTTTTTGAAAAATTTGTATGAAGATCTTAAAAAAATAAAGTTTTTTAAATAGTGCTAAATATATTAAAGTTAATATATCAAAGAGTATTTAAGAACGCTCTACGGAATTTTGCGCGGCTTTTCGCATATTAATATCTGACCTTAACGTCTGTTTTCTACGATTGATGCGCATTCAAAAATATAAACGGACTAAAATATTATGTAGATTATTTAGAAAAATATTTAGATCAATAATTCAATTTTCACAATATTTGTTTTAATTATATCTAGTTTAAGGTGGATCATAATAATATTTAAAAAAATACTTAAAACTAAGATTATTGTTCAGTTTTTCATAGACCTAGATAATTTATAATATACTAGCTGGCCCGACAGATGTTGTACTGTTTTTATTCGATTTTGTATTTGAAATTTCACATAGAGCGACACTACTTATAATAATCTATTGAGAACATTACTTATATTTTACTTCAATTAGGTACATATTATTTTTTTTTTTTCCTTAATAGGGCCTTCCTTGAGGACGGAATCGATGTGTTCGATCCACGTCATTCTCGGTCGGCCACGCTTTCTTACACCTTTCCTTTCAGCCTTATGATAGTTCCTGAATACAATATTCAGGTATTCGCCGTATTTAACACAATTAATTGAATACAATATAACAAAAAATATTGTTTTCTTAAATCATGACTAAATCCTATTCTACGATACATACCTACTGACTAGATTTTTTAGTAATAAATAAATATGGATAAGAAAAATGCAAACCAATATGAAGATACTTCAAACATATTAATTTAACTTTGTTATGCATTTTGGTATATAAATAGTTTTGTTGACAAAACAAATGTTTTTGTTTACAATGATAAAGTACTCTTGTTAATCTGCAATGTCAGGAACATACACTATTTACTATGCATTAGGTGTAGCATAATGTTATTCTTGCCTTCCGACAACAAACGTAAACATTTCCGGAAAAGACAAAATATGCTTACGTTAATATTTCTCAATATAAACTTCCCTTGGAATATCATTTGCTACGGATGCAACTTTTTTAGTGGCAAGAATTGACTGTATTTCAAGGAAACTCTTATTTTTCGTTTCTGGAACAAGCCATGTTATCAATAAGAAACCTATGAAAGTGAGAATTGAAAGCCCCCAAAAATCAACTGCAAGACCGTACGAATCTTCCACTACTTGGAACAATTTTGTTAGAACAAAACCACCCAGAGCTGCGAAAATTGAACAAATACAAAACGCAATCTCTTTGACATTTGATGAGAACATTTCTCCCAGTTGAATTGAAGGCACAGGACTAAGTCCAAATGCAAAACTGACCTGTAACAGTATCATGGCGACAAAAGGTACCCAATTCACTATTGGGAACTCCTCAAGAGCACCATTATTTTTGAAATATAGATAGAGTCCTAATGTTGCTGTAGATAAAGAGCAACCCATAGCGGAAACTAAAATACAAGGTTTTCTGCCCCAACGATCTACTACTAAGATGCTTAGTAACCCAGCCGTGTTTCCAATAACAGAGATAATCATAACAGATACTTCTGGTGGAAGAGGAATCTGAGCAATATCAGAGATTCTTTCTTGGTAAAACATCACTACAATGGCCCCACATACATTTTGTGTTGAAAAGGCTAAGTTGACAATAGCCAACGCCTTTGGGTTTGGCTTCCTAAGCAATTCTTTTAATCCCTTCATTATTGATACGTTTTCACTCGCTATTTTTTCAATCGCATGCATCTCTTCAGTGATTATAGTCTCATTGTTTTGTCTACGCAACCATTTTAGAGATTTCTTAGCGTCCTCATTCTTGTTGATTCTTACCAAATAGTAAGGAGAATCAGGCATCAGCAACATCAATACCAACAGCACTACTGGGAATATTGAGGCTATTTCTGCCATAAACTGGATACTCATGTAGGGTGCAACAAATAATATAAACAGTGCTCCTATGCTCATACTGAATGTAAAGAACGACAGAAGCGCTCCTCTGTTTCGGTTTTCAGATATTTCGGCAACGTAAATAGGAGTAGCTGTTTGTCCAAATCCAATAGCGAATCCGGATAAAAATCTAGAGACGTACAGCCATGTTGGATTGGTCGCCATAATGATCAGAACGAATCCTGCCAAGTACGGAACCGCCGACACAATTGTTGCATATTTTGGTCCCAAAATTCTTGACAACAACGAACCGACGATTGGTCCCACTGCACATCCGATTGGAAGTAAAGAAGCTATCCAAGCAGCTTCATCATTGCTGACTGGAAACGGTGATTCATCTGATTGGAGTTTTGGAAGAGACGGGGATGACCAGGCAAAGCATATTCCAGCCGTGAAGAAACTCAAGGAAGCTGAAACAATGAAAGTTAAACAAGTTAATTTCAGTGAACGCTTGTAGATATATCTCATGAATTAAATGTAGATAAATCTCATAAATTAAGTAAATGTAGATAAATCTCATGAATTAAATGTAGATAAATCTCATGAATTAAATGTAGATAAATCTCATGAATTAAATGTAAAAAAATCATACAACCGATGTCATTTAGTATCTTAACATGCGTTATATTATTATCTTCCTATCTTTGTTGGTGTATTTTTTAAGAACAGAAAATACTGATAATTAATAAGATAAGAGAAATTCCTAAGAACAAAATAGTATGGGCATTAGTTTAGTAATCTTATGTGACATAGATATAAAATTCATTTAGACATCTTGAAGAGGACAATAAACAATAAATTAGGTATTACTATAGCATTATGGATGGCTCATAATATTATAGATAATTCCTAAAAGATTTATTGTGGAAATGGTTGCAAGACGAAGTACATACTTAGGTGCTTGTTAACAAAATATTTGGCTCTCTCATAATAAGAATCATCAACAATTTCAAAAAAACGGTATCAAAACAGACAAAATTGACAACCATTTTGACAGTTCTAAATTGTCCATTAGTGTGCTATTGGCTGTTAGAGCAGCCCACTAAATTTAATCTTTCATTAAGGTGTTTAATGCCCCAATCGCCGCTATTTGACAGTTGAAAGATCCGTTTTTTTCTCTAATGGGACATTAGTGAGTTAATCCTCCATTAAAACTTATTTGACTGTATAATGCTTGTTCAAAAGATCCACCCTTAGAGATACAACTATATTATACAATAGATGCGCCCTTAAAGAGATATAAGATATATGTAAGTAGGTACCTACTCGTACCAAAGTGTTTATTTTTTCCTAAACAAATAATTATTTATTATAATTGAGCTTTTAGAAAATAACAACATAAATTTTAACCATAATAAATAACTGGGCATCCACGCATAAAGGGTGATTTGTGAATAAATGTTAACTGATTGCAAAATTCAACTTGTTTATAAAAGTTAACTCTATTTCTGGAGATACTTATTAAAAAGGTACACAAAATTTGAGCTTTTTAAAGATCATCGAAGTTGTAGTTTTGGCGAATCACTCAGAACAATCGTTGTTGCAAAAAAAAAATGGTAAAATTGAAAAAAAAACTACCCATGACACATCTGAACCTGTCTGTTATTCTTCTTAAATGTGTGTTCTTAAGTGTCTTCTCGAAATCCATCTTTACAAACGTAATCATTATCATAAATAACAATTACTCGATTAATGTATAATGTTTTAGAAGCAATCGGATTCCATAGGGCTATAAAACCTAGTCAGTTTCGCGCATACTACGTCCTTCATATATAAAAATATTATTATCGGTCAAGTTTTTGTAATGACCATCTTATAAGTAGTTGTTGGTCATTCAAAACCAAATGTAGGTGAAGTTCACGCTAGCCGAGACCATTGTGCGTGTACACGTGTGAGTTTATCAAGGTACTTATTACAGATAATTATAAGTGTTTGTAGAAGTATAGTAATGGGTAAATGAATAATGATAAATTGTTGGATTTGACTGCCCATGTGGACGACCTTGCTGCAGACTATCTTATTGAGCTGATGTATTGAACCGTTTCTTGATAATAATAATATGATGAATCATATAAGTGCAGTTATGAGAATCATAAACCATGGTTCACACATGACCAAGTCGTTGATTGGAAAATTGAGGACATCAAGTTCTTCAATCAGAGATAAGTGCTACGGCTTATATTAGGTACTTATCAAAACATTATCAATATTAACAATGTATTTCGGTTAACATCTTGATATCATATTATTTATAGGGATAGGCCACAATATCCGGGACTCAGGCCTAATTTGAACCATCATCGATGAAATGATTTTGGGGCGACAATTGCAGAGGTCTCTCCTAAATGGAGAAGCTGGTGATTACGAAATATACGCTGGCTGAGGACATACTCGCGTGGATATACCTATTCGAGAAAAAGGAATACCATATTATTATTTTGAATCTTACATTACTACAATCATAATTGCAAGGGACAGCGATGATAAAAATCACACCTAAAGTTTGAAACTGTTTTGCGCAATTAACATCAGGTCATTGCACTTACGCCAAAAAAAACTTATAAGTGAGTACCTATGAAAAAAGTTTCAAATTCGTATACTTTTTTTTTTGTTCATCATCTCCTCATAGAGTAGGGCTGGGTGGGGTGAAATGTGCCGTGGGTAAAAAGTGCCAACTATCAAATTTCTAACAAAGCAGAATTTTACAACTACGTAGGTCAGAATATTGGTAGCTAAACGCTCTACGACATGGGTGTACACATGAAGTCGGCGTGTGACAGTCGTAGCGGTTGTGAGTATCATTTGATTTTTTTTCGCCTCAAAAGTATTTTTTTTCGTTTGAGTTCTTTTTTGAGCGGTGAACATACGTATTGAAATAATGCGGTGTTCTCACGGGGCGATATAAGGCCAGACGATTTCGCTTGCATAAAAAAAATATCGGTCGGTCGCCAATTGATCGTGAGATATGTTCACACGAGTCCACCGACATACATTCAATCTGTCAGGTGCGCTGATAGTTTTAAAAATGGCGGACGTCGAGGTAGAAGTCGCGGAGTAATTGGGGTTAGTTGAAAATATTGTTTTAGACGATATAACGAGACTCCTAATTGAGGAAAAATTAAAAACAACGCAGATATTGGGTGCGGAATTGGATTCTAAGGAGAAATAAATTAAGAGCAGTGCTGTCAACTGTCAAGAAACAGAACATACGGACGCCGCGCCAATCTGCGCATGCGTGCATCGTTCCACCAGATACAAAAGTTGAAAGGCGTTCAACTTGAGGCGATATCGCTTTCAACCATTTTTATCGCTTCGACAATCTGTTCACACGGTTCAACTGGCTGGCGATATTTTAGTGTCCTGGCGATATTCGCCTCGTCTGAACACCGCATAAGTCGCTGAAGTCAGGATTATTTACTATACTACTCAACGCGCTGTAAGATTACTACTTCTGGCACCGCGCAACCCCGTCTTGCGACTCAATAGCCCCTTACCCGTGGTCAGGGATATTCAAATTGCAAACAAAATATTCATTCTTTTTTTATTTATTTCTTAATAGGTAGGTACATAAATCATATTATTATGTTACCCATAAATGAAAATAATTACAATTTAAATAAATAATAAGAGGTAGGTACTACTTCAAGAACCACGATTCAATAATAAACAATATCTAACATACTTTGTTTTTTTGGTACCTACCTGTGTGTTTTTACTTGTTCTATCTAAATTGAGTACAAAAACGCAGTCATTGATATGCGATAACTATTTTTTACAATAAATTTAAGTTACCAACCAGCCAAGTAGCCATAATTTTAAACGAGTTAACCAAATTTTACAAAAGGCTTAAAAAATAAAAGATGTTTTGAATAAGTACTTAAACGTAGTCAGTAATGGGGGTGAGGATTTTAAAGATAATTCAGTTAAATGATTGGCGTTTTTATGACTCACTAACCCTGATAAAATTATGGTTTGTCAAAAATATGAATTAAATCCCTTCCAAAAATCGTATTAATAAATGCATAAAGATAAAACAAAAAAATATATATGAGTTGGAAACACCTGGCGAGTGAAAGAGATGATCATAGTCCAAAGGAACTCTACTACCACTTTGAGTATAATTATTTTTGATCTTTTTGAAATGCTCATTTCTAAAAATGTTAACTGTTTGTATTAAATAATAAATGTGATATATTTTTATTGATAGGTAGGGGTGGGGTGAAAAGTGACGTCCTAGAACACATTAATTTTCTTCGAGTTCAAATGATGAAAAATATTTTTAATCAATATGATGCGAATCTTATGCAGAAAGTGTACCTGGATAAGAGTGGGTGAAATGCATTACGTGTAAAAACTGGATTCATGAGAAACGTATTTCACAGAGGTTATCAAGTTTTGTTTGTAATAATTTTTATTCAGACGACGACTAACTTCAACATTATTTTTTTTTTTATTAAAATTTTGTAGGTATTTTCCTATCATTGTTTTTTCTATTAATAAAGTCCCTTAATTTTGTTAGCAAAATATTATTCTGTGTGAATTATCCTTGTTGGAACTTTCAACCCCGTACCTCGGAACTTTTCACCGGGTTGGTGGGGTAAAAAGTTCCAGTCGACACGGGCCAACAGAATGCATAATATCTTTTTTGGAGTTGGAAAAATCTTTTCTACCGAAAAACATAGAAGAATAATGCATCTCTGTATATATTAAAAGAAAATCAATTTTACATGTCGTATTTTCAAGTTATTTGACTAAAAGTGAAAAATTGCACTTTTCTCCCCACCCTCCCCTACCTAGATTGTAATCCAATTGTTTCTAAGCAGTAAACCTATTGCCGATGATAAAAAAACGTTAGATGACTTAATTGAGTAAGTACCTACCTACTTAGCTAACAGGATGTTTTATTCAAAGTTGACTAACACAAAGATTCACGTAATCAATTTGACTCTCGCGCCCACATCCTCGAAGAATCTCTTACGTAGTTTCCTGAAGATGATTAATTTCGATACTTATTATTTAGAAACAAGAAAAAATCATATCGATAAAAAATCACGTCTTCGAAATATAAAATAATTAATAATATGACTAGGTACATTCGACAAAAAAAATGTCGTATTGAATTTCATGACTTTTAACTTATTCATTTGCCAACATGAATAATGTGTCATTTGATATAATATACTTACCCGGCCATAACAGGTGGAAGACAAAAGGTTTCAAATGACGTCAAAAAAGTTGATAAATTGATGGAGACATTGATCAGACCGCAGACAATATTCGTCGTTCTTTTATTTTGTAAAGGTGTAGGTATATTCTTCATTACCGAAACTAAATAGATGAATAACAAAACATCGAATTTTTCAACACAGTAGAGCAAACAAATTCGTTTGAATATTTTTTTTGCGTTCAACAAAATAATAGGTAGATACCTAGGAATATATTCAAGGGCATAGGGAGGCAACAAGAGTTCTCCATTGCGCTCGATCCTGCGCAACGTTTATGACCTCCTTCCACGCCATGTCCAGATTCCTCAGCTCTGCTTCAAAGGATCGGAACACAGTATGAGAGTGTCTTCCTCGTCTTCGGAACCCTGATGGGAGGAAGAACAGCCCTCTCCTCGGCCAACTGTCATTCGACATCCTTAACACATGTCCCAGCCAAGTGCATCTCCTCCACATAATAGTAGAAGTGGTGGGCCCACGCTGGGTGCGCCGACGTATAGCGTCATTTGTGATGCGGTGGTACCATCTTATACCCAAGATTCTCCTGAGGCACTTAGTTTCGAATGCGCAGATACATTGTGTGCCTGGGCCACAGTCAGGTGCCAGGACTCACACCCATAGAGGAGAATGGGCAACACACACGCATCAAACAGTTTACATTTCGTCTCGACACTAAACGCCTTCCATATCTTGGTCATGTTGTTAAAGGCGCCACTTGCCATACCGATACGTATCGGGAGCTCAGCCCCGAGGTCACCAGTGGTGGTAATGGTTGCTCCCAAGTACTTAAATTTATCCACCCGGGAGACCTGGTGACCATCGATGGTTATCGGCAGCTGTTTATCGGGACAGGCATTATTCGCCATGAGCTCCGTCTTACAGGCATTGACTCGAAGGCCAAGGCGTGCTGTTTCATCGCAGAGTCTTGAAACACTGCGCTGTAATTCCTCCACTGTCGTACTGAACAACGCTAGGTAGGTGTTGCTCTCTCAGGACAGCCATGACAGGCCCCCGAATGCGTTATAGTAATATCTGAGATAATACCTTGTACCGGGAACACTCAGTAGGGTAATCCCACGGTAGTTTCCGCATTCAAGGGGGTCCCCCTTTTTAAATATCGCGACGATGGATCCATTCCTCCTCTTCCCACGCCATTTTAAATATATCTAATAGTGGGAATATTTTATTACATATTTCAAAAGGGGCACATGAATAAACAAGTACCTAATATTATAAAGTTTACCTACTTACCTACACAGTGTACAGGAATATTTTCGAACATGAATAATGGACTACCTTTAGGTATCTTATAGGTGCTATTTCGAAGTAATTGGTAGCTTAGCTGTAACGACGCCGGCTTTCGTAAAGATCGTACTGGAAGTCGTGGATTCGACCCCAGGTGCCGACTATCATTCTCTTACGCGACACAAGCTTTAGGTACCTTACTTTAGGTAGCTTACTTTGAAAGAGTCAAAGAGTGTATTTGTGATCACAGCTTCATTAGATTTCAAAATATTCCAATTGGAAGGAATGCATGCTCTTTTTTCATGCGCCTTTTTACTCCCGAAAATTAAAACTGTCAAAATTAACCAGTAATTGCTGATCCCATAAGACCTACATATAACATACATTCAGGTTCATCATTCACTCTTTGTCTCATATTCTCTATTTTGTCGGATGCAGTTCAGTGATTCTATTATATTTTTGACATTTGCGTTGACAATTTCCTTGTAAATATGATTTTTGCTGACACCCAGTTCTAACCGATATGCACGAGCATCATATTTTCATATCACGAATACATTTAACAGGCTACAATGAAAAAAAAAACACGTGACTGTGTGACGATTTGCGTACATATTTTTTGTGAAATTGTAATTACGTTTTATAGCACGCATAATATCGCTGTTTCACTCAAAATATGGGTTCTATATATATTTCAACATAACTGAAAGAAAAATAAAAATATATTTGAAACTTCAACAAAGTTGAATCTTTCGTATCAAATCGTTCAGATAACATGTAGGTAGGTATATTCATTGATAAAAATAGAAAATATTAAAGTAAGTTAGTTTCAATGCTTATTAATACAAACATATGTTTCATAAATCACTCGAGATCGGGTGCATTGTCGGAAAAAAGAAGAATAATACATACATAATATGTGTTAAGCTCGGTACTCACTTGCGCCGCGAACGTGTAGGTATCGTTATATCAATTTTATCAAAAGGATGCACGTGTTCCGCTCGCGTTCGCTTTTCGAATCACGTATACACTTAACCTTTCGATTAAATTGATGCAATGTCACACGTTCGCGGCGCAAGTGAGTACGATGCTTTACAAATTTGTCCAAATTGAATTTCCATAAATAATATTCCAATTGAAAATAAAGAAGAGAAAAGAAGAGAATTAATTTAGCTCTTTAAGTAATTAATTTCGTGTTTGTTTATATATAATTGTTCATATACAATTGCGTAGGTATGATAAAGATGAGGTTGTTCGGCTAGTGTTTTAGCCGACTACTTAGTGAACTTTAGTGAATGCGCGTTGAGAGTTCGATCCCTTGATGCATAACACACTCATGGGTTCCTGTGATGTCTAAAAAAAGCCTACATATTTATTTCTTTATTTATTTAAACACATACGGCCATAAGGCCAATTACAAAACAATAACATAAAAATTATACACATAAGAATTTTTCTTTTTAAAAAAACAATAAACAATACAAAATATAGATACCCAGATAAAAATTTGTGTTGACTTTATAAAAAATATATCTGTAAACTAAATTTTAGTTAAGATTTAAACTTATTCCAACGCAATTAGGTACATATTTAAAGAATATTTTAATTATGGCGAAGGAAAAAGACGAAGATAATAATATAGTATCTGCAGATATAATTAATGTAACTAGATAGATACCTACATACTACGCTATACCTACTTGTACATAGGTATATCGTTATTGAAATATAATGTGATTCATGCGAAACGACCCATAGCTTTTATCAAAATACGAAGTAGATACCAATAAGTGATTCTAATGAAACAAATTTGATAAAACTTTTCATATTGTAAAGTGTAAATAATTTATTCTGTTCTATAGTAAACGCTTCATTTTTTACTAATAATATTATCAACCAGTCTGGTAGTAATGGTTGTACTGTTTTTCTTCACCTAGGGTTGGTTGGAAGAAATTGCCGTTCGGCAATAAGCCCGCCCTTACCACAATAATAATATATTATATTTGTTAATATTTTGTGCGCTATAAAGAATTTTTTTATTTTATTTATTTTAAAATACACAAAATTGAAAATTCTTCTAAGCTGTAGGCCTAGACAAATTCCATTTGGCGATCGACTACAAACGAATTCTTCGACAATGTAGATTAGGAAGAAAATAATTAACTGTCCACTTTTTATATTTTTGTATAAAGTGTCTTTGTTTGGTTTAAATTTATTTATTTATTTTATTCCCAAAAAATACAAACAAACGTAAGCATTTTACAATGTGTGTATATATACATAATTTTTATAAAGGGTTTATTACCTCACTAGACGAGAGTCTGTGCTGAGGCAATACTAGGTACTTAATGTAAAAAGAAAAAGAAACCATGCACCCATCAACCATATATGAAGTTTTCAACTTGCATTAGAAAATCGCAAATACAGAATAAGCACGCACACAAAATAGAACACACATACATTCATATAGTCTTTTCAGCACACTTCACAAGCATCATCCATCACCAATTTAACCATTCGTAACTGCAAAAAACAAAAATAATAACTACTCCACAACACGTCGTCCAACTCAGAAGTCCCTATCTTAAAATTTGCATTAGCGCACTCTCCGATTCGTCAATTCCAACCCGCATCAGCCATTGGTTAACTAGCCTCTTCAAATAATTGTTTATATTCAGCGAGGCCTTTGTGTTTGCTCCTCTTGCATGGTTTTATTTTTGTTTGTTTTAATGTGAAATTGTGATTTTTTATGTCATCTTATAATAACCATGGCGTAACAAAATGTATAATATATTTTTAATGTAAAAGCAACAATTGTTGCGTAGAGAGAAATAAAATAAAATAAAATAAAAATATTATGTTCCAGTGGACAGTTAATTTTTTCGCACTATACATTGGCGAAATCTTCGTTTGTAGTCGAACGCCAATTTGAATTTGTCTACGGAGCCTGTTCGGGAATGCAACCGTATTATGTGGTTCCTATACATACAACTATTATATCCTATAAGAAGAATTATTAATGTCAAATAGTCCGCAGTCTGCAACATGTCTACAGAATAAATTAGGGACAATAACTGATTTTTATTCCACAATCAATCAATCAATGACCTTTTTATTTGCCCGTCGTTTAACAGCCATTGCTGCTTGTACTCTTATAACCAAATAGTCAATAGGCGTATAATATGATGAACAAATCAATTTAGTTTCTTATTGGATTGGAATAACACGTGATAAAAAATATTACAGCGATTTTTTTTAAGCAATTTGTTATCCATACGATTCATAAGGTCACATCTTATCAGTCAAATGTGACTTGGAATTTAAATGTACGGATCCAATTGAAGTAAAACATTATAATAGGTATAATGAAAGATAAAAAAGTTGTTAGACTAATTCAATGTTATGATGAGGCTCGGTACTGTGTTATCAGATGCACTTCAGTGTCTTAAATTCAAGATAGTGTACCTACATTATTAAAAAATTCATTAAAGTTTGAAGTAGGTATATATAAAATGTTCACAAAAGATAATAACGAAGCGCTTCAGGAGAAATTTATTTATTTTATTTTTATTTATTTATTTAATTGATCCCATACAACAACAATGTTGCTTTTACAAAACACATATTACACACAAATTAAATCATTGATAATACCTATTGAGAATAATAAAATATAAGATTGAATGTGTCGCATACAATACAAACAATTCAAAGTAGTTAATAGTTGATTATATTAAAAAAAAAAACACAGTAAAATAATAAAATGACTCAATAAAACCATAATCAATAAATAGTTCAAAAGATGATAAAAAAGAATAGGATACCTATAATAATCATTATTGGACTGTTTGTTAAACAAAACATCAATTTATAAAACTGGACAAAATGAAATACTTACAACACTATCTATGATAACATTAGACTAGAAATTATTGAGAACAAGGGATAAAGAAATGAAATAAAAGGAGTAATCTTAACATTAGAATGAGTACTTATTGAGTACTCATGTGGTAAAAACAAATAATATGCAGCACAGAATTGATGCATACAACAATACAATTATAATACTGATGTAGTATTCATTAGTATCCACCCACACAAATAGGTAATAAAAATAATCTCACACATACATTCACACCCTTATTCACAATTTTGCTTATAAGATAGTACCATACGCCGACGCACTCGGCGGATGTCTATCACTTTTACCATTATGGAGAGGAGATGGACTTGTGGACGTGTTAAGTATGCCGAATGACAGTTGGCCAAGTAGAGCGCTGTTTTTTCTCCCATCAGGGTCACAAAGACGAATACGTCCAAAAGATACAGAAGGCTCAATCGGAGGAATGAGTTTACTGAAGATGACGTAGAATATACCCTGTTTGTGTGTCCAATATGGAAGAAAGAGAGACTCAAAGTGGTAAGGGATCTTCCAGTGCCCGGTATTTAACACCCTAATAGAAGAAATGTTGTAGGTAAGAAATTTGGGGAAGAATGGCAGTCTTTATGTAGGAAGTGATAAAAACAAAATAAGTCGACACCCAGAGGGACCAAAGAAGATAATAGGTCAGTCTGCGACCACGGTAAGCCTTAAATGACAGGGACGAGGGACGAGGCCGCAGTGTAGGAGGGGGTTTTAGCCGGTAGGATTTCGGCACTACTAGAATAAACCCCCCTCGAATAAAAAAAAGAGTCTCAAAAATGAGGAAGACCCGCACATACTGTGTACTGCTCTTTCAAAGTAGAGCTGAAGGATTTTGACATGGTGGAGGTCACAAACATTGCGCAAGATCGAGCAAAGGAGAGCTCTTATTGCTTCCCTATATGACCCTAAGTGGGATATAAAGGGAGAAACGATAATAATATAGAATTTACTACCTATAGGTAGTGATGGTTCAACGTCAACTATAAGCCATTGAAAATTATGTAGCAAGGTAAAAGTGATTTTTTGCACACAGTGTTGATAAAATCTGTCTATTATTATTATTATTTTTTTCCTCAAAATATCTGCCAAATGATACCTGTGTTAGGCGAGCTAACCTAAGATGATTACCTACACATTAAGATACTTAGATCAAAACGCTTGAGCTTGTTCATCACAACTGCAGAGAGTATGGTAGAGGGCAAAATTGAAATGGTCATCCAAGAAATAATAGCTTTGAGTCCAAAATAATTGAAGAGTTGCTGAAATTGGATGAAGAGATTGGCCTATGAAAGTTAGGAGTGATTACGGACTTCACAAACCAATGCAGACAATAACTTGTACGTATACAACGTACATTATAATAATTTTACAATATTCAAATCAAGACTGTGATTTTGAAAAAAGTTTTTTTTTTTCCGGTTGACCTCTTGGAGAATAGAGCGACCCTGATGAGAACAATATAAATTGACTAGAATAAACATAATATGAAAAACAAAGTCAATGACCACTGATTATTCTAGCTAGGCTACGCTCTAGACACGTCATTTCTCTAAATCTATATAAAAACTATAAAACTTCGCACACACACACACACGACTCACACTAAATAATATATAGGGGAGAGGGAGGCAGAATTGGACAGGGGCAGAATTGGACAGTTTGAATTTTACCGGCTAAACTTTAAACGAAGTAGTTGCATATATTTTTCATAGATGTCCTTAGTGGTAGCCTATTGTTAACTGACAGTTGGTTACGTGTAGCGACGTCGTACGTTTTTTTATAAAATAAATATCGAAAAAACCCATTTTGAATAATTGGTTTCGTGATTTTGCTAAGGCTGTATCTTTTTTTAATTATAGATAAGTCAAAATGAGTATTTATTTTACAATTACTATATATTGAAACTATTATTTGATGATAAGAAACTTTCAAATATATAATCACATTTCATTTTGTATTTTGTTTTCTACAAAAAGTGTGTATGGGGCAGATTTGGACAGCGCATGCTGGGGCACATTGGGACAGTGTCCAAATAGACAAAATTCTTCATGGATTAACGATTCATCAAATTCGGACTGCGCAGGGGCATTAAAGAAGAAGATTCCACCTTATTGATGGAATATTCATCAACGTGCTGTCGTAGCATGTATAAAAAGGTTGAAGAAAAACCCGGAGCATACCTACCTTAAATGTTTATGTAAAAACTTGATATATTCTGTTATTTTCTATTGTGTGCAAGTTATTAATATTATTGTATAGAGAAAATATTCAATAAAGTTGAATTCTAATTAAAATTATATGTTTTTACTCAATATGTTTACTTGTCCAATTGTGCCTCTTAGTCTGTCCAAATCTGCCTCTTAGGCGTCCAAATGTACCCCCCTTTGCGGCACATTTGTACACAAGCTAGACCTCCACTGGATCGCCCACTACACTCTTATTATACTTCAATAACATATTCCGGTAATAAAATATGTTAGATAAAGGATTCCACTACCTATATCCACTAAAATATTTCAAAATAAGCATTAAAAAAAAATTATAAAAATTGAAAAGTAATTTTTGTCCAAATCTGCCTCCCTCTCCCCTACATATTATTAGACAGGCCTAGAATACTGATTCATCGAACAACAGAACTAATGCCGCCTACCTCCACAAACCACACATCACTGGTGGATGTGCATGAGTTATGTTTATTGAAAATACACAAGCATTCCCCGTACAGATACCACGTCCGTCAGTTGTCAATTTTGTAGAGACAATAGCTTTAGGTATGGTGGCTGGCAACCATCCGGGCAATGAGAGAATATTTAAAACTAGCATTCCCGACAGACGTTGTCTTGTAGTGCATTGTTTTCATATTTGTAATTAATTTATACAAATAATGTTTAAAATATGTTTGAATGTTAAAAAATATTTCGGAAAGCTCGAAAAAAATCCATCGAAAATCTGCGTACCAATATTTTTAATATCAATGGTTGTCAGGTACTTAAATCAAAATTTTGTCGCTATACTAGAATTTTTCATAGATGGCGTTGGCTTCGTAGGAAATCCGTTCCATACTTACTTTAAAATTATATTTAATTTATATTATTGCTTATGCATTTTTTTTTTCAACTTTTTAATAGTTATTCTGTTATCCGGAGCGGAGAAGAATCCAATAAATCAAACATCGGAAGAATCTGTTAAGCCGATCTCGAGTTATATATAGGTGTTCGCACTAACCCGACTTTCATTTATATTATAGATAAACGCCTCGGTGGTAGCAAAGTGAAGAAAGAGAGAAAATCTGAGAGTTCATCATTTTTTGTGTAGGTTAGAGCTTTATGTGTCTACAACCAATTGATTATTATTTATGCTTGAAATCAAAATCATAATTGCGTCACATTTTGGCGGCTGACCCCTAGTACTTATTTTTGTGATTTCCTAAACAATTTAGTAGGTATTTTTTAATTCCATATTTTGCTAGTGTAGGTCACATCCTTAATATTTGTATTTATCATTGAACAAAACCAAAAAGGATCCTAAGCACATTTATAGAGGTCACATTAGAAACTACACGTATAAGCAATGTGAAGGATCTTTACTTCTGCGAGTAGAAAGGTTACCAACCTATGATCAATATGTTCGAATGATTTTTTTATTGCCTATCTGTATTTATAAAAATGGATCCCAATATTTCTCTTGGTTATCGCATCACGCAGGAACAACTTGCCCAAATCCGCTATTTATTTTCATTATTTTTGCAAGATTTTATGTCATGAAAAGGTTCTTATGAAAGATAAAAACTAAGAATGTTACCCGGAATGGATTTAAGAATGTGCTCAGTAAACATTGTATAAAACAGATGCATCGGTCGAAATTGTATTCTGTAATTGGGTGATTAATCAATCATCATACAAATTGTATTTAAATATTCATAGTAAGACAGGGTTTGTCGGGAAAACTAGTTTATTATAAAACATAGACAAAAGGTACATACATTTTCATTTTATAGTTCTCTCTATACCTCAATCAATCTATACCTACATCCATCTAAAAGGAATAGGAAAATTGATCATAATCAAAACAAATAATTCAAAAATTACCTGAAAAAGTTGCAAGCCATTGTGGCCATTGCTTGTTGGAGTTTTTCTTTTGTGTGTTTCCTGAATAATCCATTTTTAGTTTGTAGCTAGGTATGTAAAAAAAATATTTAATAATTTTTCAAGTGGCTACACCAAACACACAGGGTAAATTTTTATTTTTAACCTATTGTCCCATACATTTTTATTTCACAAAACCACTGATTGAATATTAAAAAAAAAAAAAAAATCACTATTCGTTTGTTTTTAGGTAAATAATTTCTAGTTCTATCACCAATCACAGAGCACCATTTCGCAAGCCGGTAACTGTTCGAATGATCACGCGAATTTAAATTGGGTTCTTATCTTTACGAGCTATTTGCACTCACTGTTATACTCGTAAATTGTAATTATTTTTATTGACACACTTTATAGTTGGAATATTTTTTGTTGACAAATGCTTTATTGTCTATAATATTAATCTGATAATGTTTTGTTTACATTACATACGACTTCATTCGTTACGAATAAGCAAATAACCGAAACTGCCTATATTGGCTTTATATTGTTCAAACAACAAGCTAGTGACATGGAATGTGCAGAAACATTGAGAGCGAAAGGCTTAAATAGCAGCGAACTAACAAACTACGTACTCAAGCTACACCAAGACACCGCATGGTTTCGTTTTCTTTAGAATACGCCACCACTAAGCGCTGAAATGTTCCGTTTACACTTAGTCGCATTTTTCGAACTAAAATAATAGGCACTTAACAAAATCAATTAAACGTGCTTAGTAAAAAATAAATATTGTATGATATGGTAGGTAATAGGTATGTATACATTTTATTTATAAATAATAATATACTAGCTTTCCCGACACACGTTGTTTTGTAGTCCTTATTATGAATATTGATATCTAATTTGTAATTTATACAAAAATACGTTTGAAAGAGGTATGTTTGAATGTAATTTTTTTTTTGTGAAAGCTCGAAAAAAAATCTATCAAAAGTCAATGGTTGTCAGGTAAACAATACCTACTTTGATTGTTATCGAATTTTTCATAGATGGCGAAGGCGTCGCAGAAAATCCGTTCCATAATAACTTTAATATTATATTTTATATCATATCTTATCCATTTTTTTTTCAACTTTTTCTCTTATCTGGAGCGGAGAAGAATCTAATAAATCAAACATCGGAAGAATCTGTGCAGCCGGTCTCTAGTTATAAGTGTTCGCACTAACCCGACTTTCTTTTGAATTATAGATTTTATATAGGGGTAGAATCAAATAAGTGTGTAGCTCAAAGTTATAAACATAATTTTAATTCATGACAGAAATTTACTGAAAACTTTTTACTCATTTACTTACGTTTATCCATTTGAAACAACTACTCTTGCTTGTACGAGTATAGGTTATTCAATTGTTGGTGAATTTTTGTATGTATTTAAACATATTAATTCTATAATGATATATAAACCCCTTCAGTAATTTTAGGTTTTATAGTGCTTATCAATGTAATTGTAATTATTTTTTTTTTCACAAATGTACAGTGATAAGTAAAGGAATAGGTTTATTTTAATAATTATTTTCAATATCAATTGCAATGAAATGAATAATCAGATGATCTTGTAATAATCTCATTTGAAAAAAAAAATGATACCAAAATCTTACTTATACACTTAAACTTACACGTCCGAGAAGTTCTGCATACGTCCAGTACATGTTCTTTATACTTTGTTCTTTTAACTGAACTTTAATATCCTCACCTCAACCTCATCGTTTGTTTTCATAGTCAATTTTATTTATTTATTTTTATTTATTTATTTCTCCATCCATAGGCCCTTGCAGGCACTTGGTGGCGTCATTATTACATACATACATACATTCTCCCTTTAATGCCCCCCGCAGACCACAAGTCAGCCCGGAGGAGACAAATCCGCAGCAAACCCAACCCGCACGAAACCAACCCTCCAGTTCGATCAAAGCAATCAAACCAAAAAACCGGCCCCACACAAATCAAGCCCGCCGCAGATCCCCCCCCAAACCAACCCGCAATGCAGAGGGCCTAAACCCCACTTAGGGGCATAGGGAGGCACCAATAGCTCTCAATTGCGCTCGAAGGCGTCCGAGGCTTAAGGTGCCTTTTCTGACCGGTTGAGGTTTAAGGACGTGAGGTGGTCAACCTCACGGTCCCGATCTGATTTTTCGATTTCCTGCTTCTTACAGGATGCTCGAAAAACCAGCAAAAAGAGCAGAAGTGCTATTCTTAGCCGGCAACCCCACGGCGATTATTATATGGCGGATTATTACATATAACAAATATTAATTTTCAATAGTCAAGGAATTCAGTATAGACAATAATAATATAATAGAAGAAAAAAATAAAATGTGAAATACCTATGATTTGCAGTGCCGGTTGATGTAAAGAGTCAACCGGCACATTGTCCTTGACATGTTGTATTTTTATTATCAATTTAAAAATGTTTGAAATATAATAATAAGTAGATACCTAGTAACAAGTTGATAGTCTATGCTAAACGCTGCTGTTAGCCTCATTTAGCATATCGTCAGTGAATTGTTGCAGAGCCAATTTTTTGATGTCCCTTACTAATTCCTTTATTTCGGTTATATTCTGCAAATCAACAATTCTGTCACACAATTCAACAATTCTAGCTTCTCCCGATGCAGGCCTCTTCATGTTTGAATCCAGTACAAAAGCACTCCGTCTACAAGGGATGGAAATACCCTCTGATGATGTCACCGCATCTGTTGGATGTGGTGAGGAGTCTCTAGAAACCGGTGCTGATCTTATACCAGAGGTCTTTACCAGCAGCTTTTTACCAGCCAATTTCTTCATTCTGGTTTCCATTTTTGTAGGTTTTTAATAGATTACTCCTGATTGTATACAAAGAGTACACACAATAAATATGAATAATCGGTTGCTGTGCAACTTACTTATAGCGTATTTATTTCCAAACTTTTTGAGATACCTACTTAGGTAACTGAATTTCTCGACTCTTACTCAAAACGTCAATTCAGCAAGGGCTTTCTATTTTTATGTAAGAGACACATGTCATCAAAGCTATATCTTTATAACAAAAACATTGAAAAAAAATGGATTTGAGGTTACATCAGCTATTAATTATTATTATTAGCATTTGACCAATATCAACGCAACTTTATAAAAATATAACAAGTGTAACATTTTCATTGAGAGACGTAGACAAAACGTATCTATAACAGTATGGTATGGCTTAACGGAACCAGGATAACAGTGTTGTATAATATTCAGTGTTGTGAGTTATTGAACTCCTATTAGCCTACTGTGAACTCCTGTTGACTCCAGATGAGCTTTGGCTCATGCAGAAAAAGAAAAAAAAAACAAAGTGTTCAGTTCTTTTAGCGGCATATATTTTTTTTGCAAGTCACTTATCTTGGCCTTTTTGAGGATGGAATCCGTTTAACCTACTCTACTACGAACGCATTATAGAAGTGAACAATGACCTTAAAATATAGTAGGTACGCAAAAAAATAATTACTAAACTAACATACCTAATGAATTCTTCCTTTTAGGTACACATGGAGAGAATAACATCCCTCCATCTCGCTCAATCTTCGGAAAGACAACGAAAATAAACCCACCCAAATCCTTCAGCTTTACTTTAAAAACATGAAACACTTTTATAGCTTCTTTACCTTCGGAACTCAATGGGAGAAAAAAAACGCTTTTCTAGCTACCTATATCTTTCGTAATGTTTGTGTATTTACGTAGTGAAAGTTCATTATTATGAATTAAGACAAACACATTTCTGTTGCACTTTCACGATTTTTTTTATTGAATCTCGTACGTTTTCTTCTAACTCAAGTATTATCAAGAGACTCAATCTAGACGAATGGCAAGAGATTCATTAAAAAAATCGTGAAAGTGCAACTGTGTTTGTCTAAAATCATAATTTACTAGCTACCTATGTGAAACAAGTCGACATAACGGGTAGGTAACTATTTATACCTATCATAGCATGAAGATTTAAGTATAAAGGTTGGTTGATGTAAAAAATGTCAGACACTTGACTTCCTGGGTTATCGCTCTTTCCAAATGAAGGGATACAAAAATGATTTTTTTCACCTTTTCATGATAATGTCTTTAAAATATTGTGATAATAGGTATCTCAGTGCTTTGCTTACAATACGCCCTTATATACACCAATTATCATGGGTCGGCAAAATATCGACATTAATCCAGAGCTTACTGTGTTAAAATAAAAACATTAATTATTTATGTAAAAAATAATATTGTAATGTGCGTTGTTACCGCGTATTGAATTACTTTAATAATGAGTAGGTACCTACGTATTAAATTTGCAAGTTTGTCAAGATAAGCGTGTAGATACATCTAATTAATTATCTTTTTCATCGAATAAACCATGTAGAATTGTTTGCTTTTAAGATGTATCTCAAAGACCTTCTGTATTTCCATAAAATCTTGTTTGCCTAGAAATCATTTCATGTTAACGCCATCTCACATATTTTCGAATAAACTTAGAAGGTATAAAGTAATTAATTATTAATTAAGTAAGTAGGTACGATTAATAATTTTATGTTTCCATTTAACACGTCATAATAATTGTTAATATATGTATACGTACCTACCTATTAATAGGATACGGGACAAGTGGGACGGGAAGTGGTTGGTAGTCTAACGGCTACGACGCCGGCATTCGTACTATTTCGTTCGGAGGTCGTGAGTTCGATCCCAGGTG
This sequence comes from Mystacides longicornis, assembly GCA_963576905.1. Classification (NCBI taxonomy): domain Eukaryota; kingdom Metazoa; phylum Arthropoda; class Insecta; order Trichoptera; family Leptoceridae; genus Mystacides; species Mystacides longicornis. The sequence goes on from OY756426.1 coordinate 8,891,523, forward strand.
CCGACCATCTTCCTCTTTCACGACACAAGCTTTAACTAGCTTACTGTGAAAGAGTCAAAGAGTGTATTTGTGTTCACTTTGAGTCAACACAGATTCATTTAATAAAGAAAGTATCGCGAACGCTGTGAAACTTCAGTACATAACTTCATCTATGAGTTGTAAAGATGGCAGTGATCACTCCACGTGGCAAAAACTTGTGCTTTGTCGAATTATGTCGTTTTCAGCATAGGCTTAAGCTGTCAATCAGTGGGTTAAGAATCTCATGCATGTGATTCACTTAACTTTGCTTAAATATTCATTTTACTTGCTTACATTGTGATAACACACTTGTTCATAAGAACATGCACCTTCTTCAATAATTTAATGTAAACATGAATGCGACATAATATGTGCGTTGTTCCATAATTAAATAAACGACAGAAACGCAAGAAAGGTGACACTTGTCGAGTAAAATGGGTTGAGGCTATCGTAGAGCGATTTCACTCCATCAATTGATACAAAACCAGTATAGAAACACAATAATTATAATATTCTTACTGCTGTATGTAAGATGTTTCTAAGCTTTTTAGCTCTAGATGCAACAAGAGAGTTGTCTGGAAAGGGAATGTTGCAAATCTTGTGCATGATAGGAAATCATTCAATATTATGAAAAACCTACCGAAACTAATATTGGGAATTACATTTCATGTCAATGAGGCTGTCTGAAGACGTACTACATTTGCTGCAAAAGCCACCCAAAATTCCATCCTCATGTAAGAGCTGAGGTGAAGTGTGGATTAATAAAGTGCTTAAAAAATCACTGTGTGTATGTATTTATTTGTTTGCTTAGAAAAATATTAACTTTGTTCACTTCTAGAGGATCCCATAACAACGTCGTAAGACGATAAGAAATAAAATATGAAACAAAATACCTATTTATCTCGAAAAATTTCGGGTAAACTGTGGTTTATTTTGAATAAGATAAATCATAGAGTTAATGAGGCTGGAATGAGACTGGGGCTAAACATGAATAACACCAAAACAAAGCTCATGGTGTTTGGACGTGAAGAACATGAAGGAGCATGTCATTGTCTTACACTGAACGGCGCTGTTATAGAGAGAGTGAAGAAGTTTAAATACCTCGGGAGCATCCTGACAGAAAACCTCGACCCAGAAACAGATATTAAGTGCAGAATAGAGGCAGCTCGTGCGGCATTTAACAAAATGAGACCAGTATTCTGTGATGAAAATCTCAATTTGAAACTCCGTCAGAGATTGGTCAAGTGCTATGTGTGGTCTGTTCTCTTAAACGGAGTTGAATCTTGGACTCTCAACGTAACTACAATGAATCGATTGGAAGCGTTTGAGATGTATGGGTACACCGGAGAATGCTCCGCATACAATGTACAGCCATGGTCAGCAACACAAGAGTCCTGCAAAGGGCTAGGGTTGATAGAGAGTTTATTTTATTTATTTATTATGCTCTCCAGACAGCTTTATGCTGGTATAAGGAGAAATGGGTACAATGTTTTCATAGATAATTACAATAAATCAAAAGTTAGTTGTTAGTTGCTGACTAATATCAAGGTCCGGAAGGTGTCCTACTTGGGGCATGTACTTAGAGGAGAAAAATACTATTTGCTGCACTTAATTATTAAGGGAAAAATAAAGGGTCGACGAGGGGTGGGCCGACGGCAGATATCCTGGCTCCGACATATTCGTGAGTGGACTGGGATCACGAGTGTTGAGGAACTATTTCGTGCCGCGCAGGACCGGGATGCATTCTCCAGAGTGATAGTCAACGTTGGGGCGACCTGACACGACACAGAAAGAAGAAAAAGAATTCATAGATGGGATTGGAAAATATTGCTCCGTACCTTTTGCCAATTTCCAAATTCTAAAAAGCAGACGACACATTTTAATATTATCATTTTTCGAACTTTTTAATGTACTCACATAATGACAAACGCTTCATTCTTGGCATAACTTTCGAAATCATGGTGATGACTAAGTATAATCGCTCCTAATACATATAACAATAATAATATATAGGTATGTGTTTTTTTATATAAGGAGACAACAAGACTGCAACAGATTTTTGCATTCACGCACAATATGCCCCAGGTTTATACCTAGAGAGAGGTAGGAGATCCGAGATCCTCCAACTTATTTGGATTCTGATGGACTCCGAGGGTCTGGTAGAAGACATATCTCTTGGTTGCGTAATGTGCGAGTTTGGTAGTAAGAGATAAAGATGCCTTCATAGGAGTAAAATGTGAGATCTAATAGGGCAAAACAAGAAAAAGAATAAGATAGATGGAGATATCTAAAAAAAAACTAACAAGAAGTATCCTCTCCTAAAAATACGCAGATAAAATAGAAAAGATTATGAAGGTAACTTCCTTGCCCAAATAGATACATATCTACATACAATTAATTAGTACCTTTAATACCGACAATCAAATGATTCGGAAGCATTTTACTACAGTGTACAATCAATTTTCATTACCACTTATAATCTAAGTACCAAGTAGGTACTAACAATCAATTTTGATAGAAATAATGCGTGAGTTTATTCACCTACATACATAGAGTAACTTGCTGTTACAACCGCTTAATTTATAACAACTATCATTTAATTACTTAATATTTTTAAATAATATTATTTATATCATTCGTACTTTGAAGGGCATGCATACAACCATAAAACTTATTTTGTGCACCCACATACGTAACTTTGTATTGTACGAAGTGACATTGGAAAAGAATCAATTCTTTTCATTGAGATTTACTTTTATAATTCAAGATAATTATGTAGTACAAGATATCAATAATTATTATTAGTTTATTTTCTTATCAGTAGCCCTAGTATAAGTTTTCGATGATCGAATATCGAAACGATCACCGAAAGTGTTTCGAAACATTTCCATACAAAAATGATGGAACGATTCGATCGTTTGAATTAAGAATATTTGCACGCTAATGAGCGCTTATTTGCGTGCAATTAGCTTTCGATAAAACTCGTACTTAGAAAAATAGATATTATAAAGGTTTTTAACATTGTGAGAATGTGATTTAAATAGGTATGGATTTTTTTTATTTATTTTGTTTTCGTTCTTTTTAACTTGCTCTTTAACTGCTTTTTAAGGGTTTACTATATTGTTGTGAATTTTTTGTATAATCTTATATTTTGCTGTTTATTTTCTATTTTTTTTTTCTATTGTTATTGATAAATGACATTATAATGTCGTATAAATAAAATGGTATATATAAATTTAACATACCGAGTAACGAACGACGCTATACCCTGCGCGGACCTATTACTACTTCTACCATCACGGACATGCCGAATGACAGTTGCCTGAGGAGAGCGCTGTTCTTCCTCCCATCAGGGTTCCGAAGCCAAAAAAACAACTCCTAACACCGTGTTTTGTTCCGAAATGAAGAATATTTTGATTGGGTACAGCTCTTTTAAGAAAAGGGATAATTTTTTTTTTATAAAACATTCATTTGTTCCTAAAAAAAGTATGTAAGGTGGCTTTCCGCAGGTGGCATAAGAAAACAAAAAAAAATAATGAAGGAACCTTAATTTTATAGCAAACCTTAAATAAAATATAATAATTTATTGTGTTTTTGTTAGTATATATGTTTTATACAAATTTAAATTTAAACGTAGGTCAGTTAGTAACTACCTACCAAACCATAAAAATAGGAAGCAAAATAGGTACCTACGTAGGTTAAGAACTACGTCAAACTTTTGAATGTTTTGATTTTTCCTTTGTGATTATATCTATTTGATGTTTTATTACACACTTACCCACAGTACACATAATATTGTAAACATCTACAATGTTTACGATTCTATAAAAAATTAGTAGGTAGGTACTTACTTATCGAAAAACCTTTATTGCGTTGGTTGGAAATCAGCGATATTGACTTTGGCTAATAAATACTACTTTATAAATGGAACAAATTAAATGATCAAAGATCGAGTATCATTTTGCAAGCAAAAACTTTATTGTTTGACAAGTTATTAAATTTGAAAATGAAACAGTTTTTTTTTTTCTAAACAAAAACTAATGTTAGGTACCTACTTTATTCAAAACATTGTTACAAATCGCATTGTAGATACTTATGTCTACCTACCTTCATACATTGATAACATAAAAATCTTCTTTTTATCTGATTTCTTTTAACGTTAAAGCCTCTAAATGCTAGGTATTAATCTTTAAAAAAAAACTCTCATTTCTTTAATTCGGTTTCTTTCTTCACTAGTTGTTTACTAACTGAGCAAGTACGAGACTAGTAGACAATTATATGTGAACCCCCTACACAGATTCTGATGTCAAATAAAGAGCAAGTACGAGACTAGTAGACAATTATATGTGAACCCCCTACACATATTCTGATGTCCAATAAAGAGCAAGTACGAGACGAGTAGACAATTATATGTGAACCCCCTACACAGATTCTGATGTCCAATAAAGAGCAAGTACGAGACTAGTAGACAATTAATATGTGAACCCCCTACACAGATTCTGATGTCCAATAAAGAGCAAGTACGAGACTAGTAGACAATTATATGTGAACCCCCTACACAGATTCTGATGTCCAATAAAGAGCAAGTACGAGACGAGTAGACAATTATATGTGAACCCCCTACACAGATTCTGATGTCCAATAAAGAGCAAGTACGAGACTAGTAGACAATTATATGTGAACCCCCTACACAGATTCTGATGTCCAATAAAGAGCAAGTACGAGACTAGTAGACAATTATATGTGAACCCCCTACACAGATTCTGATGTCCAATAAAGAGCAAGTACGAGACGAGTAGACAATTATATGTGAACCCCCTACACAGATTCTGATGTCAAATAAAGAGCAATTGTACCGGGTGTTGATATAGTGTCATATGCGGATGACACTGCTATTGTGATAAAACGGAGATGTTGGTCTGACGTGATTACTGTGGCTAATGACACTATTAATATACTAAAGAAATGGTTCGATCAGAACTCACTAAGCCTGAATGCTGAAAAAACTGTTGTGATTCCTTTCTATCTGAACAATGAGGCACCGGATATAAACATTGACATAACGATCCATGCCCGAAACTGCGCAAATCAGGGTGACGGTGGCTGCCACAGATTGGCGGTGGTTAAGGAGGTTGGATATCTGGGAATCATTTTGGATTCTAACCTTAAATATAAAAATTACATTTCGAAAACAGTAACAAGACTTAGAAAGTTAATTTACGTCTTTCTGAGATTGAGAAATATCCTAAACTTCGAGATGCTCAGGACTGTGTATTTTGCACTGGTACAGTCGGTGTTGCAGTATGGCATTGTTGTCTGGGGTGGGACGTACGCAAATGCCCTCCAGCCTTTGAGGACCCTACAAAGGTTGATTCTAAAAATTATATTAAAAAAAAGAAGGGATTTCCCAACAAAAGAGTTGTTTGAGAAGTGCAAAGTACTTCCCATCGAAAAAATATACCGGAAAAATTGCTTGCTCATGTTTCATAAATACAAATATGAGTTTACACCGGTGAGAAGCATGAGAGCAAATCTTTTGGGAAGCTTTCTAGTTGAGAGGTTTCGAACCCCAACTGCCCAACATCACTATGTTTACCTCGGACAGAAATTTTTTAACAGCCTACCATCCGCAATAAGAATGATAGAGAGGTACGAAAGATACAAGGCCGCAGTCCAGGTTTGGATTATCAGTGTGGATGTATGATTGTGTGAGATTTCCTTGTTGTGAGCGAATCTGAAGATGCGTTTATCTTGGACGATGTGAAGTGAGACACAGGGAGAGAAAGAATGTTTGTATTGTCTTGTATGTATTATTAATATTGTGTAAGTAAGTTGTGATGTCTGTTGGTTGTGCTCCTCTGTCGAACACGAGCTTTGCTCTATCGACAGAGTTATTGTATTTAAATATTATGTACCTATTGTGTCATGTGAATTTTATATACTTTGTAAATATTTAATTTTAATAAAAGAAAAAAAAAAAAAAGTACGAGACTAGTAGACAATTATATGTGAACCCCCTACACAGATTCTGATGTCAAATAAAGAGCAAGTACGAGACTAGTAGACAATTATATGTGAACCCCCTACACAGATTCTGATGTCAAATAAAGAGCAAGTACGAGACTAGTAGACAATTATATGTGAACCCCCTACACAGATTCTGATGTCAAATAAAGAGCAAGTACGAGACTAGTAGACAATTATATGTGAACCCCCTACACAGATTCTGATGTCAAATAAAGAGCAAGTACGAGAATAGTAGACATTTATATGTGAACCCGCTTACTAATATTCTGATGTCAAATTAATCAGTCAGTTATTCCTGTGTAATATGTATCCTCACTTAGAGACATGGGGAGTCAAAAAGCTCGATTGTTTCAAATCTCTTAGTTTTACCTGTATAGAATATACCAGAATTTGAGAAAGACGTTGTTCAGAAAGTATGACTAAGCGGTATTTCAGAAACAGAGCAACTCTATTGGGGGCTATCCAAATACCTACTTTAATAATATATAATATGTAAGATATGCTATTTTTTTATAGTCATTGAGTTAGGTATATTTTTGTCAAATCATACGTTGTCTTCAGCCTTTCAACGTCTACTTCTAAACATAGTCCTCCGCAAATTGTCACCATCTCCCATCATCCAGTCAAAACTTGCGCAATCCAAGATGTCTTCACTCCGCCTCATCATTGGCTTACCCTTGCTTCTCTTTCCCAACAATGGACGCCATTGTAAAATGATTTTGATCCATCTGCCATCTGTCATTCTTGTCACATGCCTATTGCCTAGCCCACGAACTTTCAGCTCTTTGACTACTTATTAACAGTAGGTACATTAATTATCACAGAGTAAGCAATTTTTGATGTAGGTACCTACCTACATACTTACTTAATTTTTTTTCTGCCATATATGAATGGTAAACCTACCTTATATACATGTTTCGAACCTGCGACCTTCAGTTTGAAAGTCGGCGACTAAACCGCTAGGCTACCAAACACCATCAGTTCCTTTATTCTGTGCCTGTATACTTTTTCCAATGTTACCATAAAAGGAGATTTAAATACACCAGGAAAATCATATTCTGTCAAAAAAAAAAACATAATTTGCAGAAATTTATGAATACTGTAGCACCAAGGTTGTAAGAAGATTTATAATATTGTATCATTGTACATAATAATGATATTTCCTTAAACTAATTAAATAAACGAATTAATCACGCACTAACTTTATTATAACCGATTATATAATAACTCGCGTTTGTCAAGTCGATAAACAAAATTAGTTGTTTTAAAATATGTTTATACAAAAAGTATGTAAGTGTACCTAATTACATTTAAGGTACTTTTTAGATAATTGGTATTCAATCTCTTTCAACAACATTATTTAAACATTAGGTAATATTAAACCCAGAAACTCAGGGCAGTAAAGGCGCAAGAAAATAAAGCTGGAGGCAAAGACCCCATCGGGGTATGAGAAGGGGGGGTCAGGCAGCTCATGTACCAACTTCATGTGATGGCGCATGATTGATTAGGCGCAATGGTTCGTACACACAGCGTACTAAAGCTCGTGGTTTCGTATCCCGGTGCCGACCATTTCCACTTTCACGAGACAACCCTTTAGTTAGTGTGAAACATGTCAAAAAGTGTATGTATTTGTGTTCACTTAGCCTATTTGGCCTAGTCTAGCCTGTTAGCCCAAAAAATATGCAGTTAGAGATAAGACAAACACGGTATGAGAGGGTCTTCCTCGTCTTCGGGACCTTGATGAGAACAAGAACAGCGACTTCCTCGGACAACTTTCATTCGGCATCCTCAACACATGTCCCAGCCAAGTCCATCTCCTCTCCATAATGGTAAAAGTGATAGCCCCATGGTGGTGCGCTGGCGTAAACCATTGTTCGTGATGAGGTGGTACCATCTTACACCCAAAATTTTCCTGAGACACTTCATTTCGAAAGCGGAGACTTTTGGTGCTTGGGCTTTAGTCAGGTGCCAGGATCACACCCATACAGGAGAATGGGCAACACACACGCATCAAACATTTCGTTTCGACACTAAACGCCGACGCTTTCCATATTTTGGTCATGTTGTTAAAGGCGTCACTTACGATACCGATACGTAATGTGGTGGTAGTGGTTGCTCCCAGGTACTTAAATGTATCCACCCAGGGGACCAGTGGGCCTAGACAAAATACAGTTGGCGATCGACTACAAACGAATTCTTCGACAATGTAGAGTAGGAAGAAAATTAGCTGTCCACTTTTTATATTTTTATATAAGTGTCATTGCTTGGTTTAAATAATTGTTTACGTGTTCCAGTGGACAGATAATTTTTTCGCACTATACATTGGCGAAATCTTCGTTTGTAGTCGAACGCCAGTTTGAATTTGTCTACGGGGGCAGCTGACCATCGATGGTTATCGGTAGCTGTTTCAGGCATTATTCGTCATGAGCTCTGTCTTACTGACAATATTGACTCGAAGGCCAAGGCGTGCTGTTTCGTCGCAGAGTCACGAAACACTGCGCTGTAATTCCCCCACTGTCGTACTGAACAACGCTAGGTCGTCCGCGTACTCCAGATCGCAAATTTCGCCCACTAGACCATCTCTCTGTATTATTGGTATACCTCTTGATCCTTGCATGGACTTACCCAAGAGCAAGTGCATGACAATACTATTATTAAATATAAAAGGAGCCAGTGCGCAACCCTGTCGGACTGCCGTGGTAATCCTAAATGTTGAAGCTACTGATGTAGGACCACCGGAGTGACTTTTGACACTACACTCGGAGTATTCATACAGGGACTGCACCGTTTTAACTATCTTCGGAGGTATACCGTACGGAGCTATAATTTTCCATATCGATGGTCTATGTGGGCTGTCGAACGCTTTTTCAAAATCTATGAAGCAACAAGTGACTGGAGAGTTAAGCTCTTTACAATGTTGAAATATACACCTAAAACAAAAAATTGGGTCCATGTAGGACTTGCCAGGTACAAAGCCGCATTGTTGCTCTCTGAGGACAGCCATGACAGGCCCCAGAACGCGGTTAAGCGGATCTGCGATAATACCTTAACGGGAACACTCAATAAAGTAATTCTACGACAGTTTCCGCATTCAAGGGGATCCCCTTTTTAAATATTGCGACGATGGATTCATTCCGTCAATCTTTTGTATCCTCTTCCCACGTATCACATATGCATCATCAGGGATGAATAAAGTAGAAGTCCGTTCATTCTTCCTTCCCATTTTGGGGACATACCTAGTGTAATCGGTAAAAATAAATCACTAAATTGCTACAAAATATCAAAAAGGTCAGTAACAAAGATTAAGTAGTTAGTGCTGTTTTTCTTTTCCCCGCATACCTACAACACTGTAGAACAATAAATAATATCTGTAATATTTGCAACGTAGGTATAATGTGCATAATATACTAGGCTCTGTCACGGTAATCAATTCTAACAAGCATTGTAACTTTTGCAGGCTTTGGCGTTAATTATTTTGATGACGATTCGCACAGCTCGGGCTGTATATTTATTTATTTAGATAAGTATACGGCACAAAGTGCCTTTAACAACAACATAAAATATATTACAAGATATATAAGAAAGCGGAAATAATTATATAACATGCTGATGATGACATGGTAAAAAAAAAACTAAAAACATTTTTGTAATACATTATCAAAAATTTTTTATACATCCAATAGCCTTTTAAATGTATTCTCATATTGTTGTATTCTCCTACTATACCTACTGAACAAATGTCAGACATGTACTTTTTATCACTGTAATGATTATGGAAAGAAATAATTGTGTGTAGGTATTGTATTTTTTTTATTTAGTTTTGCTGCTCTCTTTATAATCTTTATATTCTAAGAGGCAATTTGCCGTTGATTTTTAAATAAATAAATAAATAAAAATGATAACTGAACGTCTTCTCCCTAAGTATTTGATTGGTATGTCAAAAATGAGCTTATTTTTCGTTGAAAACCATTTACAAGCATCATTCAATAAAATCAACATGCTATTTATTAGTATATCCAGATAATTACGAAATAAAAAAAATAAGCGACAGAAAAATAAAGCCATTAATATTTACAATATTAATTAATTGCAAATAAAATTTAAGTATAATTTATAATATTGATAGCCGATCACGCTAATGTTTTCTAGAAACTAGATCAAGGTACTTCCTCTTCGCGGGCTTCTTAGAAATTTGTCCAAACAAAACAGTATCGAGTGAACCAAATTAATTTAAACAAATAAATGAGTAACGCATTAATAACACTCTAAACTGGTTTTAGCCGTACGTGGAATATTAGCTCCATATGTTCAAACTAGTTTACAGCCCGTTAAACAAGCATTTTTATTTAACCCCACCCCAGGTAATTAATTTTTGTTCTTGTGATGGCCACTAATGCTCAATTAGGATGGAATTAAATTCCTAAAATAAAAATTAAAAAATTAGATAATTTTTAACGTAAGAAATTTGAGATACCCTTTTATACTAATAAGGACGGTACTTTTCAGAAATTTTCGGATTACCAGAATATAGTTCACCAAACTATGCATGGTTTTCCGTTTTGAGGAATATTTATTAAAACAATTAATTATCTTATAACTGAAAAATCTATCCAATTTTTTGAGGTAGCCAGCAAAGGATGGCATGTTTATTTTCCATGAAGTTATTTTTATATTTCGACTAAAAACTTAAAAAAAAAAAACAATAGATGGGAATGTGAACCTCAATGCGGAAAAAGGCGTAAAACTAACCTCTAGATTTTTTAAGTATTATTACGTACAAACACATGCACAATATTTGTTTTTTTTAATTTTTTTTTAATTTTATTTATTGGCTCATCTACAGGTTTTATTACAAATTTGTACAATTAATATATATATTTATAATTAACCCAATTACAGATGGCACATTTGTGCTCTAATATCAAAATGAAATATGCATTAAAAATAATATCACTTAAAGCTAATCAATAACAACAAACATTAGTGGCTTATTGGGGGAAGGAAAAAGGAAAGAAGGAAGAAAATCTCTCCAAGGATGCAAATATTCATCCCACTACAAATCTACCGCCATCGATGCAATTCCAGTCTTAAATCGTGTAAGAGTAAGATTAAATAAGTCAACCGACTGAAACAAGCAATTGTAATCCTCGCAAGAACGCCGAATGAATTTATTTCTGGCGTAACACGTTTCAAATCTTGCAATATGGAACGTCCGGGGATGTCGTGCTGCAACTCTAGGCACATGATAGTGCACCAGTTGATTTAGAGCCGGGCAATCGACTGATGAAGTAACAATTTTATATAATAATACCTGGTCAGCAATTCTACGTCTAACAGACAGAGACTGCAGGCCATGATATCGTTCAGCATCACTATAATTATCAAATTTTTTAAAACTTAAAAAGTTTAGCACCCGTAAAGTCCTGTGTTGGATTCTTTCAATTCTGTCTTTATGAACCCCAAAGTTGGGACACCACACAGATGAACAATACTCAAGAACACTTCTTACGTAAGACCTATACAAAGTCTTAACAACCTCGGGGCTTCTGAGAGGTTTAGTCACCCTGCAGATAAAACCTAGCATTCGTGAAGCCTTGGACACTATTCTTTCATAATGGCTACGAAACGTCATTCTATCGTCAATTACAACTCCCAAATCTTTGATTTCATCAACCCTTTTCAATTCTGATTCGCCAAGCTTGTAGTGAAACTCTATGGGATTTTTACCTCTTGTAAATCTGATCAAAACACACTTATCTACATTCAAATACAAACAGTTCATTTTGCAGTAGGCAGTCAATTGGTCAAGGTCACGTTGAAATCTTATACAATCATCGATCGATCGAACGCGTGAGTAAACCTTCATATCATCTGCATACAAAATAAATTTACAAAAATCAAAACATGTGTTGATATCATTTATATAGATATTGAATAAAGTAGGACCCAAAATAGAGCCCTGTGGCACCCCGGAAGGAACACCCATCCAGTCTGATCTGTGTCCACCGATAACAACTGCTTGTCTTCTATTAGTAATATACGAAGAGAACCATCTGAACAAGTCCCCACATATACCCAAACTTTCCAGTTTTGCCAACAGAATCGAGTGGTTCACCTTATCGAACGCCTTACTATAATCTGTGTAGACAGCGTCTACCTGGCCACCCCGCTCCATTCCATCAACCACATAATCTGTAAAGAGAATGAGATTTGTAGAAGTAGACTTACCACGTACAAATCCATGTTGTGATTCATTAATATACGGCTTGATTGATGAATTCAGTTGATCCTCCACTATATGCTCAAAAATTTTTGCAAAAGTACAAAGCTTGGATATCGGTCTATAATTAGCTACGTCCTCTCGTTTACCTGACTTAAAAATTGGTGTTATCAAAGCGTCCTTCCATCTACTGGGAAAGCAACCTTCACTCAATGATCTACAAAAAATAATAGATAAAGGAACAGAAAGTTCACTGCGACATTTGTTTACGAGCAATGGATGAATACCATCAACTCCAGCCGATTGGCTTACATTAATGTTTGATAAATATTTCAACACCAAATCCGGATTTACAGCAATCTCACTCAGTATCCTTACGTTTGTTTCCTTTGAGCAAGTATGCAATGTAGGCTGTGCGGCATGATTAAAAGAATTATAAAAGCGGGCAGAAAACAAATTCGATATGTCATGAACGTTATCGGCTGAGACCCCCTCGAGAAACACTGATTTGGGAATATAGTTTTGGTTATTTTTAGACTTTACAAACCTCCACAAAGTATTAGGATTGGACCTCAGTGTGCTCTTCATACTGTTCAGGTAGAAGTTGTAACATTCCTTTGCAAGCTTCTTATGTCTAGATCTAAGAGTCGCAAATGTGAGATAATCAATATGATTACCATATCTCTTGTATCTCCTGAATACCTTAAATTTTTCCCTAGACAATTTTATCAATGGAAATGTGTACCATGGAGGATAAGAGTATGAATTCGCCTGTTTAGTTTTTTTCGGAATGTATTCCTCTATCAAATTATTCAATATGTTGTAAAATATATCAGTACACTCCTCAGAATCCTTACCCTGAAATTGTTCTTGCCAATTGATATTGCCCAATCTCTCATTCATTCCATCGTAATTACCCTTATGAAAAAGCCTTATAGTCCTGGTGACTGGCAACAAAGAATTTTCTTTGACACACCTCAATTCAAACACCACAGATCGATGAAAGGAGTCCTCACGAACCAACGGGTCATCTGACGGTACCAGAAAAATATCCTCCACATTTGATATGACTAGGTCAAGTATGTTTGAGGAACAGTTTTGTATATAGTTATACTGGTTCAGCCAATTCAAGCTCAAATAATCGGTGAACATCGATGAAATCGGATCACCCAAAACGGATGGAGCACATTTATTTCCGTCAGAGACCTTCAACCATGAAATCTTTGGTAAGTTAAAATCCCCAACAATAAGAAAGTGGTCGTTTGGTAAGTCATTCATAAGTTTAGTTACCCCCTCCATGAAACCCTCAACGTTCGCACTATGGTTAGATCTGCTGGGTATGTAAACACAACAAATATGTATGTATGTGTTTCGATTAACCTTGATCGTAACCCAGAGATCCTCCACAGGGGACATCGCGCCTGCACTCCATTCGTCACGACGAACAACATCCAATCCCGCACGCACAGCCACCAGGACTCCACCACCAAGTGTCAAATTCAAACCCGAATAGTTTCTGTCCCTGCGATATACTTTATATCTTGCATCAAAAAGCTCGCCATCGTAGATATCCGAGTCTAACCAACTTTCAGTCAGCGAGATTATATCATAGTCATTAGACAGAACACTTTGAAATAGATCATCAGTTTTTGTGCGCAAACCGCGCACATTCTGATGATATACTGTCAAGCTATTGCCATCGCCAGGGCCATAATAATAATATAAATATATTCATAAAAAATATATATAACACATATATGTACGCTATAACACAGCACCAACAAACCCTGCAGAAACAAAACATGCATCGACGACGATAAGATGAACACAGTTTCAAATAACAATTTGAGAGAGGAAACACGAATAGGATTAAGCAAGGAAAGCCACCAATCAATATAAAAACCAACACTACATCCATTACAACCACCACACCAACAAACAAAAGATTTTCCAATGAATAAGAAATCAACAAGTAAACGAAGTATTGAAACACCATTTTACGATGATAACTGCAAAAGAGCATATACACGTTGCAGACATGTGAACCTATGATATCCTTGACAGGTCGCCATCGCTTCGTATCCAAAAAGCCTGACTGGACTCATTTTGCCTGACAAGAACTTTGCAGTTGTTGATCCAGACGAATTTATAGCCCTTTTCTTTTGCTCTCAACTTTGCCTTCGATAACAAAGCCTTCCGCGATGCCGTAAGATGCTCATTCACATACACATTGGTCTCATTTCCCCTCCAACCAAGATCCGCTGTAGTGAGTCTTCCTAGTTTTTTTACCATAGACAAGAACTGTTCCTTGCGCGATCGTCGAGTAAATTTAATTATAATGGGTTTGGGTCCCGTCGCCCTTGTAGCTACCCTGGTCATCAGATCGATATCATCCGATTTCAAAGAAAAGCCAACTTTCTCAGCAAACTTACCGATTATGGAAGACAGGTCTTCGGATTTCCCGAATGGTACGTTTTTTATCTCTACATTATTGGTACGCAGAAATTGCTCCTTCTCCTCATTCGCTATCTGAAGGGACTGAACAGAAGCTCTAAGTGTCTTGATCTCCACCTCAGCAGCATCAGCGTTTTTCGCCTTCATTTCCAGCGCAGTAACTCTCTGGTCTAGATCACTAACAGAAGAGACACAGGCCTCAATTTGTTTACGTTGAGAAAAAAGTTCCTCCCAAATCAGCTGCAAAGATTCGTTGGTCTTCAATACCTCCCCCTCAATACGCGTCAACTTGTCAATTATATCAGTCGACACGGCGAGGCAGGGTTGAGACTCCGCGACCGGAGTCACTGAGAGCGTGTCTTGATCGCCCGCTGGAAGAACAGCTGAGGGAGTCGACATAGCCGACGCATTGGATCTCGGATCCTGCTTCTTGCATGTTTTACATTTCCACGAAGACCTCTCAACTGCTGTCATCCTCTCATATTCCTTTTCAGTCGTTTGCCCACAAGTAAAGTGGAAAATCTCGAAACATCTACTGCATTTCAAGTGCTTCTTTGGACTAACAGACAGAGAGCACTGGTTACAGGGCCTCCTCACACCACGTCCCGGCATCTTATAAAATATATTATTTATATTATTCAGGTAATTACACAAACTTGAACGCCTGGGCAGTCACGAAACCTGAAGCTGAGTTCACCACTATGAGGGTAGCAAACGCACATTCACTCAAATAGTAAGGGGAAAATGTTATCTTCCTGAATAGCTCCAACACTGATAGATATAGCAAATAGTCACCTCGGGGTTTTTTGTGTAATTTTTTATTGGCTTTTCAATAGTGTATGGCACTTCACAAAAAAGATGCTCACTTCTGTGACACTTTATAAAAAGGAACTTTATAATATTAAATTCAGCATAACTCCCCTATTAAATGTCCCTTTGAAATTTTAAAAACAGAAATATCTTCTCACCTTGATCAGGATTACAAATTCACAAAAAAAATTTCCCCTTGGAAAACTCAAAAACTTTTCACTCCGGAAAATACAGTTTTTCACATGAACCGTTAACATATGGGTATGGCACCGCGGAGTTTTTCTTTCGGACCGAGGTCCTCTACAGTTATGTGACAGAAACTCGACACTTCAGCCGCCAGGAGCAGCAGCGTTTTCATTTTTCTTGTGATTTTCACGGTTTTCAAAGTTTTTCACTGTAACTTTCACATTAAGAAAAATTGATCCAAACCACCACTCACACCGAACAGATCATGAAATTTTGCGTCAAATGATATATATACACCCCGCAATCGCAATATATTACCAAAGATAACAATTAAAATATACGGAGATCAAATATGCGTGTCACTTCACATTGACAATATTATGACAATCGTTTTTATTAGATAACATTATTACGCGGATATCTACCTTCTTTTATACCAAACCTGCACAGCTTTGCCAAAATTCACATTCATATGCCACGTGTTATGGATTACATAAGGCTTTTGTGATTTCACGTACGCGTCTCGCTTCCGTCATCTCAGTTCCAAGAAATATCTTGTAAACAAAAACAAAACAAAAAAAAGGTTTATACCTAGGTTTAATCGTGGATACTACCTGTACACTTGAGTACTCAAACATGCGTCAAGCACGTGCAGATCTAAGTATTATAATTAAATAAATCAATATATTCAATCAATATAATCCAATAGGTACTTATGCAAGAGAGATATGTCAATACATAAATCTATTAACGTACTTGTATGAAGTCTTGCTCTATTAAACATTGCTTTCAAATTAAGCTTATCTCCACTACAGATTTTACTATTATTTCAAATAGCTTTATTGGCTAGCTCGCAATAACCTGATATGGCCCACTGTACGGCAAAAGCGTGAACTCCACTTACTCACTTTTGTTCACGATGCCCTTTATTCAGCTTTATTCCCTTATTATATTGTGGAAGCTTAGAATATCTGGCGAGTCACGGCTTGTTTCTGAGGTCCAACAACCAGCGCATCCTTTCAATTCCGGTACACATATCAACTTCCGTCTCGAACTCTTTTTCAGTTCAGGGTGCTCGTTGCTGGAATAATCTCCCAAGAACCCTAGACTGACCCAAAGTCTAACGTCGTTCAGGCGAGCAGTTAAAGAGATGATTAACTCCTCAAATACAGTATCTGTGTCCTAAAACCCCATCAATCTTCCTTCTCTCCCACCCCATCATTCCCATCAGCCTCTCTTTCCTTTTCTTTTTTGTTTGAGTTTTTTTTATTTCTTTTTATCGTAGTCTTTGCTTTGTTTTTTTTTCTTTATATTGGGGTTAGTTGTTAGAGAACGCAACTTTGTTGTGGTATAAGCTCGCCCTCTGTTTGTTAATAATTCTGTGATGTCTTTTTTATGTCAAATTATTTTATGTATCGTTTCTTATACTTATCAATGAACAGTAAAGAATAAATAAAAAGAGTTTGTGTATTTGGGAATGGAAAGTAAAGATGTAAATAAATTAGGCATGGAAAGTGTGAATGAGAAATTGAACGCAGGAAAGTTGCTGGTAGCAGGGTGGGCGTTGCCTATTATGAGAAACAATAACGTCACACTACAAGCTAAACAACAAATGGATAACACGATCCTGATGTTACCATCAATGACGTATGGATGTGAATTGTGGACGAAAAAAGAAGATTGTAGTATAAATGCAGTAGAGATAAGGGCTCTACGAAGTATTTATGTAGAAAGTCTCTGCGGGATATGGAAAGGAATGCGGTATGGAAGTTAGTATTGTGACAAAGATGAAAATCAATAAGATGAAATGGTTTGGGCATGTTAAAAGGAAATAACTGAAAAGAAATGTATAAGAAGGCTAGGCTGATCAAGAATAATTATGTTGATTGAATACTTCGATCCCTCAATAAAGGCCAGGTCAAAGTACTACATCCCGACCGAGGCTATACGCTTCACTAACATTATGGATACGTGGACGTGGCTGGGACATGTGGGATGGAAAAATGATTGTTGGCCGAAGAGAGCGCTGTTCTTCCTCCCATAGGATTCCGGAGACGAGGAAAAGCCTCTCTACGTGCTACATTCTTTCCAAGAAGATATGAGGATTTGGTCATTGTGTGGGAGAATCTGCAATCTTAGCTCCACAATGCAAGAAGAATAATCGAAAAATAAATATCAAAGAAATTTTATCTGTTCATTTATTTAAAAAAAGGGATTGGTGTTATTCTTGATCAAATAAAATGCACACGTAAGTATTTGTTTGCTTACATAATCAATAAAATATCTTAATTCCGTGCCAGCATAAAGATCTTACTTTGTAAGTTATTATGTTTGTAAGAAGTCAATATCCGTATTACCTACTAATGGTGATATTTTCTTTGTTAGAACAAGTCGATTTCTTCTTTTTGTAGATCATAGATATCTCGTAGAAGTTGATTAACACGCCTGTATATTTTCTATCTTAAGACAATTTTATTTATGTACCTACAGTCCTACATCGGTACTTAAGTTACTTACTAACTAAGTTTTATTAATTGACCGAGAATTTATCATAGGTATTTAGTGATCGATAGCATGATTATGATAATACATGGGTACCTATAAGAAACATCTTTGTCGGCTCATGAGTCATGAATAATTTATGCAGTTTGTTACAATCAATCAACCAGATAGTATACCTATAGGTTTACTTACTCGAATCGATAACTTTGACGCTCATCTTTGTAAAATCCACCATTAGGTACTGGTCCCAAGCCCAGATATAAAAGAAGGAAATAATACTTTTCTAGACCACAAAAGAGAAGAAGAAATACTTAGAATTGAACTTGGACATGATTAAAACGTGGAAACAAAAACGAGACCAAAACCCACAATTGCAAATTCCAATACTGATACTACTGCGACAAAAAATGCGCCTAGAGTTAAAAAATGAAACTTTCAAGAACATACCTAAGAAAAATATGCGAGATCAAGGATATAATAAGGTAAGAAATGCAACAAAGAAGGTTTTGCTATGCAGTTAATACGAGGAGAATGGACTTATCTAGGCTACTTCACATGGCATTGTACGAGCAACCCCATGGAAAACGTCTCTTAGGCAGACTACCAAGGAGGTGGAAGGATTGCTGGGAATAGACCTCGTAAGAGGTCAACTCCATCTCTTGAGTTACGGACCAAAGAGCCTTAATTGAGAAGTAATTAATGTGTTCTTACTAGCACTTGCAGTGTATGATCTCAATAAAGCACTAAATACACAATTCTGAATGTTGGCCCATGACATATCTCAACTGGCGATTTTGCGAACATCACTGATCATTAAATGGATAACAATAATATAGGTAATGTAACACTTTCAGACCTGCTTTGGTATTAATAATTATAAGGCGGTAGAAAAAGGCGCATATTAGCTATGAGGCATTAAACTCATCTAAGTATGTACAACCTTATGACGTCAATTATAAAATTAATAATTGTTATATGCATTAGCATTTTATCTATGAACTTTATGACTACTAGGTACAATATTAATTATTTTATGAATGTACAATATGTAGAATAACATTTACGCATTCTAGGAAACACTACGCTGTGAGACATTTTGTTAAATATTTATTAATTTTTGTAGCAGGAAAATCTCGTAGATATTTGCCTGCCTTTATTGTAATTGGATATAGCATTGTACTAATTTATGAGCTCAATTTGAAAGCCTAAGTTAGGTTATAATCTTATCTAAATACGGTAGGTTTGCAAAAAAACTTGATGTTTGATCCACCGCATTGAAAGACTCGTTTGATCTGCAGATACCATAGAAATATAGAAAACACAGAAATATACAGACCTGCTTCATAACTTATGAACATCTGAATTTACTGCAGATCAGTCTGCTGACCATGTCTTGTGCGACGTATAAACTAGATCGATATTTTGTGAAGAGACCTTAGTATGGGACAATAGGATCAGCTGGAATAATGAAGACTGAAAGCGTTTGTTCTCGGCTGTTCAAAGGTGAATGAAACTGTTAGAAATATCAAGAAAATGGTTAAAGTTTTTCATTTTATTCTACGATATCGTTTCTACTCGTAGCTTAAAGATGAATAGTCTCTCAGTCTCCACGCCTCATTATCGTTGCCTCTTCTTCATATCTGCACAAAGCCGCAGTGTATAATATCTCCAATCACCTGTTCAATATAGCTGTATCTGGGCCGCTTTCTGAAATTCACGTCCTCTATTTTCTTTCATTGAAAAATAAATTAACTCAAAATAAAATATTATGTACATGATCAAGCACAGCAAAAAATGGCCATGGTTCAGTAAACAGGTGGAGGAGTAGACAAAATAAAATAAAAAAGTTATATTAGGTATGTTATTGAAAGAGAACATCGAAATTATGTTATTGCAAGAGAAATAACATAAAGAGAAATAAAATAAGAGATATCATCAGAAAATAAATAATTGATGGTTCCACAATATGGCTGTATAGGTAAAGAATGTACAAATTTATTCATGCACAAACGCCTTGACTAATTTATTCGATACATTTTTGTTCTGTTTTTGTTTTTATTACGTGCCTATCTTCCAACGTAGTTTGCAAATATATTGATCTCTTAATAATTTGCATCACTTTCCTACGATAAGGCAATAAGTGAAAGTTAATTGCTTCGCAAAATCTATCCAAATTGTATTATACCTAGTTATTTTTTCTAACCGCACTATGAACATTTTAAGTTATAATCATGTGGGTGTGAATGAGGTTTTGATTAACAACTATACCAAATGGTTTTCAAACATAGTTTATGAATCAATTTTATTAAATATTGCTTACAGTTTTAGTATGAATTTGTGTACCTATGTAGCTATATTATCGGATATGCTGTTGGCGTCAACTATAGTATCAAGATCCCTAATTGTCATGAAAGGTCTTCGACCACAAACGTCAAGTCTTAGAGCCCTTACAACACTCGAAACAATATCCATTTAAAATTTATGTACCTGGGGCAAGACAAAGACATAGCCATTAAAAACGCGAACCATGTAGAAATATTACTTGAAATAAAGCATTTTTCTCTATCTCTCTGGTTAAATTAAGTGTCCGTAGAAAAATTGAAATCACCTTCTTCAAACCTTTTTAACACATGGGTTTGAAGCATGGAAGTTGTCTGCAAAATCCGCAAAAATGCTAGAAGCATTCTAGGGAGAAATTTTTTGTTGGATATGGGTATTTGATGATGGATTGTCATACATTATAATAATTAATTGATATATGCCGGAATATATACCCACCAATCTCCTTGAACTTCTAAATATAGAATTTTTTTTCTCTGGTTTCTTCATTCTTCCCCGTCTTGTGCGGCTCTTTTAAGATATTAGGAAAACTAAAATGGAGAGGACATTTTCAAAGAAACTTCATGGGAACCTAATGGAATTATGGAAAGATACTTATGAAAAAAATAGAAGAATAGATAGATCCAGACTGCGCTAGGAAGATAATAATTAATTAAGGCCAATAGGGTAGCGGAGCAGCTTCTACAGGTGAGACTGGAATGCTGCGACGGAAACATCGAGAGTTGAAGGAGGAGCAAAAAGACTGCCAAAGAACGATAAATGAGCTGTACGTACACCGTACATCCATCTCGTAATCTTTCTTTCAAGAACTAGGTATGCTTATTTCATAACAAATTATTATTCGAAACTTATGTATGATAACATCACGGTACCTAGAATTTTTTGAGACTTTTTTTCTTTAAAATGCCATTTTTATTGAACGACATTTTGTTGATATAGATCCAACCTCGGTAAATAGCGCTAACACCAAGGCTTCGCATCTCTTCACCTACCCACTTGACTGACACTGACAGTGACATTGTATCTACTAATTTTTAATATTCTTGATGATAGTTTGCGAGAGAGGCTTTCATTGAGAAATCTTATCTTATATATAAAATTGGAGAGCTCTTTCCCGATGTCATCGCATCACGCCTAAACGACTGGACCGATTTCGCTAATTCTTTTTTTATAGTGTAGGCTTTTATCAGGAGAATGTCCTTTTTGAAGAAAAAAATCAAGAAAAAACAATGGAAAATTAGAAAATTTAAGAAAACTCTACGTAGACAGCCTTATTAGTACTTTTTACCTGAATTTTTTTATTCCAATATTGAAATTTTGACAGAAATTGTCAATTGGTGCGATTGACGGAATGCGGATGGAATATACATGGTTTAAAACAGACGCATCGTTTGGAATCAGATTGATCAAATGATATTTCATTCATAACCATAGGTACAAATTCGAATTCAATATTCATATTTAGGAACACAGGACAACGTCTGTCGGGAAAGTTAGTAATATATAAATCACCTCAGAACGATGCCTAGTAAAATTATCATCGAATAACTCTATTACGTCATTTATTTGTTCACTTATCAGACACATAAACATAGAATATACATACACTTTAACAGGCACCCGTTCGAAATTAATATGAATAGAAAAAGACACGAATACAAAATGAACAAACATGGAAGGAGAGCGCTTAAAGTCCGAAGGAAGAAAACCAAAACAATATATCGCGAAGTAGTAACATTTGTTAAAGGAACCCTGAAAATTTGTTTCTTATACACATCATGAGGACTGCCATAAACCCCTTTGCCTACGATACAAAGATGTCCTCAAACCCACGCAATGTAGGTATTGGTGTGAAATATTAAAAAATATCTTTTGATCTAGTTGAATGGTCGGAACACGAAAATGGATAATATGAGCCCATTGGTTCTTGATTGCATCGTAAATAATAAGTAAAAAAGTGTGTCAATATTGATTGTACCTGACAATCCTGACATTTTCCTTATAAGGATGCAAAATCAATACGCATCAAATGCATTCACAATTGATAATTTTTGTTTGTTTACTTTGTGTTTATCATAATATCATAAAAGCAATAATTATTCAATATTAAAATATCATTCAAATATCAATCCTGTTGCGAGATTTGCACATTTACTTAAGAATCTTATACCTAGGTACTTACAACTGGCACCCACTCTACTTACATATTAATATTTAATAATTAATAGGTAATTGTCACATCACATATTAGCACTTACAAATTAAATCTTAACGCTCACATCAATATTATAGGATTGCCCCAGGGCCTAGAGCACATTTTTGTACCTAAAGAATGTCTTAAATTTGGTGATGTCAAACAGGTGAAAACGTTTTCCCTATAGGTGAGTCAGGAACTTATTTTTTTAAGAAGGTACCTACATAGATAAATCCTTTTGGCAAGGAGTCCGAAGAAAAGGCAGCATTTTATGACTGGAACATAAGCAAATTGATAAGGGAGAGGTCCTTATCCTTTATACTTATTTTGTCATAAGTCTTATCTGGTAGACATCCGGTAAAAGGTTCGATAACATAATAATATTCTTTCATGGACCATCGTTTATTAAAATAGGAACAATGTCGGTAGGTACGTTATGCTTTTATATATAGGTCTTAACACTCTTAACAAATCGATACATCTGTATACAGTAAGTAGGTAATACAATATTGCCTTGTTTCTCGTGAAACAGGGCGTGGTGACATATAAACGTGACCTTCGATCATAAAGGATCACACATTGGTAGTATTATCACAAACTCTTCACCATAAGAATATTATATGGTGGTAATGTATCTAATGCATGTATGTAGATGTGAAACCATAAATATGAGATAGTTGTAGGTACTCCTACACTGCCATCTACATATGTAAGGAATCACATTATTAAGTGCAAATATGATATCAACAATCATATTTAAATTTTATTTTAATAAGTGCGTGAATCATTGTCATGCAATTCCATACAATATTGCATGAGAGTCTAAAAAACCGATAATACTAAAGATTTTAAGCTAAAAGAATCTATGAAAACCGTTCAAGTATTCCACGATTCGGTAATTCTTACAAGAAGCATTCCGGGCAAAAGTGCCAAAATTTCATACCAAAAATATAATTGTGGTAGGTACCTGCTTAATGTTACGTTCTGAATGTGTTGTTTATGACGAGCGGGATAGTTAATAACAAACATTTATAATTATTGCAGGTATTTTATTGGGACTTTTTAAAAAGGTATCTAAATATCCCAAAAATGCACTTATAAGCGTTGCACTAAACGCAAGAGTGTCTGAAACGATTTCTTTTTCATATTCATATGCATTTAAAGAGTTGACTCCGCTTCAGGTGGGTACGAAATAGGTACATACTATTATAAAATTGTATAGTTAATGTCTAGGGTAGAAAATTCAAAACTTCTTCAATGTCTCAAAATTGGGATCGTTTATTTTCTACAAACACAATGATTGAATACGGAAACTACCGTGGAATTACTTTATTGAGTGTTACCGGTAAGGTATTATCGCAGATATGACTACATCGCATTCGGGTGCCTGTTTTAGCTGTCCCGAGAGAGCTACAATGCGACTTTGTACCTGGCAAGTCCTGCACGGACCCAATTTTCTGTGCCAGGTGCATCTTTCAATAGACTCCATCAGTCGCTTGTTGCTTTAGAGATGCTTTTTGCAAAAGGCCTTCGACAGTCCAAGGCACAAATAGTATGTGCCTCAGGACAATCTTGGGTATGATAGTACCACCGCATCACGAGTAAAACACTCCCATACCGTATTCCGTTCTTTCGAGGCAGAGCTGAGAGAATTGCACAATGCACATGGTGTGGGAGGAGGTCATAATAAAATCGACAGTAATGGAGAGCTCTTGTTGCCTGTTCAAAGGAAGCTTGTTGTTCAAACATTTTTTTCGGTTTAAATACGAAACTGTTGATAGTTTCGGCCGAGGGTGCTTGGTAGTAGTTCATTTTCACTTATGTAAAAATAAATAAAGAGTCTTCAGTTTGTGCTACTACGAATTACTTTATTTCCATAAACATGTTTTCGGGAGCGACTACTCCCTTCCTCAGATGGACAAAGACTAAAAAATATAAATGAATATGAGATATTTTACAAATTAGTTAAGTATATGAAACAAAAAAACAGCATTAAAGAAAGGGTGAACTTATGAGTACTTTAAAAAAATGACAACTATACAATGTAAAAGTGACTTATTATGAGCTAAGGGAAGATAACAATAATAATAATTAATTCTAAAGAACATAGAACTAACTTTGAAAAGAAGGTATGTACAGAGTAAGATATTGGTTTAACATAAAAAGGTACTGTTTGACAATATGTAAGAATAACGGAAGCTATATAATATCAAATGAACTTTTGATACAGTGATGACGTATTGAAAGAGAAAGTATTACAAAAAAAAAAAAAAAAACAATATTTAAAGACAATGTGTAGATAACGGCAGGTAACTTTATGGGTCTATTGTTTAAAGCTTAACAATAAAAACAACAGGTAGGATTGGCGGTGGTCTCTTTGGCAGACAGGAACAAACTTGAAGATTCGTTCAGATCTGAAACAAAGAGAATTACAGAGGCAGTATCGTTCAAATCAAATGTTTATCTTTTTAATTTCTTTTAGCAATGGTGAGCTTTCATACAAATCTAGTTTTTCATTCAAGACGTTTATGTTTGAATTATTTTTTATGCGGTTGACTTCTTCACGGTTAAAACAAATGAACCCACATTGCCCTCGTCTATATGGCCTACCAAAAGTCCACAAACCTAATATGCCGGTTAGACCAGTAGTTTCTTTCTTCTCTGCACCTAGTTTTTACATAGCTAAAGTCGCTAACAATATTTTCTATTCAATTCTTAATTTTAAACCAGAACATACGGTAAAAAACTCCCTTGAACTTATTGACAAAATTAAAGCCACCGAAGTTAATAGTAACCAAATCTTAGTCTCCTTTGATGTTGTATCACTCTTCACTAGCGTACCCATACAAGAATTAAAATCAGCCTTATTAGATTATTTAGACGAGAGAAATATCAACCCAGTTTTAAAAACCGACATAACTAATTTATTCAACTTATGCATAGATCAAAACTATTTCAAATTCAATGATAAAATATATTCACAACTTGAAGGTTTGAGCATGGGCAGTCCCTTAAGTCCCATTTTAGCTGACTTCTTTATGTCTCACCTAGAAAATAAAATTTCAAAAATCCCCCTCTTCAACAAAATAATTTTCTACCATCGGTACGTAGATGATATTATTTGCCTTTGGTCAGGTACCTTACGACAGCTTGATTGTTTCCTATTAGAATTAAATAAAATAAACAGTTCGATCCAATTCACGATGGAAGTCGGCGGCAAATCCATCAATTTCCTAGACTTAACTATTACCATTGAGAACCACAAACTCAGTTTTGATATATTCCGGAAACCTACATTCAGCGACAATATCATCCATTCTTCTTCACAACATCACCCATCCCATAAGTTATCATTTTTCCATTCAGCTGTCCATAGGTTAGTTAACGTCCCTCTCTCGAAGCACAATTTTAACAAAGAATTAAATACCCTTAAAACACTTGCTAACCGGAATAACTATGACCCCGTAGTAGTTGACAGATTACTTTCGAACAAAAACAAAAAAATCGCAAATCAGAGCTTAGCACCAGGTTTAAAAACGTGTAAAGATAATAATAAATGGAAAAAATTGCTTTTTATAGACGGACTCTCCAACAATATTTCGAAATTAGTCAAACAAAATAATTATAACGTAGCCTTTTACAATAATAAAACCTTAAAATCTTTCCTTTGTAATAATAAAGATCGTTTAGACCCATTGAAATCCAACGGTATATACGCACTTAACTGCAACACTTGTTTAAATAATAACACCCCCAGCATGTATATTGGCCAGACCGGTAGATCAATAGAAATAAGGATTCAAGAACATCTTCGTAGTTTTAGGAACAAAGACAATAAGTCCAAATTTGCTTAACATCTCAATGAACACGACCACGCATTTGATCCCGGCTCCAATGTCAAAATAATACACACGTGCAATAAAGGTAAAAAATTAGACAGATTAGAAGCATTAGAAGTCAACCGCATAAAAAATAATTCAAACATAAACGTCTTGAATGAAAAACTAGATTTGTATGAAAGCTCACCATTGCTAAAAGAAATTAAAAAGATAAACATTTGATTTGAACGATACTGCCTCTGTAATTCTCTTTGTTTCAGATCTGAACGAATCTTCAAGTTTGTTCCTGTCTGCCAAAGAGACCACCGCCAATCCTACCTGTTGTTTTTATTGTTAAGCTTTAAACAATAGACCCATAAAGTTACCTGCCGTTATCTACACATTGTCTTTAAATATTGTTTTTTTTTTTTTTTTTGTAATACTTTCTCTTTCAATACGTCATCACTGTATCAAAAGTTCATTTGATATTATATAGCTTCCGTTATTCTTACATATTGTCAAACAGTACCTTTTTATGTTAAACCAATATCTTACTCTGTACATACCTTCTTTTCAAAGTTAGTTCTATGTTCTTTAGAATTAATTATTATTATTGTTATCTTCCCTTAGCTCATAATAAGTCACTTTTACATTGTATAGTTGTCATTTTTTTAAAGTACTCATAAGTTCACCCTTTCTTTAATGCTGTTTTTTTGTTTCATATACTTAACTAATTTGTAAAATATCTCATATTCATTTATATTTTTTAGTCTTTGTCCATCTGAGGAAGGGAGTAGTCGCTCCCGAAAACATGTTTATGGAAATAAAGTAATTCGTAGTAGCACAAACTGAAGACTCTTTATTTATTTTTACATAAGTGAAAATGAACTACTACCAAGCACCCTCGGCCGAAACTATCAACAGTTTAAAGAACGCTTGTACGCGGAAACTGGCCAACCTGTACAGGAAACTTCTCCTGAAGTTACGCCTCACCACCCAAGACATCTGGTTTCTTCGCGAGTGCGCGCGGAAAAAAGTCTTCCCAAAATTCATCCACATCAAGATCAAAACCTCTTCACCGGAAGCCAAGAAAAGCAAGGACGCGGCTAAAAGGATTTGGTTAACAGAAGCCCAGCGCAAACAATACCGGACCCGGGACCATGTGAGTAGCCATTTGTATTTTATTCATAATTCTCTTTTGCAAAAACTTTCTTCTGTCGAATTCGACCTGTATGATTCTTTTGTTAGGGAAGCCATTGCCAATAAAATCCAGAAAAAATATCTTTCACTTAAAAATAAACTCAAAGATCTCTGTTCGACCCCTAAAATTACATGTGATAATTCAAATATACCTACCTCTAGTCTTCCTTCACCTTCCTTTTTTGATAAAGTAGTAAATAAATCCAATGTTGTTTTCACTAAAGCTGAATCTAGTCTTCTTGAAAAAGGTCTCAAACATTGCCCGAATTTAAAAGTAGAGAATCGCGACTTAGAAAACCTCGCTATAGATACAGATATCGCGTTAGATAAAGACATTGCCAAAAAACATATCGCTAAAGACATCATCCTGAAATCGGACCTTCCTCACAAATTCACACCGGACAATACCATTATTAACAATATTAAACAGAAAATTAAATCCAACAATCTCATAGTTTCTAAAGCTGATAAAGGCGGTTGCACAGTCATTTTCGATAGACAGGATTATTTTGATAAAGTTAACGCGGTACTAACATCGGATAAGTTCGTTGAAATTTCTCGTGATCCCACTAAAAAATTTAATGATGACGTTGTAAATTTAATTAAAAATAGCCCCACCCTTTTTAATAGTAGAGACTTGTTCAGGTTAAAACAAATGAACCCACATTGCCCTCGTCTATATGGCCTACCAAAAGTCCACAAACCTAATATGCCGGTTAGACCAGTAGTTTCTTTCTTCTCTGCACCTAGTTTTTACATAGCTAAAGTCGCTAACAATATTTTCTATTCAATTCTTAATTTTAAACCAGAACATACGGTAAAAAACTCCCTTGAACTTATTGACAAAATTAAAGCCACCGAAGTTAATAGTAACCAAATCTTAGTCTCCTTTGATGTTGTATCACCCTTCACTAGCGTACCCATACAAGAATTAAAATCAGCCTTATTAGATTATTTAGACGAGAGAAATATCAACCCAGTTTTAAAAACCGACATAACTAATTTATTCAACTTATGCATAGATCAAAACTATTTCAAATTCAATGATAAAATATATTCACAACTTGAAGGTTTGAGCATGGGCAGTCCCTTAAGTCCCATTTTAGCTGACTTCTTTATGTCTCACCTAGAAAATAAAATTTCAAAAATCCCCCTCTTCAACAAAATAATTTTCTACCATCGGTACGTAGATGATATTATTTGCCTTTGGTCAGGTACCTTACGACAGCTTGATTGTTTCCTATTAGAATTAAATAAAATAAACAGTTCGATCCAATTCACGATGGAAGTCGGCGGCAAATCCATCAATTTCCTAGACTTAACTATTACCATTGAGAACCACAAACTCAGTTTTGATATATTCCGGAAACCTACATTCAGCGACAATATCATCCATTCTTCTTCACAACATCACCCATCCCATAAGTTATCATTTTTCCATTCAGCTGTCCATAGGTTAGTTAACGTCCCTCTCTCGAAGCACAATTTTAACAAAGAATTAAATACCCTTAAAACACTTGCTAACCGGAATAACTATGACCCCGTAGTAGTTGACAGATTACTTTCGAACAAAAACAAAAAAATCGCAAATCAGAGCTTAGCACCAGGTTTAAAAACGTGTAAAGATAATAATAAATGGAAAAAATTGCTTTTTATAGACGGACTCTCCAACAATATTTCGAAATTAGTCAAACAAAATAATTATAACGTAGCCTTTTACAATAATAAAACCTTAAAATCTTTCCTTTGTAATAATAAAGATCGTTTAGACCCATTGAAATCCAACGGTATATACGCACTTAACTGCAACACTTGTTTAAATAATAACACCCCCAGCATGTATATTGGCCAGACCGGTAGATCAATAGAAATAAGGATTCAAGAACATCTTCGTAGTTTTAGGAACAAAGACAATAAGTCCAAATTTGCTGAACATCTCAATGAACACGACCACGCATTTGATCCCGGCTCCAATGTCAAAATAATACACACGTGCAATAAAGGTAAAAAATTAGACAGATTAGAAGCATTAGAAGTCAACCGCATAAAAAATAATTCAAACATAAACGTCTTGAATGAAAAACTAGATTTGTATGAAAGCTCACCATTGCTAAAAGAAATTAAAAAGATAAACATTTGATTTGAACGATACTGCCTCTGTAATTCTCTTTGTTTCAGATCTGAACGAATCTTCAAGTTTGTTCCTGTCTGCCAAAGAGACCACCGCCAATCCTACCTGTTGTTTTTATTGTTAAGCTTTAAACAATAGACCCATAAAGTTACCTGCCGTTATCTACACATTGTCTTTAAATATTGTTTTTTTTTTTTTTTTTGTAATACTTTCTCTTTCAATACGTCATCACTGTATCAAAAGTTCATTTGATATTATATAGCTTCCGTTATTCTTACATATTGTCAAACAGTACCTTTTTATGTTAAACCAATATCTTACTCTGTACATACCTTCTTTTCAAAGTTAGTTCTATGTTCTTTAGAATTAATTATTATTATTGTTATCTTCCCTTAGCTCATAATAAGTCACTTTTACATTGTATAGTTGTCATTTTTTTAAAGTACTCATAAGTTCACCCTTTCTTTAATGCTGTTTTTTTGTTTCATATACTTAACTAATTTGTAAAATATCTCATATTCATTTATATTTTTTAGTCTTTGTCCATCTGAGGAAGGGAGTAGTCGCTCCCGAAAACATGTTTATGGAAATAAAGTAATTCGTAGTAGCACAAACTGAAGACTCTTTATTTATTTTTACATAAGTAAATACGAAACCATGACATGATTTTAAACCATTTATAATAGGCACTATTACAAATTGAAAATAACCACAACTAGTTACATACCTACCTACCAACTTGATAATTGATCACAAACGTTTAAATTCGCAATAGGTTTTTTCTTCGTCGACGACTGTCGGGTTAATTAAACCGCAAATAGCTAGTATATATGCGGTTTAATTCCTTCCAGAGGTTACCACACTCTTTGTGTTACCACATAAAAGATATAAATTTAATTTATTATAAAGTCAATTCGTGAGATTAGTATAATTTAACTGAGAGGTAGGTACCTACCTACTTCATCACATAGTCAGGTGTTGCGAAAAACCACATTGTCATATTTTGCTATTATAAATCATGGTAGGTACATTTTTAAATTCACGCATGTGATTAATTGTTATCAAAGACTTATAATAAAACTATTGAGTTTATTTTTCGCAAATAAATTTTAAGGTCAAGTGGTCTAACATTTCCAAGGGGCTTTTACGTCTATCTCCTTATGAGTAATTTACTTAAAATGATACATTTATTAAGTAGGTTTATAATAAAATTTCAATATTGAGTATAGTAAAATCAATCAATCAATCAATTCTCCCTTTTACACCCCACTCAGGGGCATAGGGAGGCAACAAAAGCTCTCCATTGCGCTCGATCTTGCGCAATGTTTATGACCTCCTCCCACACCATGTCCATGTCCCTCAGCTCTGCTTCGAAGGAGCGGAACACAGTATGAGAGGGTCTTCCTCGTCTTCGGGACCCTGATGGGAGGAAGAACAGCGCTCTCCTCGGCCAACTGTCATTCAGCATCCTTAACACATGTCCCAGCCAAGGCCATCTCCTCCCCACAATGGTGGAGGTGATGGGCTCACGCTGGGTGCGCTGGCGTATAGCGTCGTTCGTGATGCGGTGGTACCATCTTACGCCCAAAATTCTTCTTAGGCACTTCATCTCAAAGGCTGAGACTTTTTGTGCCTGGGCCTTGGTCAGGTGCCAGGACTCACACCCATACAAGAGAATGGGCAACACACACGCATCAAACAATTTACATTCGTCTCGGCACTAAACGCCGACGCTTTCCAAATCTTGGTCATCTTGTTAAAGGCGCCACTTGCCATACCGATACGTATCGGGAGCTCAGCCCCGAGGTCACCAGTGGTGGTAATGGTTGCTCCCAGGTATTTAAATTTATCCATCCGGGAGACTTGGTGATCGTCGATGCAAAATACTGTTTTATTATTTTGATGTAATGGGTTATCAAGACAAAGTAAGTTAATGTTTCTCCAAATCACATTTGTCTACAAAAAAAACATCCATAAGTTTATTATGATTTTTTTAACGTGTGGTATACCTACTGAACTATGTGGTCCTTAGTTTCACATAATCAAAGCTTAAAAAATTCCCTTCAACGAATAAGTTGGGTCAAATTATAAACCAAAATAAGCATATTATTTATCAATCAATCGATCGAAGTGGTTCGTAGTCTAGAGGTTACGACGCCGGCTGTCGTACTTACTTATTTGTACCGGAGGTCATGGGTTCGATCCCAGGTGCCGACCATCTTCCTCTCTCTCGACACAAGCTTAAAGTAGCTTACTGCGAAAGAGTGTTTTTGTAAGCACAGATTCATTTATTAAAAAAAACATATATACATACATTCTTTCTTTAAGGGCCCCCGCAAACCGCAAGCCAGCCCGGAGGAGACCAATCTGCAGCAAACCCGACAGGCACGAAACCGACCCCCTAGCTCGATCGAAGCAATCAAACCAAAAAGTCGGCCCCACACAAATCAAGAAGAGCCTTCCAATTTGAGCAAAATCCCCAAACTGGACAAAGTTGCCCCAGCTGACTAGGGACATAGTCACACAATCATAAATGAAGTAAAGATTTATGGATAAAACTCCTGATAGTTAGACGGCTGAAGTAGATATGTAGGTACATAATCTGATAATAATAATGGTACAATATTATAATCAGATGTATGTTTCTAACCGACGAGTTGAAAATAAAAACTGGACATTCATTTAAACCCACCATTGTTCATTTATTTTTGTTTAGTAATCACCAACTTGCTGGAGAAGCAATGTCAATTTCCTGGGCCTCACTGCAAATCTCTTTTCGCAGTGCCTGTTTCAGCGTAATATAAAATAAAGTTCGTTGGAACAGAACTGAATCACAGGAATGCCAATTTTTTATTTTACTCATAGTACATGGAATATACCTACATGAGTCTAGTGATCGCATTTCAAAAAAAAAATAGATTTCGCTGAAATTAATTTTCTCGACGTTTTCGATGGTGTAGATTCCAAATATGCAAAAAAAATTAAATTTCCCCGTTCCCGTACGCTTACGCCAAAAATGTGTGCGCACCCATAACTCATAGTAATTCTTATCCGATTTGATTGAAATTTGGTAGAACGGTTAGCCCCTCGATGTAGATGAGTCAGTAAAATGTTGAGATCTGTACCTTCAGGGGAACCCTCTCAAAGTATCCAAAGAAAATTACATTTGTTCTAGAAAAAGGGCTAAATAAGGAAAAAAAATCGTATACGGGTTGGTCTTATGCTCCTACATAAGCACGTAAAATTTGAGGTCCGTAACTTCAGTGGGTCCCCCTTAAAGTACCGATTAATATTGAATATGTAGTTCAAAGCAGATAATAAAAAGCTCCAATAGTCGATATCATTTTAAAGTTTCTATAATAATTCCAAGGATAAATTCATTTTAATCGTAAAATTATGAATTTTTATGCAAAGATATGTTTTACACGAAAAGGCTGTTATAATATACTATGAGTTCTGGGCTACCCTAGGTTAGCAGCTTTTTAAGGTATTTTTAATGCTAGATAATTCATTTTTTTATTTGTGTTAGAAGATCAATCAATAGCTTAAAATTATAGCAAAAAAAAAACTGTCGAGAAGATGAAATTGCAAAAGTTAAAGCTCTGAAAAAGCTCATTTTCTTTTCAGGTTACTTACATACTGGTGTACCGAGTAGAAAATTTATAATTAAAACTCAACATCAAAAATATATAAATTACTGTCCTACCTATCTCCATTAATTGTAAAAATATACGCTTTCTATAAGACGGATTTATCCGATTTGAGTTTATTATTTAGGAGAGTACGGGGACATTTTTATATGAATTTTTTGACTTGACCTAGACAAGTTGGATTTGGCGATCGACTACAAACGAATTCTTCGACAATGTAGAGTAGGAAGGAAATTAACTGTCCACTTTTTATAGGTATTTTTATATAAGTGTCTTTGATTGGTTTAAATAATTGTTTATATTTTCAGCGGACAGTATTTTTTTTCGCACTATACATTGACGTAATCTTCGTTTGTAGTCGAACGACAATTTGAATTTGTCTAGACCGGCAGGAGGATAATATTGTACCACGTGAAGAGCTTTTCGCCAGAAAGTGACTTTTAGTTTACGTACCTACAGGAAGTATTTGTAAAACACTTCTATTATTAATATGATGTTTTTACTCAGAAACACATAATATGGGAATTTTTTGAATATTTTTGTAGATTCTCTTCACCTTCAAGCAAAGAATTGCGGAGAACTTAAAAGGAAAATGCCACAATGTAGAATAATAGATTAATAGCTTACTGCACACATAAGAATTTTATTGTAATTGTTATGAATAAATGTAATAAAATATTGTAAAATGTTACAGATGAAATAAATAAATAAATAAAATAAATAAAATAAACAAAATAAATAAAATAAATAAAATAAACAAAATAAACAAAATAAACAAAATAAATAAAATAAATAAAATAAATAAATAAAATAAATAAAATAAATAAAATAAATAAAATAAATAAAATAAATAAAATAAATAAAATAAATAAAATAAATAAAATAAATAAAATAAATAAAATAAATAAAATAAATAAAATAAATAAAATAAATAAAATAAATAAAATAAATAAAATAAATAAAATAAATAAAATAAATAAAATAAATAAAATAAATAAAATAAATAAAATAAATAAAATAAATAAATAATTTATTATTATTGTATAACATGGAGTGTGGAACAACTATTATTGGTATGATTTGACTCTATTTATTACTGTTGTAGTTTTGTGTGTGATTTAATGTTTATTTATTTATGAAATCTACGGCCTAGATCTTTTACATGTTAAGTGTTCCATAATACAGTTCTAAAGTAAAAAAAAGACATAACATTACATTTAGACAACAACGGTACAATGTTGTAGGTATGTGAAATTAATATACCTAAGTTTGTTGAGGATTTTGATGCGGCATGATATAGAGTGATTTGGTATGATTTGGCGAGATATAGGAGGTTTTTTAGTATGTTGTGACATTGTTTTAACAAATTTTAAGGGTAGGTACATTTATCTATGTAATAATTTGTTTTAATTGATAGGTATAATGATATTGTTTTTAAAGGCAAACGCCCATTATAACCGTGTAAATAAATATAGGTAATGCATAAAAACACAAGTAGTTATAGGTACAACATTTCCAAGTAAAATGCTCTATGTCAAGTTCGTTCAAGTTTATGATGCCGCCTGGAACTATTGAACATACTTTTGATATACCAGTTTAATATTCATTACACAATTTATACCTGCTACATGCTTATAGATAAAAAACTTATATAATAATATTTTATATGAATAGTGTATGCAGTAGGTCCATTACCTTGTGATCATTTTATTACCTGTATACTAAATAGTTGTCACATAAGTAGATACCAATTAATATGTATGTATGTATCTATATCGCTTCCTGGTTCACGGGCAGTGACATAATAAAATTGAAACATTATGACATACCATTTAAACTTTTTGTTAGTTAACTATTATTAGTATAACTTGTAATGCTTTTAATAATTAATACCTGAGATGTTTGAGTGTTTGCGATAATATGCATGGCTCAATAATAATAATATTTTATTCTTCGAATTGTAAAGTATGAACACATTTATCCTTTGTTTCAATTGCAGGCTTAACATTGGGTTGTAAAATTCAATAACTTCGGGTAAATCATGTATCTACCTTCTAATTTATTTTTGTTCCTTTATTAATTCTTAAACGTAGAGTAAATTTCTTTAAAAAAGACATTAATAAACATAACTCCTCCACGCTTCTTATTTTGGTCCAGTTTCATAGAGGAGTATATTCCGGAGAGCGCAAGATAGAGAATCTTTCGCCGAAGTGTTCGCTAACGTCGGGGTCACCTGATACGGCACACACAGTACAGGAAATAAACGTAAGTAAAAAAAAATCAAACAAAAATTCGTCTTCCCTTTCTGTGTACGTTTGACAAATTACCATAAAATTTACTAGACGAACGTGCATTTCTTGATGGAGTTTATTTGAAAATAAAGTTAAAAAAAAAAGATTGTAGGTATAACATTTCCACATTATTTTATTATCCTGACTAGTTTCGTAGGCACATGTTCTTAGTCTCCTATGTCCATGTAGGAAATTGTGGATAAGTTATAGACAGGTGCAATCTTTAATTTGAACTTTATTGACAAATTTCACTTTAATTAAAATGTGTTGCCCGCTTTCAGTATTTTATTCCACTCACTATTATGTGCTTCTTTTTTGTTTTTTTTTTATTATTGTTTCGATTGTTTTTTTCTATTATTGTGTTATACTTGCTATCCTCGACACAGGTTTACACCTAGTGAGGAAAAATTTTCCTTGTAATTTATTGATTAGTACCTATAACTTATGTAAGCAGATAATATCAGCTGCTTATATTATGATTATAATGTGATTTCGAGTAAGTAAATAAATAAATAAAAAAAAGAATATCAACAATCGCAAGCAGTAAACATTACAAACTATGCATGCTTATATTATAACTAGTTTTTTACAGGCGCCCGTGGCGCCCACCTATGGCCAATTTTATGCAAACTTTACTTTCTCATAGCATAGCTGTGAGCATTCACATGTGAGACTTCAAAATACTTGGTTGATTCAACTCTTTATGAAAACTCAAATACCTACAACTTAAACTTTTAATTACAAACTGTATATTCAAATAGCTTTTGGCATGTGGGTATTTACCGATTTGATTGATTAAACTTTTTCATGTAAACTTTGCATTCGTAGTGCCGAATTCTTATATGAGACTTTAAAACACTTGATTAATTGAATTCTTCATGAAAACTCAAAAAACAACGTGAACTTTTTATAACAAACTTTACATATGTATGGCTTTTCAACGTTATGAATTCACATGAAAATCTTTAAATAATTACTCTAGGTGTGTAAACTTTTTATTGAAAACATGACATTCGTATGGTTTTTCTCCGCTATGATCTCGTGTGTGTGGATTAAAGATTCGTGATTTGGTAAACTTTTTCATGGAAACTTTGTTTTCTTATGGCCGAATTCATTTCTGTGACTGTAAAGCACTCGATGATAGATTATAACTATTCATGATAATATAACTATTTATAAAAATGCAAAAAAAAACTTTTTATTACACACATTGCATTAGCAAGGGTTTTCTTGGCAATGAAATCGCGTCTGTGAGTTAAAGATCTGATTTGGTAAACTTTTTCATACAAACTATGCTTTCTTTTGGCTGAATTCATATGTCAGACTTTAAAGCACTTGATATTTTTTTTTATAACAAATTTTAAACCTTTTCTAACAAAATATGCATTTAAATGGATTTTATCATGATTTATCATTTGATTGATTAAACTTTTTATCGCAATGGTTGCATTCGTATGGCTTTTCTGCGCTAGTGTGCAAATTTTTTATTTCAAACATTGCATTATCGTGTCTATGGAATAAATTTATGATTTAGTAAAATTTTCATATGTCAGACTTTAAACCACTTGATAATAGAACTCAATGAAAATTTAAAAAAAACTTGTACTTTTTATAACAAACGTTGCATATGAATGGCTTTTCAACGCTACAAATTCACATGAAAATCTTTAAAAAATTACTCTAGGTGTGTAAACTTTTTATTGAAAACATGGCATTCGTATGGTTTTTCTCCGGTATGATCTCGTGTGTGTGGATTAAAGATTCGTGATTTGGTAAACTTTTTCATGGAAACTTTGTTTTCTTATGGCCGAATTCATTTGTGTGACTGTAAAGCACTCGATGATAGATTATAACTATTTATAAAAATGCAAAAAAAAAACTTTTTATTACACATATTGCATTAGTAAGAGTTTTCTTGGCAATGAAATCGCGTCTGTGATTTAAAGATCTGATTTGGTAAACTTTTTCATACAAACTATGCTTTCTTTTGGCCGAATTCATATGTCAGACTTTAAACAAATTTTGAACTTTTTCTAACAAAATATGCATTTAAATGGCTTTTATCATTATTTTATTATTTGATTGATTAAACTTTTTGTCGCAATGGTTGCATTCGTATGGCTTTTCTCCGCTATGAGTTCACAAACTTTTTATTGCACACATTGCATTAGTAAAGCGAAGTCCGGCTGTGCGTAAAAGTTTCCTGATTTGTTAATTTTTTGGCTGAATTCGCAAGTGATACTTTACAGCACACGGTTGATTTATTGAACTATTTATGCAAACTTAAAAATAAAATTAAACTTTTTATTGCAAACTTACCATTCAAATAGCTTTTAGCATGTCATTGGTTGTTTAAATTATTTGGTTGATTGAACTTTTTATTGCAATTATTGCATTCGTATGGCTTTTCTCCGATATGAGTTCGCATGTCATTCTTTAAATTACTTGAAACCGCAAACTTTTTATTGCACTCATGGCATTAGGAAGGCTTTTCTTCACTATGAAGACCCGCTGTGCGTAAAAGTTTCCTAATTTGGTACACTTTGCTTTCTTATGCCTGACTTCGCATGTGAGTTTTTAAATAACCCAAAAATTGTTTTTCTCTACGTCAAGACCTTTAAAAAAAGTGCTCAGCCACCAGGCATAATAATATCATTATGTTACTGTCAGTTGTCACTGCTGTCAGCCATATTGTATTAGAAGAACAATATTATTATTTGTCTTTAGTTGCGAGTGGCGCGCCATCTAGCGGCGTTAATGACATCAGTCAGTCAGGCAATCAGTCAGTCAGTCAGTGAGTCAGTGTTCAAGGCAAATATTATATTATAATATACATAAATACATACATATCCCTCTGTGACCCCATTAAGGGGCATAGGGAAGCAACAAAGGCCTTCTACCGGCTCACAATGGTGCTCGTTAAAACAATCGCTCCATATTTTGTGATAACCATGCAGAAGTATTAATTAAATTTTCCTCAGTCCAGACTGAGATTCTGGCCTCGGCATCCTTGATGATGTCACTTCAATACCGACGAAAGGAGAGAGGAA
The DNA here is from genome assembly GCA_963576905.1 of Mystacides longicornis. NCBI lineage: Eukaryota > Metazoa > Arthropoda > Insecta > Trichoptera > Leptoceridae > Mystacides > Mystacides longicornis. The sequence continues at coordinate 8,930,414 of OY756426.1, forward strand.
TAGAGACGTTTCTTCCACACCACCAGAGAACCATAGATCATGATCTTCAAGGATTGAAGAGGAAGAAGAAAGAAAGAAACAACAATTTGTTTTAAGTACCTACCTACTTGGAAGGTTGTGTTCAACAAAGCCAATAGGCACTAAATAAAAGAAAAGGCATGGGATTTTTACGAATATGTAACAACTAATGACTCTAACAATTCATTACCGATGTTCCATTTTTAAATGGAACAAACCACTACGAGCTTACGACCGTTTTCTACTGTTATTTCGAAGGCTGGCTTAGTGTGATCACTTTACGTTACCAAAGTTTGCCATTAGGTGGTAATGTTTAAGTCTCCGAAACTCCTAATCCAGCTCATGAATACAACAAAGGGATATTTAATAATTAATTATTAATGAAATATAGAGATAATAGTTGGAAATAATTGAGAACAAGAGAGCAACCAAATTTATAGACTGCCACTGCTGTCACGTATTTGGGATTTTTAGACATGTTTAACATGACGAAGATTCCCATAATAATAAAGCCTTTTATTGAAAAAAAAAATCACAATTAAAAATAAAAAAAAATATGCTTACAAATAATGAATTACTAACTATATACCTACATAGGAATTGATTAAGAATTTCAGGGATTTCGATGAATTTGACCACCTAAATGAACATCCTAAGCCAGCTTAATACTCTAAAAATAACTGATTTAACGATTGCATCGGAATTTAGGACCATTAAATAAAATTCAATAGTATTTAGGTACATCATTAATCACGTGTTTTTTCATTAAACTAATAATAATTATACAGATGTCAAAACATAAGTACAACTTATTATGTAGGTACATTTTAGACAAAAACATACATTTGGATATCAATGTCTCACCTTAAAACCTTTTCTTATTTTTCGCATATGAGTAGGCGAAACGATATCAACTATTCAGACTTCAGGTATCTGATATCAATACAGCGCAACACCTTCACAAAAAATAAGGACACATTATTATTACGCCAGTATGCTACATAATAATATGACATGCAAGCCATTATTGCAATTAAATGTAGGTAGGTTATGATATTTCAAGGTTACACTTCTTAAAATCTAGTTCGATATTTTTAAACCAAAGCTTTTTTTAACAGTCATAGAGTAATTGGCAAACATTTAAATTATCTGTGCTATAATTATTTTTCTAAAATTATTTATCAACCATTTAAGTATTTTTTGCTTCCAAAAAAGTAGACACGGCAGAAATAATAAGTTATCGTTTTTTATATTAGACAGATTATAATATGCAAATCATTAAAGTATACATTAGGTGTGCATAAAATGAACTTTAACTTTTTATTATTAAATCTTTACTTTTTTATATTATTAGGGATATCTTTAGCGGTAGGTTTGCATGCAATTTTGTAAGGTGAGAGAACTGTCATTATCAATACTGTGAGTAGGTAAACATTAGCAGAATAGGCATATAAATTTTCATGCCAGAAGGCTATATTTTGCAATTTGATTTCCTATATGACGTGCACATTATGTAGTTATAATCATTAATATGATTATAAGGTGATTATTTATTAATCTCAATCTTACTCAACCTGTTAATCTAATGCGGAACATAATGAACTTAAGCTTTATTTACAATGTTGCAAGACCCCAGCCATGCATCATGGTTCTAGTTCTAGGCTTCCGTTTTGGCATCACAAACTATTTTGTGCCTTATAAACTTCTTGATCAATGATCAGCTTATGATCCTCTTTCCGAGTCAACACTCTATACATACAGTCGATCGTTCATCAATATAGCGATCTCTTATGCGTAGACGATTCTCATTATCTAAACCAATCTACAAATATTTTGGTCCTTCGAGTTGTGTCAAATCACTTCCTATCCTTTGCCAGTTCTCTCATCTTTATCCCTACAGCCCTTCCATTATCTTTGATTTTGGAGAGTCATTGTGTTCAACAATTTTGATCAGTATTTTTATCATTATTTTTTATAGTTTTTAGTGTTTCGAGCAGTGCGGCGGACACCAAGTTATTCCTTCTTAAGATTTTTCATTGAAATTTCGCCATCTACAGTTGTGCACTCACAGAACAGCAAGTCGGACAGGAAAGATCAGATTTGGATGGTTAAAAGATAAGTTGAATCAAATAACCATCTGGAGTAGAAAGAACAATGTCTTCCTGGAGGTTTTTCAACTTGTGGTAGCTTAATGGATCTTGAGCGCCGTTAATGGAAAATCTATTCAAAACCTTATTTTCTGTCGTCCACGTCTTACAATAGTTTTTCGATCGTCGGCTCTAGAATAGATTTATTACTGGGCTGCATGATCTTATATTATCATTTAATTTGATTTTATCATTTTACTTCCTATTTGTGAGTGTTATCATCTTTCTGGCCGTCCAAGATTAAGTACATATGTCTGTAATATAATAAAAAAAAAATAAGATGATTACAAGCCATAGTGAACGATTAATAAGCGGTGTATGTCAACACGTAATACTTACAATATTATTATGCTGACATAATAATTAAACCTACGTACGCCTTGAATGACAAATAAAACGCATGATGTACACAGATCGGCAGATATTCATGATCATCACATAGGTACTTACTCATATCTAGACTAAGGTAACACCCGCATTCCACTTGGCGAATTACTTCTAAGTTAGTAGTCTAAATAAACTAAAACATTCTATTATTATTTTTGTATAGTTGCGGCTTCAATCTTCAGGAATACTGTAAGATTTTGTTTAGCAAATAACAAGATATTTACTCCATCTATGGAAGGACAGGTATATTCATTTATCATGCTTTGCAGTCTTATTGTTTAAGTTGAAAAGGTAATGAATATTGAAGAACCATTCATAGTTTAATACTTCTTCGTCTTATGGTTTATCCATTCATCCGAACTATGGCATACCTCAAAGTAATTTTATGTTACTTAAACTTTTCTAAATTGTAGGTGGATACAGCGATCAGGGACGAGGACCCTCTTCATGGCTCAAAATAAGGTATTCACTTTGGTTGGTTACACTGCTTTATTTTTATTTTATTTTAATAAATCTTACAGGAACATAGCCATTCTTCAAATACAAGCTACAAAAAGTAGTAAAAATGATAAACCTACGAAGTTCCTTCCTAATAAATCCCTCATACTATTACTTATATGTAATTTAATACAGGTCAAAAAATATCGGTATAACGAACTTCACGGGAACATAAAAAAATATTTCGTTATAATGCAATTTCGTTACACTGGATATAATATTATATAGTAAATGATACATTTTTATTTTTTTTGTGTCGCCACTGATGTCAAATAAACTATTATTTGAGACACTAATGATGAATACAGCAAAACGCAAAGTCATTAATCTGATCTCATCATGACTATTTTTGTACAAAAACACTAAATTTTATTGTTTTTGAAAAAAAGTTTAAGAATCGTTGGGGACACAAAGTTAAACGCTATACACGTTTCCCATATAAAATGTATCGTGTAATACTCACTTTACTACCGTGACTACCTTCCGATAAAACTGAGAATAGGGGTACATAACACAGTAGGTACCTACGTTATTTTTACGTGAGAACAAAATCAAATTTTAAAGATATATGTATCAATCACGTGAAGGAAATACGTTACGCAAACACATGCGAACTTGGTGGACAAACTTGAGTCCCAAGAATTTTTCGGCCCACCCTATTAATTACCGTCTTCTATACCAATCGGCTGTCAACTTTACTGCACGTCTTTATTATAAAAAATGGAGTCCAGTTTCGCATGGTCATCGCATCAAGTCCAAGCGGCTAGGCCGATTTCGCAGTAGATAACAGTAGTTCAAAGTAGATAACCTTTATAGTGCTTTTGACAATATATAAACTAAACTATTTATGGATTTTGACATCTGTCAGTTGATTGATAGCTGGTGCGATTGTCAAAATGTGACCTATAAACATCGTTTAAAACAGATGCATCGGCCGGTTGTACCTAATTATATTGGCTAAATTTTTAATTAAATTATCCTATCCTATCCTAAGTATACCAATTCTAATTCAATTTCATAGTAAAGTCAAGACAACATACAATGTCGGGAAAATTAGTAGGTATTTATGTATATTGTATAGTATTATGAAGGAATAATGTGATATACCTAATTATCAATCTACATAAAAGGTTCTAGTTAGGTATTTATTATTTTATGCAATATTGAAATCCAAATACCATAAAATGACTTATGAAAGGCAGTAATCTGCGCTTTTGCAATGTTTTAATGTGTAGACATCTAATAATTGATGGAGGTAGGTAAATTTTTTACCAGGGCCGTGATTAGACGCTATCCCAGATGTCATTGCATTAGGGCGCATAATTACGATAATACTAATAAAATTTTATGTAGGAATATTATTTAACTAAGTAGGAATTCATTTTCAATAAGTATCTACCTTTTGAATAACAATATTATAGCTTTGATTGAATTTTCGGTTACAAGGATAGTTTGGTTTTCGAAAATTAAATGAAATATTGGGATACAAAGATGTTGGGAGGGACTTTGAGGTGCCTACCATGGGTGAGTAAATACCTAGTAAAGTCGTGTTGTATTTCACAATAACACTACCATCAAGTCCAATTCACTAAAATCGTCTTTGCGCACCTACTCCTACCTAAAACATATTTAGTAGGTATGTACCTACCGCCACAATGAAGAGAAGTTCCGAGACTTGAAGAGAGGCAAGGCTTCATGTGGGGATGCGCGGAGGACAAGAAAAGTCGAACACATGCACGTAAATGGAACAATGGCTATAGAGCAGTGGCGAGCTGCTGGTACAAGCCAATAATACTGGCTTACCCCAGAATTTTTAAGAGAAATATAAAAATAAAAACATTTCAGAGATTGCTAAAACTCCATATGAAAAAAGTTAATGGTGCACGCCATACAAATATTCGTACTGCGTTACACCTAACACAGTCCACAGCTTTGACACTTGAAATAATTAGTATGTGAAGAAAGAACCAATGGGAAGGAGGAAACGAAGATGTGTCGCCACTCTGGGGCCTAAGTTAAGTGCATTAAAATGGCGTCCCAACGGATCGGTAGATCTTTGTTCCCATGGTTACCAAAGTTTGAAAGTGACGTTGCGCAAAGTTCGCAGCCAAAGCATTTAAATTCGAAAGTCGCTGCGCGTTAGTCCGTACCGGTGGCCGGATAGGTATTTTTTTCTATGAAACGCGTGACGACGCCCTCAACGTTCGCAGCCAAGTAACACTTTTGACAAAGTTTTCACCTACCGTTCAAAGATCAAACGTCACTGGCACCGACAATTTATAGGTTAGATGCGCGTTATAGAAATTGCCGCTGTTGCATACAAAGTTAATATCGACAAGTGTCAACAAAAACTTTTTTTATTACAAAGAATGTAAGTAATTGAATTAAATGTATAATTATATCATGTTTGGGTTATTTTATTAATATTTGTAGATAAAAATATGCTTTTTTTCAATGATTTGTGTATTAAATTTGTATCCTACTCATGCCACAAAAAAATGCACTATTTCACGTTTAAACTTAAATCCACACATTAATAGTTTTTAAATTTGTTTTTCATATTTATTCATATTCATTTTTCATATTCATCTATTTATGCACATTGTAAAAAATATGTATAAAAGTTGCCGTGGTTTTTTTTAATGAATCTACTTTTTTAATGACTACTAATCACCTTCTCAAAGTAATCTGTTAATAATTAATTTCAGGTTGTTCTTACTCTGTAAGTAATTGAATTAAATGTATAATTATAGCAGGTTGGCACCTGACCAAAGCCCAGGCACAAAAAGTATCTGCATTCGAAACGAAGTGCCTCAGGAGAATTTTGGGTATAAGATGGTACCACCGCATCACGAACGACGCTATACGCCGGCGCACCCAGCGTGAGCCCATCACCTCTACTATTATGTGGAGGAGATGGACTTGGATGGGACATGTGTTAAGGATGCCGAATGACAGTTGGCCGAGGAGAGCGCTGTTCTTCCTCCCATCAGGGTCCCGAGGACGAGGAAGTCCCTCTCATACTGTGTTCCGCTCCTTCGAAGCAGAGCTGAGGAATCTGGACATGGTGTGGGAGGAGGTCATTAACGTTGCGCAAGATCGAGCGCAATGAAGAGCTCTTGTTGCCTCCCTATGCCCCTAAGTGGGGTCTTAAGGGAGTTTGGATTTGGATTGTTCTTACTCTAAAAATTGTGGAGCTTTCTCATAACATCCCCAGAGGAGGGTGAGTAGGTTTTTGAAGAAGTGATGGGAGCATTTGAGCTGTCGTAAAATGCTGGTGAAGTGTGTTCCGTTCTCTACGACTCGACAGAACAAAAATCAAAAACTAGAGTGTTTCGTTGTCAACCACAATTGAGCATGGTAATATAATGTGGTGAGCATAGAGAAACAACTGTCTTTATCTCCAATACATCAAGATTCTGAATTCTTTCAGGTTTCGACTGCGAGATGCATCTTAATACTGTGTGACGCGCTAGAAATTAACATTTGTATTTTAATAGGAAGGGACACACACTCCATCAATGTTCAAATGGTATTTATTATTTTACATACAAATGTAAAAACAATAACAATTGAAAATGTTTATCTCATTAATATATGCTCTTCAAATTCTAGATCTGCGATAGTGACATGAGGATCATAAAAACATGCACTGCAAACAGAATAAAAGCGTTGCAAACTAAAATGGACTATTAGTAATGCGTACCACTGATGCAGACGGTTAAAATAGTTTGATGTCACATCACATTCAAATATCCTATCCTTCTACCACAGAGGAAAATGGTATGATATTTAATAAAGTTTATTTTTACCATTGACAATATTTCCATGATCTCATTTATGTTTACCTTTTTTAGAAATTAAAAGGCTTAACGCAAGTAACCTGTTGAAGAAATAATTATCAAACCAATGACAGCTGCTTCTTGAGAATCCCGTTTAGATGCATCTCAGAATTAGGAAGCTCCTAGCATCTTTGATGTGGCTAGTGAAACTAAAACTTATTATCGCAAGAATGCCATAAAACTGCAGTTCCTCTTGTCATGTGTGGAAAGCCAATATTATAAGAAAGGATATAAAGAAGTTGTTGGTAGACCAGTGGTATCAGTCGACGACATTTATAAGCATAGTGTGGTCGTGGCTTCGAATCCCGACCATTTCCACTTTCAGAACACAAGCTTTGCTTTATGTGAAACATGTCAAAAGTGTATTTGTGTTCAGATCCATTTATATTAAATAAAAAAAGAATCCCAAAATAAAATTTAGTAATAAATTAATTAACACTTTTCTATACAAAGGTGTCAGTATCGGAACTTACTGCCCGAGATCATCATTTTCACTCAACCGATCCCATCCAATTTGATACAGGCCAACCTTGGGTAGAAATTGAAGTGAAAAAACACATTGAAAACTGTGATATGACCGGGAATCGAACCCGGGACCTCGTGATCTGAAGTCCATGCTTATACCACTAGGCTACCATAGTCTGTTGTACTCATCTATTGTTTATTTTTATTTTGTTTATTATCTATATTACATTCTTAATATTCATAGGTTCTTGTATTCTTTTCAACACTAGATTTCTTAGTGAAGGTATATTTTTCATTATGTAATTAAAACCATAATTGGAAAAAATGTTTCATTTAATTTCCTATAAAATTACAAACAGATAATATGAAAATATGCACATTAAATTTATTCAAGTATGTTTATTTAATAATCATTCTTAGGAGTAAAAGATATTAATTACTATTATGTTTTGTAATTATATTATACCAATGTATTGTATATTGGTGCCTGAAAACCTGTTGACAATTTATTGGTCGAAACGGGATCTATTGTTGTGCATTATAATTTTTAATGAAGTAACATCATAATTTAATCAACAAATTATTTGAAATAGAATGGTCAATTAATTAATCAGGATTAAAAAAGAGCATTTGCTTACACATCACAGCAGATCAACAATTAATTTACCTAAATTTAAGTGATAACTTTAAATCCATCTTATTGTTGGTTTATTTTTTTACAAAACACTGTGCAATTCACTTATTATTTTTATTTCAAAAGGTTTTTGGTCATACGAGCAAACTTCAGTGTAATAAATACTTTCACGTTTAAGTATTTATGGGAATGAGAATGGTTGTATAACGGCAAGGCCTTTGGAATTAAAATAATTATTGAATGTTGTGTGGAACAAGTGGATGAGTATGTTTATTTAAGTAGTCTATTTAGCAGAGATGGAAGGTGTGTAAAGGAGATTGAAAGAAGGAAACTGGCTGGTAGAAGGGTTGGCGGTGCACTAAGAACTCTAATGGGAAATAAGAATGTATCACTTAAATCCAAACAGCTGATGCACAATGCATTCCTGTTACCATCCATGATGTATGGGAGTGAAACATGGACATGGACAAAAAATCTGGAAGTTGGAATGAATGTTGTGGAAATGAGATCACTGCGTAGGATATGTGGAAAGAGACTGATTGATAAGGTGAGGAATGAGAGTATTAGAAAGGATTATGGAGTGGATGTTAGCGTAGTGACTAGAATGAAAGTTAATAAATTAAGGTGGTTTGGGCATGTACAGAGAATGAACGAGGAGAGAATGACAAAAAGGATATATAAATCTGAAAGAATGGGTGTACGCAGACGAGGTCGACCCCGAATGACATGGGCTCTCTGCCTACCCCCTTCGGGATATGCGTGGTGGGTAAGTGTTATTGAGTGATTTATAAAAGAATAAAATACTAAACCCACATTAGCTGAAAAGAGCCATACAAATGTAATACTTGCAATAAAAATGCATTTACTAATTTATAATGAAGAAAAGTCATTAGCAATAAAATCTTCACTGATGGGAAAACAAAGAGACATATACAAATTCACAATGGAGAAAAGCCGCACAAGAGTAACATTTGCAACCAAAAAATACTGTATTAGGAAATTTAAATAGACATTTTCTAGATCTAATATCACACAAATGTGGTTGGAGATAGATAAGGACCCGGAAGTAAGCGAGATGGAGTACGGGGGCTCCTTCGTAGTTGCTCCTGCTCCGGGAGTAGACGGGACCCTTTGAGATGCTCGGGGAGTCTTCTGCGATGTAAGGTGGTGGGTACCCACTAGTGCAGCCTGGTCTGTAAGAATGGAATTAATGACATTTATTTATAATGCATGAACGGACAACAGTTATGATGAGTACAATATATGGACGATAACAATGTTCAGTCAACTGTCACCCAATTACTCGTGCATCCTTGGACATAAAACATTAGTTTACGGTTTCACTAATCATTCGTTTTGAATTTGACATTTTGAAATATGCAAAAGAGATGATTTCCAGGATGCTTGAAATTTAAACATTGAATCAAGCGATTAATTTTTTTATGAAAACACATAAGTTATTGTATAATTAACATAGTATTAGGACATATATTTTCAAGAGATACCAATGTAATATTTATAGTGAAAAATGCAATAGACATGAAATTTTGGTCTAATGGCTACTACCAGGTATAATAATTGATAGACAGATACAGGTATACATACTTGGATCAATGAGGTCTCATCTACCGGATGAGTGCCATCAATTCTGCCCATTATGAGATGGCTTACACCTTCTCTAGAGTGTTAGGATTTGAGAAGACGTGGTGTCCCGCCAGGCCTCCCCTGTATGTTTTAATGGTGAACGCCTTCCCGGGAACTTCCAATCAGAGCACATCTGGAAATAAATTAGCTTTGAGTAAGAATAATATATGATATACAACTTTGTGATCCTCGTTGATTCGACTTGCAGCGATGCCACATAGGAAATGAGCCAGAAATTAGTGATTCGAATGTAAATATGGCGAGGTTTAGATAAATTATTATGAATGTTCTTACATAAAAACTCAACAAAAACTGTGCATGGAAGATTCCACAATGCTCAAAACTTATCAGAAACTTTTTACGGTACGATATAATATATATATTATAATGGTCAATACGGCTTAAGTGCATAAACAATCTAAAAATATATCTTAAGGTTATGTTTTCTTTCGTCGGCCGTTGCAATTGAAATATCGTTAAAAATATTACACAATTGCACAAAAATTAAGACAGGTAATACCATAAGAAAGATCATGTACTTACCTCTCCATAAAATCAGAAATTAAGTATAATAATTGTGGTCGGCTTCTGCAACAATAATATTGTTGTTTGACATAACAATATTATACGTCAAAAAAATACGTATGTAGATCGTCGTTTTGACATGCGCCGCGCTTGAGTGTTGCCATTTTACGTAAATAAACCATAGAAAAACATCGTTTTCTGGCGTCGGAATGTGCTTCTGACGTCAGGCCGCTCCGTGTCAAAGTTTTGGTATTAAAACGACGTTGGCTTCGGAAATTCGAAAACTTTGCGCGTTTTCCGTTGCAAAGTTATCCGTTTGATCTTTCAAAGTTATCGCTATTTTAGTGCATTTGGCTCGGCCCCCTGTTCTGCGTTGGAAGAGAGTAAGTAATGCTTTCATCTCCTCTGACGTCCCCTAACCATGCACACCTGGAGTGGATCCCTTTCGCACTCGCAGGCCGTTCAATTGCCAATTAGTTTTCTCATACCGTCTAAATTTTGTTAACCAAGCACTGACAGTTATTAGTGGAAATGAATATGTGGACGGGCTGGCTAAGGGAGCATGCACAGACGGTGCCCAACCCCAAAGATTCCTCCCTCCTGCGCCAGAAATGGCCCAAAAGACAATTTGCGAAATTTATAGTTAATAGATGGAAGAATGGCAATCCTCACCGAAAGGAAGTTACTACAAGGATATTCAATTATCTATTCAAAAATATCCTTGGTTTTACAACCATAAACTCTCAAAACTCGACATATCGCTGCTGTGTCGTTTACGAATCGGTCATTGCTGCGTTGGTACTCATCTGTTTAGGATAAAAGTTCTGGACTCTCCCGATTGTGCGTGCGGTGAGGGAGAGGAAAGTTTGGACCACATGTTCTTCCAGTGCACTCTGTGGGATCGTGAGCAATTCTTAATTGACATAAAAAAAGACATGTGTAAATTTCCCTATAAACATAGTTAATTTATTGTCACAAAATGATATAGGAATTAATCGTATTCTAATCAAATTTCTAAAAATCAATGAAAAGTTTTTATAAACTACTATAAAATTATTACATATGTTTAGGTACTATAATATATCAAACATTTTATTAATGATGGGTAGTTGATGATAGGCATTTAATACATATGAAACTGCGTAATAAATAATAATATAGTAGGTACTTCTTGTTTTACTTTAAAGATTAATTTTATTTATTTGTTAATTTCCTTGATTTTTTTTTAATTCTTTTTGTGTGTGTTTGAGCTGCCTTTATTTTTTTTTTTTTTTTTTTTTTTTTTTTTTTTTTTTTTTTTTCTGTTTTATTAATTATATTGTTGCTTCTATTGCACTGTACAAAGAAAAAGTTTTTTTTTTATTTTATATATTTTTTTATTTTTGTGTTTTAGGTTTTACATATATGTATATGTACTTTTTTATTTTTTTTTTCTAAAGCATAATATGTGCATTTACATAAACTTTCATCTATGCACATACACGTATACTTTTTTTTTTTAATACACAAAATATACATGGATGGACCTTGTACACATAATATGTCATCTGATTATTTCGTGAACGAGTAGTTAATTATGGAGTAGGACTTTGAGTGACTTTGTTTACCCCGCTGCTACAATAATATTGATTTGTGCATTGTATTTATTTGTTACATTATGTGGCTGCATCACTCGATTTCGGGTGCAAGTCAGTGGAAAGGAAAAAAATAGCACTGACAGAGTTGTTCCTTCTATAGGGAAAAAAGCCGGGCATAATATTCAATACTAATTCCATAGAGTTGCAAACTGTCTAACAAAATCACGTAATCTATTAGTATATAAAGAGCAAAGATTTGATTGTTTGCATTGAATTGACTCCAAAACTACTGAACCGATTTGAAAAATTCTTTCACTTTTGGGAAGCTACAGTATCCCCGGTTATCATAAGCCATATTAAATTTTCAAAAAAAAAATGGATACTTACTAAAACTCCAATAATGTAACCCAAGTTCTAAAAAAAAACCTAAAATATCATGTAAACCTAAATTACATCGCGTACGCTGTGACAACTATTGATGATAGAATAAAATAATGTACCACAACTTTGTAGAAGACATCAATATTCACAAAAAACGTCGCGACAGCATATGTCTAACTTTTATAGTTAGATATGCCACAAAAAACTTTCATTTATTTTTAAAATTTAATTGAAATGTCGCCTCTAGAAAGGGCTATTCATTTGTATCTTGGTATTACCGCTTATCAAAATAAATTAGTTCATATTCAAGACTGCGTCAATACGTTTATAAAACTTTTTGAATTATTCAATTCGGACATTCCATTCGAAAGATACCACGAGATTAAAAATGTAAGAAACTATTAGAAAAAATAGTGGTCGCCGCTCCGTGGTTCACTCTGCTCACATAGCTAGGCAGCGATATAGGGCGTCAATGGTCACTGGGGTAGGTCTGGCCGTATGGTCGTATTCTAAAATGGTCCCCTCCCTAGTAGACTATTCCGTTATTCCAGATTAAAAGGATGTATATTACTGACTTCATGGTATCTTTGATTTCACAATATGTTTTTAAACAAGGCCGACCTCGAATGACATAGTCCGATCATGTCGGTGCCGACTTAGAGGAGGGCCAAGAGCAAAAGAAATAGAAGAGCATGTATGCGGAATGTTATGCGTTTGGAGGAAGCGAAAGAAATTTGTTTGGATAGTAAAGAATGGAATTCCGCACTCTCTGCCTACCTCCTTCAGGAAACGGTGTGATGGGTAAAAAAAAATGTTTTTTTAATGATTAATTTCAGAATAATTTACATTAGATACCTAGAAAGGTAGGTACATAAATCTACAAAGGTCAACCTGTTTCCCAAAGCTTTGTGAAACGAAAGGTGCAAACAATAAACCATCATTTATCGATAAAAATGCGAAAATGTTGGAAAAAATCTTCTTCTTCTTTTTTATGTTGGCTTACCCAATTTTTTCAAAAATAAAAACCACCGCACGCCACTGCTATAGAGCGAAGAAGAATGAAGAATATTTGAGTCGTTAGTGGAACACTTTGTTGTAAGCGAATAATATAAGGTAGGTATATTATGTACCTACCGTATTATACCGAACTCATATGAATGAAAAATAAAGAAGAACAGTGATTATTATATTAAAATCTCAACAAACTGTTTGGTGTCTTGGTTCCTAGCCCCGCCTCTGTCTTTTACCTATTGGGTAGCCCACCTGCTCATTCAACTGTCACGTCAGTGATTGAAGAAAAATTGCAACATCGAGAAGTTATATCCAATAATGCTTAGGAACTGTACCTATTATCTCTTAATGCCACATTCATTAGGTATTTTATTCCTTTATTGACTTCAAATTCCATATTGAATTACATACCTACCTACCCTTGCTACAGAAATAGGCAAAATTTTTTAAAAAGGTATGTTTCACGTGTGATGGAATGTAAAACAAATAGGTAGGTTATAATGTAAAGTTATCTACGTTTCGCTAGGTAGGTACCTACTGCTTTTTTTTTAAATTGAATCGTCATCTTTTGATGTGTAGAGTAAGCACACGATACTGGCGACATCTATTTATTGATAGAAAAGCTTGAATACCTACGCTTGCAATAGATTTACTCTATTCTAGTGTAGATGTCTTTTTAACCTTTTATTATTGACTAAAATATTATGTAGATAATAATAATATTGTTAATTGTTTTATCTTTAGTGTAAAATTTATGTGTAAATGACCATATTATCTGGTCAATGAACATGTTTTCAGGAAGATTTTAAGCCAATTGGGGAATCTTGGGGATTTGAAAATTCCGGCGTTGCACCAAGTTAATATGAGGTAATTCTAAAAAATGTCAGCCTCAATGGGCTACTTCGTCAAAAAATAGAAGATAGGTACCTAATTAATACAAATAGGCATGGAAAAGAGAAATTAAGATTCTGAAAAACTCTTTCTACCTAGAGTAAAAAAAAAACACTAAGTAAGTAGGTAGGTAGGTACTAAATTTCTTTTAAAACCTACTTTTTAAGTTCTTTAGGTAGATGAGGGTCAAAAACTTTGCGTGATTCAGTAGACTTTAGACAGCTGATTGTTCATGGTCATTGTCGTTGTGATAAAATTTATGGTTTGAGTAGTGGCTAATAACCGCTCATCTCGATACTCTATAATATTAGTAGGTATACCTATACCTACTCGTAGGTACACCTTCTCGAAGGTAGTGTCAATCAAGTTGGGCCGATACATTCTTACTGTACAACTAGGTGACTGCCTTCGTTTATGCAGGTATTTATCATTTACGTTTATGTTATTTGATTAATTGAATCTAATTTCACTCAAAAGTTAATAGTCGTTAAAGTGAAAAATAAAATAAATGTACCTACCTACTTACGTACTGATGGTTTTTACAGACAATCATTCACCCAAAAAAAGATAACAGACGCAGTTCACATTTTATTTTTTTATAGGTAGGTAGGTATATCCAGGTTGGTAAATTGTTATTTTCTTCTAAAAATTTACTGTGGTAGGAAAAAAATCTAAATAGGTACTCTGTTTGTACCTATTATTATCTATTTTTGGACGAGATTGTTCAAGGCAATTCACACGCTAATATGAACAAAAGTGATATTATTATAGGTTTTGAATTTTCCAATGCGTCAAGTCAATGGAATTATTGACTGCAATACGATATTATTGTTGCACCGACACACCTACCAAGTTCATCGAAGCGAAAACCCAACAGGTTGTCTTTCATAACAGTCACACTACTCACCAATATACCAGCTGAATAACGTGGGTACCTATTGTTTATAACAGATAATTGATTGTCTTATACTTACACAAAGCCTGCTCGAATATTTTATAAAACAAAGTAAGTAATTGTTTCAAAAAATTATTAATAATAAGTAAGTATAATAATTATTATATCTACATTTTTAGATGCTTTGGTAATGTGTTTTTTGGAAAATTCTTTCCTCGTCTTCTGTTCTATCGAAGCTGATGCTTCTGTGAGGTGGAATCCCAGCTGTCTTGTCACATTTTTAGGTGGCCTTGTGTGGACCGTGGGGCTGGTTGTGCAGAGTCTGGAGTATGGTAGTATCCATTCTATATGGACACGGATAATACCATTTCCTCCTTCGTTTTCTCCTCCAGTAAAAGGAAATTAATCAAAATTCACCCTTAACTACCCAAATCATTTGTGTATTTTTATTCTTAAAGTTTTTTTTTTATGATAAAACATATATTTGTAACATCTATAAAATTTGTGCAGAACACGGGTGTATTGGTGCAAAGAACCCATAAGTTTCAAATATTTAACTAGCTAGGTAGTTATAAATATTAACTTTTTCTTGAATAACCCTGACTGTTCTTTTGAGTTACTGAATTCTAGCGCTCTTATCCCTCTATCGTTTTGGGGTCATACCAATCAAGCCCATGTCCAAGACCCCACGCGATGCCAATAAATTATTGTTGAATATCATTATTGGGTTACGCTTCAACTGATGGGTTAAGTATCTCCGCTTCTCTATCTGACCATACTTTCAGCCCTCCAGACTTATATGATAGATATGACCCTAATAGTTATTTCACAAAAAAAAACCTTTCTTTTTGTATGGAATTAAGAGAAGGTACCCTTCCACCACTTGTAGATTTAAAAAGAATCTTTTATGTCATTTTCTGTTTTGAGAAATATTTTAGTGAAGTTTTCACAGTTTCTCAGGTGATTTTATATATATCATTCAAAATGAAATTACAAGTTATTAAAGTGTTTTACCAATCAGTTATTTTTATTACTCTTCTTTTTTTGTTTCTCTTTCAGAATTTCAATTTTTATGTAGCTTTAAGGTAGGCACTGTTGGATAAACATAAAATTTATAAATCAGGTTGTTCCGAAAGTACCTAAACTCAGGTCTTGAACTTAAATAGGTATAGGTAAGGTGGAAATGAAAGACTTGTATTTTATTTTGTAAAAAATCTTTAAAACAACGAAACTTTAAAAACAATACTGGGTAAAAGTACCTATAGGTATACCTATCACTATTTACATTTACCTACCTACTGATAAAGCTTTTAGATATTGTTTTATAATATGATCTACTTTTACTGCTGTCGATGTCATTAAGGTACCTACTTAATTTTTAATTTAAAAAAAATCTTACCTTATATATCCTTATTATCTACAATAATCTAAGTAGGTACTATCACATTTAATTATTACTTAATAAACATTGCATCGTTTATCAAACATCCAAACTCCCTTTACTAAGGGAATAGGGAGGCAACAAGAGCTCTCCATTGCGCAATATTTATGACCTCCTCCCACACCATGTTCAAATCCCTCAGCTCTGCTTCGAAGGAGCGGAATACGATATGAGAGGTTATTCCTCTACTTCGGGAGCCTAATGGGAGAAAGAACAGCGCTCTCCTAGGCCAACTGTCATCCTTAACACATTATATCCCACCCAAGTCCACCACTTTTATTAGGTACCTATAAGAACTAACGGAATATCCATGGAATTTGAGTCTATAAAATGTGGACGAAATGACTCTAAGCAAAGCTTTTTATAACAATACTTTTAGGTAGGCACTTTTATTAGGTAGGCACCTGTAAGAACTAACGGAATATCCATGGAATTTGAGTCTATAAAATGTGGATGAAATGACTCTAAGCAAAGCTTTTTATAACAATACTTTTAGGTAGGCACTTTTTATTAGGTAGGCACCTGTAAGAACTAACGGAATATCCGTGGAATTTGAGTCTATAAAATGTGTATGAAATGACTCTAAGCAAAGTTTTTTATAACAATACTTTTAGGTAGGCACTTTTATTAGGTAGGCACCTGTAAGAACTAACGGAATATCCATGGAATTTGAGTCTATAAAATGTGGATGAAATGACTCTAAGCAAAGCTTTTTATAACAATACTTTTAGGTAGGCACTTTTTATTAGGTAGGCACCTGTAAGAACTAACGGAATATCCGTGGAATTTGAGTCTATAAAATGTGGATGAAATGACTCTAAGCAAAGCTTTTTATAACAATATTTTTAGGTATAGGCACTTTTTATTAGGTAGGCACCTGTTAGAACTAACGGAGTAGGTATCCATGGAATTTGAGTATATAGAATGTGGATGAAGTGATCCTAAGCAAAGCAATGTTCCACGCTTATTGAAATACCTACTTTTTATAAGTGGGTAGATAGAAGTTCACCTTTTTTTAAAATTAAATAATTTGAACAAATTTTGTAATCTTATTAAATAAAAATATATTAATTTATTAACTCAGATCTATGCAATGTATTTTTCATTTCCTAGAAACTTATTATATTATCTATGTACCTACCTATTTTGCATTTCACCGGTACTATCTCACGGTCATAAAAATATAAATATCTACCAATACGCCTCTTCAAATATCACATAAGTATTTTTTTAAAGAATAATGTTCTATACATAATATTAAAACCTTGTGATTTGTATTGAATTTTCCTTTTTCTGTTTTTCCTTCTCATATGAATCACCCAACAATATCTTCTGAATATCCAAGAAGCTCTTGTTCATTGTTTCGGGAGTTACGATGTTAACAATTATCATCGCTATCAGGGTGGAGATTGATAAACTGAAAAACACCACTGATGAGCTGTATGAATCGTTGATGATTTGGAAGACTTTCGCTACAAAGGTCCCGGCCAAAGCACCCGATATGGATATTATACAGATCGCCACTTCTTTGAATTCAGATCCAAAAACCTCGCCAAGTATAGTGTAAGGAATTGGTCCCAAACCCAATGAAAAAGCGACAAGGAATAGATTACACGCTACTACTGGCAACCATCTAAACCACGGTGAAGAATCTTGTAAAGAAGACATTTCGTAGTAAAATCCAATGAGAGCTGTGGATAGTGCACAACCAAATGCTGAAACAAATAACAAAGGTTTTCTTCCCCATCGATCAACAATGAATATGGATGAAACTCCCGATATATTACTTATTATTTGCGACAATATTACAGCCAGTTCAGCTCGCATGGGAATGTTAGAGTCTCTGTAAATTTGTTCTTGATAGAAAGACACAGCCAGAATTCCACTGAATTGTTGCTCCAGAATAATCATGAATATGATGATCAAAGCTTTTGGATTTGGCGAAACGACTATCTGTTTCAAACATTGGATTATTGACAAATTATCGTTTTCTACACTTCTCCGAATGTTGTCCAATTCACTTTCGATAGCTTTTAGATCCTTTTGCCTCCTCAGCCACATCAATGAACTCGCTGATTTTCTTTCATTGCCGGACCTCATCAAGAAATACGGCGATTCGGGTACAAATATGAATGTGACAATTCCAATTATTGGAAAAGCTAATGATATCAATGCCATAGATGGTAAAGATATGTAGGGACCTAAGCAGGTCATAAAGAAACTGCCAAAACTCAACATCATTGTGAATAAAATCATCAGTCCTCCTCTGTTATGATCTTCGGCAATCTCAGCGATATATATAGGGACGGCGGTAAAAGCAAAACCAACACCGATCCCTGATACGAATCTTGAAACGTACAGCAACATCGGTCCATTTGCTACTGTGATCAAAATAAATCCAAGAATAAATGGAATAGAAGACCACAGAATGGATTGTTTTGGTCCCAATGTTCTTGACATTAACGATCCAAAAATAGGCCCTAAAGCGGATCCGAATGGCATACAGGCTGCGATCCAAGATGCTTCATTATTTGTGATATTGAATGGAGTGTCTGGTGACTGCAAGATAACTAATGATGGTGATGTCCAGGTGAAGCATATACCAGCTGAGAAAAGGGTCACGGTGGCTGAAAATAAAAGAAAACAGTTTTCATTAGTGCGTACTTTACTACAGGTAAAAATTCCTCATTTTATGTTCGCTAAGTAAGCTAAATATTGTCAGGGTAAAAATTGAGCAGATGTTATTTTCTAAACATAAGACCATTTTGTATGTTACTATGGGTACATTAGTACATATCATCTTCTGTATAGAATCAAGATTTGCTCCATACGAAATATTTATCACAAACGAAGAACTGGCACAAAAGACAGGCCAAAGAAGCAGAATACAAAAAAAAATAGGAGAACAGAGGATGTAAAGGGAACATAATGTACTTTCAGTAGTGAATAATTAAAGAGGTTGAAGAAGATGAAGATTGCCATTCAATTTAAATTATTTTGGATTTTTTACAAATATTTGGAACGCTATTCAAACCTTGGACCTAGGTAGGCACAAGATTATCGAGGTCGAAAAATAATTGCGCCATGTACCTACCTACCTACTTCTGTTAACATTTCGCGTAGTGCGTGATATTAATTAGGGACTTTTTCTGATATTATGTATGTAAATATCGTAAATATTAGTGTCGGTTACTACATCAGTAAAATAATTAATTATTGAGATCAAAAAAATAGTTGTCATCAAAGGTTAAGTAGTGTAAATAATAACACAAATCAACTCTCAGATAAGTAGGTATCTGACTATTTTTTACAGAACTATTTTCGTTCTTTTTTTATCATAATGCGTATAAAAAGTAGACGATGTGGAATACCTAATTATTCGGAATACCTATTATGATTATATTGTTATGTTATTATATTATCTATTTTATAAGTTGATGTTTGTTTAATTGTATTGTTTGTGTTTTGATCACTGATCGCAAAGGCGAAAGCTGTTATGGTGAGTGATGTTTATTTCACAGTAATAAATAAATGACTAACTAAACTTCTACCTATCCCTTTCCTTGTTCTCTGAGGGCAAATTTTTTTAGAACTAGAACGCCGGCACATGAAATCAGCCCGGAATATTTTATGATTGTGCTAAAATTTCATGTTTTGATCTATGTATGTACCTACGCAGTTTGTAAACGAAACCCGGATTTCATTAATCAAAAAAAAATATCTACAGAAATATTTTAAAAAATCAATAAGTAGGTATACTTAATTGAGATATAAAAAATCATTTCAGTACATGCAAAAGATTAATTAAAAACAGGACTTCATACAAAAATATTGATGAGACCTTTAGATGCACAGAAAAAAAAACTATAGAGTGAGCAAAATGCTATCTGATAACCTGCATTTGTAATGTTGAAAGATCCTTTAAAATTCCATACATTCAAGAGGCAAAGGAGACTGACAGACCTAAAAGCCATAATGGAAAACAACGGGTTGAAAATTAATACCGAGTAGGTATTTCATAGTACATTCGACTTACAAAAATTATGGTCTTTGAACTCATTAGCATGCCCATTTGATCCATCAGGTATATTGTATGATTAATTAAAAACCTGCCCTTCACTCACATCTTGAACAGCGGACGCAAAATGCAGAGATTATCCAGGGTGACTGGTAATTCGATACATTCCTTGAAAGCGGTTATACTAGAGCAAATTTGCAACAACTTTTTTCCATTAACCAGTGGTTTTCAAGTTATTTAACTTTTTAGAGTTAATTTCAATTTTCCACCTTTTGATCTAAAATTGAAAATTGTGAACAAAGTAGGTACTCCATTTAAGAAAATAAAAAGACATTTTTCTAATAGCTGAACAAGAAAGGAATGGTTGAAGTAAAAAAATCACGAAGAAAATTTCAAAATCCTCAGAAATACAACGATTTAAAATCACAAATCAGTTTTTTTTCATTTTTATTTTCGATTTTTCTAAGGGTATTACTCCATAATTATATACTTGGCATACAAATCACAAAAAAAACTTCCCCAATTAATAAGCTTTCTGAAAAGCTATAAATGTTTTCCACTTTACTAATGTTTTGGAAAATAATCAATATTAAATCAGATGGTGCTATGAAGGCGTAGGTGTTTTCATACAAACGGCTTTATTTCAACACGAATAAAATTCAAAGCTGCTGCGCTTCGTCATGATCACTAACACTAGGTCGTCCAACATCTTCTGATCGTTTAATATGATTTATTTCCTGAAACTGTGGTAAAATGGAAAACATTCATACGTTTTTTGAAAGCTTATTAACCGACTTCGGTAGCCTAGTTGTACTAACGTGTTCCCGGTCGGGTCAGAGTTTTTCTACGTGTTTTTTCTCTTGAAATTTCTACCCGGGGTTGGCCTGTCTCAGATTGGACGGGACCGGTTGACTGGAAAAAAATTGCCTCAGGCTATACTGACACCTTTGTATAGAAAAGTGTCATATTATTATTATTAACTAGTTTTTTAAAGGCGCCCATGGCGCCCACCAATGGGCTTTTTCATGCAACCTTTACATTCTCATAGCTGTGAGCATTCTTACGTGAGACTTCAAAATACTTGGTTGATTCAACTCTTTATGAAAACTCAAAAACAACTTAAACTTTTAATTACTTACAAACTTTGCATACAAATAGCTTTTAGCATGTGGGTATTTAACTATTTGATTGATCAAACTTTTTCATGCAAACTTTGCATTCAAATGGCTTTTCAACGCTGTGTATTCACATGAAAATTTAAAAAAATTACTTTATTGTGTAAACTTTTTATTCCAAACATTGACTTTAAAGCATTTGATAATAGAACTCTATGAAAATTTAAAAAAAAAACTTTTTATAACAAACTTTGCATTCAAACGGCTTTTCAACGCTATAAATTCACATGAAAATCTTTAAAAAATTACTTTAGTGTGTAAACTTTTTATTTCAAACATTGCATTAGTAAGGCTTTTCTCCGCTGTGATATCGCGTCTGTGTGTTAAACTTATGATTTGGTAAACTTTTTCATGCAAAATTTGCTTTCTTATGGCCGAATTCATATGTCAGACTTTAAAGCACTTGAAAATAGAACTCTATGAAAATTTAAAAAAAAAAATGACAAAATTTATAACAAACTTTGCATTCAAATGACATTATTTTATTGATTAACCTTTCCTTCCCTGTGTTGTGTAGGCACTACGCATTGCTCCTTTTAACCTTCAATATCTTTATAAATATAATTTATACGGGGCTGAGGCTTTGGGTATTCCTCCATCATACATTTACCTATCGAATCAGAAAATAATACTGAGAATAATCATTACTTATGGGGTGCATCCATTCCATAGGATTTTGTAAGCATCGGTAGCGAATTTACTAATACCATCAAAGGTGTACTCCACTACAGTCAATGTTGGGTAGGTACCTACCTACATCCACGGGAACTATGTTAGTAGCTACATGCGCGAACATTTAGAAATCACGTGATCAATAGCATGACGTCTCACTCGCGCGCACTCACTTCTCCTAGAGTGACGATGAAAAAACACTTCTACCTTCAGTGGTATAAAACTGATTATTTACGATCTATAATAAAATTATTATTTTAGTATTTTTATCTCTTTTTATAATATAAATATATTATTTGTATGTAATTGTGTATTTATTTATAGAAGTGCTTTATTCATATGTAATTACGTTGTGAATCTTTTACACCTACCGTATTTCACAATACTATTACTGTGTTATAAAAAAAATCAACTTAGAAATATATATTTTATATAACTAATTGTTACTAAGATTTTGTAGAAAGCTCTGTGTATGTCTTTGGGGAAAATGGTTGACAGATGAAGAGAAAGCGAGTAATAATCATACTGCAGACTATTTCCATTACATTCATACGGTCAAAAATTAATACACAAGATTTTATCGACAAAATGTATGGGGTACAAGCCCCCAATAAAACAAGAAAACAAATTTGCAGCATTAAATTTTTAACCTTTTATCCCTACTCCTAAAATATGTATTTATTGAAGTTGGTTTATTTTTAACAATTTTGTTTTACTTTTTGGTAATTGTTACACTATAAATAACAAATAATAAATAAATAAATTTTTCAATTCAATGACAAAATAAAGGTAAAAAAACAATAATAAATAAATAAATTTAGGTAAAAAAATTAATAGTTTTAAACCACTGTTATTCTCTGTGTTCGCCAACTGCACTCACACAAACACAACCCAGTCGCTCCTGGACTTCCGTACGTGTGTGCTGTGTAACTTGTATAGACAAGCCGCCAAATGTATGGGAGAATACCGATGTTTGTTTTTTTCAGATTTTTAATATTTAAAGCAATTATGGATAAAATATTTTTATTTTGAGGCTTCATTAAAAGATGTAAGAATATAATTATCATGGTTTGAAAATGATTGCCTTGTTTTTTGGGACTAAAATAGCTAATTTAAAAATGTGTAGTGACTACACAGCACCGTAACGCGCGGAAGTTTTTTAGCACAGTAAGGGAA
This sequence comes from Mystacides longicornis, assembly GCA_963576905.1. Lineage (NCBI taxonomy): Eukaryota > Metazoa > Arthropoda > Insecta > Trichoptera > Leptoceridae > Mystacides > Mystacides longicornis. Next base: position 8,953,811 of record OY756426.1, read on the forward strand.
AGGTTAAACTTTTTATTGAAATTGTTGCATTTGTATGGGTTTTCTCCGCTATGTGTTCGCGTGTGATTCTTGAGTCTGCAAACTTTTTATTGCACACAATGCATTAGTAAGGCTTTTGTTCGTTATGAAGTCCCGCTGTGCGTAAAAGTTTCCTGATTTGGTACACATTGCTTTCTTATGGCTGACTTCGCATGTGAGTTTTTAAATAACCCGAAAAATTGTTTTTCTCTACATCACAACATTTAAAAGTTCTCAGCCACCAGGCATAATAATATTACTATGTTACTGTCAGCTGTCACTGCTGTCAGCCATATTATCCTATTATATCCCAGCGTTTGATATATCATACGTTAAACATCAACTTTTGAAAGGTCCAGCATTGGCGCCAGGGGGGGAGGGGGGTCACAAATAGTAAAAAAGGTCATTTCCAAAATTTGGTATCTAGAAACTAAACTTTTCCTAAAAAGTCTTTTCAAAAATTTGGTATCTGGAAACTACGCTTTTCCTAAAAAAAGGTCCTTTCCAATTTGATGAATCTACTATACTTTTGAGGGGGGGGGGGTCTTGAACCACAATAAATTATAATTGCATTAGAAAAGAAGTAGGTATGGACCCAGCTCAGGGGGGTCATGACCCCCCTGGAACTTGTGATTTTAAAACGTTGTATATCTGAGGTTTTTGAAGTTATAGTCTTGATTTTTACTTCAACCATTCCTTTATTCTTCATATATTGGAAATATGTGTTTTCAGTTTGCAAAATGCATTATTTTGTTCACAATTTTCAGTTTTAGGTCAAAAGGTGGTAAATTGAAAAAAAAAACCGTAAAAAGTTAAATAACTCGAAAACCACTGGCATTTGACCCCTGGTTAATGGGAATAAAATTGTTGCAAATTCGCTTTAGTGTAACCACTTTCAAGGAATGTATCGAATTACCAGTCACCCTGTACATGTAGCTATTCACGTAGTATGCCGATTATTATTGAGGAGGGTATGGTTGAATAAACTTAGTTAAAAATAACATATTGTAGTTTGTTCCAATTATTAACAAAAGATAATATGCATCCTTATCTCCTCAATCCTCATTTATCATTATATACCTATCGATCTTTAAGACATCTTATGACTTAAATAAATGACAAAGGGACAAAAGGATATTCTGCAAGGAATAAAGGATATTGAACCTTCATCAATTTCGTGATTTCTTCTTAGAGTATGATATGAATGATCCAAAAAGGGTAAGAGAATGCCTTGATCAATGATTTTATTTACGTTTTACGCTTTGAGTTGAAATAAGTAAAATAAAGCCCTCTACGATTTTATTTTTGTATATTTTTATATCGATAAACATAGATTCTATACAAACTGAAAAGTTTTCATAAGAAAAAAATTACCTAAGTAGGTACCTATATCACATACATTAATAATTAATTATTGACATCAAAATTTTGTTTTTAGAAACCAATAATAAAATAGTAAGATTCTAAGATATTCCTGGTAGAATCTTAAATAATTATTATCCAGAAATACGCTAGGTATATCAATTGATAAAAATTTATTCAAAGTTGAATTTTGTATTATCTCTAATAATAATTAAGTTATTGTCTCAACGATTTTGTCATTATAATAATTAATTAGGACAAAAAGAGCATTCAATTAAAAAGTTGGACTAAACATGAAATTATAAAAGAAACAATTGTCATCTTTAACATACAAAGCTGATTACTTAGCATTAGAGCTGTGCTTTTTAACGTTTAACAGTTAATATTAACAGCTAACCTTCTTTAACACGTCAACACCGCTAACATAAAAATTTATTCCTTGCTAACGTTAATCTATGCATGTAACAGTTCAGCCACTCAATTAATCAAAAGAAAACAAAATAAATTGTAAATCCTTACAGCTTCACTGCGTTCGTTTGCCCGACAACACTAGAAAGTAATAATATTCCTGCACGGCTGATGTTAAATTAACAGCTTACGTAGCGGCAGCTAAATTCGCAGCGCGTCAACAAAAATAACGAACAAACAAAAATATTTTGCTCAACCTTTTGTTGGTCAACTGTTGATATTCGTTAACTGCTAACCGCTACAAAATAGCGGCAGAGTTGATTAACATATCTACGTTGACGAATAGCCAATCAGCGGCAGGGTTGATCAACACGTTGACCAATAGCCAATCAGCGGCAGGGTTGATCAACGTACCTACGTTGACCAATACTAACACAGTAGTTAAACGCCCAAGTACGTACCTACGCGATAACTGGAGGCGAACGAACTAAAATATGATATTTTCATGAAATTGGGAACCCCGTTTTCATTGCTGCTCTCTTATTCTATGTAATACATCACTACTGTTTCGTTTCGATCGTGCGCGGTCGGCGGTGTAATTTTTATCCTGCGTTCACGTAACTTTTTGTTGTTTTACTATTACCTAATTGATTGTTATTATATAAAACAATAAGAGGGTGTTTGAATGAATATAGTTATAGCATGTAATATGACATATTTACGTGTAATATAAATAAGTAAAGTACAAAGTGAATGTTGTCGATAATATCCGAGTTTCTTACAAAACTACTTAACGTTAACAGTTAACGTTAGCAGTTAACTTCAACTGTTAAACAATGTTAACATCAACACCTGTTAACGTTAACCGCAAGTAGCGCAAACGCCCACCTCTACTTAGCATGCTACATCTTATCGCGAAAAGCCATCAGGTACCAGGAAATCATCGTTTACTTGCAGATCATACACTCACATACAATTTACGACCTTACGTTATCCCTTTTGAATGAAGAATAAGGAAAACGGGGCAATGATTTGGACATAGTGAAGGAGAGGCGTATTGGAAGATTATCGTTTTTGCGTCTTTGTCAGATATGAATAATAATCAGTAAACGACGCTAGCTTTTAGTTGCAGGTTGAAGACTCCCAAGAACTATGATTCTAATTCTTATAAAACTGCCTTATGAACACATTGGGAAATGACTACGCTATATTATTATCATTGAAATTTTCTGGATCAATATTGATTATTTCTCGTTAAAACTCTGAAATGCAAATTTAATGTTTTTTTAAGAAGAATTTGTTCTTAACAAAGTTTGGACCCTTAAATGACAAAGCTAGGGAAAAAGTAAGTGACTCAAAAAACTGTCAGGTGTAAGAATAAATTAGTTACAATTACGAAATAAGAAATTGCTGGTTTTAATACTACTTAGTAATATTAAATATTGTTCGTTGTAGTGCCTACTGTAGTTAGACAACTTGTTCATAGATCATGATCTTCGCATTAGATCACGATCTGAGTATCAACGACTCAATACATCCGGTAATTCACAAGGATTTACAGTTAATAAGGACGGTACGAAAAGAGAACGTCTAACTGATACTATCAAACAATCAAGTGCATAAAAGGAGCATCACACGGTGATCATGTACGTATTATACATCTCAGTGACATCAACATTAGTTTGCAGACATGAGATTATAATATTGTTTTGTACACCATGTTTTATTTCCGTGCAATCATTCTCCAACATTATTGTAATACAAACTTGCATTTCTCTTATATTATATTTTCATAATAATTACTTAATTTTTTTTTTCAAATAAATAAGATGTGTAATATAGCATGGCTTTAGCTTATCAATATAATAATATAGACTTTATTAATAAATGCTGGACTATCTACACTATACAACAGACTAGAAACGTCAAAGTGGTCTGCGTGAGTACCATTCCAATAAGATTGAATCAAAAATTTCACGAATATCTGGGAGTCTGACATAGAAGATTGGCGGATGTAATTATTAGCTTAGATGTAATTCGTTTAACTTATTTTGGCTTAGCCCAGTCTGTGTTAACATACGGGATGATCGCTTGGGATGGGGCCTACGACAGCCACATGTTAAGTTTGCAATGAAATTTTTGAATCGAGCGGTATGATGGATGTACACCGTAACTTAAGGGACTTAGCAGTGCCTAAGTCCTGATTTTTTGTTTCTTTTTTATTATCATTTTTATTTTGTTTGTTTGAACATTGTATTGAAAATGTGAGAAATATATATTTTTTCTATTCTATTCTATTGAACAAAACCATCAGATCACAAGTGAATCAGTAATGGTCATCATTGATTCAAGCATAATCGATTGAACTTCCCAGTCATTTAATTATGTAGAGGGAGAACTGAGAAAAAATGGATGAGTTATGTAATAATATTCTTCAGATAAATGACATAACAGAAAATAAAACCAGAACCGCAGAAAATACAACCTCCGGACGAGAAGGGCCAACACCAACAACCAAAAGAGGCGGTAAGTTGGGAGGGTTTCAGGAAGAAAAAGAGATAATTTTGATTTTTTTTTTGGTCTTTTTTGAGAGACTTGAAGCAAATTGAAGAAGCTGCATATGGAAAGACTTTGTCATCAGCTGAATTTGTTTGACTTTAATCCTATTGAATAATTTGAAATTCGGTCAAATTTTTGAAAGTATAAGGACTTTTTTATGAAAACCAATTCAATATGTTCCCTGCATAGCAGATAAATTGACGGAAGTTCTCTGAGTAAATGTGATAACTCAGAACAGCCATCATACATTCATACCATACACCATCTATCAAAACCCCGTAATGAAAATAATTTTTTGTCTCAAAACAATGATTGATCAGAAGGAAATGGTTAATTTTTAGTACTGTATCAAGGATTGGTGTAAAAGATGGATGGGAAACATGATTAGGTGTTCTGATTGTCTGTCTAGGTTAATAGTTGATTATTACAGAATTTTATCGAATATGTAAACTTAGTAATTTTATCACTTTTTAAGCTTTTGATTTTTTACGATTTTTTTCAACAAACCCTACTGAGGAACTTTAGTAAAATTTTATCAATAAACCAATCTACATACATTTTGAGAGCTGTTGAAAACATTTACCTTAACACATCTCTGTTGATTGTTATTCAATTTAAATATTTAATACGTGTGCACGGCTGGAAGTTATTGGGTTAACCATCTCGAACTTTGAAGGTCAAGGAAGACGGTTGATGAATGTATGTAATTACATAAATTGCCAATCGTTCATCCATAATTGAAGCAAAGCTCGTAATTTTCATGAAAAATTTATGAAATACCTTTCTTATAGGTATTCCTACTACAAAACAACTGAAAAAACTTTATGAGTAAGTAAGTATATAAACATCTGACTAAATAACATCAAAAACATGTAAAAAATCAACATTGAAAATAACATCTGAAAAGATAACATCAGACAAAATAACATAAGCAAAGGCTTAACGGGGTCTCCGGGACCTTCTTCCATAAAAATACAAAAGGATCCAAATGGAGAATGTATGCAGTGTGCGTCCGAGACTGATGACGCCGAACATACCCTTTTTGAGTGCGACAGGTGGAGAAGAGAAAGAGAGGATCTGTATGAGTCCGTAGACTCCGATCTCAATACAGAAAATTTGATAGACCACATGCTGAAATTGCCAGAAACATGCAATGCCATTGAGGGATTTATGGAAGGGATTATGAAGAAGAAGGAAGAGGATCATCGATGACAAAATTTGCTTCCCGGGTAGACCGAAAGGTAGATACCTACCGGGCTGCAAAAGAAGAATGAGGGGTTTTAGCCGGTAGGAGTCCGGCACTACCGCTAATGGGTTGTTTTCCTAATGCGACGGACGTTTCACAGAACGGCGTCAGTAGAACGTTGTTTATTTTGTTACCGTAGTTACAAAAAACATTGTCGTTATTTTCAAAAACGGCCGCCGTCTTGTCAGTGTCAGATGATTCGTGAACGCTTTCATTGAAAGCACTGAATTATTAGGTACATTAAAAAAGCACCTTCTGTGCTACGAGATTAATATAAGTTGTTTTCTCCCATACGATATTCATCCTCTTCTGATGCCTGGTCATCCTCCAAACAAATAACCAAAGCAAAATCAAGATCGTTCATTTTAACGTTCCGAGACAATACGCAAATAATTGACGTTTGTTATTAAAAAAACGGAGAGAATAATACGGGCACGCAACTTTCCAAGTGTCACCGTTAAGACAGCCGTCGTAACATCGTACAGCCGCTCCCTAGGAACCCACTGCATACAGCGACCTTGAATTTAATGGTATCTGACTTGAACTCTTAAATAACATTAGAAAAAATAACACTTGGTTTGCCAAACGAAATAGAGAATTTCTTACACATCATGCATGTAAATGAAGGTGTGTTCTGATAAAATAAAAACATAATAGGTATAAGGTATAGTGTATAGCAGTATTCCGCAAAGCGTGTGCCGCGGCACACTAGTGTACCGTGGTCATAAGTTGGTGTGCCGCGAAAAAATGAGAGCCCAGTGATAGAGGTTCATGGTTTAGATTTGACTTCTGTGTTCTAAAGAAAAGAATGGGTAGTAAAACTTGTATAATCAGTTGACACATATAACTGCCGGAAATATTCGTTCATTTGAGCTCAACATAAAATGCGAGAGAGGATTTCTATGGAAGTATATGGACTGAGTAGTGAGTAAGAAATCATTCTCGGATACCATTTCCCTTGGACACTGATTGGACATTAAAATTTAAAAAATCCGAAGAAGAACCTAAGCCTAAATATCCCTGCGTTCAAAACATGCTGTTGCAATTCTATTACCATTTGCCATAATCTATTTACGCGAATTGCGGTAGGTATATACAATAGCCACATGGGTGTTTAGGGAAAGGGTAGGGGGGATGTTACGGTGCGTTAAGTGGGGGGGGGGGGGGATAATCTAAAAAAATCATTGGTGTACCTCTGAAATTTCTTGATTTGGTAAGTGTACCTTGAATACAAAAAGTTTGTTGAACACTGGTGTATAGTGTACAAGTGGGGATTTATACAGGCCTTGGGCGAGATGAAGTATACAAAATGCACATTGTACCAAGTTTGCAAATAGTGTATGAGATTGATTGTCTAGCTAGAGCATATAATTATCATAATTGAGGTATTAGCTAATTCATGGGAGGAATTTATCTGCATATTCCATCGAGTCTATGTATAAACCGAAATATAGACAACAGCACGACTTTTCGATCTATACAAATGGTTTCTTCAACAATCACCATGTTTGTAACCGTACTCTTCTGAAATAGTTTGATAGAAGTTAAGATAAAGTGATCACACTATGCCAGCCTTAGAAACAGCAATAGAAGACGATTATTATCCCTCAGAACATTAAATTTGTAAAAGTTTTCCTTTGAAAATCGATAATTTATAGATTTTTTGAATGATTGGATCAAATAGTTCTATATTATATACTAGCTTTCCCGACAAACGTTATCCTGTAGTTATAACCAGAGGCGGCCCGTTCATATGTGTTTTATACTAAGTTTCTACCTACTTATTGATGAGTTATTCTAGTTATAGAACTTACTATTTCACATCAAAATACTCGGATAAAACCTTCTCTCAGCAAGTATTGTAGTAGTAGTAACAAATGGAGCATAATAATATACCTACATCGATTGTTTTATGAACAAGGTCTGGGTTGTGAGACTTAAAACAATTAACCAATGGCTTAGATTTGAATACAATATTATCTCAACACCTGCACGTAATAACTTAATTTGAAAAACATACCGTATACAATACAATTCGTGATTCGCTTGTAACAAAACTCAAGATGCAATAACGCCGGCTAAACATAAAACGTAACCGGTGAACCTGAACTTGTGTATGACAGAATCCTACATATCTACCTGCAATTTTGGCTTTTAAAAGTGTTTGAGAAGAAATATGTAATAACTACTAGAGAGATAATAATATTATGCTTTAGCGCATGCTTCCAAGATGTACCACGTGACTGTTGTTAAACTCATACAAACTGTGGAGTTTGTCGGTAGTGGTTTGTGAGATTCGGTTATTTTTTTTTAACATTTTAGCGTTGACAGAGAGATTTTATGTTTTTATCATATCTATTCATAATTAGTCAAAAGGAGTAATATTTTTAATGAGCTTTTGTATATACCTAATGAAAATGATTTTTTATTAAAAATGTATCTTCAGTCACACGACTATTCCATAAAGGAACCAACTTTCGATTCTGCGCATCTACAAAGGTCCTCTTATAATATTTCTACTCAATGGGTTGTCGGTAATTATTATTATTCTCAAATAGTCTTTTTTTTACATAGATCTTCTTCATCTCTTTCTTTTTTATAAGGCCTGCTGTCCCGTTATTTCTTGTCCTCTTAGGATCTTAGGAAGTCAACTTCCAGCTACATTTCCCTGGGGGTTCGTTCGTTTTGAAGAGATGTTTCTTATAATCTTCAATTCGCTGGTACGAAGGAGATTCATGGTTCGGAAAGTGTCGTCTCTGGATTTGTTATTATTATTATCTGTTCAACATAATTGTACAAAAACATGTTTTGTATAATATTTTGATATTATTATCATAATATTATGTTCGTTCCTCCATATTTCCTTTTTTAGTGATCCTGATAAGAGTGATATGGCTTCAGCTTTTTGTATTTACTCCAGTACCTGCCCTACGTACATATTATACTTCTTCATAAAGATCACCATCCGCACACGTATACGATACGCAATGGCGGTTGAATCGCTCGACAAAATAATTTAACAGGTTCATTGTTATTAGGGACTACTCTATGACGATCCGACACGCCGTATCCGACATAATAATATTACTGATGGTAGGTAAGCCTGCAGGCTCATCGCTATGTGTGGTGTAGCCGGCAAGGCTTTTTTATACAAAACACAGAACTATTATCTCGAGATTATTATAATTAAACGTTTTTTACTCTGTGTACGTGGAAATATGGAGATCTATGTTTTAGATCTAAGAATTATTATTATCACACAATTATTAATTCTGCATGGAAATTGTCTAAGTAGATACATACATATACCTTTTATCTTTGTAGTAATTTAATATGATTGATAAATTATAATACCTACCTATTGTTTAACAATAACATCTAGGCTTATGAAAAGAGACTACGGAACAAAAAATAGAATAATTAATACTTTGATTTATTTGTTTAAAAGCAGTAGAAAACATAGATATCGTTACTCATGATGAAACACTTGATATTTGTCCCGATTTCAATATCCACCGTCAATACTTTTAAGTACCTAATTACATACATACCTACTTGTTTAAATACCATTTTTCGTAAAACAATACCGGATTTATGTAAAAGACCCACGTGGAACTGTGTTTATGCATAGCAACCAAAATCTTAATGTCATAATGATATCATTATTAAGATTAAAATCGAGTCGATGTTGCATTGGAAAAGACCTATCCTATAATAAAAAAAATGTATTTTAAAAATTTGTTGATTTTGCTAAGCTAAAAAATGGGCACAATAATCTAGATATTCTAAGAATGCTGTGTTAAAAGAATAGCGTTGATTTATCATTAACAGCTTCTACATTCAAGTACCTACCTATGTAGGTACTTAGTAATACGAGAATAAAGTAACTGCACGTGCATAATTTTTATATTTTAAATATCAACCACACAACACAGAAAACGGTTTTGAGGATGACAAAAATAAACATTATGTAGGGATTCTATACGTGGCTCAGATATAGGTACTTAAGTTATTTAAAGTTCGTATTTATTCGATATAAAAGTCTACGTACTCGGATATTGAAGTCTAGCTACTGTAACACTTTTTCCCTCGATGTCCCGAGACTCCTAAGAATCCCTGGTCATCAAGAAAAATCATGCACACAATGAGCCATCTGAATTTGGATACACACACATCCTCATTCAAACTTCCCGGTGCGAATGGCCATCTGGAAAGATGCTTACTTACACTTACTTTTGTGTGGTCTCATCCACATCGAATCTCAAAATGAAAATTAAAGAATACCTTTATTATGTGATGCCCGGCTAGTAAATTTTTCAAATAAAAATATTTAGACTCTTTTCTCAAGCATGGGTTTCGTGGTAAGCCTACCATACCATTTCCTTAGAGGGTGTAGACGGCACACACATATTATTATGTTCAAAATAAAAGATAGATTTACAAGTTAAAAGGAACATTGTTTTATTTCATTGACCATCGTTTCAACATAAATTAATTTCGATATTCTGTGTCGCTATTTATGCCGATAATATGTTCCCGCCTTGCAGTCTCTTTTCCCACCGCGAGAGGCGCTGTCTACCCTACTGACGCATAGGTTTGTTCGATAATTAACGTTCGCTGTTATTTATCTATTGTAGCAAAATAACTGTTACACTACATAGTACTTATTTTACCTACTTAAGTACTAGATTATCAATAATAGGTAATTAACCTTATACATACTTAATTAAATTTTTGTGCTATGGGTAAGTGTGAAATTTATTTCACGGTAAACTTCTATAATACTGTTCACATTCCCTCTAAACATAGCGCAAATCACACATTTCACATAACTTGTCCTAGACTTAGATAGGTAGGTAATAATTATTGTTTACTGATCATATCTCGGTCAATGACATTTTGTTTTTTTTTTCTATGTAATTTCCTGTCAGTAATCTATTTACGCACATACACGCTATGGGTATAGTTTTATTGGCTATGGTGTTTGTAAACATAGATTTGGCAGTTATGTGAGTGAGGTAACTTTTTTATAGGTAAGTGATCTCTCTGAGGCTATCTTATATTATGTTTGTGTCGATCAATTATAAAAATGTTTACTACAAGACTTGAGTAGATACATAGAAAGATTTTTTGTTATTTTCTTACTTAATGTCTTCTACGAACCACTTACTTAAGTATAAAAAACATTCAAAGCCTAAAACAACTTTTGACTACCTAATCATAATAATATAAAGTAGGTACGTAATAAAGATCATCTGAATTCATGACGTAATAAGTTACGTTACGTACTATCAAAATTAACCATAAAAAACTTGTAAGAGAATTTGTAGGTAATTGATTTAATTTATTACTTAAATGAAAATTTTTTTTTTCATCGAATAGATTTTAGATTATACATTCTGCTCGTAAAAGAGTAGTAAAAACGATTTCAACTTTTTTTATACAATTTATTTAATACAATTCACAAAATTTTCATCATATTATTATATATTCAGCCTTCAAAAACTCGACTGGTAACCAACTTGAGAATTCTTGTTCAAAAGTTGGCACCTGGAACACTTATCTTAGGGAATAATATTGCACTGAACCTATGCGAATTCTCTGAAAAAGAAAAATGCATGAACACTGTTTGTTGTAGGTAGGTAGGTACTGAATTACAGGTTAGAATTTAAAAATTCTAGCACGATGCAAAGGGTAAATCACTCATAATTATTGTCGATAATTATTATCGACTGCTGGATTATACTACGAGTATGTTATGCACAATAATACATTGTTGGTATTTTTATCTTAAAAATAGTAGCATTGTTAGTTCTTAAGATAATTTAAATGCTATGACGGTGTGAAACCTTTGTGCTTATTTCAAATTACCAAGAAAAAATCAGTCATTCTATTGTATTGCTAGAACTGTGATATTATCAACCCACTAACTATTTATATTATTAGATTTACGTTCTCACGTACGAGAGAAATCTGATGTTTCATTCCAATAAAAAACCTAAGCATCTTCGTTTGCCTACAAACAAAATTTTAATTCCATCATTTTAATAGAAGTGTTCTGGTCTTTAGATATGAACATTGTAGACAATTGATCAGTTCTGAAGTTTCTAGGACTACAATGTTTATCAATGCATTTCTTCTTCCTCATTATGCCCTCAAATCTGAGTATATTGAGCGCCAATGTAGTTAACCAGATCCCACTGGCCATACTATCCTTCTTCTTCTTCTTTATCCATGTCCGCTCCCTAGCTGGAGCATATGGACTCCACAAGTCTTCTCCATGCGGTCCTGTCCCCTGCGATTCAAAAAGCCGCACCCCAGTCAACACCAACGACCTGAAGGTCAGCTTCGTAGAGCCTTTTAATTGTTTGAAGGGGCCTACCGCGTCTTCGATTGCCTTCTGGATGGTAGTTGAGACTAAGACGGGTTATGTCCTCTGTAGGCTTCCTGAGTACGTGATCTTTGATGGTTACTATCCAGTCAATAGAATTTGTGGTTCTGCTTGTCGCAGGAGGTCCTCTTGGACTTCCACGGATCGCAATTATTCTGCACCAACCGCATCCATCTTTAAATCATTAGATCATCTTGCCTGAGGATTTCGAACGCCTCTCCGATCAGTTGTTCTAGCGTCCTTCTCTCCATAGCTTGTTTCTCTCTCGCATATTTACGATATATTCTCATAAACGAATGTTTTTATTTACTTGGACTGCTCTACACCGCATTTCTAGTCATAATGAGTATCTCTAGGATGTTCACTACACGTCGCACGAACAACGAATTATACCACCCAAAAATGATCACACTAAACCAAAGTTTGAAAGAAGACGATCATAATCCCGTAACGGTTAAAATTTGAAATATTTACTGATTTGATGATTTCATTAAATTTAATACTATTCTTTATCTATTATAAGTCGATCCGTGGTTTATTTAATAGTTAGGGTTAAATCAGCTGTAGCTTTTGAGTAAAAAAATGCCAAATAGAAACTCTCTTAAGACCCCACTTAGGGGCATAGGGAGGCAACAAGAGCTCTCCATTGCGCTCGATCTTGCGCAATGCTTAGGACCTCCTCCCACACCAAGTCCTGATTCCTCAGCTCTGCTTCGAAGGAGTGAAATACAGTATGAGAGGATCTTCCTCGTCTTCGGGACCCTGATGGGAGGAAGAATATCGCTCCAACTGTCATTCGGCATCCTTAACACATGTCCCAGCCAAGTCCATCTCCTCCACATAATAGTAGAAGTGATGGGCTCACGCTGGGTGCGCCGGCGTATAGCGTCGTTCGTGATGCAGTGGTACCATCTTTTACCCAAAATTCTCCTGAGGCACTTCGTTTTGAATGCAGATACTTTTTGTGCCTGGGGTTTGGTCAGGTGCCAGGACTCACCCCCATACAGAAGAATGGGCAACACACACACGCATCAAACAGTTTACATTTCGTCATAAAATGCAATTACAAAAATATGACTTTGGAATTAAACCCTTGTTATCACGTAAATACAAGTTTTTCACAGGGAAGTATCCATATTTACAAGGAATTTCAATCAAACTCCGATTCAATCAATTAAGTTAAAATTATATTTAGTATAGCTACATTTTTATAGGTTGGTTGGAAGAAATTGCCCCAGGCAATAAGCCCGCCAATTTTGGTTTATTATTTTACCAATAAAGTGTTTATTATTATTATTTTCCGTTTCAAATGTTTTTGATTTTAAGTAGGTACCTACGTTTAAAATGAATAAATTGCAATTTTATGCAGATTTTTTAACACCAAACTGCTACACAAATTTAATGATCGCATACAAATGACCCCGGATTGAAAAAACCTTCTACCGTGTCTTGAATACTGATGTGTTCCAGGTTAAAACCTGATTTACATTAGGTATTTAATTTTAATATCACCGTAGGTAGGTACCTACTATCTATTGATTAATCGTATGCGGTCATATTGTATGAACATTATTGTCTTTTTCAAATGATTAGTTAGCGGCTTTTGTTTTATTACGTGATGTAGACATGTTTCAGTGAAACAATTGTTTGACAAACCAGTGTCCTCGTTATATCGAGGACTTAATTTGTCATTGTCAAACTTCTATAATTAATTTTATTCATATTATATGTAGTTTTAACAGTCTGCGTACACTTTAATAAACACAATCTATATAAGTAGGTACCTACCTACCTACCTAACTCATTGGTTTGAGTCATCGCTGTCAAAGCGATCATGTAATTGTCAATTTTGAAATGCTTTTTAAGTATATAAATGTATTCATCTTGACATTAGTGCCAGTAAGTATGCTAATTACATATTATTAGTGTATTCAGAAGTAATAAAACGGATAAGTGATTACTTCATAAAGTAAGTAAAACCAACAACCATTTGCAAAAAAAAAAAAAAGTTCTAAGTATAATAATAAGTTTGTTCTAAGTTTAGGTCCTAAAAATTGACACAAAATCTAGACAAAACTTAGAATGTTGAATACCAAACCAATCAAGCCAATAATAGGCAATAAAGATGAGACCTACAAAAATTGATGTATTCATATCCTGGCGCCAACTATATGACAGCAGTCTGTATCTATAATATAAAAAGTTAGTTGCTATAGTTGTTGGACTGCCCTTACGCTAAAACGCTGCTGAAGATGGTCGCATAGTCGGCCGAAAATATATTTCGGAAATAATAATATAATCTACTAGGTATAGTAATACTGCAAAGTTTGTTTTATTTATAAATAGGTAAAAAAACATATTGTGACATGGAAATAGCCAACTCTTTGGGTCTTTGGCACAAAATGGCATTGGATTGGAAAATTCTTCAGATTTCGTTAATTTTCATTCAAATACCTACTTTTGCACAAGCAAAATAGAAGGTTTGGAAGAATCATCGGTAAGTATACCTTCTTCTTCTTTCGTATGCGCACGACCTTTTTTGGAGTTATAGCTCCGCGTCAATATTTTTAATATATTCCACTGCTCTAGGTGTCACCCTGATGATTTGGGGGATAAAAGGGATCATCCCTTTTGTGAATGTGGCCAGATCGAGACTGTTGGACACATTGTGCTGAGCTGTCCCATTAAAAAATTCGAGGGATCACTAGAAGAAATCAGCAAGGTATGTATACCTATACAATAGCTATAACCAATATCATGATAACAGTTTGGTTAAGATCATAAACATGCAACCAGCCATTGCCAAAGTGAACTCTTAATTACGGAAAAGATTCAACGTCGAGGCTATGGCCATTTTCATCTTCCTTGTTTGCAGGTGTAATTACCTCATGCAGAGATACCAATCTCAAAATATGTCCAATAAAATGTCTAGGTATTTAATGTAGTTACAATGTCATTTCATTTAAAACCTTCATTTTGCTATGTAAGGTATTTATGAAAAAAAAATGCATTGATTCACACAATGACCATCCTTTGGTTAGGGCATGTCCAGCGAATGGAGGATGACAGCCGTCCAAGGAAGATCCTTAGTACAAAACCAGAGGGGAGACCTAGTGTGGGAGGACCAAGGCTGAGATGGATGGCTGGCGTGGTGGAGGATCTTCGGGCAATAGGGGGTGTTTAACTGGTGGGGGCGGGCGATGGACAGGGGAGAATGGCAGAGAATTCTGGAGGAGGCCGAGGCTCACGATGGGCTGTAGCGCCAATGATGATGAATGACCATTAGTGTGGGCCGATTTCCTTTTTTCCCTCTATTGCTAACGTAATAGTTATATTTTAGTGCTAAATGCTGTTTTAAATACGTATGCAAAATATTTTTCAATTCGAAAGATATCTTCTGTCTCCGAATTGAGCTCAAAGTTTCAAGAAGTTGTTAAATTTGTCCTATTTTGAAGCAGGTATAATGAAAGTAAAAATATGTTTAACATAATATTTTTGAAGATTGTATGTCATAATAATCATGGAATAATTAGTTCTGTATGATATAAAGCATAAAAATACAATTTAAGATAGCAACAAAGTATATAAAGCGCCGCAATAAACAAGAGAAAATCGCATGAAATGAGAAAAGGGTTAAAAATACCAGTTTTGTATTTTGATGGCCGTAAAGCCAAAGTTTTAGGCTAGTGATTAGAAAAAGTGGACAAAAATACAGATGAACAATAATTAAGAGAGTGTTAAAGGAAACTGATCTTAGATATCAAACCCAATTTATCAAAAACAATCACCGCAAAATAAAATAATTTCATATACTTGCTTTACATAAAAAATTTGAAAGTTTTATTTATTATTTTTGTGTTATTAAATAAATAGAAGTGTGTTCTTGAATTATCTGTGGTATAATAAAAAAAGTGAATAAAAAACAAGACCGGAATCATTTTACATGATTATTATAAAAATATCAGTTAGTATGGGATATTTTCGTCCCATACAAAACTTCAAGGTCGATTCGGAGACAGAAGATCTTATTTTTTTGTCCTGAAATTTTGTAGATAGTTATAATACATCATAAGGCAACAAATTATCACTATTACATTAAGATTAGAAGCACTTTTTAAACTTCCATACTAGAACGGCCCAGCCTAATGACCATGCGAAAGAGCACACGTATGTTTCGACAGTGGTGATTCTTCATATTCAACCTAAAATTTGATGCTCATGTTCTTGAAAAACACATAAATTCTAATCTAGGGCCTTGTCGGCATTAACATCGTGATGCCGATCCAATTGCAATCTCAATAACGATGACATTTTTTGATATTTTATATTTTGGTTGCTAAGCATGAAATGAGTTTCAAGATTGGTCTGTTTTGAATCCGGTGTTGCTTTGCGAAAAAATGTTACATACATAGGTACATTGTAATAAATAAGGATTTACTTAGGTATACAAGTACTTACTTTTCCCAAATAAAGGATGTGTTGGTTTTATATTCTTTTATGGAATAGTAGGTATTAAGAAAATACTCAAAATGCGCATGTTAAAAACATATCTATCTAATTAATAAAAAAATATTTATACCTACCTAAGTAGATATACCTAATGATATGATAATAAAACCCTTAGCTATATTTGAGAGTATTCGCATATTTTTGGATTTTTTTTTCCACAAACGAAAACGTTTCAAACACAATCGACATTGAGATCAGGATTGAGAGTAGCTTTCATCCCTGACCTGGAATAGAACCCGAGACTTAACTCCTTTTGAAAGAATCCAAAGAAGAAAAGATGAGCGGTATCTGGAGTGAATCTCGCGAGAAAAGAATGATTGACACATTTTATGATTGAGCGTCATCGGGTCACCGATAAAAAAACTACTATTAGGCACCTATGTAGTTTTTAAATAAAGTTCAATAAAACTAGTAGAAACTAGACAAAATAATAAACGTATGAAATAATTTATCGAGACTGCTACAACTAATGTTTATGTTTACGAATATAGTATAAATAAGAGCAAAACCTGTAGGTAATTAATTGTTTGAATTTATCAGCCATATTTTCCTTTACGGGGTCCCAGTTTAAGGGCCCTTTCTCGCTCACTGAAGTTTAGATCTTCTTATTAGAACAAAATTTTGTCATCCTAAAATCATGGATATACAAACTGCCAGAATAACAATTGAAAAAAAATTGTAAAAATTGTCAATAATAAAAACAGAGACCGCCTATGGGGTAGAACTGAACCCTAACGAGATATGGACATTTCATTTTGTATGTCCTTTTAGAAACTGACAATACGTCTTTGAGTGTGAAAAATATGGCATAGTGTAGACAATATTTTATTTCGCCTTCTGTGTTAAAAACTATTTTCTATGAATGCAATGCATTTTTTACTAAGAACTTTACTTTTGTTAGTCTAAATAATGTAAACCTAAAATCGAAATCCAGCTAATGTCTATGGCATATTTACACCTACTTACTATTTTTTAAGCAAAACATATGTTTATATTTTTTTCTGACGACGGTCAATAATGGGCCAATTTTTTACTACCTACTGTATTCTCTCTTTCAAGAACAAAATCTGTTCGAACAGAAAGGACACCCGAATTCAGTGAACCAAATAATAATATAATGTTAGGTTTAAACAAAGCTATATAATAATAAGTAAGTACCTACCCATAGTTGTAATAGTAAACTTATTGTTAGGTGTGTATGAAGCATATTTTCTGAATTGACATAGTTTTTTCCACAACTAAATATTATCTTCCGACTTTATTTTTCAAATTCAAACATTTCAAATGGATAGATAGATGAAAAAACAATGTAGGTAATATTATATTTATTTGGTAAATAGGTGTATGGCTACACTAGGAACCATCTGACCCGAAAAAAAGAACAGCCTGGCCCTAGAAAGATAATAATAATATACCCAGTCTAGGTATAATCAATCGAAAACACGTATGTGGATTGATTTGGAGAGAAAGACTCACTATATGCATTTGGATAAAAAAACCTATCATCAAAGATCTGATACGATATGTCGTGCCCTAATAACGCGATCCAGCAAGGTTTCAAGCTCTGGAGACCTTTAAAAGCAGATGTATTATAAGTAATACAAACAGATCTCATGTGAAGTTTTTTTAATGAATCTTTGCTCACTCATACAAAGTTTGTGTTGTGAAAGTGTAAATGGTCGGCACCGGGATTCGAACCCACGACCCTCGACTCCGTAGACTGGTATACCAACCACTTCGTTGTTTTCCATTATTTATCTCAGAACCACTCTAGAATGACGTCAAATACACAAACGGCAATTTATTTTATTCCATATTTGTAAAAAGTACATTTGTTTATAGCTTCACAAAAATATAGCTAAGGATATATTCTCGGTTCATTTTGACTTTATTGCAATAACTGCATTCACCATGGTAGATAACAATGTGACGCTGTTACAGTGTATTTTGTGTCCACTTTTGGTTAGAGCGTGGTTAGAGCAGATTTGTTTTAAAAATTATTATTATTCAAACACGTTTATACAGAAATTCACCAGATCTTCATATATTTCTTGAAGTAGGAAATATTTTGACAATGTCCTTTACCAGATGGTCCAGAAAAAAGTACCTACCTAAATAAATTTTGTGACCATAATCGTTTTTTTTATCTGCCATTGTCAAAGAACCGTTCACCCCAAAACATAATATTTATAATCTTTGTTATTATTTTAGACGGGTGTTGAAAACTTTTTTTAAAACCTCGATAGACTAGTTCTAATGGTATAGGCGTGGACTTCTGATCAGGACATTCCGGGTTCAGTTCCCGGTTGGGTCAGAATTCATTACTTGATATTTGTTGAACTATTCCAGATTGGACGGGAGGAAAATTTCGCCGGCTATAATGACATCTTTGTACCTATATATATTTTTATACAAAGATGTCATTATGTGTTCATGCGATTTTGTGTTCATCAATTTGCGCGACATTCGTAAAAAATATTATTGGGTATTCAAAAACATGTTGTATACCATATACATACATATTATGTTTTGACAAAAAAATTGTATGTACCTACCTAGGTACTCCAGATGGTGAGATTTTTTATCCCATTTTCTAGGATTCCATTTTTTATATTTTCCGGATTGGTGAATGCCATCTCTAGCTGCTTTTGCTGATCTTGTGTTCACCAATCTGGAAATATGCTCGTTCCAGAACCTTCTTTTCTGTCGACCCTATCTGACAATATCTTCGAATTCGCGTACCCTTCGGATTTCCATAATTGTTGATACAATCAAATCAATCAAATCTCCCTTTGAACTCCACTTAGGAGCATAGGGAGGCAACAAGAGCTCTCCATTGCGCTCGATCTTGCGCAATGCTTATGACCTCCTCCCACACCAAGTCCATTTCCTTCAGCTCTGCCTCGAAGGAACGGAACACGGTATGAGAGAGATAATAATAATCAATTGTTGATACACATTGATTAAATTTATATACCTAGGTGCATAATAATTATTTCAGATAGAATACAATTAATAAATTTTACAGCCCCGTGTTTCACGGTAGGTAGGTACTTACTGACATTTTTAATTCTGTCTAGTGTCAGTAGCTAAACCGATAAAAAATGATTCGACCATTACAATTCTCTAATATTATAATAACACTCACTCGATATTCAATTAATTATTTCGGCCTAAAATATTTTCGAATATATCCTATATTATGCATTATAAAAAGTATTATTTACGTAATAAAAAACCCTTTATGTTTAAAAAAAACAAATACTATGGGAACTATGCTCTACCGTTCGCACATTCTTCTAGATGCCATTCGAAACATAATATTATTACATATAGAATACATACAAAAAACATAATAGGTATTATTATTATTTTATGTTGAACTAACTTCCACAATAGAACTTACATTGATGCATAAATATTCCTTCAGAGAGAGCTTATAGTGTTCTATGAGCTTAGTCTCCCTCAAAAATCTGCAAAAGAATCTCCATCGCAGTTATATACAAATATAATGGTCGTAAAGACCAAATTGGTATGACGATTCAATATGGTCGTCAGCAAAGAAATTGTCCAATATATTAGAATAGTTCTCGACAATAATCCTATAAGACCGAGCGTTGATAAGAATTTTAATTGGAAAATGATTTTTTGTGTTTTCTGAAAAAACTAAGCAATAAATGAAAAATCCGCAACAACAATGTTTCAAAGAAATTCGAGAACCATCTTTGTGTCTAAACCTTTTTTTATCTAAGTCTAATACTTTTCGAGATATTTGTAAAATAATGTCGGGGGAGAGGTCAATAAAACCCGTTATAACTTCTAAAGCATGCTGTTAATTAAAAATCGACGATGTCTATGTTTCAGATAAAGGTTTGATCTATAATAAAACCTCATTTGAAATTCGATTTTTGTAAATTTAGAGTCGGAATTTAATTTGTAACATGGTGAAAAACGGCTATTTTACGAGAAGAGGCCCTTAACTTCAACACATCAAGAACAGCGCAACATTTCTTCATATTCATAGGAGGTTAGAGAGATTTATACTAATATAATATGTAATAATTGATATTGAAATCAAGCTAGAATTATGGAGCGCGTAATCTGTCATCGCCCATCAATATTTAGTTCATGGTTTCAATTATTCTTTATCATTGTGTCAATATCAACGATCAAGAAAGTATGCCCTATTTCTTGCTTTGGCTCTATGTTCGAAAGGTTATATTTGATTATTATTGTTTATGCTCTATGTTGCAAGAAAAGCTCACATATTTTTTATAAGGTTGTTTTTTTTATAATTTTTTATAAATAATAAACACCTGATATAACAGCCAACCACTGAGACCATTGCTTGTTTTTTCTGTCCATTGAACTAACCACTATTTTAGTAGCTTCTAAAGTCATTTTAAAGTATATTTATTAACACTAAACTTGTAAAAAACTTATCGAAATTAAAAAAAAACACTAAAATCACTGCATCACACAAAAACACTTCGTGAATAAATTATTTATAAGTATTCATATTTCAAGTTTTTTTTTTTATTTATTTAATTTTATTCGTTTTTAATTTCGCGAACATTTTCGCGTAAGGCTCTATACACACACCTGTCCGCACATCCGTTCATGACTTACTAAAGCGAAAGTTCGCACATCACAACTCCGCACAGAAAACTGTGATCATTATTGCGCGAACAGCGCAGCGTGGTCCGTTTCGAGGCCTTCAATGAATGAATTAAGGGACAAGCAATGACCAATTCAAAATACAATGTATGAAAATAATATTTCGTTCAGTATCATAACACTTATATCACGTTTTCGATGGAAGCATCCATAATAAGTTGTTATGAATGTGATTCATATTATGTTTTTTATTATGCCTTGATAAAAATAATCACGACAACGCCAGGTGAATCGTCTCTTATTTTTAATTCGATGAAAAACAAAATTACGCTTGTATTTTTTTTAGAATAAGTGAATAATTCATGTTTGATTTTTTAAGAACACTTTTAATTTTTTTTATATGAACACGTTTGAAGCGATTTTAATACTGATTTCATTTTTGTATGAATCATTTTGAAGACAGTAGGTTTAGGTACCTAATATTAAAAATAGTTCAACTTAGTAGTTAGTACGAAATGCTCTACAAAAACCCGTGAAAAACCCTTTTCTAAAGGCTAGAATAGACTTTAGAAAAAAGCTTTCCTTTTTCATAAAAATGAATCATTGCTCACTCAATGTAAACACAAATACACTCATTCATTCTTTCACAGTCTTAACTCAGCTTATGTCGTGATATAGAAAGATTGTCAGCACCTGGGATCGAACCCATAAACTCCAGTACAAGCAGTACGAAAGCCTGCGCCTTAACCGCTAGTCTACCAGCTTTTTTATTTAATTGTGTAATTTATGTATAGATAAGAGCTTTTTTTTTTTACTTTTTTGTGAGGCATCGTTGGCGCAGAGATACATTAATTTGATGCCTATACATAATATTCCTAATCACGCACCTTCTTAACGTTGGTCTCCCTTGGAAAACACAGCATAAGTAACTAACTTATCTTAGATCAAGGTAAATTTGACCCATAGACGAAGATGAAAGCATGCAAAAATAACCCCTTAAATTATTATTGTGTTACATTTATTTCCGGAATGTTGAAACGTAATATGTGACAAAGGTTGTCATTATAGATAATTCTTCTTCTTCAGCTTATCGCCGTCCACTCCTGGACGAAAGCCTCCTCCATGTTCCTCCATGTCGATCTCTCCTGCGCAGTCTGCATCCATAGCACCCCAGCGTGTCGCTCCAGGTCATCCCTCCATCTCATCTGTGGTCTTCCTAAACTTCTTCTCGTGTCTCTCGGTCTCCAATTCAGCAGTATTTTGGTCCATCTTTCGTCAGTAGCTCTAGCAACATGTCCTGCCCATTTCCATTTTAGAGTCATCACCCGGTGGATCACGTCTGTGACTCTAGTTTTATCCCTCACCGTTTCGTTCCTGACTCTATCTCTAAGGGACAGTCCTAGCATGGCTCTTTCCATCGCTCGTTGCGTGACTCTCAGTCTCTCTGCGCTATGCTTTGTCAGAGTGACAGTTTCAAGACCATATGTACTTACTGGCAGAACACAAGTTTCATATACCTTCCTCTTCAAGTTGATGGGTGTTTTTTATTTTTTAATATGCCCTGGAATATATACCCTAGTTTCCCAAAGGCAGCCCAACTTAGTCCGATTCTTCGTTTCAGTTCTGCCGTCTGTATTTTTTTTTCTAATCGGATACAATGTCCCAGATATATATATTCTTGGACTTTTTCAATGATTCTGCCATCAATCTCTACTTGAATGTTTTGTGTGCCCGTTACTTTTGTTTTAGCCAGGTTCATACATAATCCAACTGTTTTGGAGACCTCGTTCAGCTCATGAAGCATTTTCGCTAGTTCCTCGGGACTGTTACTAATTAGAACTATATCATCGGCAAATCGCAGATGGTTCAAGTATCTACCATCGATGTGAATTCCTCTGTTTTCCCAATTAAGCTTCTTAAAAATATATTCAAGTGCAAGTGTAAACAGTTTTGGGGATATTGTATCTCCCTGTCGGATACCTCTTTTTACTTGGATTTTATCTGTTGACCAGTCATCGTTAAATTTTACTTGTATTGTTGCGCTTTTGTATAAGTTTTTAATTATAGATGTATACCTTGAGTCAATGCGCGCCTGATCCATTCCGGCCATAATGGCCCATGTTTCTATGGAGTCAAAGGCTTTTTGGTAGTCAACATATCCCAAGATAGATAAAGATAATTATAGTCTTTAAATTAGAAGAAGTGGTTTTTATGTATTAAGGTGAGATGCATTTTATTATCACTCGTCAAATTGTGACGGATTTTTGCAAAATGACTTCTTCTGCTTTCTATAGATCCTGGGGATCTGTTTGTGCCGCCGCCTGTTCCTCCTGTGATGTCGACTGCCAGCTGTCTCTCCACCTCTTTGGGGGTCTGCATGGGTGGGGGTATGCCTGGGGTTTCCTTGAAGGGCGATACGTGGAAGTCTGTCCTCTGACATTCTGTTTACATGTTCATTCCAGTATCGCCTTCGTTGACGCCCCACCTCACTATATCTTCCGTCTTACACGTGCTCCGGATATCAACATTTCTAACACGGTTACGCAGCGTGTTTCCAGTTATAGATCGGAGAGTTTTCATCTCTGAAGTTCGCAGCCGAGATTTTGTTCTGGAAGTATCAGCCCGTGCATCAATTCCATAAGTGGCTAATGGTCGAACACATGTTTTGTGTAGGTATCTTTATCTTACTTTCAATCCTCATATGTTTGTTCCTCCACACGGAATTCCCAAGGCATCCGGATATAGCTGCAGCCTTATTGATCTGTTTGAGGGTTTCGTTGTAAAGATCTCCTTAGCTGCTAATCTCAACTCCAAGATACATCCAAGTTCCATCACTTGTTCAATGGGCAAGTTTGCATCTGACTGGATTTTTTGATATTGTGATACTTTTCGTTTTGTCAGTGGATATTTCCATGTTGTAATTTTTTGATGCTAAGCGAAACTTAAAAAGCATTCTTTGGAGGCCGTCTTCAGATTCTGCCATTATAACGGCTTCATCAGCGTAGCAGACAATGCTGATTCTTTTCACTCCTAGTCTGCAAAATGACTGATAATAATTCTTAATTGAGTCGCCAATAATGGTCCATATATCGTTCAAAAATACCCAGTCTTTCCTCATCTCGTCTTATCAACGGTTCTAAAAGGTAGGTATGTTGTTATATTATATTAGGTTATTTTGTATTTTAAAGGCTATGAAAATAGCTGACCACAACCATAACTTTCATTTTGAATTACCAGCTGAACTTAAAAGATTGAAAATTACCTATAAACAATATAACTTTCACTAGTCTCAGAACAAAAGAAAAGTAAGTACCTACCCAGGTTTAGTATAAGTCACAGGTCAAGAATGGTATAATTACCTACTCTTCGTAAGATGTATATTACATGACCATACTTACTATGCAACTCGCAAGGGCATGTTCTTATGAACATTGAGGTTGACAATATCCGGTTTAACCGGCCATCGATTTGGCGAGTTCTACAGTTCCATAATAAACAGTGTAAAAGAAACTCAAGTACCATTATTATAGGTGCATTATTAAAACATATATCTACATTTTATTAAATAGATTATTATTCACTTGTAATAGTAGGGAATAACTCATGGTACCGACATGGTACGAGTTTACTACTTGAACGAGAGTAAAAAAACTTATAAAGTGGGAAACGATTCGTAAATTAATACTTTGAGTACCTAATTGAAAAAGCAGGTAGGTAGGTGCCGATATGTATTCAAGGAATTATGATTTAAAAAGATGATAGTTGTGAAAAAAGAAATTTAACGTAGGAAAGTGACTGGAAGCAGGGTTGGCGGTGAATCATGTTAATGAGATAAAACAACATCTACATAATGTATGTGTGTAGGTATATTTTTATTTATTTATTTATTTAGTTAATAAAGTTATAAAAACAAAAATTATTTCATAACTTAAAAATACTTATTATACTCCATGGTAACTAATTAATAAACATGTACTATATATTTATACAATACTATTGATATATACCCTACATAGGTACCTACTAAACTAAAAAAAAAAAGAAACTTTCAAATAAAAAACAATACTATATAGGTACATACCCTACATAGGTGCCTACTAAGCTAAAAAAAAACTATCAAAATAAAAATACAATACTATATATACATACCCTACATAGGTAGGTACCTACTAAGCTAAAAAACTTTCAAATAAAAATACAATACTATATAATATACAATCTACATAGGTACTATGCTAAAAAAAAACTTTCAAATATAACACAATGATTCTCACTTTCAAACTTTCAAATATAATAATGTTAATGTCTCCGCATCATCCGAGTGAAATTCTGGTCATTTTTCAGATATTCCATACATTTCCTGCGGAACACGTCAAGAGACCTCGACTGTTTAATATGATTAGGCAGACTATTATACAACTTGAAGCCCCTGTAATAAAGGCTGTTTTCAGTTGATGATAGTCTGGCCCCCCGCAGCCGAAATTCCTCCCGTCCCCTCGTTGGATAGTTGTGAATATCCGAATTATACCTGACATTGTCCCTCAGATAACGTGGCACTTTCTTATTTTGAATCTTGTAAATGAGAATCATTGTGTTGAGTACAATTCTTTGTCTCACATTCAAAAATTCTAATGTCCCTAACATAAAACTTATTCTAGTATATTTATTGCACCCCAATATCGCACGCATACCCTTATTTTGGAGAATTTGTAACTTATTAAGTTGTTCGTCTGTACACATAAATAAAACAGACGAACAATAGTTTATATGCGGCAATATTGTGGCATTGTACACTAATTTCCTAGACCTTAGGTCTAATTTCTTTTTAATTCTATTTAAAAGTCCTGTTTTTTTGGCAATTTTTTTAACAACATGTTGGTAGTTCGAGGTGAATTTCAATTTATTGTCTATTATTAAGCCCAAATATTTTATTTCTTGTACATTTTCAATACATACTTTCATTATTTATTTTTAAATCACATATTTTATTTTTGTTCATTCCCAACACCATACACTTAGTTTTATTCACATTTAATTTTAATCTATTAATATTCAACCAATTGCTAATTTCACTAAGATCTTTTTGCAGTTTTGCTTCTCCTTCACTGAATTTATCACATTCTATATAGATTAAAGTGTCATCCGCAAATAGCTTTATTTCTGAATATTTAACGTATTTTATAATATCATTCATATATAAAATAAACAATACAGGCCCTAATACGGATCCTTGTGGCACTCCTCTAATTATGTCCATTTCGTCCGAGTACACTGCATCCAATTTTGTCATTTGTTTTCTTCCGTCAAGGTAGTCCCTAAACCACTGTTGTTCATTACCTTTAACTCCCAATCCTTCCAGTTTTTTTATTAATCTTTTTCTGTCTATTGTCTCAAACGCCCTTTTCAGGTCCAGAAACACTGCTATAACAGTTTTTTTCTTATCAACAGCTTCCTTCCATCTGTTAATTACATAATTTAAGGCCGTTTCACATGAGAAGTTATTTCTGAAGCCCGATTGATGCGAAGTGAGGATGTCAAATTTATCAATGTATTCCATCAGCTGATCTTTTATGATATGTTCTACTAGTTGTTCATATTTAGGGAGACAATTTATAGGTCTATACTCATCGAATCTGATAGGATTTTTCATTTTTGGTATCGGCGTTACAACCGAAGTTTTCCATTGATTTGGAAACACACCGTTGGTCAAGGATTGATTTATAGTTTTTACTAAAAAACTTCCTATAACTTCAATGGCATCTGTTATAACTTTAATAGTTATTCCATCTTCAGATGGTTTTGATTTTATTTTATCCAATGTTTTTTTCAATAAATTTAAATTTATGTGCTTAAATTTGAATGAATTGTCTGCAGTTTGATTTTCTAAGGAACTAATTTCATTTCCTATTGGTATACTGTTATTGATATCTTCTACACTATGTATAAAATTTTCATTGAACTTTTGTGCAATTTTTATTTTATCTTCTTCGATTCCATCTGGAAAAGAGACTGTTCTAATATCTGATCTTTGTTCCTCTTTAATTATGGATTTTATGTTATTCCACATAAGCTTTGAATCATGTTTGCTACTAAAAATCTTATTTTTTATATAATTATTTTTTTGATCCTTTATTTTCTTGTTGTAAATATTTCTAATAACTTTGTATTCTTCCCATATCAAAGGATTTTGGTCAATTTTAAATGCTTTGTACAGTTGATCTCTTTTTATTTTGATATTTCTCAGTTCCGAAGTATACCATTTGCATGTGTTCCTTAAAATTAATTCTGTTCGTGGCATTAAGTTGTTAACGACTTCACTCATTTGTTTTGTAAATTTATTTGCATTAATATTAATGTCATCTTCAAATGTGTTCCAGTCTTGTTTCAATAATTCTTCACAGAGTTTTTGTGAGGAATAATTTTTAGTGTTTCTATAATTTTTCGTATAGGTGGGTTTTATAGTATTATTTTGCGTGTTTGTTGAAAAAAGTATTTTTATCGTCTCGTGGTCTGAAATTTTGAAATTATCGCTTACTTCAACAGGTAAATCGATCGGTCCTACGTAAGTTATGGTATCCCACAAAATTGCGTTTTTCATGTTTTAACGGAAACATGCTTCATTTTATGTGTTTTATCACTTCCCAAAACAGGAAGTTGATATCGATACTAGAAATATGTTTTTTGATACACGTCAATTATGGTATCATCACTTTTGACAAAATAGTCCAACGTATAGCATTGTATTGTCTCTGGACACAATACACGCCGTCTGACTACTTGGGCACGCCTATTGTAAGTTCTCTTTACAATATTTTACGACGTTCGACTTAACAAAACATGGATCATCTATTATTTTGTTTTTATTTATTAAGAAATTAGTTGCCGTGTGTACGCGCACATTTCAATTAGACTTTTGATCACTTTAAGCGTATTTTTATGAGTTGGCCAAAAAAAAATCAATTAAAATAGCAAATTTGATATAAAGTTTATGCCGCCGTTTGGAATATAATATTATTTAACTCACAGAAAATATGTTTGTTCGTAACTTGGGTAATCTGTTCATTATTCATGTGTTACACTGATCTATTTCCCAATTAATTCGAATTATTAAATATATTGATTGAGTAATTTCAATTATGCAACGACGTAAATAATTGTATGAAGAACTTACAATATTTTACATGGCTTAGGCATTAAAACAAAATATGGTAAGTGTACTTTAAAATAATTTACGTCGGAAAGCGGAATTGAAAACGATATGGTATGATATCTTACCATAATTTACATCGGACTATTAGGACATTTTTTGTTGTATGTTATTCTTACCACATTATACGCGATTAGGTATTTTCAACATAAGACAATTTACACTTTAAAACTTTTGAATAGTAGCATAAATTAAGGTTTTTTATACTCTCTTAGAATCTCCTTTGCCTTTTGTAACCGAATCAAGTGAAATGAATGTTCTGATGGACGATCTCCTTGAGAAAAGAATGACAAAAGCTCAAAGAAGAGTAGGTGCATGCAACATCCATAAGTTTTTTTTATTTTTAAATATTTTCCTAGATATTCTTTTTTATATCTAAGTTCTTAAACATAGGTACCTATTTTTCACCAGTTGAAATTTACATTTCCGGAAGAAATGAGTGGTTTGCAAATCTAAATGTTGAAGAAAGTATCAAGACCTTGAAGAAAGTATCTACTGCAGTATTTATCACCTGTTTATTTTAAAAAAGCACTATATCGAATATCATATTAAAATATGATTTCTCTGAAATACATTGATTTCGAACTCATCAACTCCAGTAACCGAGAGTAACAGGTGTTTTAAGTGGAAAAATGCGTAGGTAAGATTTATTCCTTCCTCCTGAATACGAGAGTTGTCTCTATAAGGGGGATATGTTTTGTTCAAATACTCACAGTTCGTACTCATTTGTAATAGGTATCTAAGTAAACTCTTTTATTACCCATCACGCCGTTTCCCGAAATTGGTATGCAGAGAGTACGAACTTCTATTCTTTCCTATCCAAACGAACCTCTTTCGCTTCTTCCAAATGCGTAACATTCCGCATACAACTGTTTTATTGTGTTCAATAAATAGATAAAGACATTAAATAGATAAAAAATATAGGTATTAAAATTGACGAAGTTTCAAATATGGAATAATATATTCCTAAAATCTCGTTGAATTAAATGCTCAATCCCTTATTTTCCGAAAAATATTTATTACAAAACTAAAATAATAAGTCAGCGTATGCGATCGCATAGTTTTCGGAGTCAGTCGAGTCGGACTATTGCAAAAAACATTCTAGTTAAACAATAAGAATATTTCCATCCCAAAGGCAGATCAGCGTGATCAATGACACAAAAAAATCAAAATAAAATTTAAAGAATCTATCTTGAAATCGAACATCCTTTTATAATGTTTCATTACCATAGAGGTGGTACCATTGTTGGTCAAGTGGTTGATGCCTAGCTCTTTAGTCGCCGTCTTTTGTTGTGAATGGCATGGTTTCTATTCCTAAATCAATTCTAACCACCTACTTATCTTCTCATTTCGCAACAAAAGATTTCCTTTATGTGAAAGATGTCAAAATGTATTTGTATTCACTTTGGTTGAGCCCATATTTTTTTCAAAAGTAAGTACATAAAGTGTTATAATCATAAAGCAATATTGAAGAACAAAATTTTTATCTCGCATTGTTTAAAAGTGACTTTTGTTGAATGTTTAGTTTGCAAAAATATACAATGCTATTATATTATTAATACCTGTAGCCCAAAGAGTGTAGACATACCGATAAGGTGTTACGGCAATAAAAATAATCTTTGTATTGTTTTTAAATATTTTTGTCGGCATGCACACAATTATTATTATTGCTTTCTACTTTTACAACTCTTATTCAAAACATTCATTGTTAACCTTACCCTAGATTTACAAAAAAAATATCGCTTCACAATTGTGTAGATTATCTAAAAAGTCTTATTATCTTTAAGAACATTGTTAAGAGTGTTTTGTCGGTATTTTCAAAAGGATTTTATCCTTTTGTATACGAGCAAATGCTAGGAGCCGACCTCGGCAGCCTAGTGGTATAGGCGTAATCTTCAGATTACGAGGTTCCGGGTTCGATTCCCGGTGGGGTCAGAGTTTTTTGTTTATTCACTTGAAGTGTAAGTTTATTCACTGTGTAAGATTGGACGTGACGGGTAGACTAGAAAAAAATAACTGAGGCAATAAGTTCCTCCGGCGATACTGAGATCCTTGTATTGAAAAGTGTTAATTAGTTTTTTTTTAACGCATAGGTAACTAAGCGTGACACTCCTAAGATTTACTACGAAAATGCATTCGGCATTCGGTAATAAAGTTTTTATTCTTAGTCCTATAAAATAAATTTAGGTACTTTTAAGGGAACAAATACGTTTGGAATTAACGCAACATATTTCACAAATAGATACGATAATTTATTTCACAATAAGTACAGAGTAATCTTATAAAAGTGTTAGATACGACAAGAAATTTTTCGAAAATTTCGTAGTAAAATATGATAAGTATGACATACGATATTCGAATATGTTTTGGTTGCAACGTACACTATGCTATGTGTAAGATACGATATTTTTGTGCAAAAAGAAGCCGTAGTAAAATATCGTAAGATCATTTCTACCAAAAGTATTAATAATTATGAAAAACTGACCACACAAAATTAAAATATCGGTATTTATTTAGCGCTGTTCAAAAATTCAATTCTCTAATGTTAATTTCTTGATAAATGTATCACTTCAAACCTTTGAAAGGCCGTCCTGTAAAGTTGTCATTTTCAACTTACGATACTCTACGTAGGACCAATCGAAATATTTATCATTTGTTACAATAAGGTCTATTATTGTTTCAGAGTTCTTATTTATTCTAGTGTTTTCGTTTACTAACTGATTTAAACCGTTCTCGTGAATAATGTTTAGTAGTTTATTACTATAAGTATTTTTTGTTTTCATGTCAATGTTAAAGTCTCCGTAGATATATACTAAGTTATTACCTTCTGTAAGTTTTTTACAGCTTTCTTCGAAGAACTCTAAGAATTTCTTGTGGCTTTGGTTTGGGGAATGATAAAGAACTGAATGCACTCCTTTTTTTGGACCTTTGTTGATCTTTATTGTTAACATCCATGTATTTTTTTCATCAAGGATGTCCTTTGATATCACCGAGAAGGAAACATCATCTCTAACAATAGCAATCACCCCTCCCGTATGTCGACTGAAAGAATCGCACCTAATAGTCTTATATCCTGGAAATGTTATTTCATGATCTTCTATCTCTTCTGTAATACAAGTCTCAGATAGCATTACCATATAGGGTCTGAGCTTTGACAGTTCGACTTCAACTTCGTCATGATGAGCTAAAAGGCTGGAAATATTGAGACTAAAAATACTTTCATTCAATCTGCTTACTCTAAAAAATTTACTCTTGTTCTGTGTGCTTCTAGTTTTCTTTTATACACTCTGCAGTCTCTATCAAACACAAAATGATTTACCTCTAGATCGAGGCCAAGGTTTTTGTTGGCTGTTATGCAATTAATACATTTATATTCTTCACTTGCAGCAGAACAGTCTGCCGAATTGTGATCACCAGCACATTTTGGACATGCCATTTTCTTTTTACAGTGCATAGCCTTATGGGAATATCCCCAACACTTATAGCATCTACCGATATTTGTGTTGTCATATATTCGACATCTACTCCATCCTATATTAACTTTTTCATGTTTCAGTAACTTATTATATACTTTCGGGCTTACGTCTACATATATTGTGTATGTTTTATTTGTTTCGTTTATACTCTCCCTCTCTTTCACAGCTAAAATTTTAATGTTATCTTCATCCTCCATGAACACGTTCTGTGTTTTAATGTTTTTAATTATAATATCGTTGGATAATTTTTCATTTAATCCAACTATTTTCAAACTCGGGTTTATAACTTTTGGAGTCTTCACTTCATATTTTTCACCCAATTTGTTGTATATTTCTTCCTTTGCTTTGTTAATCCCTTCGTCATTTTTGCATTTCAGAATAAGAGCATTTTTTGTTACTATTATGCCCGTCGCTCCTACAAAACTCGGGTCTATGGTATTTTTTATTTCCCTTGCTATTTCTTGCATATTTTGTGTCTTGGTTTTTGGTTTTACCAACACACTGGGATCTTGTTTATTTTTTGTATTAGTTTCCTGTAAATTAACCTGATCATTGCATGACTCCGGGCTCCGGGCTATGAGTTGGTGAAATGGCTCCGGGCTATGAGTTGGTGATGTTTTTGTTGAAATATTTATTGGTGTTTTCTCTTGAAAAACAATTGCTCTCTTCATTTCTTTAATATCATCATTGATGTTTGTTATTATTGGTCTTAATATTTTTAACTCGCCTTTCATTGCGCAGTTTTCCGTATAAACACTGGTTACTAGATCATTGATATTTTCCAGATCTTTAAATATGGAGGTTCTATTGGCTACCGCCATTTTACTGTTTGCTAAAATACTCTTGATATTTTCGATCAATCTTCTCGTATTCCCCATAATATCAGTTGAATGAATTTGCTTTAAAGGTTCTGCACCCATGTTTTTATGTGTACCAGATGAACTCGCACTATTCATAATTAATTTTATGGGCAAAAAATAGTAAACCGGTAAAAAATAATATGTATTGTTTAGCTATTTGGAACTTTTAACAAAAACACTTACAACACAATAATATAGCACTTACTGCACCACTGACAATGAAAAAGGTTAGAAATGCACTTTAATAACGGGCAATAAAAAAAGGTTCGGCGGAAGGCCACACTGTACTATTTATTATTTTACACGTGTTTATCAATAGTAATCCTGTTATTTTTAAAAAAGTTGTTTTTAGAATATTATATTATTGTTCTTTATTTATTTTATTTGTACGAACTATTTCAACACAAAACACGTCCAACTCAGCCGGCCGGCTGTTAATGCGTCCGCATATACAAGAGAAAAAGTGCATAACGTGATTCTTTTATCATAAATGATTTTTACGTTTCAGTCGTGGACATGTACCTACAAAAAAAGTGGAATGTTAAAATAATGTACCTACTTAAATAAGTTGAAAGCTCTGCATAGGACATTTGTGGCCATACTTCGTATAATATGGAAATAAGCATTATTAGGAAAAAAATGTTGTGTGGAAGTTAGTGTTGTAAGAAAGATAAAATTTTAATGTCCTGATTTGAACATGTTAAAAGAATGGATCGTATTAATAAAAACATCAGATAAAATATCATAAGCCTGAAAAATGTGTGAGAAGGCGGGGTCAATTATTACGTATCTAGGGAAAACCTGTACAAAACGATCCCCCTAAGGGAGAATCGAATTTTAGTATTCTTAAAAGTAAGTTCTTGTATTGATCAAAATTTAATTCAATAGTATAACTATTTTTCTATCTAGCATAGTTGAAAAAAATGTGTGTTTACTATCTATGATTTGTAAAACATGATTTTAGCAAAACTCTGAAAAAGGATCGTTTTACCCCACTATGTGTACAATATGATCCCTGGGATCATTATACCCCTAATGATTCTCAAATAAGGTCAAAATAATATATTTAACTCATGAAACAAGCAAGTAATTAACAAAATTACACAAAAATAACATATTTGTATAAAAAAACACAAGTACCTAATGAAAAAGTAAAAAAAAAACATAAAAAAAATACATAAAAAAACATTAATGGAACACTGAATTTTTTGTTCGCTGTTTTGAAAGGCATGCCTCTCTTTGAAGTTTCATACGTAGCATGCACGTCCTTCTTCAAACGGTATATTTTGTTTCGAGGCATCTAAAAATAAAAGTTAAAAATTAATATAAATTGCTCAAAAAAGGTAAAAAAATAGTAAATCGTAAATCGATCATGTGGTGTTATATTGTTATGGATAAAAAACAAATTTATATAGAATTGCTTAAAAAAGGTAAGTAAAAAATATATCGATATAATCACCTTGGGTTAAATTTGTACCAACATAGAGGGATCATTTCACCCCATGCGTAGAGTTTTCGTAAAAACAACATAGCCAAATAATGCACTAAGAACTTCATCAAAATATCCATTGGAATAAGTCATTCAAATATAGCTAATATAATATGAAATTTATGATTCTGCGCAAAATTAACACATTTTAATAACATTACATGACGTTTGAAAACGACTTACTTTAGATTATATAGGTGAAAATTCGTTTTTTCTGTGCACAGCCGTCAAAACTTTACATAAAAGCCCGCCATTACTGTCAGATGTCATACACATTATTTTGAGACTTTTTGAGTGTTTGAACACTACGTAGAGTAAGTGGTCCGTTTAATATCGCGGGGGATCGTTTTACCTCAATGGATCATTTAGTACAGGTCTCCCCTACTTATATAGTACAAACTCTTTTTCGGGAGGTAACTTGTAGGCATTATCATAAAGATATCCTTTAAAACCATGCGTGTGTATTTAAACTGTGATTTTATTCAATGAAGGGTTATAAATACAATTATAGATACCTACTTATAAAAATGAAACATTGCAATATGCCTAAGTAGGGAATACTGATTTAAAAAGACATTGCCATATCATTCTATCTATAGAAATGTACTATTTAGCTATTAAAAGTACCTATATATAATTGT
This sequence comes from Mystacides longicornis, assembly GCA_963576905.1. NCBI lineage: Eukaryota > Metazoa > Arthropoda > Insecta > Trichoptera > Leptoceridae > Mystacides > Mystacides longicornis. The sequence goes on from OY756426.1 coordinate 8,988,594, forward strand.
AGCGTGCAGATGGTAGTATGCTACGTGTGTATGCGGTCCAGCAGGACGGTAGCACGAAGTCAGCAATCGGCAGCAGCGAGCGTAGGCGTGGACGACGAAACGTTCATATACACCGAAGCCCTCGGTCGTATAGGCGTAGTAGGTAGTCGGTGGTACTGGTCCGTACCGGTAGAGAATAAGAACAGTCAGTAGTGAAGAGCCGTGGTCGAGAGAGTCCGTGATATGCCGATGCCAAGTCCAGTCCAGAGATCCAAAGTCAGTTGTCCCAGCCAGAGGTCCGAGTAGAGAGCAGGTAGGTAGGTGAAGTCAAGTAAAAGCCACGGTGTTCAGGAACAGAATGAATGTATTTCAAAATATGCGTTATTATATACACGCAGCTGTGCGCTCGCGCCGCAAACACAGCGGGCGCTCGTGGATATCAGTGGTGGGGGCACCCAGCCTCGCCGCGCCGCCCGGTTGTCATAAAAGACCCAGGTTCGGCCGCGCGCGAGCCATTTGGACGTACCCCCACGCTGAGCACACAACTGCCGGGAACTAAACAATACTACACACATTATTACAAATACCAAGGTGGGTGGACATCCAGCCGCAACGCAGTACGCACTGCGATGTCCCATACAAATACACATGCCGCTGGCCGCCGTCTCGGTACTACAGGGATATCAATCAATCCTTTATTATTTGTCCGAGACGGGAGCCCAACGGGTTTATACAATTATTTATACAAAGATCAAATAGAAATCAAGATGAACGTAATCCTGTCCGTTACATCCTCCCCCCGTGAGGGAATCCCTTCCCTCACCAATAGTAGGGGCGGACAGGATCTCTCGGGATGCATCTTCAGGTAGCCGACGTCCTTGTCCTTGGCCTCGCCATCTGCTGCACAGCTTGGCTGCTCCCCAACTCCTGTGAAGCCTCGCTCGCTGCGAAGCACTTGCACACTCCGATGCATTTGTCCAGGCAATTGGTGGATTTGCCGCTTCGCTGGTGACTCCTCTGTCTGTCGGCCAAGACTCTCTCAGGGTCGAGTCGGTGTACAGTCTATTTGACCACTGCCACGGGCGGGGGCGTTTGCCAGTTACCGCCCCGACCTCAGGTGTATCCTTCCGCAGGAAGGGTAACACTGTCCTATGTCGCTTCCACTGCGGCACATATGTCTTCTCTGCAAGACTCGGTGCTGACAGATCTTTCGTGTACCTGTCACATGGCACTGGAACACACAGAACCGCTGACAATGCGGTGACTGTGTCGAGATATTGGCACGTCTTGGTGGCTGGCCCCTGGGTCACCTCTTCTTGATGAATGGTCCACGACACGGTTATCAACGAAGACGGCTGCTCCACAGGTACGGTCTCCACTGAGACTGCGGGGTTCTGCAATGACGCGTTCTGGTCGTCAGTGGGTACGGCTGCCTCTGCATTCACGATGCCTGGTTCTGCAGCTGCTGCCCCTGGGGTTGTCTTCCTCGAAGACGCAGGTTTGCCCTGGGAGTCCAAACTCGGACTGTACCACGGGCTCATTGCCCGCAAGGACTGCGGGACTTGACGATGACCCATACTGGTCATCTATGGGACGCTGGATACACGTCACCGCTGACTGAGAGGTGACTGGAACGCCCATCGCTGTTGGTTCTGGAGACAATCTCCAGTTGTCTTGTAGCCTCACAAGCTCTGTCCAAGGCAGGACCGCAGAGCCTTGTGCTGGCTTCTCCATCACGTAGTCATCAATGGGCACAACTGGATCAGACATCACCGCTGGCATCGCGGTCGATGTCACTGTAGCTGCTGCCCCTTGTCTGTCTTGAAGATCAACATCTTGACTCTGAGACCACAATACCTGACAAGACGGCTGTCTCATAGGTAGAGTGCCCGCATAGCATGCGGGCCTTTGCGATGACGAGCACACGTCATCGGTTGGCACAGGAAAACACTCCGCCGTGAGCGTCGCGACGGCAAGTGTTGAAGTAGCTGCCCTTCGTGATGCCCACCCTCTGGAATCACTGTCGTCGTAGAACCCGCCTCGATGCTTCATCTGAGATATGGCTCTCTCAAGAATTGCGAGATGATGTGATGACATGCCATCATCACTAACACACTTCACCGCTGGTGTCGTGGTGATTGGTGTTGCTGTCTCTACAGGAGGAAAGCAAATGCCTTGAGTTCCATCTCCTGGATCCCAGCTCACGGGGAAACGAGACGCCTGCTTCACTGGCTCAGTGTCCACCAAGGCTGCGGGACTTCTGGATGATGTCGCCGGCTGCCCATCACTCGGCACACGAACCGCTGAGCCTACGATGACGGCTGATACTTCTGCTGCCCCTCGGATGCCTGGGAAGTCATCGCCAGACGACTGGACCACAGGCGCTGACACTTCCTTGTCGGGCACAAGAGCACACCTCACTGTTGGTTCCACGGTAACAGCGGCTGCTTTAGCCGCCCCTGGGTTGCCTGGGAAGTCGTTACTAGACGACTGGACCACAGGCGATGACACGTCCTTCTGGATTTCACTGGGCACTACAGCACACTTCACTGCTGCTAATAGCACACTGCCCGTTACAGGAGGACGATGTGCTGACACTGGTTTGTTCTTACTAGGCACAGGAACACACGCCTCAGGTGTCGATACTGCGGCCACTGGAATGCCTTGGGAGTCTTGTCCAGGAATCTGACACGACTGGACCACAAGCGCTGACACATCCTTCAGGAAGTCATTGGACACAGAAACACACTGCACTGGTGTCGAAACTGCTGGCTCCCCACTGTACTTCCTCCGGGAAGAATGGTCGCCTTGGAATACTTCTGCTCGATCACAGCTCACTGCAAACAGCCGGGAAGTCTGCACCAAAGGCGAAGATCCCACCGCAGTGGGGCTTGATGGGACTGACCGTCCCTCACTTGGCACTGGAACACACCTCGCCGCTGACACTGCGATGACAGATGATGCTCCTGCTGCCACTGGAATGCCTTGGAAGTCGTCTCCAGACGACTGGACCACAGGCGCTGATGGGACTGACCGTCCCTCACCAACTGAAGACCCACAGCGGTCATCGAAGTTCACAGGAGCACACTTCCTCGCTGACACTGCGACGACAGCTGCTACTCCTGGAATGCCTGGGAAGTCGTCCGCAGACGACTGGACCACAGGGCTTGATGGGACTGACCGTCCCTCACTTGGCACTGGAACACATCTCGCCGCTGACACTGCGATGACAGATGCTGCTCCTGCTGCCACTGGAATGCCTTGGAAGTCGTCTCCAGACGACTGGACCACAGGCGCTGATGGGACTGACCGTCCCTCACCAACTGATGACCCACAGCGGTCATCGAAGTTCACAGGAGCACACTTCCTCGCTGACACTGCGACGACAGCTGCTACTCCTGGAATGCCTGGGAAGTCGTCCGCAGACGACTGGACCACAGGGCTTGATTGGACTGACCGTCCCTCACTTGGCACTTGAACACACCTCGCCGCTGACACTGCGATGACAGATGCTGCTCCTGCTGCCACTGGAATGCCTGGGAAGTCGTCTCCAAACGACTGGACCACAGGCGCTGATGGGACTGACCGTCCCTCACCAACTGATGACCCACAGCGGTCATCGAAGTTCACAGGAGCACACTTCCTCGCTGACACTGCGACGACAGCTGCTACTCCTGGAATGCCTGGGAAGTCATCCGCAGACGACTGGACCACAGGGCTTGATGGGACTGACCGTCCCTCACTTGGCACTGGAACACATCTCGCCGCTGACACTGCGATGACAGATGCTGCTCCTGCTGCCACTGGAATGCCTTGGAAGTCGTCTCCAGACGACTGGACCACAGGCGCTGATGGGACTGACCGTCCCTCACCAACTGATGACCCACAGCGGTCATCGAAGTTCACAGGAGCACACTTCCTCGCTGACACTGCGACGACAGCTGCTACTCCTGGAATGCCTGGGAAGTCATCCGCAGACGACTGGACCACAGGGCTTGATGGGACTGACCGTCCCTCACTTGGCACTGGAACACATCTCGCCGCTGACACTGTGATGACAGATGCTGCTCCTGCTGCCACTGGAATGCCTGGGAAGTCGTCTCCAGACGACTGGACCACAGGCGCTGTGCCCGCATATCCTGCGGGACTTCTCAATGATGACCCCAACTGGTCATCGATGTGGATGGGGCCCGCTATCCTAGCGCCTGGTCCCGGATTCTGCTCATCCGTCTGCTCGCACTGACCCATCTGCTTTTGGGGCACAGGGAGCGCTTCCTGCGCTCCAACCTGTGCCACCTGGTACTGCCCCTGCTGGTGGGGCACAGGGAGCGCGGCATGCGCTCCAACCTGTGCCCGCGCTGACTCGGATGGCGCCGCCTGTGCTGGTGCAACGGCCACTGCTGGAACGCGTTCCCCAGTCGGCCGCACTGCTGCTGCGATCGCCCTTTGCTCCGCCTTGGCCCGCAGTCGACGCTCCTCTTCCAGCTCCCATAGTAACTGAAGGTGTTCTTGTCTCAGCTCCCGCACAACCTGTTGCCACAGAAGTTTGTCCACTTCGCAGTCACCTTCGTCAACTGTGCTCATCCCCCACTGAAGATCCATGTTCATCCTGCAAGATCCGGCTCCGAAGGACCAATTGTAGCGTGCAGATGGTAGTATGCTACGTGTGTATGCGGTCCAGCAGGACGGTAGCACGAAGTCAGCAATCGGCAGCAGCGAGCGTAGGCGTGGACGACGAAACGTTCATATACACCGAAGCCCTCGGTCGTATAGGCGTAGTAGGTAGTCGGTGGTACTGGTCCGTACCGGTAGAGAATAAGAACAGTCAGTAGTGAAGAGCCGTGGTCGAGAGAGTCCGTGATATGCCGATGCCAAGTCCAGTCCAGAGATCCAAAGTCAGTTGTCCCAGCCAGAGGTCCGAGTAGAGAGCAGGTAGGTAGGTGAAGTCAAGTAAAAGCCACGGTGTTCAGGAACAGAATGAATGTATTTCAAAATATGCGTTATTATATACACGCAGCTGTGCGCTCGCGCCGCAAACACAGCGGGCGCTCGTGGATATCAGTGGTGGGGGCACCCAGCCTCGCCGCGCCGCCCGGTTGTCATAAAAGACCCAGGTTCGGCCGCGCGCGAGCCATTTGGACGTACCCCCACGCTGAGCACACAACTGCCGGGAACTAAACAATACTACACACATTATTACAAATACCAAGGTGGGTGGACATCCAGCCGCAACGCAGTACGCACTGCGATGTCCCATACAAATACACATGCCGCTGGCCGCCGTCTCGGTACTACAGGGATATCAATCAATCCTTTATTATTTGTCCGAGACGGGAGCCCAACGGGTTTATACAATTATTTATACAAAGATCAAATAGAAATCAAGATGAACGTAATCCTGTCCGTTACAATAATAGTATTTCCGAGTGCAATGACTCAATATTAATATAGTACCTACGCAGGATCTCATACACCTCTGTAATATCATGTTTATAAAGATAAAATCACAAAGCTACTAAATTGATATTGATTACAGTTGTAGATGTACCTACCTGACCTACATCACCATGCAGTCGTGGCTAAACCATAGGTTTAACCCTTAACTATGCGCATGGGGTCAAGACTTAAAATAAGAAGAGTTCCAAGTCTTTGGAACTTGACAGCGAGTTCTTTCTAGCCTCTTAAGTTCCGTGACCCCATAACGTACCTAAATTTTTTGGCTAAAGGTAAGATTCCATTGTTGTGTTTTTATTCTTCAAAACCCTCAGTAATGAGAAAAGTCAGTATCTACAACCTTTGTGTTTTCTTTCTAATTCGATTGATGCAATTTATCTCTGCATCTAATCACACTTATTTTTTTTATTTTCGAGATTTTTCGACACGTTGAACATGTCGAGAATAATTCTCATGATTAGGAGTTTCGGAGACTCAAACATTACCACCTAACGGCGAACGTTGTTAACGTAAAGTGATCACACTAAGCCAGCCTTCGAAACAACAGTAGTAGACGGTCGTAAGCCCGTGGTGGTTTGATCCATTCAAAAATCGAACAACAGTAATGAATTTTTAGAGTCGTTAGATAACACTTATTATTCTCGCTTCTACGATTTTCCAAACATTTTCACATTTCGCTTAGGTACCTATACAAGATGAAGGTATGTTAAATATTTTTTTACGGACTGTTGAAATTTATTTACTTATTAATTTTCATAAGGACTTTATTCGTATAAAAGCTACAGGGTAATTAACCCAAGTTCCCCGACCGCTGATAACATAATTTAACCGCTACACGTAACGAATAACAAACAAACGACATCCACAATATATTATTCAATAGCTGATTTTTTATTAAAGGTAGGAGTCACTGCCTCTGAGAGAAATACCTACCTAAGTAGATTTTTTATTAAAGGTAGGAGTCACTGCCTCTGAGAGAAATACCTAAGTAGATTTTTTATTAAAGGTAGGAGTCACTGCCTCTGAGAGAAATACCTAAGTAGATTTTTCAAGAGCGAGGACCAAGAACAGTTCAAAGAATTTGAAATTTACTAACACCATAACAACATTTTTCAACAATGTTGTTTGGGACTGGTAACACATCAACGCTATATTTATTACCTAGGACATCGAGGTTGTGTTTCTTTTAATGTTATATGACACTGAGAGTTCAAAGAATCGGATTGAATAACAACTAATAAAATAATGACCTCATTACACATACATACACACTTTTGTCAACAATATGAATGAATATTATGCATTGCGTATAGTGATTCAATGAAAACCTCCAATGTTCTAACCTCGTAGATTCTCCGAAATCGTTTATTGAAAAAAAAAAAACAAAGCTAGATAGATAAAACATTTGCAGCATCTGTGCGGGAGAGATATAGGACACTAACAAAAATTTGTGCGATTAGAACAAACTATACTTTCGCTTTCATTCATGAATGAGAGACATCTGTTTGATTTTCTTAAAAATACAACCTTCAAACACCAGCTGCACAATAACTTCTCGTTATTTTCTACAACCGGCCTTCTTCGTTGCCATTTTCATGTAAAATGTTTTACAGAATTTCAATAGAGGTCACTTTTTCATATGCTGTTTTGATCCATTATTATTATCTACAACTGACATACAAAAATTAAATGTCGTATTGATATCCCTTCACACTTATTATTATTTTTTATTTATTAAAACTAAATACTTAGGTAGGTACATATATTATTATTATTATGCAAATTATTTATTACCATAGATTTCTGTGTGAACAAAAATACAGGTATAGGTATGTATTAATATTTTCATTTTGAGGTTAATGTAAAGCTTAAACCATTTTCCGATAGATGGAGTTTCCAATAAATTTTAAATTTACTACGAATGGAGTATCTGATGTACCTACCTACAGCTGTGTGACTTGGTGCCCATCCGGATGACATAAAATGGATTGTAGGTACTGGAAGTTTTTGAGATGTTGTCCTATGTAAGACTTCTAGGTAAAATATCACAAAGAATCGAAGAAAGAAGACAACCTCTCAATACCCTGTCTGAAAGGCGTGCAAGGTGGATAGTAGGAACACTGCCTAATTCGAAATGAAAGTCTCCTAAACTGCCTACACATCATAATTGAGGGGATTTGCTACGGATAGGGGGAGTGGGCAAAAATTGCTGCCAACCATCCTAGGACTCCGAAGAAGAAGGGAAAATGGAAATTTAAGGGAGATTTCAAGAATGTTGGAGTTTATAGACAGAATGATCTAAATTGCATTATGTTCAAACTGTGACGGCCCTACTTCAACCACCCACATACTAGTCTATTGGGGGAAATACCGAGAAAATCATTATGTTATGGCAGCCTATCAGAATTTCTATGTAAAACAGTGTTTGAACAAAATCTCCATAGGATAGGGAACATTTTTATGATATCTTAATATACTTCGACAAATAATGAAGTTGAGATGCGGTTCTTCTTGTTCTCAGCCTATTCCCGTCCACTGCTGGACAAAGGCCTCCCTCATTTCCCTCCAAATCGCTCTATCTTGGTCTTTTTGGACCCAGTTGACCCCAACGTGTTTGACGAGGTCGTCCTGCAACCGCGGTGATGGTCTTCCGGCATTCATTATGGGTCTCTAAGTTTCCTGAGATGTTTCTTGAGATTCCTTAGATTGACAGAATTACTAGGCTAGGGTATTAACCTAAATCCATTATCCACCAATATGTTTAAATACTGTTGATGTGTTTTTATATAAATATCTCCATTTTTATAAAAAATAAAAGAATTTAAATAACGAAGTTTCTATGTCACGTGTGACCATGCAGGACCTGTGTTTGCGAAACTAGTCAGGTTATTAAGTTTGTGGAATAACACATTAACATAATTTGTTTTATTTAAATTACCGTAGGTATCTCCATTTTTATCCTATAGAAGGTTTTGAATAAACTGATCAAGTGTAGACAACTTGAATGTGTTCAGTGATGAATAACTGTACCTAAATTTTGCTGGAACCAAGACCTCTCTACCTCGAGTTTGACCTTATTTACTAGACCGATTTAGCTATGTAGATCAACTCTAGAGATAGATAAACTACAGTGTATTTGAAAAATAAACAAGAATATCCCAATTAGGCTTGGTATAATATTGACTATTATTGCTTTCCTCTAACCTACATCCAGCGAGAAAATACAACTTTACAATTTCCTTTAAACATTTGTAAAAGACAAAAAACACGTAGTGAAATTATAGTCTATCACGGTGAAGGAAAAAGCATCTGTTTGATCTTTGTAATAAAATCCTTCCCAAGATCACAGGCGGTTCTAACCGCGGAATTAATTAGGTTTACAAAGAGTGGAGCGTTTATACGACACTTAAAAGGGAGTTTTGCCCCATTCTCGGCACACTTTGTAACACTTGTGCGGAACATGGCTGAACTGAAAGGTGTTGGGATCGTAAAAAAGCGTATTAGGGAGATAATAACCGATTCATTGGTCGTTAAACAGGTTGCATACTACCTCCAGAATATTGTGAGGCGTTCACAACAATGTAGGTACGGGGTTTTCTGGACGCTCAATGCAGTTTTAACTTTACCACACTATTGAGGTGTATTTTATATTTTTCATCTTTTTCTTTGCCGTTTTCTCATCCCCTACTGAGTGAAGGCAATGTACTAGGTACCATGATTGTAGATCTGTCTTTTGGGTCTGACGTCAGTGACGTCACAAACAACCTTATCTATGTACGTAGTGGTGCGTTATTTATGTTGTTTGAAGCGGGCGAATACAACACACAATAGGAAGCAAAAAATCATTTTTGAATTAGGAATGGAATTTGAATTCTCATTTCTTTACTCGTATGTACAATGAATCACCATATTTTTGTGAATATACGAACTTTAAATAACTTTAGAGGAATGTGTACAACCTACCAATAAATAGGTACCAACAGTTAATATTGCAAATTTTTTAAGGTAAACAGTTACCAAGCTTGTCTTGAGAGTATGTATATTAGGTACCAATTCAGTATTTTTTATTATAATTTTTGTGTGCTACAAGACCGAGAATCACACTAAAGGCGAAGTCAATGCCCCACGACGGTAATAAAAATTAAATTTAGGTACATACCTATTCATTTTCTGTTTTAAAGGGGTTGTTGACATTGCAACGTTACGCCAGCTAAACGAACCTTATAGTGATGAAGTCCCTCTACCAACATCAAGGATCATGGACGAGATTAAACCTACAAAAGTGTGCAAATTAATGTAAACACGGTTAATAAAAAAACAGCCTTTAGAGAAAAAGCGTGATTTATAGTAAAATAGATTTTTTACATCTAGCTTTTTGCCTAATTTTAGATTTTAAATTTTTTTGGACATTTCTGGCAGGTATTGAATTTTTTATAAGTTTCTAGAATGTTTTCATCTCAAATCATCGCTTCCATCACATTTATTATAGTTTTGGATTCTTATTTCCAGATTGCCCATACATTTTTCGTCGGGTTCAAGTCGGCCAAAATTATAGGGCAAATTTTGATGAATTTTAGCCAATAATGTTTCCAAAATTACCTAATTATATTTTAGCAATTCTTTTTTCAGCGTGAAACAATTAAAAAATATTTTGAAAAATTGCCAAAAATTGGTAAGTAGTAGTAAGGTACTTACATACTTATGTAGGTACCTACTTGAAACTTTGATTTCTGAAATATTTGACGATTTACCTATCTAAAATATGTTTTTTTTTCAGTTTTCTTTAAAACCCGTTTTTTACCAATTTTTATTTTTCATTTTTTCTGCCATATTCTGTTAGGTTTTAGGACGAAAATAAAAAGTTAACCAGAAATTTTTCGAATCCAAAAAGAAAAACCAGCATTTTATTGAAAATTTTCATGATCCCCATATGGGGCCGACGGCTAATGGCGTGTTATAATTTACTCCATACAATTATTATTGCAATATTTCTTGTGTTCATATTCAAACATAATTTAACAATTATTTGTTAAATAAATGCAATTTAAATACTAGGTATGTCATCGTTTTACACATTCAACATGTAACCCTTCATCACATTTATAAAAAAATATCTGAGATTTTTTTAACGAATCACACATTTTCATTGCTTTTGTCCTTTCTAAATACGCATTTCCCCGTTTGATATTTCCTCAGAGCATCAGAAACAATATGCTTTTCTGCACTGGTGCTATAAAGAAGACACCAAAGTGCATAAAATCGGTATATAGTGCATCAATTTTGCAAGCCGAACTTTGAAAGGCTTATCTCTTTGATTTCTTATCTAATGGGTAGGTATTCCTATTAGCATTATCTGGGAAGTGTAAATTCCGTTTTATTTCCATATATGTATCATCGGTATACAGTTCTTTACAATCCTACAGACGGATCTTTCTTTTCTGACCGGTAGGTACATTTGAAAGTGGCAGAGAATGGTATCCTATCTGCAAAACAATACCTACCTAAAGTCTTTTTCAAGACTTCTTGAAGATAATAAATAATTGATACTGTTTATTTTTTGGCACTTCATTCGATGGAGTGGCATGTACCTACACACAGCCGTAGCAAAAGCTATCGCATGGAAGGAGGAGGTCTGTCACCCCCCCCCCCCCCCCTCAATATAACAATAATTGTTACAAATGATTTTGCCATACTAACTTGAAAAATCATTTGCACCAAATAATTTGCGAGCTTGGATTGCATCGGATACTTAGAGGGGGGGGGGGGGGCAGATCCCCCTCTCCTTATGTACGCTCATTTAGGTACCTATATTTATCAAAAGCCCTTGCACCATTGGGAAAATATTTTCCATTATTGTTTCGTCAAAACTTTTCAATGGACAAACCATCCACATCACCAGGGGCAACAAAACCAAGTGCACACCATCTCTTAACTCTTCAATATCATAAAAAATAACTTTTATCCATATAATTCTCAAGATTCTTCAATAAAAAGTGCCATGCTGCCTGAAATAGCAATAAAATCAAAACGAAAATTTTGTTACCAATAGGTACCCATACTGATTTAAGTACACGCTATTTACCGTGAGCCCCATTTGGGGATCGTTCTATTTTTTTTACATAAAAAGTTTCACATATTATTTTAAATTAAAAATATGAATATTCTACTTTAAATACATGTTTCTATCACTTTTAAACGAAAAAAGGAAAAATTTAATTTATTTAACCTTTCAAAATCAGATGTGAATTGGTTCAATGATATATCGAAAAAAATATCGATAAAATTAAGCTTCGATGATTATTTTTTTACTAAAAATACTAACAAAAAGTTATAAAATGTATTCCTATGTAAAGAAGCACTCTTTCTCGATGATATATAACTTTAAAATATACTAAAAACTCCTAGATGGTGTTGCTGGCAGGATTTAAAGAAACGGTCCCCAAATGGGGCCCATGGTAAAAAATGGGTTTTAACCGTATTCACATTAATTCGCACGGTACTGTACTTGGGATTGAACAAACCCTGGGTTCTAATATCTAACATCCCCGTAACTAAAAACTGCTTCTCTATGCACTTTACAAAGAGACGACTGTAATTTCCATATTTCCTAAATAAAAATTTATATTACGACATCGTTACATTTAACATTATGCAAGACTCTACATAAAATAACATTCGTACGAAATCCTACGAAATAACATCTTGAACGGATTTCATTCGCTCAATAAATCCTCTATGCCGGCTTATGTTATTATGTCGTACGAACAAACAAAATGTTATTTTTGAAATTCGAACGATTTGAATTTAGTCATTCTAATAACGATATAACGACTGTTATATTGTTTTTAAGTGTCGCAATAAATTCAAAAAAGGAACTCTTAAAAAACCTAAAGAGGTTCCTACAATATAAAATGTTTTTTCAATAAAAAAAAGAATTAGGTATTTAAGATAATAATACACTTTTATCAGTGTTTCAATGATTGTCTAAAGTACAATAAAAAAGTTAACTGTGCTTCGTTAGAGTACAAAATAAAGAATGTTTTTGTTTTATGGTTTTTTTATTATTGTTTTTTTTTTTTACCCATGCGAAGGTATATTTAAATGTGTATATTTACAGGTGAAGCGAATGAGTAGAGTACACAGCAGTCTATTCCTTTTGTTTTACACTCTCGGTACATATACGGTAGTGAGAAGAACTGACAATAAAAAAAGAGGATATAACCTCTTTTGAAAGTAATGGCCTTTTTTATTTCCATTCCCGGAATTTATGACGGGTTAAAGTATTACCGTGGGTACCTATTATTACGCTAGGACAGCGTGTGTATGTTATAATGATAAGCTTTAAAAATAGTTGACTCCAATTTTTATTCAGTAAGCGTTTATGACGATATGATTAATGCTATGAGGATACGCGAAGATCATTTCCTTATGGGTCCCTATTTTTATTGTGGAAAATAGTAAAAAAATTGACAGATTTAATGTAGAAAGTAGACCAATACAATCAAATAGGTACTAAACAAAAATAAAAGCGATTCATTGAGTAACAAATTTTGCCAACTTTATAATTTTATATTCCCTATTTTTCTCTTTCTTATGATAAAAAAAACGTTTTTAAGGCATGTTTTAAAAATGCATGCATGTGTTTGTGTCTCAGAGTTCTTGGTTGAACCTTTCCTACTTTTTTTTTCTAAGCCAGGACATCCTCAAAGTCTGAAAGTTTTACTGTATGCTAAATGTTGGTAGGTATACGTACCGTTAATCCTTAACACTAAGCCAGCCTTAAAAACAACAATATATGATGGGAATAAGTCTGTAGTGGTTCAAATTTATGTAAAAAGTACCATCACCATCTTCAGCAGAAGTCTCATGTGAGGCTAGCTGTCTTTTGACTTGTCAGCTTCTCTGATGCTAGTGGTGGATATAGAGTTGAGGGTTGGAGTCCTGATGATGCCTGAGAGGCATAGGATTTCAGAGAGTCATTAAGAATGATCACTTAAAAAAGTGAACGTTATCAATTTAAAGTGATTTTTCCTCGTAAATCCGAGCGGTATTATTTTGAAAAAAAAAATTCAAACTCAAAATCTATCAAGCTAATGATTGCATCAACCATTTGGCTGTACCTATCAAGACCGCCGTGATTGCTGTCTATCTTATTCGTTACATAAGAAAGAGACAGCAATTACAGACTATGGTCTCGATAAATACACGCGATCATTGTGTAAAACCGCAGCAATATCATTATTAAAGATGCGGTTGGCATAGAATATAGAAGCATAGCTCTAGTATAAGTTTTCGATGATCGAATATCACAACGATCATCGAAAGAATTTCGAAAAATTTCCATACAAAAAAGATCGAACGATTCGATCGTTTGATTTTAGAACACTATTTGCACGCTTATAAGCGCTTATTAGCTTTCGCTAAAACTCTTACTAGCCCCACTGCTGTAGAAGTCTCAGGAATGGACAGGAGAGAGCTGATAAAAGAATATACTACGCAAAAATAGCTTGTCTTCTATATTATAAAAAAAAAAATTAAATACTTTATTTTTCATAATCGAAAAATCAGATCGGGACCGTGAGGTTGACCACCTCACGTCCTTAAACCTCGACCGGTCAAAAAAGGCACAATGAGCCTCGGACGCCTTCGAGCGCAATGGAGAGCTCTTGATGCCTCCCTATGCTCCTGAGTGGGGCTTAGGCCTCCCGCATTTTGGGTTGGTTTGGGGGGTATCCGCGGCGGGCTTGATTTGTGTAGGGCCGGAGTCGGCTTTGTGTGGGTCGGGTTTGCTGAGGATTGGTCTCCTTCGGGCTGCCTTGCGGTGTGCGGGGCGCCATGTATGTATGTATGTATTTTTCATAATTCCTTAATATTCCTATACCTACCTAGTATTATGTTAAAAGAAAAAAAAGATGAAAGTTGTATTCTCGCACATTCTTAACACGTGTATTTTCAAGGAAATATTGAATTAAGAAAATTGTTGGGCTAAAAAAATCCTCGAAATTTGCTAGAAAGTGATGTGAGCGTCCATACGTTGGTTCAATTAGGTATTAGGATAAGACTCGGAAAAGCTTGAAAGGGTCCAACATATTCTCTGATGTAACCTTATTATTTCAATGTAAAAAGGGTAGGGTATATAAAATGGGTCTGTAATATATTAACATACCCTTATTTGAACCCTTTTGCATAATTTACTAAAATTCTCATCTGCATTTTAAATATAATACGGTCATTCTTTTTTATATCAAGAAACCAAAACATAATCAATTTTACGTGGATTTTTTATACTTGTATACCCGTCGTAATTCGCTTCTCTAGCATCAAACACTGTCGATGATTTTTTTGGTATTTTGATAGAAAAAATAGCTCAATCACTATAAGTACGAGAAGCATGTACACATCTTTCTCACTAAGCAAAGGCTTGTGTTGTGAAAGTGGAAATAGTCGGCACCGTGATTCAAACCCACTGGACTACCAATCACCTCAATTGACGATTCTTTTGTTTATGTTTTTGATGCCTTTATGATTTTATTTCTTTTGTGACTGTGTGGTCTCCAAGATCCAAAATAATTACTCCAACGAAGCTAACAAACTTTACTCTTTGTGCAGTGTATTCCATTTCTTCAAACAAAAGCTGTGGGATTTGGACGCACCATAAGACAATTGCCGTGGGGTTGCCGGCTAAGAAAAGCACCTCTGCTCTTTTTGCTGGTTTTTTGAGCATCCTGTAAGAGACAGGAAATTGGAAAATCAGATCGGAACCCTGAGGTCGACCACCTCACGTCCTTAAACTTAACCTCAACCGGTCAGAAAAGGCACAATGGGCCTCGGACGCCTTCGAGCGCAATGTAGACTTCTTGATGCCTCCCTCTGCTCCTGAGTGGCTTAGGCCTCCTGCATTGCGGGTTGGTTTGGGGAGAATCCGCGGCGGGCTTGATTTGTGTGTGTGGCCGACTTTTTGGTCTAATTGCTCTGATCGAGCTGGGGGTTTCGTGCGGGTCGGGTTTGCTGCGGATTGGCCTCCTCCGGGCTGGCTTGTGGTGTGCAGGAGGCCTTAAAGGGAGAAAGTATGTAATGTATGAGACAAGAGCATGGACACTGTGCAATAAATGGGCTAACACAGGTCAGATTTTAATAGCCGTTCATTAGTACGGTACTTATAAATGTATGCACAGAAGTGACCTCTACTAGGTTCAGTAGAAGATATTATTATTTGATGGTTGATGTAGGTATTCAATATTTGAGACATTTGTAACATATAGATAACACTACATTATCTGCGTCAGATGTCACTCATTGTGCTATCAATAATAATAGGTAGATACCTAGCAGATGCTTTTGAAACAATTTGAAACCAACAATACTTAACATAGTTTAAGATAGTTGATAACAATACAAAGATATTGAATAGGCGTATAGGTAGGTATGTATGCAGATATAACTTTATTACGTATATTTGAATATATCTATACCTTGTATATAATTTGTTTATTATTCGGAAGGGGTCTTGTTCCATGAAGATAATAATATTTCAGCTACTTTGCCTGAAACAAAAGCCTTTTGTAATAACGAATTACATTGACAAAAGTTTTACATACATTCCATTCAGGCCTTTAAATGTTTCTAAATTATTTTGTCACATCGGAATTTACACTCAATGCCGACGGATTAAAATTCTTTCCGTCACTTTTAAAATAATTCAATTTTGGGCACACCCATCTGGAATTTCAGATCATCAGTCACGCTTGTTTAAAATTTTGTAAATATTTCATTATAATCTAAAATCAAGCGTAATATCAGTTAATTCAAAATACTTTTTCATGCACCATTACAAAACCTTGTACGTGAGCATATTTGGCATTTCGAAAACTTGCACTTGTGTATGTTATATTGTCCAGTACTAATCTAAGCTATCGACCAATTAGTTCAACTAGACCTTCTGTTCTTAAACATATTATTCAAATCTGAATTCATTCTCAAAAATGTTTCATTTATTTTGCTTTATAGTTATCTTAACTACGATTACGACTGGTAGTATATGGAAATAAAAATGAAAGTGGTTGGTAGAACAGTGATATTAGTTGACGACTTTCGTACGACCGTATTGGAGGTCGTGGGTTCGAATCCCTGTGCAGACCATTTCCACTTTCACAACAAAAGCTTTGCTTTATGTGAAAGATGTCGAAAGTGTATTTAGAAAAAAAAACGCCTTGTTTATCCAGGCTTTGTTGATGGTAAGTATAATGTAGGTAGGTACATAGATAATATACATACTTAATACATTTTATTAAAAAACAGCCCTAGTCATTTACAGTACCTAATTTACAGAAGTTCAGGAAAAAAATCTGATTGGGACCATCATTGTCCCAATCAGATTTTTTCATTTTTTAAATAGTTATGTATACTATTGTATACATAATTCATAACATTATAATATTGTTCCTTTTGAATACTTTCCAAAATAAAGGTACGTACAACCAAGAAGGGCAATGAACGTTTATACTTAAATATGTTTTTTTTCGAACAACCTTAGAACTTAGCTCCTCACTGTAGTTAATACCCCATCCCATTGTAATGATTGTTTTGTGTTCGTCCGTAACGCTGTATTAATTTAAATATAGTTTTCATGCTTACATATTATATCTTCAAGTCAGAAGATATTCGTTGCTATGACAAAAATAAGCATCATACATAGGTGATCGTGGGAAATAATAGGATATCAAGGAAATAATAAATGTGACGAATAATAATATGTTCCCACATATTATTATAACTGTTAAGTTCTAGGGGAAGAAAATGACTAATTGTAATGCATACATTCTCCCTTTAAGGCCCCCGCACACTGCAAGCCAGCCCGGAGGAGACCAATCCGGAGCAAACCCGACCCGCACGTAACCGACACCCTAGCTCGATCGAAGCAATCAAACCAAAAAACCAGCCCCACACAAATCAAGTCCGCCACGGATCACCACCAAACCAACCAGCAATGCGGGGGGTCTAAGGCCCACTCGGGAGCATAGGGAGCAGAGCTGTTCCGAGTACAGGAAAAAAATACTCGAGTACTGAGTACAAGTACTGCACACAAATATACTCGGAGTACAAGTACAAGTACTCAGATCGAAGTACTCGAGTACAAAATACCGAGTACAAGTACCGAGTACATGAGTGATTAATTAAACGCAAATCTTTTATAAACCTCTAACAACTTTGCGCATGTTTCAAAACATAATGTAATCGCGAGCAATTGAATCGATCATTACAACAAACTGCATGAAATAAAAATATTACAAAAAAAGTGTATAACTATAATATTATTACATTAAAAAAATCGTTAAAATAACGCCTCCACGTGGTGCACCCCCGGACAACGTTATAACGACAAAATTCTATCAATAAGGAAGAGAGAAAGCAGATAAACCAAAGAGGATTGAATTAAAAACAAGAAAATAGAACATGGTATGGTAAATGATACAAATCGCAAAAACATCTCTCCTCTGGGCAATAAGACAAGAGACCTTGGAAAAAATCAATAAGGAAGAGAGAAAGCAGATAAACCAAAGAGGGTTGAATTAAAAACAAGAAAATAGAATATGCTATGGTAAATGATACAAATCGCAAAAACAGCTCTCCTCTGGGCAATAAGACAAGAGACCTTGGAAAAAATAGAAGAAGAAATAAGTATGTAGTTCTAAGACCGAATATCTGACAAAACTGACAAAAGAGCTATGTATTGATGTTATACTGCTACAGGAAACCCACACAGCAAACTTAAACGAACTCACCACCAGAGGTACCTACGGTTCCCGGTTTCAACCTAGCTGGCACTGTCCACGGCGTGGCCATCAACGTACGCGACGGCCTGATTTGGAAAAAATTGTTTTAAATCAGGTAATGTGAACTTGGTCACCAGTCACCATCAAAATAGGACACAAAAGTCGTCAACGTTTACAAACCTGATAGATTCCAGTGGCCACCCACAGTCATTACTTCAGCCCTCCCACATCCATCTGTCATAATGCGAGACTTTAATAATGGGAGCAATCACACCAACTGGGGATTTAGAACCACAGACAATAATGGTGAGGACCTCACGGAATATATGGAGACTCAGAATCTTCACCTCGTTTATGATGCCAAAGACAGAGGCACCTTTTATCAGCTAGATGGAACGGCTACACCCAGGACTTGTGCTTGTCCTCGAAGGTCTCGCAATGGAACTTCCAAAATAACAAATGGGACATCTTCGCCGCCCATTTCGATGAGACATTGATGTCTCTCGTACTACTGCCTACTAACTACCATAAATTTATAACATCAGTTTCAGAGACCGCCAAACAGTCTATACCATGAGATATCGTAAAACATACATCCCGGATGGAAGGAACACTGCAAGAATCTCTACAACAGTTAATCCGTAAGGCATGATCCCTACTCCATAAAATGTGGCAAATTAAACCACCGGACCGCACAGCAAATATTTCAGCGAACCTTGTTGCAAACAAAATAGTAGACAACGGCAGAGCGCCCGGAGACAAAAAATTCCAACCTAAGGTTAAGGAACAGCTCCACACAGCACAAAGGACTGTCCAATCCGATCTACCCTGGTTGCTCCGTTCACTGAAACAGAGGTGACTTCAGCCGTTTAAACGTTAAAACAGCCGGAAAGGCTTTTGGGTCTGATGGCATGATGTTGGAGGCGATATAAGGCCAGACGATTTCGCTTGCATAAAAAAAATATCGCTCGGTCGCCCATTGATCGTCTGATGTGTTCACACGAGCCTACCGGCATACATTCAATCTGTCAGGTGCGCTGATAGTTTAAAAATGGCGGACGTCGAGGTAGAAGTCACGCAGTAATTGGGGTTAGTTGAAAATATTGTTTTAGACGATATAAGGAGACTCCTAATTGAGGAAAAATAAAAACAACGCAGATATTGGGTGCGGAATTGGATTCTAAGGAGAAATAAATTTAGAGCAGTATTGTCAACTGTCAAGAAACAGAACACACGGACGCCGCGCATTTCTGCGCATGCGTGCATCGTTCCACCAGATACAAAAGTTGAAGGGCGTTCAACTTGAGGCGATATCGCTTTCAACCATTTTTATCGCTTCAGATTTATCGACAATCTGGTCACACGGTTCAATTGGCTGGCGATATTTTTGTGTCCTGGCGATATTCGCCTCGTCTGATCACCACATTACGGGCCTTATTTATTATTATTATTTTTTATTTGGTTCAACGGCCATCCGGCCTTTTACAATTTATATTTTAATATAGAGTTGTAGTGCACATTAGTACAAGGATAAAGAAAAAAAACTCACAATTAACATAATAATAATATAACACTTTTCTATACAAAGGTGTCAGTATTGCCGGCGGAACTTATTACTTGAGGTAATTTTTTCCAGTCAACCGGTACCGTCCAATTTGAGACAGGCCAACCCCAGGTAGAATTTTCAAGTGAAAAAACACTTACGAAAACTCTGATCCGGATGACTTCGGATCTGAAGTCAACGCCAGTACAACTAGGCTACCGAGGATAATTATTAAAATAATAATGACTAATATAATAAGAATACACTGCGAATATCCTTGCCGCGAGCCACCAGCCGAAAGAATTTAAAACATCTAAAGTGCTGGTCTTGTAAAAGCCTGAAAAATTTCCGCAAGACCGTCTGCTACAAGTTGCTTGAACATCTCATTCTCAACGTCTTCTTTTTGTTGTGTCTAAATACTACAAATTATGGGATTTAGCAGTATCGAAGTTCTGAATTTTTTGTTTTATTTTTTTTTATATATATATTTTTACTATTCTATTCTATTCAACAGATTAGAGCCCATCATAAATCACATTTTTTTCATATAAATAATATACCTACTTCAGTTTTTACGTAAAGGAGCAATAGCAGAGCAGGATTTCAGACTATACTCTATAACTATAAGACTTATTTAGTTTTTGAAATAACCAATTCAACCATAATACACGGGTTTTAAAAACAACAATTTCGTCACCAACACTCGAATTAAAAACAAGAACCATACATTCACACTTTACCACTACCAATAACCACGACACCTAAAAAGTCAAAGCAATATAAATACAAATTACGTAACATAGTAGGTTTAACGTATTCCAATAAATCCAAAGATGTACTCGAGAACTTGAAATGTACTCGAGTACCTTTGATGTACTCGAGTACTTTGAATGTATTCGAGTACATTCAAAAGTACTCGAGTACATTCAAAGTACTCGAGTACATTTTAGGCTCAAAAACGTACCGAATACAAGTACAAGTACAGGTTTTAGAAATGTACTCGTGGACTGAGTACTGAGTACACCAAAAGTACTCAGAGTACAATCTACGAGTACTTGTACTCGAGTACCGCCCAGCTCTGATAGGGAGGCATCAAAAGCATTCCATTTCGCTCGAAGGCGTCCGAAGCTCACTGTGCCTTTTATGACCAGTTGAGGTGGTCAACTTCACGGGCCCGTTCTGATTTTTCGATTTCCTGCCTCTTACAGGATGCTCGAAACACCAGCAAAAAGAGCAGAGGTGCTATTCTTAGCCGGCAACCCCACGGCAATTGTAATACTTTAAGTATATTTTTTTGTTTCTCTTTTTTATGCATGTTGTCCGACAACCATTGTTGTTAGTTAGTAGCACACAACATGAAAAGGCAATGCTTACATTAGACTGTTTTGTGTTAGTGCATCAGTTATTGCCACATCTTACAATCAGTTAGTAAAACGGCGTTCTATTTACACCCAATAGAACCAATATTATGTGGAATCTACGTAAGTTAGTATATACCTACAATTATTATTGCATACAAAGGGAAACTATGGCAGTTAATATTGATAGTGTTTAATTATTCATATTAATGCATCTCTATGTTTATCGTACCTACAGCGTACAGGAAGCACAAAATGACGTGCAAGATATTATTAGTAAGTACGGACGTTGGTCTGAAAAAGAGTAGGTATATTTATGGAACGAGCGCAGGATACATCTAAGTGGGAATTGCCACATGCTCCCATTGGGGGTCAATTTGAATCAACTACCAACAAATGTTTGACTTCATGAAAAAAATCTGCAAAAATATTGAAAAAAAAAGGTCCGAATAATTCTGATTCGTTTATACAACATAATAATAATATATTCTACTAAAAGGTCTTTGTAATTTCATACAAACAAGCCGTGTGTGAATTGCGAGAAACTTCCTATGAGATTCGACACGTATTTTGAAGCTGTGCATGAATTTGCTTCATGAATAACATGAAATTAGCTTTTGAAATAGGCGCTCTCTTTTAAAAGTATAATCAAGATACATTTGTTGTCTTCTTACACGATTCTCATGATTCTTTTTTTCCTTCATTTCGCGTCTTCCCATTCTATCTTTTATCAGCCTTAGTATTTTTGTATTATTGTATGTACCTATAAGATTTCATTTTATTTTTGTACCTACGCATAGGTGGCGAAATTTTTTACCCATCACGCAGTGACTCCCGTAAGGGTAGGCAGAGAGAACAGACCTCCACTCTTTTCTACCTAAGCATACTTCTTTCGCTTCTTTCATCGATATAACATTTCACATACACCCTCTCCTATTTCTCTTACTTCTTACCTGGCCTTCCTTGAGGATCGATGTGTTCGATCCACGTCATTCTCGGTCGGCCACGCTTTCTTTCACCTTTTCTTTCAGCCTTATGAATTCTCTTTGTCATTCTGTTTGCATCCATTCTTTCCACGTGCCCAAACCATCTCAACTTACTAATTTTCATCTTTGTCACAACACTCATTTCCATACCACATTCCTTCCTAATATTTTCATTCCTTTCCATATCCCATAAAGCTTTTCCATATATTCTTCGTAGAGATTTCATGTCATTATTTCATCATACTACATTCTTCTTTTTTCGTCCATGTCCACGTTTCACAACCATAAATCATCGATGGTAACAAGATTGCGTTATGCACTATAGTATCTTTGATTGTAGTGAGACGTTGGTGTTGTTGAAAAAAAATATTACTTACCTACTTCAAATTCATAGTTCTGTTGTTTTTTTAATAATACATAAATTCACAAATTAATAAAAAAGGTACCTACTTAAATTCTTACAACCCGTAAATTTTAGAAAAACCTCAGTTATCTGTCAGAAGTGCTTTTTTTAGGATGGGTCATGTTTTACTATTGAAAAACAAGTATTTTTCAAACAAAAAACTCAATAGCAAAATAAAGAATCTATAATAATCTTACAACAAAATGTTTAGTCTAAGTGAAAAGGAGAATAACAATCAAAAGGTTGTACTCCCAAGACAGCAATATGTTTTGTTAGATAAAGGCGCTCAGGGTATGGCTGTAAAGGACCAGGAATGCTGATTAATTATTGATAGGGGTGCCAAATCGTCTGTCTATCAGATATTATAAATGTTAGACAAACATCAATACGTAAATGAAGTTTGTGGTGATTCTGAAGTGAATCAATACTCATTAATTATTATAACGGACAGTTATAAGGGTTCAAGCTATGAAAGTATACAACTGTTAAATGTTACGTCAGTTGTCTTTTACTTTTTCTTAACCAGCTATCTCGTGTCCATTGTTGGACATAGGCCTCCCCCTGAGACTTTCCTTATCTGTGCTCCTTTTCCTGCGCCAAACGCACCCATTGCCTGAGGCCTGCTAATACTTCACCGCCCAGTTCTCGGAGCCATTCAAGAATACTTTTTAGTCCACCTAGGCAGGATCCGGGTGGGGAGCTAGTGCCGATACACTGCGTACTGCGGGGCTGGCACTTGTTTACTCGACCGCCGAATATTGTGCACCCGTGTGGAGCGGAAGTGCTCACACCAGAAAGGTTGACGTCCAGCTCAACTCTACCATGAGGATTATATCAGGCACCCTGAAACCCACTCAGTGCCAATGGTTGCCCGTGCTCTCCAACATAGCCCCCCCTCACCTTCCCAGAAACGCATCCACGTTGAGAGAGTGGGAAAGGGCAAAGACTAATACATCTCTGCTTAATACAGCCTTAAGAGAAGTTCCTGACACCAGACTCAGATCCAGAAAGACTTTTTGGACTCGAGCAAAAGATTTGTAGAACGGTGGTTTAATAGTGAATCGGGCTTGGGCAGCGGAGTGGGATGGCATGGACACCAAAAACAAGCACCTTGTGTCGGATCCATCGAATAGGGTTGCTGGCGTAGAGCTGGATAGAAGATCATGGACGGCGATAAACCGTATAAGAACGGACTGATGTGGAAGAAGTGCGGCCGAACTCCATAGATGGGGTTACGTCGACAGTCCCCGATGTGAGTGTGGGAGCGACACACAGACGATACAGCATATTGTGCATGATTGTCCAGTACATATTATGTTTCCTGGATCGATGGAAGATTTGAATTTGCTGACGATCGACGCCAAGAATTGGCTGAGGGATTTTAAATTGATTTTATAATTTTGACTTTGATGCGCCTTTTGACCATAGACTATATATATAGTCCACCTAAAAGTAAGTAAGTCCACCTGATGTCGGTTACTCAGGTCACATGACTAGCCCAACTCCACTTATGTTTAGCAACCTTTAAACACCGGTTCCCTTCAATTCAATATGCCCTCTAGATGGGCTGTTTACACTTTGCAAAGTAGCAGTAGGTAGTAGTAGACGTACGTGCATCCTGTCAGTCAGTGCTGCCCCCGGTGCGGTGGTGCTGAAAAAACAAAATGAACAAATTTAAATTTGTCTTTACAAAGGTGTTAGTTTATTAGAAAGTATATAGCCGGAACGTATCGGTCAATCTGTTCCTTCCAATCTGAAACAGGCCGACCCCGGGAAGAAATTTCAAGTGAAAAAAAAACCCACTTATAACTTACTTACCTTACCAGTCGTCGTCCTCATTGCTGAGGGTCGTGGCCATCATGAACTCTCTCTCGCACCATTGCTCTCCAGGATATTCTGTCCGCCGCCAGATGGAGTGTCGTCGCGTGGATATTTTGTTTTATTTGGTCGGTCAAGCGCATCGGCGATCTACCCCGTGGTCTTGTACCTGGCGCTCTTCCAACCATTATCAGCTTTTCAAGGCTGTCCTCCCCTCTACTCCACTTATAACAACGAGTTTTTTTTTAAATTTAATCCACAATATAAACAATACAATATGTCAAAATATAAATACAATTAATATAAAAATGCTGCTAATTTACTGAACAACATGACCACTGCCCCTCTAATAGAGCTAGGCTCGAGTAGAGAGGGGCGTGACCACCTTCATGACATCAAAACAGTGAATATAGAACTCAGCTGCATGTACATTAATGCGAGTTGAACTGAATAGAGCAATTTTGGGCTCGTATTAACAGAAGTTGGCACTCATTTTTTATCTGCAAGTTTATCCTGCAAGTCACACCTGATTTTTTACTTATTACTTCGTAATGTGGAAACGGCCCTTTAGTGATGTTTGACATATTTTTTGGATACATGGTGGAATTGCTATACCTACTTTTGAATCATAAACATAGCATATTTTGTCCATCCAAGCCGAAAATGATTCATAAGTACCAAGTACCTACTTCAAAGTACCAAGATATTATTATTTGAGTTCTGTTCCTAAAGTATTAAGTTAATGAAGTGATCTGATACCAGATATAATATTGGTATGTGAGTGACATTAATAATTTAGAGTTTAAAGGTTACAAAGGCTAACTTGACGAAGGGAGACCTATAGTGGATAATATTACGATGTCACAACCAAGGAGGGGACCCCTCTGATATAATAGACGGAAGCGATAGACAGTACCTACCTACCTAACATGGGGTGCGGATCAGGGTATAGCGATTATGGAGAGTTATCTTTAGATAATGGAGTTATAACGTCTTGTAGATATCATCTTGCACGCACCTACCTACCAATGTTCTGCTTGGCAATCATCATGTACAAACATATTACAATATTTTCAAAGGTAATTGAGTTCATATATACCTACTGTGTTTTTTTTTAAACAGTTAGGTATATTATTATTTTATTTTGATAGGTGAGAAAATTATGTAGAAAATGTTTATTTATCTGTAAATCACGAGGCATATTTCCAGAAGTTGACATAAAGGCAATAAAAAAGATACTACAAAAAAGCGCCATTCGTCAGTGTCAGTACCTAAGTCAACCCAGTGGCGTTCCGTGGGTTATTGGCGCCCGGGGCGGAAACCACACCCTTTGGCGCCCCCACATAACTGGAAACATGACATTTCCTAAAAAAAAAAGGTCATTTCTATAATTTGGTAAATGCCTATTTCGAAAACCGGACGTATAGTATAGCGCGAGCATATTTTGCCGCCCTGCTAATAGAGGCGCCCGGGGCGGTCCAATACCTACTAATATAGAAATAATGTTTCATCATTTTACCAATAATTAAAGAATTTTATTAGCTAGGATAGAATCTATCGTTTGCATGGATTATTTCAGCATGCATGACGTGAAGACAGTCCTGAGAGGTTTGTGTCTTGAAATTTGGCCACTTTGGCTAAAACGAAAAGTGACCACACTAAGCCAGCCAATAAAAGACAATAAACATTTTTTTTATTTTATAAGAACCTTCTCCTGAACACGACAAAAAAAGAATTAGCGAAATTGCTCTAGCCGTTTAGGCGTGATGCGATGACATCGGAAAAAAGCTCTTCATTTTTATATTATAGATGAACCAAGTTACTCTATTGGGCTCCAATAATTTTTTAAAGATATAAACCAAGGTACTCTATTAAGGTCTAACAATAATACCTACTTATATTGTGAAATGAAAAGAGAGTTACAGTTTATTTTTATTGAAATAATTTCCCAAACTATTAAAACCTAGTCGTTGAATCAACGGATGATAAAATTTTATTTTTTTTGTTGAACCAAGTATTATTTTGTCGGTCGTAAAATGTTTCCAACAATATCTTTACCGATGTTTTAATTTCGGTCACGTATCAGACCTTTAATAACTGAAATAAAAACAACACACTTTCTGAAAAAAAGTTTGTAATAAAAAGGTAGTTAGAACTTTCAGAATACATAAAAAAAGTCCAGGTATCTTTTTGGGTAATTACGGTTATTATAATTATATTTTCGAAAAAATAAAAGAAATGCGACTGGGCGAAAAAGCCTTGAAAGTTTAACTAATGTTTTGTAAAAATAAGTTTTTTTTTTCTTAAATGGTTTTTACGCCTGTGAAACAAAAAAAACTCTTTTTCTCTGGAGAAATGAAAATACAAAAACTATAAAGATAAGAAGATTAAAAAGCAAAAGGTCAATCTGTTAATCTTTACACTTTCCTACTTTTGAGATCCCTAAAGATTTGAGAATATCGTTGGATCTTCTTCTTCTTGTCGAAGCATACTGTGTGCTTTTGAACATTACATCACTATTACTATGTACTATCACATCATAAATAATTCATCTAACAACTAAGTAAATATTAAGTCAGATCTTTTGATCTGAATACTCTACAATGATATTTATTTTTTAAAATACGCTTTTTCAGAAATTTTACATGTCAAAGCCGCTTAAATTGTTTTTATAGAAAGGTTCATTTGAATTCTGACAGGATAGAGGATAAGTAGTAAATTCTATTTATTTATTATTACCTACAAATTGGGGTGCACTATAACAATCTAAGGTGAATGCGAAACCGAGATTAGGAGAAGGATAGACATGGCTTAAGGTGCGATGACCACTGACCATCAGTCTCAACAATATATGGAGGCAGGAACATATCCAGAAACCTGAAGGTGAAGATTGTCCGTTCCCTTGTGTTTTCAATTTTCTTTTATGGAGTAGGACAGAATAGACACTTTCGAGATGTGGTGCTGGAGGAGAATGCTGAGAATTCCCTGGACAGTGGACAGCAAGAAGAACAAACTTCTCAAATCTTCAAGAACTGCGCATCACGGTGCGACTGTCGTCTCTCTGTCTCGAACAAATATTAAAGTTCTTTCGACATATAGCACGTAGAGAAGAAGACAGAGAAAGCGTCGGGTAAAAGATCACAGAGTAGATCGCCGATGCGCTGGATCGACCAAATAAAACAAAATACCCACGCGACGACTCTTCATAGAGCCGTGCATCTGGCGGCAGACAGAACATCCTGGAGAGCAATGGTTCGAGAGAGAATTCATGACGGCCACGACCCTCAGCAATGAGGACGACTGGTAAGGTAATGTATTATTTAAAAGAAGGATGGGGGCATCTCCAGAGCACCACTATATTGACAGAACTACAAGCACAACAGTTGTTGTTGGAGCAGTGTGGACGGCTATGTGTCGGGAGAGATGGAGGACAACCATACAGTAATATGTATTATAATAGTGCCAGGACTGCCAGGTCACTTCATCTTCAGTATTGAGGAAAAATGACGATTATGATGCTTATTACAAGTCGCTATGACATCACAGATTTCCATTTGCGTTCCATTATTTTATTTTTGTTTTGTTTTTTTATTATTTTTTTTGAATATTATAATCAATCATAGCTACATAAAAAAAAACAGGAATATCTCAACGCTGATCCAGACAGCCAAAATACGTCTGTCGGTTCTTTATTGATTTCGTAATAATTTAATCAAACTCCTTATCGTCTCATAATAATTCCTCGAATTGTAGACGAAGTATGAATAGATTTAGTTATCTCGCAAAAACTGTCATTGATTAAATCTATTATCATTAGTAAATTAAATATTTCTACAGAAACTTTTCACTCACATTCATTAAACTTTGTCTTATTCTACATGTCCATTTCTCTCTTTCGACTTGTTTTTGACTGAATAACTTTTTCAATTTACTCGATAATATCTAGTAATAACTTATTATAATCTACAAAAGAGTTTAGCCAACACGACATCTATCTGTAATCCGTAGCATTATCTTGTTATATAAATTTAACGTTATTGAATTCAATCCAATACAGACAAAGGGGTTCTGTAAGTGGGTAGGTATATTATTATTGTTTTATCTAAGAAATATTTAGTCCGATTAGGGTAAATCTTGTATTCAATTCATAAATCATCGTCTTTTGAGTCGTAAAACCCAAGTCAAGTTCACCCACTGAAAAAGATTCCAAAGCAGATAACTTAAGAGGAAGAGAAACATGCAAAGCTGTCAACCTTGCAAGAAGCTCACTTCACCTTAAAAATAAAAGCACGGTACTAAACCTGTAACTGTATTCTAAGTTTTATCGCAAGGTAGTCACGGAAGTAATGTGAGTATTACACGATACATTTTGTATGAAAAATGACGTATAAAGCGCCGCCACAAGGATATTTCTAGAAACAAAAGCGATTCTCGCATTTGATACGTATACACGTTTTCCGTACAAAATGTATCGTGTTACTCACTTTACTTCCGTGACTACCTTCCGATAAAACTTAGAATCCTGGTACTGTAATGAATTCGAATTCGTTGAAGTAGAGAAGAATTCTGTATGTACCTAAACAAGCGTTAGTTTCCGAAAATACTTACTCCAATTTTGTTGTTAGATGGAAATTCATGATCCAATTATTACGAGTAAGCAGGTTTTTGATGAGGTACATAAGTACCAGGTCCTTTTGCATTCAGAAACTCTTGCTGTAGGTATACAAAAAAATAATAAGATCAGTCAAATTTAACTACATTTTGATATAGATAGGTACTGCCTAGGTTTACAAAATATTTTGTTTACGTGTGTATGAATGTTTGTATGAATGTATGATTGAGAGAGAGGATGTATGTACTTACACTCGTGTGAGAGTGTATATGTGTAGGTGAGAGAGGGTGTGTGAATGTTTATATAAATATAGTTTAAAATGTAATGTCGTATCTCTTCAAAATATTTAATGATAATTTTTTTTTCTCTTTACTTGAAATTGACACAAATCGTCCCATGAGGGATGGGTTGCCACTTTTTTTTTACCCATCACGCCGTTTCCTGAAGGGGGTAGGCAGAGAGTACGGATTTCTATTCTTTATGCTCCTGACTTGGCCTTCCTATAAGACTGAACCGATATGATCGGACCATGTCATTCGAGGTCGACCTCGTCTGCGTGCACCCATTCTTTCAGATTTATATATCCTTTTTGTCATTCTTTCCAATTCTAGGTTGGTATAGAACTCCTGAACTAGCTTAAAAAATTAGGCGCAAGGAGTGGAGATTATAATAATTATAATAATTATTATAAAATAGACAAGATTTTTGAGATAAACAAGTAAGCAACAAGAAACAATAACAAAATATGCATACCTGCCTGTATATTATATACCTATTAAGTTTCGAAATGTTCATAAACTTACCATATTATTTTCTTATAGGTAGCTCCAAAATGCACAATACACATTCAGGTTGAGAATGTTCAAAAACGAAAATACGATTTGATTGTCAATAATTTAATGTAATATAGACATTAAGTTTAAAACAGTTTGTACGTATGTTACAAATAGTAGGTAGGTACCTACATTTGAAAATATTCTGAATGGAAATGGTTGCAGGTTCAAAGTTTTATTGTGTATTTATGTCATTCAAATACCCATGTACATAAAATAGGAATTCTGTGCTGTGTTTGAAACAGGTGAATCTACTTTAAAGTTTTGTACAAAACAAATTAAACACTTCAGACAGTTTGAAATAGTCATATTAGACACATATATTCAAATAAATTGATAAAGTTAAAGGAATTTCATTTAAATTATAATGTTAGACAGATTTCCAAAAATATCAATTCGACATAATATCACTCTCTCGTCTGGATGAGTATTAGTTTAAGAAACTGATGCAATTATTACAACTAAGCCAGTCTTCAGCACAGAAGTAGTACATAAACTATGTCAATTTTTATAGTGCCGTTTAGTGCAGGGCATTTCAAACGGCGGCACTTCTCGCCTCTCATTGGTCAGCCTGTAGAATTCTCGGTAAGTAGGTGTTACAGCACATTAATGGATGGTAGACTAGCGGTTACAACGCCGGTTTTCGTACTGTTTTGTGAGGAAGTCATGGGTTCGACCCCAGGTGCCGACCATCATCCTCTTTCACGACACAAGCTTTGGAAGCTTACCGTGAAAGAGTCAAATAGTGTATTTGTGTTCACTTTGAGTGAGCACAGATTCATTTATATTTAAAAAAAAACATGTTTCCCTTCAGTATTATCTCACGGGCCGCCTCTTTGGTTTTTGTACTCGATGATTCCTTCGATGATGGTAAATAATATCAATCCTGGGTATCTGATATCGTGGCCTACCTATCCGTTAAGCACTATGTCCAAATAAACCACAAAAAATATAATAACACGATAGTAAAGTTGTTAACTTATTGAAAAAATCTTCTAACATTTCTACAACGCGAAGTTTAATTCAAAAATTCAAGTACCTAATTCAAATTCAAAGCGATAAATATTTTTAAAGTTTCATGATGTCGTTTTAGTATGTAAACACAGTTTATGTGGGCACATAATTTTATGCTTAGAAAGGCAATGTTTTATTGGCATCGTAGAAACTAAGAAACTGAAAACTCAACCTAAAAAAACAATAATATTATTATTGGCCAATACAGAAGTCGTATACGTTTATTAGTTCAATAAAACACAATAACCGATAGCGATAATTAACTGTTGGTAATTATAAGTTATAAATCTGCTCATATCTTACATTGGGCCCTTTTTCGGGGCGCGTGTTCGCTCATATAATTACGCATTCTAACTATTAAAATACGAAACCCAATATAATTTGTTTCACAGGTACAATTTATTCAAGTTTAAAATTACCTATACGAAACAAACCTAAATGATTAAATCGGCTATTTTGAAAAGTATGAAAGCGGTAAGTCACAAAACTTCTTTGCATTGGAAAAAAATGTGTGGTAAACAATCAATCAATAATAAATTATTCTCCAAGTAAATGTAGGCTTCAATCTTTCTCCATCGACTTAATCTTCTGTATTTTTTTTTTCATATAAAATTGAGTCTGTGCTCATTTGAGGTGAACACAAATACACTCATTGACTCTTTTACAGTAAGCTACTTAAACTTGTGTTGTAAAGAGGTCGGCACCTGGGATCGAACCCACGACCTTCGAATGATACAGTACAAAAGCCGGCGTCTTAGCTACTGGACTACCAACCATTTCACTATCAATGTCTTACTTTATAAACAATAGGCAAAATTTCTAACCTTTTCACGGAGGAACTGAACCCAGTATGAGAAAATTTTCCTTTTTGGAACCCTGGTGGGAAAAAGAAATAATCTTTTCTTAGCCAACAAACATTCGTCATTCTCAACAAATGTCCCAACTTGGATCGCCTCACCGTTAACGGTTAGGGTATGGGGCTGAGTGAGTTTTGATGTTAAAAATGTAATTTTATATTTTATTTTAGTTTATATTTTTTTCTCCGTGGGGTTGTTGGCTAAGAAAAACACCTCCGCTCTTTTTGCTGGTTTTTCGAGCATCTTGTAATAGGCAGGAAATCGAAAAATCAGATCGGGATCGTGAGGTTGACCACCTCACGTCCTTAAACCTCAACCGGTCAGAAAAGGCACAATGAGCCTCGGACGTCTTCGAGCGCAATTGAGAGCTCGTGATGCCTCCCTATGCTTCTGAGTGGGGCTTAGGGCCCCCGTATTGAGGGTTGGTTTGGGGGGATCCGTGGCCGGCTTGATTTGTGTGGGGCCGGCTTTTCGGTTTGGTTGCTTCAATCGAGCTAGGGGGGTCAGTTTCGTGCGGGTCTGGTTTGCTGCGATTGGTCTTCTCTGGGCTGGCTTGCGTTGTGCG
Source organism: Mystacides longicornis (assembly GCA_963576905.1). Taxonomy (NCBI): domain Eukaryota; kingdom Metazoa; phylum Arthropoda; class Insecta; order Trichoptera; family Leptoceridae; genus Mystacides; species Mystacides longicornis. The sequence continues at coordinate 9,020,789 of OY756426.1, forward strand.
GGGAGCCATAAAGGGAGTTTGTATGTTGTTGTATGCTGCTTAAGTATAAGGAATTTATTTAAGTAAAAGTTGAGGTGATATTTTGTTGATGGTCTTGAAGTAAAAACTTTGTCATTTGAATAAAAATAAAAAAAAAACTGGAATTGAATTGTTTTCAAAATAACCGATTGAAGATTATTGTGAAATCATTATTCCTTTCTCTATATAGCTCTATGTACGTACATAACTGTGTGTATGCTAAAATGTTTCATTTTCACAAAGGACTACATACTTTGTAAGGGATAAATTTCCATTTAGTTTTGTTATTTATGTTTCTCCTTGCGTGTTGGTTATGTTTTTCTGAAAACTGTTTATACCGTTCCACTTTATACCCAAATAACTTTATGAATTCAATAGGTACCCATTGCACTATTATTATAATACCAACAGTTTACCTACCTACGAATATTTCTTGGGATGTTAAGCTTATAAGTACATTCGACGCTAGGTGGCGGAAAGGAGGCAATTTAGTTCCGTAGAATCTGTTCGAATCGAAAAACTTTTGTTGACCCGTTAAACATGTATAAGTTTTATTGGTTTCCTTATTATTTATTACCTACCTGTTTAATTCATTTTCTGTTTTGGTTGATTGGAAGAGTTGTATTTATTTATTTTTAAAATGTATGAAGTTTTATAACCTTTCACTAGAATATTTCCTTGACAAATAGTTGAAAAACGACTAAAAAATGCATAGGTATCTACTAAAAGCATTAGCGCTTTTTTTTAGAACTTTACGTGGAATAAAACAAAGGATGATTTTATATAAAAATAACGCGTTTCATAACAACAAAATGTCTCTTAAAGTCGACTTTAAATTTGAGTCACGTCTATGGCACTTGACTTTAGTGCAGTTCAATTTTGTACCACTGGAGTTTACAGAAATATAACCTACTTACCTAATATCTTTAAAAATGATGTACTGTAGTTAGGACCACGTCATGCTCCAATAGGTCAAAATATGCCAGAAATAAGTCTCAGACGCCTGGGGGGTGGGGGGGGGGGGCTGTCTGGTAGCTGGTGTCCCCCTGTGATGGAGCAAGATCGAGCGCTATGCAGATCTCTTGTTGCCTCCCTATGCCTCACATACACTAGGTATTCATAAAAACATAAAGTTACTTTGCATTTCATTTTTATTTTTTCCTGTGCATAGAAGACCTATATTGTGTATAAAAATTAAACCGTATCTGAATGGGCTAAGATTTGATTTAGATCGTAACTTATCGTGTTAAGACCGTTTCATGAATTCTCATCCAGTCTTTACAGGTAGTCCAAAGCACCTTTAAATATTAATTTAGTTTATTTTCCCGTGTACCTACTTATTATCGTGTGAAAAGCTAAAAACGTGAAAATAGCAGATTAAACTCTCAATTATTAAAGAGTTAATGCCAAAAATAAGCATTTGTTAAATATTAATTGTAGAGTCACAAATTGTAACTACGTATGATCTTTTAGATAGTTATGTAAGAACATTGATATTTTAGACAAAAAAAATTATAAGTAGGTACCTAAACGTAAAAAAGTACCAATTAATTATTCAAACCTGAGCTGTTTTTATTTTCAACAAACCCTTAAAAATACTCGTTTAATTTTTTTTTATCTTTTGAATTTTAATTTTGGTCATGAATAATTATTCCAAATCTTTTGTTGGCATTGTAGGACCTACTCAGGGCAGTAAAAAACTTAAAAATAAATTACACCGAATAAAAAAAAAGATTCTCAATTAGGTCTCATCACTTGAATTAATTAGTATTCATTCCAATGTTAAATTATTCATTTTTTCCTTTTAAAATTAAATTTTGTCACCCTTTTATATAGGTACGAATTCTAGACGCCTTCCAATTACTCCAGGGACAGCTTGAGGCTGTAAAAAAGCAAGTATTAACGCTAGCTAGCACTTAATTTAAGAGCAGGTGCGCCATGTCTAGACATTCCATCATTCTGCCAATAAATGTTACATTGTTTCAATTAAAACCTCGAGAATAATATTATATTCATTGAAAATTTTGGAACAATTACTCAAACTGAAATGATTGCTCGCTAATTTATTCATGCGCACATTTTGTTTTTATTTGCAAATATAACCTACAGCCAAGAACTTTATTTTTTAATAATTTTGATAATGCTATGAACTCTTAAGGTTCCTTTAACTTTTCTTTTAAACTTCCAATGACAATATTGTGTATGTTTTCACAACGATCTTATTGCGACCACGTTTTTAACTTATTGTGTTGAACTCTAGAATTGCAGTTTACAATAAACAATGTACCAATACTTAGAGTTTTGAAAGTTTTTCTTGATACTTATAACCTTCTATGTAATTTGCTTATTTTTTATACTTTACATTGTACACATGCCACTTCTTTCGGAAGTTGGCTCGATTATCTATGAATAGGCTTCATGATCACGCAAGCTCTGCAGCTTCCGGGAGAGTTAATTCCAACTGATATTAAAAGCTGACACAGAATTATTATCAACGAAATAATAAAGATAAAAAATGGAAACACCACTCAATATCAGTATAACTTATTTTTGTTTTAACAAAATATTATGTTCCACCAAGTATAATTACGGCCGAACAATAATTTTTCCACATTCTTATTAAAATGGTACCTTATTCAATCACGAATTATTAACTCTAACTCACATAGAATTTTTCAAGCAACCGGCATCTTTAAAATTTCTACACGAGTGCGTTTAAACTTAAAAATAACAGAAAAATAATGGTAGTTCTTGACGCCCGCATTGAAAGCCGCATCAAAAGTTATTAATTTTTTGTATTGAAGAAATAATATTTTTCAGTACCTACTTGAGCGCTTTAAACGGGATTGACGGGAAATAAATCTTCCAGTACGAAAATTTTAACAACTGAGAAGATTAGTACCTACTTGAGTAATTTTTGAGTCAAGAGTATAATATGAAAACGAATGGTTTAAGTAGTACGAGTTCGTAGGAATACAATAACTAACAAATTTACCAATATATAAGGTTTTTAATGACGGTTGTTTTCTCTTTATACGCTCAAAATCAATAGAATATTTAACCATCAATATCTCATTGTCAAAGATAACTTAATAATTTGTCTCAAATTTGGACAGAGTTTGACAACCAAAGCTGTATTTCAATTAAAATCTGCAAGTTTCGATAGAGACATCCCACCGAGGTAATGTTAGTATACAGTATCGTCCCACGTCGGCTAAACGTTTCAAATTTCCATCTGACACATTTACTTACTTGATTTTGGATCCTTTGATTGTGTTCCATTAGACATTCACTTAAGCGATACTTCAACTAGTTCAATTCTCCAGGAAGCTGTTGTCTAACCTACTTTCAAAACAATAAGTATACATCAATTATTATACTTGTGGTCTAAATAACAGTATGCTTTTAACAGTGTACACACCTACAACACACCCCTACAAATGCCACGTTTGATATCAATAGGTCCTAGTTCCGGCATTCGGAACAAAATTTTCAAACTTTATGTCTCGATTTTTTTTATCTAAGAGGTAGGTACGTAGATGAAGGAAAATTGTTGGAGACTGCGTTAAAAAGTCATCACAGAGGTTTGTCTTAACTATTCATGATTCTAAGTTCCCTTTCATATGGAATGTTATAGGGCGGAGCCATATTTTATTCATAGTAAGAACGTAGAATAAGTACCTACCTATTCTCGATCATCGTAAATTTTGACAGTTGACATAGATAACACACGCTTTTGTTGACATTTGAATCAAGTTTCTGTCTCACATTTGAGTAGTTAGAGTATAATCTGTCATACTTTTTGTATTAAACTCTTTGACACGTCTGTGTAAAGGAATTCTAAAGTTTTGCCTTCGTGTAAACAGCAGTTAAACTTTTATTGACCCTCTTGTTCGGATACAAAGAGTGTTTTTCGATACTAATAATAATTATTCGTTATTTTATGATGTAATCATTCATTATAAAATTATAGGGCAGGTCGTGTTTAGGAATTAAATGTCGTAAAATATTATAATACCAAAGCATGCGAATCTAAATTGTATCCAAAACAAACAAAAACATACTTATTGCTATAATTCTAGTATTTAAGTACCTAATAGGTATAATATAAGTAAGTTCTATATTGTAGGTACTCCTGTGATTAAGTCTAGACTTAAGTTGGAGCATAAGGGAGAACTAAATTTCATATAAGTGTATCAGTTTAGAAAGGAGCTCAAATTGTTAAGGTGGAATTCCTAAGCGACGACTGTATCGACTCCAGCCGCGTCATAGGAATGGGTTTTATATTTACATACGAAGCAGTATGTGATTGAAGTCGCGCGGCGTGAGCCGTGCTGCTGGTGTCGGTACACTGGTACAGTCGTCGCTTACGAATTCCACCTTTACAGCGACGGGTCATTTGTTTCTATTTAAGTCTTTCATTTTATTGTTAGGTATATTACTTACCTACTAATTTCAAGTAGCGATTAAACTATTTTTTGTCAATTACCTACTGGTAAGTTGGAAGAAATACTTGCAAAAAGCAATAAGCCCGGCAATCGGATGGCTATACTGCCGCGATAAAGTTTTTATTTATTTTAATAATTAAAAACTTAAATAATATTTTACTACCAATGTATATTTTTAATTTGTTATCATATTATTATTATAAAAATATGGTTTATGAATTATTTTTCTTTTCACACCACTTTTTCAATAATCATATACCTACCTATAAGTATTTTAGAAAAATCTCGCTTTCGTAGGATAGCGGGTGGGTAGGTATTATAGACGTAAGATAAATTTGCTCTTTCTTTATAAAATATGGTAAAGAAGCCATTGGAAACTTTGAAATGAATAAGAAATCTGTTTTCATAAATTTGTTACTTTCAAGGGAGTTTCGAAGACATCTCTCGAACTATAATATTGCCATGCTACTGGGTACTAACTTAGATGAATCAACCATGGAGTGACATATCTATGGAGAGGAACTAATAAAAAAAGCCCTTTTATTTTACATGGATTAGCTTTTTTATATTACATTAGTATTCATCACAATTCATACGATTCCTGGCTGAAAAAAAAATTCTCCAGTACCATTTACTTATTATATCCTTCAAATGCTAATACCCTTGAGGTGGCCTTTTTCATGTCAAAATGGCGTTCTTTATTATGTAAGTATTATTTTAGGCTGAACTTTCGCTGCCTTATACATGTCATGGGTATAGGTAGATTGTTTCAGAAAAAATCTATACCAAACTGAAAAAGCTTCCTAAGTTGTTTTCTTTTTTTTTATTTTCAAAGAAATTTACGAAAGGACATAATTACGGTGCAGGTAGGCATGTGAATAAACGAGGTCAATAAGGTTGAAGTTTTAAACAATATTATAACATAACGACTGTCATCTGTTACCTCCATTTTAATGATTGGATCGGTGCGATTAATAAAAAAATCCGTCAACTACCAATCTTTTGTTGAACATTATCTACGGATTCGATAACATCGACGTCTACTCGTATATGTAGGTACCTACCTATTTGAAAAAGTTTTGAAAAGAGAATATAGGGATATTTTATTATTTAGGTAAGCTTCCTCTTGTATGTTTTTGATGAAAACAAAATACTTTTCTTTTTACCTACTTACTTGAGGGTTGGCTGGAAGAGATCCTTCGGGATAAGTCCACCCTTTGACTCTTTTTTAGTTTATTTTTAATTGTTATGTATAGTTGTTATCATTCAATAAAGCATTATTTTATCATCATAGCATTTCTTATACCATTCAATAGGTAACATCACTAGCTTTTTAAATCCTTGTTCAAACAAAGGACTCGGGTATATACTTCTAGCGGGTATTCCCCTGAAACCATTTTTTCATTCAACTATAAACTTTCTCTACCCCCTGTATTTTAGTCTCTTCTTCACAACTATTATCCAGAATCCACCCAGCGTCCTGAGAAAAGCTTATAAAAATATTTTTCTGTAATTTACATGCCTGATTGCCTTTGTGTTGTAAGAACAAGTTTTCTTTTTATCAAATAGAATATCTGGTACCTATCTATCTACTAGTCGTATTTTATAATAATTTTTCAACAAACAAAATACTACAATATTGTACCTAATTGGTTGTTTCTCGGATGATCTGCTATGGAAATTTGATTAAAAAAAAGCTGCTATCCTAGAGTAGCCCAGAACTCATAGTATATTATAACAGCCTTTTCGTGTAAAACATATCTTTGCATAAAAAAATCATAATTTTACGATTAAAAATGAATTTATCCTTGGAATTATTATAGAAACTTAAAAATGATATCGACTATTGGAGCTTTTTATTATCTGCTTTAGAACTACATATTCAGTATTAATCGGTACTTTAAGGGGGAACCCACTGAAGTTACGGACCTCAAATTTTACGTGCTTGTGTAGGAGCATAAGACCAACCCGTATATCAAATTTTATGAAAATCAAAGAAACTCTTTTTTTTTTTCTTGTTAGTCCTTTTTCTAGAACAAGTGAAATTTTCTTTGGATACTTTAAGAGGGTTCCCCTGAAGGTACAGATCTCAACATTTTACTGACTCATCTACATCGAGGGTCTAACCGTTCTACCAAATTTCAATCAAATCGGATAAGAATTACTATGAGTTATGGGTGCGCACACATTTTTGGCGTACGCGTACGGGTACGCGGAAATTATTATTTTTTTTTTTTAATTTGATCACAAGACTCATGTATATTCCATATACTATGAGTAAAACCATATTCACAATGAAGACATTTCGAAATCTATATTTTTGTAGAAGGTATACTTGTAGTAATTGACACTTTTTTATCTTGGTGAATAACCTATAAGTTACTACTTAAATTACTTTATTAAGTAGGTACTAGCTGACCCGTCGAACTTCGTACAGTCTCATAATAAATAGTAGGTATTATCGTATTAGCTGAATTTCGTTTTTCTTTTGAACTGTTTTGATATTATGGTAAAATGTTATATCTTTATGGATAATAATTCACGTATCTATTAAAAATATTTGTTGTCTATAATAGTGTAAGCCCCAATGAGACCCGGTCTAGAGGGTATTATTTTACCTCTGTCTTTCACGGTTACGGTGTCTATAAAGGATATAGGTTTTACAGACTTCGGTTTATTTATATTATAGATTTGAATTCTTGTGATCTCGTTTTTTTTAATAAAAATTTAAGATAGTTTTTTTTAATAAAGAAACTTATAATAGATACATTTTTAAATAGCTGTTGAACGAAAGAATGGTTTAAGTAAAAAATCAAGAAGAAAATCTCTCTGCTCCTTAATTAAACTGCGCATAAAGTACCTACATGTATAGCAATCAAAATCAATTCCATTGTGGATTCCAGTAAAGAGAATCAAACACAATATGTGGGTAGCCCAGTGGTTGGCACGAGCTTTGATAGAATGCAGAGCTCTTCTTCTTTTTCGGAGACAGGCCATCGGCCTCCGTGGCCATAAATAACAAAAGCGAAACAGGTTTCGTTCTCGTAAGGCTTTGCACCTAAAAAAAGTCTATAATTATTTATTTATTTATAACTAGATGGTACCTACCCGTCTTTCTTTAGGTAGGTACGTTACTAACTCGTAGAGTTAAGCTTATTAAGCAATATATCATAGTCATAGGCAAGCAAGCAATAGGTCATAGAAGAACATGAAGATTTTTACAATTTATTCAAAACTTTAAATATAAAGAGAAAATGGCAGCAATTTTTATCTAAAAGTACTTACTATACCTAATAATTATTATAATGATCAGCGATGATTATAATTGAATGCGGTGTCTGCGGTTTCTGCGCAACCTTTAATCATGAGATTACATACATATGTACTTAACTGAATTGTTATGTAGATTCATGTCGTGTTAAAATATTATTTACGTAAGCTGTGGAACCCACTCGTACCATTTCGGTAAAAAGAGTGTCTGCGTTAGACGTTTCAATTTTTTCATATTATTTTATCTAAGGAGGTATTATTTTTCTTAAAATCAAATTCTAACACACAGTTTTTTAGACGTAGGTAGGTAGATACGTTTACTAAGAAAATTGAAATTGATTTTTTCCCTTAATAGCATAACAGATCCAGTTTCAAAAGAAAAAAAAAACATGTCCTGTTCTTCAGTTTTCAGAACCTTACAAGAATATAGGATTCAAAAAAAAAAAAAAAAATGATTCGACAAAATAATAATATTATACTTATCCACCTTTTATATTAACTCTTTTTTATCTACACACATACACATACTCCCTTTATGGCCCCCCGCACAACGCAAGCCAGCTCGGAGGAGACCAATCAGCAGCAAACCCGACACACACGAAACCGACGCCTAGCTCGATCAAAGCAATCATACGGAAAAAGCCGGCCCCACACAAATCAAGCCCGCCGCGGATCCCCTCAAAACCAACAATGCGGGATGCCTGAACCCCACTCAGCTCTCCATTGCGCTCGAAGGCGTCCGAGGCTCTTGTGCCTTTTCTGACCGGTTCGGGTTTAAGGACGTGAGGTGGTCAACTTCACGGTCCCGATCTGATTTTTCGATTTCCTGCCTCTTACAGAATGCTCGAAAAACCAGAAAAAAAGAACACATGACATTAATTTATATAAATCTATTATATGGTCGATTAATTGCGCCTTTGGAGGGCAATATTACCGCGCACAGCCTTGACTTTCCTACCTGGAAAACTTTGAATAGGCTCAGAGTGGGGGTAACCAGATGCAGGGCCAACCAGCGAAGATGGGGATTCCTTGAGGGTGAGGACGTGAGCTGTGACTGTGGGGAGCTGCAGGACGACCTGCACTTGTTGACGTGCACGTCGATGCAGGTGACTGTGACCTTGTGAGGGCGAATGACAAAGCGATATCCGTCGCTGCATACTGGAGTGGCAAAGTCTGAAGTCCGGACTCGAAAAGGAAGGATGGTCGATTAATTAAAATTCTTGCATTCAGGTGTGGTAACCCTGGTTCCTGTAGGAGTGTAGGATATAGCAGGTAGTGCACTCGAAACAATCCAGTAGAGAAATAAAGGATAACAACGTCAACAATCAGCGAGAGACACAGAACATACTCACACGTGGACATCTCTCATTGGTTGTTGATATTGTTATCCTTCCGTTATCTGCTGGGTAGTTCCGTGTGCAATATCCGACAGAAACAGGGTTGCCACACAGGAAAAACAGCGGGTCGCATCAAAAAACGCATCAATACATTCTGATTTGCCGATGCAACGACGTAATCCTGACATGAATGATGACCAACAAAATATTTAAACAGATAACACAACCCATGCAAAAACGTAAATGTGAAAATATCTTTTGAAAAAAAAAAAACGAAATGCTTGATGTAAAATAAGTTAGGTACTGTACAATTTGATATTTGTTCTTTATGTTTTCATGTGGTTGAATTTATGTTTCGAAGTGGTTGGTGACCCAGCGGTTACAACGCCGGCTTTCGTACTGCGGACGTCGTGGTTCGATCCCAGGTGCCGACCATCTTCCCCTTTCACGACACAAGCTTTCAGTAGCTTACTGTGAAAGAGTCAAGGAGTGTATTTGTGTTCATTTTGAGTGAGCACAGATTCATTTAAAAAAAATGTATAGTGGAAATAAAATACCTACGCACTAAATGCCAAAAACTTCATTTTGAGATAATTTGATGACTGATTTTTCCCCATACAGACATAGTACTATGATGATTTTTGGATCTATTTTTTACGCCTTTAGATCATTGATATGCACTTTGTGCAATATTTAGGCTATTGACAGTGGTTTATAGAACATTTACTCATACTCAACTCATTTTTTTCATTTTTGGCGTTTAGTGCGTATTTTATTTCCACTATACATCTATCTACTTTTTTAGAAAATATATATTTTTTTCTAAATTCAAATACATTTTATAACTTAGGTAGATATATGTAGATATATCAAAATCGAACATTTTCCCAAGTACATAGCCATAGTCAATATCGTGGACCAAGTTTAGTATTTTATTCCGTAATTTTAAACTGGATGAATTTGTACATTTTTCATATTTTCACGGAAATAAAAAGCCAATAAGTTCGGAAGTAATTTTTAGGTATGGTACTTGTGTAATTGGTCTATTTGGCAATCGATGAAACCACAGAGCATAGTATCGGATTCATTAGTCTATAGTTTAAATAATGATTTAAACAAGTCGATGAATTTTTTTGCACTCTCTTCAAAATAAATTGACCCAAGTCGTTCATATTAATTTATTGAATATATACCTTAATCTTACGGTAATTTGGTGTTTAAAGTAGGTACACTTGAAAGAATAATGTCCAAGAATAATAAAATAATCTATAATGATCTGATCCAAACTCCCTTAAGGCCCCACTTAGGGATATAGGGAGGCAACAAGATCTCTCCATTGCGTTCGATCTTGCAAAATGATTATGATCCTGTTGCCTTTTCTGACCGGTTCGGGTTTAAGGGCGTGAGGTGGTCAAACCCACGGCCCCGATCATATTTTTCGATTCCCTGCCTCTTACAGGATGCTCGAAATACCAGCAAAAAGAACAGAGGTGCTATTCTAAGCCGACAGCCCCACGGCAGGTTATAATGATACTAGGCAATAATTGAATCTTTACTACTTATAATATCGTATGCAAAAAATACTAGTTATCCTATTTTTTGGAGAAGGCTTTTAAAGTCTATTAAATTTTAGAGGCTATTAAAAATTACGTTATGACTTATACAGCTGACATCTAAAGATATCAAAGAAAGTCGGGTTAGTTATACCATTATAAATACTCGAGAACGCTGAACTGATTTTTATGATGCTCAGTTTGTTGGATTCGTCTCCGCTCCGGACAACAGAATAAACCTATTAAAGCTAATAAAACTATTCGAAGTGGTTGCTAGAGTAGCGGTTACGACGCCGGCGCCGGCTTTCGTACTGTTTCGTTCGGAGGTCGTGGGTTCGAACCCAGATGCCGACCATCTTCCTCTTTCACGACACAAGCTTTAAGTAGCTTACTGTGAAAGAGACAAAGAGTGTGTGAGTGTTCACTTTGAGTGAGCACAGATTCATTTTTTATAAAAAAAAAAAACATCGAAAAAATGATAAATATTTTTAATTTAGGTATATTTTTTAAGGCGGGACGAAATTCGGCGGATCAGCTAGTTATTTATTAATTCATTACGAAAAATAACCACACGGCACATATTTTTCACTGGCGTACATAGCCATATAGTGTAGAGACATGCGCGTCTTTAATGTTTCCATATACCTAACTCAGAAGACAAAAAGGTGAAGTTTGACGGATCAGCTATAGTATTAAATGCAGAGGCTTTTAATTGGAAACAGGCTAGTGTGTTGGCTTGCACATGCACAGGTTAGATGCATACATCAAAGTATAATATTATGGACAATTTAGTAACACGAGGCACATAGGTTCAACCTATAATCTGGAGTACTATCTACAAAAGTCAATGAGATATAACGTTAATGTCTGGAGCAGAAGCTTGGAGAGTTTGCACTGTGGTGTAAGAACTTTTACTGAGGGCTGTGAATTGAAGTGATGCAAGTAAGAAAAAAACAAACTATAATATATGCAAAATATTACAATAATAAGTGAACATGTACCTATATCATAATAAAGAGCGAGTATGTAGTTAATTATTACGCAATGAAATCGGTTTCCATTAGTGAAACCCACAGGTATACAATGTGCCTAGGTACATGGTAGTTTTTCAGTCTTCGCCTACACTTCTCCTCTCCCGCACATATTTCTTCAATTTCTTTGTGAATATACCTAGTTGTTTAGTATGAATATTTTTTATGCTTTCAGGCAAATCGTTAAATAGTTTGGATGAAGAATATAAGAATCCAAATTTTGTCTTTTTGTTCTCATCTTAGTTGTTTGGGTGGGAAGATCTTGTGGTGGAACATGTATACCTATATGTGGTGGAACATGTGGAACAAGTAAGTGAAAATTACCTATATCAACTGATGTTTGAGGTTTGCTTTTATATAAAACCTAAATTTCATATCTAACAGCATAGCTCGCTGAAAACATTGACCCATAAATCAAAGAAAACTTCCTTAAAGAATGACTAGTTAATGTAAATGGTGAGTGCTTTATATACGGGGTAGGAGAGATCCATGACTCCAAACCGGCTAGAGGCATTATAGATGTGGTATTGCATCGACGAATGCTCTGCATTCCATGAATAATTATGGCCAGTGATGCTGATGAGCTCCATAGAGCAAGTGTAGACAGAAAAAAATTGCTGACCCATATTGAAGTCCTGAAGGTGTCCTGTCTGAAGCATGTGTTCAGGTGAATGAAGTAGGAGGTAATGCACCTGATTTTGCTAGGATAAATAGAGGGTTAAAGAACCATGGAGACGTTATAGATTTACTGGCTCCAGAGATTGGTCTAAACTTAATTCAGTTGGAGCGGATTTGGCAGATATAAAAATACTCTCTTGAAGAAACTAGTGTGATAGAGAGCAAATGAATGGCCCGGGATAAAATAGAGCAAATACAAAGGTGAACAATAAAAATGCATACACACAGATTAAATAAATTTAAAAATTATCAGTTGTTCCATTTCTAAAATGAGCATTTGAAAATTTATTTGTTGAAAGTAGTCGGGAGCAAACATTAGAGGAATATTCTAAGTAACCTACCGCAGTAAGGTAAGTGGTCGCTTGTATAATAATTAATACGAACTACCGCACTTGAATGACTGTTTGGAGATTTCGGTAAGGAAATTTGAATCTTAATAATAATCAGTGTCTGTATAAATTTTAATAATATAGATAGCTGTAGAGTTTACAGTTGACTAAGTCCATTTTGATTACATTGGACCTGTTCAATAAGTTAGTTTAAGTGTGTACCTACATAACTATAGCAACGATGTTTCGTATGGGGGAAAAACCTTTCGTAGTAAAGAGTTTATAGTAAGTTGCACTAGAGGTTCTTTGTAAAATTAATTAGGGCTGTAGAAGGAGACAGGAACGAAAAAACCTTTCCTAATTGCAATATTTAGTTTGCTGTTTTTAGAACATCAATAAAAAAAAAAATGAACACATCGAATTTCTATAATCGATTTCGCTAAAAAAAGTATTTTAATTAAAAGCCATCAACAATATTAAAACAGCCCCCTTGACAAATCTAATATTTTTGGGGTAAATATTTAATTTAACTACAAGATTAAATCCCGCAAAATCCACACCGGGTCATTTGTGCCACGGCGATAAATTCTGTTCTGAGTCTATTTCAATTAAGTTCAATCCCTTTTCTGCTTTCAGTCCATTTATATTATGTACACAAGCATTACCGGAGAACCCTTATTTAAATATATATTATACCCTGTGTATCTACACGACTCGCTGAAGTGAAGTTTTCAAGGTAAAATTCGGTTGTGTTTGGAAGAAAATACTTTAGACATCCGTCAGTCTCTAGTCTGTGTAATTAATTTTGCGTCACACTCAAAGCTGACAGAAAAGAATTAGCCCCTCGCCCTATTATTATTTTGACAAAATCCTATTTTCATAGAGTATCAACGTTTTCAAGCATCAGAGGTTTATAAATTATGTATTAACAAGAAGGCTATTATGGGTTTACTCTTTATCATGTAGAATAACGATCTTTTATAGGTATTTGGTGTTTTCGTATCCTCTTACTCTGAATATCCGCGATAAAAACATATTTTTTAGGATGGCATAGGTATGTAGGTATAGTAGAGTGGAACCAATTTTTTTGTCGAATTTCGATTTGGAATAGTTGTATTATGTTGCCTATTGGCATCATTAATCTACATAAAAAATATAAAATTTCTCATACAACGGTAAGAGCCCCCGCCGAGACTTCGAATATTTACAAAAACAGCAATTTTGTAGCTGTTTTCGCGGTCTACGAAATATTACAGAATTTACTTAAATAGGTTTATTTTATTCAAAAACTAATTCAAATTAGTTGATTAGCTATTGCTTTCACTATTTCATCAATTTAATCGTCTTTGGCGCTGTGAGAGAGGAGCAAAGTGCAAGACAAAACGGGGGCGGCAAGGGCCGATTTATAAATTTGAAATTTTAGTTTCATCAAGTGCAGTGGATGATTATTGTCGTAAAGTGAAAAGTCGCATGTCAATTATTTTCGCGAGTGTGTAGGAATAGGTGATGTTTGTTTTTAAGTGTTTTAACATGACTTCTACGAGAAAAAAGTTAAAATGTCCGATACTTGGTTTCATAGCACTTTTGTGCGGAGAATAAATCCTACCTACGTATGAAAATGTGATGTAATTCTATGAATGGGTTTGACAAATGTAAAATAAAAATCTGTGTAGAAACATAAGGAAGTAGAGTTAGAAGCATTAAGAGTCCAAATTAGAAAGCTTTTTGACATATCTGCATGTGAATGTAATGAATTTGTAAGATGTACTTATTTTAGAAATGAAAAATTGCCAAAAGAGGAACAAATATTTTTAATTGGCAACCAGGGGGTACGAGATAGCTTAACTGTGTTCTCTTTAATGAATCATGAGTGCTGGATCCATTTATGAGAGCAGTTGTAATTGCTTGTCCGCACACAAGTGCTATGAAACCAAGTATCGGACATTTTAACTTTTTTCTCGTAGAAGTCATGTTAAAACACTTAAAAACAAACATCACCTATTCATTACCACAAAATGGCGAACGTTGTTAACGTAAACTGATCACACTAAGCGACCCTTCGAAATAACAGTAGAAAACGGTCGTAAGCCCGTAGTGGTTTGTTCCATTTTAAAATCATATAACATCTTCTTCTTCATGTGCCCTATCAGGTCCCCCCGACGTTGGCGATCACTCTGGCGAAGCCCTCTCTATCCTGCGCCGTCCGGAATAGCTCCTCCACCGTTCCGATCTCGGTCCACTCTCTTATGTTGCGCAGCCAAGAGATCTGCCTCCTACCAGCCCCCCCTGCGATCCTCTATCTTTCTCCTCTATCGATATGAGATCTTGCGGAATTTTATTAATGTCAGCAACTCTCTGCCCACTCCTGCACGATTAAGAACTTCTGTGTTTGTAATTCTGTTTGTCCATGGGATCCTGAACATCCTTCGATGAAGCCACATTTCAAACGCCTCTAACCGATCCATCGTGTTTACTTTTAATGTCCATGTCTCACAACCATATAACAGAACAGACCACACATAACACCTTATCATCCTCTAGGTCTGAGTTTTAAATTGACATTTTCATTGCAAAAGAGTGACTTCATTGTTTTATTAAATGCGGTTCTTGCTGCTTCGATCCGGCATTTCACCTCTACATCTGGGTCAAGGGTGTCCGTAAGCATGCTGCCGAGGTACCTAAGCTTTTCCACCCTTTCAACATTGCAACCGTTCAGTTGTATCACCGAACCAGTATGATCCAGCCGTCCGAATGTCATCCACTTGGTTTTACTGACATTAATCGTTAAGCCCAATTGTTCTCCGGAATCATTCACCATACCAAGTAGGTCCTGAAGATCATCAATACTGTCAGCTAGTAATACAGTATCATCTGCGTATCGGATGTTGTTAACTACAACCCCACCAATCTTCACACCTTTCTCGGTAGCACTGAGGGCTCTTTTAATGACATAATCGGAATAGAGGTTGAATAGTAAGGGGGACAGAATGTATCCCTGCCGCACACCTCGTTGAATGGCTATATTATTAGAGTTCTCATTCCTATGTCTTATTTCGGCTGTTTGGAACCAGTAAAGATTTTTAATGAAATTCTGGTCCTTCGTGTCAATGTTGCATTCCCTAAGCATTCTCATTAAATCATCATGTCTCACCCTGTCAAATGCCTTCTCATAGTCAATGAAGCACGCGAACACTTCCTTTCTTTGGTTGCGACATTTTTGCAATAATACATTAATGGATAACAGAGCCTCGCGGGTTCCAAATGCACTTCTGAAGCTGAACTGTGAGTCATCCATATCTTGCTCCTATTTGTTGCGTATCCTGGCATGTATTATTTTAAGAAACAATTTTAGAACATGACTCATCAAACTAATCAGTCTGTATTCAGTGCATCTTTTAGGGTGCTGGTTTTTAGGCAATGTCACAAAGGTGGATTTAAGCCAGTCTTGGGGTATGTTCCCTGTGTCGTAAATGGTGTTGAACAACCTCAACAGGTAATCAATATTATCATCGTTAATGAGTTTCAACACCTCAACTGGGATATCATCAGCTGGTCCACAAGCCTTTCTATTGTTGGAGATTTGTATGGCATGGAGGCTTTCTGAACATTAGTAATGAATTTTTGGAGTCATTAATTGTACCATATTCGTTATTATTATTATTTAGCCTATGGCCTTCATCACAATAATAAAATAGAATTCAAAACAATGTAATTATACAATTTATAAGAAAAGTACATTTTTTATACAGTCAAAACAATAAAAAGGATTGGAGCGCAAGGAAAGTTTCCTGCTTGTCAGATGGTCAAATCTAGCTCTCGAATGAAGTTTATTGCTCTGTCTGTCAGTGAGGTGAAGTCCGAGAGACTATCCTCGTATGTTCTGTTGCTGCATTCCGATACTATGTGGCTGATACCCGCCATCCACATTTATGGGCAAAATCGGTGCACAATTATGCAAGGTAGAAGATAGACAGATGACTCCGCCATGCCTTCGCGCCACTCATTGCTCCATGTATCCAAGATATTGTATTCGTTGTTGTGAGCCATTTATAGGTTGTATATAGGCTGTTCGCAGTGGAGAGTTTCTGTACTACAACCTGCTGCTCATTTAAGGTTGTTGAGTTCTATGTTGGTCAACATTTCGTAGTTTTGTGCGATGTTGTCTTGTTCTCTGGTTAGGGCGTGCAGTCTTCGCAAGTGGGAGGAAGAATGTGGCTCCAGACAGGCAACCAGTGAGTTGGTGTAGGTCATATGGTTCTGTTCTTAGATTATGCGCAGAAGTAAGAATTAATAATTTAGATAAGATACTTCTTTATGCTAGTTTCCACTTGTCGTATGTCGGATCCGACAAAATATCGAGTGATTTTGGTTGCCGAGCATTTTATATACTCGTACGAAGCTGTTCAGTGTTCACATCTAAATAGTATTTGTTGGAGAGTCTGTCGTAATTCAAAATTTAAATTCAATTTTATATTCCTCCAGTATAAGAAAGTTACGAACAAATTTGTATAAAGATTTCTTAGTACACCAAAAATCTCTCAAGTATAGAACTTTCTGATGAACTATCCTTGTTGACAATTAGCATTACCTTCCATATATGGTCACGTCTGCAATTCTCTTCTGCTATTGGCTAAAATAAAATGGGCCCATGGGCGATTCCATTTTTTTCCTAGGCTCAACGAATTTGTTTACGAACTTCCATGCAAATGCTCCCCGCGCGTTCCTCGCCTCCAAAGAGAATATAATAGAGATGGTGTCCATATTGCAGCGTCATTCAATTAGCATACGGGCTTGAGAATACACCTGTCCATTGGGACTGTGTGTGCGGTTGCTCGCGCAACAGATTAGCGCGCAAAATGCCTTTTGCGTATTAAATAATTTTCTTGCCATAAATAATCAACTTAAATTGTGATCTATAATCTCGGTTATTTATCGTGTTCCATTCAACCAGTGTTTGATACAATAATAAACTTATTCAGAATAAATGTTAAATAATCTAAAATAAGTGTATTTTGTCTGAACAATAGAACTTTAAATAAACTGTTAATAATTCCTCAGTGCTGATAAGTAATAATAATTTATTATAAAAACAGTAATAAACGATGTGTAATTTAAATAATAACATAGACATATTCTAAAATGTATAAGGTTATTTAATCAATTTTTATTGTGAACTGATAACGTGATTCTTGCAATAAACTGTGTTTCTGTGTTCGAAAACTATAACAGTCTTTTAAAAGTTCATCTTACTACCTTGAATATTCGCTATAAGCGGACTTTTCACTATTCCCAGAGAAAAGAGATAATTTTGTTACAAGTGACTTGATACATGCTCTAGCGAACTCTTAAGAATAATCTAACTGATTCTGTGACCAAGTTTTCTAACTGAGCTAGCCAAAAGGACAATAGATAGTCTTGGTAATTCCCAGAACAGTGAGCCACCTTTCTCTCTTGGCATAATCTTCATTTGAACTTTGTTATACAAGTGCTTCTTTCAAAGATCATCTATATTGCATGACTTCCACCTGGAGTCATTGGCTAAGCAACTTCATCTTACATCTAGGTA
Source organism: Mystacides longicornis (assembly GCA_963576905.1). Taxonomy (NCBI): domain Eukaryota; kingdom Metazoa; phylum Arthropoda; class Insecta; order Trichoptera; family Leptoceridae; genus Mystacides; species Mystacides longicornis. Next base: position 9,039,019 of record OY756426.1, read on the forward strand.
CATCTGTGTCCGCCTGCGGGTGATTGAGAGAGGATCTACCTACAACGAGTCAACCCACTACAGAGAAGTACTTGCTACAATTTGGGCCCATTTCTAGGGCAATAGAAGATACTTTCCACCTCATTAGAGATCTACATAAGAACATGCTACAGTTGGCTCCTCAAAGGGGGCAATCTAGAGAACACATGCTACAAGTCTTATCATAATATTATTATCCGGCGACGATTTTTTGTCGTCTGACAAGAATTATTGTGAAACACTTCACAAAGCGAACGTTTTTTCGTGAACATTATTTTCCTTTAATGATCTTCAACTGTAATATTTATTTATTTATTACATATACGGCAAGGCCATTTACATGTTAAAAAAATTAGGTATATAGTACAAATATGACAGACACAATCAATTATACATACAAAATAAAATAAAATTCAATAGACATAAAAAAATCATCATTAAAATTACAGCAATCAACACACAATAAAATGAACGAGAATCCGAATTCAGGTCCAAGCACAATACAATTCTAGCCAATTACAAAAAAAAAATCACAATGATACAAGATAATGAGTCGAAACATTACAATAAAATAGTTCTGCTTTTACTTGTTTACGTTAGTCGTGTCGTCAGATAATAAGTATTCTAAGACTTCAGTCAGTTCCATCCGATGAATTTCGTCCCGGTCATTCCTACGAGGCAAAGCTGAAGGACATGGTAGGAGCCTTCCGTCACATACCAAAATTATTAAGCCGGGTCCAGACTAGTGTGGGTCTAGGAAAATTCATCGTGAACAATTCATCAGGAACAATTCATCACATCAGATACAATTCATCGCTGGTACAATTCTTCGTGGATACAATTAATCGCGAGTATAATTGTCAAATTGTTTATGACCTAAAAATAAGGTAAAGCTTTCACAATAAAGAAAAAAAAAATAAAAGCTTGAGTTTAGTCACTCCTATGAATTAAAGATGGTGGCGATTTTGACATACGTTGGAGTATTACCGTGTAATCACCGTGTTGTTACTCGGAGAGGTGTCCAAAAATTTGAGGAGGTTCCACCCCCCAAACCCCCCTTTTTAACTACGTTCCAATCTTAACCTCAATCAATCAATCAATCAATTCTCCCTTTTACACCCCACTCAGGGGCATAGGGAGGCAACAAGAGCTCTCCATTGCGCTCGATCTTGCGCAATGTTTATGACCTCCTCCCACACCTTAACCTAACCTAAACTATTCAAATTGTATATAAAATAACCTTGAAATCATTAGGAGTGACTAAACTGAAGTTTTACCAAAAATAATTACAATGTTATATACAAAAACCCAGATCCCGGAATCGAATTGCATTCTAAAAGTACTCGCGATGAATTGTACCCACGATGAATTGTACTGAAGATGAATTGTTCGCGATGAATTTACCGGCGTCCCCTAACCTGTAATGTAATCTAGAGTTTAATGTTAAATGATACACTATTCTGAACCTGGCTTTTAGTGCCATACACGCAGCATCAAAAATTTTCGACGAGAATATTTTTTTTTTTTTTTAATATATCTGTGCTCACTCAAAGTGAACACAAATACACTCCTTGACTCTTTCACAGTAAGCTACTGAAAGCTTGTTTCGTGAAAGAGGAATATGGTCGGCACCTGGGATCGAACCACGACTTCCGCAGTACGAAAGCCGGCGTTGTAACCGCTGGGCCACCAACCACTTCATACCTATATAATAATTAATCTAATACAGACAAACTATACCGTATAGGTATCCTAAAATAATTATTGTAACAAACCATCTATTTTCAGAATAAATTAATGATTTATTCTCCTTCTGTCTGAGTTTCTTTCGTAATCGTTATGATATTACCTTTTGTTATAAAAAAAATTTCTTCGCTCAAGGTAGTTACCTAATTTATTAGTCGCTTGTTTACCTTAACGCAACATTTCGAATGATTTCTGATTACCATAAATATAAGTTAACCAAGAATAGGATTTCCCGTTTGGCTACTGCTAAGCTTTACTTGTTTTAAAACTACCATTACGACGTGTTTTCAAATTTATTGCTTTTTTTCATTACACGTTTTCGCAGTCGACACGGTTTAACGAAACGAGAACGCCTATGGATATTCACTTTTTTTGTATAGAGGGCGTTCAGAGGCAACTATAAAATAGACAACTTGAATTTATTAATTTTTAGCCACGTTTTTATGAAGTCGCGGCTTTTTATTGTTTTTCCGATATTAACCATACCTTCATTTTATAACAAACTCCTCGAATAAGTTACTGACAATTCACTAATTAAAAGTACCTATTTGAAACAAATTACAAGTTCAGATATGATTAGAATCACTCGACATGGCTGTAGATACCAAGAAAAGCTCTTGCCTAAAAATAATTGAAAACAAAACGAGGTGGTTGATAGACCAGCGGCTACGCCGCCGGCTTTCGCACTGTTTCGTGCGGAGGTCGTGGGTTCGAATCCCGGCCCTGTCGGCCATTTTCCGCTTTCATGACACAAGCATTTGCTTTCTGTGAAAGATGTCAAAAGTGTATTTGTGTTCACTTCGAGTGAGCACATATTCATTTCATAAAAAAAAACATACTCGGTACATGTGTCGGTTGTTTTGTGTGTGTATCCGCCCGTTTCAAACTATGGATACTACTACATATAATATAGCATCAGGTGTGTTTAGGTATATGTGTGGCACGCGTGTATTGCTTCGCATCGGGTAGGCGGCGGATCTGACTTTAAAACTCCCTTATTTAATATGGAAGAACTTAAAAAAATTTTTTATTCCTGTCTCTACACTTATGTAGGTATATTATATAATTGATCTCTTTAACCCTTAGTCATGGTAAACATCTCGCTTATTCTTTTTTTTTTGTATTTGTTATCGTCAAGAGAAGGTTCTTATGAAAGAAAAAATAACAATGTTGCGCACTTGCGCAAAACAATAAAATGTTAAAGAAAACTTTTCTAGGAGACTTTTTAGTGCTTTTGACAGTAAAAAAATTTTCTATTTTTTTTTAATAATAAATAAATAAATTTAATAATAATAAAAAATTTTAATAAGCGTTTGACATCTATCGTTAGGTACCTAACCTTGTTAGCACATTTGAAGTTTGATTTTTATTTCATTGAAATTTAATATAAGTCAGTGGATGTTGTCACAATTTTCAGAATAGAACCAGTAAATATCGTTAAAAACAGATGCATCGGTCGGAATTTTAATCGTAAACAGGTAATAAATTTATAATTATTATTAAGTATTATACAAATTCGAAACAAATATTCATAGTAAAGGCAGGACAGCGCCTGTGGGAAAACCTAGTTATTAATAATATTTTTTAATTTAAAATAACTGTAGGTACCTATTGATTTAATTCAAAACATATTTCAATATGAAATATCTTTCTTTAATCACAGAAACCTACTACCTTTTGTAAGAACATCGTAAACGAAATTGTTTCTTTATATTATTTTTGAAACACGCTGTAGTCAGTAAATACTTGAGATTCAGTATAGAATAACAACATTGTACTCCCTTGTAAAGGAAACTCTACATTTCCTTGGTAAATTCTTACGATTTCTATTCGATATTTCAAACAATCATTCCTATTCTGTTTGGTTCCCATTTAGAAAACTACGCATTTACATAAATGTTTGGAAGGGTGCCTACCTACCTTCTGCTTCATACATAATCAAACTCTGATTTCCATAGAAAATTATTTGCTTCATGGTTCAATTCGTTATTTTGGGTATTTTTAAGTAGGTCCTGGCTTTTTTTCGATATTTAGGTTGAAAGATATTATGTGTCAGTTATTGTTTTTAGGAACATTGAAATCAACCAAGAACTCAAGGCTCACTTATTTTTGGCATTGCATCGAAAAAAGAATGATACAGCAAGACTCTTGTCAAATTAAGTCAAAACAAAAGCAAATAATAGTTTATAAAAAGAAAAAAAGTACAACAAAATCATGTTTTTATTCATGAAATTGGGGAATTAAGAGATAGCATGTTAATGATGTATAAAGGGAAACTGACGTTTTTGAAGAGAAAATAAATATCCAAGGAGTCCCTCAGTGGACAACCAAAAAACACATGATCTAGCGTTTCTTCATCCCATTCGCATTCGCATAATGGAGATTGAACAAGGCCAAATCTGAACAAGTGACTATCCAGTCGAACATGTCCAAAACGCATCCTGGATATGTTCACTATGAAACTCCTGGACATTCTTTTAGAAGCATTAAACCACGGGCGCGAATGAGAGCCTTTGGTTTCCTGATGCCAATGCAGCGAAAGGCTTACGTTCAGTATTTAAATATTCTGCGTATAGGATGGCCCAAGTTATGAAAAGTGGACTCTTTAAAAAAGATGCTATTATTTTCAAAGTCAGCCAATTGGAGGAGAGCGATAGCTGACAGAAAAGCATGGCGATGACTCTAAAAAAAGAGACTGACTACAACGCCTCATGAAGCGCCTAAAATAATATTAATGTCTAGAATGAAAATATCAACTAATGATAATTTTTTCTTTTTAAAACTTGTAAATAAGAAGGAACCAAAAGGTGATGTTGAGATTTTGACGAACTCTTCGAAAAAAAAAATATCTTGTCATTTTTTTCATCAGTGATTGCTACAATAAGGTCAACGTTACAGTTTATTGCAATATTAACTTACTTATTATTTAACTTCGTACTGAGTATTTGACGTTCTATATTTACAAGGCTCCAACACTCTCTGCACATGTTAGATTGAACAGGCTTAGATGGGCGGGACATATTTTTTTAGGATCTTCATACAAATTTTTCACATGGAGTTTTTTTTCCATGTGGGTAGCAGACTATAATTTTTCTTCCTTCTATTTTATAAACATTAAAAGTATCATTCTTCTCTCTTTTTATGAATTGTAAAAGTGTCATTCTTCTTTTTCTGTGCTTATGTCAGTTATAGAGGTCTGTTAAACAATGGGAAGCTAGACTAGAACCTGTTTTATTACCTACCAATCAAGCCTGACAATCGGAATCAAAAACGTAAAGCAAGACGGGTATAAGCTAGTGTTGAATATTTCCATTTTACTGGAGACCAAGACCCGATATGGGCTGTAGAACTATCGGAAAGAATATTGCCAAACGCTATTAACGAAAAATTGATCACATTAAGCCAGGTAGATGTAGGGTTCAATATTTTATTTAAGAGTTCAAATCAGCCATGAACATGTCATAGGCCTTAGGGTGCATTTTAATCCAATCAAACATATATCCAGAGCTGGAAGTAGAGTATAATTTTTTGATCGTCGATATGGACACTAATCTGTCATCGCTTATTGATAAGTTCTTGCTTGTTATTGCTTCCATGGCGCCCAATATAAACCATAAAAAAAACCACATTATTCTTAACAATCCCTCAATAATGTTCATAAGTGGTTGGTAGACTAGCGGCTACGACGTTGACTTTCATTCTGTCTCGTTGCGGAGGTCGTGGATTGGATTCCTGGTGCCGACCGTCAGTAATTCTTTCAAAACTCAAGCTTTTAGTAGCTAACTGTGAAAGAGTGTATTGTGCTCACTTTGAATGACCACAGATTCTTTACAAAAATCTTGAAAAATATTATTTTTAGAGGATTTCGTTACTTTTATAGTTGATAAAAAACTGTTAATGCTTCTTCAGTTTTTCCAACATTTGAATGGAAAACGTCTGGACAGTTTGCATAGATCATAGATCAATAATTTGACGAGCCTTACCAAATAATTAAGTGTCTACTGGTTATGGAAAGTTATGGCGTTTCGTATTTTTTGTGCTTTGTTGTTCTACATTTATAGTCGTAAATAATTTAATAAAGCCATTTCGCGGGAAAGCAGGAGGTTATAAAAATAATAAAATTATAACCAGTAAGCCGTATCAGATTTTTTTCGTTTATTGTGAAGGCGTATATCTGCCCATTATAAATTTTATATCGAAGCACCATAATAAATCTATTGCGGGCAATAAAAAATATTTTCAATTATCTTTGAGTACATAATATCTACACACGTTGCTTTGTTGTTTTTATATTTTTTTTGTATACCTGTTATACGCCTGAAAATAAAATATTATTTTAACAAGCGCATTATATTTTGGTCTTGCAATTTGGAAACATGTTTACACACGATGTTATGTATTCACTGACCGAAATATTGTTTTTTGGTTTTGCAGTTTTAAAATCATATTATGTTTATTCACGTTCCGAATCTACTATCGTATGTATGCAGGTATTTTGTTTTTGGTCTTGTGCCCTTATTCTCGTAGCGGTCTTAATACGCTCTAATCTTGATTGACAATCATAAAATGGCGGATTGGTATTCACAAAACAAGATATCTAGTAGATATCTTAAAAATTCGTTATGTTTGAAATATCAGCATGAAAATGATCCAGTTCAAGATTGGATTCTGATAGTTTTGTGAATACGACTGCTAGCGATCGTGTCTTAATCTTATCGTTAGATGATTTTTAAAAGCGATTGATTACGAGAATAGCCCTATTGGTTGGTACACGATCCTTTTATTCACTGTCCGACGTCCGTGCATATTGTAGTTTGCAAACATGTTTATAAACGATCCGTATTCATTGACCATATTCTGTTTTGAGTTATGCTGTTTGCACGCGCAATATTTTGTATGGGACAAAACGATTATGTACCATTTTAAGACGTATAAGCTCATCATCTTTGTGCATTGTTAGAACAGTGCAGTATGGCAATATCTAGAACTCCTCCAGGACACTAGAAAATCGACTGAAATCTCAAATTTGTCAAAAATCAGCTCCTATGACAAGGACGTTGGCTTACGAGAAACTATGGAAGTCGGGAAAAAAGGAGTAAGTCCAATATTGGACTATGGAAGGCCGATAAAAATTAATAGCTTCAGCAAAATATTTCCAGTTATAAAATACGTATTAACATGGTCGGGTTTTTCTCATTCCAACGTTACTGAAGGTGGCAATACGCTTACGTTTCTATTAGAGTGATAATTTTGTGGATAAACTTAGAGCGAAAATATTATAGATATCATGCAAAAGGCTCTATGGTATAGACATGCTAAATATAATAGAGTTTGAAAAAAGGAATTTTAAGTCAGGCAGATCCAGGTGGAAATGTTATGATAATACCATCTTTAGGATTACCAATGAGTATTGAAAAGTGTCATCTCATCAGTATCAGTATGACTTAAAGGACCATCAGGAAATGAAATACTGAGAAAATGAGTACTTAAGGATGTACCACAGTTTTTTCAAATGAAAGAGATATGCGTTATGGAAGACTGAAAATGTACTGTAAAGTCATTGAATCAAGTTAGTATAAACAATATTAGTAAAAAAAAGCACTTAAATTATGTAACGTGTATTTCACCCTCTACTATTGTGGGGAGGAGATAGACTTGGCTGGGACATGTGTTAAGGATGCCGAATGACAGTAGGCCGAGGGGAGCGCTGTTCTTCCTCCCATCAGGGTCCCGAAGACGAGGAAGACCCTCTCACACTGTGCTCCGATCCTTTGAAGCAGAGCTGAGGGACATGGACATGGTGTGGGAGGAGGTCATAAGCATTGCGCAAGATCGAGCGCAATGGAGAGCTCTTGTTGCCTCCATATGCCCCTGAGTGGGGTGTAAAAGGGAGAATTGATTGATTGATTGTATTTCACCTGAAATTTCTATCGGTTTCAGATTGGATAAAACATTTTGACTGAACCGCATTTACATTGTAGATAAAGTTATTCCGGCTAAGCCTACTAACATCTTTGTTTGGGATTAAGTGACGAGAAGTTAGGTTATAATAAAAAAAACTTCGTTGAATATTTAAAATAAATAATATCTCGCAGATAATATACATTATTAAATCTAGACATTTTTTTTTTGACATCGAGAAAAATATTATTTCACAACTTACTGATAATATTTTCAATGTTGTTCAAAACACTCCAGTTTGTTTAAGAGAAAAGCGGCAAGCTTCCCTGAGAGGTTTGAGGCGGTGGCAAAGGAAAAAACTTCGCACGCTAAGAGGTGACGACATTAATTACTATCGGAAATTCTCGCGAAAATAATTTAGTTATAAATCTGACAGACACTGGCGCCAATCTGGCGAGCGTATCGAAGCTTGGTCTCTTAAAACATCGATAGAAAACAATACGGGATAGTTACTACATGTTACGTAGGCTGTCAGGGCGTATGGGACAGTTACAAAAATACCAAAAACACGTTTTTGTGTAGGTATTATATTACTTATAGCCATAGATCGATATGCAATATCTTAACTTAATGACTGGTTTATCCAAAGTTTGACCAGAACCTGCGATTAAACCCCGAAATATTCCAATTTTTGACTGAGGTTTTTAGTCAAACCAAGAAAATTCATACTTCATATTTTTAAAACAAAAAAACAATCGTATTTTTTTACATTTCGAAAATATCATAATTATTATGCCATAAGAAGTCAGGAAGTATGTAGGATGTTATGCGGAATTGACCAATTGATAAGAAATGTGGAGTAGATGTTAACGTATGTTAACGTAATGATAATATTAGAAAGAAATGTGGAGTAGATGTTAACGTAGTGACTAGAATGAAAGTGAATAAATAAAGGTGGTTTGGGCATGTAGAGAGATAAACTAAAAGGATATATAAATCTAAATCTGACTGAATGGGTACACGCAGACGTGGCCGATCTCAAATGAAGTGGACCGATCTTATCTGTGCCGTCTTATAGGAGGGTCAAGTTAGGAGTAAAAGTAATAAATGAGCATGTATGCGGAATGTTATGCGTTTGGAGTAAGCGAAAGAGGTCTGTTTGGATCGGAAAAAGTAGAAATTCGTTCTCTATTCCTACCCCCTTCGGGAAACGTCATGATGGGTAAAAAAAAGAAGTCGGTATTACAGAGGCAGTGCGTCCGTATAAATAATATACAAATGGCACAAACATAATAGCATATAACTAGGAGTATGTTCTTTCATTATTATTTTGATTTATTAGACTAACATTACGGTATTTCGTTGTTTTTGTGAGTGTGGAGGAAACTTCCCACACAGGCATGGCGTAGTGGGAAACGGTAAAAGATCGCTTGAACGTTATCAATCGATTATCATCGCATGAGTAAATACGGTCTCTGCCTTTGAGTTTGACGGACGTTCTTTATAGTATGTAACAAGCTATGCGTTAAAAATCAAAAACGGATAAATCCAATTAAGTACACGTGTAAGATTTTTTTAAATTTTATGAAGCACCAAAATTTAAATTTAGAGTCTTGGGTATATTATTATATTTTGCGAAATAAACGAAAAAAATTATCACCTTCATCTAAGACTCTCACTCGTCCAATATTGACCTCGCTTCGTCATTTTCACGACTTCAGCTCCTCGGTTATTATGAGCGACTGATTGCCAGCCGCTGTCTTAATTTCGTTGTTCCTTCTTAACCTGTTTTTGGTCGACACTTCAGTTTTTTTATGGTGTTTTTGTCACTCCGGTTACCTGATTTAGTCATTTCGATTTATTTGTTTGTATTGGTACAAAGTGACCTAAGATTAAAATCACATTCAAAGCAAAAGAGCCTTCTAAAGAAAGAAACGATGAACTACCAGAGGAAAGTAGGCCACTGGAAAAACTAAGAGAGATGGAGCTGGTCATCCGCATCCCATGAACCACAATTTCTGCAAATAACAAATCCTGGATCTTAACTCTCTAACACAAACCTTCGTCAAATTAACGACGCCGCTATTTAAAAACTATGCCTTTTTTATGCGTCCGCGAATATGCTCCTATTTCAGACAAATCTCAGCCATCCCTTAGGGCTTGCCATGGCCGGTTGTGCTTTGTGTGCAAGTGCTCTCTATGTACCATTTTTGAAACGGCGACTCGTCAAAATGACGAAGGTTTGTGATAACGTCACTTTTTACTCTCAAACATAAAGCATTTATGAATTGTAATTTCTGTCACTTTTTTCTTATGATTGATACAAAATGTCAACTTTTAATTAAAAGAAGATAACTAAAAGGTAAATTCTTCTGGAAATGAGTTGGAAGATCATCTTGTGGTTGATCCCGCTTGCAAAGGACAGTATTGAAGAAATGTCCTCTTTGACCTCACAAATGTTATCCAGGGAAGATGTTCGTTATCAAAAAAACGTCTATTTCATCTTCACAATCATTTTAGGTATAGTTTCTGCTGCAAAAAAAAGGAAAATATGTACCGTACGCTCCTCCTCATAGGAAAGAATGGCTAATAGGAGGTGCTATTTTGGTTGTGTGGCGATTACAAACTTGACGTGTGTCACAAATGTATTGGTTGATAATATATTCCTAAACCGTTTTTTTTATTTTATTGCTCGTTTTATTATTTTTTAATATAAATATTTTTTTAATATTACGCGATAATTTAAGATTAATTTAAAGAGAACAAAAACACGATTTTTTATGTGTTGGTTCTCGTTTGAAAGGCAGATTAAAAAAAATGTATGTAATAAACGTAATAAATGTTTAAAAAACATTTGTCACGATTAAAAATTATATATATTTTATTCAGTTAAACCCTTTGAATACTCTTTCGAAAGTAGCGTAGTCAAAATGACGAAGGTTTGTGAAAACGGGTGTAAATAAGGTTTGGGATCTAGGGTTAAAAAACTGGAAGGAAAGAAACAAAAATAATGGTAAAAATATAGAAAAAGATTAGTACCCATAAAATAAAGAAGTGAAAAAAAAAGGATGTTGTCGGTTCTGGTTTTCAATGGCTCAAGTTTTTGCCAAAGCACCGTAATATTGTTGCTAGATGTAGCACGTAGATGAAGTATTTCTGCTTGTTAATTGTAGCGAGATAAAGCAGAACACCTATTATAATAGTTCTTCATAAGCACATACTTTGTGTAGGTAACTTAAAATTCAAATATTACTCACCTATCATTCTGCTCATACGCTACTGGAGCTTGAATAGTTTTCACAAGCGTGTTTAGAATGTTTAATTTCCATAATTTTCTTTTCTCCATCGTCTGCTTAAAGCACAGGCTTTGTTCAGAATAATAGAACTTAATCAAACATTGTGTATTGTACACTCATGTAATTTTGGTGGGCCTGTCATGAAAAACCTTCTTGCTTGGCGTCCTGAGTCTACATAAAGAATGCTTCAGGTCATCTCTGAATTTCCAGAAGAAATTATTTAGAAAGAACCTTTGAGTCACTTTGAATGTGCATAGATTTCCCAGGTCTTTGGAAGATTCAAGAGAACATAATTTAAGTTGCAAATAGATACATAGGTATAGTCATATTGTGATCGAGGTCACATTGACTAACAGTTCACACTTATGTTTGTATTTATCTGAAACCATTGGATACCCAACCCAGTAATTTTATGATATAAATACAGCGTTCCACAGAAATAATTTCAAACTTTTAAGAATGGTAGATTAGTAGTTTTGTGTTGAAAGCCCGTTTTGCGCGCAAATTTCACACTTATGCGGAAAAAGTAAAACAAACGTCATGATTGGCAAACGTTATATGCGAAACATAATTATTTATTATTTATATAATACTTTATGCACATATTATAAAATAGTGGGCAATGGCGGGATTATAGCAGAAGCAATCTCTAACATCCAACCACAGATTAATATTGAATAACCCTTTGATGAGCTTGATATCAATATAGGTACCTACCCAGCGTAATACGACGCTAAAAAGAAGTAAATTTTCGTTTTAATTATTTTTATTCATTATTTAAGTAGTAAGGTTGTCTTAAACCTTCTTCGATTATTTAATATGTTTATGTTTCTAATTAAGTAAAGACTAGTTTTAAAATCTATAAAGGTGAATGTTTTTGTGTCATTCACGTAAAAAAAATGATAGGTTATACCAGTGTCTCCCGAAAATTCCCACAGTTATGAAAACATCTCATTGATTAATTTGCATACCTTTTTAAAATAAGAAATAATCAAATAATAATTATTATTAAACCAAAAAACTAATAAAAAAATATCAAAAAACATAAATTCATAAAAGAAAAAGTTTTTTTTTTCAGAATGCTCAGTAATTAGAAGGTAAAATAAATAATACACTTACAAGTATGTACATTGTACATATTGTCATATTCATTAAAATTCGATCAAGAATGGACGTCTATAGAATAAAGATTTTTTTATAAAATATATAAGTAGGTAAGTTAAGTTCGTTCGTAATTTGTTATTTTCGTTTAAATTTATTTAACTACTAGCGAACTATTTTTCAAAATAATTATAATATTACTTATGCCAAAAGCCATCTAACCACGGGAAATATTTTCATATAATTCATCTGTAAGTCGATATATTATGTGTTGCTATAACAATAACCTTCACCGTCTTACTTATACCTAAAAAATATATAAAATATAAAAAATACTTATAAAAAATATATAAAATATAAAAAATACTTATAAAAAATATATAAAATATAAAAAATACTTATAAAAAAGTTTATCGTAAGATTACCTATGCACCTACCTATAACTCACCGATCAGCTTTTACTTTATTTATAAAAAAAAAATATTTAATCCGCCTTTGTTATGTATGAAGATGACATTTTATCTAAAATTTTGTAGACAAACAAAATAGTAGACGGACAACGCAAGTGTTTACAACCAAGATGCGCTATGTCAGATTTGAATGATTTCGAGTTGTTGATGAATAATAGGTACATACCTACCTACCTTATTTTTTACCAAATTATTTATTTTATCAAAATATAGTTAAATACTTATTAAATGATACGAAACCTTTATGTTTCAGCCAAAATGAACTAATTTACGTTTGATCACTTCCATTTCTATATGTGTACCTACCTACTTAAAAAGTATTCTTTGAATAATATTTTCTTCTTAACGTCAATTTATTATTTCTTATAAATTTAGTTGGAACATCACGGTTGTAAGCCCTCCCATGATTGCTTTATTTCTTTAAATTTCCTATTATTAAAATGATAAACCAAAATACAATGGATCAAAATATGAAGGGAGCACATATTTGGATGGGGAGAAAACTTAAATACAGCGTATTAGAAAAAGAGTTCTTGTTTATGTACTCGAAACAGCTGTCAGTTGACGATAAATCCAACATGGCGAATCAAAATCTACAGAGATCAGCTCATAATCAAGCGATATGAGTTAAACTATCTCGATGACAGCTTGATCATAATATTTTCTATCGCTGAGCTATATTTTCCACTGATTTTTATAAATAAAGCAGTAAGTGTTCGCGGGAAAAAATATATTGACGAAATAAGTGAAACTTGATAAGAAGCTCCTATTATAAAACTGCTTTGCTGACGATTTTTCAAATTCGACATTAGGTACCTATATTTTTTCTTTTTTATGTCAATAATCCGACAGGCTTTACTGCTAGTTGTTGCGTAGTGTGTAGTAAGTATATTGAAGGTATGGCTTATACATACGTTTCAAAGTCAGACTTTGTTATGGAAATAAGATAATATAATAGAAAAACGTTTTGGTTTTTGTAATAAGGTTATTGAGTTGTATTAAACCTAGAATTTGAATGAAAATTGGCGTAGGATGTTGTTTGTTTTCCAGAAATCTTCCAATATCAGAGTGGGTGGTCTTGTTTCGAGTATGGAGTATTATTCTCTTAGACATTTATTATTATTTTTTAGTAAAGAAGGTCAATGGACCAGATGCCCTTTGAGTCACCGCGACCAATAAAATCTATTGTGACATCCTTCAATGAATTTTTGGAGCGCTACCTCTTATTGTGCCACGTCTCCAGAGGCCTCTTGCAGAGTGACAGTGCCTCCTCCCGGCTCCTGCCCTCCGCAAAAGGTCTCCATAATCTTCTTTTTGAAAGATAGGTCCCAACAGGATTCCTATCTCTCGGTTGCAACAAATGCTTTTGATCATGTGAACTTATGTCCACTTTGACCACTGATGCGGAAGTACCTATTATATCCATCACACCAGGTTGGCTCTACAAAGGTGCCATGTACATCCTCCATAGCTAGAACTAGGGAAATAAAAGTCCGCCCCTACACATCCCTGCATGTAGGGGGAAGGCAAAAAGTCACCCTGAGGTTGCCTGGTATCAGGGAGCCTCCGTTAGTTACTAACCTACCCGTTAGTCACTCATCCATCGGCACGGGTCGAATGACACCTTGGATTGGGGATTTTTGGCCAGAAAGGTTTACTCCTTGCGGAATGATAGGACTAGGTGAATATGGATGGGAGGGCTCATAGAAGGCAGGAGGAAAGGAATCAGGTGTAGGAAATGCCCTGCATGTTGGACAGCCATGCAAGGCACCCCGTACTCTCTTCAGCTTGTTGACCCTAGCGTCAACAGGGACCGAATGTAACCGCCGTTTCAGTCTGGGCCAACGTAACAGGGTCCACCGCTTGTAGGTGAGAGTCGAGTTGAAATGCAGTGGCTAAGAGGCATTAAATGCTCTTATATTGCGCGTAACATTTCCTTGGACCCCCTCTCAAGTCTTAGTGAAATCGTAAAAAATACAACTTTATCTGTTTGAACGACAACAGATCGGGTTTTTTTTGTTAGAAGGTAACCTGGCTTATGAAATTTTTGTTTTAATACAAAATATTTTAAGGAAGAATAAGTAAGTAGGTGTTTTTATTTTAATTTTCCCTGCTTATCATAAGAAAGTTACCAATATAAAGCAGATTTTTTTCTGATATTTATAAGAAATTTTCTTCAGGCGAGATCTTTAGTGAAAAAGAAAGGAAACAAAATGGATGATAGGCATTAATATGTAAGTAATATGGACATATAAAATGCCAAGTTTTAAACAACGATTCACAGGCAGACTACAGACATATTGCAAGAAACAAATTTCACTTTTCAAATCAGCAGGTTGCTAGGGCTTAAACTGGAGAATAAAAATCGGTTTCGTATAAAAAAAACTTATTGTAAATATTTATTGAGTTTACTCCCAGTTCCTAAAATGTTACCCAAAAAATGGAGCATAATTTTAGACTAGTGTTTGCTTCATATACAAAGCTACCTTTAAATTAACAAAAAAAAAGTTTTATAAAAATTTTACCGACATAAATTATTCGGTCTTTATAAATGAAACGTATTCACATTTTTCGGAACACCAACATTAACAATTCTTTCATTATCTTGTCCCGAATAGAGCGCATATTGTTTCAGGAATAATAGACGAATAGCTGATAAAACCAGTCATAAAATACGTATTCTATGTATTATTTATTTTCGTACTAGATTTAGTTGTTATATTATTTTTATACTAAAATGTTGGATATTTTCTCTCTTGATACTTTCACACAAGATAACCTATACTATGTAAGTTTACTTAATAAGAAATGTCTCTGATACATTTGGGTCGACCAATTTCTTTATTTACTACAATTTATTTTGTTATCTTAACATATGTACCTAACTATTCTTTTTTAGTTATTAGGTACCTATACCTATATTGAGAACTGGTTGCCTACTAATTATGTGTAGAATTTATAAATACATAGAGATATTTATTGAATTGAACTGGTCGATAATTAACTTAATTATTTACCTACCATGTAAAATTTTATTTAATAACTGTAAGTTGGTTTACTTACTTACTTAATCCACGTTAGCTCCCAGTGTGGATCATGTGGAAGCCTCAAAATTCCTCCAGGCCTGTTTCTTTTACGCCAATTGTTACACAGCTTCATCCCAGCTTAGTGTATAGCCTCTTGTAAAACCGCAGGGGGTTTGATTGTTTATTTTAAGTTGTTTAAAATTAAAATGGCATATGACCAAATACCTACAGTTTTTACTTTAGGAAAATTAATTATCACACATACCTACTCACAAACCGTAAAATCCCCATGAACCTAAATCTCCGAGTTTATGAGACGTGCATAATGCCGGTTGCAACATATCTCCTGGAAACAGTGACGCTGACCAAACTGAGTACAGAGAAGATAAGGGTTACCCAAAGATCCATGGAAAGAGCCATGCTGGGTATCACCCTGAGAGATAGATTGAGAAACGAAGTGATACAACAAAGAACCAAGTTTTCAGATATTGCCCAACGTATCGCTTCCCTCAAATGGCGGTGGGAAGGTCACATGGCAAGAGACCAGGCAGAGAAATGGTCGAAGAGGGTTGAAACTTGGAGACCCAGAACGACTGCTAGGAGTGTCAGGAGACCACCACTACGGTGGAGAGACGACCTCGTCAAATACGCTGGTGTTAACTTGGTCTAAAAAGCCCAAAACAGAGCGGCGTGGAAGGAGACGGAGGAGGCCTTTGTCCATGAGAGGACGGGAAAAAGCTGGCAAAAAGAGGAAATTCATTATAATACCTACCTCATTTTTTTTAAATGAATCTGTGCTCACTCAAAGTGAATAAAAATACACCCTTTGACTCTTTTACAGTAGGTAAGTTTCAAACTTATAGCTTGTGTCGTGAAAGAGGAAGATGGTCGGAACCTGGGATCGAACCCACGACTTCCGCACGAAACAGTACGAAAGCCGGCGTCGTAACCGCTGGGCTACCAACCATTTGAAACATGAAAGTTGAAATTTATAAAAAAAAAACAGTAGGTATTTAGTTATTTTTCTTCTTTCCGTGCCATACTAGGTCCCCTAGCGTCGGCGATCACTCAAGCAAATGTTTTCCTATCTCTTGTGAGGTCAAAAAGCAATCTTATGATCGCCGTCCAATCTTGGATATTTCTCGGCAATGATCTTAGTATTAGTAAATGAACGATATGAATTTTTTCTTTTTTACCGATATAAAAAAGTGCTCTTAAGTGCCATAGTTATTATGATTTTTTATATTTATTTAAAAGTTCTTCTTCTGCTTGCTTTTTAATAAGTGAGAAGATCACCCACAGTTGCGAAATTAAAAAATAGAAAGACTTAATTAATTTTTTTTCTATCGAGTAATTTGAATGTTTTAATTTTATGAAATCTGTTAGTAGTACAGTTACTACTATTATTTTGCTACAATACATTGTTTTCAATACATAATAATATATTAAGTAGTACCTAATCTGTGGTGTTTGCAGCTAACACCTATAAAAAATTAATAATTTTCTATATTATATAATATTCACATAATATGATTAATGAATAGAAAACTTTGCGGATACCTTAATTTTGATTGATATTATTGTAATTCGTTTGAAAACAATGGGACTACTTTAGTAATCAAAAATAGATATTTTCAGTCGATAAATCCTTGGAGAAGAGAGGACAATTATGATTGTTCAACCCTTCATTTTAGAGAGGTAAAATTCATAAAATCTATAAACCAACCCGACCTTTTTCAGGCGTAATCCAAAGTTAATGGTTTTGAAACGTTTCAAACTTTGTGAAAATGACACACCTGACTCTATTAGTTCCAGGACTATTTGTATTAAAATGTAATTGAAACTTAATCTTCATTAGCCTTTAACTCCTGGCAGTTAAGATAGATACCTACAAAAGCAAACAATTACCTTCCTTCAAACTTAAATATCACAAAGTTAGTCTGATACGCTTCATTTTACCTCCAATGTGACTCATCCAATAGGTTCTTTGAAAAGACTCACCCAATATTGGTTAGTCCTTTAGTAAATCGAAAAATTTGTCAAACCTTTCAAGTCTCAAGAAAATGTCTCTTATTGTGCGTTTACACCAGGCGTACCTACATAGAGCTAGAGCCAGAAATATGTAGAGCATTCCGTCCTGACACCAAGCATGCAACGAGCAAGAATTAAAACCATTTAAATTGGCGAAGACAGATTACTCGCGCCCGGGTTCTAGTTCTTGATCGCTGTTGTTTGGCCGGTGTCAATATATTATGTAACAACGTCTAGTTAAACCGTCCGACGAACTTACAAAAAAAAAACAATAATTCCTCTATATTTGCGTTACTTAAAAAAAATCCAACAGATGGCGGTGAAGTAGGAAATAAGTCAAATATGAAACAATACGTTACGTTATCGTATCTATATGTTTTTGGATGAATAGACTCCATTAAACCCAAATTTTACCAAATAATAGTAGGTAAGATAAATAATGATGCACCATCTTCGACTCAGGGTGTATGCTCGTTTGGTGTAAACGCACCTTCAGGCCCTGTTCTAGCTGGTCGCATGATCGCACGATTGTGCGATTGCGATGATCGCATGAACGCATAAACAAATTTGTGATGTGAATTGCGATGATAAATAATTGTGTGTTCTTTTGCCGAATCACTCGAAAATGTGCAGAACTAAAAAAAAACTGCCATCGCATGATCGCGCGTCCACTTTCCTTGACAACGCAAACAAATAAATATGAATGTTAGTAAGTAAGAACTTTTGGCAAGTAGGTGTCGTACATTAATTATCGATACAACAGAGCAATACAAGCG
Source organism: Mystacides longicornis (assembly GCA_963576905.1). Lineage (NCBI taxonomy): Eukaryota > Metazoa > Arthropoda > Insecta > Trichoptera > Leptoceridae > Mystacides > Mystacides longicornis. The sequence continues at coordinate 9,057,384 of OY756426.1, forward strand.
ACGCGCGATCATTTCAAACATGGCACCGATCGGAATATCGAATTTACGTCGGTCCGTCAGCCCAGTTAGGACACATTCATACAATGTTATATGTTTGACCAGGGCGTCCGTGTTCATGCGATCATTGCAATCGCACGATCGTACGATTATACGACCAGCTAGAACAGGGCCTTAGAGTCTCTTGCGACATTGTTTATTACGTCCGACAGTGTTTGTAGGTTATAAGACATGTTTATACTGAACAAAAAACTATAATAAATATATACCTACTTATTTATTCCTAACTAAATAAAATAAAAATCATCTTCAAACTCTAATTTGGTACCTTACGTTTAGCCTTTATTAGATAGGTACGTAATTTTCGGAAACGACCAATCACGTCGATTGTTTTTTAAACAAGGAATGATAATATAAAAATAAAACAGTTATTGATAATATAAATTAAAGTCGGGTTAGTGCGAACACTTATAACTCGAGATTGGCTCAACAGATTCTTCTGATGTTTGATTTATTGGATTCTTCTCCTCTCCGGATAACAAAATAACTAATAAAAAGTAAAAAAAATGGATAAGAAATGATGTAAAATACGATATTTAAGTTTGTATGGAAAGGTTACCTGATGGGACGCGCCCACGACATCGCGGGTAGTTCCCTCTCATTCTCGCATACGCTCTTACAGTAGCCCATCCCACTTACTCCACCGCACCGTTTCGATAGTTTTAGAAATTTTTCATACAAAGTCAACAATATTATCGGGCATATTCGTGTTGGTAATAGGCGAGGTAGGGTGTGTGCGCGAGCGCATTTTTCTCAAGTTGTTCCCGTCAGAGCTTTGAATACGAATGAAATAGGGATGTTTCAGAAAAAGTTTAATGTTATTATTTTATTAGCTTATATGATCTCAATCGAATTAATTTTGTATTGTTTAACGGGGGCGCAGTGCACATCATGTACATATTAACAGCCCACTTCAGGCTAGAACCACAGGACAACGTCTGTCGGGAAAGCTAGTTGATAATAAATGCGTCTGACTTTAACCGATAAAATGTTTTAAATTTAATAATTTATATTATTGAAATTTATTGACTTGCTGGAGATAAAAAAGTCAGGAACAGAAGGTAGGTACCTTCTAAGCTATTTTTAAAGTTAAGAAATATGAATTTTATCAGGGGAAGGTTTCCTTGGAGATATAAAGGGTTATTTTTGACATGAGCAAACAAAATTAATATTGGACTTGAATAATTTACTTTTTAAAATAAAATTATATTTTATTATGCCGACGTAAATGTTCTCAAAAGGTACTTTTTATTCTTATTTTTTTTTTATTAAATGAATCTGTGCTCACTCAAAGTGAACACAAAATACACTCCTTGACTCTTTCACAGTAAGCTACTTTTAAAGCTTGTGTCGTGAAAGAGGAAGATGGTCGGCACCTGGGATCGAACCAGGACGTCCGCACCAAACAGTACGAAAGCCGGCATTGTAACCACCAGTCTACCAACCACCTCTTATTTTTAAGTTACGAACACTTTGCATTTAAATAAGTTTTGTTGAAGTAGGTAGGTACCTATCTTTGATATGACTGTTATTCTGAAATGAAAAACAGACGATTGAGTTGCGTCGTATCCAATTTTTATTGAGACTTTTGACATTATTTCTGTATTCTGAAAATGTTTTATCCAATACATTAGTTGCGTAACTACTGGGAACCGATTAAGTTCTAAGCAAGAGCTTCTTGCGTTGAGTTGGAACGTGAATTTAAGAATACCAGTCAAGCTTGAATTCTAACGGAAACGAAAACATTTTTTAACTGAGATAAATAACCGAAAAGAAATTAAAAAATGGAACAAAAAAAAAACGAAGTCGAAAGATTTCAAGAGAGGGCTATTACAACGACAATTCCTACAAACTTCCGGTTCCTGTCTGTTCGGATCCGTCCCTGTGTTTCCGAGTGTATGTCATTATACTTTCTGACAATGTTTCCCCTAAATAGAATCGAGTGGGCAGTTGTTACCTTTCACTTACCTTTTAGGAGCGAACATTCTTTTTTTCCCCTTAGAAACTTCTTTCGTGTTACCTTGTCAACTATCTTTCTAAATAACTTGTTTTCCTACTTTTATTTCCGTCTTGAAAATAAACTTTTTCATAGACATGTCTAAGTTTATTTGGCAGCAAACAGAATAATATGAACTGATTGTGGTCAAAAGAGAAGCACTTTTTTTTTTTTTTAAATGAATCTGTGCTCACTCGAAGTGAACACAAATACACTTTTGACATCTTTCACACTAAGCAAATGCTTGTGTCGTGAAAGTGGAAAATGGTCGGCACAGCCGGGATTTGAACCCACGACCTCCGCACGAAACAGTGCGAAAGCCGGCGTCGTAACCGCTGGTCTACCAACCACCTCATACTTACTTACTTACTAACTTTTACTTACTTACTTTTATTTTCATGGATGTTTTTTCTATCGCGAATATTTTTTTGCGAAGTACAAATGAATTTAGTATTGAATCTTGCGGAAAGGTAAAGAAGATAGGATCGACAACCAAAATAATTAAAAACTAATTATTCTATTAGTAGTGGATTTGGTTAGAAATCAGGCGTTAGTGCTGTTGTAATAATGTTTCATAGATAATGTTGTGCTGTCAAAAGGAATAAAACAAACCGTGAACAATTATAATTATATTACTTCACTAAAACATTATTCTCTTTGCGTAACAATAAATTCTATTCTCTGCGCTTACAGTAAGCACAGAATTATCCAAACTTGATTATTAAAAAGAGAAACCATAAGAGTAGATATGTTTTTCTTAGTACCAAATTCAGAGTCTACAGGCAATATATTAAGGAAAAGCTGAGTGTATGTATTGATTACATAGTGTTGCAATCTTAAAATGTTTAGAATTTAGTAAACATCACTTATCAATTTAAGTTTTTATTCAAAAGGATGGTGAAAGGTAGACTCCAAAAAATAATCTTCTTTTTTTCATGCGCCCTATCACTCCTATCAGGTCTCCCTTACGTTTTCAAATACTTCTCTGAAAGATTCTCTATCTCTTGGTACCTACCCAGATCACCTCCTGCACTCGCCCTTTTCTGGTCCAATCTCGCACATTGAGCAACCAAGATATCTGCCTTCTACCAGGCCTATAAAACGAAAAGTTCCGCATTTATGAAATGTTATAGGTATTATTTTCACGTATTAATTTAAACTAGTGGTCGACCAGTGCTCGAAATTCGACAATAACTTATTTAAATTATAAGTTTGAACGTACATAATTAAGGTTCCATTGTAACAGGCTTTTAAAAGTAAATATCAATTTTAAGACAAACAATAAAGTATCCCGTTGAAATTACACAAACTTAGTCATCGACAATTATTCATCCGTGGTGCTACAACCCTGAGTGGATCTTTGCCTCCTCCATAAGATTTATTTATGCTACCCTGATCTCTGCTTGATCAGGCAGCCATCTAAGTCTTAGCCTTCCAATGCTTTCCTATCCTTCCAGCGGGTCTTCCGCAGAAAATCTCTTTGACAACAGACTTCTCGCTCGATCATGAACCTAGCCCAGCCAGCATAGTTGGCTAAGCTTTAATTATTTCAACATAACCTTAAGATCTGAGCGCCTTAAGATCTGAGCGTTATCGTCATTAATAGCTTTCCCTATTACCTATAAAACCTATGAATCATTTATAAAAAAAATAGCTTTTGTGGAATTGTTTAAGACACTAATGTTTCGGTAGGTCGTTACATGTTTTCCAGACCGCATTCGAGTAAATGAATGCGGACTGTAGTTTATGTATGCAGATACTAACATTTTAGGCTTTGCTTATACGACCTACTTATATGTAGGTCTACTTATCCAGCTGTTATTTAAACACGACCAACGCAACATTTTAGATATTCTCTGATTAAACTGGAATTTATAGTTAAGCGTTATGATGTGTGTAATATTCTATGTGGAAATAAATTATTGTCACAACTTTATTATACCCAAAAGTGGGACATTTAAGTTTTAACCTGAGTCAAATTTAAGTAAGTATAATCGCCAAGAATTACGTCAGTTCAAAATGAATTTAAAAAAAATATATTATTTAACTATTATTACTTGAAGGTCGGTATTTTTTTTCTTTTATTAGGCAATCCATCCGGGGGGTCATGAAGGTGGGTACTTAGTTTAGAAGCGTGTTTTAACCTTACTTAAAATCCATCCAGCCGAAGGAGTGTGGAAAGACAGCCGATGAGGTGGAGCGACGACATCGTGCGTGCCGTTGGGACAGAGTGGATGGGGATGACCAGGGACAGAGAGGAGTGGCGTGAGCGTGAGGAGGCCTATGTCCTGCAGTGGATAATTACGGGCTAATATGAAAATCCATTCGAAATATTATTATGTACCTTTGTTTATAGGTAGGTACTAACATTAAAATGTTTAGGCAAATACGAAATTGAAAATGCATGTATTTTGTTGAGAATTTTGAGTCTTTTTTTAGGATCGCTTCAGTAGTAGGTAATCTCACTGGATGCTTTGTATAGACGAAGGTTCAAAGTTTCATATCTTTGTATTTAATTCAATAAACAAAAAGATTTTAATAACTTTTATAAATAATTGTTGAACATGCATTTTTCCGTGGTGGAAGTAGGTAATTTAAATAAAACACTTTTGAACTCTTCCACAATTTTATTACACCTGACATGTTTCGAAGGGGCACGCCCTTCATGGTCACAGGTTATTTAAAAAAAAGGTTTTGACAAATTGAATAAGGTAGTAAGAAGTTAAAAACTTACAGATTCGTTTTTTAGGGTCCATACAAGCACTCTTTTTCTCTTATTCTTTTCTAGTTGAGATATCTGAAATTAAAGGATATCTTTTCTAATCAGAAATGTTCATATTGTCGTTGTGATTTTGTTTATAAAAGTAGTATACATACTTACCAAAAGTGATCAGATAAATAGGTACAAACTCGCTTCTACGATGTTACCCATAATTAAGTTTATAATGTACCTACCTACCTAGTTAAATTTTCTAACTTGCTTTGAAAACACCCTGAATCATCGCTAATTTATAGCAATTTCAATTGCGTGTTTGTCAGTATGGCGAGTTCATAGCTACATTATATTGCAATTAATTTACGTCCAATGCCAACTGCACTGGACCGCTTAATTTATAATAACATCACACACAAATAACAACAGAACGCAGTTTTATTGCTTCAAATTTAATATACGGCGATGACGATGTTAAAATAAATAATGTAATGTGTCATCGTTATTTTATCTCTCTTTCTATCTTTCTCCCTTTGCCACTCCACTTAGGGACATAGGGATTCATCAAGAGCTCTTCGTTGTGCTCGATCTCGCGCAATATTTATGACATCCTCCCACATCATATTATTTAAATTGCTCAGCTCTGTTTCAAGGAGCGGAACACGGTATGAGAGGGTCTTTCTCGTCTTCGGGACCTTGATGGGAGGAAGAACAGCGGTCTCCTGTGCTGTGTCAAATGTGTCTGAGGAGAATTTTGATTATTAGATGGTACCACTGCATCACGAACGATCCTATTCGCTGGCACATGCGCGTATTATGGAGAGGCGATGGACTTATCTGGGATGCCCCATAACCACTTGTAAAGCAATTGAAGTAAATGTTATCGGAGAAAACAGACAAACAGTCATTCCATGTAAAGTGGAGTATTTGTTAGCCTAGAAATGCATTGATTTCTGTAAAGGTGGTCAAAGGTTTTGCTCGGAACATTGCAAATTAAACATAAAGTAGGTAAGTAAGATTCTAAATAATTTGTTTCTAATTTAAAATCAAATTTGATTTTGACAGAAACTGTCAGTTGTTTGACAGTTGGTGCGATTACCAGAATGCGGATGCAAAATACATTATTTTTATAACAGGTGCATCGGTAGGAATTACACTGCTGAAATTGGCGATTAATTCATCATTATACATTTATACAAATTCGATACTTATAGCACAACGTCTCTCAAAGCTACTTTAGATGAAAATCAAAACTTTGTTGAAATTTTCAGGTACAACCTCATCCTATAGAGCCTCCATCATTCACAGGGGCTCGCTTTGAATTATTTCATTGTTAATATCGAGATAATTACCGAGCCCCAGACGTCTACAAACGAACATTCAATTATATAACATTCTGGTACCTATATAACGCCAACACACTATAAGGCATTGTAACTAATAATTTATTGAAAAGCCATAAATTCAATATAGCGCACAACATACTAGCTACAAAGGGGTACAATAATATTATACATACCTAATACTTAGTTTAAGCCAGCGAACAACCCCTTTCTTCATAATTCATATAACATACTACCACTAGAACCTAACTAGTAGGACGACCTTACTGTATTATATATAATTATCCATTATCGATTAGGCTTCCATCAGTTCGTCTGTATGTTAAAACGGAATAATATATAGGATTCCTATAAGAAATAAAACTTAATCGATCCAAATAATAAATTAATAATTATTATTATTATACCTTATCGGCATTGATTAAGTAATTAATTAATTATTATAACGACGAGTGATGATAATTATTATTCCATAGTAAAACATTTTAATTATAATCGTTTACTTGCTACCCCGTCAGACGTCGTATTGTATTATTCCTAACTATGAATATGAAATTATAATTTCTATGGTGATGAGTTAATTATTATCATTTGACCAATGTAATTCTGACCGGTGCGTCTGTTTTGAACCATGTATATTCCAGCCGCATTCTGTCAATCGCACCAACTATATTCTAACCACTGACAGTTCCTGTCAAAATTTCAAAATTGGAATAAAAATTATACTTATGGTAAAAAGTACTAAGAAGGTTACATACTTTGAGTTTTCTTTAATTTTCTAATTTTCAGCGCAACTTTCTTATTTTTTTCCTTCATAAGAACCATCTCCAGATAAAAGCTGACACAACAAAAAGAAAGAAAAAGCGAAATCCGTCCAGCCGTGTGATGCAATGACCACGGCAAATGGTTCTCCATTTATATAATACTAGAGGTCCTCCCCAGCTTCGCACGGGTAGATAGATACTTAAAAATAATTTAGTTTTCAGACAGATCCCTAACTTTTTCAAAATATTTTATAGCATAAATATGTTAATCTGGAATAATTGCATTGCAATGTATCGTGTCACGTCACTTTACCACCGTGACTACTTTGCGCGGTATTTCTACTAAACTTGACACGACTCCCCTCAGCCCTCCCCGGCTCCCATACGCACTCTGCATCGGATAAGTTGAGATGATAAGAGACTATGCTTTTTTTTCCAATACTCACATTTTTAAACTCGTGATAACTTTCGAATGGAATGTCCGAATTGAATAATTCAAAAAGTTATACAAACATATTGAAGCAGACTTGAATATGAACTAATTTATTTTAATAAGGAGTAATACCAAGATACCAATAAAGAGCTTTTTCTAAAGGTGACATTTTATTGGGTTTTTTTAAATAAAAAAACACTTATTGTGGCATAACTATAATAGTTAGACATATGCTGTCGCGATACTTTTTGTAAATAATGATGTCTTCTACAAAATTGTAGAACATTGTTTTATTCTATCATCATTAGTTTTCACAGCGTTCGCGATAAAAAGAATATTTTAGGTAAATTTTTTACACCTTGGGTTACATTATTGAAGTTTTCGTAGGTTACCCACTTTTTTTTGGAAATTAAATATAGCCTATGTTCACCGCCGATATTGTAGCTTCCCAAAAGTGAAAGAATTTTTCAAATCGGTTCAGTAGTTTTGGAGCCTATTCGAAGCAAACAAACAAACAAACAAACAAACAAACAAACAAAAAATCAAATCTTTCCTCTTTATATATTAGTATAGACTAGAGGTCCGCCCCAGCTTCGCACGGGTAGATAGATACTTAAAAATAATTTAGTTTTCATACAGATCCCTAACTTTTACAAAATATTTTATAGCATTTATGTTAATCTGGAATAATTGCATTGCAATGTATCGTGTCACGTCACTTTACCACCGTGGCTACAACTTTGCGCGGTATTTCTACTAAACTTGACACGACTCCCCTCAGCCCTCCCCGGCTCCCATACGCACTCTGCATCGGATAAGTTGAGATGATAAGAGACTATGCTTTTTTTTCCAATACTCACATTTTTAAACTCGTGATAACTTTCGAATGGAATGTCCGAATTGAATAATTCAAAAAGTTATACAAACATATTGAAGCAGACTTGAATATGAACTAATTTATTTTAATAAGGAGTAATACCAAGATACCAATAAAGAGCCTTTTCTAGAGGTGACATTTTATTGGGTTTTTTTAAATACAAAAACACTTATTGTGGCATAACTATAATAGTTAGACATATGCTGTCGCGATACTTTTTGTAAATAATGATGTCTTCTACAAAATTGTAGAACATTGTTTTATTCTATCATCATTAGTTTTCACAGCGTTCGCGATAAAAAGAATATTTTAGGTAAATTTTTTACACCTTGGGTTACATTATTGAAGTTTTCGTAGGTTACCCACTTTTTTTTGGAAATTAAATATAGCCTATGTTCACCGCCGATATTGTAGCTTCCCAAAAGTGAAAGAATTTTTCAAATCGGTTCAGTAGTTTTGGAGCCTATTCGAAGCAAACAAACAAACAAACAAACAAACAAACAAAAAATCAAATCTTTCCTCTTTATATATTAGTATAGATAGACTAGCTGATCCGCCCATTGATTTTCACCTACCCTAGAATAAAAAAAGTTGTGTTTACTTCCGTTCCGTTCCTTAATAATGTAATTAATCACTGTACAACACTTCTTCTGACAAATGACAATTACAGATTCTGATAATATGAATACGACATTGTATGCTGGTTCTGGTAATCCCAGTGGTCGGATTTTAATTCAGCTGATAAGTCAACACAATTTTTTATTCTAAGGCGTTACAAAATTCATAGGGTAAGGAACGTTGTGTATCTTAAAAATATCAAGAGATGGCGTTGTAGTAGAAAAAAGGCCACATATGAAGTATATCAGTAATTTTTTATATTATTATTTCAGGACTTATTCGATTATTTCGAAATTATAATGGGGATAAACAGATGGAGTAATGTTTTTAATCAAAGAGTGATAAATAAATAAATTACTCTTGATAAAAAAGTAACTTTTGGTTATAATATTATATGAGATAGTCGACGTTTCTATAGTTCCGATAAAGTTTAGAATCCTATAAAAATTTCATATGAAAATGGTAAGTATTGCATTTTATCTTGCGGTTTCGTTAAATTTATCAGAATCCCTATAGAATGCCCCGCGAAAATTTTAAAAGGGCAAAATTACATAATTAAATTAGTAGGTACCTACTAGTAATTGTATTTTTTCTGATATTATATCAGAAAAAAACAAAATTATAATGAATTATTAGCTTCAAAACATAATTTACTAATAAATAATTATTGAGTAACTATATAAACGTTATTATTTATTAGCTCCGAAACAATTATAAAACATACAATTTATTAACTCTCGGAGAAAATAACTAGGTACCTACATAATTATAAATATGCTTTTTTTTTAAATATATAATAGTTCGACGTAAGCAATAATATTGTTTGACAATAGCAAGAGCACAAAAGAGCATTCAAACTCATTTTGTTGATGGATTTAAATTATTTGCAAGTCCCCAAAATATGATTTTCAAAAACACCATTGCAGGAATTATATAACTGCAAGTTCATCAATAGAAAGCCTTGCTATATCTCTAATCAAACTGCTAGGTTTTGAATACATAATGAGAAGACCGCGAAGAAAAAAGCCGTTGTAAGGGTTAAAGAATAAAATAAAATGTTCGTATATAAAAAAGTGCTTTCGCCCGTCGTTTGGGCACGGGTGAGCACATTTATCGGAGTCATTACACAATACGTACATACGTGCTCTAAGTTAGGTAGAACTGCGTCATTAACAGAATTTGCTTCCGCGATATTATTATATGTATGTATTTGGTATTGATCTGATGGTAAACGGTTGCTTTCTTTCAACGGCTCCAGATCTAAAAAAACCCCTTATTTTGAGACTGAATTCAGAATGTAACATAAAGGCTTAAACGAATTAATCGAGATTTATTTTTAGAGGAGCCAAAACTCAAAATGGTGTGACTTGAAGAAGTAAACTCTTGTTATTTATAAGAAGGTAAAATTTTTAGAATATCTCAGATCTGAAAAAAAAAAACGCAAAATCGCTGACTATTCTATTTACTAATATTTTTAATTCGGTTTTATTTACCATGCTTTGAATACAATTTGTCGTATGTACTAGTAAATGTTCATATTTTTTTAAATGATATATAATGAACCTTCTGTATGAATAATGACACATCATGCGCGAGGAAAAGCATCGACTGATCCACCAGATACTAAAGGGAAAGATCGAGGGTCACAGAGGGGCTGGAAGAAGGCAGAATGATGTCCTGGCTGCACAATATAGACGGGTTTCCGTACTGTGGAACAATTGTTCCGAGCGGTCCAGGAGATAGCAGGATTCGCCGCAGTAATCGCCGACGTTGGGAATACCTGACATGGCAATAAAAGAAGAAGATAATGAGCCTGAAGTCAGTCTCTACAATCTGAGAGATCATCCCAACCCCGAGTTGGAATTTAATGTGAAAAAAAACTTCACAAATCCGACCCGAATAATCCGAAGCTACAGTGGGGCTAGTACGAGTTTTATCGAAAACTTATTGTACGCTAATAAGCGTGCAAAAATAGTGTTCTAAAATCAAACGATCGAATCGTTCGATCATTTTTGTATGGAAAATTTTCGAAACTCTTTCGATGATCGTTTCGATATTCGATCATCGAAAACTTATACTGCGGCTACAGATGTCGGTAAGTTTTACATTTTTTTTTGCTATAAAACTCTTTGAAAATTCCCTCTCCCCTTAAAAAGTCGTTAAGTTATTTGTTGTTGAATTCACTACTTATGAAAAGTGTTGTGGAATAACATGTAAAAAAGCCAAATAAATTAAAAATAAAGAAGTTAGTAATTATTATTACCCATATCTGAATTACTCCAAAAAATAAAAATCCGTCCTTTTCGCCTACTCCAAAAGGGTTATATTTTGAAAATGGGTTTCTCACTTTTTTTATAAATAAAAAAGATGACCTATTTACCTACTTTTTCTTTTTTTATTAGAAAGAGAAAAAATCATCGTTGTTCCGTCACTGTAAAATAATACATGCAAATCGTTTTTAAATAGACATTTTGCTTTCCTAAAATAAGCTGATCGAGCCTTTTTATCGAATCGTCGGAAACGGCTTACCTATTTTTTTTTTATTTTCAGCAAAAAAAATCAAATCATTTCAAGACATGTATTTTGTCCTACTCTTTTTTATTTATAAGGCGTGCAGTTCCTACTTGAATTTTTCTGTAAATCGTTAGTGGTTTTTTCTTGATAATAATCAGTCTCCATTTACGTGAAATTACATCACATTTGAGTAAATTAATAAACTGATTTCTTGTTAACAGTTTCTTTCAAATAACCTTGACGTAACATCAATTCCGTAGATACAGCCTATCCAGTTTTCTATATAGGTTGATAAAAGCAGAAGAAATGCGAGAAAACCATATTTAGTTAATATGTCATATTTTTTTAGCTAAAGTTATAGGCTTCCTCACTATGCAGTTGGTTTGGTTGGGAAATTTGCAAGAAGGTTAATATGGTGTATTGGTTTAGGAATATCATAAGACAGGTTCAATATTGATGAAGCTGTTGGCTAGTTTAAGATAGGGTAGGGTCTATTCTAATAGGTTGGCAGGAAAAAACTTCCATTCTTAACGTAAAGGAGGGTCAAGGAGTGGTATTGATTCCTCATTGCAGAAAAGAAAAAGCTTTTCATTTCATCAATTATTGACGTTTCAAAGAGATGGACCAATTTTCTTTTGGTCTAGTTAATTTGTTGGGCATTATACATGGGTTATCTTATAAAAATTATTACATACTTACTACATAAGTAAAGTTACCTGAAATTGAAGTTTATCATATGCAGTAGCATAGTCTCTGCCTAACCCATCACAGTGAAAAGGAGTAAAACTTTCATCTTCATTTTGCTTCCTGTAAAAAGCTGATCATCCTTTTTTGTCTTTCGGGGTGCATGTTGTTCGCATGCATTTCGTGACAAATCCAAGGTTATCACTTCCAATCCACCACTTTTTACGAAATATTCTTGACACATTATGTTGGTGGTTAAGTATGTAGTTGACTTTCCAAAAAAAACATGGGCTTTCCCAATTATTTTCTCATTTAGGATACAAGAGCTGTATTGTCGAGCTATAAAGGGGTAGTGTAAGTACCACAATGGAAAAATGAACTCGGTTTTCTTTACTGAAAGTTTCAAGTAAGTTGAAGAAATAATAATAAAAATGTATATTATTGTGAAAGTTGTGTGGGTGAACGTGTTGAAGGTAAAATGTATAATTCACATCTGTGGAAGTTCCACTTCGATTGAGACTAACCGCTAACGGTCGAGTGGCGGAAAAAGATAAGCTCAGTTCAATATTATTTTTCAGCGTTTTCTATTACGCCACCCTACAGTGGTGTAACTAAAATCTTACTTAAAAAGGTGTAATCAAACATATTTAATAAATCAAATAATTGTATTACTTGAAAATAGCCTTATTTTTTCTTGAGAGGAGGGGAAAATCTTCATAAAAATTTCACTGGACTCCCGCTCTTCCGACTGAAAACCCCTTCTGTGGATCTTCACAATACGGCGGAAATACATTTACAAATTGCATCACCGCTGTTTTGTCAAATCAAAGGCTGTGATTGTACCTACATTGAATCTTCCGGATTCCATCCTTGTCTCTCCAGCCCTGTGATTTTTTTCTTTTCAGTCTAAGCTCTACGTCTAGCAATGATATTTCAAACATAGACAGATCGCCTGCTTTCTTTTGCTTGACGATTCAAGATTCACAAACAATGATCATCACCATCCATATATTATAATACATATAAATTGCAAAAAAGCCAAGAAGACCCAAAAATATCAACCTCACCTGTACACTGATAGAAAACCATCCAGACCAGCTGTCGAACATCGGTCATTACCGGATCAAATCAAAATCGAATCAAAACTCCCTTTGAACTCCACTCAGGAGCATAGAGGGGCAACAAGAGCTCTCTATTGCGCTCGATCTTGCGCAATGTTTATGACCTCTTCCCACACCAAGTCCATTTCCCTCAGCTCTGCCAGGAAGGAACGGAACACGGTATGAGAGGGTCTTCCACGTCTTCGAGACTCTGATGTAGACTAGAAAGAAGAAGAAAAATATGTTTTTTAAATGAGGACGCTACGCCATATGATATGTTTTAATAAAATATTACAGTCTACCACTTATGTAAGTTTAATGTACAAATGGAATAAAAATACTTGAATTTCTTGAATATCATGTAGAAGGTAAAGATTTGAAGCGAAGCTGGGAAAAGCTTGAAAAACTCTCCACATATCGTGTTTTAATTAAAAACTCTCGGTAAACCAAAACGCTGTTTGTGAACATATACAAACTTACTTTTATATCCTTGCTTTGTATCCGTGTTATGAAGTTATACCATTTTTATTCAGCATTCTGTATAAACTGTTGGAAAAGTTGCGGCCTAAATATCTTAATAAATTTCAAAGAACTAGTTGTCGACCAGTGCTCGAATTTCGATCATAACTTATTTGAATTATTATAAGTTTGAACTTTATAAAGGTTCTATTGTCAAAGACTTTCTTTCAAAAACGATGACATGGATAGGTCAAATTTGAAATGGTGATATGAACAAAGTTTTTTCTTTAATATAATATTACCTACTACCTATTAATATTTTCTTTATTACAAACAATATTAATCCATTCTTAATTTGACTTTCAAAAAGCTTTCTGCCCACATTTTGAGGCGCTTATCATTTTACATTTTTTGCTTTTATGAAGTTGATGATCTTTATAAGTAGATTGCGGAAGTGTGTGTGAGTATTAAATACATAACATTACAGTAGTGTTTGTAATGTTTTCTTTTTATTGAATAAATCTATTTTTATTCATGATTAAACAAAAATATTAAAATTTGCCACTCCTTCTCTAGATAAACTATAAGTAAGTGTGCGAAATTTCATACTCCTCCGCCCGCGCAATTTTCGTAAAAAATAGTAACAAAGTTTTCCTTGACATATTAATATATATAGATATGCCAGTATGTGCGTACCTACTTACATGGCAGGCATCGTCCTACAAAAGGGTTTTCATAATTTGCTTTCCAGTATATTTTAAGACTGGGGTAGAATATCATGAAAAAGTTAAGATTAATAGAAAAACCTTAGAAAGTTGATCCCCATCTATTTTGTAACTTTTAACGCCTGCGGTGGTGAGACAACATTTTTCTACGTTCACATCTCTCTTGTTGGTTTACATCAAACGAAATAGAGTGACAACATTCAAATGAGTTTTGAAGAAAATAACATGGAATCAAAAATTTTAGCTACGAAAATTTTGACGAAATTTACCAACGCCTGTAGAATCACTAGATGCGCTCTCGATGGGGTTTTTTTCTGAACTAGATGTGTGATGACATGGACTGCTCCACTTATATCGAGCTGAAGAGGATGGCAGTAAACGGGTTTCAATTTGCAGGTTTGAAACTGGTGAAGGAGAGATAAAAATGATAGGAATCGTGGTTAAAGCTTGGAAATTCCTTGTGACTTTCCTTTTTCACTCAACAAATTTTGCAGAGTTCATAATCCTCTCGTTCTATAATATTATGATTTATCAGAGTTGTTTTCTCAGTTATAAAAATTGTTGAATATTCAATAAGGTTTTTCTACGAAATGTGCTCTTCTGGTGGGATGAATCCTTTAGCAGCAGCTTACAGCGCATAGCCATCAGTATTAAAAATTCACATCAACGCCGTCGCTATGTATGCTAGGAACATGGTAATCTTGTTTCTGAAATCTGTCATTTAATTTATGCAACACGTGAGTCTATAAATAATGTCGCGTGGAGACAGATCGTTGAACTGAATAATAATCCTGGAACTTGTTTGTAAAAAAGATTGAAAATTGACGGCTGGAAATTTGACAACATGAAGATAAAATAAAAAAACTTCTCTCTTTTCCGATTGTGCCGTATCAGAACAACCTGATTTTCGCGATTTCTGAAACAAAAACCTATTTTTGTCTATTTATACAACTTTCTTTTGTCTATGATTCTCTTGTTTCTATGACATTCGCTTCTTTTGTTTTAGTTTTAGTATTTGTGGCACTGAAGATGGTCGTGTGACCGAACGGCCTCTGCCAAATAAATAAATAAAAAGTGAAATAAAACAAAGTTTTAAAAAACTTATTGTAATTTGTAGTTTATACAGACATTTTCGATAGCTTCAAATACATGGGAGTGCAATAATAGACACTGAAGTAATATGTAAGCCTGGTGCCGACATTTTTCACTTTCACGACACAACTCTTTGGTTGGTGTGAAAGAATATGCCATAGGTGTATTTATTTTGTGTTCACTTCAGTGAACCCAGATTCATTTTATTAAAAAACACTTCAAAATGTTTTAAAACGAACTATGGAAACATTGTCATTATGATGTTCTTAGGAAATCTACGCCAATTTATCTACTCGTTGTGAAGTGGTAGCATTGAGAATGGTACCTAACGGTGTAGATTCTTACGAAATATCGATGCTGAAATTATTCAACATTTCCATTATTTCGATCAATTCACACGGTTGTATTATTGAAAATTAACATTGAAAAATATAACATTTAAATACAAATCCAAGCACACACAAAAAATACTTCAGCGCGCAACCATCAAACGGGCAATGGGGGAATGTTGGGGTGGTCAGGGGAAAAGGGTGTAGAGGTTCTCACTGGATCCAAGTACGAACACTAGCGCCAGTCTTCGCTCTACGATCACGCGGTGAACTACGGCATTCCGTTAGCGCTACCTCTATTATGTCCTTTGATTTTTTACATATCTCCGCGTCACGTGAACATTTCGAACTCATTAAACAATACAAAAGATATAATAAATCAATCTCATACACAATCATGTTTTGAAATCTCGAAAACGATTTAATAAATCAGCGGTTATACGTCAATCGGTACTCGCTGTATATTTTTTACAAACAAGCGCGATTTTTATTCTGTATTTAAATTTAAAAATCGAATAAATTTCAAGTTGAATAAAAATAAAATTTATTGTGGAATTTAGTGATTGGATTTTTTTTTTATTAAAGAGTGTACTAGTTTAAAGGATATTCTGGTTGTAAATTCTTGCTGTTTTAAGCGGTAAGTAAGAAATTCAAGCACATAATTTATATCTACCTATATTTTTAAATTTATTAGGTAATGTTTTGAAATATTTCGTTCATACCTATATCATGTAATACATAATATTTTAACTCTTTTCTTAAATTTGATGTTTATGTTAAAAAATTAATAAGATTATATAAAAATGTCGTAAATTTAATCATCAAGTAGGTACCTACCTACCTGGTGACCGTTGTGTTATAGTAGATACAATGATATATATCATGATTTATGAAAATAAATTAATAAATTGGTTAATTTATTTTATATATTAGGTACCTTTGTGGGTAAATTGAAGATTTAAGTGTTTTATGGTTGGAAATTATAATTGCTGATTAAAAATTACTAGGCATTCGGGTCCTTTGGCAAATTTTGTGAACTAATTAACTAGGCTTAATTTTTTTAATCTAGGTATTTAAAATCTATTAAGTATTTGGTACTGGCTGACGTTTTCAATTTCACCATTTGGTATAACGATTATATTCACGAAGAGCTGTTTTTTTTTAATTAAGATCACAACGCTCGTCAAATATATCAAAATGAATATTAAGGTGATTTTTCTGTTTTTTTTTTGTTGTTGTTTTCCATTTTTCATGTTTCACCTTTGAGGTGAATATTATGATTTTTTGACCCATTTGAAGAAAATAATATGATACGTACAGTGTACGTGCCCAGATACCTATATATTTTTTGGGAAGAATAATTAATTTGGTACATCGTGAAAAATATTCATCAAAGTAACTTCATATATTATTCTAATACCCGCACCTATTATTCTATGTTATAAATTTATTAGAGACACCAAATAAATGATGAACAACACAAATCAAAAAAAAAATTAAACAAACATATAGAATCTCCTGTGCTCCAATAAAAGTTATCTCCCGCATGTTCAGTAGTGGGCTTGGCGGAGCAAAGCAAATCTCTTAGTTTACAATGTGCACAATTGGATTGAAATTAAAAAGTATTGTTCGAGTGAAGGAATCATTTTCAATTGCGACAGACAACGCCTTAAAAGAAATGATAATGTGACTTCATATGGTACAAGATGAAGAAAAATAAATACTAATACACCTTGTGTAGAAGAAATGAGGAAACGTTACAATTTCTCTTCCCGGCCCCATTTTGGGGCTAAGGGAAGCAACAAGAGCCCTTAACTGTGGCCGATCTTGCGCAATGCTGACCTCTTCATTTATAATACTTATTTAATTTAGTATTGATGGTTATATCAAAAAAGTATTGCATTGTGCGTAAGGCTTACTTCGCACTGTTTCGTACGGAGGTCGTGGGTTCGATCCCAGGTGCCGAACATCTTTCTCTTTCACGACACAAGCTTTAAGTAGCTTACTGTGTAAGAGTCAAAGAGTTTTTTTTGTGATCACTTTGAGTGAGCACGGATTCATTAAAAAAAAACATTACTTAACTCAACTAAAAGTCAAATTATATTTTTTTTTTGTGAAGTTTTCAAGAAACCATACCTTTAGGACATCAATTACCTACCTTAATCTTTAAGGTACTTGTATGGCGTCAAATATAATATGTTAAGTCTGTAGGTAGGTAAGTACACAAGATTATAATTGGTGTTTTCACGACGAAAAATCTCGAGAAATAGACGAAACGTTATCAATAAAAATTCAACTTTTTATAATAAACAAAAAAGTATTCTTATTTTTTTAAAGGGTCGGTTTAATTTGAGAAAATTGAATAATTTATATGTACCCACATTGCGTTTTTATTTATTTTTACTGCATATCAGCGGTTTTTTTTTTTTGAAATTTATTTCACTTTAAAATGAATAAATAAATTAAAACTTTTCTGTACAAAGGTGTCAGTATAGCTGCGGAACTTTTTGCCTGAGGCAATTTTTTTCCTGTCAACCGGTTCCGTCCAATCTGAGACAGGCCAATCCCGTGTAGAAATTTCAAGTGAAAAAACACTTAGAAAAACTATGAACTGAGCGGAAATCGAACACGGGACCTCGTGATCGGACGTCTTCGTCTGTACAACTTGGCTTACGCGGTCAATATTATGCCAGAAAGTCACTTTTTACTTACCTATGATATGAATTTAGTAAAAACATAAAAAATAAAGATTTCAACATCTGGGTTACCAAAAACCATTGAATGAAGCAGAAGTAGTTAGTATTTTTGTCTAGGTATTATTAGCAGATTTCGTTAGATCAAGTGTCGAGAAAACACCCCGTACCTATACGTACCTACTTTTAGGTAGGTACGTATGTCCCTACGTACGTGTATACCTACGTACCTACTTGTATGTACGAATTCGTTACATTAATATTATTTTTCAAAATTGTTAGAGACACTTCATCGAAAGTGTCCCTTCTGACACATTCCCAAAATATACACACACATACAATTGGTTTGGTCACTCCCAAATTACTCTAATGGCGTCACGTCCGATGCTATTTTTTCATCGGAACGTGACTCGGTTCAAATATGACCTAATGATACATACAATTGAAATCTTTTGAATTTATCGACAATATTTCACAGACACCTGCTTCGAAGAATTTCGAATCGAATTTGAAGGTAAAATATTTCCCAAACCACTCGATTATGAGTGAATAAAGTTTCAATTATATTATTCGACTTGCAAGATGTATACCTACTTATCTTATTCGAGAAAAATTGTTAGCCTCGGCTTCTTCTTCTTCATAAAGACCTCTGATTTAATTTAGTTTTTAATTTTATACATTAACATACACACAAAAATATAATAATTACCTATTGTTTATTTCTCGCAAGCAGTTTTTTTTTTCATATGACAGAAGTACCTACACAATCAATAAAAAATAATAAAGTAATTTGTTTTTCCATAATTAATTATTTAAAACCCTGCCTTGTTTCAAAACCACAGATCCTGTATGGTCACAGATGACTAAGAAATATTTCTTGGATCTGTGCGTGCGAAACTAGTCAGAGTATGAAATAATATTATGTGAAAAACGTAAATTTATTAAACCAATGTAATGGGAAACAATCACAACAGACAATGAGTCAATCAGATCTTGGACAACAGAGCTGTGGGCTTACAACCACCTAGGCCAGGTTAAAAGCGCTTTCTATTCCTAGGAAACATTCGCTGTTCTCTGTTGCCAATTGTCATTTCGTTGAAACTTGTATAATATTGGTATAGGTACTGTGAGTGGAAAAATATTTCAAATTTTAGCAATTTTCGAGGCTAGTGACATCTAACGGTGGATGGATAGAATACTTGGACCTACTGGAGTTCTATGTGAGTGACATCTGTTGTAATGCAGTGGAAACAATTTAGCTATTGTTTATTTTAATCCTAATAACTTTAATGAATATTTTTCATATTATCTTTATTATTCGCCTGTAAGTCAATATTCGTTGCTATGACAGTAAAAGTATACACGGGAAATATCATACGACGAAATATTTGAAACTTGATCAGAGGTTCCTACATGTGTAGGTACAACTGTTGCTACGGGATAAAATGTCTAATTTTCCGCAAAACCCAACGTGGTAAAAAAGTGAATTTACCACTCTTTTTGGGAAATGACTTATCAGACAATAAAAACATTATTATTTATGTTCTTCCTCAGCTTTCTCTGTTCCCCTGCTAGACATAGGCCACGTCAAACTTTTTCCATTTCTCCATGTTCCTTACCAATTGTAGCCCCAACTTTTCATATCTCCCAAGATCTGCATTTAAGCATCCTTTGATTCCATCTGTCAGTAGGTTTTCTTGTCACATGACCAGTTCATTGCGAGAAAATGTCTATCTAATCAATATTAATAATATGGATTTGGTTACTACAAAATACTATAAAAAAGAAAATGATCTTGATTTTTCGAGTAAATACAAGGAAAAATCAAATCGCAATCGCAAATCAGTTGTAGGAGAGCATATTATTATTTATCAATGCGGAAATATCTTCCGGCTAAAGTACGCTGCTGTTCGTCTTTTGACAGTGATCAGCAACTCTCTCTCTCTCTCTCTGTCCTCATTCATCACTCTCAGGACCTCTTCGTTATTTACGCGATCTCTCCAAGAGATACGGAGCTTTCTTCGGTAGAGCCACAGTTCAAATATCTCAATATTATTCATGATTGAGACTTTGAGAGTCCAACCCTCCACTCCATACAGCAGCACTGGTAGAAACTTAAACAGTTCTCCACCTTGTGTATAAGCTCAGGTCACGATTACACAAGAACTTCTCAAATTTGTAGAATGTTGATCTCGCCATCTCAATCCGTGTTTTAGTCTCCGAGTCTGGATCCCACTCAGTGTTAAACCAGCATCCTAGGTATTTAAAATGACTTACTATATTATTCTGCATCCATTTATGTTGAGATGAACGTTTATGTCCTTCCGTTTAGTGGCTAACATTATTTTGGTTTTGAGGGCATTCATTTTAAGTCCAAATTCCTTACTCGAGTTGTTCACCATGTTGACCAATAATTGTTGCAAATGATCGGTGGTATATATCTATCGGCCATAATGACAGTGTCACCCGCATACCTTATATTGTTTATAACTTTACCGTTTATCTTTACTCCAATAATTTCAATGCCGAAAAGTAACAACAAAATTTCTATCTGTCCTATGGGTTAGTTAATTAATTATTAATGAAATAACGTGATTCGGATAGGAGGCACCAAAGAGTCCCCTAATAAGTCCTTAATAATTTTAATTTATAAATGAAATTAGTTTTTGATCGCTTGTCCAATCAATATTATTTTTGTGTATTTTTTATTTAATATAAATTTTTCAATTTATTCAAATATTACGTTTCTGAAAATACTTTGAAAAATTTTTGGAAGTAGGAAATTCATTTTTTTATACTGCTAAAATATTTTCAATAACAATTACCTTCTTCATGATTTTTTTTTATTGACTATTATTCAAAATTAAGTTTTTTTTGTAGTCTAGGAATTTATTAAAAAATTTCTTTATGTTTACTTATTTCTTTCTTACCCGTGTTTTCATTCCAAATTTTAAAAATATAGTTTCTACACTGCTGAATATCTACCAGTCAACAAAATAATAGGTACCATCTGGGTATTTTTTTTTGGTTAGTCTTTATGTTGCTGTAAGATTTAATTATTGTTTAAAAATAAAAATATTTTTTTTTTGTTTTTAATTAATTGAATCTGTGTTCACTCAAAGTGAATACAAATGGGTAGGTACACTCCTTAACTCTTTACAGTAAGCAACTTAAAACTTGTGTCGTGAAAGAGGAAGAAGGTAGGCACCTGGGATCGAACCCACGATCTCCAGTAGGTACTAACACGGCGTATCCGCCAGGCTACCATTAACCACTTTTATTTCTATTTTATTTTTGTAAATACCTACACACTTCTGAATGTTTATTCTAGTAGTAGTGTCCGCTAAAAGTTATTGAAAAATTAATTCTAAAAAAAATCAATTGCAATAATATTGAAAAAAAAAAAAAAACTAAAAAGCCTTAAAATACCATTTAAGTAGCACCAGGTTTAACATAATGTTATATCAAAATAAGGAGGAATAATAATTAAGGGGCAAGGGGGACCCACTAAAGTTACGGACCTCAAATTTTACGTGCTTGTGTAGGAGCATAAGACCAACCCGTAGGTATACCAAATTATATGAAAATCGATGTATTTTTTTTTAGCCCTTTTTCTAGAACAAGTGAAATTTTCTTTGGATACTTTAAGAGGGTTCCCCTGAAGGTACAGATCTCAACATTTTACTGACTCATCTACATCGAGGGGCTTTTTTAATTTTTTTTTTTTTTTTTTTTGTCTTTTTGGAATCTACACCCTCGAAAACGTCGATAAAATTAATTTCAGCGAAATCTATTTTTTTTTTGAAATCTGATCACAAGACTATAGGGGGGATGGAATATACATGTTACTCATAGTATATGGAATGTAGGTACATGAGTGATCAGATTTAAAAAAAAAAATAGATTTCTCTGAGATAAATTTTCTCGACGTTTTCGAGGGTGTAGATTCCAATTTTTTTTTTAAATTTCTCGTACCCGTACGCGTACGCGGACGCCAAAAATGTGTGCGCACCCATAACTCATAGTAATTTAGGTATATCCGATTTGATAGAACGGTTAGCCCCTCGATGTAGACGAGTCAGTAAAATGTTGAGATCTGTACCTTTAGGGGAACCATTTTAAAGTTTCTATAATAGTAATTCCAAGGATAAATTCATTTTAATCGTAAAGTTATGAATTTTTATGCAAAGATATGTTTTACACGAAAAGGCTGTTATAATATACTATGAGTTCTGGGCTACCCTAAGTTAGCAGCTTTGTTTTATGTATGTAAGATATCTTAAACTCTTATCATCAAATCACTTGTAAGTCAAATTCAGACATTCTCACATTCCCGTGATGAACTTTACTATGTTCTATATATTCATGTACCCACCTATTTAAGTAGGTAGGTATGTACAATTGTACAATGATACGCCTGGTATGTACCTACCTACTAACGGATGAACAGGGGGGACAAGATAGGAACAAAATGCTAATTAATTTTTATGTTTATTCGTCTGATCATTTTTAATCATCGTATTAGTATGAAAATGTTTTCTCCAATATTTGTGTTTGAATAATAATTATGTAATATCGACAGTTCGGTTTGTTCACACAAAACCCCCGGCAGCAAACCGATTCGATTATGTTAAAAAATCGGTTCGTATGAACCGATCATTTCCGATTTATTTCGGACTTCATGGCAATCTTTTTTTAAATTCAGCTCATGGTTTGTCGCTTGAAAAGCTATCGATTTGTATGAAATATTATCTTTACGATAATAAATGTTTAGTATTTCAAGTATTTTTGTATCGAAACGATGTAGGATTTTTTTTTTTCTAATAATTTAAACGCAATCAAATTATAATATTTGATGTGCGTGTACGAGTTTGACACATCTGAATCAAAAAGTCTCCGCATTTCAAAGAAGTGTCTTCAAAATATTTTGAGTACAAAATGGTCCTACCGCATCACGAATGACGCTCTACGCCCGCCCACCCAGCGCTACCCCATCACTTCTACCATATGATTCTACTATAGCTGGGAGATGTGTTAAAGATTCGGAATGATTGTTTGCCGAGGTGAGCGCTGTTCAATTCATCCCCCCATCATAGTCCCGAAGACGAGGAAGACCCTCTCACACCGTGATCCTTTCCTTTAAAGTCATCAAGCAGACGGATTTGAACATAGTGTGGGAGGAGGTCATTGAGTTACGCCGCGTAGGATTTAGCTAGGTGGAGGGCTCTTGTTGTCTACTTTTATGCCACTATAAAAGGAGTAGGTATGTATCGTCGGGTCCGTAGAAAAAATGCCTATGTGACAGGAGAGCAGTTTAAAGATTCCCATACACATATTTTTTGAGATTCCTTCATAACCATTTGAGCAATATTCTTCAAACTTAAAATTTGTAATAGAAATAAATCTATTTAATATTAAGCATCGTCAAAAATTCCCTAAAGTGTATACTTTTCTAGAAAAATCACATAGGCAGTTATTCTAGGGAAATTTTTCAGCCTATGTGAAGATGTTCCTTTTTTCTACGGACTTCGTCTCGTAAATCTCGTTCCTATGTTACGACGTACCTTTATTCTACGGAAATATTTGTTTATTTGTTCAGTCCTAAGTACAACAATCATCGATTTCTTTAAATCAATCAATCAATTCTCCCTTTTACACCCCACTCAGGGGCATAGGGAGGCAACAAGAGCTCTCCATTGCGCTCGATCTTGCGCAATGTTTATGACCTCCTCCCACACCATGTCCATGTCCCTCAGCTCTGCTTCGAAGGAGCGGAACACAGTGTGAGAGGGTCTTCCTCGTCTTCGGGACCCTGATGGGAGGAAGAACAGCGCTCTCCTCGGCCAACTGTCATTCGGCATCCTTAACACATGTCCCAGCCAAGTCCATCTCCTCCCCACAATGGTAGAGGTGATGGGCTCACGCTGGGTGCGCCGGCGTATAGCGTCGTTCGTGATGCGGTGGTACCATCTTACACCCAGAATTCTCCTTAGGCACTTCATTTCAAAAGCTGAGACTTTTTGTTATTAATAAAATTAACGAATTGAACGTGCATTCTTGGTGGAATTATTTAAATAAAATAATTTAAATGAAACAATTGATTTGTTATTCCACAATATTTATTTACCTGACTAGTTTCGCAGGAACAGGTCCTGCATGGTCACAGGTGACTTAGAAACTAAAGCTTAAAACGAATACAAAATATTGTTGGTACGTACACAGATAGGCAGAGGTTGTAAACATATGGTATAAAATTAACAATTTTAATTTGTTTTTTTTTTTATATATATTTAACTAATGAATTTATATAAAGCAAGATAAAGGTATTATTATAAGTTGAAAAGAATAAGTAGATTGACAATAATGATATTTTGAATTTACTAAAATTGTTTTTAATATTATTTTTTTAAATATAAAAAAAAGGAGTTGATAATTGACTAATGAATTTATATAAAGCAAGATAATGATATTATGATAAGTTGAAAAATATAAGGAATAGATTGACAATAATAATTATTGAATTTACAAAAAAAAAAAAAAAATTGTTACAATTTTTTTTTTTTATATATATATGTTTAAAAAAGGATAGTATTTGACTAATGAATTTATATAAAGCAAAAATGAATATAATGAATAGAAATCAAGAACAGATTAACAGTAACAATACTTAATTATGTTTGAATTTACTAAAATTGCAATATTTGATTTTTTCCCCTTTTCCTTCTATAAATAAATTTAAAAAAATGACAATATTTGACTAATAAATTTATACAACGCAAAGATAATTAAACTATAAGTTATAGGAAACAAGAATAGATTAACAATGACAATATATTTTTCTATAATTTGTTTGAATTTACTAAAATTGATTATATAATTTTTATATTTATTTTTAATAATAACTTTAAACTAATAATTTAATAAAAAACAAAAACAGAGAAAGGGGTTACAAAATTGATTGTTATTAATGTTACGAGTAAGTAGGTATCTAAGAACTTAAAAAAAATTATTTGTAGAGACACATTCAATTTAAGACGAAATTGAGCGTGTTGCAAGTAGTTGCGAAAAGGTTGCCGATGTATGTGGGCCTTCACCTGGAACAATAAGAAAGTATTCGGCAGTATCTTTATTTCAAACAATATTAAGAAACAAAAGAAAAAAAAAAAAAATATTGGTTTGAGCTTAGGACAGAGGATTTAACAAGGGAGAATAGTTGAAATCAAGTTGTTCATTTATTATTTTTATTTGGGTATTGTTCTTTAGGCGGTTAATTTCCATTATTTCAAGTTTCTCTAATCTTTTATGGCCGGCAATGTTACTATGGATAAGTGATGTATTATTGTCTAAATTGAATGTATGATTATTTTCAAGGAGATGTTTAGCAAAATTTGACTTGTCACTGTTTTTGTTTTTAAAAGCGGAAATATGTTCTTTAAGTCTAATATTGAGAGCGCGTTTGGTTTTACCGATATAGCTGGAAGAGCAAGAATTACAATCTAATTTATAAATACCGTTTTTATCCAATGTTTCTATTTTATCTTTATTATTTACCAAAATTTTACCGACAGATTTATTATTATAAAACGCGGGATTAATTTTAGAATTATTGAGCGATTTTTTAATTTTATGACTTATTTTATTATTGGTAAAGATTATTTTGTTCCATCTAATTTTTATTTTTATGAATCACCTAGAAGATCAAATCTCAAAATTACCGCTTTTTAAAAACCTAATAACTTACCACCGGTACGTGGATGATATCATCGGTCTCTGGATAGGCACGGATAGACAACTCACCCAATTTTTAACGGAAATAAATAATTTAAATAAATCAATTAAATTCACAATGGAGATGGGCAATAAAAGCTTAAACTTCTTAGATGTAAATATTTCAATCGTCAATAATAAATTAGAATTTGATATATACCGTAAGCCAACCTTCAGTGATAATCTAATCCATAATAGCTCCAAACACCATCCCTCACAAAAACTTTCAGCTTTTCATTCTTTCTTACACAGACTAGTCAACATCCCATTATCTCCCGATAACTATAACAAAGAATTAAATTTAATAAAAACATTAGCAATCAATAACGGTTTCGATCCCCAATTAATAGACAAATTACTTAAAAATAAACTTCGAAAAGTCTTTTTAAAATCCATCGCACCCGGCCTGTCTCATAATAATAATAATGTTGAAAATTCATTTAGATGGAACAAAATAATCTTTACCAATAATAAAATAAGTCATAAAATTAAAAAATCGCTCAATAATTCTAAAATTAATCCCGCGTTTTATAATAATAAATCTGTCGGTAAAATTTTGGTAAATAATAAAGATAAAATAGAAACATTGGATAAAAACGGTATTTATAAATTAGATTGTAATTCTTGCTCTTCCAGCTATATCGGTAAAACCAAACGCGCTCTCAATATTAGACTTAAAGAACATATTTCCGCTTTTAAAAACAAAAACAGTGACAAGTCAAATTTTGCTAAACATCTCCTTGAAAATAATCATACATTCAATTTAGACAATAATACATCACTTATCCATAGTAACATTGCCGGCCATAAAAGATTAGAGAAACTTGAAATAATGGAAATTAACCGCCTAAAGAACAATACCCAAATAAAAATAATAAATGAACAACTTGATTTCAACTATTCTCCCTTGTTAAATCCTCTGTCCTAAGCTCAAACCAATATTTTTTTTTTTTTCTTTTGTTTCTTAATATTGTTTGAAATAAAGATACTGCCGAATACTTTCTTATTGTTCCAGGTGAAGGCCCACATACATCGGCAACCTTTTCGCAACTACTTGCAACACGCTCAATTTCGTCTTAAATTGAATGTGTCTCTACAAATAATTTTTTTTAAGTTCTTAGATACCTACTTACTCGTAACATTAATAACAATCAATTTTGTAACCCCTTTCTCTGTTTTTGTTTTTTATTAAATTATTAGTTTAAAGTTATTATTAAAAATAAATATAAAAATTATATAATCAATTTTAGTAAATTCAAACAAATTATAGAAAAATATATTGTCATTGTTAATCTATTCTTGTTTCCTATAACTTATAGTTTAATTATCTTTGCGTTGTATAAATTTATTAGTCAAATATTGTCATTTTTTTAAATTTATTTATAGAAGGAAAAGGGGAAAAAATCAAATATTGCAATTTTAGTAAATTCAAACATAATTAAGTATTGTTACTGTTAATCTGTTCTTGATTTCTATTCATTATATTCATTTTTGCTTTATATAAATTCATTAGTCAAATACTATCCTTTTTTAAACATATATATAAAAAAAAAAAAATTGTAACAATTTTTTTTTTTTTTTTGTAAATTCAATAATTATTATTGTCAATCTATTCCTTATATTTTTCAACTTATCATAATATCATTATCTTGCTTTATATAAATTCATTAGTCAATTATCAACTCCTTTTTTTTATATTTAAAAAAATAATATTAAAAACAATTTTAGTAAATTCAAAATATCATTATTGTCAATCTACTTATTCTTTTCAACTTATAATAATACCTTTATCTTGCTTTATATAAATTCATTAGTTAAATATATATAAAAAAAAAACAAATTAAAATTGTTAATTTTATACCATATGTTTACAACCTCTGCCTATCTGTGTACGTACCAACAATATTTTGTATTCGTTTTAAGCTTTAGTTTCTAAGTCACCTGTGACCATGCAGGACCTGTTCCTGCGAAACTAGTCAGGTAAATAAATATTGTGGAATAACAAATCAATTGTTTCATTTAAATTATTTTATGAGACTTTTTGTGCCTGGGCTTTGGTCAGGTGCCAGGACTCACACCCATAGAGGAGAATGGGCAACACACACGCATCAAACAGTTTACATTTCGTCTCG
Source organism: Mystacides longicornis (assembly GCA_963576905.1). Taxonomy (NCBI): domain Eukaryota; kingdom Metazoa; phylum Arthropoda; class Insecta; order Trichoptera; family Leptoceridae; genus Mystacides; species Mystacides longicornis. Next base: position 9,085,680 of record OY756426.1, read on the forward strand.
ACACTAAACGCCGACGCTTTCCAAATCTTGGTCATGTTGTTAAAGGCGCCACTTGCCATACCGATACGTATCGGGAGCTCAGCCCCGAGGTCACCAGAGGTGGTAATGGTTGCTCCCAGGTATTTAAATTTATCCACCCGGGAGACCTGGTGACCGTCGATGGTTATCGGTAGCTGTTTATCGGGGCAGGCATTACTCGCCATGAGCTCCGTCTTACTGGCATTGACTCGAAGGCCAAGGCGTGCCGTTTCGTCGCAGAGTCTTGAAACACTGCGCTGTAATTCCTCCACTGTCGTACTGAACAACGCTAGGTCGTCCGCGTACTCCAGATCGCACAGTTCGCCCATTAGACCATCTCTCTGTGTTATCGGTATACCTCTTGCTCCTTGCATGGACTTTCTCAAGAGGAAGTCCATGACAATAATAAATATAAATGGAGCCAGTACGCAGCCCTGTCTGACTCCCGTAGTGATCCTGAAAGCTTCAGTAGGACCACCTGGCGTTTTGACGCTACACTCGGAGTCTTCATACAGGGACTGCACCATTTTTACTATCTTCGGAGGTATACCGTACAGAGCTAAAATTTTCCATATCGATGGTCTATGTGGGCTGTCGAAGGCCTTTTCAAAATCTATGAAGCAACAAGCGACTGGAGAGTTAAACTCTTTGCACTGCTGAAAGATGCACCTGGCACAGAAAATTGGGTCTGTGCAGGACTTGCCAGGTACAAAGCCGCATTGTTGCTCTCTCAGGACAGCCATGATAGGCCCCCGAATGCGGTGTAGTAATATCTGAGATAATACCTTACCGGGAACACTCAGTAGAGTAATTCCACGGTAGTTTCCGCATTCAAGGGGGTCCCCCTTTTTAAATATTGCGACGATGGATCCATTCCGCCAATCTTTTGGGCACCTCTCCTCTTCCCACGCCATTTTAAATATATCAAGAAGTGGTTGGCCAAGGGTGTCTATGCCTTGTTTGAGGAGCTCTGCGTGAATTCCATCGTCTCCTGGCGTTTTGTTGTTTTTCAATCTCATCACGGCCAGCACCATCTCGCTGTGGGTCGGCGGATCTTCAGATATCCCAGTCGCCTGAGGTATATTCAGACCCGCCAACTCCTCCTCAAAGTTGTAAGGTGAGGAGGGTTCGGGGCGGTTCAATATTGACTCAAAGTACTCCCTCCATCTCCCTTTAATCAGTTCGGGGGCAGTGACAGTGGCTCCACGAGAGTCTCGTATTGCCGTCACGGGTCTTTTTTGACCCCTGCCCCCGACCTCCCGGGTGATTTCGAAGAGTGTCCTCGAGTCATTACCGAGTGCAGCAGACTGTGCTCGCCGTATCTGAGAGTCCAGGTGTCTTCTTTTATCTGTTCGTACAGAGTGCTTCACCTTGCGGTTCAGCTCCCTGTACTCAGACACCAAAGCGGCCAGTTTTTGAGGGTCTTTTTCGCTGTCTCTGAGGGTCTTAGCCTTCTGGCGATCTTCGATGAGACTCCAGGACCCATCGGACATCCATATTGGCCTCTTTTTATTCTTGTAGCCAACAGAAGAACGTGCGGATTCCATAACCGCGTCACGAAAGCTAGTCCAGGCTGACTCAATTGGGGCAGCTCCGGGTGAATCCTGCAAGGGGGCAAACCTTGTGCGTAACTCAGTCTCGTACGTGTGGCGACACTGAGCACTCTCTAACCTGCGTATGTCCAGCGGGCGAGGAGCAGACGATCTTGGCTGGAAATGGTGAAATTTGAATCTGAACGAACCCACAAGGAGTTCGTGATCCGTGTCCATGTCTGCTCCCCGGCAGGTGCGGACATCCCGCAGGTCAGTTCGGCTGCTAGCCCTTACCAGGAGATGGTCTATCTGGTTTTTCGTTCTTCTGTCGGGCGAGGTCCAGGTGTATTTATGGATATCCTTGTGGGGGAAGAGAGTTCCTCCTATTAAGAGTCCATGGAGCGTGGCGAAACCAATGAGACGGCTTCCGTTATCATTCATCACTCCTAAGCCATGCTTACCCATGACGCCTGGTCCATTCTGGGGGTCGTTGCCAACCTTGGCATTAAAGTCCCCCAGAACTATTAGGCGATGGCGCCTCGGAACATGGGACACAACTGCATCCAGACTGTCATAGAAACAGTCCTTAGCAGCCGCGTCCCCATCCTCAGTGGGAGCATAGCATAGAAGGACCGTCAGTGTTTCGCCACTCATCTTAAAGGACGCACTCATCAGGCGGTCAGAAACAGGTTCCCAACCAAGAAGGCGAGAGAAGGCATATTTACTTAAAAGTAGAGCGACGCCACGCATCCGTGCAGTCCGGTGGCCAGAGTGAAGCATGACATAATTGCCAGCGTCACTCTGCCCCGAGCCTGGGATGCGTGCCTCACTCAGCCCCAGGATATCTAGTCCATAATCTCCCGCCAACTTGGCAGCAACAAGCTCCCCGCCCGCCCTCAGAGTGCGGACATTCAGAGTCAAGCTCTTGTTCCTTAATCGAGCCGTGGTCAATACAGGGGGGACACCAGCTGCCTGAACCCCCCCCTGATGGGGTCCAGGCGTCCGAGGCTTAATTCTTTAAAATAAACATAAAATATCGTACTTTCAATAATACTCACATTATGATTTGGTTATTTTTTATCAAACGCGCATATAAAATAGCATAAAATATATATGTATTCAAATAAAATGATGCAACACATAATATACCATATCACTTTTATAAGCATGTTATTTTTTGAAAAATATCAAGTTTTAAATGTGTGTTAATTTTAGAAAAGTCTTCTTCTTCTTTTTTTGGAACCTGGTGATCTGTTGTTTTGTTTAGATAACCCCTTCGCGGATATAGACTACCTAATAGATGGGTTTCTACATTTTCAAAAGGTAAAATATTATAAATAAATAAATATAAATTACTCAATTGTGAGTGGAATTGCAGAAATTAAAAAAAAATATAATAAAGTTAACACGAGAACCATTAAAGATAAAAACGTATTATAAATGGAGGTACTTTATTTCAAGTATATTTTCCTCGATGCTATCCAATGGATATGAATGGTGGAATACCAGTTATGGTACCAGTAATGCTTTCAGGATGTCAAACACAAGTTATTTTTTTATTAATAATACAATAAATAAATATATTGCATTAATTAGGGGCTTATTCATGTTCAAAAATGTTTCTAGCTATTATCGTTATAATATACTTTCAAGTTGTAATTAATATTTTAAATGTATGGAATCTAATTATTCTCTTTCTGTTCATACAGTGTACATATTTGGTCCATTTTATAAGATTTTTTTTATTTCTGGTGTTTAGTATCTACTTTATCTGCATATGATTCTGAAAAACTTAGGCATTTATATTTAATTACTGAATCTACACCTTTTGCTTTTGGAAAGGGTGATTTGGCACACTGCTTTCAACAGGAATGAGGACTCATGGTGAAAACTATTACCTCATCGTAATGATATTGGAAGGAAAACAATAAAGTATATGACTTAAGTCATAACTCTTTGGAACCTTATTTACTAAAGAATCACGTCATATTAACATCAGCAACACTCTAAATTACGTACTTCTTGTTTCACAAAGCTTTTCCACATGAAATGTGTATTATGATGAATCCTTTTGAATATTTACAAATTTTGTAAGTATTTTATGTTAACAGTAAGGTTTAAAGCTATGTTCGCGTAGATAGTTTACAATTGAGATGCAATATATTATCTAAGTACTCTTATTTAATCAGTAATGTGCTTAATTTAGATTTTCTCCTCCATAGGATATTTTTATTTTGGTGTTTCTGCACCATTTATGAAAGTTAGCATTTATATGGAAACTATTTTAGTGTTTAGATTTGAATTAATTCTAACGATTATTTGATTCATCAATTACTGTACAAATTAAACATTTCCAGACTGCTAATACTTCTAATACTTATTCGAATAAAATATGATGTAATTTTTTGATTAAACTGTGTTTTCAACAGGATTTATGTATTTATAGGACCAGTTGTAATTTCACAATATACTCATATTATTTTTCTACTTCTGATGCATTTTTCAAGCCCTAGTTTTAGGTATTGTTTATATTTCAAGCATTTTAAATAGATTTAGCTTTTCGTGGAATGTTTTAAGAAATATTTATTCTAAAATAACATATTAAAAAAAAAGAAACAAAACGTATAACATTAAATTTAATTAAAATTATTAAAGTAAGTGTCTTAAAAACTACCACGTATTCATACAAATTAACTTAGGCTTATGTTAGTACCTTTTTATGAACCGTATATATATTCAAATGTATTTAGTAGCTTAATGACACATATTTACGAAATTTTAGTTGCAGCATCATACGAGTGATTTGTTTCATAAAATATTGTATATAAATTATAAAATATATTAAATGCGTTTGAATTTGTAAAAAAAAGTTTATCTCAATGAAACACCCCACTAATATACAAGTTTTAATATAAAAACATTCTTAAAAATATATATAATAACGGAAATAGTTAGTAGAAAAAAAGTGTATGTTAAAATGTGTCCGTAGAAAAAAGGTCGTTATGCAGATAGGACTATGAAAATGGAAAACAATTCCGTAGAACAAAGGAACATCTACACATTGGGTAGTGGGGTATCCCTAGAAAAACGGGTCATCTGCACTTAGGACATAAAAAATGCAAAAAATAGATAATTCTCCAGCGGTAAAAATATTACGATATTTTCAATCAAAACAATGAATACAACTCAAAAAAGGTGGATAACGATGTTTTTAAAAAATACACATTTTAATCATCCTATATGCACAACGGAAGTTTTTGATTGGAATATTGTTAAAATAAATTATAACTTCACAAATTTTGGTTAAATTTTAATTATTTTAAATAGTTTATAAAATAATGTTTAATTTCTACTTCTCCAATCAATTTTTAACTTGATTCTCATCTGAAGTTAATAATTATCAATACTTTAGTCGGTTTCGCTAAACCAATCCTTTGTACCAAAATAGTATTCATAAGACATTTACAATACAAATTTTGTTTTCTTTTATATCTTAAAATATCGCAAGTGTAACTAACATTGTAAACTCTGATAAATATTTAAAAAAATGTGGATACAAAACAAGTTTGTCTTAAAAAGATTCATGAGAAATATATGAGCGTTCGCATCGTATAGACTCCGACGAACAAGTGCGCATGTGTACATGGGTCGTACAGTTATGCATCGTTGGTATGAAAATGAGCACAATAAAACTGCTTAAGTGCACATGTCACTTTTTTCTTCGGAGATTTTTTCACATAGGACGTTTTATAAAAAAATATCTCAGAAACTATTAGCGATAGAAAAAAACTAAAAATACAGTTTTGTAGAGCTTTTAATACTTAATTAAACTGCATTAAAAACTCATTTTCGACCTATGATCACATGGACCTTTTTTCTACGGGCACGGCGGTATTTATGTTCGCGAAGAAACTGTTGAGAAAATTTAATTAAATCGACTAACTCTATCCGTTTGATTCATTCGTTTTAAATAACAGAATCTTCAAAAAGTCAAGATATAATAATTAAAATATCCAGAAAATGACAGTAGGTATATAAAATATAAAAGAAAATAGAAATAATAAACGAACCGATCTAGTATTCTATTTGATAATACTGTCTGAAACATCCCCCACAGTCTTTCAATATTGAATACACATTTTGCGCATATTAAATTCGGTAGGTATGAACGTTACGATACTCGTTTCGAATATTCAGCATAATTTTATAATATTGTATTTTTTTTTTCAAACAGAACCCAAGTGTCTTTGTATACATAAGTACAACTTTTCATAATAGCTTCGTTTTATTAATTACTATACGTACCTTGATGTGTATGTTGTCGGTATGTTTATCACAATGAAACAAAATCCTAAACAAACTAATTAGCTTATGAAAAATTATGTGGAGTGTATGGTAAAAATCAAACAGATTAAAACCATTCATTAAGTAATTACCTGAATAATCTAGTTAACTGGCTTAGTACCTACGTTGTTCCAGGTATAAAGCGTGGGTTATATTTTTACATATTATGAATTAGGTACTAAAATGTTTTAAAAATGTAAAAGTTCGCTTAAGTTTTTTTTTAATGCCTCATTGTCTGTTCCGTGACCTTACTATACCTTTTTTATTGTATCCATTTATTTATCTCGTTTTTTTCCTAAACTAGGTACCTAGTCATAAACTAGCGCAAAACGAAATCCAATAATGTGAAAGGTGGACAATGAACATTGGACATGTGGACATTAAAAAATAATGAAATAGAGATGAGAGCTCTGCTAAGAATGTGTGGAAAGACTCTGTGGGATATGAGAAAAGAATGAGAATATAAGAAAGGAGTGTGTTATGGAATTATGTATGTGTTGTGACAAAAAAGTTTACAAGTTGAGATTGCTCAAGCATGTTAAAAGAATGAGTACAAAATAACTACGCGAAAAATGTATCAGACTGAAAGAAAAGGTACCTACTAGAATGTATAAGACTGAAAGAAAAGGTACCTACTAGAATGTATAAGACTGAAAGAAAAGGTACCTACTAGAATGTATAAGACTGAAAGAAAAGGTACCTACTAGAATGTATAAGACTGAAAGAAAAGGTACCTCCTAGAATGTATAAGACTGAAAGAAAAGGTACCTACTAGAATGTATAAGACTGAAAGAAAAGGTACCTACTAGAATGTATAAGACTGAAAGAAAAGGTACCTACTAGAATGTATAAGACTGAAAGAAAAGGTAAGTACCTACTAGAATGTATAAGACTGAAAGAAAAGGTAACTATTAGAATGACGCGAATCTAACACTCCGATTCTGACCTCAACAAAGGCCAGGACAGACGCAAAAAATAGGACTAATAGGGGAGGTTGATGTTGAATGACATTAAAAAGTAGGAATGTCGGTGAAGGAATCGAAAGAAGTGTGCTTGGATAGAAAAGAATGGAAGTCCGTTCTCTCTGCCCAAATAACACGGCGTGATGGATAGGTACTTATTCACAGTCTGTCGAAGAGGTTTAAGGGAGCAAATTTGTCACGATAACAGTTAGTAGGTAAATTAAAGGTTCGAGTTTGATTGCGACACGGATATTTTTTCAAAATTTCAAATTGTATAATATTTTCGTAATAATTTGTTGTGTAGGTATGTATATGAAACGTAGGTATAATTTTATAAATTTTATTGCCAAATCATTAATTTAAAAGCAGTGATTTTATTACATAAGCGTTGAAAACTTTTTTAAGCCCGTAAATAAATTTGAGTTATTGGACTTTCGAGATAGTCTTTCTTACTTCTTCCAACTCAGGTGGGTTTTTTTTTTTTCATAATATTTTATTTAAGTATTGATGTAAATATTTACCTAGGTACCTATCATCAAAATGTTTTTTTTTTCAGGATAATTGAAAAATAAATATATTATGAAAGTAAAAACAGGAATCTTAAAAGTTTCTTATTATCAGAAGAAAGAATGCGTAACATTTTCCATGTAATCGCAGGTTGATGAAGTTAAGGTTAAATGTTAAATAAACAAATTTGAAAATCTATAATATAAAAGAGTCGGGTTAGTGCGAACACTTAAAACTCGTGATCGGCTGAACATATTTTTATGGTTCTTGCTTTGTTGGATTCTACTCTACTCCGGATAACAGAATAATAATTATTAAAAATTATGAAAAAGGATAGCAAATAATATAGGTAAAACATAATTTTCAGTTAGTATGGAACGGATTCTGACTGACTACAGCGCCATCTGTGAAAAATTGCATAATAACACAATTTTCATTTAGGTACTTGACAGCCATTGACATTCAAAACTTTGGTTCCAACGCAGATTTTTGATAGAATTTCCTTTCGAGCTTTCAGAAATAATTTTATAACAGTCAAACATATTTTGGTAAAAATTACATATTTGAAATCAATATCCATAGTGAGAACTACAGGACAACGTCTGTCGGGAAAGCTAGTATCAAATAATTCGGATTAAACTGTAGTATTTTCAAAGGGTTACCTTGTTGGTAATAAATAAAATTCTCTCCGTGATAATGTATTGATTTTTCTAACCTCCCAGGTGTAAACAAGATGTTGAATCTTGGCCAAAAAAATGTGTGCGGTATTGAAATATTATTAACAAAATTTCAACGTAAATCACAAAACACTCTGGGAATTTCGATACCTTGAGTTTTTTTTTTACATTCCCCTAATATACAAACATTTTACGATTTCCTCGGCTTTTTATTACCTACGCGAATTTCCTAAGATATTCTTGTTTACCGTAGCACACAGTTTATGTCCATTTGGGGGCAACCCTGAGACGAAACTTGCGTAGGTTTCGAGACATTACAACCTTTGCATACATTATACTTTATATTTATTTATTTATTTCAATCATAACTTCATGAGCGTGTATTCGATTCAATGCCATTTGTATTTTAGTACAAGCTACTACGTACGTATAAAATGTTCAAAAATACAAGGTGAAATAAAATTGACAAAAAGGGAACACCAAGTTTAGTAGATATGGTTTATGCTGATGATATTCGAAATATTCAGAGTATTAGATACAATCGTATCGTCAAATTTATCAAAGTTTTTGAGAGTTAAGTAATGCCAATAGGTATCAAGTTTTCAAAGACATTTTTTACACTCTTTCAGATTGTAGACTTGCAATCTATATTTATTGCGAAACAATCTATAGCGACAATGGATCTTTCTGGGAAGATACTCTTGAAATACAATCCCGATTTCAATGTCTACCGTCTTATGAATAATTTTATATATCCTTTTTTATCATTTTTTTTTTTTGTAAAGTAATACCGGATTCAACAGAAAAAAATCTGAATGCCATAATGACATCATTATTGAGAATGCAATTGGATCGGAATCGCTGTGTATGGGATCGTTTTGAAAGGATAAATACCTAATAATATTTAAATACATTTTAAACCTAGACTTGAACATCTGACAATATAGCTTGCTCGCGCTAATTTTATCAAAATATAATATTATATGGATAGTGATCGTATTTTTTGATTCTAGGATGTGATGACCAGACGATAAATAAATAATAATAAATAAATTTTGAATGGATAAGTTTCAACCACTTTTTGAATCTCCTATTTTATTTTAAGCTAACTCATTATTAAAAAAAATATGACATACGCTGGGACCTAACTCAATAGTAAACAAAGTAACTATATTTTGTTTAAATGCTGTATCAATAATAGGTATATCTTCATTTTATTTTATTTTTTTGAACAATCGAAGATATTAAGGGATTTTAGTACCTTACCAAAAGATATTTTTGAAATATCTGTATGTAACATCTTGTAGCTGGGTGCGTGCCTACACTCCAGTCCCGAGTGTTTCTTGGTGGGGTGAGTGATTAGATTGCTACGTTTCATTTATTATGAAATTGTATTGAAATTGAAATGAGGGAAAAATAAGAATAAAGAAGAAAAATCGTTATCACTCGAATTCAATTACTCGTTTTTTTTTCGTTGTTCTATGTATTTCATATTTAAAACGTTACAAGACTTGAATGAAAATGTTATCATTCGTAGAAATGTGTTTTTTTTTCCTTCTTGGGTATTTTGTAAATTACTTCATCATTTTTGTATATTATTCACATTAAGTATTTTGTCGATTGTGCACATTTTATTCGGTTCGTTAAGTTCTGATGTCATTAGGTGTCTACTGCAGTTGAGCTTAAAGATCATAATTAAAAACTAGTTTTCTCGATAGACGTTGTCCTGTGGTCTAACTATGAATATTGAATAAGAATTTTAAAGAATGATAAAAATGACTTTTTACCAATGTCATTCCAATCGATGCATCTGTTTGAAATCACATACACATTTTCCGTCCGAATTCTGCCAATCGCCCCAACTATTGAACAACAGACAGTTTGTGTCAATCGACAATTTGATTTCAAAATTAGGTAGATTTATTCACTCTTCACGTTTTAATTTATAAAAATGCGCTTCAATTTTAACAAAATGAAGAGAAAAAGCCTGAAATAAAAAGCCATAAAAAATTTGCGTGCTAATATGTTTAATGTCAATGATTGTCAGGTAAATAAAAATTGTGCTTCTATAGAATTTGCACAGATGGTGTTGTTGCAAGGAAATTCGTTCCATACTTACTTTAATATTACCCATATTTTAAATTATTTGATATCCTTTTATTTTTTTTTATTAGTTAGGTATTCTGTTATCCGGAACGGAGTAGAATACAATAAACCAAAAATTATAAAAAAACCTGTTCAGTGTTTGCACTAACCCGACTTTCTTTTATATTATTAAAATAAATACGATTTCTCAACTTATTGTGATTACAACGATTATATAGATACTAGCTTTCCCGACAGACGTTGTCCTGTGTTCCTAACTATGATTATTGAATTCGAATTTGTATGGTGATGAATTAACTATCATTTGACCAATGTGATTCCGAACAATGCGTCTGTTTTAAACCATGTGTATTCCATCAGACCCTCTCATACTGTGTTCCGCTCCTTCGAAGCAGAGCTGAAGAATCTGGACATGGTGTGGGAGGGGGTCATTAACGTTGCGCAAGATCGAGCGCAATGGTGAGCTCTTGTTGCCTCCCTATGCCCCTAAGTGGGGTATAAAGGGAGTTTGGATTGGATATTTCATCAGCATTCTGTCAATCACACCAAATGACAATTTATGTCAAAATTTCAAAATTGGAATAAAAATTAAAAGGTATAAAGTATCTACTAATAAGGTTGTCTACTTAGAGTTTTCTTTAATTTTCTTATTTTCCATGCATTTTTCATATTTTTTTTCTTCTAAAAGGACATTCTCCTGATAAAAGCCTACACGACAAAAAAAAGAATTAGCGAAATCGGCCCAGCCGTTTAGGCGTGATGCGATGACATCGGGAAATAGCTCTCCATTTTTATATATAAGATGTGTAACATTGTGAAAAAATGTTGTTAGAGTTTTTAAACAAATTGGAACACGCAAGTTTTTTAAACATACCTATCTATCACTTAACAAAATATTTAAGATAATATTGTTTTAGTAATTCGACTAGCTAGGGGATTCAGATATTGACGTAGAATTTGTACCTTGACAATATTATTAGTAATACGAAATTATAGATTATACGAGAGACGAAAATAATAATAGAACACACTATCCTCTTACATTACTTATTGAGCACGGGAACAATGTCATACGATATTATTATAAGGCACTATACTCCTTGTACAGTACAAGGTACCATGTTCTGAGGGAGTAAAACTCAGTGTAAATATTTATTGTCGTGTAGGGTTAACCGAAATGCCAATAGGGGTAAACCCTACATATCTTAACTTATCTATATTTTGAGATAATACACTATCTATGTATAGGTGCTATTATTAATACGTTTATCTATATCGCCATTCGTACAATGACATACTGCTATTAATTGAATTGTCTTGTTTGTAGATAAAATTGTTTGATTATATTCTAGAAATGTTTTATATTTAGTTTTAACTAAAAATCTAAAATTTTATGGACAATAATAATTATTGACTAACTTCTATAATACATATTATCTACAGAACCTAAGATCGGATTCGATTTTTTTTCCATACAATAAAATTTGAAGTTAAATATTGTTATTCGGGCGGGGAAAGAACAAAATTAATAAAGCGAAAGGACGAAACATTAACGTTATCTGTATGGTCCTGGTTCTAACATAGGGTAGGTAAACCATTGTCATCATCATCAAAATATTATAGGCTGTGTGGCGGAGAAATTGTCGAAGAAGCCTTCTCGTGTTGTAATTATAGTCATTACTTCAAATACGGATGTGTGAACAATACACCTACGCTCCATCTTGTAAATAATAATTACCAGTACTTACTCTAATATTTACTCATTATACCTTTAAGAACAATGAAACCCACCCACACATAACTGTTAACTGGGAACATTGTACCTATACTACTTCTTGTTAGGCTCTCCGTACATGATGTGTTGCGTCGTTCGTGCGCCTCCCTGGGGAGAATTCACAAATGCATCGTGTGCTGATGGCCTAACTCGCTGTTAGAATATCCTTTTTTTTACATATCACGCCACGTTCCCTAAGGAGTAAGCAGAGAGACAGAGGTCCTAATTTTTTTTTAACACGACGAAATACCTTCATTTTTTTACCCTTCACGCCGTGTCCCGTAAGGGTTAGGCAGAGAGAAGCACTTTCTTCTATCCGAACACACTACGTGTCTTCTTCCGTTTTTTTTACCGACATACCATTTCTCATACAATTTATTCTATTTCTCGTACTTCTGACCTGACCGTCCTTGAGGATGGAATCGATATATGCGATTCACGTCATTCTCGCTCATCCACGCTTTCTAACACCTTTTCTTTTCCAAAGATATTCCTATTTTTTTTTTACTTTTGACCTAGCCTTTCATGAAAAAGGCATTGATCACACATTCTCGCATCTCTTTCAAGTCTAAAATGACGAACCTACTTTGTACGTTATTTTTAAGCAACTTATTCTTCAACATGCTAAAATATCTCGGCTTCTAATCTTTGGTCTTTGTAACAAAGCTTTCCTCCATAACACAGAAAAAAAGTATTCCTAAGTATATTATACGAGTAGGTATTTAAGTATTCGATGATCTCTCACATCTACCTTCCTGCTTCATTTATTAAATAAAATAATCAATCACGTTCAGCAAAAAAATAATCATACAAAAAGGAAAATCATACCTATGGCATTTTATTGAAATTCGCCCTCGATTGACATTCTATTATAGGGAAGAAAAGAATGATAGATCAAACGGAGAGCTCTTGATGCCTCCCTATGCTCCTGAGTAGGGCCTAGGCCTCCCGCATTGTGGGTTGCTTCGGGGGGGATCCGCGGCGGGCTTGATTTGTGTGTGGTCAGCTTTTTGGTCCGATTGCTTCAATCGGGCTGGGGAGTCGGCTGTGTGCGGGTTGGGTTTGCTACGGATTGGTCTCCTCCGGTCTGGCTTGCGGTGTGGGTCCTTAAAAGGGCGAATGTTATGTTATGTTATGTTCTAGAGCTTGAGTTTATTGAAAAAATAAAAATGCAAGGTATTATAAAGCCTCTGTTTTATCAGTTTTATAGTAGCTATATGTAGCACTCTCCAAATCTATACTAATCTACTATATAAATGAAAGTCGGGTTAGTGCGAACACTTATAACTCGAGATTGGCTCAACAGATTCTTCTGATGTTTGATTTATTGGATTCTTCTCCACTCCGGATAACAGAATAACTAATAAAAAGTTAAAAAAATGGTTAAGAAGTGATGTAAAATACAACTTTTAAGTTTGTATGGCAAGGTTACCTGGAACGCGCTGACGACATCGCGGGTACTTCCCTCTCATTCTCGCATACGCTCTTACAGTAGCCCATCCCACTTACTCCTCGGTATTCGGACGTTATCATAAAACGTTAACAATATTGTCGGCAGTGTTGCTAACTTGCCGACTTTGTCGCCAGATCTAGCGACTTTTGGACATGGAAAACGACTTTTCATTTTCATTAATGACAAAATATTCTAGCGACTTTTCTAGCGCCTTTTAGGTCCATGGTGCTTTTCGGTTTCGGTTGTAGTATTTTGATAGAAGCCAAAGTGAGCGATATAAAAAAACGCGGAAACGAAAAAACATAAACTAAAAATGAATAATATGCTTTTATAAGTGATCCAATGCCACAACCTTCTTCTTCTGCTTCCAATGTACCCCAGACTTCTAGAAAAATGGATTTATAATGTCATATTAATTTTAATGACTTTCTAATTTTTAAGTAGTAGGTACTTACCTATATCTTTTTATTTTTAACAGGAGCACTATTTCTTACTATCACTACAAAAATATCGCCTAAATATTTTCTTTGCTCCCCCCGACCAATTTTAGCGACGTCTGAAATTTCAGAAATATTTTAATGTTATTATTTTATTAGCTTAACTCAATCGAATTAATTTAGTGTTGTTTTACGGGGGCGCAGTGCACATTGTGTACATATTAACGGGCCACTTCGGCTGGACCGATTTTTATGCTTTTTGATTTGTTGTATTCGTCTCCGTCGGCTGGACCGATTTTAATGGTTTTTGATTTGTTGTATTCGTCTCCGTCGGCTGGACCGATTTTCATAGTTTTTGATTTGTTGTATTCGTCTCCGTCGGCTGGACCGATCTTCATGGTTTTTGATTTGTTGTATTCGTCTCCGTCGGCTGGACCGATTTTCATGGTTTTTGATTTGTTGTATTCGTCTCCGTCGGCTGGACCGATTTTCATGGTTTTTGATTTGTTGTATTCGTCTCCGTCGGCTGGACCGATTTTCATGGTTTTTGATTTGTTGTATTCGTCTCCGTCGGCTGGACCGATTTTCATGGTTTTTGATTTGTTGTATTCGTCTCCGTCGGCTGGACCGATTTTCATGGTTTTTGATTTGTTGTATTCGTCTCCGTCGGCTGGACCGATTTTCATGGTTTTTGATTTGTTGTATTCGTCTCCGTCGGCTGGACCGATTTTCATGGTTTTTGATTTGTTGTATTCGTCTCCGTCGGCTGGACCGATTTTCATGGTTTTTGATTTGTTGTATTCGTCTCCGTCCCGAATAGGCTACTAGCTATTAAAAACATGAAAAATTGATAAGGAATAAAAATATTAAGAAAATAAAATACCCATACATTTTGTATGGAACGGTTATTCCTTTCTGTGATAAATTTCTTGACAGCGCAAATTTATTTACGTAGGTAAGCAACCATTAAGTTTCGAAACAAACATAGGTACCTTTATCAAGATAGGTACACAATATTCGATAATTGCGTATTAAAACAATATGATATGATCAAGAAAATATTTTTTTAAAAACTTTATCACTTCAGTATGGCAATAATTTGCCTAATTTCACTGATTAAATTTTAGGTAAGGAAACTAACAAGAGGTTAGCTCGAGTATACACGAATACTTATAGTTTGATAATTCTTAAAAATGCGGACAACTATTTGCTACGATGATCGTCAATTATTGACGTATCGCATGAAAGAACGTTATATATTATGTATTCTAAAAGTATCGAGAAAAAAGCCTACAAAGATTTTTAGAGATTTCTTTGCGGTCCATTTAAAATTCCACGAAATCTTATATATAAAAATGGAGAGCTATTTCGCGTGGTCATCGGATGGCGCCTTAACGGTTGGACCGATTCCGCTAATTCTTTTTTTGTCGTGTAGGCTTTTATCAGGAGAGTGTTCTTTTAGAAGAAAAAAAATAAGAAAAATACATGAAAAATTAGATAGGTAATTTAAGAAAACTAACTAAAATGGAGAGCTATTTCCCGATGTCAACGCATCGCGCCTAAACGGCTATACTGATTTCACTAATTATTTTTTTGTCGTGTAGGCTCTTATCAGAAAAATATTGATTTAGAAGAAAAAAATAAGAAAAGTGCATGGACAATTAGAAAATTAAAGAAAACTATAACAATGGAGAGCTATTTCCCGATGTCATCGCATCACGCCTAAGCGGCTGGATCGATTTCGCTAATTCTTTTTGTCGTGTAGGCTTTTATCCGGAGAAGGTTAAAATAGAAAAAAAAGTGCATGGAAAATTAGAAAATTATTGAAAACACAGAAAGTAGGTAATCTTTTTAGTACTTTTTGCAAAATAATTTGGTCTACTTTTGAATTTTAACTAATTAACATTTGAAAGAACTGTCAGTGGGTTGATAGTTGTTGCGATTGATAGAAGGCAAATGTAAAATATATCGTATGAAAAAGATTGATTGGATAGGCCATATTATATTCATTGCAATTAATTATTATGATAGGTTTTGGTAAGTTTTAATACAAGGAATACCTATACATTATTGGAGTATAAGGAGTTTCTAAAATTTTCTTTATTTACAGAGATTTTTAAAACCGTCAGCAAACAAAATCGTATACATAACTTTGCTATTAAGGAGTTAATACTTAATTGAAGTTCATTTTATAAGGAGTTTAGGTAAGTTTTAACACAATGAATACATGATTAGGTATAATGAAGAACAAGTAGAATATTTTTTTGTTTGTTTACAGAGATTTATAAAACTACCATTAAACTGAATTGTTTACATGATTGACAACGAATACTGATTATAAACTTAATCGAAAAAAAAAAACTTAAACATGTTCAAAAGAAGGAAATTGGCTGGGAGAAGGGTTGGCGGTGCACTAAGACCTCTAAGAAGGTCTCTTTTTAAACCACAGTTGATGCCCAATGCAATCCTGATACCATCCCTGATTTATGGGAGTGAAACTTGGACATGGACGAACAATTTGGAAGTTGGAATAAATGCTGTGGAAATCACTGCGTAGGATATGCGGAAAGAGACTGATTGATAAGATGAAGAATGATAATATTAGAAGGGAATGTGGAGTGGATGTTAGTGTAGTGACTAGAATGAAAGTGAATGAAGAAAGGAGGTTCGGGCATGTAAAGAAAATGAACGAAGAGAGAATGACGAAAGGGATATATGAATCTGAAAGGATGGGTGCACGCAGACGAAGCCGACCTCGAATGAAATAGACCGACCATATCGTTGCTGTCTTACAGGAGGGCCAAGTCAGAAGTAAAAGATTTTTTTTTTCGTATTTTCGCAAACATACAGTTTTTTTTAACAAATAATAACAATATAATGAAAGTACAATACATAAACCAGCAAAGTTTGCAGACATTACTTTCTTATTCTTTAATATCAGGAGGGTTCTTCCTCTCCCCACTCTACATACACTACACACCATCAAGTATTAGAAAAAAAAACACTTATGAACATGTATGCGGAATGTTATGCGTTTGGAGGAAGTGAATGAGTTTGGATTGGAAGGAATGGAAGTCCATACTCTCTGCCTACCTCCTTCGGGAATCAGCGTGATGGGTAAAAAACCATTGACACCTCAATGCGTATTTTGAATCGGTACGGAGATATTCCTTATCGTAATTTGATCAATCAATCAATATTATTTTAACTGAGCAAAATAACTATTAAAATATCGAATATAATGACAAACCTTAATTCTTTTTTTACATATTAACATCAAATCAATCAAAATTAAAACTCCCTTTGAACTCCATTCTGGAGCAAGATGAAGCAATAAGAACTCTCCATTGCACTCGATCTTGCGCAATGATGACTTCCTCCCACACCATATTAACATAAGTTAAAAGTTTTTGATGAAAAAATAAACTCAGACCCAATAAATGCAGCGTGGTATGCAGGTTTTGCTAATGCCAGTAAATAGTCATTCATATTAAATAACTAAAAAAACGAATTTGAGCTCTGTTGCAAAAACCATAAAACCCATATTATTTATTTCGATACAAAGTTCGACGGGTCAGCTAGTATAGGTATAAAGAGGAAAGATTTGATTTTTTGTTTGTTTGTTTGTTTGCATCGAATAGGCTCCAAAACTACTGAACCGATTTGAAAAATTCTTTCACTTTTGGGAAGCTACAATATCGGCGGTGAACATAGGCTATATTTAATTTCCAAAAAAAGTGGGTAACCTACGAAAACTTCAATAATGTAACCCAAGGTGTAAAAAATTTACCTAAAATATTATTTTTATCGCGAACGCTGTGAAAACTAATGATGATAGAATAAAACAATGTACCACAATTTTGTAGAAGACATCATTATTTACAAAAAGTATCGCGACAGCATATGTCTAACTATTATAGTTATGCCACAATAAGTGTTTTTTTATTTAAAAAAAATCAATAAAATGTCACCTCTAGAAAAGGCTCTTTATTGGTATCTTGGTATTAATCCTTATTAAAATAAATTAGTTCGTATTCAAGTCTGCTTCAATATGTTTGTATAACTTTTTGAATTATTCAATTCGGACATTCCATTCGAAAGATATCACGAGTTTAAAAATGTGAGTATTGGAAAAAAAGCATAGTCTCTTATCATCTCAACTTATCCGATGCAGAGTGCGTACGGGAGCCGGGGAGGGGACTGAGGGGAGTCATGACGTCAAGTTTAGTAGAAATACCGCGCAAAGTAGTCACGGTGGTAAAGTGACGTGACACGATACATTGCAATGCAATTATTCCAGATTAACATAAATGCTATAAAATATTTTGAAAAAGTTAGGGATCTGTATGAAAACTAAATTATTTTTAAGTATCTATCTACCCGTGCGAAGCTGGGGCGGACCTCTAGTAAATGATAAAAAGCAAAAAATAAATACCTACCTACGCTAGGATTTTATTCCTATGAAACCATAGGTACCTAGGTACCTACCTATGGTTTAAAAAGCTTTCAAAAATTAAAAATGAAATTCTTACTAGTAAAGTAAGTTTGATAATTAATTATAGATTAATGAGGGATAAAAAGCTATAGAATTTTTGAAAAAAACTCATATTTATTCAAACAATAATTATTATTGTATTTGCTTTATAAAGTAAGTACCTGTGTAGGTACGTTTTAACTACATCGGCCGAGAGTTTTTCGAAACAAAATAATTTGTATACAAAATAATAATACACATCCTTCAAGCTTATTGAATAAAATTCTTCAAAGAATTTTTTCGCTTTGTGGTTACTAAAATTAAATAAACGACGCTGAAAAGCTTTGGGGTATCCATTTTGTATTTTTTATTATTTACCTAAGTATAGATACCTATCTAGTTAGCCACCTACGTTAGGATCTACCTACAGGGTAGTTCTTATTATTATTAACGGGCAAACAAATATTGGTAATCTTTAGATTACCAATATTTGTAGGTGTTCAATTTGTTTAAGATTACCAATATTTGTAGGTGTTCAAAGATTGCACTGTTAGGGTGACAGTGGTTACGTTTCCGCGCGTGTTTAAATGTGTAGGTACAGGTTGGAACAACAATAATTCTTAATCGTTTGAATTTTTCCTATAGTGTTTTTCATCCGATGATTATAATATGTAGGTACATATCCCTATTTAATATCTATTTTAATCATATTACACTACAGAGCTTTGTTTCGTTATGATGATATTTATTGCATGTGAAAGGGGACGTCCATTTTAATCACGTGATGGGTTTTTTGCAACATTTTAGACCCCCCCTCCCCCCTGGTGATATTTGGTGATGTTTCAGAATACCCCCCCCTCCCCCCGAAAATCACGTGTAAGTAGTTTTTTTAGTACAAGAATTACGAAACTTGTGATTTTAATTTTCGTAAATTTTTTAAATTTCTGAAAATTCAACTGTGTTACTTCAAATTCATCAGAAAAAATAAATGCACGTGATTTTCTATCAAGACCCACCCCCTTTCTCTCTACGTGATGTTTCGTGATTTTTCTCCCGACCCCCCCTTCCCCTTTTGGACTCACGTGATTAATGGACGCACCCAAGGTTAGATTTTATTCCATTTTTTTTTTTAATTGAATCTGTGCTCACTCAAAGTGAACACAAATACACTCCTTGACTCTTTCACAGTAAGCTACCGAAAGCTTGTGTCGTGAAAGAGGAAGATGTTCGGCACCTGGGATCGAACCACGACGTCCGCATTACGAAAGCCGGCGTTGTAACCGCTGGGCCACCAACCACTTCACCATTCACCAACCATTTGACCTGTTAACTTTTTGCTATTATGATTAGATATCAGTAGGTTTTTATTATTTTAGTCTCGGTACTCATTTGCGCCGCGAACGTGTATTTTTACATCAATTTTATCAAAAGGATGCATATGTTCCTCTCGCGTTCGCATTTCGAATCACGTTTACACTTAACCTTTCGATTAAATTGATGCAATGTCACACGTTCGCGGCGCAAGTGAGTACAGGCCCTATGGTATGTTATATGCTATTGGTAATAAGCTACGGCTACACTATGGACAAAACCGTACATGCTGGTCAAATAGGGGCTCTGGCCGATCGTGGACAATTGGCAACATTTGACAAAATGTACATATGTGTTTTGTTTACCTGGCTTCTTCTGATCCAACGCATGTCCAACATTGACAGAGTGGCGCGCTTTACTTATAGTTTATCTCGATGTAATTTTTTTTTAATTAGATATCTTATTTATTTCAACTTCCATTATTAACTTAAAAAACAATAAGGTACAAAACTCTATGAAAATAATAACCTAGAAGACGTGATAGCTGTCAACGTTGGACCAGTATTGGTGATATTTGCTGACTTGATCGACAAGTACACAAGTAAAATGCTCAATATCAAATATTGGGAGATATTGGTAATTAGTGAAGCGGCCACACTACTTGCCCATGATCGAGCAGAGCCCATATTTGGCCAGCATTGTCCATAGTGTAGCCGTGGCTTAATCTTTGGGTCTTCGCTGGTCCACAATCTGGTTTTATGCTATAGATTTATATGTATTGTAGTGACTGTCTGACCTTTCAAATATTGTGAAAACAAAACTTAAAGACCATTCATCCATAAAATCATTTTTGATGTTGACTACCATTTTCATAACAAAATAAAGGTTTTTGAGGATTTCTGCTGTATGATGTTCTACATTAAGATATCTTTGAAGTCTTCTTTCAATATAGATCATTGGTATCACTATATTCTATTTTTTCGTAGAAGATAAAATAAATAAGTATGTTTATTTAAAGGAACTTCCGATATTATTTGAAATATTTAAAATTTCAAAACTTGAAAGTATTTTTAAATTTTCCTTCAAATTTCACAAGAAAATATTGCTACATTTTTTTTTAAATAAGAGAATGAGGTATCTTTGTAAGAATTTTTCAATTACATTAGAGTTATGTTAAAGTTATTGCGGACTCGACAAACTTTGCACATTATTTTTGTTGAAGAGTAGCTTCGTTCCTCGTTCATTTCCAGACGCTACCTATAAATCCAAGTGACTGAAAATGAACTAAAACTGGAACTTTTAACAATTTTTGTATCGTATCCCATAACATTGGTACTAGACTAGAACACAGAGCATTTTGTTGAAAACAATAATAAATAATCGTCTGACATTTTAATTTACCTAATATCAGGTGCCAGGGTGTGTGTTGAATAAAATGAATACATAACCTCATTTTTGATCTCTTCACCATATACATGAATTTTTTATCTTGTGGTAGGATATTTAAAACGTTTTCAAATACTATCGGTGAATTGGCAATACTTGCTGACTGCAATTCAGTAAAATTTACAGGGAAGAAAAACAAGCATGGCGTAGTGTAACTCAACTTTTAGAAAATATAAAAATGCGAATATATTTGGAACAAGAACTTTACATTGTAGATATTACATCTTGAAACACGATCACAAAGCAGATTTTGTAGTCAAACAAAGCATCTCTCAAATATGAAACATCAATATTCTTTCAATGCAGATGTCTGCAGAATCACGTTACTTAAGTCAAATCGATTTAATGTATGATTGCAAAATTTAGAAGTGTTTTTTTGCTATTTAACAATTCATATTTCGAGTTGTTCAACCATCAAAAAGTATAAATATAAGAAGTTTTTTGATTTGCGATTGTATGGTGCTCCGTTTAATCCAGCATAATAAAAAAAATATACCCTGTGACACTGCAGTCAGTTTCTGTAAACCTAACACATCTTTTTATTAAGCCTCCTCGTGTCCATTTCTGAACATAGAAGTTCCCAAATCATCGCCATTTCTTCCACTTTATCGGCCGAAATAAGCGCAAGCAGTTCTCCCAAAATGATTCCACCAGAATTTCACATCATCAGCAGACCGCAGATGGTAGAATCTTTCTTCATATTTTTATATTGATGCCTTTAAAATGTTCCACTTGAGATTTTATAAGTACCTACCTACCCTAACACATACTTTAATGAATAATCTTTCTATTAAAAGTTTTGAAATATAAATATTAGGCACAGAAAAGAGCTGTCGCAAATTTCGGTCACGGAGTCCTTCATGACATTTGGAACTCTTAACCAAACCAATTTGGGAATGCTTGCAATTCACAATATACCTACCACATTCAATTATGAGCAATATGGGAAAAATATTAGATCAATAAAGTACAGTATGGCTATTCTCGTAATCAATCGCTTTTAAAAATCACTTAACGATAAGATTAAGACACGATCGCAAGCAGTCGTATTCACAAAACTATCGGAATCTAATGTTAATCCTATCTTGAACTGGATCATTTTCATACCGATATTTCAAACATAACGAATTTTTAAGATATCTACTAGATATCTTGTTTTGTGAATACCAATCCGCCATTTTATGATTGTCAATCAAGATAAGAGCGTATTAAGACCTCTACGAGAATAAGGGCACAGGTTGTCAAAAGTCTCCTAGGGTTAAATTTGTCTAGGTATATAAGATTATTCAATAAATTTCATTAAGATGTGAGTAAATAATCTCGCATTTTCAAGGATGTTATTATTGTAGGGAGATTGTTTAGTATTTTTTTTTAAGTATAATATGAGGAAATTATATGTAGAGAGCTACAATAAACAACTGCTTTTTCCAAATAATAATATGTTGTATCTTGGTGCGTTATTGATTTGCTATAAAACGTCTTACGGGAAATAAAATATGGGTCACACTAACTTTATACACACGGAAGAGCGATGCACATGCACTCGCAGAATAATAACAATAAAATGCAACCGATACGATAAAATCGTTATTCTCAATAATAATTTTGTTTGTTTGCCGATTCAACTTCGTACTGCCACGTTTATTATTGTTAACTTTCAGGTTGCATGTGTTTCATTATTGCTTTAATTAAAAGCTGAGGCGATAGACCGGGCGGATGGGAAAAGGAAACGAAGTTTCCTTCTGTATTTCCTCTTGCCCCCCTGCGACATTTGAGTCCTCACTGATAACGGCATAATCTACATAATATTTTAGTCCGTTTATTTATTTATTTATATTTTTGAATCATCATCAATCGTAGAAAACAGACCTTAAGGTCAGATATTAATATGCGAAAAGCCGCGCAAAATTCCAGAGAGCGTTCTTAAATATATTTAACTACATAAGCTTTGATATATTTAAAGCTATTTAAAAAACTCTTATTTTTTTAGGATCTTCATACTACGTTTTCAAAAAAGACAGATGCCATCTTTTGGAAACAAAATTACTCATGTAAACGTTGAATGGAATCTTGGTATTACGGTATGAAAATGTAATAAAATAATTGGAGATTGATTTGTTATACATATAAATGTTATTCAAATCTTATTATTCTCAATAAATAAAGATTTAATGAAAAAAAATGCAAAATAAATCCTCCATTTTGAAACTTGACACATTTTAGCAAATTTATGGCCACCGTTTTTTTTTCAAACTGTCGTAGACAATGTAATAGATAAGTAATTATGTAGGTACCTGATAAAACCATATTGCAATGTTGGTAAAAAATAATAAAGATACATTAAATATCATTTTAATCTAAAAATTGTTCTTTCATAAAGATTTTAGTGAAAAAATGATATTTGAAATGAGTATGAATATTCTATAGAAGATTTGGTTGGTAAAACAAAACTCTGAAAGAGAGCCAATCTGTCAGGAACTGATGACGTTCCTATTTTACAAGATTATAATGGATTTGTTAGGTATGTGTGTATGTTCATAGTCAAAAAATATATTTGGTTTTATACACATCACAATAATTAAGAAATACTGTATAAAATAGCAAGAATTGAACGGTAAAACAGGTACTTACCCACATCTGAATCTCAAAACACTACCAGAATGACTTTGACAGCTCAAATATTGTTGCAGTAAACAATATAAAACAAAATTTCCTGTTTATTTTGGAAAAGAATCAGATATGTAGGTATTTCGGTAATAAAATTCACTTGATTTATCCACATAAAAATTAAGCAATATAATGTATGCACAAAAGTTTTTCAAAGATAACAAATATTATTAGTTAGATAATAAACGAAACTGTATAGAGTTCAAAATTTTTATGTAGATGTGCAAGCTTATGTTCTCTTACCTTTTATTTATTTTATTTAATGTTATTTTCATCACAAAACAAGGTGAGTAATATATATATTTTTAATAAACACAGCATGTTGTTGAATGTTGAAGCATTAGTTGGCAACGTTTCTTGACATATCCAAAATCCTTGCAAGGCTCTGACCTAGAAAAAAAAACATAATTCTTTTAATATGAAAGCAACATACAGTAATTACAAGACGACATCAGAAAATTTTGCATTTTTCAGGGATTTGTTTTAAAAATACACATTGTGAAAATTTGATTGGAATCAATATTAAGGATTTAGAAAGTATATCAAACTACTTAAGAACTTCATATTATATTAAAGCAACATACAGTAATTACAAGACGACATCAGAAAATTTTGCATTTTTCAGGGATTTGTTTTAAAAATACACATTGTGAAAATTTGATTGGAATCAATATTAAGGATTTAGAAAGTATATCAAACTACTTAAGAACTTCATATTATATTATATTGTTTGAAAGTGTAGCATTTATACCTTTTAAAGATCTTCATAAAATCCATTTAGTCTGCATAATGTATAACATTTGATATATGCTCTGCATATAACCTTCATTTGGAATCTTTCATTATTTGTTTGAAAGTGTAGCATTTATACCTTTAAAGATCTTCATAAAATCCATTTAGACTGCATAAATGTGCCAGGTATTATTATTTCAGATAGACTAGCAGAAAATATCAAGCTGCAGCTCCATGCCTAGAAAATAATATAGATACACAATAATCTTCAAAATCTGTCATAGTTTAGTTACAGGGACAGCAAATTAAAAAAGTATCACATTTTATGCCCCTATATCTTTACAATTTATAAATAGCCTAATCTTAGTAATTAAATATTACTTAGGTACCTACTTAAAAATATATTTCAATATGTTAAAAAATCTTACAAAATTTTTGAATTTCGAATTCCATCGCTGTTAGACTGCTTCGTTTTGTTTTGTATTTGTATGAGCTGTCAGAATCTAATGACAGTTGGTTGCCATAGATCACCTTTATAATTTTTATTTCTTAGTCTGAGCTTAACGAGAAAACAAAAATGAATGAAGAAATTTTTATAATTTATTGAATGTTTTATAATTCTTTTCACATTTAAGGTGGTTTTTGTGTGAAATATATTTTTTCCGTTTAATTTGCTTTAATACTATTCAAATAAAAATATTTGTTTTTTATTTTATTATCTTATTTAATTTCTGTTTAAGAAATTTATTTATTACATAATATGGTAACATTTTTGGAAGCTATGAGCTTGGTCAAAAATCATAGAAGACAATAGTCAAAATGGAGGGAAATGAAAATTTACCTGTCAAATTTCCTTGAAATTTTCACGGATGACGCCATATTGCGCCATATTTGAAAATATTCGCTTTAACGCTACTACTGCCGCTGCGAAAATTTT
Organism: Mystacides longicornis; assembly: GCA_963576905.1. NCBI lineage: Eukaryota > Metazoa > Arthropoda > Insecta > Trichoptera > Leptoceridae > Mystacides > Mystacides longicornis. The sequence continues at coordinate 9,111,057 of OY756426.1, forward strand.
TGAATTTTTACCAATTTTTTAATCGAATATTTAATATTTGACCAAATTTATTTACACAACTCTGTTTTCAGAATGCCAGCTAGAAAAAAATCATCTCTTGGAAGGAGATCTAACGCAATAGAAGCTCAAAAACGTCGAAGAGAAAATGAAACGGATGATCAACGCAAAAAAAGATTGGAAGAGGCACGAGAGGTAATGAATGCTGCTTTATTAAACGAAAGTCCAAAAAGCAGGAACGCAAGGTTAGAAAAAATGCGAGGTAGGGCCACTACGTCCAGATTGAATGAAAGTGAGGAATGTAGAAAGATAAGGGTGACAGACATGTGTAATAGGGCCACTACGTCCAGATTGAATGAAAGTGAGGAATGCAGAAAGATACGGGTGGCAGATATGCGTGATAGGGCCACTACGTCCAGATTGAATGAAAGTGAGGAATGCAGAGATATACAGGTGGCAGATATGCGTGATAGGGCCACTACGTCCAGATTGAATGAAAGTGAGGAATGCAGAGATATACGGGTGGCAGATATGTGTTTGCGGATGTCTGAACATAGATCTCTAGAATTTAATGACTTTAAGTTGTGTGCATTAAATTATAATATTGATATCAATTATAAAAATAGTGTAGGTACATTATCATTACTTTGTAAATATTGCAAAGCTTTAAAATTTTCTGGCGAAACTCCAGGTATGTGTTGTTCAGCTGGCAAAATTAAATTACCATTATTAGAAAAACCACCTGAAAGCCTTTATTCACTTTTCTTTTCTGGTTCTGTAGAGTCCAAGCAATTTTTAAAAAATATTAGAAAATATAATGCCGCTTTTCAAATGACTTCATTCGGTGCTAAGGAGGTAAGAGAATCCGGTTTCTCACCTTCTTTTAAAATCCAAGGCCAGGTTTACCATAAGATTGGATCTCTTTTACCTGTTTCAGGTGTTGACCCTAAATTTCTTCAAATATATTTTGTCGGAAACGACAGAAATGAGATAGACATTAGATGCAACAATTTCAAAGATTTAAATAAAAATATTGTTTCCCAAATTCAGACAACGTTGCACACCCATAACTTTTATGTCAATAAATTCAAAAATACCCTTGAAACTCATGTAGATAATATTGAATTTGAAATTGTAATTCACGCAGATAAAAAGCCAGCTGATGACCATCCTGGAAGATATAACGCTCCATCTACTTCGGAAATAGCTGCTTTGGTAGTCGGTGAGACTCAAAATAAAAGAGACATTATTTTGAGAGCTAAAGACAACGCATTACAACGAATTGCAGAAACGCACAGAGCATACGACTGTCTGCAATATCCAATTTTATTTTGTCGCGGGGAAGACGGATATCACTTTTCTTGGAAACAAATCAACCCTAATAACGGTGAATTCACTAATAAAAAAGTTAGCTGTATGCAATTTTATGCATATTTAATACAAGTTAGGGATTCCGAGAGTCATTTACATATTAGCCGTGCCTTATATCAACAGTTTTTGGTTGACATGTATGTCAAAGTAGAGACTGAACGCCTTATTTATATTAAACTAAATCAAACTAAATTGCGGGTTGAGAATTATGTTCATCTGCAGGACGCGATACGTACAGATGGCAATGTAGAAAATATGGGAAAGTTAGTCATATTACCTGCTACCTTTACAGGTGGGCCAAGGTACATGCACGAAAGAACTCAAGACGCGATGACATATGTTCGTAATTTCGGCAGACCGGATTTGTTTATTACTTTTACTACGAATCCCAAGTGGGAAGAGATAACTCAGGCCATTGATTCTACACAAAATCCTCACGATAGACCTGATATAGTTGCGAGAGTCTTCAGACTTAAAGTAAAAGCATTGATGCAAATGCTAACTAAGGCTCACATTTTCGGTGCTCATAAATGTTATATGTACAGTGTAGAATGGCAGAAGCGTGGTCTTCCACATATCCATGTGTTGCTTTGGTTAGAAAATAGAATTCGCTTGACGGACATTGATAAAATTATATCTGCCGAAATTCCCAATCGTGAAGACGACCCGTTATTACACGACATTGTTAAAAGTAGTATGATTCATGGCCCGTGCGGATCTTTAAACATTCAATCTCCGTGTATGGTTAATGGTAAGTGTTCGAAACATTACCCAAAAAAGTTTGTAAATGACACTCAATTAGATAGGGACGGTTATCCTTTATACAAAAGACGTAGTGTGGAAAACGGCGGTTTCACAGCTTCTATAACAAGTCGGTCGGGCGAAATTCAGATAGATAATAGGTGGGTTGTTCCGTATTGTCCCGTTCTCTCTAGAATGTTCCAAGCGCACATTAATGTAGAATCCTGTCACTCGGTTAAATCTATTAAATACGTGTGTAAATATATTAATAAAGGCTCTGACCAAGCTACTTTTTCAATTAACGATACTGATGAAGTTCAGGTCTATCAAAATGCGAGGTACGTTAGTTCTTCAGAAGCGGTCTGGAGACTTTTAGATTTTCCCATTCATGAAAGATATCCCCCAGTTTTTCATTTACAAGTTCATCTAGAAAATGGTGAACGAGTTTATTTCAGGGATGACAATATACCAAATCTAGACTCACCTCCGAAGACTACCTTAACAGCTTTCTTTGATCTATGCAATACGGATTGCTTCGCCAAAACATTACTCTATCATGAAGTTCCTCATTATTACACCTTTAACCAGCAGAAGCGGTTTGTTCGACGCAAGCAAGGTACACTTTTGTCTGAGTTTGGAGTGAAAAAGTGTGACACTTTGGGGCGAGTGTACACTATTCATCCAAGCAATAGTGAATGTTATTATTTGAGAATGTTGTTGCATAAAGTAAAGGGACCAACATCTTTTGCTTATTTACGTACAGTAAATGGAGTTATTCATCCCACATACCAAGCAGCGTGCATGGCGTTGGGTTTATTAGAAAATGACCAACTTTGGCATGATACCTTAGAAGAAGCCTCACTTTTTAAGTCTTCTAAATCGTTGAGATATTTGTTTGCCATAATGTTGCATGAATGTTGTTTGAGTGATCCTAAGGAGCTGTGGGTGAAGTATAAGGAACATTTGTCTGAAGATTTACTGCACGATGCTAGAATGTCTGCAGACAATCATGATTTACAATTTACTTCGGAAATATTTAATAAAACCTTATGTTTATTAGAGGATATTGTAAAAAATATGGGAGGACGGTCGTTGAGTGCATATCATTTACCTGATCCGCGGCGCGAGGTAGATTTCGAAATGCACTGCAACGAAAAAGATGATAATGCTGAGAATTTAATGACATATGTAGATGATAACGAATGTAAATTAACGGCGGAACAGAAAATAGTGTACGATTCGATAATGGAAAGCTCTGCTAATAATTTAGGTAAATTATTTTTTCTAGATGCACCTGGAGGGACAGGTAAAACATTTTTAATAAATTTGATTTTAGCTAAGATTCGAAGTCAGGGTAAAATTGCTATTGCTGTAGCGTCGTCCGGCATTGCTGCTACTTTATTGCAAGGTGGTCGCACCGCTCATAGCACTTTTAAATTGCCTATTAATTTATCCGCGACAGATTCTCCCACATGTAATATATCTAGGAATAGTTTAACGGCAAAACTTTTATTAAAGTGTAATTTAGTAGTTTGGGATGAATGTACGATGTCTCATAAGACGGCTCTTGAGGCAGTTAGCAGAACGTTGCAAGATTTATATAGTGATGTTACAAAAGTGATGGGACCAATAACTTTCGTGTTCTCGGGCGATTTCCGTCAAACTTTACCCGTTGTACCCAAAGGTTCCAGAGCTGACGAAATAAATGCCTGCCTAAAATCATCCCACGTTTGGGATCACGTATCGGTTTTAAAATTATCGACCAATTTGCGAGCTCAGTTATACGGAGATGAAGGTTCGGAAGCTTTCTCAAAAATATTACTTGATATAGGTAATGGTGAGTTACCTATAACAAGCAATAGTAATATTAGTATTCCACAATCCCTTTGCACTGTAGTTAATAGCATAGATGACTTAGTCAAACGCGTTTATCCTGACCTCCTTAACTTGAATAACAAACCTACTTCTTGGTGGAGAGAACGGGCCATTCTCGCCCCAAGAAATGATGCAGTTAGAGATATAAATGAATATATATTGAAATATTTTAGTTCAAACGAAGTTGTATATACATCAATAGATACGAATATTGATGAGAATCAATCGGTAGATTTTCCTATAGAATTTTTAAATTCACTCGATATTCCGGAATTACCTCCCCATATTTTGAAACTTAAAATCGGTTCTATTGTTATACTTCTCAGAAACATTGATCCTCCACGATTGTGCAACGGTACAAGGTTAAAAATTTCGCAATTAAAGCCCAATATTATTGAGGGCATCATTATGACAGGATGTTCTGAAGGGGATAAAGTTTTTATTCCTAGAATTCCCCTTATTCCGTCGGATAGTATCTACGAGTTTAAACGATTACAATTCCCTATACGGTTGAGTTTCGCTATTACGATAAACAAATCCCAGGGTCAAACGCTGTCTGTAGTCGGAGTGGACTTAAGAAATCCATGTTTTTCTCACGGCCAATTATATGTAGCCTGCTCTAGAGTTAGTAGCAATCAAAATTTGTACGTTCTGTTAGAAAATGATTCAATGTGTACCAAAAATATTGTTTATCAAGAGGCACTACGTAGCGTGTGTCATTCTTAGAAATAAGATATGTATGTAATATACTCTCTGTAGAATAATAATATTCCTATTTAATATAATATATCATTATTTTATTTTAATAATTTCATGCTGTTTCCCGTAGGTGTACAGACTTCCGTCTTTCCTATCCAAACAAACCTCTTTAGTTTCTTTCAAAATGCATAATGTTTTGCATACATGTGCTTCTATTCCTTTTTCCCTTAACCTTGCCCTCCTTTGATTCGGCACCAATATAATCGGTTCATGTCATTCTATGTTGGCCACGTCTCCGTGCACCCATTCTTTCAGATTTTTTAATATATTAAACTACCACAAATAATCTGTATTAATAACATTTATTTCCACTATTTCATTTCAACATTTTACATAATGGTATTTGAACATCCATTTCAATTTTTTAATTTACTGCATTAAAAGATGTGTTCAACTTCTTTTTTTTGTGCAAGCTCCTTTATGTTAGTAATCACTAAATTACAAATCTTACCTACTTATTGACTGTATTTGCATTGTCGGATAGATCATTTTAAATGAGACCATTCTTATATAGACTCTTATAATTAATATGACTTAGGTGTATGTGTGTAAATGTTAATTACCAAATCACCCATTGTGCTTGACTCTTCCTTACTTTTAACATGGTTAATTTTACCTTGCCTAACATTTACTTTTTGAAATTGATTCTACATCTTCTCTGTTGGATTAACAATTCACATATTACTTATATTAAATCGGAGTGGACTTAAGAAATCTATGTTTTTCTCTGTTTTATTTGAATATAAATTACTTTTTGAAATTGATTCTACATCTTCTCTGTTGGATTAACAATTCACATATTACTTATATTAAAAGAAATCCATGTTTTTCTCTGTTTTATTTGAATATAAATTACTTTTTGAAATTGATTCTACATCTTCTCTGTTGGATTAACAATTCACATATTACTTATATTAAATCGGAGTGGACTTAAGAAATCCATGTTTTTCTCTGTTTTATTTGAATATATAAATATTCAATCATGAAATTTGTTTCAAACTAAAATCCTTCCAAATACATATTATAAATTCATGCAACAGAAGTTTTCCTCTTATTAACCCTTTGAAACTATTAAACAAAAAATACTACAACTGTTTCTAAGGCTTTTACAACGAAGTAATAGATTTTTTCGGGTTGTGTCATGTTTGCTTGGAATATAATTGGCACTCGATTTCATTCTTCAATAAAATTATGGATTTGAATTTTTAATACTTTTTACAAAATACTACAACTGCTAGAAATGTTTAAAAATGTACCTATCTTCTTTATTACAAATTGGATAAACTGTTTATCTGAATAAAAATAAAAAATAACTTCCTTAAATTTATTTAAGAATTTGTATTGCGATTTTTTATTTTTTTTCTGTTTGCTAAAATGTCTCTGTAACATAGCTATAAAAGTAATATTGTAATGTAATTATTCAGTAAACCAACTGAATTTTTGTTATATTCTTAAGAGAAGATTACTGAGAGACGATTTATGAAAGAGATGAATGATCCTTCGCGGAGCCTGATAACCGCTATTGGACGCGTCCCCAGGTGGCGGATAGGGGAATGCTCGGCTGATAATATGCAGGGTAGGAGGAAAATAAAATACCTCCCGCGGACCAACAGGCAAACACAGAACTTGGTTTGACACAATTTTTATTACTGAGCTGTGTATATTTGTCTTGAAACTTCACCAAATTTGCGTTTGCATAAAATAATATGTTTACTCACTATTTACATTAAAGGTATTATGTTGGTAATAAAAATAAATTGTTTTATTTTTAAACCTGGTTATGAAAAGACTTCTACCATATAGATTGTGAATAGATCTCCATATTAATAAGCCCCTCTTCCTCTCCGAGATTTATTCCTTTGTAGACCCAAAACAATTTTGTAAGGTATTTACTAAAATTCCATGTACATTATACAAAGTTCTATTTATTATGTAAAGTAATGCAATATGAGTAATATCAGGATGTCCTAGACCAGCTGTGTTTTTTACAATATCAATCAAACGTCCTATATAAACAATAATTATAATTCATTTTTTCAGTTTACTTCTTTACATGTTCTGTCGATCATCTCCGTTCTGGACAGTGCAAAACAACTCCCCCACAGTTCTGATTTCGGTCCATTCCGGAATGTTTTGAAACCAGAAAAGCGACCTTCTATCTTCCCCTTCATAACAGCTGGAGAATGGTGTATTTTTCTCCTTTGAGTACATGACCAAAATAATAGGATAGTTTACAGAGCTTGACTGTGTTAAGCAGTTACCTATTAGCATTTGTTCTACGTAATACCTCAGTATTCGTTACAACGTCTCTCCAAGCAATTCTTAACATTATAAGGTAGATTTACATCTTTTCATAGATATACTGTAAAAGATTTACATCCATATCTAATAGCATAACAACAACATTTCGTAGTTTGTGACAAAACATAGGATCGTTTAAATGTCAATGTCAACGTATATTACTGTGCACCATAGATAATATACTGACTGTGCACAGACCTTGCACAGACGCATTTGATCATCATAGATTTTGATGTTTTTTTTTTTTAGTCACTGACAGATGGCTTGGTGTGAACCTTTAGCCAAAGATTTTGATGTTTCGTATTAGCATACGTGGCGAGTAATTCGGTTTCATTAATAATATTACTTTTTATTGCCATAAGAGTGAAAAATGAGTAGGTATTATATACAATTAATAATTATTAATACAAGAACATTTATTTATTTATTTCACGGCCAGTAGGCCTTTTACAGAAAAATAATCATAGGTATAATATTATATAGAGATGTATTAAAAAAAATCATATAGTATAGATAGAGGTGTATTAACATTAACAACATGTATCAATAAATCTACTTAAAGTTACGCAATTTTATTATAAGTCTTATAACATTGTGAACCAAAGAACAACATGAAAACGATCACGTAAATCCATTATGCTTAGGAATCGGACGAATAACAAAATGCGTCTTTATTTTATTTTATAATAATTCAGTTATTTTTAAATGCTCGAAAACATTAACAGCAGAAAAAGTAGACTAGAAATTATAGATATTAAATTATTTTTTGATAATTTGTCATCCCAATTTGTAATAAAGGGACGGGTAAAGCTAGTATACAATAATGCTACTGGAAGCGCAAATTACTCGCATTCAAACTATGTTAATTGTAGCGTGTACCTACCTAATGCTTTTAAACAATCTTTTGGTACCTATTATTACATAGTTAGATTCTTAACCCGCCCGTAAAGAAGACACAACTGGACTTGATCGTTTTTATATGTCAGAACTATTAATAATTTAATTTAATTTCGTCCTAGAAAATCTGTCAATAATCGCTTCGGGATCAACTTTGAGGATTTTGATGTAATGAACCTCTGAGGGCTCTCATTACAATCCGTTGTTCATAGAAAATGTTTGGCTTGGACTGTATCTGCTGGGTGTTTGTTCTCTCGATGTCTTGTAAATTTTCACTAGTATACTTACGCTTTTTTCTGCCATTAATAAAATTCTCAATAAACAGCAGATTTCATTACATGTTATATGGTTAGGTATATTTTTATAAATATTTTGTCTTGAGGTTTTACAAGGTGTTGTGAATCGTTGATTTTGGTATGATTGCTTCGTCCACTAAGATATCAGTGAGATAGTGATATCCATAAACACTTTGTCGAATACCTTTTTGAGATTGATAAAGCAGGTGATAATAAACGGATAATTTTATTTACATTTTCTTTTACCAATGTAAAAGAAAATGTAAATGTTCGTTGGTTCCATTTAAAACTCGAACATAAGTAATGAATTGTTTGAGTCATTAGTTGTTACATATTCGGTAAGATCTAGTCCTGAAAAATGGTCACAAGAATCTAGACATAGGTAATTAGAACGTTGTGCACCAACAAAGCTAATTGGCAATAAAGATGAGACTTTAACAAAAATGGATATATTCATATCTTTGGGTGCCCTGTCAGGTTCCCCCGACGTTGGCGACCATCTCCGCAAAAGCCACTCGGTCCTGCGCTGCTCTGAAGAGTTCATCGACCCTTGATATTCCGGTCCACTCCCGGATGTTTCGCAGCCAGGACATCTGCTTCCTGCCCACTCCCCATCTTTCCTCAATTTTCCCTCCGATATGAGTTGTAGAAGGCGGTAGGTACTTCTCCCTTCGCAACACATGGCCCAAATATGACACCTTCTTCACTTTAATATGCGACAGCATTTCTCTCCTGGTGTTGGCTCTCTCTAAGACTTCTGTGTTACTAATCAATAATCATGTCAGTCCACGGTATTCGAAGCATTCTTCTGTATAGCCACATCTCGAATGCCTCTAACCGGTTCATGATGTTCACCTTGAGTGTCCATGTTTCACATCCATAAAGGAGAGTTGACCATACATAGAATTTGAAGAGACGCTGTCGCAGTTTTAAATTTATACTCAAACCGCCCTTAACTTTGCACATGCGGACCCCCCGTGTATCCTCCCCACTCGTTCTTCCTTCACCTTAAGTTTTGGACTACCTGAGAAATATTACCTATGAATGCGAGACCGAAAGGTTGGAATGAGTAAATGAGACGGGGATATCCAACATGCAAAAGTAAATCGGCCTGAGAGAAAGTTATCATCGCAGAAGAAGGGTCTCATTTTATTAAATGCAGCACGTGCAATTTACTTCTGTGTCTGGGTCAAGTGATTTTGTTATATTCATATCCTGGCGCCAAATACACGACAGCAGTCGCAGTCTTTAAATTTGGTTGCTCTTTTGTTCTCAATAATTTCCAACTTCTCTTTCTGTTTCCCATTAATTATTATTAAATATCTACTTATTGTTGTATACATGGGATTTTTTGACATGTTGAACATGTCGAGAATTCTCATGATTAGGAGTTTCGGAGACCACCTAATGGTGAACGTTGTTAACGTAAAGTGATCACACTAAGCCAGCATTCGAAATAACAGAAGAAGACGGTCGTAAGCCCGTGGTGGTTTGTTCCATTTAAAAATTGAACATCAGTAATGAATTGTTTGAGTCATTCGTTGTTACATATTTTCTTTTACGTCAAGATTTCTGCTTCTATTTGATTTATTGATCAACTGGAAACTTCTTTCGATAGCAAGATTATTGAAAACAATTTTTGGAAATGTAATAAACACCAATAAGAGGGTATGAGTTTGAACATTATTGTTTTTTTTTTATAGAACGTTCCCACGATATTTCCCTTTTGTATAAAATTTTAATATAACAAGATTATCTCAGACTGAAAAAGGACGAATCCGTAGATAGGTATAAAAATGTAAATGTATCATAGTTTAAAATGAAAATATTGCACTTAATAGAGACTCCTTGGCTGAAAACCATTTTGTTAAGAAGCCTGAAGAGATTTCTGCTTTCGGAAACGGATGTACCTACCTACTAAAGAAGATTATGAAGGCCTCTTTCTATAAAGATACTAGATAGGTATATTACGCAACGGGAGAAGAGATGTACAACCATTCAACTAAGTATGCGCCTATAACGAGAAATCATTGGCACGTGAATAATACGAATTTATATACCTACTAGTGGATACCCGTCATGCTTTTCTGTTGTCGATTCGTATATTCAAGCTTGAGCAGTAGATTGTTGAACAGTTTCTAGTTTAGCTTGCATTTGCTCGATAGATCAAGATAAAAAAGCTTGAGCAATACAGGTTGTTACTGTGATACACATATTATAATAAGGAAAATGTCTGTTCGTTATTCGTAGGAAATAGACGGGAAAATTTGTTTCAATCAATCGCATAGAGAAATAAAACTGTTTGACCTTACATACATATATTTTTCACTTTATTTATGTAATATCACTGCATGTTCAACAGAAAGGTGAAATGTGACCATTTTTTTAGACTTCAATAATTGTTATAACGTATAACTATGTACCTATATAAAACTTTAACTGAATATTTATTTTTTATACTTGCGTCTTATGTAACTTAACTTTTGTGGGTACTGTTTTACAGACGAATTATTGTTATATTTACATAGAATCAAATTCAAATCATATCTAATCAAATAGAATTAAATTTTTTTTTTATAAAACTCTTGATATAAATAAAGAATAATTATTTTCTTATAAGGCTCCAATATAGTATTTTTTATTCGCACTTTAAATCAAACGTCAATCTTTTTCATCAATTTCCTTACCATTACACTACATTTTCATGTAACATTGCATTAGTAATTTTTATTTCAAAAGAAGGTTACACTGAAATAAAAATACGAAGAAGAATCTATAATTATTGTTTTAGAAACTGAAAAATTTAAAATTATTACTACAAATATATCTGCAAGAATCACGACGATTTAAATCATTAGGTTTTCACATGATGCGATGACATAAGAAAATACATTGGTAAATTAATTATTATTACTAGTGGTCGGCCAGTGCTCGAAATTCGACCATAACTAATTTAGATTATAAGATTGATCATTATTAAGATTCCTTTTTCAAAGACTGAGCGAGCGCAATGACACATGGATATTATAGATACGTCAAATTTGAAATGTTGATATGTTCAAAGTTTTTTCTATGGTTATTTTTAATACAAAAAATAATAATCTATGTATTCTCAATTTGACCACAAATAAACAAAAGATCTGTGTCAAATAATGTCAAATACAAAGTATGTGTGTTTGGCGTTCAAATGAGATAATTTAAAGACAATAATAATGCCGTTTACCAAAAGAGAAAATAAATAAAAACACAGTGTATGAATTATTCTATGGCTTTCAGATTTGTCGGATCTGATCCATAAGATGAGATGAGATTGAGATGAAGAAGGAGTACTGATTTCTTTTCTCAAGGTCAAAAGATATTGGGGAAAAATGGTCTTTATCAGAAGATGAGAAACTCTCTTATGAGTTTTGGCAGGATTAAGAATATCTGGAGTACTCACCAAGTTTCACTATTTCTTTATGAACTAGAATAAACAGTAAGGGAGGAACTCGACTAACTACCAAAAAGAAACTCGGTTTTATATTATAAAAAACACAAACACTATATTAGAGAATTCAAATAAAGTATCACAGAAAAATATATTTTAACTTAAAAACTAATTACAATAATATGCACTGGTAGGTTCTGAAGGAAAGAGTGATAAAATTGTATACTGAAAAAGCTTTTATAGTAGGATTATTCACGCAAGATCTTTTTTCCAAAATAGGTGGTGTGTTCTCCCTCTGGTGTGAAATATCCTAAGTTAGTTGACTTGGTACAGACGGTGATGAATCTACATTGTTGATAAAATACGAGATGTATTCGTCGTATTCCGCTAGATGGCTCTTTATTCTGGATGGTTCTATATACACGTTGACATCAGATAGAAAAATAAAATGTTGCTGAAAGTTCACTGCCACACAGCCTCCCGCAAGAATTTATGGCATGCTATAAATTCTGATGTGGATCTGGTGATGGAGTGTGGAATGGAACTCTGCAGTCCTCTGGTTGAGCGGTTTGTAGGATGGTTCGTACTAGATGATGACTTGGCTCGACTGGGCTGGTCGTTGTAGCGGCTGGAACTTAATAGAAGTTGGACGGAGTGTTCACGACGTTAGTGCGGTTGCACTGGGGTAATATGATGGCTAAAATAGGTTAAAACAGCGTTGATGTGTTTTACCATATGAAGCGGCGATGTTGATTTGCGCTCGGCCATTAATGCAGCAGCGATGGTGGTTGTGCTGTAGTAACTGGTTGATCCATGTGGTCTGTTGACGAGCAAGGAAAAATGCATCAGTTGTTTTCAGTGGGGTGTCATCGTGGTGTGATGTACATCTGCCACTGTTGAGAGAGAGACAGTAGTGGGGCAAAATTCGTTGGAGAAGTTTGGCCTCCGAGCTACGAAGTCTGTGAGACAACTCGTGTAGTCCGCCTTTGCTAAGTACAGCAGGTGAAGATTGCTATCGTAGGCTTCCATCAGTTGGATTTGTGTTGGTGTAGTCCAGCGTTGGTTGAGTAGTGTCGTGATGAGATAATATGCAACATATAGAATAAACAAAAAAAATTACAATAGAATTGGTATAAGTATATTTGTTTTAGGGTGGTTCTTGAATTTAAAAGATTGTGAAGTAAATTTTAAATTTGAATTTGAAATTAAAAATTTATTTGAGTATATTATAAACAAATGTTGATTTTGAAAAAATTTACAAGTTATTTTCTACTAAGATAATTGTTCTAGAAAAATTTTTCTAAGTGTAGTGTTTCAATGTTGTTTTTTGTTCAATATTCAAAATAAAGTTAGGAAAAATTATTAAAATTGGTATTGAATAGGTATGATTCACAATTGATATATGTTCAAATACTTTTTCTATAATGTTTATGAAGTGAAGTTACTATGTGAGATCCTTTATATATAATAAAATTTGTTACCAATCTGGTATTAGCAATATACAGTTGGTGGTTTTGTATTGGGATCTGTAATCATTTTGTAAAAATACATATTAGAATTTTTATACAATAAGTAAAAAGTAGTAGGTAGACATGGCAGTATAATTGTACATAGTGTGTTTGAATTAAAATTTTTCATAATGTTTTATTTTGTCAATGTATGTGTGTCAACAATGTTAAATAAATGTTACTGATTTGGGAAAATTAATATGACACTTTTTAGAATTTCGTTTTCAATGGTCTTTTGTATGAATGTAAATACATTAATTGTCTTTTTCTTAACTCGTTGAGTTGTATATTTGATGGTAATAGATTATACGTATGACGCTGTTGTCATGTGTGTATAATATGGACAATACGTATGACGTTATGTTCATGTGTGTATGTCCTTTTTAGACTATACGTATGATGCTATGATCATGTGTGTATGTCTGTTGCTCAGTCACTACAAGAAAGCTTTGAGATGAGAATCTCTGCTCTTGTGTGTATGTAGTTAGCCGACGAAATGGGAATTTCGGTCTGAAAATGCGCGGTGCATTGTACTAGACGTGGCGTGAAATACATAGAGCTTTTTTTAGTACATGTGTATGAGTACATGTGTATAAGTATTAGGCCGTATTTGCATATGTAAGTTGACCTCGAATTGAATTCGGACTGAGATTCTTGAGACAGAATTTCTCTAGTCGCGGAAAACGTTAATAGCAATTGGCTAGTAGTAGATGGTAATATAAGATGGTAATATAATTGTTTTACATTGACAATTTAAATAGAATATTTTTATAGACCATTGAAATATTTGTATCGTTGATAAGTTGATACATAATTAATAATTTATTGACCAGAATAAAATAAGAATTGGTAAAATATGACTGAAATGTTGGTAAGATATTGACTGAAGGAGTCTGAATGTCCTTTATGTGTTTACCAAATATCAATGTGACAATATACAAATGTACCTATGTGAAAAATGCGATTTAAATTTCTTGTTTTTCTTTAAAATGCAATAATGCTCTATGAAAATCTAATAAAAATGTAGGTATTTGTTTCGCTTGTTGTTTATGTAAAATATAAAAAGGTTACCTCAAGGTTTGGCAACATAAAAACAATGTACTTGTAAATCTGCAATCAGATAATTAAAGGTTATTCTTTTGTAAAAAAATCATTTAAATTTGCAATTCAGCATGCGATTATAGATAGTTAATGTATTAAATTAAGTTTTATCAGTATTTAAAGACATGAAAAGTTTTATGAAAAAATCTCGATGTGACATTGTATCGTGAAAAAAATTTAACCTACAAATTATTGTTCACAAATTTTAAGTTTTTTTCTTTTTTTGAAGATTTTAATATCGTTTTTACAAGGTTTAGGCATTATTGATTAAATGTTTGTAATAATAATTAGAAGGCAGAAAAAACAAGAGGCTTTTTAAAATAATCCGATAGGTTGAAAATTGTTTGGAAAAAATTATGCGCTGAATGTCGTTTTACAATGGTATTTTTAAAGATTTTACTTGCCTGATAACCCATCGGATGACTCATCCCTTCAGAACCAGTTGAATTTTAGAGTTTGCACAAGATTTTACCCTATAACTTCATATATTTTGTCGAAAATTTGAAAATATTAATCGCGAACAAAGCGGCTTGTAATGCTATTTTGACAGTTGCGTGTTGTAATTGAGTGCAGTCGAGTGAAGTTTGCGTCGAATGGGAATGTGAGAGACGCGCTTAAAATTTGAATGTATTATGTGAGATGAAAATTTTAAATTGTGGGACAATATTATTTAGATGGCTTTGTGAAAGAAATAATTTGGAATGAATGTATAGGGTGTTAAATATTCGAGGTAGATTAGTGGACGAAAGTGTACATGTGACAATTTTGTTAGAATGATTGTTGAGAAAAATTTGTTTAAGAATGTTAATGGATTGTTGGAGATTATTGGAAAATGATGGATTAAGTAGATAATTGAAGGGTATTCGAAAGTCGCGGGGTCACCAATTTATGGCGTTTCGTAGAAGGGTGTTCGAACGTCGTAGGGTCACCAATTTATGGCTTTCAGATTTGTCGGATCTGATCCATAAGATGAGATGAGATTGAGATGAAGAAGGAGTACTGATTTCTTTTCTCAAGGTCAAAAGATATTGGGGAAAAATGGTCTTTATCAGAAGATGAGAAACTCTCTTATGAGTTTTGGCAGGATTAAGAATATCTGGAGTACTCACCAAGTTTCACTATTTCTTTATGAACTAGAATAAACAGTAAGGGAGGAACTCGACTAACTACCAAAAAGAAACTCGGTTTTATATTATAAAAAACACAAACACTATATTAGAGAATTCAAATAAAGTATCACAGAAAAATATATTTTAACTTAAAAACTAATTACAATAATATGCACTGGTAGGTTCTGAAGGAAAGAGTGATAAAATTGTATACTGAAAAAGCTTTTATAGTAGGATTATTCACGCAAGATCTTTTTTCCAAAATAGGTGGTGTGTTCTCCCTCTGGTGTGAAATATCCTAAGTTAGTTGACTTGGTACAGACGGTGATGAATCTACATTGTTGATAAAATACGAGATGTATTCGTCGTATTCCGCTAGATGGCTCTTTATTCTGGATGGTTCTATATACACGTTGACATCAGATAGAAAAATAAAATGTTGCTGAAAGTTCACTGCCACAATTCAATTTCAAAAATTTATTTGAAAATAAAAAAAAAATCCTGCCTAGGAGAAAATTTCTAAAAAAATTCACTTTTTTACCGATATTTTTTTATTCTATTATTCTCACACTTCGTTTGATGAAGTATCAAAATAACACATTGTAAAAGAAATAAAATGAAATAGTCTTATATCGTATATAGTTCTATTACAAAATAATTGTTCAAATATGAACCGGTTTTCAGAGACTACCGCGTCTCTATTCTCATATCTTAAAGTTTTTATGTCAACTTCTACTTCCGGCTCAATGTTGTTTTAATGTGCACTAAGGATCAAGTTTTAAATCATTTAGACTAATCTGAGAATCATTTTTTTTATTAAAAACGAATATTGAGTTATTATATTTAATTTAGATGTTTTAAAAACTATAAAATGCCTAATGCATTAAAGGTTTTAAACCACTGTAAAACGTCCTTAAAGGCATAATAATATTTGTTATCTCAAGATATAACCTGTGTGTATGTAATATATGTAAACACTATTAAACAGGGAAGATAATATAACACACTTTATTGCCTACATGGTAGATAGACTCATCATACACGAGGCTTTGCCATATAATATTATTATCTACTGATCATGTCTAGAACAAGGCTTATCTTCAGACTGAAGAAACATCATAATACGAAGGTAGGTAGGTAGAAATCTAACGACTAATAAAATATTGAGACGAGATTGAATATCGGGTGGATTATTAATCACAACTATAGGAGGGTGTCGTGTTAATTAAACAGCTAGCAAATGAGTTAACTGATGTACATACATAAATAATATGAATCCGTTATCCTGGCTGAATAAAATAAATATGAAATGCTTCAACTTTTGCTGATGGGAAAGGTGTGTGGACGAAAAGGTCCTGGGTGATGGCAAATATCTTGGATGCGTAACGTGAGATATTGGACCGGAATAGGAACGGTGAATGGATTTTATGTTGTATCGGCTGGCGCGTGACCGAGAAGCCTTTGCAGGTCTCCCTGAGCCAACGTCAGGGAGACCTGATAAAAGGAAGAAAAAGAAAAACCATTATTACTAAATTTAAACAACTATTACTAAATTTAAACAATTATTACCTACAAAATTTAAACAACTCCAATTGCCTTATTACTTTTATAGGTTGGTTGGAAGAAATAATTTTGGGTTTTTATAGGTTGGTTGGAAGAAATTGCCCCAGGCAATAAGCCCGCCAATTTTGGTTTATTATTTTACCAATAAAGTGTTTATTATTATTATTATTACTTTTTCATTCAGCTCTTCAAATTACTGTAGTTACACAATTATACTTTTGAGAGAAAATATTTCTTTTGAATTTGAATGTTTTAAAGCCTTTTTTGTGACTTCCTGACTTTTAAGTCATACTCTATCTGGAATATAGAAGCAGCCTTTCTTGAAATGACGTTTACTTCAGAAAGGCGGTTCTAGGGAACACCGCGATGTATATACATTGTTATGTATCCCTCTACCTTCTTTCAACATAATAACAATAATAATATTATGTATTATACTATTTACACCATTCGTGTATGTATATTTTTTTGACATCACAAATATTTTTATTATTATTATATTATGCTGAACCAAAATAACAGTCTGTGATTTATGACACGATACACAGAATACTTTTAATAAATGTGATTTATACTTTTTGGAATATTATAACGTACGTTTATATTATTTAAGGATAATAATATACAAAATATTATCTTTCATACAAAAAGCCATGGATTTTTTCGGATTAATATGGAGGACGAATGATACCGCAACCAATTTCATCTTTTTTATTGATATTTTTATGAGTTTTGGATTACCTAGTATTATGTAATTACAATATTTTATCCATCAAATAATAATTCATTTAAGAATATTTTAATACTAAAAACACCCTGTTATAAAAAAAATCATTGGTCTCGTTTGTTGTACGAGGGGAGTTCAAAGTGTTATCGGTATGAATATGCAAGAAAAGTTAGAAAAATCTGAAATAATTTTGCTATTCTATTTAGTCCTTTGTTACCTCAGTGCACTTCTTAAAACGGGAATTCATCGTTTACACAGCCTCCAAAAAATATGTTTATCCTCTTCTGAAAAAGAAACTTTTTTGGCCGCCTTGAACTGTGGGGCTAGTACGAGTTTTATCGAAAGCTAATTGCACGCTAATAAGCGCTTATAAGCGTGCAAATAGTGTTCGAATACCAAACGATCGAATCATTTGATTATTTTTGTATGAAAATTTTTCGAAACTCTTTCGATGATTGTTTCTATATTCGCTCATCGAAAACCTATACTAGTGGTACAGTTCATCGTCACATACAATATATCCTCCAAGATATGAGTATGGGTAATGGTTTAAAAGTCAGGAAGTATGGAGTATTTGTATTAAAGGATAACTTGGCGATCTCTAATTACGAAGTAATTTTTTATTTGAGTATCTTTGACTACAAGTTTCTCGAATTTTTTCAAATTTCCTTTCGCAGAGGATTAAACAGGACCAACAGATCGAGGGTTCCCTTTTATGGTTTTTTGACCCTTTTAATTTTTTTTTAATTGTAGAAAACGACGGAATGCAATCCTTGTAAACCATCACCATCGCACTAAATCGATGTTTTTTTTTTAAGTTTTCCGTCATATTGTTAGGAATGTATTTCTCGATGTTGACATTTTCTAACACTCATGACAAGCTTTTGTTAAAACAAATAATATTTGATCGATGAAATTTAAAAATTTGCACCTCGAATAGTGTCGCAAGAGAACCACAGACAAAAATTGTGCTCATTACCAACAAAAAAGTTTCTACGCCGAGAATAAATAAATAAAAAAAATACACGAGTCAAGCAAGATTAATAATATTCTCGACGTCATAACACTTGACATACGGGTTCATAAAAATAAGTAATTCGATATTGGAGTTATATTTTAAGGATGGAAAATAATATTTTATTACTTTCGGTTCATTGTTCGAGAAAGTCAAATGAAAGTTATAGTCTGAAAAGAATCTGACTATTTAAAAGCAAGCATATGTCTGCTGTAAATATATGAAGATTATTTTCAAAAAGATGAAAAATTATGCAAACTATCAAATTAATAAGAGAAGAAACTATAAGAAAATTATCTCCTTAAGTAATAATATATTAGTAATAATATGTTGTTAACACAGAAAACTGCAGTACGATAATACAGGAGAATATGCCATGAGATATGTATTGTATATGCTGCCATAATAATATGGATGAGGCATAAGAAATTTGTGGAGAATCGACTCTCAAAGGTTTTCATATTTTTGGTCTCAAATATCGAGAGTTCACTTGATGTTTGAAAGAATCCCAGAGATATGTTAAGGCTTCTGTGAATTAACCATATATTTTGAAATTTCTGCAAACAGGAGAAAGTTGCTTTCAATAAGACTAAATAGACTGGACGCAAGTTGACTAGGCGCCTTTGAAAGAAAGATCCTATAGGGTGAATATAATAAAGACCTGTTAAAGATGGTGAATTATGTTGGAAACGATACAATAACGAGCTCTAGGTCTCTACCAGGATATCAGCGCAATGAAACCCGTCAAGATTATAAAACTACAGTTTGAAGCAAGAACAAGTAGTGTGTTTCGTACAGATCACCTGGAGCTGTCAAAAAGAGTGTTGTTCAATGATTCAGTTGGAAGGAGAACGTTGGAATGCCAAGGCTATGATGGCTGGTGAAGTCGTTGCAGACTGCCGGGTTCTGGGGCAAAGTACATAACTGAAAGTTAGCAGCCAACAACAGCTAGGTTTGGAGACGTTTCTTGGTGGCAGCAAGGTTGGTGACGTTGAGGAAAGTTGTATGTTGAAAGCACTTTTTCGTGCAAATTTTATCGAACGCAAAACTCCCTTGACAATGTTTAAATACGTGAATAAGACGAAAGCGTTAGAAATTCGAGCATTATTTAATAACAAAATTAATATGGGTTCAAAGAATTCTTCGTACTTCGTACAGTTTTATTTGTAGCACCAAGTTATTATTCTCGAAACGTGTTTTTAGATTTGCGTTTGGTTCTAGCATAATAAAATTATATTATTACACTTATCAACCTAGGTAGTGGAATAGTAAATTACAATTTATTTACCGCGAAATACAGCATCGACGCATGAGAGATTTCCATTCTCTTTATGGGCTTCGTGTCGTGCAGATATAATTTTACACATCAATGAATTTTTATGACTCCATCGACGTAGTTGGATCGCATCCTTTAGCAAGATACCTACCTACCCATTATTATCCTCGCCTATTTCAATAATAATATTTTATAGTGTAGGTATTATTTAAAGACATAATATTCACAACATTATATGCACCCTGAGCGAAAAAAACACGAAGGATAATAATTTTGGGGTTGTTTTTGTGACAACTTTGTGAAGGGGATCGTTTTTAAATCAAATGAACAAAAAACTTTGTTTACTTCACTTTTACTTTTTTTTCGTTTTTTTATTATCTATACAAAATACCCGACGGGTAGTCACGGTTGAAAAAAATTAACAACTAGAAAATATACAAAAAGTTTCGTTTCAGACAGCTGTGTCTATTTAGAAAATTCATATTACGTTCTATGACATCTTTTTTTTTAACAGAATTGTGCTGGAGTTTAAAGTTAGACGGAGCATGAAGTCACTAAATTTCGAGCCATTTTATAAACTGAAATTAAAAATAGGTAAGTACGTTATTTTGTATGATGGGGAAGGTTGTATTCAATAAATAAATCTGTCATAATATTAACAATCTGGGACAATTGAATCATATTCGAGATTGAAGGTTTGATTTGAAAAATCAGAAACTGATTTAAAAAAATCAATATTCTTTATGAGTTAAAACACAGTTGCACTTTCACGACATTTTATTGAGGCTCGAGCGCTTTCTTCTATCTCTGTCTAGGTACCTACAAGAGATAGACGAAAGCGCTCGAGACTCAATGAAATGTCGTGAAAGTGCAACTGTGTTGGTTGTTTTAATTCATAATAATGAACTTTCACTACGTAAATACACAAACCTTACAAAAAAAAAATCTTTATGAGCTTGATAATCACTCGAAATATTGAAGCCTTCTTTAAGCTACTTTTGAGATAAGTTAAAATAATAATAATTTCAAATACTATTGGTGGTTAGAACCTAAGTTGAGGTAATTATAAAATAAAACACTTGATAAAAACCTAGTTTTATTGTCAGAAGTCTATACAAAAGTGGAGCCAAAACATTTCAACAATTGATGGTGTTGGTTTGGCACAAAAGTGTGTAACAAAGCTGGTTTGGCACATGTTTCAAAGCGGACAGTTGGGTT
This sequence comes from Mystacides longicornis, assembly GCA_963576905.1. NCBI lineage: Eukaryota > Metazoa > Arthropoda > Insecta > Trichoptera > Leptoceridae > Mystacides > Mystacides longicornis. Next base: position 9,132,238 of record OY756426.1, read on the forward strand.
AGCAAAAATGTGTGAATGTACTCCATAGAAGTTGTTTATTAAAATTAATTAGAAAGTTGTTGATTATGCATCTTTGTAAACAAAATAATAAAAATAATATATATAATATATATGTGATAATATTATATATTATCTAAATATACTTACTAATCTCTATACACAACAACATTCCTTTTTGTCAACAATACAAGAGGCTTCACTTTTTTGCTGTGAACAGAGTAATATTATATACCTACCTTTATTTTAAATTCTACGCTTTTGTATATTTTAACAAACTTATTACCTATGTACAAATAAGTGCTTTAAAAGCAAAAGAAAATGATTCTACAAAATGTAAAATCCAAAAAAGAAATACCGTATTAGCTTTTTTCTGTTGCCATAATAATATTATGAAAGTATTTAAAATTTATGTCATCGGAAAAGTAGGAGGTATTAAAAAATCGGATTGATTAATAACTAAGGTTTCGCGTTTCCCTTGCTGGGATCTATATTCCAACTTAGATGGTAAATTCTGAACCATTTCACGCAGATTTGTCAGCAAAAAACATCAAAAAGGCTGATAGTAGGTATTTTTATTCGTGTCTTTTATTTTATACCTCTCACGGGATTAAGTTTATTATTGATCGTTTTCGGAATTGATTTATTATATTTTGTTTATTAGATAGGATTGTATAGAGTTTTTGTAAAAACACAAAAATGTAAAACATATATATCTGTTTTTCGAGCATGATTCTATACGTAGGTGTAGATAGACCTAATCTGTGCCAGAATCATATTATTTTTATTGCTGAGGGTCGACTAGATATCGTTACTTTTATGACAGTTTGAAAAGTGTACTGGAATGAAATATGATTTTTCATGTTATTAATGTGCGTTCTAAGATTTTATCATTTATACATAATACGAAAATACAATACAATAATAACATCTATCAACTAAAATTCATTATAACAAAAGTTCGTCGCTGAATACAAAAATGTAACCTAATCAGTATATTTTTATGAACATATAAGTTTTGCGCCCTTTTCAGGTGAGACTCAAAATGTGTTTTTTTTTTAAATTCTGACAACTTATTTCATTCTTGGTTAACAGTACCTATATATTTATCATCAGCCTCCGTAGACCAGTATTGGACATAGGCCTTTCTTCCCGACTTCCATTACTCCCTGTCGGCAGCCTTCCTGTGCACTGGTGTCCGGTCGCCTTCCTTATATCGTCAAACCATCACATTTGTGGCCTTCCTGGGTTTCTGCTACCGGTTCTTGGTCTCCACTCTAAGGATCTTTTGGTCCACCGGTAATTCGTTGTTCTGACAACGTGTCCATATATTTATGTACATATGTAACTAATTATTCATGGGAAGTGAGGCATACTTTGGAAGGATGAGAGAGTTGAACTTCCATAGATCAGAAAAGAACAAATCTAAGATTTGCCGACGACACCATACTAATTTCCGTCGATCACCCCATCTCACGTACCATATTTTGAATAAACAATTAATAATTGTTAAATTGGAGATCTATTTGGTTTATTTAATCCAATAAAGTATACATAACACGTCACATATAAATTGGCGCCCAACGTGGGGAATTTGTGGTCAATGAATTATTTGTATATTTGCTTTTCATAATTAATTCTAACGATGGGTGTGATCAAGAAGTTGCACGAATCATCCAGAAGGAGAAAACTGCGATGACGCGCTTAGTAATGTAAAAAGTTGGGACATTTCAAAGGCTACCAATATGAACCTGATAATTGGTGGATTTGAAATGTGTTGCTGGTCACATTACATATTATTATTTTAATAGGAGGAAATATATGTATATGGAACATTATGTTGTTGAATGAAGAGAAAAAGGTTTACCTGGATAGGAAAGAGTGGGAGTCCGTGCCCTGCCCTGCTCCTCCGTAAAAGGCGTGATGAATACAAATATAAATGATTGTATTCAAATGACATCCTGCCAACATAATAATGTTTTGCAGGATGTTACGACATGTAGTGATATCTTTTATAATATAAAAGAAAGCCGGGTTAGTGCGAACACTTATAACTCGAGATCGGCTGAACAGATTTTTATGGTTCTTGCTTTGTTAGATTCTAATCTACTCCGGATAACAGAATAACTATAAAAACGGAAAATAGATAACAAATAATATAAAATATAATATAAAAGTTAGTATGGAACAACTCCATCTGTGAAACATTCCATAACAACACAATTTTTTAATACTTGACAACTATTGAGTTTCAAAACATTGGTACGCAGATTTTTTATAGAGTTTCTTTCGAGCTTTCACAAAAATGATTTTTTACATTCGAACATATTTTTAACGTATTTTTATATAAATTACAAATTTGAAAGTAATATTCATAGTATTAAGGACTACAGGGCAACGTCTGTCGGGTAAGCTAGTTTGAAATAGAATAGGTACACTTTAAAACTAAAGACATACACAGACAATAACATTCAAAAACCTTATCTGTACAAGCCAGTTTGTAAGTTGTTTTTGAATTCGTGTAGGTGTAATATAATAGAATAATGAGTTTGTATGTATGTACTTACCTAATCCTAAAATCTAATACGAAAATAATAACTCAGATAAGACTAGCCTCATATTATATTATTGTTAAATTTTCAATTTAGCACGCTTTGTTAGGTTCTGTATCGAAATCCACATCTAGACAATGAGAAGCTAAAACAAAGGTAGAAGTTTGGCAGACTGAACAAGATGGGTCTGTCTAAGTTATACCGCACAGTATTCATACAATATATTCGAAATATTCTGTCGGTCGAGAAAACCATTTATAAAATTTTATTAGATACAGACAGACAGACTGAACAAAACTGATTTACCCAAAACTTATTACCTTCTAATAGTATTCAGTGGCTTATATGTATACCATAACTAGCTTTCCCGACAGACGTTGTCCTTTAGTCCTAACCAGAGGCGGCCCGCTCATACATATATGTGCAATGTGCATGCGCCCCTAGAAACAAAAATACATAATTAGCGCGATTGAGTTAAACAAAAATAAAATATTACCTAACATTAAAATATTTCTAAACCATCAAAATTCCATTCGTATTCAAAGCGGGAACAACGTGAGAATATATGCGCGCGCACACATTCTGCCTCGCCTATGAAGAACCGAAACGAATGTGCTAGATAATTTTGTTGAATTTGTATGAACATTTTCTAAAACGCTCGAAACGGTGCGGTGGAGTAAGTGAGATGGGCAACTCTAAAAGCGGCAATCACGTATGCGAGAATGAGAGGGAACTACCTGCGATGGCGTTAGCGCTTCGCCGGTAATCCGTTTCATAATAACTTTAATCTTGTATTTTATATAATTTTTTATCAATTTTTTCAACTTCTTATTAGTTGTTATTCTGTTACCTGGAGAGGAATCCAAATAAATCAAACATCGAAAGAATCTGTTCAGCCAATCTCGAGTTATAAGTGTTCGCACTAACCCGTCTTTCGTTTATATTAGAGATTATATCGTTAATGATACCTGCAATGTATCAATATATAACTCTCACAAAACATGGGCTGTGAAATTGTTATAGGATCTGCTGACTGTTTTAATGAGTTTGATTGTTTTAATGAGTTTGACTGTTTTTGTTTTGTGTCAACTTGAAAAACTGACAAAAAACAGGCATTTTAACTCTAAGATCCGTCTAGTCTTTTACAAAAATCGAATATTATTTACAGATTGGGGATTAACAAAAGAGGCATTATTGAAATTTGTCTCAATTTCCTAAGCATGGTTTCTTTTGAGCGTTAAAATGTCCCTTCAGAATGAAGAATGTTCGAACTAAACATTTTCGAAACTCACTTCGTTGCCCGTTCTCATGCATTGCGTTCTGTGTCGGATCCGAGTTTAAGATACACCACTGTGTCGTTTGAGAACAAAAATTCTTGTCAAATAGAATACCGAATAGATATGAACAGATCCATATAAAATGTTCAGCCAACATACATACGACATTTTATTTCGGATCCGACAAAAATGACAAGTAGTGGAAAAGGGCTGCACTAACTAGTTTTATTGGTACGTGCGTGTCTCGATAATTAAGGGCGACTAAGAATTCGGAGACTAATCAAAACCCCGGAGCCTACGCAGAAATTCTAAGTCGCAATCATCTTATTTGAAATTCGTGGATAGAATCACGTAACTCAATTTAGTTTACAAATTCATTTCGTGTGTGTAAATGTCAAAAGTTTTCTTTGAACCGTTCAGTTGATAAATCAACCGGGTATCGCCGCTATAATACAAATAATACTCGATATATCACACACATGTTGATGGGGCTTGAACACGTTCCCCCCAAACCCTTTTCGCAATAAAACGTGACTTGGGATCATTTTTGTTCTCTGGGTATTCCAAACAAGCGAAGGTGTATTATTTTAATACTGCTTCAAATGCGTAAATTTCAAAGTAATTTCAACTTTGCTGCATTGTCTGAACGGAGTATAATAATTTCAAAGTTCAAAATAATATGAAACAAAATTTAAGTAGGTATCTACCCCGTAATTTAACATAACAATTGGTTAGGTTCGTCTGTACGTCAATATTCGTTGGTTGACAGCAATAACAATAAATGGTGTATAGACATACTATGCGATACCTGGTGGGTTGATCTTGAAACTAAATTTCAGATCTCAGTACTTTTAATACCAAGTACTTATATAAATCCTAATTTATACCATTTTTTTTCGTAAAGCAATGTCAAATTTAAAATAGACCTAGGTAGGGACGTGAAAGTATTTTTATGCATAGAAACCAAAAACTGATTGTGATAATGATATCGTTATAAAGATAGAAATTGGATCGGTATTGTGATGTAATGAAATGCAGAGTAACCACCCTGATCAGAAGTTTTGTTATGATCAATTTTTTTTTAAAATTCAAAATGCTCGCAGTTCTCAACGAGGTAAAGAAAAAAATTGGACCCTTTAAGAGACGGTACGAGTATATGTAACTGTTTATAGAACAATCAAATAATTTCAGACCATTTTCAATGCCTGTCTTTCGGCAGGTTTTGCTGCTAGTGAAATAATATTTTATTGATTTACTTATTTGAGATTCTGAAACTTGTTATGTGATTGCGTTGTTGTAAGCTTTTTGCTCATTAAAATATAACACGAAATAAGTCACGTTAATAACAGACATTTGGTAGTAATAAGTGGTGAGTCTAGGCTCGTGGGTGTATTTTTTTTTACCCATCTTACCGTAAGGGGTAGGCTGAGAGAACGGACCTCCACTCTTTCTATCCCAGCACACTCTTTTCGTTTCTTCCACCGACATACCATTTCTCATATAACCTCTCTTATTCCTCTTACTTCTGACCTGGCCTTCATTGAAGACGGATTTGAAGTCTAAGATCTCGATTTCTTATACCTTTCCTTTCAGCCTTATAAATTATCTTTATCAGTATGCTTGAATCCATTCTTCCCACATGCCCATACCACCACGACTTATTGACTTTAAACTCTGTCACATCCATTACATATTCCTTCTCAAATGTTCTTATTCATTTCCTGGTATATCTTAACTATTTATTTTTATCGCTTCAAATTGATTATATGACTTTTAAAATATCACATTGCGGATCTCGACATAAACTTGACAACTCTAGAAAAATAAGTCTTTAAGATTCGTTTATTTAATGTAAGTACTTTCTTTCATAAGCAGCATTTTGTTTCTGATTCTATGGGTTAATAGTACCTATACAATATACTCGTATCAATGAACTGGGTATTCTTATAGTATGACCAACATTTGCTATTTTACTACTCAATATGGGTTTAGGAGTATCTACCAAATGAGTCATCTGTATCACTATTAGTATGGATAAAGTATGGACCTATAGTATGTTTTTTTTTAATAAAATTAATCTTTGTTCACTCAATGTAAACACAAATCTTTAATCTTTCACAGTAAGCTACTTAAAGCTACGTGTCTTGAAAGAGGAAGATGGTCGGCATCTGGGATCGAATCCACGACTACAATACGAAAGCCGGAGTTGTAACCGCTAGTCTACCAACCAATTCATAGTATTGGTGGATGGATTAGTTTTCTCAATAATTACTTACAATGAAACAACTCAATTATTAAAAGTCCGTAGCTTTATTTGAGTCTCTTTTAATATTATGTGAAGTCAGCTAATAATTTTATAAATTATTTTTAAAATGACATGTGCAGGTGCAGCTTAAGTAAAAATATTGCCATTGGTGTCATAAAATGAACAAATTTATTTATTGGCATATGTAGCGAAACAATTTGTGTGAGCGGGCCTCCACCAAACATCAAGGTGAGTGGTTGAAATTTCACGGATCGCGGGGCAATAAGTTTATTGGAAATGAAAAACCAATTGATGCTTAAAATTTAATTTTGTTATACGAGCCGCGCCTGCTGTTAAATACGAACGTTTGCTCTGTCGGTGCAATATTGTATCACCTGACAATTTGTGAAAACACTTTTTTATTCATTCACATAAACATCGTGAAAAATTGTCTTTGCATAGACACATAATTACCTATTTGGAATTATTAGTGCAAGCAAAAACAGATTTTATTTTCATTAAACTATCTTTCAATGAAGTATTTTCTATATTGAACATTACACATTACATTAGGATACCTATATAAATCTCTTACATTTTATAACAATAACTGATTACTGACTAATACTGTTCGATTTTTAAATCCCTGTATTGGTTTGTTCATAAGTACCATTTAAAAATCGAACAGTAGGTAATAGTCGGTCATCAGTAGTTGTTGACGTATATTCTCAGAAATGCGATTATCACTACTTTTGGTGATAATTTATACATTTTAAACTCTTTTTATTTTGTTTTTAAGAAAATATTGTTGGCCCAATTATCCATTTATTAACTAAGTATTTTGAGGTGTAAGAAATTTGCATCAACAGACCGATACTTACGTGATTTTGTAACACGATTTCTATATTCAAGCAATCGGTATACACGTCATACGTATTTCCCAAAATAGCATCAGCGATACACCTGCCTACTCAAAAACACCCCAGCGTATATTATATTATAAAGTACCTAGGTATGTATGTACCTAATGATGAGTGTCTTTTTCAAATTCTCATAGAACAGTAGGTACATATATTTTACAAAGGGTTTCTGATTTCATTCTGTTGAACCATTGAAGCTTTTCTTAATAGGCAGTAACCTATATTCAGGCAAATCTTCGATAGTACCTATTTTGCTTATTTTATTATGAGGATTCGTTCATTTTAGGATAGAATAGAAAAAATATATATTTTTCACATTTTTGTAAATTAACAATCAATACAATGTTCACTTAAAATAATAAAAATGATAATAAAAAAGAAAACATAAATTCGGGACTTAAGACACTGATAAATCCCATAATTGATCGATACATAAAATAAAATAATAACGACAAAAAAGTTTTGGATTTAGGTAGGTACCATAAAATCCCTAAATAAATAAATAAAAGAAAATAGAACATGATTGTGGACAGCCTGATTGTGGGTATTGCAATTAGGTATTCACTGCTTGAAACATTAACTCACTCATTCATCCATCACTGCACCAATCACATAATAATCTATATACGATAAAATAAACAACGTATCCTTTTTTAATAAATAAATAACTTTAAATAATGATTTGTCACTCTATAACAACAATGAATTAGGATTCGCTTCTCTTAGCCAGAAAAAATAATTAAAAAATAAGGTACCTATTCTGCATCAATGACTCGTTCAAATCTGACATAGCGAATATTGGTAGTTACCACCCGCGTTGCCCAGCTACTATTTGTTTGTTTACAAAATTTTGTATGAAATGTCATCTTCATAAAACAAACGCGGATTAAATATTTTTTTATAATTTAAGTAAAAACTGATCAGTGCTTTATAATATGTGTAATCTTACGATAAACGATTTTTTTATAAGTATGACGGTTAAAGTTTAGACTATTGTCATTGAAATCGGGATTGAATTCCAACAGTAGACCTCCTAGTTTAAGTATTTTTGTTCATCACATTATTGTTAACATAATAGACAATTATTTTTTACTTAAGTACTTACTTAATCCACTTTCGCTCCCAGTGTGGAGCATGTGGACGCCTCGAATTTCCTCCAAGCCTCTCTATCTTGCGCCAGTTGCACAGCTTCATCCCAGCTTAGTCCAGCATCTTGTAGAATCGCAGTGAATGCCCACTTGATTGTTAATTTCGGCCTGCCTCGCCTTCTTGTCCCATCCGGATTGTAGAAAAGACTTGCATATTCAAGTCTCTCGGGGGACATGAGGAGAACATGGCCAAACCAATTCAATCTGCGATTCTGGATTACTGAGGTGATTGGCTGTTGTGCTGTTCTGGCGCGTACGGTCTCATTTGAGACATAGTGGTACCACCTTATCCCCAAAATCTGTCGCTTATTTGTCAATTATTTTTTACTGCCAGATTATCGAAGTGTGGCGAACAAAACATCAAAAGATTGTTCTTAATGTAAATTTGATTCCATGAACAAAAAAAATCCACACTACTTAGGTATTATTTCTACTAGTCTAGATAAAGCTCTCCTTTTTTGTAAAAATATATGTAAAACGAATATCTTACAGATAACTTTCTCTTAAATAATATACAAATATACACATAATATTATGTACATAGGTAGGTATATATTTATTTTAAAGCTTTTAGATACGAGTGCCCTGACATAGGAGATTTTCGAGAAACAAGCGATGCTGCTACAAGAATCATTATTGTGATGAGAGGAACTAATTCACTGTATGAGCTTACTAAACAAGTCATGGCCCGTTAGTTTACTAGTCTTAGTCTTATTGCACGTAAGTTTCTTTAGGTTTTATCTCTATAATATACGAACTCGAAGCTGGACACGGTCTGTCAGGAAAGCTAGTTAATATACGTAAGTTTATGTGCCAAAGCCACCTAGAACTTCATTGAGTAGACCGCCTGATTTTTTGGTTACTGTTTATGAAAACGTGATCAATATTTTAATTTGTTAAAACCAACAATGAAACTCATCCAATCCTTCGTGTCCTCCTCAGCCTGCATCATTAAGTTCCAGTCTCTGCTAGACGTTTTTGGTTATACAACCGAGCAAGGCAATCTGATTCCTGCACTATTGTTACATAAGCCTTGAATATTTTTTTTACTTAAATACCTACCCCTTTGCATAATATTAATAATATACCTAATATAATATAACACTTTTCTATACAAAGGTGTCAGTATAGCCGGTGGAACTTATTGCCTGAGGCAATTTTTTCCAGTCAATCGGACCCGTCCAATCTGGGACATGCCAACCCCGGGTAGAAATTTCAACTGAAAAACTCTGACCGGACCGGGAATCGAAGTCTACGCCAATACAACTAGGCTACCGTGGTAGGTTATTATATGTACTATTCGGCGTGAAATTTCAGGAGCATGGTGGAGTGTCTTTCCAATGTTTAATATCTACTTTGAGATACGTGTAAGGTCACGGATCGATTTCATTGTTTCGTATCTCGAGGCCCCATTGTTGTACTCGTGTCTTTAAAATTAATAAATTTCATAATGTCAAACTTTTGATAATGTCGAATGAAAAAAACAAAAATAGATCTCAGTTACTAGAACGGAAATATTGAAACGTCGTTATTCGTTATAAGATAAAAAAAATGTAAACAACAGTTTAATAGATATTAAAATATTTTTCATAACAATACGTACCCGTGTAAGGCTTCGTAGAAGATGTGACAATATTACCTACACAAAAAATACTTTTATTGTTGGAATATCGTGTTACTTTAGCCCCTGACTCGGCTAAAGAATGATGTTTAGAAAAACCTGATTCAAACAATAGGAGGTTCTTTATTATTCAATGAAATTTTCTATGTCAATCTAAGCATATTATAATAATATGTAATCGGTTTTGATAATCGATTTATGCACGGAGTCTATCTAAAACGTCTCCGCGGCTAACTTATATACCTACCTACACATCTTTGTAGTGGTGCGTGAGTTACATTGTTTGATACGAGCGGATACACACACATACCAAACGCAGTCAATTGCTTGAAGTGAAAAACTAAAGAAACTTTTAGGCATCATTTACGCATGGAATCGAAATTATAACTGAGTTACATGATGATGGTTAGTATACTTAAGTATTAGTTGAAGGTTTTTAAAATTTATATGACTTGATCGAGTTTGTAAATGTATTTTAAAAGAGTCGCAGTGAAATTGTCGCACTTCGCACACGCCGACGCATTGTTACATAACCGTATCTTATACTGTGTGCTCACGTTCTTATGCCGGGAGCAAAGTGCCATGAGGGTCAGGCCTCTTTGTACACTTGCGCCAGGATCTTCTGTCCTGGCTTGTCGATTGAGGGATATTATGTGCTGGCAACTCCCTCTCAATTGCGGACCACCAGGTTGCCGGGGGTCTTGCTCTCCCTCTCAGTTTTGTCGCAATACTCAGCACTGTTTTCATACCAAATAGTCGGCATCACGTTTCATGACATGACCATTGACTATACCGCTTCAGTCTGGTCTCCTTAATTTTATCGGGTGAAGGAGCCACCTTAAATTAACATCTGATATGCTCATTTCTGTCCAGAGGTGTCACACCACCTGCCCAGCGCAGCATCTTCATTATTTAGTAAGTGTGCAACTGTTGCTCGTGCTTTTCGGTTGTTGTCCAGCATTCTGCTCCGGATAACATTGCAGGTCTTACCGCGGCTTTGTATATTTTACATTTAGTTCTTATAAACATTCTTTTGTCGCGGAGCACACCGAATGCAATACTGATTCGGTGTTGACATCAGCCTCATGAGCATTTCTCGTCAACATTGATCCTAAGTTTTTGAATTGTGATAGTTTGGGTAGTTTATTTTTATTATCAATCAGTATATCCCTACTCCAAATTTAAAGAGGATTCCTCTTCCCACCTTCCCTACTCCTTGTTGAATTTATTGAGTCTGTTTTTAATTTATTTTATGTATGTATTTAATTTTGTATGAGTTTGATTTTGTATGAATTTTACCTTTTCAAATCTTTTATCTCTTTTTTTATCTTTTCATTGTGTGATCTCGAGTATTTTATTTATAAGTCTTGTGAATTTAATTTATATTTATTGTAATGTGTTGAACTTTGGTTAATTACTTGAATTTATTTTGAATGATTATTGAATTTATTTTAGCCCATTGAATTTATTCTAATTTATTGAATTTGTTATTATTTGTTTTGTGTAGGTGTGTATTGGATTTTATTTGAGTTTGATTTTGTATGAATTTTACTTTTTTATATCTTTATTTTTATCTCTACATTGTGTGATCTCATGTGATTAGTGTGTGATTATTATTTTGCTTTCTACTGTCTGTATTGTTATTATTATTATTTTTATTTGTAATCTGGGTTGGCTGGAAGAGATCCTGCGGGATAAGTCCGCCCTTTGACTCTCGTGAATGGATTGTATCGGGACTGCATTTTGGAACAATAAAGCATTATTTATTTATTTATTATTATTATTTACTATATCGTGGCCTGTATTCTCCGTCCCTCCAAAGTCACACTCCATGTATTCTGTTTTTGTGCGACTTTCCCTCGAACCGTGTCTTTCTAGTTCTTTTACCCACGTGTAAAAGGTATCTTGAAGGTCAGATGCTTTCCTTTCTGTAAGTACCTATTCTGTTATTCGCATATACTTAGTATTGCACCACGGTATTGGCTGCTGCAGATCCCTTGTGATGTAATTACATATATAATCGGGTGAATACAAGACATTGTGAACATGTTCAGAAACGGACGGATAAAAGCGCCTTTATGAAATAAACCAGCTATTGATAGACAGAAAAGGTAAAAATGATGTAATTCATAGTGAGATTAAAAATAAATGGACTAAGAGCTGACCCCTGATGCACACCTACACCGATTTGAAACGGTTCGCTCATGATCATATTATTTTGTCTAGAAATTCCATTAAAGGTCTCTGCTATTTATAATCGGGTGAATACAAGACATTGTGAACATGTTCAGAAACGGACGGATATAAGCGCCTTTATGAAAAAAACCAGCTATTGATAGACGGAAAAGGTAAGAATGATTCTTTAATAATATGACGTCCAGGTATTTAAAATTGTATGAAGAATAAAAAAAATGCGAATCAAATGCTATTTCCATTTAATTATGATAGATGTAAATTTATTCCAGTGGATCGCTAAATGAAAACGGAATCCAACACTAGTTGCAAGTCATTCGAATAACTTTGCCTTTGACATCCGTTAAATTGGCATGAATTATTTCCAACTTGTATTAATTATATTATTCCTATTCGTTTTTTTTTTCATTCGTGGCAACACCAATTTTCCGTTTAATTCTGATGGAATTTCCGTTTTATTTTAGTTTCACGTTGAATAGGAAAGGTGGAACCAATTATTTATTAATGTATTTATGTGGACTGTTATAAAAAATACGTGATTTTAAATAAAATAAAATGAAAACCTCGCACTGTTGGTATATAATTTAGCATAGGAATATAAAATATGCTAGATATTATTTGTGTGGACTGGGATTGTGGATTATATATAGTTCATACAGCTAAGCCCTTCGCACATGGCGGACGGTAACGTAAGCGTACCGTTCTACGTGCGGACTGCGGATAACGTTGTTATTATGATTATGTTACTTTTTGCGTTACGTTTTGCGTTACGTTGTGCTTAACTAGACACAGATTTAGGATTCGCGATTCAGTATGATCAAGTGCGTATTTTCAAGTTGTGGAAAATTTGAATTGCCTATCATTAAAATATCTTCGTTATTTTACTCACTTGTTGTTACTTATTATAACATGACAACATCTACCTGTCTATTTATATTCCCCTTTTGACCCCACTTAGGGGCATAGGGAGGCAACAAGAGCTCTCCACTGTGCTCGACATCGCGCAGCTTCGATGTCCTCCTCTCACACCATAATATCTAGATCTCTCATGCCAAGTCCGCATTAACAGACACCGGGATAATGAAACATAAAAATTTTATTACATTTAATGTCTCTCTTACATACTCCTGCCATTGTACTTTTTCTTACTTGTCAGTTTGGCTTTAAATTTTAGTTTTAGTGTCTTGATAATTTTTACTTGGTAAGACGAAAGCGCTCGAGATCCAATAAAAAAAATCGTGAGTGTGCAACTGTTTTTGGTACTTACACATTTTTCTTGTGTCCATTTTCAGGACTTGATCTTAACGAATACATCAGCAACTGATGACTGTTTAATACTATTCGATTTTTTAATGGTATGAACCAACTACTACGGGCTTACGACCGTCTTCTACTGTTATTTCGAAGGCTGGCTTAGTGTCATCACTTTACGTTAACAACCTTCGTCATTAGGTGGTAATGAGAAGATATAGTTTTCAATATTTTTCAGCCAAGTATTTATTTTATGAATATTTTTTTTTTTAATAATACTTACAGCCTTATATATTTTTTTTAATGATTTTTGGTATTTTTATCCGGCTGAATATTTTCTATCGTTTGTTGTTTTTTAAAGGGAGAAATTATTTGAATTTTTTATATTTTTTCAAAGCTACATTAATTTATTCTACCATTTGGTTTGTTGGTTGGAATTGTGATGAATTTCGATATAGTTTTCAATATTTTCAGCTAAGTAGGTGTGTATTTTATTTTATGATTTTTAAATACCTACAGCCATTTATGTTTTTTTATATTTTATGATGTTTTGGCATATTTATCTGGCTATATATTTTGTATTGTTTATTGTTTTTTTTTTCTTAAATTATCATATGTATGATTTTTATTTTGTTGTTTTGTAATTGGCCTAATGGCCGTATGTGATTTGAATTAATAAAAAAATAAATAAAATAAAAAATAATGTTCAAATTCCCGAATATTATGAGAAATTTCAACAAGTGGAAAAATCCCATGTCCCGGGCAGGATTCGAACCTGCGTTCCTCGTCGTACCGTGCAGAGAAGGTAACCAGTAGTAACCACTGGGCCAATTGCCCCGACGCTAATTCCTTCATAATACGTGTATATAACAAGTAGCTGATGTTAATGCTCCATTTATATTTATTATTGTTATGGACTTCCTCTTGAGAAAGTCCATGCAAGGAGCAAGAGGTATACCGATAACACAAAGAGATGGTCTAATGGGCGAACTGTGCGATCTGGAGTACGCGGATGAACTAGCGTTGTTCAGTACGACAGTGGAGGAATTACAGCGCAGTGTTTCAAGACTCTGCGACGAAACAGCACGCCTTGGCCTTCGAGTCAATGCCAGTAAGACGGAGCTCATGGCGAGTAATGCCTGCCCCGATAAACAGCTACCGATTACCATTGACGGTCACCAGGTCTCCCGGGTGGATAAATTTAAATACCTGGGAGCAACCATTACCACCTCTGGTGACCTCGGGGCTGAGCTCCCGATACGTATCGGTATGGCAAAAGTGGCGCCTTTAACAACATGACCAAGATTTGGAAAGCGTCGGCGTTTAGTGTCGAGACGAAATGTAAACTGTTTGATGCGTGTGTGTTGCCCATTCTCTTGTATGGGTGTGAGTCCTAGCACCTGACTTTGGCCCTGGCACAAAAAGTCTCAGCCTTTGAGATGAAGTGCCTTATGGTACCACCGCATCACGAACGACGCTATACGCCGGCGCACCCAGCGTGAGCCCATCACCTCCACCACTGTGGGGAGGAGATGGACTAGGCTGGGACATGTGTTAAGGATGCCGAATGACAGTTGGCCGAGGAGAGCGCTGTTCTTCCTCCCATCAGGGTCTCGAAGACGAGGAAGACTCTCTCACACTTTGTTCCGCTCCTTCGACATGGACGTAAAGGTGGGAGGAGGTCATAAGCATTGCGCAAGATCGAGCGCAATGGAGAGCTCTTGTTGCCTCCCTGTGCCCCTGAGTGGGGTGTAAGGGGGGGAGTTGATTGATTGATATTAATGAGATATAGAGCCACCTGTTGGAATTTGTTTGCCTAAATTCACGTTTAATGATTTGTTGAAATCAACCGACGCATGGGTGAATACTGTAACGCCGACAGACACCTGGAATAGAAATCTAAAATCTATAAATAAATTACCTTTCGTAAAATAATGGATTATACGAATATACTGGCTTGAATATTCCATACACGACATAATGAGTTTTCTTTACACCTTACATAATCACAAACATTTTTTGGAGCGAATACCTATGTTCATTACAAGTACTTGTTTGACAAAAATAATATTCTCTGATAATATCGATGGATAATAATATGTAGATATCACGTCAAAACCTAACAAAATTAATGATGTCAACTTGGAGGCTTTTCTCGCATCGTTATTTCGATGTCTTTTCCAGTTTCCGTCAAGTACAGCTTCTTGTCGAAAATAATAATACCAAAAAACACCACCGACAAGAGGGCTGTTTTAGTAGCGTTGAGTGTCTCCGTGTCCTTTGGTAAATTATGTTAATTGCCAAATATTCATCCCTCTTGTCGATGACACTTCGTATGACAGGAAGTAAAATTAATGACAATATTCAAATGAGAGACGTGTGTGTTACACTCTCTCAACCCGCAACGATTAAAATAATTGTTTTTGGAGGCGTACATAATATCAAAATGCTTGAAAATATTCACAAAATTATTATTAGAGACGGGGTTCTATTTATGTATCTAACTTACTGTAGGTATTGTTCCTTCAGAAAACATCGTCATCTTTTCGATTTTTCAAGTAATGCGACCACCGTTTATTCATTCATTCAAGCCACAGAAAAATACTGATTACTCAAAGTGAACACAAAAATACATTATTGACAATTTGACACTTCTAGTGTCGTGAAAAAGTGAGATGGGCAAGACCGTTAATCAACCCCAGTCGACCTTAGTACAAAAGTCGGCGACTGAATCGCTAAGCTTACAAACACTTCTATTAGATTCCACAAAAAAAACACAATTTTTTTTGTTAGTGTTGATCACATTGTAAGGTCTTTATTTAAAGAGTTTTTTGTCTCTCATGTGATAAATAGAGCACTTTAATATATTTTGTGATTTGAATGTCCCTTTCCCCAAAATTATCTTGAGATGTTGGCAAATGGCCGGCACCGGGATTCGAACCAACGACGTTCGATACGCTTTAAGTACGAAAGCCGTCGACTGATACCACTGGTCTACCAACCACATTTTAAAGCGGACATTTTATTTATAAACAGGGCATACCTCTACATTTTTCAATTATTTATCTATGAAAGTATGCAAAATTTCACGATATTGTTATGATTGATTATTTTATTTAGCTACATGCAACCTTTAACTTTTTTTTTATTTTGTTTCAGATTCTAAAAACCTACGCTCTAAGGGAAATGTAATGCCGATGTGGGATAAGTGCTAACAAATAAAAAAAAAGCATTTCGGCGAATGGTCCAAGATGAACATCTGCGCTCTTTTAGAGTATGAACGTTTCATCGAGTGGAATACTTAATAGGGTGTAAGTGAATAGAATTTTAAATGTGAACAGTGAATGAAATGAACGTGCTTAGTCATAGGTGCATTCGGCTGCGATATCTCTGGAGCCGGACCTGACATGGATGACCGCAAGAGTGGTGGAGCCAGGCGCTACCGGTCGTCCTCTACAACTAAATGCATTATCGGCAAATGGACCAAATGGATCTTTACTGCTCTTGTATTGAGCTTCGATACAGGTAATTTCATTATCTCCATTTATGTTTCGCTTCCCGTTCCTCTCTCGCTCTATAGGTATTATTATCTACATAATAATTCAGAAATGTTTGTATTTTTATTTGCCTTTGACAATACTTTCCGTTATGTCGGAGCATCACGCTCAAAATACAAATGCTACGTCAGATATGAATCTGCGCAGAGCGGTGAAATTTGCTCGAGAACGTTCTAAGATACAATTGGCAACGTTAACTTTAATATATTAAGCGCTATTTAAAAAACTTTATTTTTTTAGGATCTTCATACAAATTTTTCAAAAAAGACAGTAAGCCATCGTTTGGAAACAAAATTACTCATGTAAACGTTGAATGGAATCTTGGTATTACGGTATGAAAATGTAATAAAATAATTGGAGATTGATTCGTTATACATATAAATGTTATTCAAATCTTATTATTCTCAATAAATAAAGATTTAATGCAAAATTTTGGAAATATAATTCCTCCATTTTGTAATTTGACACATTTAAAAAAATTTATGGCCGCAGTTTGTGTAAATCTGTCGTGGCCATTAGATGAGTAAGTACCTGATAAAATCATATTAAATGTTGGTAAATAATAAAGATACATGAAATTAAATTCATAATACATTTAAATATATTAATCGTAAAAATGATTTTTGAAAATTGAAATGAGTATAAAAATTCTTTAGTAGATTTGGTCGATAAAACAGAACTCTGAAAGAAAGCGAACCTGACATGAACTAATGACGTTCCTGTTTATCAAAATCATAATGAATTTGTCAGGTATTTGTGCATGTTTATTATAGTAAAAAATATATTTGTTTTATCCACATCATAATAATTAAGAAATACTGTATAATATTCATATCTCAATTAATCACATAAAACAGATTGTTGTGGACAGAATCATTGAATATCACTTTATTTGAAGATCACTTTGTTTGCTATTATAATAACAAAATTATCTAAATTCTTAATTAATAGGTATGAAGATAAATTAAAAACAATGTTAAATATATATTAATATTTAATTGCGTTAATATAACAATCTTCACGTATGTTTCATAATACGACAAGAAGCATTTTAAAAAAGTATGGTATGGGATAATTGGTGTAGTAGTTTCTTCCGTCAACAACATATTCTCTTTATACATCTCAAACATGATCCTGTAGAATAAAGAATCCTTCAAAGACCAAAACTGCAATCGTTGGATGTGGTATGTGCAGATTGACAGGTTTCGACCAAGTTTTGACGCAAAAAAAACCCAAAGTTGACTCTGTCACAGCCCAATTTGATGACAGATAAAAGCAACCAAGGTTTATGACACTGAAAATGAATAAATTAATCATCAGTCAGTAAATATTTGCGTTTATTTTTCTTTACTAACCCCTTTGCACTAATGGTTGAATTTAAAATCAAATCTTATAGTTTATCATAAATCATATTGCTTATATAATTTGAAAAAAGTATGGAAGTCTTAGCTCATTTGTTTCCAATTCGGTTAACATTTCAAAGTGATTTTCATGCATTCTTAAACTAAAAAAATAAAATCCTAAGCGATGGAAAGAATGTCACAGAAAAGGTCATCATTTTTTATGTTTCTGAGTCAGTACTTAAAAATTACAAAGAAGTGATTATATAATAAATCTTAATAAACAACATTAGGTACCTACCGAAAATATCTACTGAGCAGCAAATAAATGCTTCCAATATTTTGAAATTGGAAGCATTTAGCATTCCATCACTCTCTTATTTTTTTTGACAGATCAATATTTATCAATATTGAGTGACATTGACAATGAATTCTACTAATCTATGTATTAGTAAATCTATGGTTGGTGTGGCGCACAATCTAATTAAAATAAAGCAGCGTATTTTTCACAAATCATTCTTCCAGGATGGGTTGGCTAAGAATAATAAAATAATAATATTGCTTAACCAATTTATATATTATATTTTGTGTGTAAATGACATCTACTTCATATTATATTTTTATGAAGGTTGGTTTTACAGACACTATCAAATGAAAATATGTATAGCGGAATAAAATGTCGCCTATAATTAATTAGTAACTTTGCTACGTCATAATTAATCATAATCAATATAAATAAAGGAGTCCGTTCGTATATATGTATGTAACGTCCTTTATAGACGGCTAAACTAGGGATACCAGAAGTAAAGTAATACCCTCTATAGCGAGTCATAATACCAGTGGACGTTTAAGGCTATGAATATTTGGAAAATGTTATTTATCGATTAAAATATTAGATTTTTTCATAAATCTCCCATACAAATTAAGATTTTCATCCTGCCATTTTGTCAGAATCAAGAATCTTGAAACTGTATTTAATTCTCATTTAGTTGCACCGTCGCTACTCATGTATGGTTTTGTTTTAATCTACAGAGTATAAATGTTTATTTTATTTCAAAACATTATACTCTGTAGAAGGAAAAATATTGAAACAAAGTAAAACAATTTAGCTTATTTTACTTATGAAATGTCATCATATACCTCCATATTGTGAAAATTTAGGGTTGCCGTTTAAAAAAAAAACTGTGGAATGTAATAATAAGGTCTGCATTAATATGTAGGTAGGTATTAATATTGAAATGCATTGAAGTAGGTAACTACAAAGAGTATGAGTAGTTTCAGCGTGATAAAGTCAAGATAAGGTAACGTATGAATATAACACCAAAGTTTCATATTTATAATAATTAGATGATATTAGAAATAAATCAATTCTTCCTAAACATCATTCTGTTGAGAAATACAATACTCAGAAGATTAACGCTTTAATGGTCGAATGATCTCTGTGGGCTCCGTTGAAACCAGAATGAAAATTTCAAAGCTTGGACGATAACAAGTCTTGCTGGCCTTAAGGTGGCATTTATAGGACTGTGGTCCTCATAAGTCAACCTAAAATAGATAAATAACATCAAAATACATTTTTTTTATGATTATGTAGGTATACATGTTTAAGAGGGGAATGTCATTTATTTTAAAGGAGATTTATCATTTCATGAAACACCACAGTTGATATCCTTATGAAAGTGAAATGACTGAGAATAACCTCATACTAAACATTTTTTC
Organism: Mystacides longicornis; assembly: GCA_963576905.1. NCBI lineage: Eukaryota > Metazoa > Arthropoda > Insecta > Trichoptera > Leptoceridae > Mystacides > Mystacides longicornis. The sequence goes on from OY756426.1 coordinate 9,152,058, forward strand.
CTAAAGGCATAATAAATCATACTTGTGAGAACAATGTTTGCAAAGTAGATAGTTATAAAATGAATCTTAAATAGAAATAAAAACAAATATGAGTACAAACAAAAAGAAAGTCATGCATTTGCTTAGGTACCTACCTAATAAAAATAACAGGAAACACAATACATTAATTAAATTTTGAAAAAGGAATACATAATAATTATTATTGATATTGTTTTGACGTCTATCTATAGAAAGTTTGACGTTTGGCGATGGCACACAGACAATAGAACTTATAACTGAGGCCATAGCAAAAAAAAATACGAAAGTAATGATCCTGTTTTTTAAATCCTTTTTTTATATTTCGTGTATAGAATGAAATACAAATAAAGAAACACCTGATCTTTCGGATTATTTTAATATTTTCGAAATTTATCAACAAGTTTGGATAAGACATCTATTAATTGAATATAATATTATCTTTGTGATTATGGCAGGAACACCCCACTTAGGGATGATATGCCAAAAAGAAGAAGCTACTGACAGCTACGCGTCATAGCGCGTCCCTTCTGTCAGATAAGAAAATAAACAATAAAAATAATCGAGTTATTATAATGTTTAAAAGAAAAACTCACCAAACTGGTAAGTACATGGAATAATTGTGGTTTATTATATAAATTGTGTTTTCAAAACTAATGTTTTATTATCATTGTTTACAGAATCTGTGTTTTATGTCAAATCAAGGATATTTTTGCACTTCAAATGATGACTTTTTGAAATGAAAAAAGGGTAATAAATAATTGCACCTCTCCGAAAGATTTAAAGGTAATTTTATTTTAGATTCACTGAATGTTGACATCAAGCAATCAAATTATGTCATACAATCTTTTCTTACAAGGAGTGACATTTCATTTTTTGATTCTCAAATTTGTGTTTTTGTTTTAAAAATGAAGATATTGCTGGTCATTGTCGTTTAGTTAGTCAATTTGGATAGATTAAAGGATTTGATAACATCCTCGAATGATAACACTACGATTTGAATAGGTTAGGTTAGGTTAACGGGTGAACATAGTTTTTAGCGGGGGTTTCTTGACACCTCCCCGAGTGATACCTCTACACTCTGTTAAGTGAAAACATATTCATTTAGAAGGGTTTTGTCATATATCAAAGAAGCCCGCGATGATAATAATTAATACCCATTTATTGTTTTCATCCACAAAATATAACAAATATCAATTTAAAAAGTGAAAAATCTGTCTGTCTATTTATTATTCCATTGATTCGTTAAATATTTACCAGTTTTCAAATCCAACAAAATAAAATGTGTTGCTCTGTGTTTATTTTAATCGAATAATATTTTGTTACAGTATTTATGGGTCATTGTGCATCGGGATATATACGAGTCTTTCAACTGTTGGCGATGAAAAAGTTGGATGGTCGAAGAGGTCCCGGTCGGCAAATATCTTGGATGCCCAATTTAAGAGATTGGTCTGGAATAAGAATAGCGGAGGAGTTGAAGAAGTGGTTGCCAAGGTCGTGGAGAATAATATAATAGTTATAATAATATACTCTATCACACCTTACGTCTATTCAACTTATCAAAGCAGTAAATGGATACAAACCTGAGACTTCATAATTTAGTTTTACATAATAATATTGCGATAATGAGGTTATTTTACTAAAACCTCAATGTAGTTTATGAAATCTTTAAATATTATAACATTCAATTTTCTTTTCACACCTGTACCTAAGCCTGAAGAAATTGCATTTGGCGATCGACTACAAACAAATACTTCGACAATGTAGAGTAGGAAGAAAATTAAGTGTCCACTTTTTATATAAGTGTCTTTGTTTGGTTTAAATAATTGTTTATAATATGTTCCAGTGGACAGTTAATTTTTTCACACTATAATACATTAACGAAATCTTCCTTTGTAGTGGAACGCCAATTTGAATTTGTCTTCGGGGGCTGTTGTCTTATTGTATTTTGTTTATATTATCTTTGATTTTTAGTTAAGAAGTGGACAAAATAAGTACACTTTTTCTAAGAAAGATTGGGAATATTATTATACTACATATATTTTTTTTGCATTTTATGCATCGTCACTGTTGAAGTATGGTAAACTCAAATGTGTATCTAACATTTAAATATAACATAAGTACTTCTAATAGCTAATCTAATCTAAGAAAATTGTTGCTTTGAAGGATATGGATTTTGTTAATTTCTTTGAAAGATCATTTTGTAAATGGATCACATGGTATCATATACCTATGAGATAATTAAAAAAAAAAAATTTCAACATTTAATGTCATATTTTTATAAGATCATAATATTATAATGATAATAATTGAAGTTCACGAAGTTGTTCATATTTATGAATTCATTTTTAGCTTATATTTTGTGTTACATTCTAAATATGAACAGTGCAAATGAAAATAATTAATCTTTGAGTATAAACATTGTAAATTTTCACCAATTAAAAGAAATATCTTTTTATAATTATTGTTATCATTTTTTTCAACTCCACATGCAGCTTAATGTTTCATAAAACATTTTTTTTTACAAAATGTTCATATTGTTTTATTTTGGTCTTCCTGTCTCCTCAAGCTTGCTATGTCCTTGGATTTTTTCGATACCCATTAAGATGGCATTCTCTGATTATGCCTTGCCCAATTTATTTATATTTTTTTTTTTTAATGAATCTGTGCTCACTCGAAGTGAACACAATTACACTTTTTGACATCTTTCACACTAACCAAAGGGTTGTGTTGTGAAAGCGGAAATGGTTGGCATGGCTGGGATTCGAACCTATGACCTCCAATACGCTGTGCGCATGAATGCCGGCGATTGATACCACTGGACTACCGACCACTCCGTGGTAATATAAGTGATATTAACAGAGTTTTATTTAAAAACAAATGAAATTAACCAACGGTATCCTTGCCCTTCTGAGTTTGCCCAATCTACCATAATCAGAGATTGTAATGCTCATGGTTAAACCGTATTCTCCAGGATTCTCTATCTTTTATGGGCTCCAAAATCATTGCCCGTTCTTCGTACCCATATGTCATAACTGTTATATTAATAGTTTTATAGAGGGTGATCTTTGTTTTCCTATTGACACTTCTTGACTTGAGCACAGGCAGTAGAGTAGAGAAGAATGCTTTGTTTCCTGTTCTATCCTTCGGTTGATTTCTATATGTCCCAACTCCGTTGCTGCTATTTCCAAGGCGTCAAAGACCTCCCTTATGGCTATCAGGGATCTTCCTACTATATTGAGGTTATAAGCATATCCGACGATTTGGCTACTTTGGAAATAAATATTAGTCTTTGTATCGTCGAGGTATGTTTTATGCACCACATATTCCAGGAATAAGCTGAAGAGTGTGAGGGCCAGTCTGCCACCTTGCTTGAGTACCTGGCCATCCAGGAGCTCCTCTGTAAGTTCCGCGCCGATTTTACATTTTGTCCTACACATAGTTGCCCTAATCAAACTTAACTTCACAGGTATAAATTGAAGTATCATGGTCATAAATCCACGATTCCTGTGCAAGGCACGGGTACTTAAGCTAGTTATATAAATATTCCATTTGTAAAATTGTACCGTTTAACACATTAAATCGCATCGGATAAATGTACAACAAATTTCGAATACCAACCAGGGACTATTTCAGTAATAAATTATTGCTTCACTAACCGTTTTCCTACACGCTTATTATTCAGGTATACCTACTTACCTAGTTATTTTTTATTTTTATAACCATCTACAACAATTTATTTGTTGTAAAAATATAATGTTTAAAAAAATATATAAATAGCATTTGTACCGAGCGAAATTCCATCATGCTCTCAAAATAACGTCAATTGTTGTCCTAAACTCAGATGTAACGGACTAAGTAGGTACAGTATGAAAGGCCCTGATATTGGATTCATGCTGGAAGTCAAGATCAGCGGTGTTCTATAACAACGATATTTGTTAAGATTTACACGGGCGTGTGCTAAGGCTGGTCGGGCTTAGATTATCCGATGATCACCTTTTCATAATATAATAATTAATTTTGGAAAGGTTTATGGGAACCAGATTTTAATTCTAGTGTTGGAAAGTACAAGACCCAACTAGCCTTCCCTTAAAATTTTTACCTAATCTGAGACTTGCTGCATTTACAAGCGCATCCAGTGATTGGCTACACCATATCACATCGTCTTACTCTGGGTGTTTCCAGTACCTACCCATTTATGAGTTATTCTAGGCTGTCATCGTTCACTTGAACTGCTAGAATCAGTTATAATTGATTCATAGAACGATCAAACACTAATGACCCTTTTATCTATGGGTTCTCAATATGTTTTGATGCTATACAATATAAAAGGAACTTTTGAATTGACCCAAAAATTGTAAACACCTACCATAGTAAGAAGGTATATGTTGAATAACATTAGTGTTTTGTGGAAGAAAACCCATTTTATCCGTGTTTATATTTTATCAGGGACATACCTATAAAAGATTTCAAAGCCCACAAAATAATATTTCCATAGGCTTTACTTTCAATACTCACCCCGTGAAAGATCCCCATGAGAAAGTCCAATCCATTAGTGTTACATTCCATTTGCGACCAGAGAGATAAAATACTAGACACACAGCGAGACAAGAAATAATGCGAGCCGTTATTTATTGTAAGAACGTGCGTACAATTGGGAGAGTTCAACAATAGAGAGGGACAATCACCTCCGTCTTAGAAAAAAAATCTAGAAAAGTGTTGAAGAAATACGGTCTCGATTTAGAGAATGTGTGATAAATATTTGGCGAATCCTTGGCTATTGGCCTTGGAAGTTCCAAGACTTTATTACAAAGGTTGAAACAGTTTTTAATGTTGGCTTGGAAATTCTAACACGTTTATTTTGTAGTAGCTATATCACTATTTTTTATGATCACTCACTACAATCATGACTTGATTCCTTCAGTGCTGCAAACCCTGCATTTCTGGAATGCCTAAATGCTGGAATCATTCATCGTACTCTGTTACATACCGTTTATTGAAGCAGTAAAGCCTACATCACATCTAATTTAGTTCATTTTTTTACCATATTATTATCTTTATGATAAGTTTCCAACCATGTGACGCCGAAATTATACGAATAGTTTGTGAATTTTCATTGGTTTACGCCCTTCAGAAAAGCTTTGCATTAAAATGGATAATGAAAATCCCAGACCCGTCATAACCGTGTTCAATTTGCTGGAAAATTCCATGCTACCCGGTAGAATTTAGGATTGGACCTACGAACTTAGCTATGTCAGCTATGCACTTGCCTCCAGGCAACCAGCTGAGTGTTAGACATTTTTTAAGTATTGTTAAATATTAAAATGTGAAATATATTTTGGAAATTATGAGAATCGTCGTGTTTCGTTGACAGTTCTTTTATCGGATAAGCACATAAGTTCGGTTCCTCACTCACGATGCTCTCTTTATTCACTTGTTTTCAATCAATCACTCAGTAATCAAAAGGCGAGAAGTAATTGTTTTTTTTTTGAGGCCGACATCATGTTAGATTGGTAAAAAATGATTGGTTTTTCGTTTTTTTTACCTTGAAAACTTTCACCGTTTCCAGTGGGGGTTGTTATACGTAAGTAGTAAAGATCACACACAATCACAACACTACCCCGTATTCGGATTTTGGAACGTTCTTATTAAGAACGTTCCAAATGATTTAGAATTAAGTTCACTCGAACTAAAATTCGTATTCGGAATTATGCCGTATTCTAAAAACCAATATTAGTTCACCATAAATATTTTTTGAATTATAATTTCTATGGATCGAGGATGCGCCTCATTGGTTGATGCTTACAAGCGGACAGCCAATCGGAGAAGACAAATTCAAGCTCCATGTTCCAAGCAAGTTCCAAGTAACATGGTCGCCGGAAACTGCCGAACCAACCCGAAGTGTAACGAAGACGACTGTACTTATGATTGCATTGGTGTTCAATGATAATAATTTTTGATGCTATTATTTGTATTAATTATAATAAATTCGGGGGAAATGTTTAATATTTTTAATAAAAATAAACTTGTTTTATAATTATTTTGTTAAAAAAAACGATAATCATAAAATTATCATCAGATATCTTTTTAGACGCATACAATTAGGTGTGAACTAAGATTAGGAACGTTTTGACAGATAAACGCACTAAAATTGACTTATATACAAAATTCGAATACCAAAATGAACTAATTACAAACTAAAGTCTAATTAAGAACAAAACCGGCTAATTAAAATTGGAACGTTCTTATTTTAGTTTAGTGCGTAGGTACTTAATTTGAATTGGAATAGGGGGTACTATCATACTTGATTTTAGTGTGCCGCTAATGTCTCTCATAGTTTCATTATTTGATTGAATAATTTTGAGGTTTGAACCAAGCCAGACTGAAGCGCAGTATTCTGCAACCGATTAGACAAAACCGACGTCGGCGGTTTTTAACGTAGTAGCGTCGCAACCGTTGTGGTAAGATTTTGTGTTAATCACAGTACCTATAATTTAATAGTTAATAGGAAAATGTCGGTTTATTCCCTACCGAATTACCTACATCTAATTTTATACAGCTTCAGAAAAATGTCGATACTTACTTCTTTATGGTGGAATTATTTCTAACTTTATACAACTTCTTACTATAGCAAAAGTCAGAATCTTTATGAATATTATATATTATTTTAATTGTATTTAAGAAGAAGTACCTGGTTGTTTTATTTTAAAAAATACACTCTTTGACTCTTTCACAGTAAGCTATGTATCTACTTAAAGCTTGTGTCGTGAAAGAGGAGCATGGTCGGCACCATATTGTAGGTATATTAGGATAAAGAACAAACTCTTAATTTAAATTTCCAGAAAAGTTCAAATTTCTTCCACATATTGTTTATGTATCCGCCCTCTATAAACAACAGTTTTGCGAACGTGTGTCTTGCGAGTATGACGTCATAGAGTGAGTCCTCGGTAGCCTAGAGTTCTAGACCCGTTGCACTTTTCTATGTAGGTACCTATTAATTTATAAAAATTCTTTACGGATAAAAAAAGTCTCATATTGGTTGGGAAAGCTATGGAGACTTTTTATATTGATAACAAATAATATTCATCTATCTATATAGTCGTATACCTATACCTATATTATTATAACGTCTCCTTAATAGAAAACTTTAAAATCAGTTGAATGCTTCTTGGTTTTATAAAACTAAAAGTATACCCACTTTCTGTCTTTAAACAAATAAAAAAGTAGGTATGTCGTCTGCTTATCAAAAGTTTATCTTTGGAGAACGTAGGTATTTGACAGTTTTGTCAACTGAGAACTATAAGGTTCGTTTAACATAGAAAATATCGCTGTAAGACGTCAGATAGCTGATGCCTCGATTTCTTTACGTATTATTCTTATGAAAAATATTCCCAGTAAAGTTTACAAAGATTCAAACATTGTGTGCACACATGAAAGTAGGTCCCCCTTGTGTACTCTCACGTGTGGTTTCACAAAGAGGAATTCCTGGATGAACAAATACCAAAAGAACGTTAATTTAAAAATGCCTTTATGAATAAAAAAAACCTTCGTTTTTATTATTATACAAATTTCCTGTACCTACCGAAGTGGGTGGCAACCATCTTGTTTTGGATACCACGTGACGTTCCATAATATTTTTAACTTACCTATACAAAAGTAAAGGGCTGCAACTGTGGGGCTATTCGATCATATAAAACTTGCAAAAAAGGGGTACCTACTGAATACTTCGGTAAGCCCTTCAGGCTATACAAAATTCACAAATCAAGTTTCTCACCTACGGAATCAATGGTTCATTTTAATAAGCACCATCGATCATTACGCCCAAGAATTATTATTTTATTTTCCGTACTTATTGATAGTTAACATTACGCAAGATCGAACGCAATGAAGAGCTTCTGTTGCCTCCCTATGCTACTAAATGGGGTGTATAAGGAGTTTTAATTCATTGATTGATTACCTAATTGATGTTTTATGTAAAAAAACACACAACAAAATAAATTTGATGACAAATTCAAATTATCAATCAAAATACTGAAAGGATAAAAAGTACTCTTTTGATTCGTGAATTCATGATTTTCCTCGTTTTCAAGTCATATAGCTATAAATAAATATAGCTATGTAATGTTTGTTTAGAGATTACTGTAAAAAATCTTCATAAAAAAATGATGTTTATACATACCTACGTTTCGTAGATTATGTAATTTTGTAGGTACGTTCATAAAAAATCAATTCAAACGTAAAATGGTCTGTAATATTTTTCATAAAAATTCTTACGCTTCATATAATTTCACAGTAGCAATTTGACAAACGTCTACTCTCTTTGCGGTAAAATTCTACCCACTTTTTTAATCAAAGTAGCGTCTAAGAAACTCATTAAGCGTTTACCTACCTACCTACCTCTTCTTCTTCTTATTCTAGACCTGAAGACCTGTTATTAAGAGGTGGGGTTTGCCTCTTGCGAGGTCGACTCCCAGCTGTCTATCCACCTCTTTGGTGTTCTGCCTGGGAGTCGTCTTCCGTGGGGTTGGCCGTGCTATGCCATGTGAGGGAGTCTGGATGAGTCAATTTTCCTCACATGTGCATACCAGTATCTTCTTCTTTGTTCTTCCCCATCTTACTATATCTTCAACCTCGCATATTTCCCGTACCCTCGTATTCCTTATTCTATCTCTGAGGGTCTTCCCAGCAATGCATCTTAGAGTCTTCGTTTCTGAGACTCTTAGCGCATTTTTTGTTATGGTGGTATCCGCTCTAGACTCTATGCCGTACGTCATAATGGGTCGCACACAAGTTTTATACATTTTCATCTTGGTGCTGATTTTCATTTCGGGGTTTTTGCTGATTTTCATGTCGGGGTTTCACCTACCTACCTACTTCTTATAAACGTATTATTACTTTTCCTACCTACCTACTTATTATAACAGAATTATGACCCTTGTAATATTTAACTTCCACTATAAATAAGTTTACAGATTTGATCAATCAATTATGTTTTGGTTTCGAATGCATTCACGCCTTTTGCGTATGTTGCATCTTTCCAAAAATGATTAAGCGATGTCAACCAAATGATTAATCCTGAATTTCAATAGCTTCGAAAAATCACATCAAATTTCTGCAGTACATTGGTCTCTAAAGTATTTTTGTCCGTCGCAGTCTTAACGTTTGCAGCTCTGGAGAGCAGCGTTTTTGGCTTATTTGGTGTAGGTACAAAACAGCACATTAGAAATCTGCCTAAGGTGATTATCCAAAAGAGGTTTACTAACTTAAAGAACTTCCTTATAGCGGATATAATATGTTTGTGCCCGGCTAATAAGATTCGATGTGACTATCAAGACTGCAGGCGAGACTTTGGTGTTTTTGAGTCCCGTGATACTGAAATTGCTTTGTCTCAATGTTTATGTTAACTTTTATCTCAAATATTGCGTATAAATCACGTAAATGTTGAAAACTGAAGACAGTATGATATTGAGAAACTTTAAAATGTTTAGTACATGGTTCGTGAAATTGTGTTAGTAATATCTAACGTACCATTCCATAGACAAAACGACCTAGATTTGAACAGCGTACAGACGAAACACCAAAAATATAATATAAAGTATTTTCAAAGTACCGTGTATAAAATGTACCTCTATGAAATCGTTATGTTTGTCGCTTATCGCGAATGTTTTATGGGACAAATTATCGTTGCGAGGCGTAAAACGAATATCTCTTGTAGATATTACATAAACGCGCAATATATATGTACAATAGTTTTTTTTTCCTTCTTTAAAGTCAGGGGTTTCAAAAGCAGGCGAAACCTGAGAAGGCACATTCTAAAAAAGGCATCTCATTCGTATGTCGCTTAATCAAAAAATGTTACAAATGGTCGTTGTATTTTTTATTCCCGGTCCTTTTAGTATTTTTTTTTTTTTTTGTAGACCCATCTTTGAGAATGGTATAATGTTATAGACTCCTAAAAAGCATATAATACGCACAGCGTTTTGCTTGAACATTGAAAAGTGAGCGGCTGAGTGCTCTTTACATTCGGAATGGCAGAAAATATATTTTGAAAGATCGTAATAAAAATAATAATAGGATACAATTTTCTTACAACCTTTCTGATGATATTGATATCTTTATTAGTATTGTTATGGAAGGGAAAGTTCTCAATAAATCTTAAAAATAACACCCCGTTCTCTCTTATCAAAACATTGCAGAATACAAGGGACCTAGAGGGGTTGATGGGAGTAGGTACTTGTAATATATAGAGCTGAAGGTCAAAGAGAATGGATGGATACTCGTTGAAACATAATGGAACGTACCAAAAGTGTAGCTTTCTTGCGGCCATACCCTGAGCGATTTCTATTTTTTGTTGATAAACAATAAATCTTATACAGTTTTTCTATTCCAATTTTTTGTCCTTCTTTTGATTTTATGTCCGTATTTTTTAATGTGATTCTATTTTGAGGCACAAGCAGTGCTTACCTACATTTTTTTTGCATATCTTTTTAGGCTAAGTTGATGAAAATTTTCGTTTTACCTATACACAATAACATTTCCTGATATTTTACACAAAAATCATGGCTGAAACATGTGTTAAGGATGGTAAATGACAGTTAGCCAAGGAGAAGGTTTTTTTTTTCTCCATATTCCCCTATGCGAGGCCAAACAAGGGGGCTTAAATTGATTGAAAATTATAAACAAAAATAATCACTATTTAACAAGAAAAACAAAAATATACTTATTAATTGAATTATATATAAATTGTGATGAAATGGCCATACGCTAAATAAATAAATCACTAGTTAACACTTTAAACTGTGATTCGTGAGGAACTTTGTAGAACGACATATTAATAATTAATTTTATTAAAACACAAGAAACTTTGTATGTTCTACTTTAATAAAGTAGAACATACAAAGTTTCTTGTGTTTTAATAAAATTAATTATTAATCACTAGTTGTTAACCAACCTAGCGATGATTAGGCAATTATCACTTAAATGATGCGAGTCCCTTATTATTCAGCGAAACCTCATAGATTAGTGATCGATCATCATATTATACCTACCTATGATTTATTTTGGTGTGGAAATACATGCGTCTCTGGAATAAAATTAAAAATAAGCAAATATTGTGATTTTAAATCACTTCATGTTAGCTTAAAGAAAGTGAGAAAAATATTTTGCCCCCCCCCCCCCTCCTTGGAAAAATTCTGCGGGCGTCCATGATGGTTAAATAGAACATAGTTCTGTTCTTAGCTCATCAAAGTCGTCAAAGCTCCTTTTGAGTCAAGAACAGATAGGTATAACAAGATACATAAATAGGTAAAAGTAAGTAGGTACCTAACTTTCTTTTGATAATATTATGTTATATTTCATAATATTATAGAATGTAGGTATACAAGAGCGCGGCTCTCTACTTAATTTAAGCCATCAGGTAAGAAACATTAACTTTCTGAGATTAAAAAAAAATAATAACGCCGGTAAAAGGGATGCTTTTTCATGGTGAAATTATTGAGAAAAAAAAACATTAAATGCTTTCCAAATTTGACTTTTCCATTACGTAATCGGTTTATAGGCTTTCGTTGCGTAGGCACCCACCTAAATTTATGAAAAAGTATTGTACTGGGCACGTTAATAGCTTTTCCTCATGAGAGAGTGTTCTCATTAGTGTTAGCTTATTGAAAGATTTTTTTACTTGATTTTTTTTTCGAAGTAGTAATAATAATAATGGTTGAGGTATGTAAGTAAATATTTCATATTTTTCAACGTTAATTTAATAAATTGAGGTTCGAACAACAATACTATACTGTATTGTGCGAATTAATGTGAACAAGAGTTTTTTTTATGAATATGGCAGCACTTCTAAATGCCATTCTGTGTAAACATTTATTTTATTAGCCAAAGCAACAGAGTTATTATGTAAGTATTGTATAATTATATTGTTTTAACATTGTAGGTACACTAGGGTGGATCGATTTTTTTTTCTTCACTGGACGGTTATGTAATAGTCAAAATTTGGTGCCTTTTAGGCTTAATTTAAGCCATGTAAAATATTATTCTATTTGGTTTAGGGTAACTGCCTCCGCAACGGCATTGAAGTTTCGAAAATAGTTGGTTTTACCCTCTAATTGGAAGTCATGTTTATGTACGATTTTTTTTAATAAACATAGGTGCCAATTTTTATGAAGAAAGTTTACTTGGAACAATATAGATTAGAAACAAAATAAAAAGAACTTTAAATTTGTGTTTTATAAGGGGGGGGGGAGGAAGCACAGGAGGTGATCCTTGCACTTCTCGCGTCGTCAGTGATCTGATGTTCTTAGTTCGAGTCGGTCGCACGCAGTTTTTATCCTTTAATAAAAATACGTTCGATCTTCTATCGTGGCAACTATGCAAAGAACTCGGAGTGTATTCAAATGCCCTCTATTTGGTGATGTTTGTGAGATGAAAGAGAACGTTCTACCTACTTACGAAGATGTAATGAAGTACTATGAGTGGACGAGACATCAACTGAAATTGCAATTAGAAACTGTAAAAGAACCAATTTTTAGCGAGATAGCAGATATAGTAACTTCAAAAATTCAAAATATATGGCAAACTGCATCTATTCCAACAGTGACAACAACAAGGATCGTTCAAATGTTGAAATCATACCATTTAAAGTGTAAAAATGTTCTCAAGTCTATCAAGAGGCTCTCCCCGGATAAATGCAACAAAAATAAAGCAAAAGACTTTAAAAAGGAAACATAAACGAGAGAATCGCCGAAACACATCCTTTAGCACTTCCACGTTAGCTGATTTAAATATTATTACTTCTTCAGCGTCATCATCAGTGTCGGAAAAATCAGAATGCTCCACGATCAAAGGCGTTATTGAAAATAAAATGAAAAAATCTAAACAGAATTTTCCTACGTTATCGAAGACATGCGATAGGTATGGAGTATCTGATATAGCAGCAGCAGCAATAGCATCATCTGTTTTGTTCGACATTGGGTCTAATGTTGAGGTAATTGATCGTCACAAGTTGCGAAGAGAGAGAACTAAAACTAGAGAAAAAATAATGGAAAGTGCAACAGTTAAAGAGCTCTTGGCGTTATACTTTGACGGAAAAAAAGACAAAACTTTGAAAATTGTTAAAAAGGGCGGTAAATTCTACAGGACTATGGTTGTGGAGGAACATATCTCACTGATTCAAGATCCAGGATCCATTTACATGGGATACGTGGTACCTGATGTTGGTACGGCAAAAGGAATAGAATCCGCGATAACAGGGTTTCTGTTACATAAAGAAGTTTCCCAAGATAGAATTATGGCAATTGGTTGTGTACGAATGTTAATACTGGAAAATATGCTGGAATAATAAGACTGCTTGAAGAAAGGCTACAAAAACCACTTCAGTGGATAATTTGTTTGCTCCACATGAACGAATTGCCTTTGAGACATCTGTTTCTTCATCTCGATGGGTGTTCTTCGGGTCCTAAATCTTATGTTGGTCCTCTGGGAAAATCACTGGAAACCTGTGAAAAGCTTCCTGTTAAAAAATTTGAACGAATCGAAGGTCAAATACTACCAGAAATTGCCAAAGACCTGAGTACAGACCAACAGTACTTGTATAAAATTGTCTCGGCCGTAATTTCAGGTGAATTTCCAGAAGACCTAAGTAATAAATCTCCAGGAAAACTATCACATGCCCGTTGGATCACGCGTGCTAACCGAATACTACGTTTGTATGTATCAACGGAAGAACCATCTGAAAATTTGAAAACTCTGGCTACTTTTGTGGTGAAAGTTTACGCACCTTCTTGGTTCCGAATTAAAAATAAACCATCATGCAAAGATGGCACGCGTCATCTGTTCAACATTATTAAGGCCTCCAGGTACCTTCCGGAAACTCTAAAAAAAATTATAGATCCTGTTATCCAAAGAAACGGCTACTTTGCGCATCCTGAAGGAATTCTACTTGCGATGATAACAGATGATAAAAAACATATCAGAGAGCTGGCAGCCCGCCGCATACTAAAGGCACGCAGTATTGCTCAACCTTCAACACCTAGACAGTTTCAAGTGCCATTGATAGATTTCAATGCTTCTGCATACATTGATTTAATAAATTGGCAAGAAAATTTAACCGAACCACCGATTTTGAAAAACTTATCAGACGAGGAAATTCACAATATCGTCGAAAGTGGTGGTGAATGCGAACTGTTTTTTATAAGTCTTCCCTGCCATACTCAAGCAGTTGAAAGAGCTGTAAAGATGACAACAGAAGCCTCCATTACTCAGTGCACTAGAAAGTCGCGATTGGGTGCAATATATGCCAAGCTGGAATTGCGGAACAAAATGCCGAAATTTGAACCTAAAAAGGATTTTAAACCTAAATAATAAATGTATAATTTTTCAAGTTTATTTCAATTATTTTTTAAAGCAATGCCTTAATAAAATAAATCTGATTTATATATTATTATTGTTGTTTATCATTTAACACCTATTTACCACTAAATTAATCACAATTATAAACATTAAACTTTTTGAACTTAATTTTCAATTTTTGGGCTCACTGCGGAGGCTGAAGATGTTAATCAAATGAAATGAAAAATTCCACAAATTTTAACTTTAACATAAGGCACAAATCCCCCCCTATTAGAACTCTGAATCTTAAAAAAAAAATTTTTCATACATCCGTGCTCCAGCCTAAGGTACACTGTCTCTTTTTACATCGCATTCGACGAAAAGCCATTTAATGCTCTTATGTCGAATGCGAATCACCTAATAAGAATAAAAAAACATATATCCAATACACATTTTTATATGGTTAGGTAGTATGCTCCAATTAGGAAGTGGACATTAATATTATAGAGAGGAGAAAATAATGCATATTTTTGTAACACTGAACGATTTTGAATCTACATATTGTGTTCACATTAATTTGTACAAGAATGTTCTTTCTTCCTTTCTGGCTTTATTGACGTGGGAAAAACCTTAATATTTCGCTAAGCAAACTCGTTAGAAAAAATATACCAAATCATCATTATCACTATAATATTACCTATACACTTACCTATACACATATTATAAAAATAAATTGGATTGGATAAAAACTTATCTATACCTACCTACTTATTAAAAAAAAAGATATTGTAGTGGATCCGAATCAACTTCTTTGCGTTACTTTTTTTGAGTTCGAACATTTTCTTCCATGTACCTACTTAATTTTGAATCCATGACTAAATTTGCATTCTTATTTTGGTAATTTTTAACCCCTGCTTTTCCACATTAATGATATTGAGCTTACATTAATATATTGTGTTATGAACGTCTTTAAATGGGATCTTGATGGTTTCTGTCCCTTTTTCTTCTTTTCAAAAACCTACCATCTTCTACATTATTTAGAATTTTGATTTTACAATTAATTGATGAGATTAGAAATGATTTAGAATATCATCAAATCCGAAAACGTTAAATAATTGACGCGTCGCATGAAAAAACGTTGAATATGCATAGGTACTAAAAGTAGTATTTTTAATATTCAAAGTTTTTCCATGCTATGCGTCAATCGTTAATAATTACTCTCAGGTATGATAAAATGAAAATATGATTAACGCGAGATCTCTACTTTATTCGTTAGTCGAGATAATCCTCAAGAACATAAAATTTATCTTTATGAATTAGGGTGAAAGAGTTTCAGCGGAAATTTGGAGCTTGGAAAAATTTCCATGGTTTATGTTATCACTCGCTGGCATAAGTTTTAGTAAGTTGCGCCAAAAAACATCAAAATCCGTAAGTGAAAATTATTGTTCAATATAAAAGATAAAAAAAATGTGTACCTATACAAAGTTGCTGTAAAGACTGCCAAGTATTTCAAACTCTTTTTTGGAGGAATAAACCTATAGTCAGGTTTTTATTGGTACATCTACCTACATAATGTTGTACCTAAGTAAGAATAGTTTCGGAATACCTTAGCTAAAGAATCGGTTAGTAGGTATCTATTTTTATAATAATTCTTTCTTAAAAATAATATATTAAGATTCTCAAAACGACGTAGGTATATCGATTAATAATTATAATACGATGTGTTTTGGTTAATTTTTAAAACAATTTGAAGGTGGAGAACTATGTTAAATTCCATGCAAATTTATTAACAAAACGAATGTACCTACCTACATAATAATCTAATGTTCCCATTTCAATGTTTTCTTTTCTAGCTGATGTGCTCTATTAGGTCACCTCGTCTTTGGCAATTTATTCGAAGAAGACTTCTCTGCCATGCGCCATCCGGAAAAACTTCTTCACGCTCCTTAATCCGGTTAATTCTCTCTCAGTACGTAGCCAAGACATCTGCTTTCTCCCAACCCCTTGGCTACCCTTTTGTTTTATATTACGGTAGAAATTTTATTCATTTGGAATATGAAAAATATTATGATGCATAGATATATATTTCGGATGTAATCCAAGTGTACCAAAGTTTACAGTTTCAATTTGGTTATAGTACCCTACCAGACCTGCTTAATATTAAGTGATATTATAAAGGAAAACTTTGTAATTTCACCCTTTGCATTTAAACGAAGACATTTTAATAATAGATATTCACCAGAAAAACACAACCCTTTAAAAAAAGCGAAAGAACAGAATATATCTTCATTACATTTCTTACTCCTCTTTGATTAAGCCAGCTGGCCTGTTGTTCCTGATGCATTATCCTCTAGGGAAGTGGAGTTCCAAGTATCCCTCAAACAGGTTAGGTTGTGTTGGAGGTGTGTTTCCTTGTAGTATATTCCTGACAATTTCTTGGTTCTTATATTTTTCATTTTTGAGATATCGTCGTTCCAAAAGCGTCTTCTTTTTCTTTCCGAAGTAACAACATCTTCGAATTTGCAGATCATAGTAGGTACGTATCTCCATATTTTGAACCCTTTCATGAAGGATATTTCCGAAAATGTTTCTAAGAATCTTCATCCCGCTGGTGCAAAGATGGATGGTCGTAATTGGAGAGACGCATGGTTTGTATTTGATGACCTTACTATGGATATTCATGTGTTGATTTTTCCATATCGTCTCTCGAGGGCATCTTGATAATATATGGTCACAATGTATACCCCAAACACATTTTTTTGTTATTAAAAATTATACCTATGAATTCGCAACGAAATACAAAAAAAAAATCAAAACTTCAATATAAATAATAGATACCTAACTAACTTTGGAAGCAAACATAAAAAGTTAAGAAAATGTACAAAAAAGCGATTGAGAAATACCAATTCAAAAGCAACCTCAAAAAAAAAAGAATTCAATCCAGAAAAGACACTTTCCACAGTTATTTTATTTAGTCAAGGAAAGATCCAAAAAAAAATACTAAACATAATAACTTTATGAAAAGAAAATTCTGAGATCTGGAATACAGAAAAATATAGATAAAAAGAGATATCTTTCACTTCTTTCGTATTTGTCGAAAGTTCTCAAGTGCCTAGATGGGATTTTAGCAGTAGGTACCTACCTTATTGAAACTTACAATGAAATACTCCCTTTTTTCGTAACTAAGTTACAACAATATTATTTCCGTTTGTATGTGTAACTTACTGACATCACAATGATATTACATTGTTGTATTTATGGTTTACTCAAACATAACATAATGCCTGTGTGTGCAGTGAGGTTTCTTAGGAAAACTTCTTAATAAAAGTTGTAAGTTATTTATTTTCAACACCCGAAATTTCATTTGAGCCTCGTGGTACCTAAATAATTTATCGAAATCACGCTATTTTTCAATGCAGGGTGCTGAACTTTATTTTTCGGGTTGATTATTTTTTTCCCTAATTATAAGACTGTTTATGTATATACAAACAAATTTTCATTCATTCTAATACATTTTTAATCTTCATTCAGCTCTTAATTTCCTAGAGGGCCAGTGCTATCGCATGTAGCGGCCATAATACAGCGGTGAACGATGTTGCTGAAACAAACATTGTTTATCGAAATCAAATGACGTGGTTTCCTAGATAAAGCGTTTGCACCGGAATCGTAGGAAATGACAGCATTTTTATGCACTGGGTTCCTATATTCCTATTCCCGGGTTCCGCTATTTTTACGTGCCTGCTCTGGTTGGGTCTCATGTATTCAGTTTTGCAGGATATCTTGGGTTTTGTCCCATAAAGTAGTTTTGTTTGGTTTTGTTTTTTTTTTTTTCATTCTTCTTTATACTGTTGATTGATAGCAGTATCGTATTCTTTAAAAAAACAGACCATAATGTTCTGTTTTCCTAGGACTACGGTACTGCTATTATAGCGGTAGCGGTTAATGGTTACTTAGATTTTTTTCAATATTGTTACCGCAGTAATGCAGTGGGTTCCTAGAGAAGCTAATAATTTTGAGAAACGCCGTCTGACAAGACGTTCAAAATTATATGACAATGTTTTTTGTTACTACGACTTACTTTTGTTAAACAATATTGACAATGGTCTCAACTGACATGTTCACCGCTGTTAGCGGATAGCGGCGTGTCCGTAGGAAAACAGACCATAAGAAAAAATATTGACAAGACTGCCGTCTTTTCAGACAACGGACCGCTCCCTAGGAACCCAGTGTATTTAGGCCCTTCGCCGTAATGTATCGTATCGTATTGCGCGCGCATAAACTGTTGGATTTTTACGAGATTGTGTTTCGATCGTCAATTATTATTTCGCGTTAACATCATTCATAGATTGACGATCGACGCATATAAACGTTCCTATCCACTTCTATCAAAGGGTGCCATACTTGTGACATTATCAAAGTACTTTTAAAGTAATAATTAATAGACATGAAATATTTTTTAAGTAAGCCGCAAAACTTCCTCATATTGGTTCCTAGTTTGAATTTCTAATTAATTTTTCTGGCTATGTTAGTTTAAATTACACAATTTTTTTATTACTAACTGTTATATAATAATAATAAGTAGGTATCTACCACATAGTGATATTTCGAAAAAACACGTGTAGCAAATATAATTTAATATCTTTTTAACTTCAAACATTAAAATAATAATATTATTCACCTAATTACACACAATCTCCATTTTAATATTGACATTATTTTGAATAAGAAGTCGCCTTAAATAAAAGTTATCTTGATTGTAATAAAAAGAATATTAATATCCCAATTTATTTTCCAACTGTTAATTGAAATAACAAAATAATTAAAACTCGAGTTGGAAAGACTTTATTTTATTCGATTAGATTTTATCATTCATTTGCATAAAAAAAGTCCAAGGGTAGGTAGGTACCTCTACCTACGTTTTAATAATGCCGATAAAATTTTTACGAAATAATACGAGAAATAAAATGCCGGAGTTCTTTTGTTTCAATTTTATAATTACCGCAAATACTTTACGATAAGGGGACTTAGTTTAGTGAGAATGGCCTTCTAAATATTTTCCTTGGCTTATATACATGTAAAATCGATATTCCTTTGGTAGATACAAACGAATTTTGAATTATTGCAAGTTTAGTTTCCTGGCTCAGATTTTATCAAATTAAAAATTTTCACTTTCAACAAGTAGCGCCCATAAAAATTGTTGCTTTCGAAGAACTATGGGAGTAAAGTGGTGTCACCTCACCCTAAACGAATCCATAATGGAGAAAATTATCTGTGTCTCTTAATTGAATTTTTCTTATCTGAATTTTATTCTTGTTTGAATCAATTGTTGTTAGGTATGTACCTATATAATTATTGTTGCAGATCAGAGTCTTCATCTTTTCAGGGAAACCACTTTGATTGTTTTTTTTTTACTTTGTTGACGGATTCATTGTTAACTTTATATTGTATGTTTATTGTAAAGCCAACTATTTTGTTTTTGACTAGGTATATTTTAATTGTAAAAGACCTCGGCCGTATATTGATTAAAAATAAAAAAAAATAATAAAAAATAAAATAAAAAGATACATATATGAGTAATATGGACATTTCTGAGACAAGTTCTGAGGACGGCGAATGGCTGTTGATGCTGAGTGAACGCTGTCTTCCGTCCTATTATTATGATCACGGAGACCTGTACCCCTAGTATAAGTTTTCGATGATCGAATATCGAAACGATTATCGAAAGAGTTTCGCAAATTTTCCATACAAAAATGATCGAACGATTCGATCGTTTGATTTTAGAACACCACCATCACCAATATTTCCACGCTTATAATCGCTTACTCGTATACTAGCCGCACTGAAAGTTTCTTTTACTATCTACCGTTCTTAGAGTGAAATAGCTTGTCTTCTTCTGCTTGTGCCATATCAATTCTTTACGACAGTGTTCCGCAAACTTTTTGTGTTCAAGGTACACCTACCAAATCAAAAAAAATCTGAGGCACACCGATGTTTTTTTATATACCCCTCCCCCCCCATGAAACACGCCGTCACGGTTTTTTATGCCCCTCCCCCACTCCCCCTTTCCTTTCCCTAAACACCCATGTGGCTAGCCAGTCATTGATCGTCCTAAGCCATTCTTTTTTCGATTTTTCAATAGTCCAGAGTTGAAAATCGCAATTCGCATCAGTAAGTAAATATGGTAAAATAGTGATAGCATTGCAACAGCCTGCTTTGAATCCAGAGATATTTAGGATTATGGCCGGCTATTCGTAAATTTTTCAATTTTATAATCCGATCAGTCCCCAAGAGAAATAGTTTCCGAGAATGCATTTCGTACCCAGTCCATAGGTTACAGGTCACACATAGGAAAGTAACAGTTTATTTTTTCTGTTAATAGCTCCCAAGATTTTCCCTATCAATGCTGGCAATGTTTTCTTAATCGGCAGACATGACGAAACATTTTCATAAGCTACCACCATTGACAGCGTACCTGATGATATACATACACTCTTAGCGCGAAAGCTTTCAATTTTGTCCAGGAAATGTTAAAATATTAGAATTCCTGCCTTCTATTTTTCTGTTGAGTTTATTTAAATGAGCGAATGTGTCCGGCGGCAGATAAACAAGTTTTACCACCCATTCTTTTTTTCTGAACACAGAAGACAAATCTGAATCACGAGCCACTAACAATATTTGGGTCTAAATTTTTCGCGGCACACCAACTGAATACCACGGCACACCAGTGTGCCGCGGCACACCGTCTGCGGAACACTGCTTTACGATGTTAAAAGCCACTTCTGCGAAGGCTTCTTGGTCATGCGCCACTTTGAAGAACTCCTCCACCGTTCCTATTCTGGTCCATTTTCTTACGCTGTGCATCCGATACTTTGACTTCGGCCAGGACCTCTTTGATCTTCTACCTTTCCAATCAGCAAGAATTGAAGGATTAGAAAATTATGTTCACGCACAATGCGTCCTAGATAGGTATTATTTTACGAATCAATTGTTTGTAGTAACTCTCCGCTTTTGTATATAATGTTTTGACCTCATATAAATAAAAATTTAAGCTAGGTACCTATTTTATTTTTAAATAAAGGATACGACTTTAATACTCTTAAGTATATAATTAATTAATTGTGTGATTTTATTCACATTCATGACTATCGAACTTCAGGTTTCGTTAGAAGCTGAAAGAACCAAACTTTAATGCAGGAAATATCTACTTTTGAATGATCCGCGTTATCTTAAAAGGTTCTGGATATTAATATTCCTTTAAAAGACAAGTAATACAGTTAGAACAAAATTATATTATGAATAGTAATGATTTTTATAGTTCCGAAATTGTCTCCCATATTCGATGGAGGCTGTATGCTTGTTTTCTGGCACGCATCCTTTCGTTTGATATTCCCAAGACGCTAATAATACTTTCCTTCATTTTCTTATTATTTTTAGTTTCTGCTCCCTTTCTTAATTCTTGTGTATCGCTTAATTACATCTTCTCAATTGTTCAAATAATGAGCTTTAATTTAAAATTTCCTCGGTCTTGTAGCGAACTCTCCAAATCTGCTTTAAAATTTAGATGACTGCGTACTTAAGTAGAATCTAAAATACTTATGTTTGAACATGACTAAATTACGTTAAAATCTTCCCCTTTAAGTGAAAATGTTTATTATTAGATCTCTGTGATTTCCATAAATTGTAAGATGTTTTTAAACAATGGTTTAATACAAAGAGAGAATTAGAATTAATTCAACGATTTTGTGTTGTTTTGATCTTTTGTTCTTAATTAAATTCTTTTATTAAAATTTTAAAAAGAACACATTTTTATTCAATGGACTATGAGATATTCTTAGGAGTTTCTTTTTCCCTCTTTTTAAGTTCAACTTTTAGTACATACAGGTATGTTCTGCCGGAGAGAATTCGTTTCTTCCTTTGAGAAGAAATAATACTAGAGAAATAATGTGTTACTGCGCATGGTTCCAAAAAGTACCTCGTGACTGCTCTTAAACTCATACAAAATGTGATGTTTGTCGGTAGCGATGTGTGACATTCGATTTTTTTTATTTTTAATGTTACGTTTAGCGTTAAAACAGAGGAATTTTATGTTTTAATCATATTATAATTAGAGTTAAAGGAAGTACGTATGGGCTTTGTTGTGTTGTTTTGTGCTTGTGGATGAAAGTTAAATGAATTATTGTTATTGACAATTTATCTTCAGTCACGTGACTGTTGAATAAAGGAACTAATTTTCGGTTCTGCGCATCCAAAAAAGTTGTCTAATAATATTTATACTCAGTGGTTTCTTCCCCCTTTCTCCCGAAAATAATAAGGTAGGTACTTTAATTTGATCAATGCACATTTCCTACTACGAAAATCGAAGTCAAAAGCTAGGCTACTAGTCAAAAAAAGAAAACATTAAAAAAGATCGCTATCGATATCGCAATGTTACAATAGGCTACGGCTCCTCATTTCTTGGTGGAATAGTACCTAAGTCAATAAAATGGTAGTTTCTAAAATAGTGGAGGGGGGCAAATCAATGGAGAATACTACTCTTGGCATACTTACCTTACCTTACCAGTCGTCGTCCTCACTCCTGAGGGTCGTGGCCATCATGCACTCTGTTGTGGACCATTGCTCGCCAGGATGTTCTGTCGGCTGCCAGATGGACGGCTCTATGGGGTGTCGTGGTGGGATATTTTGCTTTATTTGGTCGGTCCATCGCATCGTCTACAATTACTACCTATTATCTATTCTTGGCATAATCCATACTGATTTATCCTTCAGAAGTGCTCTGTGAAAACCCTTGAAGAAGTCTTTACACGAAACATTAAGCGGTTTCGTTGTGATTATAATATTGTATTCATTATTTAGAGCGGGTGCCTTTACTTTTTTACCTGCACTACACTACTCGCGAAGTTCCTCGACAAAGTATTCGGGAAAGTTGACCGAAGTCCGAAGTACGTCGCCACACACTTCGTTCTACTTCGCGAGGAACTTATGCCTTGGTCACACGTACCGAGTAAACGGGCGAGACATTGCACTCGGCCGTGTACTCGCTGCGTCTAAACCTTAAGGCGAGTGCTCGACCATAAGGTTTAAACGCTCATCACTCTCTCGGACGAGTAACATTTTACTGTCTCGCCCGTTTACTCGGCACGTGTGACCAAGGCATCAGCGCTCGTAAGCAACGAGAGGTTGGACGAAGTAAGGCGAAGTGCCTCTCCACACTATCGTATTCGCCTATCTTCGATCAACTTCGCGAGTAGTGTAGTGCAGGTATTAAATTCTGTTCGAAGCATTTATGTACGTTCGTATTGTCATTTCTCCAGTAGGTACCTTCACTCCTTAGCTCTTCTATAAGACAATTTAGAAATGCTCTCTCTGCTCCCATTTTTATTATATACAGATTACCTATAATAATATGTATCATGGTATGAACTGATTAACTAATTGTTAGCCCAATAGTATGATGTTTCTCAAACTCGTAGTGAATACAAATCTTCGGATAATATAGCTTCACTTCTCCTGCAGTAGGAATCTCATTTAAATTAGCTTCCATTAAATAGAGCTAAAGTTATTAACTTTACGAACACACTTCACTTTAGGAACTCACACAAACTTTGTTCATTTAAAACTAGCTAGTCGCCGGTAGGTTTTACCTGTTTTCAAATCGGACATATTATTATTATTATTTTAATTAGATTAGGGCCTACCCGTAAGCGTGTGACGGACTTCTTCTATAATATGGATATTTCGACAAATTAATGCCGGTATCTTTTGCTTTTTCACTTGAGGCAACGTAAAGTTAAGTCGAATTTGAAAAAAAGACCTATGTGGAACTTTATTTATGCATAGGAACCAAAATCTAAGTGTGATAATGACATAAATAATATTTATAAAAATTGAAATTGGATCGGTATTGTGATTGAAATTCTGAGTAACCGCCCAGTTGACGATATAACGTTAGTCAATCATTCAAACACTCACAGTCTTGTCTTATAAAAATTTGTTGATCTCATGTTTTCGTCCGATTCAATTGATTTCAATGATTTCGTCCGGTCAAAATCTACAGAGATCAGCTCACAATCAAGCGATATGGGCTAAACTATCTCGGCGACGGCTTGATAGCACGATTTTCTATCGCTGATCTATTTTTTCCGCCGATCTGAGTATATAAATAAAGTAGTCAGTGGTATGGGCTGATATACGAGTATTATTATTAAATTTGAGAAGAAGTTCTAAATAATAATACGAATATTATGTAAATTTGAATAGGTCTGACGTACAAATCGTAACATTTTGAAATGACAACACGACATACGAAATGGGAACTTGAAGGTTGTTAATAAAATAAAATAGAGCCGTTTCTGTGTGTGTGTCTCCCTAATTTGACATTAGTATGTCGTGTCCGTCAGAACTTTCTGGTCGTGTACTGCCATTGAGGACGTGACATTGAGTCGGGCTTCTAAAATCGTAGCTAATAGCGTGGCACGCAACTCGCATGAGTTATTGGAGACCTTTAAACATAATCATATTATTATGGTTATTGTTAAACCTTAAAGTAATAAAAACCGCGTGTATGGAACTATGGATTAAATGCCATAACTAATGCGTTACCTGATTCGCTACCCCAATGGGGAACGTAACATTTGCGCCAGTAGTAGCCCCCTCAAAATCTCATTAGATACCTATGTTTCACTTTCAAACATATCGTTCAAGTACATTACTCAAAAACATATCTGTTCGCGAAATACATTAAGATGATCTTCTGATTATGTTGAAATTATACACAAACTTTTTTAATGTAATGCTGTAGATTGTAGAAGATAGTGAACAGTAGGTACCTATCTTCGTTTCTTTTCACGTCAAAAGTGTAAGCACAAAAAAATAACTCTATAATAACGTCACGATAAAAATACTATCAATTGGTTAATAACTGTTGGTTATGCTTTTTGTGCTGATCCATCATAGTAATCGTACAAAAAGTTATAATATCGTTCTTTTAGCGTTATTTAAATAATGTAATTCGAAGTAGTATTGAATTTCAATAAGACTCTCAAATAAGAATTGATGGAAATCATAATATAGAAAATATCCAAGAATACATTTATCTACATAGGTCACGTCATTAGAATAGGCAGAGAAAACCAAACCGCCGAGGTCAAAAGACAATAATTGGATTAAGCTGTTTACCCTTCGGGAAAATGAGTCCTACGGAGAGTTTATAAGACGTGCAGAGTACCGGTTGAAACATATGGCCTGGAAGCAGTTACACTGGCCAAACTTAGTATAGAGAAGATAAGGGTTACTCAAAGATCTATGGAAAGAGCCATGCCTGGTATCAACCTGAGAGACAGAGTGAGGAACGAAGTGATACAATAAAGAATCAACGTTGGAGATATTGCCCAACGTATCACTTCCGTCGAGTGGCGGTGGGTAGGTCACATGTCAAGAGACCAGGCAGAGAAATGGTCGAAGAGAGTCGAGACTTGAAGAGTGAAGACCCAGAATGACTGCACGAGCGTCGGGTGACCACCACCACGATAAAGGGACGACCTCGTAAAACAAATTGGGGTCAACTGGGTCCAAAAAGCCCAAGATAGAGTGGCGTGGAAGGAGATTTATTTATTGTCAAAAATGCCACTGTTTAGCATGACGGTAAAAACCTTTGCGCCAAACAGTGTCTATAATACAGAAAAAGTGTACAAGTAAAATATATATACATAGGTATCATTTTACAATGTAACAATAAATGTATATACTAAGTACATTGTTCTTACACCAAAATGATAAGTCAACAAAACATAATACACATGAATAGAAAAAAAAACAGTAAGCAGGTATAATATTATATAGGTAATAGCGATATAACTCGCCAAAATTAGTGAGGTGACACTCACCATTTCAACATCTATCGATATCATAGATACCTCCACTATTATGCACAATAAAGAACATTACAAACTATCTATATGAATTCAATCTTCGAAGTGAATTCACCATACTCAACATGAAATATGTCGATATGCTCCGCTAATTCATTTAAGGCAAAAATTGCCCTGCCCATAGCTGAGTTACGAATAGGTAAGATTTGTTCTGTCAACAAGGGGGTAAAAAAGTTTATGTTGACGTGATCTTTGGTAAGAGTCCGGTACATAAAATTTAATTTCGCGAAGGATGTCGGGATTATCAATAATTCCATGAAGCAGCTTGTAAAAATGTCTACAGAGATAATCATCTCTTCGTCTCTGTAATGTAGTCATTCCTAAGGATCCATAAATAAATAAGGTTGAAAACATGTATGGATAATACCCGAATTTTATCCTATATAAATGTCTGGCGAATCTTTTTTGAATTTTTTCTATGTTGAGTATATTATGTGTTTTCTCGGATGGAGACCAAATTATGGAAGCAGATTCTAATATGGATCTTACCAATGATTCGTACAGAACCGTTAGTGTATCAGAGTGCTTGATATACTTACAAAGAATTCCTGAGGATGAAGCCTAGCATGGCGTAAGCTCTGCCTATCATTCCGTTGATATGGGGTCGAAAGGAAAAGTTTGCTATGTAAGTAACTCCCAAATCCTTCACAACTTCTATTCTAGCTAATTTTAAGAGATATGTATATAGCAAGACTTTGTCTTGAAGTGGAGGAGAATAGACTGAGAACAAGAAGAAGAAAGCACTAAGTACTTAATACTAATAATCATTTTTCATATGTCTTTATCATTTTAAAAGATGTGCTCCGTAAAAAAAAAGTTTGAGATAATGTGACACAACGATAATAATATTATGTACAAAAGGACGACAGAATATATTATTTCCTTAAACTTTTCGTTAAGTAATAATACTTATTAATATATCAAGTTTCGCGACGAAAAAGTACTTCAACGTGCCCTCGAGGTGTAAATAACTTCACTTTAAGAGATGTTCCACGAGACCTAATGTACATAATTGTAAAGTTTTCGAATTTCTCTTTCAAGACTGGAAGTGGAATGTGTTTTCACTTGAAACTAGATAGTCGTCAAAAAATGACATGCGACAGCGCTTTATTATACTTTTTAATTAAACGATTTTCTTGAAAGAAAAAAAAAGCATATTTGGCGAACTTATTATACATCTCAACTGTTCTTGACAATATGTAAAATTTTTCTTTGTTTGTCAAAAACTTGAAATTTAAATCGTTTTGTTGAGATGAAATTCTAATTGGGTGCACGCGCGGGATGAAAGACTTCACTTTTAGAATTCATAACCATTCAAACAGCATTCGGAAGATTTGCGTCAATTCAAAATTTATTCAATAACTAGCTTTCCCGACAGACGTTACTCTGTAGTCCTTACTATGAATATTGATTTAAAATTTGTAATTTATACAAAAATGCGTTTAAAATATGTTTGAATGTTAAAAAAAAATCTGAAAGTTCGAAACAAAATCGATCACAAGTCTGCTTACCAATATTTTAAATGTCAATGGTTGTCAGGTAAACTATAATTTTGTTGCTATAGAATTTTTCATAGATGGCGTTGGCTTCGCTTGAAATCAGTTCCATGCTAACTTTAATATTATATTTTATATTATTTCTTATGCATTTTTCAACTTTTTATTAGTTATTCTGTTATCCGGGGAGAAGAATCCATTAAATCTTGATTTGTGCTTGCCTCGGAAGAATCTGTTCAGCCGATCTCGAGTTATTAAGTGTTCGCACTAACCCGACTTTCTTTTATATTATAGAAGTTATTCGAGGTGGTTGGTTGACCAATGACATCAGTCAACGGCTTTCGACGTACACCGTATTGAAGGTCGTGGGTTTGAGTCCCGGTGCCGACCATTTCCACTTTCACAACTCAAGCTTTGCTTTATGTGAAAAATGTCTTAGTGTATTTGTGTTCACTTTGGGTGTGCACAGTATGAACATATAGAAATACGTTTCTTATG
Organism: Mystacides longicornis; assembly: GCA_963576905.1. Classification (NCBI taxonomy): domain Eukaryota; kingdom Metazoa; phylum Arthropoda; class Insecta; order Trichoptera; family Leptoceridae; genus Mystacides; species Mystacides longicornis. Next base: position 9,180,325 of record OY756426.1, read on the forward strand.
AGTGTTTTGATCTAGGTCTAAGACCCGAACATGGTATCATGGGTCATTTTTTAATTGCATCAAAAACCAGAGTATGCAGAGAGTTGTTAAATAATTTGAAAGAACCGGGAACGTGACATATTATTTGGTTCATGGGTTTTGTAGATGCAGACAACTAGATCGATTGTATAAACGCGATTGTACAAGAATAAGAAGCGTTGAATAACTTTCTGAGACAAAAAAAAAACCTTTTCAGTATTGGTTTTCAGCATTAAGAAGCCTCACATGAAACTGAAAGTGAAAGAATGTTGTTAATACTACATATTTGCTACAAACTGTATCATGTTATTTCGTTCGATATGATAATTTGTGTGTTCGGTTTCACTAAACAAATTCTTATTGCCTCCCTATGCCCCTTAGTGGGATCACAAATGGAGAATAATAATATTATGTAGATAGATAATATGTTATGTTAAAAGGAATCTAAAAGAATTAACGTTAGACTAACGAAATATCAGAGCCCCTGGAGATACCAAGAGCCTCTAAAAGCCGTAATATATTATCACATAGGTAGATAAATCCTCATTTCACGTCCGTTTATATTAGAGCCTAAGCGGCTCCAAACATGTGTTGTGAGGGTACGCTGTGCCGGGTATTATTATTATTATTGACAATATTTACTTGGGTCTTGGCCCGAAAGGGCCTGCTGATTCCTATCGAAATATAATTAAAATTCTCCAGTTCGTGTTTTATCGTGAAGCGTTGTTCAACTTAACGATCAAATCCGTACAAATTGTCTTTTTACTTTGCCTAAATATCTTTGAATAATAATTATATCTACAAATTTTTATGACAACTGTTGGGTTAGGACATTTTAGCGGGTACCTACCAACTTTATATTATTGAATTCTGTTTACTTAGGGATAATAAGTACCTGGCAAGAATAACCTTTTGCTATACATGTTACCAAACATTACATAGAACACGGCATTTTGGTTTGTGAGCACATAGTTATCATATTATTTAAAATACATGTACCTACCTACCTACCTTTATTTTCTTAGTAGCTGACACTCATTAAATATTTGACACAAGGTGTTAATATTTTTAACATCCCTTAAGCCCAACGCATCAATCAGTGGATCGAGAAATTTATATTACCTTTCTTCGAGTAGATACCGCTTATGTTTAGGATATCCGAGGCCTTTTTTAAAAAGAGGTTCCTACTGTTGGATAACGATTTATCTCAAGGATGGCTGTCTAATGATATAAACTCCCGTAATTCCGTGAATGTGATGAACTTTTGACTTGTTTTTCCAGAAACCAAAATGATAATTATATACATCTTTATTCAACATAACGAGAGAAAATACATATTATACCTACTGAATTATCAGTTTGAAGCTTCGAACAAATCATATTTTTTTCAATTTCGATCGACAAATGATACCAATTATCCGGTTTTCAAACAAACGATCTGGAATAAAAATATCAAAATGTTGATAATATATTCTCAAATTTCTGTTAAATCATTGTAAAATTTCATGTTTTAGAAATAATAATATTACAATGATTATGATATGCAAAACAAAAAACGACATAAGAACTTAACCTAAATATTTTGTTTAATACGCATTAGTAATTATTGTCATAACAACAATTTATCTGACATCAAGTCTGGCGCGAAAAAGCAAAGTCAGAGATATTTCCTTAGAAACAATAGAAATCAATAGATTTCAGCATAGCAACACTGTAATCTTCTTGGTATCCATTTATCGGATAGTTTCCAATTGATGCGGCCGTCAGAATCTTTCCATCACTACTCTATCTTATAGATGGATACCAAGAACATTATTTATCTACACTATGACAGTTTTCTTTATGTCAAATAACTAAGCCCAAAAATTATATCCATACGGAGATCCATATTTAGCAATACCTATCTGGGGTCTCGCCCGCTGTGTGACACACTTAATGCTTCAATAAACTCGGTACTCCTTCTAAGTCTACTTAAACTTATTTTATTTCAAAATTATATACCTAGAGGTGTGATTTTTCTCTTTTATCAAAACTACTAGTTGGGATTATAGGATTCCATAACAAACTTAATAAAAGTTGCATATTTAGCCCAAATAGATATTAATTGCAATAAGTATAGATATTATCTCAAAAACGTATACCTGAGGCAAATCTCAAAATACAACTTTTACTCTGCCTATAATCTTTAAATCGCGATACCCAAATTTTTCATGTGCCATATTTGTTTGTAATAAAGTTTATTATTATTTCAAATCATTTATTCATTAAATCACAATATATCATATGAAGTATACATCATTGTAAAAAAAATTAATAAAAATAAATTAAAATTAAATACAATGCTATATACTAAATATAAAATATCGGTATTATCTCTCATGATACATCACGATGTAATGTAATCATGAGAGATCTTCGAACTATAGAGAAAGGAACCTTCTTAACATCCTACATGAGGACAACAGAACTGCCTTTTGGATGGCATATCTGAGACCACAACAGATGCCAAGTTTCCCTAGATTGTCTTTAAGAGACTTAGGAATAACTCCATTCGTCGATATCACTATAGGTATTATGTGGGTGGTTGGTGTATGCCACATATCCTTGATTTCGTGAGCAAGATCAAGATATTTAATTATCTTATCCTGCTCGGCTTTTTTCAAATTTTCGTCATACGGTATAGTGATATCCACGAGATACGTTATCCCGTTCCTACGATCAACCAATACAATGTCCGGGCGATTTGCGTTAATCGTTCGGTCAGTTTGTATTGGTATATCCCAATACAACTTTGTATTACTGTTTTGCATTACCGAAATTGGGGTGTATCTATAATAAGGTACTTCAAGATCGAGCAAACCATATTTCAAGGCAAGTTTTTGATGAACTATTTTAGCCACATCGTTATGTCTGTGCAGATACTCAGAACCACACAGGAGAGATCACATTATTATTATTATTATTCTAGGGTAAGCTCAGCTTTGAAAGCTGGTTGATCAATCAATATGCGGGCTATTGCCAAGCATTTTGATTGTTTATTGTAGTTCTATTGCGTTATTATTCAGAAACCGCCTGACTATTGAGCATGTATCTAATATTACAGATTTCTGGAGATTGATGTATGCGTTTTTATTTATATTGAGTAGTTGCAGTGAGGTGTGTAATGACTTTGGTATTATTCCGGTTGATGATATTATTATTGGGACTATTGTTACTTGGGTTTGGTGCCACATTTCCTTAATTTCGTCAGCGAGAGGGATATATTTATTATTATTATTATTTATTATTATTATTATTATTAATTGTAATTCAAATTCTCTTAATCCTAAAAAGGTATTAGTAGGAGACGGCGTGATCGACCTAGAATGACGTGAATCGAACGCATCATTTCCGTCCTCAAAGAAATCCAGGACAGTTGTAGGTGCAAGAAATCACGAGAGAAACATTTAAAATCCAATTTCCCTGCCTATCCCTTTAGGGGAAGGGTATGTGGCCTATAAAAGTAGTGTGTCACAGTGCTAAAATATAAAAAAAAAAAACGGCAAGAAAAACACAAACAGGTAGAAAAGCGTGATGAAATCTTTTGACAAAACCCAAATAAACACGATTTGCGAATTTCGGCAGCAAACAAATTTGTGTTAAAAAAAAAACAACAAAAATGTTAACATACCTTCCCCGTATAAATGTCCCAGATATATTACAATACATTTCAATAGCCCTGCTACGTAGTACGTATTTTTTATTCTTTCCTAAGGGCTGAACGTATCCTTTTTGCTTTTTACACATATGCAAAATTATTCGCTAAAATTCACACGAGGTTAGAAAGGATATCTACTAACGTTACGCCTATCATCAATGTTGTTTATACTCTACATAAAATAAATATTTGAGAGGGCCAAATTCTTATATTATGTAGATAATATTACAAACACATACCCGTTTTAACCTACTCTTTCTTTATTCTTCTTCTTCTGGGATTTATTTAGAGGTGTTAATAAAACACATTAGTGATGTTCAAAACAACCAAAAAGAAAGAAACAAAAATATGAACTCCTTATTTTGCCTCCATAAGTATTTTATTGTTAAGAAAAAAAATGAAATGACTTTGAAAAGTAATGTATTTTTTGAATTGTAAACATTTTGATATACAATCATTTAGTTCTCTCATGTATTTAACTAGTTATATCAATAGAGGTTAGCCTGTCCTAACAATAAATACTGAATTCTAATTTGTTAATAATGACTATTTTACTATTAAAGTCTGACCAATGTAACTGTTTCAGCGATAGTTGCATGTCGAATTCTGTCAACCGCACCAAATTAAAAATTCAATAGTTTTATCGTCAAAAAGACTTAGAAGGTTATCTTCATTCTTCATCCTTCTTCATCCATGTCCGCTCCCTAGTTGGAGCATATGGACTCCACAAGTCCTCGCCATGCGGTCCTGTCCCCTGCGATTTCAGCAGTCGCATCCCAGTCAACACCAACGGCCTGTTGTGTATCTTCATTATGTTTCCTTATTATTTTTTCTTTTCAACAATTTTTCCAACGGGAAAAGGGAGAAATGGTGGCAAAAAAAACAATTAAATTGTCAGACGATAATTTTATGTTTTATTCGGGAAAATTTTAAACAAATCGTTATTATCCTCTAATCCTCTTTAAAGAGTCACTTAAGTTAAAAAAAAACCAATCGGCTTATTTGAGAATAAGTAATAAAAAAAACTTTTTCATCCGGATATATTATTATTGCAGCATTTTTTATAACGATTATTACTTTTTTTTTTAATTGACGCATCGCATGGAAAAGCGTTGAATAGTATACATACTTTGTGTTAGTATGCGTATTCAACGTTTTTCCATGAGATGCGTCAATCATTGATATTATCAGTCTATTTACATATAAAGAAGGAATAAAATCACGCAATATTATTATTAGACCTTTGCCCGTTTAGATTTTAGGTTACACAGAAGACACAGTGGTTTTTTTCTGCTGTATTCCAATTATGGTTTGTTTTACTAGGAACGCGGTCCTGCCACTTGGCGGCCATAAACAGCGCTGAATCAAGTCAGTACAACGTTCTCTATACAGCAACAAAAAACATTGTCGCAATTTTCTAAGACGGCCGCCTTGACAGACGACGGACCGCTCCCTAGGAACCGATTGAATTAGTGCATATGGATGTCCATTGCACAATATAGATACTATTACAGTCCATTTTTTTTTTAAGAAAACCCCGCCACATTCGGGCCAGGGATATTCCGATATCACCGCTGAACCTCAGTCTCGTGATACTCGGCAACGACAATCCTCCAAAACGGTCTATCTCTTATTAAATATGTATTCCCAATCCGGCTGTCTGCCGATACTCTTCAGCGATGTGTGAAAATTGTCTTCTGTTGTCTCCCATGTTTCCACTGACAGACGAGACGCAGAAGGTCTTTTTCCTTTTGGATGACAGTAATAGAAATGGTAATAATATAGCTGTGCATATAAAAATGTGCAATCATTAATTATTGGGTAACGCTAATGCAATGTTTTTCTAAGCGAACCAAAGAAAAAACTAATTTTCAATATCATCACGAAAATGTTTTTGAATTTAACCTTTTTACTAAGTTCAAAGTTTTTATTTTAGTTGAAGTCTTGTTTACTCGTTATTCAAGCTACGCATGATGAAATTAGACATTAAAATTACATTGTTTCTTTTGCGGTTTCATTATTTTACTTCCGGTAGTGAAAGAGACAAAACATTGTATGATTTGCAATAATCATTGTCTCAAAGAATCTGCGTTCATGATGTTACAGCCGCTTTTATATTCTAGTAGCAAGCCAAAGCATAAAATACAAGCTTTTTAGCATACGTTGATCATTTTTTTTTTCAACATTTTTTTTCTCGATCTGCAACGGGACGAGTTGCTGACTTTTTTGTAAAAATGGCACTGAATAGTATATACGAACAAACATAAACCTAAAAAACCAAGAGGGAGAGAGGGTGGTTAAAATGTACCTAATTTATATTTTAAACCATGCTGTAAAAGAGACATAAAAGTTTTCTATTCAAACTAAAAGATGATTTTAATCCGATAATATTAATGCGTTTTAAAAATAAACCACGAATTAACGGAAATACAAGAGAGATGGACTCGTAAAAAACTTTTGATTACTTCTTATTATTTCTGTATTTTGTTGTGGGTGATTACTTTTGAGTTTGATTAAACTTAGAAATAGGTACTTCTCAGAATAATCAGAACTGGATTATGATCGAAATAATAATAGTAGGTAATTATTTACTCGTTCAAATGCTATTTAGCAATTTTTCTTTTGATTTAAACCATTCTGTCTTCACATGTTGTGTAGAAGGGTTTTTCTTGTTTTTATAATGTTCGTCTAATGGGTATTATACTTTTGGATGGTTAAAAATATACCATTCACGATCATTCCAAATGCATTGCTTAACCAACCCTACGGAACTCCCCACATTGCATTGCTTGACCAACTCTACGAAAGATCCAGCCCCAGGCAGACCACCAAAGAGATGGATAGACAGATAGGATTCGGTAAGCCCCTCCCCTTAATAACAGGTCTTCAGGCCTAGAATAAAAATAAGAAGAAGAAATTAAAACAGCAACACGTGTATCCTGTGGAAGTATGACGACAAAATGAGACGAAGTTGGACTACGTTTTTAACACTGACATTGACGATTTTTTTGGAGCGATGGACAAATGGCTTGACGTGATTGAAATTTGGACTGATGGATACCCGACTCACCCTATCACTCCACATCATCCATTTGGTTTTCCCACTCACAGTCATATTTTGGAGTGACATCGCTCCATTTAGACGGATGGAGTGATCGTGAATGGGGGGGGGGGGGGGTTAATAATGTATTTAATTTGTTTGCCTTAAGCGCATTTACATGCCCATTCGATGCCTCCTAAAAGCAGTAGGTACCTATCTGAGTAACTACCATATTATGTTACAAATATTCAATTTGTATTTTTTATCGTATCTTGAAGTCACAAAAAAATATCACTAGATTGTCACTTCAATAACGAAATGATTGTCTAAAAATGGTCAAGTAGATAAGTACTTTGTGTCTTTTTAATTTTTCTAATGTTCTGTAATTACAAAAGAAAATTCGACCCTGTTCAAAAAGAACAAACAAAACAATAAAACAAGAAGTAGGTACGTTTATTATACTCGTCTCTTACCTACCTCTTGTGATACGTTCAATCGAAAAAAGGCAATTTAAGTTAACTCTGAATTATAGGGAGTTAATAACCCATATAGAGGTTTTTTATCGTTGATTCAAAAAGTTTTCCTGGCTTAAACTTTACTTACCTAATATTCAAATTATTCGAAAAGTTTGGGAAGGATTGTAGAGATTATTAAGGGCCATCGCTTTCATACAAACATTATTTATTATTAGAACATTTATTTTCATGCAATATCCTGCTCCTTCCTTATCTTAAATACCTACCTTTTTTGCGCAACAGCGTTCAGATTTTTTATTATCCTTTAATAAAATTAATAAGATCGTCCGTATCAAGATTATTTCATGAAAATTTTTCATACCTACAATATGTACATAAGTACATACAACTAGGTACGTGAAATATTTTTATACTTTTAATATGAGACTTAGACAAGACTTCACTTAGAAGTCACCCATGATCATGCAGGATCTATGCCTGCGAAATTTGTCAGGGAATTAAATTATTTGTAGAATAACAAAATATAATTAGTTGTATTATTTAAAATTAATTTCTTAAAATTTCGTTGATTTTATAATGAACTAGGTATTATTATTGAATAATGTCCATGTAAGGAAAGAAGAATCGTTAAAAATATTGAATTGCCTGTTTCTTATCTGAGTAGCGAACCTACATAAATTATGATAGAAAAAAAGCAAAACCTGTGTTTCAGGCAGGTCAACGAATTTCCATAGTATACTAAGAATTTAAATCAAACCTGTCGGACATCGGATATAGAAATGGGTAAATAGTTTTTTGATTAAAAATAATAATATAAAGCCTTTATTGATAAAAATACACTTTATTGACAAAATATACCTAACTCGAGATGGGCTCAACAGATTCTTCCGATGTGTAATTTGTTGGATTCTTCTCCGCTCCGGATAGCAGAATTACTAATAAAAAGTTGAAAAAAGGATAAGAAATTATATAAAATATAATATTAAATTTAATAGATATGGAACGAATTTCATGCAACGCCATCTTTGTAAAAAATCTAACAACAAAATTATTGTCACCTGCACCCTCTCATTCTCACATCCGATGTCATCGCATCACGCCTAAACGGCTGGATCCATTTCGCTTATTCTTTTTTTGTCGTGTAGGTTTTTATCAGGATAATGTTTTTTTAGAAGAAAAAAATTAAGAAAAATGAATGGAAAATTAGAAATTAAAGAAAACTCTACGTAGACAATAGGGTGGAACAATTTTTTTTGTCTAATATCGATTTGGAATAGTTGTATTACCTATGTTGCCTATTGGCATCAATGATGTACATAAAAAATTAAAAAATTCTCAGACAACGGTAAGAGCCCCCGCCGAGACTTCGAATATTTACAAAAACGACAATTAATTTATGGGCTGTTTGCGCGGTTTACAAAATATTACAGAATTTACTTAAATAGGATTATTGTATTCAAAAACGAATTCAAATATAGTTGACTAGCTGTTGCAATCAGTATTTCATTATTTTAATAGTCTTTGGCGTTATGAGAGAAGAGCAACGCGCAAGAAAAAGCGGGGCCGGAATGAGCCGATTTATAAATTTCAGTGTTTTGTTTCAAATTTTAGTTTCATCAAGTGCAGTGGATAATTATTATTATTGTCTCAAAGTGAAACGTCGCGAGTCAATTATTTCCACGAGTGTGTAGGAATAGGTGATGTATGTTTTAAAATATTCGATATAATAAAATTTCCGATACCTACTTGGTGTCATAGCACTTTTGTGCAGAGTTAATAGAATAAATCCTACCTACGTATGAAAATGATTGTGAAAATGTGATGTAATTCTATGAATGGATTTGACAAATTAATGTTATAATTTAAAAAAAAAAAAAACATATTTTTAGAAACTTAAGAAAGAAGAGTTAGAAGCGTTCAGAGTCCAAAGTAGAAAGCTTTTTAACATATCTGCATGTAAATGTAAAGAATTTGTAAGATGTACTTGTTTTAGAGATGAAACATTGCCAAAAGTGGAACAAATATTTTTAAATGGCTGAAAGACTAATAGATTTAGGAAGAATGGATCTAATCCAAAGTTAAAAGTTGCAGAATAGAAGATTATGTGATCTAAACCATCATAATTCAAATACACGAACTGAAGAAATTTCTTCTACTTTATATCCGCTAAAAAGAAAATCTGCCTTCTTGTTCATCGGCCGCAGATGGTCTTAACACATATTATAAATCCCTTGTTGGTAGAAAAGAAAAGACGGCTAAAACTATTTTTGAAGGATCGCAAAAGCCTAGAGTGGTTGTACCAGAGGAACGTATTTCGATCATAAAGAAGTCAAGTTCTGTTTTTCTTGGGTTCGTCATTTGGAAAAATAAGCTATTTAGACCCTTGAAATGGATAATTTTTCACTAACACGTAAAAGAGTTGACTTTGAAGCGTTTGTTTACCTACGCCATTGGTCCACTCTGAGAAGATTGAAGATCTACCTCCACAAATATCAACAGATCTCAACGCAGACCAAAATGTTTTACAAGAAATTACTCTGCTGTCATAAATGGATCCAGCACTCCTGATTCATTAAACAGAAACCCATTTAAGCTATCTCGTACCCGCTGGTTGTCAAAATCTAACCATATTCTGCGTTTTTATATTTCTAGGGAAAATCCACAACAAAATCTTAACATTTGTCATAAAATCATACAGCCTCGTCCGGTTTGCAATCAAAACACTTACATCCAGCAAAGATGGTTCGAAATGGAAGCTCATCATAGCACTTAATATTTTCTAACAAATTGTAATCAATATTTTAATTCGAATACCTTATTTTAATTCGAAACAGATACTATGTCCATCCAGGAACTTGTTGTTGAGTATGGTAACAGATTCACACAGACGCGCGTTAGAGAACTCGCTGTAAAAAGGCTCATTAGGTGAATAAAACATCTGTTTCACGCACGGTAGAGGTACTAAAAGTGGATACATATGCATTTTTTACGTATACTTGATTAACTGGCAACAAATACGAACCCCCCAATATTGATTAATATTTTCGATGAGCAGTTACGATATTTTATTAAAAATGGAGGAGTTGCAGTTTTGGAGTTTATGAGACTGCTTTGCCACACCCAGGCTGTGATAGTATTAGTTGAAATTGTGACAGAAGCAGCTCTAAATTTAAGCCATAAGATAAGAAGAAAAGGTTTCTTAAAATCCAAATAGGTAAGTATTTCGAAACCTCATGCAAAAATTTGAGAGAGAAAATGATTTTTAGTATAAAAAATGACGTTATTCATAGCGACACAACTTTCTGGACCTGTATTTACTTTTGAATTAAATGATTCTATTTAATAATAATATAACACTTTTCTATACAAAGGTGTCAGTATAGCCGGCGGAACTTATTGCCTGAGGCAATTTTTTCCAGTCAACCGGTCCCGTCCAATCTGAGACAGGCCAACCCCGGGTAGAAATTTCAAGTGAAAAAACACTTAGAAAAACTCTGACCCGACCGGGAATCGAACCCGGGACCTTGGATCTGAAGTCCACGCTAGTACAACTAGGCTATCGAGGTCGGTTGAATTTTCTATTTACTAAATATGTAATTATACATTTATTTTATTATTTAGATGCATTATATATTGCCCATCATAATAATTATTATTTTATTTATAGGGTGTAGACAACCTTATTAATACTTTTTATCACATAGTTTTTATTCCAATTTTGAAATTTTGAGAGAAATTGTCAATTGGTGCGATAGACACAATGACATGCGGATGGAATATCCAATCTAAATCCAAACTCCCTTAAGACCCCACTTAGGGGCATAGGGAGGCAAAAAGAGCTCTCCATTTCGCTCGATCTTGCGCAACGTTAATGACCTCCTCCCAAACCATGTCCAGATTCCTCAGCTCTGCTTCGAAGGAACGGAACACAGTATGAGAGGTTCTTCCTCGTCCCCGGGACCCTGATGGGAGGAATAACAGCGCTCTCCTCGGCCAACTGTCATTCGGCATCCTTATCACATGTCCCAGCCAAGTCCATCTCCTCAACATAATAGTAGAGGTGATGGGCTCACGGTGGGTGCGCCGGCGTATAGCGTCGTTCGTGATGCGGTGGTACCATCTTTTACCCAAAATTCTCCTGAGGCACTTCGTTTCGAATGCAGATATTTTTTGTGTTCGGGCCAAAGTCAGGTGCCAGGACTCACACCCATACAGGAGAATGGGCAACACACACGCATCAAACAATTTACATTTCGTATCGACACTAAACGCCGACGCCTTCCATATCTTGGTCATGTTGTTGAAGGCGCCACTTACCATACCGATACATATCGGGAGCTCTGCCCCGAGGTCACCAGTAGAGGTAATGGTTGCTCCCAGGTACTTAAATTTATCCACCCGGGAGACCTGGTGACTATCGATGGTTATCGGTAGCTGTTTATCGGGGCAGGCATTATTTGCAATGAGCTCCGTTTTACTGGCATTGACTCGAAGCCCGAGGCGTGCTGTTTCGTCGCAGAGTCTTGAAACACTGCGCTGTAATTCCTCCACTGTCGTACTGAACAACGCTAGGTCGTCCGCGTACTCCAGATCGCACAGTTCGCCCATTAGACCATCTCTCTGTGTTATGGTATACCTCTTGCTCCTTGCATGGACTTTGTCAACAGGAAGTCCATGACTATCTATATAATATTTGTCTTGAACACTGACTCACTGACTGACTGACTGACTGACTGACTGCCTGACTGACTGACTGACTGATGTCATTAACGCCGCTAGATGGCGCGCCACTCGCAACTAAAGATTTTGTTCTACTAACATACGGCTGACAGCTGACAGTAGTGACAGTAACATAATAATATTATTATTCCTGGTGGCTGAGCACTTTTTAAAGGTCTTGACGTAGAGAAAAACAATTTTTCGGGTTAGGTATTTAAAAACTCACATGCGAAGTCAGTCATATGAAAGAAAATGTACCAAAATAGGAAACTTACGCGCAGCCGGACTTCAAAGCGAAGAAACGCGTTACTAATGCAATCTGTGCAATAAAAAGTTTGCAGACTCAAGATTCACACGAGAACTCATAGCGGAGAAAAGACCTACGAATGCAACAATTGCGATAAAAAGTTTAATCAATCAAATTATAACTCATGATTAATGCCATTTGAATGCAAAGTTTGTTATAAAAAGTTAATGTTTTAATTTTCGTGGAGTTCTATTATCAAGTGCTTTAAAGTTACATATAAATTCGGCAATAAGAAAGCAAATTTTGCATGAAAAAGTTTAACAAATCATAACTTACGCGCAGTGGGACTTCATAGCGAAGAAAAGCCATACGAATGCAATGTGTGCAATAAAAAGTTTGCAGACTCAAGAGTCACACGAGAACTCATAGCGAAGAAAAGACCTACGAATGCAACAATTGCGATAAAAAGTTTAATCAATCAAATAATAACTCATGATTAAAGCCATTTGAATGCAAAGTTTGCTATAAAAAGTTAAAGTTTTAATTTTCGTGTAGTTCTTTTATCAAGTGCTTTAATGTTACATATAAATTAGGCAATAAGAAAGCAAATTTTGCATGAAAAAGTTTACCAAATCATAACTTACGCGCAGTGGGACTTCATAGCGAAGAAAAGCCATACGAATGCAATGTGTGCAATAAAAAGTGTGCAGACTTAAGAGTCACACGAGAACTCATTGCGGAGAAAGGACCTACGAATGCAACAATTGCGATAAAAAGTTTAATCAATCAAATAAGAACTCATGATTAAAGCCATTTGAATGCAAAGTTTGTTATAAAAAGTTAAAGTTTTAATTTTCGTGTAGTTCTTTTATCAAGTGCTTTAATGTTACATATAAATTCGGCAATAAGAAAGCAAATTTTGCATGAAAAAGTTTACCAAATCATAACTTACGCACAGTGGGACTTCATAGCGAAGAAAAGCCATACGAATGCAATGTTTGCATGAAAAAGTTTACCAAATCAGAAAACTAACGTACACACGCGACTTAATAGCGGAAAAAGCCTTACGCATATAATGTTTAAAATAAAAAGTTTAATCAATCATATACTAAAACACTCACATCCTAAAGCCATTTTAATGCAAAGTTTGTTGTAAAAAGATAACGTTCTTTTATGAGTTTTCATAAAGAGTTTAATTAATCAAGTGCTTTAAAGTCGCACATATGAATTCGGCTATGAGAAAGCAAATTTTGCATGAAAAAGTTTACCAAATCATAACTTAGGTACGCACAACGGGACTTCATAGCGAAAAAAAGCCTTACTAATGCAATGTGTGCAATAAAAAGTTTGCAGAGTCAAACGCGAACTCATAGTGGAGAAAAGCCATACGAATGCAACAATTGCGATAAAAAGTTCAACCAATCAAATAATAACTCATGATAAAAACAATTTGAATGCAAAGTTTGTTATAAAAAGTTCAAGTTTTTTTTTTAATTTTCATAGAGTTCTATTATCAAGTGCTAATAGCGGAGAAAAAGCCATACGAATGCAATGTTTGCAATAAAAAGTTTGCACACTAAAGTATTTTTTTCAAGATTCTTATGTGAATTAATAGCGTAGAGTAGCCATACAAATGCAAAGTTTGCATGAAAAAGTTTACTAAATCAGAAAACTAACGCACACACGCGATCAAATAGTGAAATACCCACATGCTAAAAGCTATTTGAATGGAAAGTTTGTAATTAAAAGTTTGTTGTTTTTGAGTTTTCATAAAGAGTTAAAACAACCAAGTAGGTATTTTGAAGTCTCACATGTGAATTCAGCTATGAGAAAGCAATGTTTGCAGGAAAAGGCCATAGGTGGGCGCCACGGGCGCCTTTAAAAAACTAGTTATGAATATAAAAGGAGCTAGTACGCAGCCCTGTCTGACTCCCGTGATGCTAAAAGCTTCAGTAGGACCACCTGGCGTTTTCGCGGATGGAATATACATGGTTTAAAACAGACGCATTGTTCGGAATCACATTGGTCAAATGATAATTAATTCATCACCATACAAATTCGAATTCAATATTCATATTTTAGGAACACAGGTCATCGTCTGTCGGGAAAGCTGGTTAAATTATAAAAACATATTTACAAATTATTAACAACTTTAAATCGGCCTCCAGAGGGTCCCAATAATTCTATCATTTTAAGGATGCGGATGATTCGAATTTTCTTCCCGTAGCAATAGAAAGTATCTAGAGACGGTACTTCCCGCGGAACTGTTAATTATTATTGATTGTCATAGAAACCATCGATTTTTAGTACTGCGCTAGTTTTCGATTGATTAGGCGTTTGACTTACCAACGAAAATTATAAGTATGAAAAATATTTGTTTTGGCTTTATTTTCATGATTTTTTTTTCGTGGAGCCACAGTTTTTTTGACAAAATTCCAAAATATATTTATTTTTATTTTATTTTTATTTTGACACTTCTACGCAACTTCATGTTGCTTTTACAGTATATAATAATATTATAAACTATATTATGGTACATAATATACACTTTCAACTTCAACTTAACTTATCCTTACATTTTATATTCGTGTGGTTTTAAATCAAAATAGAGATGACCAAAACATATTAATAATACACCTGCAAACTCAAATACATGATATTATAAAACCCATTTTACTTTCATTCTATCTGACATTTCAAAATTCACGCTTACATACCACCACATACACACACATCCTCACTCGCTGCATTCACACATACACCATTCGTAATATAGCATGTCACTCAGTGTTGGTGACATCCGAACTACAGCGCCACTACGGCCAGTTTCAACAACACAAACTATACAGGGAGTTCGGTCACTCGATACTTATCAAATAACATTTTCTTAAAACGATTTAGCGGTGTTGCAAAAATATCGATATCGCCTAATCGGTTTCCCTCCCTTAGCATTCTTTGCATAGGTACATTATAAGTATAGTTTGTTGTAGCAAGATCCGTGCTGAAGGTACACCTACCCCTGGTTGTTCTTTTTGGTATGTGTAAATTCACCATTTGTAAAATTTGAGGAGAGTCTATAAAACCGTTTATCAGTTTATATAGGAATACCATATCAGATATGGATATATGTGGTGATACGATTTAAATATTTTATACAGTTGGTATGTGTCCCTATACTGTAGGTAAAAAGAAACCTTTCAAACCCACACATTTGAAAATTAAAATATAATTTAAAAAAAAAAGAAATATATTTTAAGTACCAACCTTAGGCACTTTTATATAATAACCTTATAAAGATTTTTTTAATATAAAACTCTGTCATCATTTTCTTTTTTTTTCTTTTATATCGTGTCTCATCCTTTGATGTTATTTCTTGGTATTTTACAAACCAAACAAACGAGTTTTCATGAAAATAATATGATAAAAAAAGTTTACAAGTCACCTTTGTGTGTAATTACTTCACTTCTAAGAATCTTTACATGTTTTTCTTGTCAAAATTTTAATAATCTTGTCGACAAAATTTTAATTTATGGTGCTGTAAAATCTAGAAGCAACGCTTTTATTTGTTTCATAATGTAATTCACTGGGTAGGCTATTTTTGATATAAAAAAAATGTTTATAACGACTATACCTACATTTTTCAAGGCGAAATGTAGTGTATCGGCCATGTTTCGCATGACGACATCATCCACTAATAGCGTTTCTCCATGATGTCGACAGTCGACACCCAGTAATGTGGTGTTATTGGTAGGCACCTGCCTTCTATCTGTTAAAATATAAAGTATTCTAGAACTTTTTTTTTTATTTTTAAACTCGCTTTACCGACCTCGTTAGCCTAGTTCTACTAGCGTTGACTTCAGATCCGAGGTCCCGGGTTCGATTCCCGGTCGGGTAAGTCGGTTGGTCTAAGTGTTCACTTGAAATTTCTACCCGGGGTTGGCCTGTCTCAGATTGGACGGGACCGGTTGACTGGAAAAAATTGCCTCAGGCAATAAGTTCCTCCGGCTATACTGACACTTTTATATTATTATTATCCGACAGATGTTGTTCTGTATTCCCTATGAATATGATTTCAAATTTATAGATTATACAAAAATATATTTAAAATATGTGTGAATCTTGTGTCAACGTCAATGGTTGTCAGGTTAACAACAATTTTGTTGTTATAGAATTTCTTATAGATGGCATTGCCGTCGCAGGAAATCCGTTCTATAGTAACTTTGATATTATATTTTATATTATTTCTTATGCATTTTTCAACTTTTTAAAAGGCGTGGGGAATAATCCAATAATTCAACCTTAGAAAGAATCTGTTCGGCCGATCTCGTGTTATAAGTGTTCGCACTAACCTGACTTTCTTTTATATTAAAAATGTCGTATTATTAACGTCCATACACTTAAAAGGGCAATTACAGATGAATAAGCCCACAACAAACCCTGCTGTCCAAATAAAGTAGGCAGATACTTAAGTAATTATCTTTTTTACTTTTTGTTTCTGGGGGTGTTTTAATTCTTCCCTGAAGTAATTACATGTCACAAGTCTTCTTAAAATGTCAATTACTTGTCCAATATAAACATACTTACCTACTATTCGCCATTATACTTATCGTGAACAATTACATTAGAATCCTAAAATAATAACGGTAGGTATTTTTTTGAATCATTTTTAACAACCTACCTTATAAAAAATGAAAAGAAGGTATTAAGTCAAGGTTTATACGTGTGGTAAAATTTAATGGCTTAAAATATTGTAACAGTTGTAAAAATAAGTTCCTGTGTCTACACTCGGTAGGGGGCAACAAAATCCCTCAAAATCGATTGATTCCATGTACCTTACATATATCCTTATACCCATCATTCCAACCACACTCCCTTTTTGACCCCACTTGGGGGCATAGGGAGGCAACAAGAGCTCGCGCAGCTGCGATAATCTCTTCCCACACCAATTCATCATTAATTCTGATGATTGATTTGTATCATGTCCAGTTGACGTTGAAAGTCAGTGACGCATCATTAGCATGTATTTTTCGTATTGATCTACATTATTTTTAGCACCTTAATCGAAAGTTCCTATGGGTTATACTTATTCTTGGATCTTAAAGAAATCCAAAGAATATTGCGATGTTCGTTGTTTTTTTTTTTTAATTTCTACGATCAGCCTTTATTCTTCCATAATTATATCTAGACAACATCTTATCACTTTTTAATCTCTTTGTTCATTCAGGTTTTGATGGAATAATTGGACGATGACATCTGAAAATTTCTTAAAATTGTCTCTTCCTGTGTTCTAAATTCAAATTATCATTATCTCGGTGTTTAACTAAAATAAATCGTAACTTCAATACCTACATACCTTAAACTTTAACACAATTAAGCCATACCTAATTAATAATTATTGCTATATTTTGAATGTAAACAAAACTTTATTAACAAATTTATTGGTAGGTAGATTCACTCCCCTATTAGTTGTTATTGGAAAACTAAGCCTCATTAAAACAATTCCATAAGTTGGAAATTCATAGACAATTATTATTATTGCGATGTTAAATTTCATAATTGCGATGTTTCGACTTTGAAAATATGTAAGTTTATAGTATTATACCTACGTTATTTCGAATTGTTTTCTTGAAAACAATATAAGTAGTAATATATATTATTATAAACATTATGGTTGTGCGTTTACTTACATCTTTGTAAACAGCTCATATACGAACCCTTTTGTAAAACTTCGGAACTGTTGCTCCTTCCTTCTCAATTCTTGGGATCCATTTTGATAATACCTCCACCACCTATGTACATACTCTTTGAAATCATGGTTGAAAGTTTTAGAAGGGAGCAAATGGTAATAAATTTAGACAATCCTAAATATTTAACTTACTTACGTTATGACTGCTACATTATTGTTAGCCGCATAATAAGGTATTATTTTTATTTGGCTCCGACAAAATTAAGTTTTTAATCATGTAGATATAGGTATCTTCAATTATATTCATTTAAATGTTAATACATCATACGGTAGAAGCGATGGGCCTCCGATGGGTGTACCAGCGTATAGCGTCGTTCGTGATACGTTGATACCATCTTTAACTCGGAACTCTCCCGGGCATTGGTCAGGTGCCAGGGTTCACACCCATACAGTAGAATGAGCAACACACGCATCAAACAGTTAACATTTCGTCAACACTAAACGCCGACGCTTTCCATACTTTGGTTATGTTGTTAGAGACGCTACTTCCCATACAGATTTGAACGCACATCAATGCAAATGCAAGTTTTGAACTTACACTGCTAAAAAACTATCATTCACATCTAAAATATTGCAAAAAATCTCCAAGTTCGAAAAAAATATAAACTTTGAAAGGCTGAATCTCTAAAACTATTGGGTTTACAGAGACAATTCTAGTATCATATTGTAGCAAATTTAGTCAAAATTAAAAACGTCCTGAAAAGGTTTTTTCAAAATAAAGTCCTTCAGGGATTTAATCGCCAAATTTTGAAAAAAATAACGATTTTATCGAGGTTTTTTCAATTTTTGACAAAGTTGCATTCGGCGCTTGAGGTCACAAACATCAGGCCAACATCATAAACAAATCTGCAAAATATTTGAACTACCGGATTTAACACATACGCCCCCATATATTAAGGCGACAAAGTTACTGTATTATGATAAAAAATCTACATGTCATTGTTTTGTTAAAAGTGAGAACCTAAGTACCTAGGTATGTACCTACCTAATGGAAAAAATATCTCTTGAGACCTAAATTAAAGTATCATTACATAGGAGAAACGGTACACAAATTATTAAAACATTTTTCAGAATAAAAATAGCATTTATTTCAAACACACCCACTTAAAGGGATTGGTCAGACACAATAAAATGTAAATTAATTAAATTCACCCTAACATAATGATATTAATTTAATGTAAAAAGTTATCTGGTAGGTAAATATACATACTTAATTGATTAGGTACCTACAAATGTAATATTTGTCATCTATATACTTATTATTTTCTGGCTAGTAGGTATGTATTTTCGTTCAAGTCATTTTGTTTTTCCAGATAAAGTTTCGGAAGCTTAGGCTTAGGAAAATCAATAGTTATTATAATATGACTGATTATTTCCGGCTGGATCATCACTTTGATCGACAAACTTGATTAAAAAAAATCTAATCGTGCCGATACACTTCAAAATAATAAACAAGTCAATATTATTGTAATTATTGTTTTAAAATTAAAATGTACTCACTCAAAGTGAATACAAACACACTCTTTGACTATTCAACTGTAGGTATATAAGCTTGTTTCGTGTAAGCGGAAGATGCTCGGCACCTGGGATCGAGCCCAAAACCTCCAGTACGAAACAGTATGAAAGCCAGCCTCGTGACCGCCTCGCTACCAACCACTTCAGTTTTTTTAATGTTTCAAATTATTATAATGTAGTCAGCGTTATAATGTAGAGATGTGGTCCTATAGAAGAATGCTGGGTATCTCCTGGAGAGACCACGTCACGAATGACGATGTTCTCACAAGAATCGAAGGAGGAAGGCACCTGCTCAAGACCTTGTCCGAAAGACGTGCCAGATGGATCGGACACGTAATCCGCCAAGAAGGTCTCCCACACACCATCATGGAGGGGATGACCGAGGGGTCAAACGCTCGGGGACGACCGCGACGGGAGTTCCTGCAAGACGTGTACTCCGACGTCTGCTGCTCCTCATATGAGGAGCTCAAGAGGACTGCAATGGACGGAGAGGAATGGAGAATGAGATCCAATAATATTGCTGCAAACCAATCCCAGGATTGAAACTGCAGAGAGAGAGAGAGAGAGAGTCAGCGTTACAACAGCAATGAGCTGTGCTTTGAAATATTATTATAAGATGTTAAATTGTTATATGTCCTGTCCTGTCCTATCCACGTTCGCTCCCAAGGTGGAGCATGTGGTCGCCACTAGGTCCCTCCATGCACTTCTGTCTTGCGCCAGCCGCTCCGCTTCCTCCCAGGTCAGTCCGATATTCTGCAGGTCGGCGCTGTAGGCTCGCGCAATAGTGAGGCACGGTCTTCCTCTTCTTCTTGTTCCGCCCGGATTGTAAAATAGGCTGGCTTGGCCAACGCTGTCGGGAGACATACGGAGGACGTGCCCGAGCCAACTCAGTCTGCGATTTAGGATGACTGAAGTAACGAAGGGCTGTAGTGTTCTTTCTCGGACAGAGTCATTGGTCACAAAATCATACCACCTAATTCCCAGTATTTGTCGCAGGAATCTGTTTTCAACGCTGAGAAGTTTCTTTTGCTGGGCCTTTGTCAAATGCCAGGACTCGCAGCCGTATAACAGAATTGGCATAATACACGCGTTCAATAGACGACATTTGGTTTTGGTGGAGAAATTGTTAGACCTCCAAATCTTTTTCATGCCACTGAATGAAGAGCTGGCTTGGGCTATTCTTATAGAGATCTTGGGCTATTGTTATATTATGACCAATTATTATAAGTTAGTTCTCTGACCCTAAAATGTTACTTTCTAATTATTAGTAAGTTTCACAATTATAACTTAGAAACTTTCTCCTTGTTCCAGGTGTACTAACAGTGAGCGCGGGTATACAAGGCAAGAGCTCGGGAAGCCGCAACTCGCTCGGAACTGGCACACATTTCGCTCCTTCGTTGAACCAACCTCAGTTTGAACCAGTTCCTAAAAATGTGACGGCCTTGATTGGCAAATCTGCGTATCTCTCGTGCAAGGTTAAAAACTTAGGAAATAAAAGTGTGAGTAAATTGATTATTTTCTATAGCTAAGTTTTGAGAAACGATGTCGACATATATT
This sequence comes from Mystacides longicornis, assembly GCA_963576905.1. Lineage (NCBI taxonomy): Eukaryota > Metazoa > Arthropoda > Insecta > Trichoptera > Leptoceridae > Mystacides > Mystacides longicornis. Next base: position 9,201,340 of record OY756426.1, read on the forward strand.
ATGTACGATAAGTTAAGTCTAGTTCACACTTGTCGAGTATTTTAGTCGAGTGCCGAGTAATTTAGCAATAAAACATGTTTGAACAGCGAAAACTTGGTCGAGTAGTTTAGCTGACGCATTATTCTATTAATCGGTATAATCATGTAGCTAGGGTACCTACTCCAGCTATAGAGTGAACTAAGTTATGTATGGGGAATAGACAGTAGGGAAAAGTAACTGTTGACATTCTTGCAAAACTGTAATCCGACCTAAAGAAGATTAAAATAAGATCTTCGATGTTTTGGGAGAAGGTGCTTGGTGAAAGTCCATTTCAAAATAAAAATGAAAGAGTCTTATTTCGTTCTATCACAAAATTTTATGATAGAACCTTCATACAAGGCTCTTACATTTTAATTTAAATTATAAGAAACCATAAACTGGATTTTTAATAGAAATTGTCTTCCAATACTTTAAGATTACCTAAGTAACTGAGAAGAAACAATTCTTCAATAAGCCAGGAAATAAGGGATAATTTTTCTTGTCAATCGAGCTGGAGTTATTGATAGCAGCAGTCTAACTTCTCACATAAATTCCACAAGCGTTTTTCCTTAGAATAATTGTTAAAATTAATTGATCCACTTATTGTTATTATATCTGTTTAATATTTTTATGTATTAAATGACTGTTTGTTTACCTGAATAAATAAAAAAAAAATTTAAACAAGTGTGCCAAAATAAAAATACCATACTCTGCAACCAAATAGATTTTATTGCCACAAAGATTCAACCTTAAACATGTTTCGATGACAAAAATCACCTGAAATTTAGCTCAAAATCGGAATTTTTTATGAACTTTATGACCTATTTACTCACTTTTACTATACATATTATTATATAAGTTACTAGCAAATTAATTTATGTAACTGATGACAATGTGGGTAGTTTGCTAATTTATTATACATTTTAAATTTCTGAAATTACATTCATTTAATAAAGTTATTTAATACTTTTTTGTTTAGGTATCATGGATCCGACATCGCGACCTCCACATACTGACAGTGGGTAGTTACACGTACAGCTCGGATCAGAGGTTTCAGACAACCCACCACAAAGAATTGTCCGAATGGACACTCCAAATAAAATGGACCCAGCTGAGAGACGCTGGCATGTACGAATGTCAGATCTCAACACAACCTGTCAAGAGCTATTTTATTAACCTCAATGTCGCTGGTGAGTCATGGACCGTCTCAAATTATAAAATTCCAATTCCACGAAGTAGTTCACACATTTAAGCCTGTTTGCTTTTTTCCAGTTCCAACAGCTTCAATACTAGGAGGACCTGATCTCCATGTTGACATTGGAAGCACAATAAACCTCACATGCAGCATAAGGTTCAGTCCAGAGCCTCCTGCTTATATATTTTGGTACCACGAAGACGAGGTAAGCCCCTATTGTGAATTTAAGTACAGTTAGATAAGTACTTAAAAGACAAAAACTTTCTTTACGAATAATACGCAGGAAACACTGACCTCGGTAGAACAGAGTTTGTTGCCTCAAAGGCGCCAGACTCTATCAAGAAGTCCTAGAGGTTTGATTCACTTGAAATTTCTAGAGAAAGTTGGCATCTATTTAAGATTGGATGGTGTAGGTTAAATAGAAAATGTTGCTTTAGGTATGAGTTGAATAGAAAATGTTGCTTTGAATAGGTATGCCACCGACTTTACTGAAACATTTTAAGGAGAAGGTTTCTCACATTTACCTAAACATTTGATTTTTTTTCTTGATTCTGTGGCATGTTAAGTACCCAGACGTCGACTACCACTATGGTGTACATGTGCAATTCTCTATCTTGAGTAGTTCGGAAAAAATTTCGCACACATCAGATTTTCGACTATTTCGACTACATCAGCTTTTTTGCAGCTTTTTGCGTGGGAGCAACATTAAAATGCTTCTATAGGTTCATCATTCAAATTGAGGATTCAAATCCCCACACCGTCTGGACCGAACAATTTGACCATTATAATTATGCTTAAGTTTAATATTTATAGCGATTATCATTAAAGAAGATTGATATCGTATTAGGTATGTGGTTCTACTATCTCGTTAAGCACTTAGAGATTGTAAAATTTTATTGAGCTAAAACAGGCAAAATTATTTTCAAATCGACTGTTATCATATTATCAATCGATCAACCTATAATTAGATTTAGGTTTCATAATATTTATTTTGAACACTTCAGTGTTCGTTGTATGAAGGACTGAGGCCTACCACCACTTCAACGTTTATAGCAGACAATCATTTTGATATACCTACATTTCTGTGAGTTAATATAATTCAACAACGCGTGTTGAAAATATGTTGACAGCGGGTGTTTAATTAACAACATCTTAACACTGATGTCAGACTAGTTAACATGGGACACCAGTACACCTATTTAATTGTTAACAAACTACAATTATTTAACGAGCATTCGGTTTACCATTTCTGCCATGTTTGTTAAAAAGCAACTTTTCGATAAATTGATTATATTTTTTTAATTAAGGTTTGTTTATTTATAGACTGGTATCCTTTGACCCTGTAAACAATTTGCTCAGTTAATGATGGCTAATAACCTAAAGACTCTACAAACACATAGAAATAAAAAATATTCTATATTATTTTAATGCCAGAAAAACTACCAAATTTCAACTGCTGGCATCAAAATTATTCTAAGTACCTACTGTGGGCACCTATACCTATTGATTATTTATTTTGTTTTATTTTACGAAATATTTTTTTTTGTGAATGTACAGTAAAGTATGATAAAAATGCATAGATTACAATAGAGCCAAATGACCTCATCTTATATATAAAAATGGAGAGCTATTTCCCGATGTCATCGCATCACGCCTAAACGGCTGGACCAATTTCGATAATCCTTTTTTGTCGTGTAGGCTTTTATCAGGAGAATGTCCTTTTAGAAGAAAAAAATCAAGAAAAATGCATGGAAAATTAGAAAATTAAAGACATATCTACGTAGACAACGTAGTACCTTATAATTTTTATTCCAATTTTGAAATTTTGACAGTAGGTAATTGTCAATTGGTGCGATTGACAGAATGCGGATGGTGTATAGGTACATGGTTTAAAACAGACGCATCGTTCGGAATCACATTGGTCAAAAAATGATAATTAATTCATCACCATACAAATTCGAATGCAATTTTCATATTTTTTAGGAACACAGGCCAACGTCTGCCGGGAAAGCTAGTACAAAATAAATAAATTTATTTATCTGAACGCCGGCAATGTCTGATTTGACTCTGAATCAAGCTTCATTATTTCAAAAACATTCTGGCAATAAGGGTTAAGGGTAAATCGTAGTTTTTTAATTGCAAAATCACGTGTTTTTCACCAAAAAATTATTCCTAGCAATAAAAATAACCTGAGTATCTACGTACATATATAATACAATATTGGTACCTACACGTGAATTGTGAGATAGGTATATTATTTTAAGTCCTGTTATTATATCTACAGTTTCTCGCATGAACCCAAATTTACCTAAAGAAAATCCAACCGAAGATAGGCTTCTGCCTCTCTCAGTATATTTAAGTTAGGTTTATACAATACTAGCTGAACCGTCGAACTTCGTCCCGTTTTAATACAAATATAATATTTCAATTTTTGTTTAGTCATCATAAATAGTGGCATTATCATAATCTACATGCAATACTGCTGTAATCATTCTGTATTATTTTATTTATCAAGAAGTCTTCCAGACAGCTTTAAGCTGCTATAAGGAGAAACACAATATAGGTACACATAATCACCATCAAATACAATAATGAACTTATAAAACTAAATAATGAAATATAAGAATATATAAATATATCAAAATAATAGAACATTACATAAATGTTGAATCAAGTAAATACTAAAAATATCTATCCCAACAAAGCGTTTATCTTTTCATTTATATTGTTTACGATAACTCAATATCTTTTGAAACCCAATGATTATCTACTCAAATCTTCATAAACAATAATCGTACATATTGTATTAATAAGGGTAATCCGTTTCATACTAACATTAATCATAATATGTATATTTTACTTTATTATTTATAATTTTTCGTGTTTTACTTGTTATTCCATAATCCAAACCCCCTAAAACTCGGGTCAGTCGTTTTCGAGCTATAAGTAGTACAACTAACCGTTTTTTTTTTTCGCTTCGGCTTCTCGTGGCGGACGGTCGTCTCTCTGGCTCTGAGTGTGTTTACGTTTATTATTATTATTTCTTGTGCAGGTGTTCAGTAGTGACGTCATTTATTTACATCGCTGGGAAAAAACAGATATTTATAAAACCATTTATTATTTTTTCACTTTAATAATAATATTATTGTTTTTTTTTTCTTTTTCACTTATTAGTGTTAAGTAGGTTTAAGTACCCATTTATTTTTTTCTCTTTTTCATTCTAAAATTAGATTTTTTTGTTGTTATTTTTTTTTTCAATACTAATGTAGCATCATGGGAGACCCCCCTAATAAAGACCCCGATAAAATCAGATTAGACGATGTAAACTCTAGCACCAAGAGAAGAAGAACGGATGATTCTTCTCTGATGTCCGATTCTGGGACAATCATGGATACTCAATTTCCTTCATCAGTAACTTCTCCGAGTACCGAGGCCCAACCTAACCCCGAAGGAAAGGCTCCGGCCAGGTACCCTCAATCTTCTCATGGTCCATTTTTGGTCATAGTAGAAAATAAAAACCCTGACAAACATCTTCACCCAATGGTATTTGGAGGTCTAGTGGCTAAGAATGGCGTTAAAGGCATCGTAAGTGGTGGCGTGCGTTCAGACGGTAGAAACAAAATAGCTGTGACTTTTTCATCTGCAAATTCAGCGAACTCATTCATTTCTAATGATATTTTATCTACATACAATTTGAATGCATTCATTCCAAGCTATAAATTGTATAAACATGGAATCATTCGCGGAATACCAACAGAGCTTAAAGACGAAGAAATCTTTGAGAATATTGAGGTTCCCTCTTCTTGTGGAAAGCTCAATAATCTTCGAAGGCTAAACAGAAGGATTACAGCTCCAGATGGGACTACTATATGGAAACCATCTACCACTATTTTGTTATCATTTGAGGGCCAATCCCTGCCTGAGCATATATATTTGTTCTATAACTCCATCAAAGTGGAGTTGTACGCTCGTCCATGTTATATTTGTCATCGTTGCCTTAGATTTGGACATACTAAAAAGAACTGTACCTCTTCCCCTAAATGCTTCCGTTGTGGTGAAAATCACCTTGGTGAATCTTGCCCAGATAAAGAACTCCCTCCAAAGTGTTCCCATTGCAAGGGAGAACACTTGACGACAGATGTTTCTTGCCCTGAATTCATCAGGCAAAAGAAAATAAAATACATTATGGCATCTGAAAATATTTCTTTTGTTGAAGCCGTCAAACAAACTCCCCCTTCAAAAAAATTTTACAGTGAGGTGGTTTCGTCCTCACAAAAACAGTATGGTTCATCTACAAAAAATAAACCTACCACCCCTGTTACACGTCCTGTGGTAAAACCAAATCTAGATAAAAGAGCCACAGAGGCCCTTCTTTCATATTCCAATGGGCAATCCACAAATCTCCAAAATGGCTGCGCTCTTAAAAATATAGAAACCGTTCCTTCCACGCTTTCATACAATTCAGAAAAAAACCAACTATTTAAAATGCTTTCCCAGATTCTCTCACTAGTTATTTCTAGTCCTAAAGATGATGCTATTCCTTTGATTCTCCCTATGCTTACAAAAGTATTTGAAAAGATGTCTGACAGTGAGAATGATGTGTTGTGCAACCTTAGCACAACGCAATAATCGATCGTTTTATACATTTATATTTCAATAAAATAATAATCATGGCAAATTTACAAGATAACAATAAAAACAAAAGAGATCATTTAAATTTATTACAGTGGAACAGCAGAAGTGCCGTATCAAATAAACACGAAATAATTCAACTCCTCCATGACTTGGACATTGATATCGCATTGATCCAAGAGACATGGCTCCTTCCTCATTTCAATTTTAATGTACCAGGTTATGTATGCTCGCGTTCAGATAGACTATATGGAAGAGGTGGCGGAGCTGCCATATTAGTTGATCATAGAATACCTCACTCTGTAATTAATTTACCACAAAACCCGTACTTGGAAATAGTGGCGATCCTTGTCGATGGGATCGCATATGTATCAGTTTATATTCCTCCCAACACCGGCTTCGACGTCGGATTCTTTGACGCTGTTGTCGCACTTCTTCCTTCATCTTTCGTTATCTTAGGAGACCTGAACTGTCACTCCAAAGTTTGGGGAAGCTCTATCTCAGATAGAGCAGGGAATTCTGTCCTTTCGTTTTTAGATTCTCATAACTTATGTATTGTCAACGATGGTTCTCCAACTAGAATGACCCCTCCAGGCCAGAACAAAAGCGCAGTAGATTTATCTATTTGTACCAATAACTTAATGGCTTCCCTCCACTGGTCGATTATGGATGACCCTCGATCCAGTGACCATTATCCGATTGTGATTCAATTTCATACTAAACCTATCAAAAATTCTCCTCACGGAAGACAATTATACAATTTGAACAAAGCAGATTGGAATGCCTTCTCTAGACATCTAGATAATAACGTTCCATCATTAATTTCAAAAGGAAACGAATGTTCAAATGTGGATGAAGAAAATACTGTATTATTAGAGTTTATTTACTCAGCTGCGGATGAAAGCATTCCTAAAAAGGCATGTAATAATCGCCCTAGAAGAAATGCCCCTTGGTGGGACGAAGAATGTTCTGAACTCATCAGAGATCGAAAGGAGGCTATGCGCAAAGTTCGGAAAAATTTTAGTTTGGATGCCTTCTTAACGGCTAAGTCTATCCAGGCTAAAGTCAAAAGAAGATTAAGACAAAAAAAGAGACAGGGATGGCAGAAATTCTGCTCTTCGCTGTCTCCCCATTCTCATTCGTCATACGTGTGGAGCATGATCAAGAGATTTAAGGGTTCTTTCTCTCCTTCCTTCCCTAAGGAAGGAGTAGAGACCTGGTTACCTGAATTTGTGAATCTCTTGGCTCCCCCATATGCGCCACGTATTGATCAAATTTCTCCTCCTTGTTTAAATTACTCCAGCTCAGAAACATTCTCTTTTCTTATTTCACCCTTCGTAATGGGGGAACTAATATGCTGTCTGCAGCGTGTAAAAGACTCTGCTCCAGGTTTAGATTTGATCCCATATACATTTTTCCAAAAGGCCCCACCATCTTTCCTAGAATATTTTTTGTCTTTTGTAAATAAAATTCTCATATCTTCTTCTGTTCCTGAAAGTTGGAAAAAACAACTTATCATTCCAATACCTAAACCAAAAAAAGACCCTTCTTTAGGTTCCTCGTACAGACCTATTGCCCTCTCATCCTGTATTTTGAAAATTCTGGAACACCTCCTAAAAAATAGAATTGATTGGTTAATTGAACATAAGTCAATCCTTCCCAAATCCCAATACGGTTTTCGTAAATCCCTTTCTTGTATTGATAATCTTAGCTTACTTATCTCCGACGTACATATAGCTCTTTCCAAAAAAGAGTTTACAATCGCAGTATTCCTCGATATCGATTCCGCATATGATAATGTTTGTCTTTCCACTCTTTATAAAAAAATGATAAATCTTTCCTTTCCGGAACCCTTTGCCAAATTAATTTTCAACATATTTTCTGAAAGAACCATCGTCGTCAATCATGGTGAGAAAAATGTGAGTAGAAGCGTGTGGAAGGGACTTCCTCAGGGATCCGTTTTGAGCCCAACTTTATTTAACCTGTACTGTTCTGATCTGGAATCTCTTATTCCACCTAACTGCTCTATTGTCCAATATGCTGATGACATCGCAATATATACGTCAAACAAAAATCTCTCCCTTGCTGAGGAGTGCATATCTTCTGCTATTGATAAGATCAACAAATGGATGTTTGATAATTCCTTGAGACTTTCGGCCCATAAATCACAATCAATAGTATTCTCTAGAAAACATAACAACCCTTCAATCGTACTAAAATCTGAAGGTCTTCCAATTCCTCAAGTGGAGGAAGTTAAATTTTTAGGCCTTTTCATAAACAGGAAGCTATCATGGCATTCCCAAATTAATCATATATCTCAAAAATGTGAAATAGGTATCAATATGTTGAGAGCTCTGTGCAACATATCCTGGGGATCACACCCTTCCACATTAAAGCTACTTTATAATGCCTTAATCCGAAGTCATTTGGATTACGCGAGTTTCCTATTTGACCCTCTCCCAAAAACTTTGGAGTCTAAATTGGACAGGATTCAGACAAAGTCCCTGAGGTTGATTCTAGGAGCTATGCAATCTACTCCAAATAACGCCCTTCAGGTCGAATGTGCTGATATGCCATTGAGAATTCGACGTCGGTATTTGTCGGATTGTTATTACTCGAAAAAGATAATGTACGAAGGACATCCTTTAACCAGCAGAATTGCTGTACTCAATAACATCGTAAGAAATGATAGATTTTGGTTGAAACGACAACCACCTAATCTGTGTGAAAGTTTTTCGAGCATCAACTTCCATGTAAAAAAATACCCATTTCCCTCCCCTATATACAACCTCCCATTCGAAGCTTTAATCTTTAGACCTGATACCGTTCCACACATGGGTTTAGACAAATCTTGTTTGATGTCTGCCCAACAAATAAACAGTGAATTTCAGTTTCAAATTGAGTCTAAATGGCCAAAGCATATTCAAGTTTACACTGATGGCTCCAAAACTACTTCCGAGGAATGCGTGGGTGCAGCAGTCCTTATCCCCTCTCTCGATATAAAAGTTCTAATCAAGTTACCTCCAGAAGCATCGATTTTCACGGCGGAGTGTGTTGCGTTGCTGAAGGCTCTTGACATCGTCAGTGATCTTAAATTCGATAAAACGGTTATATTCACAGATTCCCTCTCATTGGTCCAATCTCTCTCTTTCTCAGACCCATTTCGTATGGATAATGAGATATTATTACAAATTAAGAAGGAACTATTTGATCAAATGAATAACCACCAGGAGACAGTCATCACGTGGATCCCTTCACACAAGGGTATACAATATAATGAACAAGTTGATTCTCTAGCGAGATCAGCATCTATTTCTGGGACCATTCTTGGGAGTTTTGTTCTTCCTATAAGTGACCGGAGGCGCAATATGGAGGAGGCAGCCTTTAAAAGATGGGAAATCTTCTGGGATAGAGAGAGCCTTACCAAGGGATCTCTTTACAAAGCTATCAAAAATAATATCTCCAAAAAACCCTGGTATCATGGTTTGAAGTTGACCCGACCTCAAATCGTTAACATTTGCCGAATGCGTTTTGGTCACCATAGACTGAACAGTCATTTGTTCAAAATTAATCTAGTCGACAGTCCATATTGCGAGTGCGAGCTGGATCTGGAGAACTTGGACCATGTGTTCTTTGACTGTCCTTTAAGAGACAGATACGAATTGTACAATAGAATGAATATTCAACTCCCTATCAATATGACCCATCTCTTGTCCACTCCTTCGAAGAGCATATACAAACATATTTTGGTGTACATAGAGAAAAATATGATTTTATTATAGATAGCTATTTTATGTTTAGTATTATTTTTTTTTTTTTTTTTTTTTTTTTTTTTTTTTTTTCCTCTCCATGTCTATTTTCCGTCTGTGAGTAAGTCTTACTTTGCTGCCAGTTGGCACAAATCGTCCTTTACGTGACGTAATGCCATATTTATATAATAATAATAATAGTACAACTAACCCGAATAACTTTTATATATTTAGATTGTGAGATATATCCAAAATACTAACATATAAAATTATAAAGGCAGGCACAATTTACACACACTAGGTAGTGTAGGGTAGTTCGTTACAAACCAGCGGTGAACTAAGTACTATAGTTGCTAAGATAAGGAATAGGGTTTAAATTTCCAACAAAAACATTGTTTGTAGTTAGTAAGCGAATATCTAGTTACAAGGCTGTATTGTGATAGTTGAATAATCAAATGAAATATATTAGATATCTCCGAATGTATCCTAGGGGTGGTTTAAGGCTGTAAGGGTGAAGGGATAAAACGACACATTTTCTTTGTACTATGTACGGGGTAATAATTATTGATAATTCCACTCCAATGGATGGCTTGTTTCAGTGAATCAAAGTATTGCTTATTTCGTGAGAGAATGGTTGAACCCAACACAGTACCTATTAACGGTATAATCTCCTAAATATTATTCTCGTCTTTGTAAATTCTATACCTACATTGAAAGTTGAAAAAGTTTCAGAAAAAAGTATTGAAAACTAGCTTTCCCGACAGACGTTGTCCTGTGTTCCTAAATTAATATTGAATTCAAATTTGTATGGTGATGAATTAATTATCATTTGACCAATGTGATCCCGAACGGTACGTCTGCTTTAAACCATGTTTGTTCCATCCGCACTCTGTCAATCGCACCAATTGACAATTTCTGTCAAAATTGGAATAAAAATTATAAGGTAAAAAGTACTAAGAAGGTTGTCTTTAATTTTCTAATTTTCCATGCATTTTTCTTAATTTTTTTCTTCTAAAAGGACATTCTCCTGATAAAAATCTACACGATAAAAAAATAATTAGAGAAATCGGTCCAGCCGTTTAGGCGTGATGCGATGACATCGGGAAATAGCTGTCCATTTTTATATATAAGATAGTATGTACGTTAAGTACGAAAGAAATGACGTTTCTTTAAAACTCGAGAGTTATAGGTTTACTTACATTTTCACAAATTTACTGCAATTTGGTGAGCATAATATTACGTTTTTTACCCTTGTAGTTTTAATGCTGGTTTAATAATTCATTAAATCTTTATTTATTAAGAATAATAAGATTTGAATAACATTTATATGTATAACAAATCAATCTACAATTATTTTATTACATTTTCATACCGTAATACCAAGATTCCATTCAACGTTTACATGAGTAATTTTGTTTCCAAAAGATGACTTACTGTCTTTTTGAGAAATTTGTATGAAGATCCTAAAAAATAGATTTTTTTAAATAGCTCTAAATATATTAAAGTGAATGCAGCAAATTGTATTTAAGAACCTTCTCCAGCATTTTGTACGGCTCTGGGCATATTAATATCTGACGTAGCATTTGTATTTTGAGCGTGATGTTCACATATAAGGTAAAAGTATTGTCAAAGGCAAATAAAAAGCAAACATTTCTGAAATATTATGTAGATAAAAATAACATCAAAAAGTACAATATAGCTATGATTTAGCCTCAAAAAGATAAAAGGGAGAAGGTCCTGAGATATGGGTAGAGTTACGAGTAACTAGACGAAAAATAATATTTTAGATTTGTCACACTTTGGGAAAAATGTACCAAGTAAGGTTACCAAAACAACACTTGTAATAAAATAATTTACCTACTGAAATAGCTAGCTAGTAGAAGGTAGCTACACGTCGTGTTAAGGTAACCAAAATAGAGAAAGACAATCTGAGAAGTCTTAAAAACCTGGAGGGCGAAACGCGTGTTTTCGTAATTAACCTCTTAACATCATAAATTTGTATAATTAAGTAAGAATCTAATTATGTAGCTAATGTGAATTTCTCATTAAGGAGCTGAGATGTTTTGAGTTGTACCTCACAAGACATTCATTAGAGGCAAACAAACAAACAACTCCATCTGCTTTAATACCTGATGGTGTCGTTCAAATAATAACTCTGTATTTAACTCGCTGTGAAATAACCATTTTTATAACATTTTCGCGCTATTTAAGTAGGATTTTTTTTATTTGGTACCTATTTTCTTTAATAGTACTCAACGGTTGGCTACCTATCAACGTATTATTATGACGTACCAAGTCGACCGTTTTTAAGTTTAATAACGGCTGTATGTAGATACATTGTACGTACCAACCTTAAGTTTTTGTCTAGGAAAAGAATATGGTGGGAATTCTAAATTCAAATTTCTATAATAAGTTCATTTTTCTACCACCGGAGCGTTCTATTTATATTACATGCTCTGGTTTAACATTCCCTCGTTGTCAGGGTGGTTGTAGTGCAGCCACCAATCACTGCTGCCACAGTAACCTTAAGTTTTTTTTATATAACCTATTTTCTTTATGTTTTATGCGTATGTACCTACTTGAATAACGCATTTTATAAATTAAACATCTTTTTTTTTGGAAAAATCATACATACTCTCTTTGCGACACCACTTAGGGGCATATGGAGGCAACGAGAGTCCTGCAGCGCACTTGATCCTTCACGGTTTCAATGACCTCAACCCACACCTTGTCCAAATCCCTCAGCTTTGCTTTGAAGGAACGAACCTGGACACCAACTACATACCTGTTTAAAATAATAACATACATATAATATGTAATACTATTGTTATAATAGGTAAGTATGAACGTAGGTATTTATGAATGTTGGAAAAAAAAATATGAATGTTGGAGGTTTGTATCTTTGGAAATTCGGGACTATTAAATATCATTTACATAATCCGGGCTCTAACAAAAAAGGCTCACCCATCGCCCATACATATATAAATGAAATTTAAATGTTAAGTCGGGAGGCCCTCTCTTTTTATTTGGTTCGTGTATAAATTTATTTAAGACTCCCGTCTCCCCTATCGGCTTTGAAAAGTATAAAGAGTAGTTTAAATTATCGACGGAGCTCTCCAACTTTTGAGCCTTTTCAGAACTGTTTACATTTAAAACTTTCGCGTTGATGTTTTCTTTATCCGTGAAATAACACTGTTTTATATTCTGTGTAGTTTATTTTCTGAAGATGTCTCTTTTTGCACAACTATAACCACTTACTTACTTGAGTCACACAATATTTTCATACTTGAAAATGTGCGAGAGTTTTCTACAACGAGAACTTAGTGGTTTATAAAAAGACAACAAAATGACAAACTTAAGTAGGTATTATAATAATATCAATAAATAAGTTGTTGGTACTTAGTATTTAAAACATTATAACTGAATTTGGTAGCTACTTCAAATAAAAAAATATCTTGTAGTAGGTAGGTATTATTGGTCTGTTTTTCATTTAATCTTCCATCTCAAAGATCATTTTTTTTAATCATTTAAAATAAATGATGGTTTGGATATGCATGCATGTCTTTCATAAACAACCTCTAAATATCTTGTGTTTTGAAAAGAAGTGATATCGCAATTCGCAAGAATTCGAATTAAAAATCAAAAGTTGCACTTCGTTAACTTTGTGTTATGTATCACTATTATACTTATCTTTCTTCCTATTTAATTTGCCTGTTATTCCTGCTTTCTTGTCCTCTTGGGAGTCCTTGTCCTATCTAGAATTAAAGTGGTTGTAGAGAGGTCTATTTCCCTATGGTATCTACATTGTTCTTGCGACTCTTTTATCTTTATTTTTTTTATATAATATACCTACAAGCCCTACATGTTTGTTCCAGAAGCTTTTCCATATTATTACGTCCTCTCAACCTTACAATATCTTTGACATCGGAGATTGTTCGGGTGCTTCGAACTCGATCTCAGATGGTTCAACTTACAATTTTCGTGTGCCTACTTTCTGCCTACCCCCGGCCCCGCTGAAATACGAAAAATAAAAAAAATCTTTCAATGGCTATTTATAACAGATTTGTACAGTATGCGAGTTCATTTTTTCAATTTCAATAGGTAAATAATTAATGGTTAAAAAATTCAGCAAATATTTACCTTATACAAATTCTCTATGCATCGGGAATGAGTTTGTTGTCCTGTTTTAATTAAAATTCAATAGATATTTTCATACATTTATTTAGTAATAAAATAAAATAGCCATTTTAACTCTTTAAGCAAATATCATAAAAAAGTGTTAAAAATAAAATTTAAATGTCCCAGTGAAATAAAACAAAATACAAAATTGAATTAATCAGATCGTATTTTTTACAACTTATAAAATAAATAAACCCATCTATTATTTATTTATTGAAAAGATCAATATTAAACGATCATTTCGCTTGAATGTACCTACTATAACAATTAAAATAAAGTGCACTTTTGGTGTTGGAATATTCAAATATTTTTTTTAACGGCATAATCGTGTCTTTCAAAATGAAAAAAAAAAAAATAAAATACCTAGGGATTTTACTTTCATAATGTTTATTACATTTTTATTTTGATATAAATACAACAAGGTTGAATTGTCTTTAGTTAGACCTTTTAATACGTCAACGTTATATTTTTCTATATTTTGTAATTTTTGTTGTTGTTGGAAGGTAGGCACTGAAATTTTTTTTTCATCCATCCACTTAGAACCATTTTGTACGTCACTCTTGTAGTGAAATTGGCGAGTCAAACAAGACGTGTAATCTTATCTTGATGATGATATAACAACTAACTATATTATTATTTTTGTCTTTTTCTAAGCCTAACTGAAAAAAAAATCCGTAAAAATTTTCATTACTGATGTTATATGGAAAAGCTTTTTAGCATGTTTTTTTTTTATTCAAACACCTCCTTTCAATGCTTAAAGATAACTTTTCTCATAAAAAATACAATTTTTTCTATTCAAATATGGCAATAAAGTTGGCGGAATATTTTACCTCAGGCATTTTTTTTTCTAATGAACCAGTCCTGTTAAATCTGAGAAAGACCAAATTTAGTAGAAATTTCAGTTGAAACAAATTAATATATTTTGTACCTGCTCATTGACAGTTTTTACAGACATTGAAAAGGGTCAAAGGAATAGTATGCTCAGCAGCGGGTTACGAACCTACAACCTTCAGTACACTATACAAATTTGTTGACTGAAAGACTAGGCCAACTAGGCTACCCACCCTTCATAATATTTCATTTCCTTTTTAAATCAGTATCGTTTATATTAATATAATATTAGAATAAAAGGATCATTTGCACGCACTAAGACTATTTTGGCGAATAAAAACATAATATAGGTGATAAAAAATAGTATAAACACTGAGCGACTAATGCTATGATTTTTTTTAGAGAAGAGAAGCCGGTATTCTTTGAGATACTGAATGCCTTGTGAATAAAAAAAAATCTTTGAGCCCAATACAAATTAAGGTATTACAATAACTAAAAACACCGGTGGCAGAAAAATTAACTATTAAATAATAACAGTTCTCTACCTACAATAAATTCTCAACGTATCGTGTGGACAAAAGCTTTAGCCATCATTTACCCCCCCCCCCCCCTCAAATTAGAAATAAAAAGACACACAATAGTGTACCTACCAATTTATCAAATAAATTTTTATTGTTAACTTTTATTGTGCAATCGTGAAAAAAGGAGACGAAATCACACGACGAAGGCGTTGGGTAACCCCTAGTTAATAATAAGAAACCTTTGAATTATTTAGCTCCGTGTAAGTTATACCTGTTCTTTATCCTAATTCTATTAAGGATAATAAATAGCCGTGTTTCTTGTTTGTTTACCAGGTCATAAGTCAGGATTCTACGCGGGGTGGGATATCCATAGTAACTGAGAAGGGAGATGTGACGTCATCCCGCCTCCTAATCCAGCACGCCGATCAGGGTGATTCCGGAAAATACTCCTGTAGTCCGTCTAATGCTGAGGTAGCCAATATCCGGGTCCACATTCTAGATGGTAAGTCTTTGATTGATTATTCTATGCATAACACAGCTTAATATTTAAGCAGACTGGATGTCTATTTTCAGCTATGAAAAGAGAATAAAAATTACTTGTATTGACCGTCTCAGTTAAAGTTCACGTCTCTTAAAGAGAGTTGTGTTATTTTGATTGCAAATAAATAAGATATGTATACTTTTGTATGGGATAGTATAAACATCATAATATAGCCCCACGGCTCTGAGAACAGTCTACTAATCTTTTCATGGATTTTTGCATCCTGAAGCTGATTGAAATTGTTGAGAACGCTGCAGAAAAGATATAAGAGGGTTTTTGTCGACAATCTATTGAAACCGCTGAATATATTGAAGCAAAAAAGTCTTAATATTTATTCTGAAATCAGATCAGTTTCTACAAATTTTATGACCATCTCCGATTGGTTGAGGAGGACTTGTGAGGTGTCCACATTAGGTATACTTTCTTAGGTTCACTTTTGAAATAAGTTTTTATAATTTTATAATTTAATAACCGCCATTGCCACTTGTCTATACACTATTTTTTGTACACAATTTTAATATGCATAAAGTATAAAATAAATAATTACAACATGTTTTGCTTTGTGTACAATGTACAGAAATTCCCATAGAAAATTAAACGTGTATTTATCTTGGAAATAGTTCAACTATTTTTATTTATTTATTTATTTATGATATCCACGGCCTAGTTCTTTTACATGTTATACATTACATACTTAATATCGCACAAAATTAGAAAGAAAAATACATAATATTAAACCAATGACGGTTTTGTTAGAATATACATTTTAGAGAATTGAATAAAATTGTAGTTCCAAAAATAGTCAATATAAAATACATAACAGAATGTCTAAGGCAACAACCTTTTAGTTGTATAATAGAAATTTTGGAAAAATAATGGTATTGGAATTTTGAAATCAGTCAAGATATAAAACAATAATATAACATTCACAAAGAATTTACATTCACAGAAGAAATATCTAATTAAAATAACATCTTTGAGCAAGTCAATGGCAGAAAGACAATAGGGACGTCAAATACAAAGAAAAAAAAAACAATGTCAACAGTACAAAAATTATAGGGTCAAGATACATTCAGTTAAAGTTCAAAACAGTCGGTAAGCTATGTTTGAGACTGAGATCAAAATGCAATCCTTTAGAAAAACGTACAGAAAGATAATTAATCCTAAATATAATCTTTCACATAGCGGTCATTTAAAAAGTATTCAATTGTAGATAGATTGGTAATAATACCAAAAAATGGCAAATCTATTATGTTGCCAATGTCATATTATTTTGACAATCAGTCCTGAAAACGGTATGATGAAAATATTCATTAGATTTTTCTAGCGTAGCAAGGTTTCATACAAAAATATAGCACCGTAAAAAAATGTTGAATTGCACAAGTTGTGTGAAAGTACTTACCTATGTATAACCTAACAAAATACAATTGTATTTTTTAAGTGTTATTTTAAAATATGTTTCATTGTTTCAGGAGAAAGATTAGAAGCCATGCAGACGAACTCAGGAATTGTTTTACAAAGTATACGATATCAAATATTGCTCGCGTATCTTCTATTGTTTCAAATAACACTAAGATTTGTCACGAGATGACATCCTTCATAGGAATGAAAAATTGAATAGAATAAATTAATTCATACTTACTTAGGTTGTCCTAATATTAATATTTTATAAAAACTTGTAAAATAAAATAATGATAATAAATGTTTATAATAGATGTTCCAGATCATAAAGCTAAAGCTGGAATTAATTAAAACGAAATGTCAAAACTTATATAAAAATTAATGTAAAGTAATTTTTATAAAGAGACAAGTTCCATTAAAATATTTCTCGTGTAGAACCGTATTATTCCTCCCTCCGTCATGGCTGAAATTCATCATGGTTTGTGAAGCCTCGCGGACTTATTCTTTTTATTATTGCCTATATTCATTATGTGTTTGTTCGGTAAAATCTCCGGATAATTTCAATACTTGAAATCCATTTATAGAAATTCGTAAAATATTATGTTCGTTTCTTCTTCTTCTTCCTAGCCTTCCCTCCACTGCTGGATGTAGGCCTCTTCCATCTGTCTCCACTTCTCTCTATTCTGAGCCGCTTCAACCCATTTTTTACCGGCGACCGCAACAATATCGTCGGGCCATCTCTTTTGTGGCCGACCGACTCCCCTTTTGCTTTCCCATGGTCTCCACTTTAAGACTCTGGGAGTCCATCTCGAGATTGGCTGTCTGGCTACGTGTCCTGCCCATTGCCACTTCAATTTTGCAATCCGATCCATAATATCGGCGACTTTTGTTCGGCGTCTGATTTCTATGTTTGTAACTCTATCACGCAGACTTATGCCCAACATTTGTCGCTCCATGGATCGTTGCGCGCATTTCATTTTGTGGATAGTATTCATGGTCAGGGACATTGTTTCTAGACCATATGTCATCACAGGCAGGATGCACGCTTCATAGACTTTTTTTTTTTTTTTTTGTTCGTTTAGTAGGTATATTTCAATGTAAATTTTGGTCATTGGTCATTAAAAGTGTAGTTACTTACTTATTTAATTTGTTTTTGTATCAATTTTGGAAACATAAATGTTCTAATAAAATCTGTTCGTTAAAATAAAAAAAGTCACTGAAATAAAATTATATTTATTTTCATCAAGTAATAAGTAGGTAGGTAGGTACCTATCGCATAAAATTATTTTATTAAATCTGTTTTTTCGTAACATTATGTGGGCGGAATAAAATGATAAGTAAGTAGGTCCTTCAAAATTCTATAGTGCATCGCTGTGCTGGTTTTTGCCTAACAATCTGCGTCAAACAACTCGATTGTCATCGTGAAAAAAAATTAACATAGAGGAAATTAATTATGCCATGGATGCCAAAAACAGGAAAAAAGCCTGTTTAAAGCATGGTTATTGTTAGTTCAAAGACTTTTTGCTACTGACTTAATCACCTTATAAGGAACATAATTATTTATCATCAAATTTTGACGATTTCTTCAAAATTGCCTTGATGCCTTTATTAAATTTTGGATAATCCACCAAACAAACCCAACAGCTAAAAAATAATTTCAAATTATTTAGAACTCACATTAATCGTCACTTAACTAATGCAGGTTTGCGAAATCCTCTGCTAAGAATGACTAAAAACTACAATAATAAACTTAGATGTCGATATGCTTCACGGTAGTTCCCATACATTCAGGAGGTCAATATTATCTATACTTGAGCAGTGAGTATCCCTTCCCATTCCTTTCTTCCCCACTACTTTTTGAACTCTTTTATTCTTTTTAAATTCCAAATATAAATCTATTTTCAATTTTTCTTCTTTTTTTTAACCTTAGTATGCAAGTTGACACTATTTAAATTTGTTAATTTTTGTATAATATGTATGTTGATGAACTCGGGCCGTCTTCCCCTTGGTTCTCCTTGTCTGCTTTGGCTCCCTATTGCGGCTATGGGACCTCCGGGGCTTTAGGATCTGGGAGTTTGGTGGGCGTTTTGGTGTGCTGGGGTGGGCATTGGGTTCGGGGGTGGATGGCCTGAGTCATAATATATTTACACCTGTAATGGGGTGTAGCATGATCGGTGTATTGATGATGTTTGTTTATGTGTTATTATTTTTATGTTCTACCTTTTGGTGTATGGTTGCGAATAAATAAACAGTTTAAAAGTTTGAATAAAGATAAAACAATATAGGTAAGTGTCTGTATTTACCTACTTACATTAAAAATATTGTTTCACAGGTGTTTTTTAAGGTTGATACAAACTGTAAAAAAAAATACGGTAGAATTTATAGCATAAAAGTGTCAACCTATGCATATTATGCTTACAAAAACAATAATTTATTAAGCTTTTATGTTTTTATAGTGACTAGAATATTTTTCAAAATTTTATGTGAAAATTATAAAATACCTCTCTACGGAAACCATATACCTAACTAAAATAATACATGTTTTATACTTTTTATTATACCTGTATTATAAAGACAAACCTTTGTTATCCTACATTATCAAAAATTATATCAATTTATATTTTATATTGTGTTTAGACAATATCAAAGTTTTTTAGGGATCGAATGAGATATCGAACCCCTTGTGGATGAAATGCCAAAAAGGAGAGAGAGAGAAAAATTGATATTGGAATCTATGTAAACTCTCAATATTAAAGTGCAATGAGACATTTCAGAGTCTACATAGAATGGCTGAGCGCTTATAATATAGCCTTAGTGCCCATCTTTGAGGTTCCAGGTTCGATCATTCAGTCACTCGGGTCAGAACTTTTAATTTTTTATATTTATTTATTTATTTATTAATCATTGTCACATCAAATTCATACATATTATACAGTTCAAAACAATAATACACATCAGATACAAATAAAAAAGAAAAAAATGCCGCAAAATTTTTTTTAATTTTTTTTTATTAAAATATAAGTGAAATAAGAATTTATTTCATTTATAAGGCATACTGCATGTAGGTAACTTACTCACATTTTAACTTTTTTTTTTAAATCATTAAGTAGGTATTGTAAATAGGTACTTTTGTAAATATTTAGTGTCTATGTTACAAAGTTATTTTGTCCACAGCTATGACTAATAGGAATGTTATGTATTAAAATATAACATAGACTTAATAGAATCAGATAGTATCTATAAATAATCAATATATCATGATAAATTAAGATAGGTGCATTACCTACTGTGAAAATCTTTCGTTTAAATAACAACCTATATACATACTGTGTTTTGTAAGGAAAATAAAAAAAAGTGTTGGGAAACATTTTTTTTTTAATTTTTACGTTTTTTGTGTGACTTCAACTAAGCAACCTTAAAATACTTTATGTAAAGACTTCTGAGGTATGTTTATTTACTTTTTATCAAAAAATTTGATAAATTTTTGCATAATGATTTCAATGTCAAAAAATGATCTGAAACTCACTTATTGTACTGACCTAACCTTGCACCGTGGCTTTGTAATAGATGACTGTTACTAATTGGAGCACTAAAAATTTAAAAAGGTATTTTACTGTCCTCAGTAGTCTAGTGGCTTAGGTGCTGACTTTTGATCAAGATGTCCTGGGTTCGATTCCCGGTCGAGTCAAATATTTCTTATGTGTTTTTGAACTTGAAATTTCGACTAGGGACAGGGTTGATGTCACTGAGTGGATACTGGATTACCATTAGAGAATGTTTCAATTATTAACTTCCTCCGGGTAATCTGACATTTAGGTAGGTATTTTAAAGAAAATTTTGTTTATTTATTAAATACCTAAATCAATATTGCAAAAATGTATGAATTTTAAATTTAATGTAGGTCGGAGTGGAAAAAATCTCTTGACTCAGCCAGGGTCCACCCAGGACTGTCGTGCTGATGATGATGATGTAATATAATGAATAATGTTACAGCGAAATTACTAAATGGTATACTTTTTAAAACAAAACGATATTAATTTAAAATATAAGAAGGATGTTAGCTTTATAAAATGTATAGAATAAAATAATTTAAATAGTTTTATAGAAATATTATAAAGTATGTAATGTAAATAAAAAAAATATCTTCTTTGATGTTTCACTGTACTTACTGTTGTACATAGTAGCCAATAATGATATTTATGCAAATAAAACATTTATATTAATAATAATTAAAATTGAATTTTATTTTATGGAACTTAAAAATGACGAAAAACTCATTTGTAACATTACAAAATAATAGGTATGTAAAGTGAGAAGAAATGTGAAATCAAATACAAACAATGTTCTAAAAGATAGATCAATACTTACCTACTGCTAAAAATGTCCAATCACCAAAAAGACATGACCAGTATTATTGATGTGGAGTAAATGGCCAAAATCAACAATAGGTAGGTACATATACCTGCCTATCATTTTAAGGTCTAGTTACCTAAGTATAATGTTAAACACTAATGTGCATTCAAGGCATTCATAATCTAAGTGGACATTCTCAACTATTTCCATTCTACTCTCACCTTCAATAATAATATCATGAACCTATTAAGGGATGATCTAATTCAACATTTTGTCATTGGAGTAAAAAGAATGTGCGACGAGATACTCCTTACCTGCTCCCCGAAAGGCTATTCCTGTATGGTTAACATTTAATTACCACGAGAGATGTTTCTGGATCGGAGGCGCCAGAGCGGTGTGGAGGGTATAGCCAGATTGTTCGCGGAATATTTCGGTAGCGTCTACGATAGACCTGATCCTGCTGGCGACGCCATCCTTACTGGTCCCTCAGACGTATTGAACTTGACCAGATGCGAACTTGACTTTGCTGACGTAAATTCAAAGTTAGCCAAGCTCGACGTAAAGAAGTCAGCAGGTCCTGATGGAATACCTCCATCATTCCTTCGAGGGTGTCGGGATGCTCTGATGGTACCACTAACGCTCATTTTTAACAGGTCTCTACAGACAGGTTGTTTCCCAGATAAATGGAAAGCGGGCTTTATAACCCCCATATTTAAACAGGGTGACAAACAGGACGTCACCAACTATAGACCCATCTGCATGCAGTCATCAATTGCCAAGGTTTTCGAGTCCCTGGTACTGGACAAAATACTACCCTCAATAATTCCCATTATCGTCCCGCAGCAACACGGTTTCATGCCCAATAGGTCCACAACAAGTAATTTGGCCATATATGAGACATACATAGCGGAGAGCCTTGCTGAAGGATTCCAGGTGGATAGCATATACACCGACTTCAGCAAGGCTTTCGATAAAGTTTCACACCAAATATTGATTAAAAAGCTGGCACATTTGGGCGTTGGTGGCCCTATGATTGACTGGCTGAGGAGCTACTTAACAGACCGCACATTATCGGTCAAAATGGATCATCATATCTCAGATAGTTTCCGTGCAACCAGTGGGTTGCCCCAGGGTAGCCACCTCGGACCAATTTGCTTCCTTATCTTTATTAACGATATCGTCGACGCGCTGCGTGGGGCGGATGTCTTGATGTTTGCGGACGACCTTAAGATATTCAGGAGGATCAGGACCGTCAGTGATTGTCTAGAGATGCAGGAGAACCTGGATGGTTTGTATAACTGGTGCATAGCAAACAACCTATTTTTAAATATAAAGAAATGCCAATTCATTCGTTTCGGCAGAATGAGAAATATAATCGAATTCGACTACAATATAAGCGGAACAAGCCTCGAAAATGTGACAAGCATTCGTGATCTGGGTGTGATTTTTGACGAGCAACTATCGTTCGTGCCACACATTGCGGAGATCACTAGTAGAGCCATGCGAACATTGGGATTCGTGCTACGAACCGTAAGCTGTTTCAACAACTTGAAAAGTATAATTTTGCTGTACAGCTCTCTCGTTCGAAGTGTGCTCGAATATGGATCGCCCATATGGTCACCGAATTATGCCACTCACATAGAGAGCATCGAACGTGTGCAGAAGAAGTTTCTGCGCTTCATTAACTATAAATTGGGTATCCCGATGGCTCAATTAAATTACGATTTTTTGTATTCATCAACATCACTACTAAGGCTGAAAGACAGACGAATCATTAACGACCTGGTTTTGTTGTACAAGATTGTGAATAGCTGCTTTGATTCCCCTGATCTTTTAAATAAAATCAATTTTAGAATCAGACAGCGAAACACGCGATCCTCGGAATTGTTTAAAAGTGGCAATATAAGCACTAACTACCTTCGTAATACCGTAATCCCACGTATACTACGCCTGGGTAATGAATATGCTGATGCTCACACCGATATATTTTTCATGTCCTTGCACCAATACAAGGCCTCGATTTTCGAACTCCTCACGAATCCCGGAACTCAGTCATCCAACCCCAATCGAAATTAAATTTCTAAAATTCTTATATTAAACAGCGATATAACTAAGTATATTTTGCGTCTGCCTGTGATATGCATTCACTTTTTCTTTATACTATCTGAGCTTGTTGGGAACTAAATGTGACTAGATGTTCGTTTGTTTCTCTTCCGTGAAATACCGCTTCCCGTTGCTTATTTGTTACAGCTATTATTATTTTTCTTTTGCTTAATTTGTGTGTGTGTTTTTATTTTTCTATTAGTGTGTGTTTTTTGGATTGTCATCCTTTCTGAAAATACTTAAGAGCGTTGTTACGGTTGCTGTATTTATATTATTGTTTATTATTATTCTTTTATTTGATTTAATGATTTAACTATTGCTTATCGTACTTAGTTATTTTTTATCCAATTTTCTCGGTTTTTTTAATCATTTTTGACTTTTTATTGTTTTGAAATTACTTTGAATGAATTGAACTGAATATGTTTGAGATATTACCATAGAATTTCTATCCTGTGTGGAATTTTTACTTTATAATTATTATTGACAAATTTACTGTTACCTAGTTTAAGAACACTGAGCTTATGTATATTTTGTGAATCTTATTATTTGTTGTACTGCTGTCCATTATAATGTGTTTAGAGTTCAAAAGGCGTTTACGCCGTTTATGTTTAAATAAATAAATAAATAAATAAAATAAATAATTCAATCATGATGATTGTATACAATGGACTCTCACCAAAAACTATTTTGAAAACATTGAAAATTCGACAAAGTATAGACTTAAAGAATGCAAAATTTGTGTAGGAAATACTAGTGTAGAGTAAATACATTCTCTCTAAAGGTAAGTCATCACATATAAACATTATTTTGGATACGTACGTGTTGTAATGCTCCGAGATTCGGTGTGTCTTCATTTTATACATTCAAAGCGAACGTGATGTCTTGGAGTAAAATTCCAGCCATACTCTCGCCTCTGCGTCGTAATAATACACCTGAAGATGCTTTAGTCCACGTAGATAACGTCACTCGGGTAATGTGATTTTTATTATATATGAAAAGGAAAATTTAGTTGACGTATGCAGGGAGTCATATCCTATACGCAAAAGGATTGATGCTAATATAAATAATTTAATGAATGAGGTTAGACATTACAAAGGTGCAAAGTGGATATTACATAAAACAGTGAAAAAAAAAAAACATTTTTATGACCCTTTGTAGTAAATGAGACAGGTGACATAGGTAATTTGAATTAGGTACTACATAATAATATAAATAATTCTATCACTTACCACTTTTATCCGTCCGGTTTATTTTTAACATCTACTTAGTTATTGGCGTCTTTGTTATGTCCAGCCTTCAACAAATTAACACTTAGTAAATTAACAATTTCTTGAACAAACGAAAATAAATAATTTTAAGTAAATATTTCACTTGTCTATTTGCTTTACACGAGTATTCAGATTATTCGAGCAGATCGCTGGTCAAAAAAAAACAACCGAAATTATTGATAATAGTGGAGAAAGTCAAAGGGAAAAAAGGATAGAAGGACTCCGATTATGGATGGAACAGACTCATGCTGGACTAAGGTCGCTAAAAGCAAAGGTTATGCAATTGGAAATATATTTGCAGAGGCACCAACAGGGACGCAGAGACCTTATAAAAAGAAATCGAAAAGGTAAAAGAATATAATTAAATGTCATTCTTTTATTTATTTTTATTTATCGTGTCGAAACCAGTAAAACCAATTAAGTAAACTGATGCACAGCGCGTGGAGATGCGTCAAAAATATCCTCCATAGTGCATGTAACAGGGAACAACGGACATTCCAGCAAGTGTGGCATTATCTGCGCCGCGCCGCAGTCACACGCACCGGATTCGTCCTGTAGGAAGCCCCATCGTTCCCTATTGTCACGGCAGTTGCCCACACCAGACCTCAGACGGTTCAGGGTTGCCCACGTTCTATAGTCTAGTTCGCTTCCAGCAACAAGATGTTCTTGGGCTCTGAAAGGCTCACCTATTTTCTGGTCCTCCTCCCACCTGCGTAAACGCTCAGAGAAAGCAGGGCCTTTCAGTGGTGATGAGGCATTTAAAAATGATCATCTGGAGCCAAGTCGTTGTGGTGGGGGGACATGGTTGAACAAGAGATGTTTTGAGTTCGTCTCCTGTGAGGTTCTTTCGCTATGTTGCTACATATACTGCGTCGGATATTCGGGGGCGCAATTCCTGCTAAGCAATATAGGTTATTAACTGGGGTTGGTTTCAGGCCGCCATGCCAGTCGGCATGTTTGATTCAGTGCTACGTCCACTTGTTTTGCATGTAGGGAGCGGGCCCATACTGGACATGCATTTTCTGCAACAGAGTAACATAATGCCAGTGCAGTTTGTTGTACGTAGAGTATGTGGTTTTGCACCCCAAGTGCTTCCAGTTTTTTATTGAAAATGATGCAATTCATACAGTTTAGAAACGACATAATATCTTAGTATTTTAAAAATAGGTATAGGTACCTGCCTACATTATATCAATTATATTTTTTTCCAAATCAAATTCAAGTTATCTGTTACTATCTAAATGCTGTAGAAATGAGATCACTGCGTAGGATATGCGGAAAGAGACTGATTGATAAGGTGAGGAATGGTAGTATTAGAAAGGAATGTGGAGTGGATGTTAGTGTAGTGACTAGAATGAAAGTGAATAAGTTAAGGTGGTTTGGGCATGTAGAGAGAATGAACGAAGATAGAATGACTAAAAGGATATATAAATCTGAAAGAATGGGTGCACGCAGACGAGGCCGACCTCGAATGACATGGTCCGATCATATCGGTGCCGTTTTAGAGGAGGGCCAAGTCAGGAGTAAAAGGAATATAAGAGCATGTATGCGGAATGTTATGCGTTTGGAAGAAGCGAAAGAGGTTTGTTTGGATAGGAAAGAGTGGAAATCCGTACTCTCTGCCTACCCCCTTCGGGAAACGGCGTGATGGGTAAAAAAAAAAAAAAAAACTATCTGAAATTTTGACATGTTTGTTTATTAAAACAAAGTCTTTTCTTTTTTCTTTCTTCAGCCCTCTCGCGTCCATTGTTGGACATAGGTCTCCCCCTGTGACTTCCACCGCCCTCTGTCTTGCGCCAGCCGCATCCACCCATTCCCGGCAACCCGTCTAATGTCGTCAGACCAACTCGTCTGAGGCCTGCCAACACTTCTCCTCCCGGTTCTCGGACGCCACTCAAGAACCTTCTTGGTCCATCTGGTGTCGGTTACTCTGGCCACATGACCAGCCCAACTCCACTTTTGTTTAGCGACCTTCTGAACCACATCGGTGACTCCCGTTTTCTGTCTTATCCATGTGTTGGTCTTCCTATCGCTCAATGAGATACCTAGCATTCTTCTCTCCATTGCTCGTTGTGTTACAGCTAGTTTATTTAATATCCTTTGAGTGAACACAAACGTTTCACAGCCATAAGTGAGCACAGGGAGAATACATGCATCAAAGAGTTTTCTCTTCAAGTAATTTGAATAATTTGGAGACTTCAAGATATAGGACAGTTTACCAAATGCTGCCCATGCCAGTCCTCGCATTCTATCTATTTTCGCTTCTTGATTTTCTCTTCCTAGTTTTATTGTATGGCCAAGGTATACATAGCTCTCAACTTGTTCAAGTGACTGACCATCCACCTGGATGTTACGGGGCTGACTTGCAGCACTCATCACTTTGGTTTTTGAAATATTTAATTTCAATCCTATTTTGTGAGATGCTGTATGGACATCGTTAACCATAGTTTCCAGCTCCTCATCATCCTTGGCAAACAAGACTATGTCGTCTGCGAATCTAAGGTTATTGAGTAGTTCGCCGTTGATGTTGATACCTTTATCGTGATAATCTAGAGATTTGAAGACGTCTTCCAAAGCTAGTGTGAAAAGCTTAGGAGAGATCGTATCGCCTTGTCTTTTGCCAAAACAAGTCATTTAATCAAAAATCTAAATCTCTCAATGATAAAGGGCACGGTTATATAAAATAAAATAATAATATGATGAACGATTTCGAGAATTCTTTCGATAGTGTCATCAGTCTAACCGAACCTCCTGTATATGAACCGTGATGAATATAAATGCAGCGAGTTATCAGCTTTTGATGGAGGAGTTCCAGCGACCCCATAATGTATGTCATCCCCGCTACCTATATCAACATGCCATCCAGCACTCTTCTCGCTTGTCTTTTTACATACCACAGCGCAGAACACATACACATACTCATCTACTAAGTGAGTAGATACTGTAAGTTTCTATATACCTACCGCGGCACGTTTGAGTCGAAAGAGATGGAAGTCGATTTTTTTTATTCTTTCAGAAAAAAGCACTCCATTTCAAAGCTGTCTAGAGTATTTAGTTAAAATTTGATGCTCAATCTTATTTTGAAATCATATTGGAGTAATCTTTGAAAAAAAATCACATTCATCTATCTTATATATTTTTGAAAGATTTCTCATTTGATATTTTTAATCAAATTTCATTTACTTTAAAGCATATCTAATGGAAAAAAATATTGATGTTTTCGGCGGTAACCTTGCGAAATCCCATATTGAATAGGTACCTACTTATAATAAAAGGCCTCTGCCAATAAAAAATAAAAAAGTGTAATAAACAGAGTTTCATTTGGGCTTACGACCTTTCATTATTTTTGATTCGAAGCCTGCCTTGAAGTAATTTACACTAGGCATAATAACATAAGTAGTGTGATGGTCTAAATCAAATTCTTGGCATAGTCCACAGTAGGCTAGTTAGTATTTAAATATTCCCGGATTTCTTTTTCAGAAGGTTCGGTTTCGGTTAGAATTATCTTCAAATTTTTGTTTTTCGCTTGAAGTTTCTAGCTAGAACTAACTTTTATCCCAGATTGGCAATACCGGCATTATAGGTAAAAAGAAAATGTATATTATAGTCATATATTGGTATATTTTTGAGGTTAATTCTTGGATTAACTATATTTTTGGATTGGTTTTACAATGTTTCATTTACATTCTTTATTTAAAATATTTTCAATCTGAAAATTTACAAGTTATGTTTATCTATCATTTTGACATCAAATAAAAAAAAAACAGAAAAAAAACACTTTGAGTTGATTTTTACAGGAAAAATCTCGTACCGGGTTGTAAAAATAATAAGAAAAACGTAATAATACGAGTATGTAGGTTTTTTTTTTTTATTTAAATGGCATTACATCCAAAAAGATGATGAAGCCAATGACGCTATTCCAAAGAGTATGTTGGTTGATGCTTCGAATATGTTAAAAGAATCACGTAAAAAATAAAGAGGCAAAGCGAAGAAAAGTCGTTAAGGATATTGAGATGCGGATTATATTATAACAAAATGCACAAATATTTTTTTACAAAGTGTGCGCGGATACTCACTTAGCGTAGCCCTTTAATCTTTTAAAGTAGATCAAGCAGGATGTTTGCTCGAACATACTCGAAAAGAACCAGATAGAATTTTTTTTCCCTAAGTAAATATTTTTGTCAGAACGTTGTCCGTAAGAAAGAAAGAGAGAGAGGAAGGATCTTAAGTGAATTGAACATTTGTCCCAGTTTCATACAATAATATAATATCTCAGAAGGCACGTGGTGAGAAAAACTGAAAGTTTCCACTAATCTTTATATATAAATTTATTCTGTCTGTCTGTGAAAAAAATCTTTATAACGTTTGCATGACTTTTATGAAATTGACCTTAGTACCTACTATCTTAACAGGGTGACTTTTTGCCTTACCCCTACGTAGGGGCGGACTTTTATTTCCCTTGTTTCGGTTGTGGAGGATGTACGATTGTACGCGGCACCTTTGTAGTGCCGACCTGGGCGTTTACTCTGCATTTCAATGACAATGCCGATCCAATTTCAATCTTACTAACGATGTCATTATCACACTTAGATTTTGGTTTCCATGCATAAAAATAGTTCCACATAAGTCTAATTTATATACGTCATTGATTTACGAGAAGTAAGATTAAAAACTGGTTCCTATAAATAAGGGTTTATACAAGTATTAAAATAACTGACGTTCGACACTGAGATCGAATTGAGTTACATGCGAGAGGAAATAGTGGATATAATAGGTACTTCCGCATCAGTGGTCAAAGGGTAGGTACATAATGGTCACATGACCAAAAGCAACTGTTACAATCCGGAGATGGGAATTCTGTTGAGGTTGAGACCTATCATTCGGGGTCATCAAAAAGAATTTAAAAAGATCAATGTGACATGTGTGGCTATCTTAATTATTTTAATTTTGAAAATATGTTATATACCTATCAAAAGCTTCTGAAAGAAAGATGTCTGACGAGTCAGCTTGTATAAGTTAAACTTTTCATCGTCTTGTCTCAATATAGATTAAAATTTTGGGCTTATAAAGAAATGCTAAGGGTATATTATAAAGTAGGTATCTACTTAGCTAGGTATCTGTTCTTTTTAATTTCATCGATAAAACAGGATATTAAAAAAAATCTTTTCAATAATATTTCCATAATATTATTTATATGGATTCATACTGTCATCGGGAAAGCGCCTACCTAGAATCTCGACATTAATATTCAAAGGATCGTTCCTTGAATATTGATGTGAATTTTATGTAATTATTTTTTAACGATAAGTACCTACCTACTCACAAAGATGGGATTTCATTAAACCATGATTTTGAAAAGCTATGGCAGAAGACCTTTAATAACCAATAGGTATTGCATATTGTACCTACCTCGTTTTTACGTTAACTTTTATCTATTTTAATATTTACATACTTGATATAAAGTTGTTTAATTTTGGTGATCTTTAATTACTACTTTTGACGATAAGTTTTCCTGGATTTCTGGACACAGGAAGTTTGATAACTTTATGCAAAAAAAAAAATAGTAATAAAAAAGAGGAATTCGTTTATATGGACACTTCGTCGCTGCTGTATACCATCATTGAGGGAATGACCGAAGGTACAAACTCTCAGAGACCACCAAGCTGGAGTCAGGGTATTTATACGGTCCAGGGATTTATTAACATGACGTTTACCAGTCACAATTGGTTTTATTTATTTATTATAAAAACATTAAAGGGGTAGAAAAAGTAAAGCGAAAGGTCAAGTATTCTGCTTGTCCGATGCCAATGCGTGTGTCATAGCCAGGGAGTCTGAGAAGCATGAATAAAAATATGAGGAACTTTAATACGGCTGCTATTTATATGTAGCAGAGAAAAATTTCTGTCTGGGATCGTGACCAGAACATAAGTTTTTATAAAGATCGGATCACTTTTTTTTCAATTTCTTCCACAGCTCACTTTCTTGCTCCAATCGCATCTATCCGCTCCACGTTACTCTTCTCACATCATCGGTTCTTCCTTAAAACCAATCTTATTCTTTCGATATGTAAGTAATTTACCTACAAGCAGATGGTGATAACAATTATTACAAAATGCTTTTAGAAGAGGTCCTAAAAATGTTTTGTAACTATATTCACACTGAAATCTTTGGAACGTCCAAATGCGTTAGCTTTGTATTTTTTCATTCTATTCTATTGGACATTTTAATGGCTGCTGTATTCACTTTTATCTTCTTTGTATAAGTAAATATTTTTAATTTCGACATTCTTCTCATGCTAATGCGCTATTATTGTCTGTTTATTGATTTTTTTTTGTATTACGTCTTGTTACTGTTGGCAGAGAGTGGATAGGTTTATTAACACTCTACACTAAAGAGACTCAACAGCTAGCCCGAATCTTAAAATGCCCTTGTCAGTGTGGTGGGATCCCAAAGGAACCATACATTATGTGGTATTCAAATGTGGTAGAAATAGCAGCCGACGATCGCAATTTACTCAGCTCTGAACAGTTTAACCGAGGCAAACAATTAAGTAAGACGCCGACAATATCTAAAATAGCAAAATATTATATTGAAATATTTACTTTGTTTATTAGTTTAACATGATAATAAAGAGTTTTTTTTTTAAATTTAGTTTATCATGATAATAAAGAAAATTTAGTTTATCATGATAATAAAGAATGTAAGAAATTCGTTTTTCGACTGAATTACATAGGTTCAGGATATTTTATTATAGCCAAGTCTTGGGTGTGATTTCCTCGTATCGTGGAAGATTGGAGGAGGAGAGGAAAACAAGTGAGTTGGCCGTGACTGGAATTTCTTGGTGAAAATGATTGGAAACGCAATAATGGAAATAACGTTGTTAGGGGAAGCAGTAGGCGATACCTCTGATTTTCTTTCTTCAGCACCCTCTTATATCGAGCCTCCGCTTATTATTTCATGTCAATATTATTAAATTTCATAAATTCTATCCGAGTAACGCAATATTATTATCGTCACTGCGCGTCCATTTCGTGGTCGGGGATGATTGACTCTCTTCGCCCTAACTCAGCCCTCGAAGCAACGTTGGAAACAATGAAAAAATAAATGGACAACGGTAAAAATATATCTTATATAAATTAAAGTCGGGTTAGTGCGAACACTTATAACTCGAAATCGGCTCAACAGATTCTTCTGATGTTTAATTTATTGGATTCTTCTCCACTCCGGATAACAGAATAACTAATAAAAGTTGAAAAATGGATAATAAATAATATAAAATATGATATTAAAGTTTGTATGGAACGAATATGATGCGACGCCATCTTTGAAATAATCTAACAACAAAATTATTGTCTTCTGCCCCTGCACCTTCTCATTCTCGCGTAGGTACGTAATTGCCACTTTTACAGTAGCCCATTTCACTTACTCCACAATTTAGAAAATTTTCATACAATGTCAATTGCGCGCATACAATATTCTCGCGTTGATCCCGTCTGAGCTTTGAATACGAATGAAATATGGACGTTTTAGAATTAATATTTCAATGTTATTATTTTATTAGTTTATTTATTTGTTTCTGGAGGCGCAGTGCACAATGAACGGGTAGCCTCTGGTTAGGACCAAAGAGGACAACGTCTGTCGGGAAAGCTAGTTATAATATAGATTTTATTCCACAGTGCTTATATACCTGCTTAAGAATTTTGACATTATTCTATCAGAGTGGAAATAACTAGTACTTGTTTATAATAGTTTTATTAGCTTTGATGCATTCCTTTCCGCACTCAAACATGCTTTAAGCTCTTTGAGAACTTGAGAATTCTAATTAAAAATACATATAAGTAGCTACAAAAAAACTGTCTTGTTGCTCACATAGTTTACTTCCAACACCTTAGTAGGTATCTTTGTACATTGGTAAGCTTTTTTTTTAATCTCTTAAATTATTTTAAATTTTACTATAAACAAAACAGTTTTTTTTTTCAAAAAACTTTTTATTAGGTACCTAGGTATTTTTTTCGTTCGACATTAAAGAATATATTTGAAAAACAAATTTGTGCTGTAGGTTTTTATTATTTTATATTTTTATACT
Organism: Mystacides longicornis; assembly: GCA_963576905.1. Classification (NCBI taxonomy): domain Eukaryota; kingdom Metazoa; phylum Arthropoda; class Insecta; order Trichoptera; family Leptoceridae; genus Mystacides; species Mystacides longicornis. The sequence goes on from OY756426.1 coordinate 9,234,217, forward strand.
CTTCTGAAAAGCTTACTCTTTGCCGATCCATGTAAAACTCTATTAACTGAATTACGTACATCTAGGATTCAGCAAAGGATGTGAAAGTTATGCACCACATTAAAACTTTTCCACGCTTTTACAAAATATATACAAATTACAAATTTTTCTCTTATAAATTTCAGTGTGTTTTATATTTTGTCTTCTGCGAAATAAGAGATTGTTTTCCATTTTTTGCTGGTTCATCGCAGAAACCAACATAAAAATAATATCAAATCTTGTGGCACAAAATTTAAACATTATTTAAAACAACTTTAGTCAAATATTATTCAAAGTCGAAATTTTATTATGAACATGTACTGGAATCAAAAAGTTTTAGCAGTATTTGAATCCCGATGGCCCACTATCGCCCGTGGCTCGCAAGCAAACCACTTGAATTCCACCAACGCGTACACCCGGATTTAAACAAAGTATGATCCTGAACAAGCTATCAAAGCTATGTTCCAACTGTGTATATGGGCAAGAGAAGGTAACCTATAAACCATTTCAGGTTACGTGGGAATCCCTCAGTTCCTACCTAGCGATTTAATGGTTGTAACGTTAACTGCTACTTAATAAGAATGCTTGACCCTCCCTTGCTCCCTCTTAAGCAAGGAAGACCGGCCTTCTCCAGCATCAGAAAGACAACTCTAAACATTAAGTATTCTTAAGTGAAGTAGGTTGTAGTGACAATTGTCATTTCCTGAAAAGGGTGGGTACTTTTATAATTATAGATCATGAGTGCAACTAAAAAAATATAACTTTATTCACAGTAAACATTAAAACATTTCAGTATCAAAAGATCTTTAACAAAAAAATATTCAATTTCTTATTTGCATGAAATCATTTTTTTAAAAAAAACTTTCAGTTTATGAACTTCAAGAATACAACAAATACCAATGTCTTTACTTAAATTTACCATATATTATTAACTTAATTTTACTCATTAAATCTATCGGCTTTAACGTTGAAACTTAGGTATGCTTCTACCTTTTACCTTTCTACAAAAAAAAAAAAAAAAACTAACAATATTTGAAAAGAGTGCACCATGTTTTAGCTGAACTAAATTATGATAAGATTACTCAGCTGTATTTATTCCTCAATGTGAAAGACGCCTCCTGACCCTCAGTCCTCACTTCGTACTTTACTGTCGAATAAGATCCACACGGATCTTCCTCTGACCTCTCTACCTCCGATCTACCCACAGGTCAACTGTTCACCACCCATGAAGCAACTACGAAAATAGTCTATCCTTGATGTTGGATGCAAATTCTAAACCCGTTCAGGTCTCATCCTTTCCATCTGGTTGCCTAGGCCATGCAAAGACTCGACAGAATCTTGTATAATTGCCGCTCCCAGTTAGTTCCTTCTAACCAATAAATGCTACCATTGCTCTCGTCGCTAAGCCCGAGAAATTTACCCACCTTTCCTACCTTTACCTACCTTACCTTTCTAAGTGAAATGGGCTATTGTAAGAGTGGCAATTACGTATGCGAGAATGAGAGGGTGCAGGTGCAGAAGACAATAATTTTGTTGTTAGATTTTTTCAAAGATGGCGTCGTATGAAATTCGTCCCATACTAACTATAATTTTGTATTTTCTATTATTTCTTATCAATTTTTTCAACTATTTATTTGTAATTCTGTTACCCGGCGTGGAGAAGAATCCAATAAATCCTACATCGGAAGAATCTGTTGAGCCGACCTCGAGTTATAAGTGTTCGTACTAACCCGACTTTAATTTATATTAGAGATAATGAAAACACAATAATTTAAAACAAGCATACTATTAAAGAAAAAAATAACAACTAATGACTCTAACAATTCATTGCTAATGTTCGATTTTTAAATGGAACAAACCCCTACGGGCTTACGACCGTCTTCTACTGTTATTTCGAATATTATTATTATTCCCTACTATCATGGTTTGTTGGTTTATATATTATTATTGTAACAATATCATTTTGCTTATGAATATTCAGAGGAGGAATCTTAATAAATTAAGTACTCGCTTTGTGCATGGCGTGAGAGTTAATTCTCCTAGAGATCACTTGGAAGCTGCAATTTATTCAAACTGCCAACAAATAATAATACCTAACAGTACTGCGAACTAAAGCATGCACCAAGAATGTTCCGTGTTATGTCATGCCACATGTGGTTCTACGTCTTCTACCATCCTATATTATAATTTATAAGTTCGTGCGTAACTCGGTGTTTTCGTTGAAATCCTTTAGCCCCACGCCCAAAAGGTATTTTTCATACAAAGGACAAATAAAACCAATCCAACTAGGAACTTGAAATATTTTTCATACTCATTCGTGTGTAAGTCGATAGTTGCTACGACAATTAATAATAATAGGTGCATGCGGTAAATATTATGTACAAAAAAATGTAGGTATATATGGTAGATGATCGAAGTTATAGGCCGTCGTATAGCGTCGTTCGTGATGCGGTTGTACCATCTTATGTAATTATATCCAAAATTTTCCTGAGGCACTTCATTTTTGTGCCTGGGCTGCCAGGATTCACACCCATACAGAAGAATGGGCAACTTTTATAGAGGAGATGGACTTGGTTGGGATATGTGTTAAGGATGCCGAATAACAGTTGGCGGAGGAGAAAGCAATTCTTCCTCCCATCGGGAACCCGAAGACGAGAAAGACTCTCTCATACCGTGTTCCGTTCCTTCGAGGCAGAGCTGAGAGATCTGGACATGGTATGGGAGGAGGTCATAAACATTGCGCAAGATCCAACGCAATAGAGAGGATTTGTTGCCTCCCTATTTGGACATGATCAGAATATGTTCTTAAGGGTGCATACAACTGTCGGTACGGAAAGAAATGTCAGCTGTCCGTAGATAATTCTCAATGTGTTAAAGTTAATTTGGGGACCTGTAAGGGACAATGAAACAAAATATCTTATAGGTATCAATAGTTGCACTTTTCTATGACTAGAATCCGACAGGTTTTGCTGCTAGTTATTATTATAAGCATATTACCATGCTTTGTTTGCTGATCTCTCAATGAACTTAGTAGATGCATACAACAACGTGTTTACATAGGTACCTTCTTATCAAATAATATGAAGATAGAAGAACGAAGGGTTCATTTTGTTTCAACGAAGATCTAGGAAAATATAATTCAACCCCTACTGAGTGCATGTAAGTCTATGCGTTATCCTGAGGTTGCCTGGTATAAGGGAGTATCCGTTAGTTACTAACCTTCCCGTTAGCCATGCATCTTTCGGCACGGATTGGATGACACTGTGAATTGGGGATTTTCGGACAGAAAGGTTTGCATCCGGAATGGTAAGAATAGGTGAATATTATGGACGGGAGATATTATTTGGAGGAAACAAAACGATGAAGGAATGTTTTGGAGCCATGTCATGCAAAGCGCCCCGCACTCTCGTCTGTAAATCAGTTAAAACATCCAATGGTTTCCGTACTCACCAGGTTTCAGGCCAAAGTAAGAAGGTGAAAGTTCTGTTGAAATCCAAGGGCTAGAGAGTGACTCTTATAATACTGTACACAGCATTTTAATAGACCAAATAAGTACCTAATGGCAAATAATGAAATACGTAGGTTTCGAAACATCTGTCACTAGGTATATCCACTTTCAATGTAAATCGAAACGTAATTGCATATTATTCATAACGTAAAGCTTTTAGGGGGGTATTCGCAGTAACATAGGTACGCTAAGAAGTAGTAATATTGATATTTTTAATATTAAATTTATATCATTGATGTTTTCTTATTGGGGCCTAACTAGAATATTGTTAAGAGCCCGGTGGCGGATGTTGAATATTTCCGTTTGCTTCAGTGTTGAATGTAATAACAACCGATAATGAGATTTATGTACATGCGTTCTATGTAAGTAAGTATCTATCCTTTATAATACCATGTTATTACTTAGGTATATTTTTATTAGATGCCTGGACAGAGAACTTGCCTTGCCTTGAACACTGTTTCGTCATTTTTGGCAAAGTTAGGTATTCAAACTAACAGCCAGAAAGGTAAGAACTGTATATCCATTAGATTCATCCATAAGATCGTCTTGCTTCCACAATTCTTCAGTTCGCTGCCCTGACGTATTAACTGCCTGTTTATCAAGTGGGTGCCTTTATCTGGGAGCCTGTATATTCCATAGGTAACAATATAAAATTTACTCTACTTAATCCGCGTTTGCTCCCGGTGTGGGGCATGTAAGCGCCACAAAATTCATCCAAGGCTCTCTATCTTGCACCAATCACACAGCTTCATCCCAGCCTAATCCAGCCTCTTGTAAAGCGTCAGTGAGTGATGATCGCTTGATGATTTTGGCCGGCCTCGCCTTCTTTGCTTATCCGTCTTTTGTATTCAAGACCTCGGGGTAAATGCGGAGAACATGGTAAAGCCATCTGCTGTTTTGGATTGTTGAGGTGATTGACTGTTGTGCTTCTCTGACGTGTAAGGTCACATTTGAGAAAATGTGAATAATAATCCCCAAAATCAGTCGCAAACATCTGTTCTTAACACTAAGGATCTTCTTCCGTTGAGCATTAGTCAGGCACCAGGAATCACATCCATATTATAGCACTGGCAGAACGCACACATTAGGCGACATTTTAGTTTTGGTGGAAAAGTTAGTGAATTTTTTCCCATATCATTAAATTTTTAATAAAAATATTTGATAAAATTAAAATAATTTCCTTTTTATACGCACAGAAAGATATTATTATACATGTATAGGTATTAATATGAAACGTTGTAACAATTTTCACATAATTTCGAAAGGATTAAACTTTGTGTACTTTCAAGGTGGAATGTTATTAATTCTATTCAAAGATTCCAAGCGCTTCTTAAAATATAAGTAGACTAATTTATAAGGATTAACATACTTGTTTAAGTCTCTAGATTCCTCCGTGCGTCGGATACGGGGTTTATTAACGCATGTACATAATATCGTATTGTTCAATGAAAATAATGATTACAACGTTTATGAACGGATTCCTGGAGGTACTTAAATTTGTTTCAATTTCTTTTAGGCGTTTAAATATTTTATTCACAATTTTCTAAATGGTGAACTTTTTGTTAAGACCTTTAGACGCGACGTTGGGTGATTTACATAGGTAAAGGAACTCTTTGAAAATGAAATTTAAGATAGGTACTATTAAAGTCAGTGAATCAGATTTTCTATGGACATAATCAAGACGTCATCCTATTTGATTCGAATTCGAGATAGGATATTAAACTCTGAAAACTGGAGAATCTCCGATGTAGAGGATTTCACGCGATGCATGGGGAGATAATAATAGAGGTCGTTTTAGAGAGATTATTTCAATAGAACGATCCGGTGAGAGTGGTTAAAATTGGTGGCAGACCAAATACAATCTCAACCTGCAATCCCCAGGATGCTCACCGATAAAATGGAAGTACAGTTAGACGTCCCGTCCCACGAGCAATATTAGCTACAGAACATAATGTAGTCCTAAACATACCCATACCAATAAGATGAAAAATAAGGAAATAAGGTCATTTATAACTATGATAAATCCCTTTTTGTTATAAAAATGGTATGAAATATTTGTTCAAAGAAAGATATAATCTCATTAAAGATTGGGATGACGTAGGTATGAATAATATTTTGGCTTTTGACGCTCCATGTAAGAGATAGGAGCTCTCTCTAACAAATTGATAACCATCAATTACTTTAATAGGTATCTAATGATTGTAATATATCGTGGATGGAGGGGAGGGGAGATTTAAAACAATGTTCTTTCGCCATACTTAACCCATCGGGGGAATTTCGTACAAATTGATTTTCAATTATAGGCCTGTTGTTGTGCCGAGACTCTCAACTTTATTTTGCGTTCAATTTTAAGCTTATCGTTTCCGAACACCGCGCACTTTTCTTTTTTATGAAATTGTTTTCTTTTTCTCCCCCCCCCCCTTACGTGAGGCTTTATTGTTTTCATTTTTAATGATATTTTTTAGCTACGTCATAACCTTACGACCTTCAACATTTTAATATTTCTTACGTTGTTAAACCTGTTTATTTACACATTTTCAAAACTGTTATATACACATTATTATCGTTTTCAATCATTAAAATATATATATATAGATAGGTACTTACTTCATTTTTCGAAATAGTGCAATTTATTTTTACTTACTACGTACCTACCTATATAATATTTTTATTTATAAATAATAGTTGAATAAAAATAATAGTCAAGGAAATAATAGCCTACCCCTATTATGTACCTATGTCACGTAATTTTATGAAACTGAGAAAAGGACTTTTTTTTTTTTTAGAAAAAGTTAAGATCCCAGATACCAAATTTTTTAAAATAGCTTTCAGCTTTTAATATTAACGTTATTTTCAATTAACGAAATGGCTATAACGTTTTTGAATTTAAGCCGTTAGTCCCATCTCTAGTCATAGGCAGCCGAGAGGTCGACAAAGACAGTGACTGTCTTTTGCTTGTTCTGGAAACCATTCTCTATATATGTTGTTAACGCTGTGATCTGGTCCACACATCCCCTTTCATAGTGGAAGCCAGCCTGTTCTATAGGGGTCACACTTTCTATTAGGGGGGCAATTCGGTTGTACATTAGTCTCTCCAGCAATTTATAGCAGACGCATAAAAGTGATATTGGTCTGTAGCCCTCAGATCTGTCCCCTGGCTTTCCGGGTTTTAGAATGGCAATGACTTTGGATTTCTTGAAGAGATTTGGAATCCTGACAGTGTTTAGGATGTTATTAAACATGTTGCGTAGCCATTCCCTTGTACGTTCACCACTATTTTTTATGAACTCCGGAAAGATCTTATCCACTCCTGCTGCCTTTCCAGGCTTTATTTTTGATATTGCCATGTCCATCTCCAATCTTGTGAAAGGGGCGGCGTGGGCACTTTGGTTGGGTGAGGCTTTCTTCGCTTGAAGAAACCTTCTTTTAACTGATTTGCTGAACTATTTGATATTTGAAGACACTAAAAGATAAAATTCAGGATGAAAATTCAGTCTGGTTTTTGTTGCTGTTTAGTCAAAGCTTATTGAACAAAACAGCTATAACATCGAAAGCAAAAAATATGAACGCCCGAGTGCAGTGTTTAAAAAAAAAATACATCGGATTCAGTACCTACCTATGTAGTTAAATAAATAAACAAAACTCACTATGGTCCCTTTTTACAAAAACCTAAAATAAAAATCTACAAAAAACACCCCAGTATTTTATGTCTCTCAGCTAGTAGAGCTGGGAGTAAATTTCCAATCTCAATTAAACCCGCGTAATTAAGGTATTGTTTTTACCCCCTGGTTCGGAGTTTTTTTTTTCGGCTTTTGTCCATTTAAATGTATTCCACTGTCCGACGGTTTTTTGTTTGTTATTTCGCTTGGCTGAATGATAGGGGCATCAATCTAATACCTGTTGTTTCCGGACACGTCACAAATGTGTGGGGACTTTCTGATTGATGGACGCAGTTCGGTAGAAATTGCTGACTTATGTGATCCGAACCGTTTGTGTAGAAAAATGGTGAAATGAAATGAAGCGAAATAATGTCTGAAAATTGTACCTTAATCATTGAACGAACCCATAATAATAATTGTGCGAATATTGGTACTTGAATAAGGGTCGGTCACTCCTAGATAAGGGATAAAAATATTTCGTGGAAGTACATAAAATCAGATTTAGATTTTCGAGGTAGCCAACGTGAGGTTAACTCAATACTACCTACTTGAAATTATTTCATCTGATTAATTTCAGTGTTATAAAATACTAGCGTTCCCAACAGATATTGTTCTGTGGTACTAGCTATGAATATTGAAAAAGAATCTGAATAATGATAAATCTACAAAATAATTCAGTTATGTATGTATTTATTTTGGTATGTTGGCACATCACGCACAACACCACCTATTAGGTGGTGTTGCATCACGCATAAACCGCACACTCTCAGTTTGATTTCAATCGTCGTGGATATTTGCAGGTATATTTACATATGGTCATCATAGATACCAATTTTTCCAATTTCTCAAATATAGGTATTTAATGTTATTTACAAATTTTAAAAAATTTAAAATCTTCATACAATAATTTCAAAAATGTTTTAAAAGTAAAATTATACGTGTAAATTTTATATAGAACTGTAACATTACGGTACGAAAATGTATAAAAAGGATCGACGTTTGATAAAAATTAAAAAAAATATAAGCAGAAGTCATATAATTCTTATTTTATAAAGATTTTCACATGAAAGTATAAAATATAAGGTACGCCATGACAGGAGGGTAAAACAGGGATATTTTTTGTCTATGGGTCGCTTGGGCCATACGAGACCAGAGAGAATGTAGCAAAATATCTTAAACTCCAGCTAAGTAGGTCAAACTACATAACTATGTACAGGCAGGAAGGTAGGTACCGTTATCTACATACATTCATACAGTATTAGGAATCGAGGTAAAAAAATGCATTTAGGAATAGAACAGAATGATATTATTACGGACAGAGAAATTTTGTTGCAATGTGACTGGGAGACTATTTTTTCTGCTTTTTAAACAAATATTGAAAGTGTCATTTTTCTTTTTTCTGATATTTAATGGCGACTCTTAATTTTTTCTCTTCTTCTTTTTTATAAATATTGAAAACAACATTCTTCTCTTATTTTATTGAAAGCGACATTCTTACATTATTTTTCTGTATGAAACATTTGGATATTACAATGTCATGGCGTACCTTATATTATTTTCATGTGAATAGACTCCTGAGTAAGGAAAAGCTAGACAAAAACCTGTTAAATAACCTACTGCTCAAGTTTGACTATCCGAATAAACAACGTAAAGCAACACGGGTATCAGCTAGTTAATTACATTTTAACCAATGTATTTCCGACCGATTCGTGTGTTTTAAACTATAACATTTTCGAACCATATTCTGATGAAATTCACTCACCAAAATTAAATTGAACAAAAATACATTTTTGGCATTTGTTTCTATAATAGTGAGATCGAGTATGTAATATTTTTTTAAATCTGATGTAGGTATGCATAATAATACCTATATTATGTAGCAATCCTTTTTTTATATTTCAATGGGGGCGAGGCCCTTTTAACACAAATAAATCAGCAACAAAACTCTTGGACTTTTTATCATTTCCTAGTGTTTAAACACTAAAAATATATATTACCCGTACCTCGGGAGAGTGATAGATATACGCTGTGGAATTTCTTTAGACAAAATAAAATACTAAGACAAATTAAACTTTCCTTTAAGATTTATACTGTTACCCTTTTCAAGATGAAATTTCTTACGAATTTTCGTGCTTCCATCATGACATGGAAACATTTTCCATTATAAAAAAAAATACTCTTAGCTAGGTTGTGTTAACTATTAGATTCTAGGACTAGACACAATGTTTATTGCATGTGTGTCCATACAAGCACATAGTTTTCAGATATGTACAAAGTGGGTAGGTACTTACTTTTTGTGAAGCGAACAAACATCTGAAAGTTGTTAAAAATATTGTCGAAATGAGATCTTTACGCGGGATATGCGGAAAATGAATGATTGAGGTAAGGAATGATGATATTAGAAAGGAATGTGGAGTAAATGTTAGAATGAAAGTTCATTTATTCAGGTAGCTCGGACCTGTTAAGAGAATGAAGGAAGAAAGAACGACAAAAAAGTATCTAGAAATCTGTAAGAACAAAGAAGCACGGAACGCGGCCCACCTAGACTGACATGGCTCGATCATGTCGATGCTGTCTTAAAGGAGGGTTTAGTCAGGTTAAAAAGGAAGGGAAACAATGTGTATGCGGAACGTTATGAAGCGAAAAAGGATTGTCTAGATAGAATTGAATGGAAGTCTATACTTTCTGCCTACCCCTTCCGGGATACGTCGTTATGGATAAAAAAATCTTTCAGGTAAATATTATAGGTACAGTTTGAATGAAAATAAGTAAAGAAGAAGCGTTATTTTACTTCATAGTTTTATTTACCCGTTCAGTGGAACACAAAGCAAGTGGTCGTAGCTTGAGAGAGCAATTAATTTGATTGAGGGCAATTGGAGATGTTATTGACAGAAAGAAATTTATACACCTTTGCACACTGCTATACGACTCTGTCGCTAGGAGAATTATTTATACCAACAGTATTTATTAAAAAAAAACAATTCTAGTACATAGAACAACTGTATACCTATATCAAACTTATTTTTCTCGATTACCTATAATGTTCAAAATCACCTTTTCATTTTTAAGGAATGTATTTTTGATATACACAAGTTTCTAACTTCAAATGGGGCATATAAAATTGACTTTTTCATTTGATATATTTGTTAATGTACCTATATGTTTTGTACTTGTATATATTTTTTAATTAATAAATAAATAAAAAAATATAGGTTACACATTAGAGGGGATTAATGGATGTAAATTTTAACATTGAATGTACCTACCAACACTACCTACCTATATGAGAAGGCCTTAGCGCTGGCGGCCATTTTTCCTCTAAAGTCACTCCGCGCTTCGCTGTTTGACAGATATCATAGAGTACGGGTAAGTACAAACAGATATAAGGCGAGTTATATTGGGAGAGACATCTATCGAATTTTCTTAAAAGTTATGGCTACTATGCATATTTATTTATATACTATGCGTATTATAATAATAACAAACAAATTGATAATATTATACGCGACGTAATGTTATACGGCTTGTTTTCAAATACAGAATTATACAATTTATACATAGCACATAGATATTGATTATTTATCAAAGAATTTATACACCAAAATAATGTGGAGTACATAATATTAAATTATACCAAAATTTGATGAATCTTTAAAGAATATTAATAGGTACAACATACTTAGTTGATTACAATGTATTAACATAATAATATAATAAACAACACTACAATAATTGAATCTATGTATATACCTATATAAAATCAAAAAATAAATCAAGTGTTGCCAACAGCAAGAATTGACACTTTTGAAATGTAGTGCTGACTGCTGGTGTCAGTGGCGTCACATGCTGAGGATTCAATAGACCACCAAGATCTAACGACTTAATCCTCAACGAACTCCGAATCTTATTACTGTCTATGGTCTGCAATCAGCGAGTGTTATGATTATTCGATCATACCTTCAGAAGGGATCCAGCTTACCTGGAAATAATTATTCTAATAAGTGGGAGAATTTCGGGTGGAATAAACATGGACGGGATGGGAGAGGGGGGGGGGGGGGGTTAACACATGAACTATGGCACATGACCCTCAGTTATGAGGTCACAAACAATAAAGAGAAAAGAAACGAGTCGTAGACTTTTTTCTTAGAAAATCGTGTTTTTTTCCATAGTGCGCGGTGTAGCGTCGCACAGACCATTAGCTTTATCGTCCGTTCCAATATAACATTATTGTTTTATAGATAGGTATATCGTAATTAAGCGCAATAAAAAATATAATTTATAAAAAAAAGATCAATTTATTCGAGCATTGTTTGGTGAATAAACACACTATGTTTAAAAAAGAGGCAATAAAAAAGTAAGTACCTAGATAGATAAATTAGGCTTTCTCTTGCAAATTGGAGTAGTTTAATATAAAAATGTCCCTTCCTTAAAGGGTTCACTTGAGTCGGTAATAATTTTTCTTTTTAGTGCCTCAAAAAGAATTTACGACAGTTTCTTAATATATTTTTATCGTGTTTTGGACCGGAATGTCTCGATTATAATTGTTCTCTTTGTTTTGACGGATACCTACACTGATGTTGGCAACACCAGCTGTCATAATCTTCTATAATGGACCGACGCCCCGTTTTGTATAATTTTTGTTTGTTTCTTTGTCTTTTTCTCTATCCAAAAGGTTAATTTTACCCTATAAGAGTTACATATTGGGTCTGTGAAGATAAAAAATTGGCAATGGCAATTTATTATTATTATTAAAAAAAACATTGTGACTATTTTTACGAAAATCGCGTGGACAGAGGAGTATGAAATTTCGCACACTTATATTTTATATAGAGAAGGAGCGGCGAATGCTAAGATTTTTTTTTAAATTAGCCATAAAAAATATTAAATGAATAACAAAAAAACATTAGAAACACTACTGTAATTTTATGTTTTTGATACTCACACACTCTTCCGCAGACTTCTTATAAGATCATCAACTTCATAGAAACAAATGTAAAATGAAAAGCTCCTCATAATGGGCGCAGTAAGCTTTTTGAAGGCGGTATATTCAAATGGAAGATGGAGCGGGAAATGTATTTGATACTCATACAAACTTCGATGTATTTGCCATTGACACAGACACATATTCTTTTGTTTATTTGTGGTCAAATTGAGAATTGGTTAACATTGCTCAGTCTTTGATAATGGAACCTTAATAAAGTTCAAACTTATAATTTAAATTATTTATGGTCGAACTTAGAGCACTGGTCGACCACCAAGGTATTATTAAAAGCGATTACATTTTTCAATTTGAGGGCAACAAAAATCAATACCTAATTTATAACCCTTTTTGTGCTAGTGGCGTTATATCATTAGAATTGAATTTCTTCCTACAGATAAAGAGTAAGATTTCCCAACTTTTAACATCGTTTGCAAAATGTCATGGATGATTATTATCAATGCAGTGAATCCAGGTGAAGAAATAAAGTGCCGTTTAGAGGGTGCTGAAGGATTTTTTGATAAAATGAAACCTGGTTTCTTTCGAAAACTAAGACAAAATCTTGCCAAAAGTGGTTCTTCGAAACGCGGTAACTGAATGGTCACGTGGTCAATAATATAATTCTTCCTCTTTCACGACCCAAGCTTTAAGTAGCTTTCTTTGAAAGATGCAAATAGTTTGTGTGTATCTACTCTTTGAGTGTGCACAGATTCGTTTAAAAAATAACAACAATATTAAAAAATTAAAAAAATATGAATTGCTGAAACATAGTCGAAAAAACAAATAAAACATAGGTATGAAAGATTTTTAATTAATATAATACCATATTAGCTCAATATTCCATCAAAATTCAATCAAATAAGCCTTTATTGAGGCCAAAACTGGTTGAATTAATTTCAATATTACCGCCTCACACGTGAAACGAAACAAAATGCGCAAGAAATGTCAACGCGAAGAAACATTATTATGTAGGTAGGTACTTAACACAGTATCAGTTTTAACGGAAACTTAATAATAATTAATTATTGATGAACGAATTGGACAATTTGCCAACCACATGAAAAATTTGGAAGCTCATGTTATTAGGTATACAGATTTTCTTTTAAACAAAATGTATAGATTACTGATGTTATCATTACATAATATAGAATGTATCTATTATGAATACACGGGTGTAGGTATTTCGGAGTTTCAATGTTATCTTTTGGGTATACATTATAAGGAATAAAACGCTCCATCTACCTACTTTAAAAAAAAACTAAAATTTATTTCGGGATGAAACATTTTCAAACAAACGCAATATTTCCAAAGTGAAACAGACACACGAGTAATATGATAGGCTGCGGATATAAACCGAAGTGGGACATTTTCATTTTGACAATGGAAACTCCTCATTTATCATAGCGACAATGTATTCTATCAAACATGGTTGTGGGACCGTGTTAGTAGTGCTACAGCAGTATTTTTGAGATGAAAAGGTTCAGATGCAATCATTTATTTTATTCTGTCTCAACAGAAAGAGTAGGTACTACTTGCTTTATAATAATATGTCATGTACGACATCATTATGACTTTTGTTTTAACCAGTAAAACCACAATGAAAGCTTTTCAAGTAGTAGGTATACATTAATATCTATGAACCTACGACCGGATATCCGGCTCTGCTAATAGGGTTCTTTGACTTGATCGACGCAATAACCAATCATGGAATTCAATCTGTATTTTTTTTTTGTTAAAAGTTGAAATAATTCGACCCCACTAAGTTTTAATGGTTTAAAACCATTTTCGTACAGCTGTATTATCTTTTAAAGTCAGTTAGATGGTGTCAAATTTGGTCATGGCAGAAAAACATTACGTAAATATGTTTGGTTTTATACTTATACATGGATATTTTTTTATTTATTTGTTTATAATTTTGGAAACACCAACAGAACACTGATATAAACATAATACAACAAAAGCACACAACACATACAAAATTCACCAGTGCTCCAATAAGAGGACCTTTCTAATGAAACTGACTTGAGACACATCGGTTGGATGGTTTCCTAGTTTAAAACCGACATTATGTTTTTTTTGTACCTTCTATACATATTTATTAGCATTGAATAAGGTACATCTCTATGAAAGTCGGGTTAGTGCGAACACTTATTACTCGAGATCGGCTGAACAGCTGATTCTTTCAATGTTTGATTTATTGGATTCTTCTCCGCTCCGGATAACAGAATAAGTAATAAAAAGTTGAATAAATGAATAAGAAATGATATAAAATATAATATTAAAGTTAGTTTGGAACGGATTAGATGCAACGCGCCAACGACATCGCAGGTAGTTCCCTCTCATTCTCGCATACGTGATTGCCGCTCTTACAGTAGCCCATCCCACTACCTACTCCACCGCACCGTTTCGAGCATTTTAGAAAATGTTCATACAAAGTCAACGAAATTATCGGGCACATTCTTCTCGGTTCTTCACAGGCGAGGTAGAATGTTTGCGCGCGTATTTCTTCTCACGTTGTTCCCGCCTGAGTTTTGAATACGCACTAATGATGTATTTTTGTTTCTGGGGGCACAGTGCACATATGAAAGGACCGCCTCTGGTTAGGGCCAGAAAAAAACGTCTGTCTGGAAAGCTAGTTGTGCATAAATCACTCTCTTGAGAGTGAATTGCCACATTCTAAAGAAGGCGAAGAAGAAGGTACATTGTGTCACACTGCGTTTTATCCTACACAAATGTGGCTTTGACAAGAAAAAGCGATCACCCGTGCTATTCGTTCAATGAAAGGTTGTTGTAGTTTAAATGAATTTGGTGAATGTAATTTAAATGTCATTTTTTTTATTTCAATAACTTATTCAATACACTATAGTTCTTATATTTTTACTTAAACAATCTTTTGAAACAACCTAGTAGAAAATTGACAGGAAATCGTTGGAATAAAAATATGGCTTCGACTTGTTTTATATTCGCTCAATACGATATTAAAACCTTCTTGGGACTATAATACACTAAATGCATATTCTTCTGTCTGTCACTATGGCAAGCTTTTCAGCAGCCGCAATTCATCAAGTAGTGAATTATCAAAAATAATAAATTATCGTCTTCCAAGATCATATTTTATGGACGGCTGAAAACATCGTTTTTATCAATCACTTTCTTCAGCTATAACGTCGCAATACTTATTCAATCAATCAATACTCCCTTTTACACCCCACTCAGGGGCATAGGGAGGCAACAAGAACTACTTTATAGAATGCATATTATAATCGTATATGGCGTTCAAATAATGTACCTGTTCGGCTTCATTTCACTCAAAAGTTTAAAAAAAAGTCACATTTTTTTCAGAAAGCCTCGCTGCAGAAATATGTTTGGTTAAGTGCTGCGATGAACTGAAAGATAAACTTCATCATCTTTTTTTTTGGTTCATCAGCGCATTTTTTTGAACGTGGTATTCAGCTCTTCTCGAAATATTTCGCGTGTGATACCGTTGGGAAATAAGTAATGATAATATAGTGTTAAAAAAAACTTTGCCACGTTTTAAACGGCCGACTTGATACGCTTTGAAACGCAAGGTCTTTCATCTCTCTCAAATACCATTTGGAGCTGAAAGTAAAATAAATAAATAATAAATAAATAAATAAATAAATAAATAGAAAGTAGTACATTTTGCTTGAAATTTTTTTACGTCCAACATTATTACTCATAGTATATGGAATATACATGAGTCTTGTGATACACCCTCGACGTTTTCGAGGGTGTAGATTCCAAAAATGCAAAAAAAAATTTTTTTTAATTTCCGCGTACCCGTATCCGTACGCGTATGCCAAAAATATATGCGCACCCATAACTCATAGTAATTCTTATCAGATTTGATTGAAATTTACGGTAGAACGGTTAGCCCCTCGATGTAGATGAGTCAGTAAAATGTTGAGATCTGTACCTTCAGGGGAACCCTCTTAAAGTATCCAAAGAAAATTTCACTTGTTCTAGAAAAAGGGCTAAAAAAGAAAAAAAAATTCTTCGATTTTCATAAAATTTGGTATACGGGTTGGTCTTATGCTCCTACACAAGCACGTAAAATTTGAGGTCCGTAACTTCAGTGGGTCTCCCTTAAAGTACCGATTAATATTGAATATGTAGTTCTAAAGCAGATAATAAAAAGCTCCAATAGTCAATATCATTTTATAGTTTCTATAATAATTTCAAGGATAAATTCATTTTAATCGTAAAATTATGAATTTTTATGCAAAGATATGTTTCACACGAAAAGGCTGTTATAATATACTATGAGTTCTGGGCTACCCTTGGTTAGAAGCTTTTTATAGCAAACAGGTAGGTAATGTGCGAAATTAACAAAAATATATTTACATTATTTATATTACATTTTTTTAGTCTTTAAAATCTATAAAATTTCGAAAAAAGAATCACGCATATTCTGACTAAGACTGAAGTCATATAATTCAGAAAAAAAAAATTTTTTTATAGCTTTCTATTTTCAATTTACCACCTTTTGATCTTAAACTGAAAAATGCAAAAAAAAGTTCGTAGTAAAAAGTACCTACTTCATTTGGGAATTAAAAATACATTTTTCTAATTCTGATAATGATTGAAGGAATGGTTCATTTTTATAAAATGAAGAATAAAATTTCAGAAGCCTCAGAAATAAAATGTTTATAAATCACAAGTTAGTTTTTTCATTTTTAATTTCGATTTTTCGAAGGTAATTACTCCAAAATATACACTTGACGTACAAACCAAAGAAAGAACTTGCCCAATCAATGAGCATTCCGAAAAGGTACAAAATAAATGTTACCTACCGTTTGTACTACAGTTTTGTAAAATAAATCTTAAAACGATTGCTGTTAGTGATGATTAAAAAAAAAAACAATTTCATTCCATTCATTATTTTTACATTCGGTATTTTATTTTCAGAATCTTTCAAAAATTCAAACACGGAAATCAAAAGATTTATTCATCTTATCGAATAAATAGGGGTCATTTCCGTTATTTGAAAATCTCGTAAGTTCGTTGAAATTCGACGTGATTTTTTTTTTCGTACGGGCAACACTGTAAGTGGGGAGAAGGGACGAGCGAAGACAACAATTAGATTTCTCGTCACGTCTGCGTACCCTTGACTCTCAGACTGCTTGGAATGAAGGCGTCGTATTATAAAAAAAAAAGATCCCAGGACTATCTTCAAATCTGCAGATACCCATTATTACATTTTTCCATCCTTATATTTGGCTTTTTTCGTGTCCTTCATCTGCAAGAATGCTCCTAACCATCAGAGCACTTCCAACAGGAATCTGATTAAAGGCACATTATAATCATTGGTGTATTACAAGATAATATTAAAGTAGTCTTTCCGAAGTATTTGTGTTCACTTTGAGTGAGCACAGATTCATTACAAAAATGTATGCTGGTATGAAGGAGCACAGTCAATAATAACTCTGTTATCAACATTACAAGTAAGTAATAAAAAATAAGGTAAGCACAATACGCAATACAATCAATGTAGGTAGGTACCTACAAGACATGGTAGATGTCCAATCATCGCCTACTGTAATCCTCTCCCGCACATACATATTTCTTCAATTTCTTTTTGTATAGTTGTTTATTATGAATAATAATATGCTTTTATTCAGGCAAATAATCATCAATGGGTTTGTATGAAGAGTATAAGAATCCAAAATAAATATGCAAATCTTATAAGTACTTCAGAACACTTCCAGCCGATATCTGATTAATTAAGGCCAAAATAGCTAATAGTAATACAAGACTTTCCGAATCTCGTACTGCTTTCATTAAAAACTCTGATCAGTGGAAAAAAGAGTTCAGCGGTAGAAAATTTGCGATCAAGCCGTCGTCGAGGTAGTTTAACCCATATCCAGTGCCATCCCTCAAGGTGCCTGTCGGAGATTCGTCTATGCAGACGACATTGTACTTACCACACAGAGCAAGTCATTCATGGACTGCCAAAACGTACTACAGAGGGATCTCATTGGCCTCACAAAATACTTTTCGAACTGGAGACTTAAACTAAATGTTTCAAAAACTGAAGTGTCTGCCTTCCACCTGGGTAACCGCTTGTCGCAACAACAACTCAACGTGACACTAAATGGATCTAGACTCCACCACAACTTCAATCCTAAATATCTGGGGATTACCCTGGATAGATCTTTGACCTACCAGAAGCACTTAAGGAATACTGCTGGCAAAGTGCAAAGCCGTAACAACATCATACAAAAACTCACAGGCACCAGCTGGGGTGCTACCGCAAATACTCTAAGAACTTCATCTCTGGCATTGGTGTATTCGGCTGCAGAATACTGTGCCCTGTGTGGACCAACAGTACTCACACAAAGACTCTTGACACCCAGTTGAATAACACAATGCGTATGGTGAGTGGCACGATAAAGTCTACTCCACTGCAGTGGCTACCAGTCCTTAGCGGCATGGCTCCCCCTACACTCCGGAGACACGAGGCTACCAAAAGAGAATGGTCGAAATGCATGGCTAACCCAGCTCTACCTATTCACCAAGACATACCCAATGTAGACTCTCTTCGCCTCGGATCCCGCCATCCCACCTGGAAGCTTGGGAGAGAACTGATGTCACGCAATTACGACACCAGATTAGAGTGGCGCCGTATATGGGGGAATGCAATCCAGATACCGAACAGCTCGTCGGAGACCCCACAGTGATGCCTGCTGGTGGAAACCTGCCTCGCCGCCTGTGGTGTAACATCAACAGAGCAATAACTGGGCATGGAAGATGCGGCCTTCTCTTTCACAGATGGGGCAAGCGTGACCACCCTTACTGTACCTACTTGCGGAGAGATAGAGTCTGTGAACCATATCGTTCAAGAATGCCAAATAACCAAGTTCGGGGGCACCATGATGGACATTCACAGCTTGTCACCTGAAGCGATTAAATACATGAGCTCTCACGATCTTAACCTTTGACTGGCTTTCTCTACAACCATACGATATACACGGTGTTAATTTGGTAGTGGATAATCCGAAGCAGGGAGGTAGAAGACCTCAATACCTATCGATTTGACGCCCATGTATGTTCAGCGATATTGGGTGGTTCAAAAGTTATTAACGTTTTTGTGAAATTTGAATAAAAACCGGATTTCTGACTAAACTACGTAACTGTGGCTAAACTATTTAGATTACGATGATGATTTTTTTTTCTGGAAATAGTCCGATAGTCATCTTTACGCAAGGTATTATTAATATGAGTCAGCACCCGATAGCTTTTGTTCGAATAATTTTTTTTCAAGAAATTTTTTCCAAGCACAAATTTTATAAAATCTTTCAAAGGATCTAGACAAAAAATTTCACGGAACATTTTTTTCTACAAACTATCTTAAAAACTTCGACTATTTACGGAGAATTATTTCTGCAAATTTCATTTGGCTGGTTTAATGGGATCATGCTAAAACGCTCTCATAACTTGTGCAAGTATCAATATTCAACATTTTTTCATTAACACACAGCTTTGTTATATGGGTGGTAAAAACCAGTTTATAAATTATTTGAGGTACCTAAATGCATAATTTGATGTGATATTTAAATAAAATAAATTGTTTATTGAAATAAAGTTAAATAAATATATTGTTATACACTCTTAAACCTATAATTAAAATTGTAGTACTTTAGAATAAACTGATGGTTCCTTTGTTTAGCCTGAAACCAATATTTCCCGTTATTGTTCAATAATATAAGGTATTTATTTTAATAAAATAGCTCTTAATAAGAACTTCCAAAGACGAAAGTCCATCGGATTTAAGCTGGGGACCTTAGGGGCTAGCTTTTGGACCCCCATGGCCGCTCCATCGGCATGGGTAAATTATGTCGAAAAATCTTCTGACTTAATGGTGCCCAATGTGGTCCCTTTGAATCATCAGGGGACTCTTAAATCATTCAGGGGGTCCATAGTAAATCAAAATCGTTTTTGGGGTTCCTTAACAATGTTAGAGGGTCCAAACAGAGGACCGACAAATTATCATGTGCATGTTTTTTCTACCACTAGGAATGAACCTTTGCTTGGACCCCTGACGTTTTTGAGAACCCTAAAATGGATTTTTATTTTCTATGGACCCCCTGAATGATTTAAGAGTCCCTTGATGATTCAAAGGGACCACATTGGGCACCATTAAGTCAGAAGATTTTTCGACATAATTTACCCATGCAGATGGAGCGCCCATGGGGGTCATAAGGCTAGCACCTAAGGTCCCCAGCTTAAATCCGATGGACTTTCGCTTTTGGAAGTTCTTATTTAGAGCTATTTTATAAAAATAAATACTTAATATTATTATAGAACAATAACGGGAAAAATTGGTTTCAGGCTAAACATAGGAACCATCTGTTTATTCTAAAGTACTACAATTTTAATTATAGTTTTAAGTGTGTATAACAATATTTTTTATCTTTATTTCAACAAATAATTTATTTCATTTAAATATCACATCAAATTATGAATTAAGGTACCTCAAATAATTTAAAAACTGGCTTTTACCACCCATATAACAAGGCTGTGTGTTAATGAAAAAATGTTGAATATTGATACTTGCACAAGTTATGAGAGCGTTTTAGCATGATCCCATAATACCAGCCAAATGAAATTTACATAGATGATTCTCCATGTATAGTAGAAGTTTTTAAGATAGTTTGTAGAAAAAAATGTTCCGTAAAAATTTTTGTCTGGAGCCTTTGAAAGATTTTAGAAAATTTTTGCTTGAAAAAAATTTCTAGAAAAAAAAATTTTTTGAACAAAAGCTATCGGGTTCTGACTCATAGAAATAATACTTTACGTAAGGGTCACTATCTGACTATTTCCAGAAAAAAAATCATGATCGTAATCTGAATATCTTAGCCACAGTGACGTAGTTTAGTAAAAAAAACGGATTTTATTGAAATTTCACAAAAAGATAAATAACTTTTGAACCACCCAATATCGCTGAGCATATATGGGGGTCAAATCGATAGGTATTGAAGTTCTCTACCTCCCTGCTTCGGTTTATCCACTACCAACTTAACACCGTGTATATAACCCATATCGATTGATTGCGAGCTGATCTCTGTAGATTTTAGGATTTTATGTCAACTGACAATGGTTTCGAGTTTACAACAACGCTTTCTGTAATAAATTTACTCTTTTTAAGTTTTTCTCCCGTCCAAGTAGGTACTCTCTTCATATTTTGGTCCATTTTGTTTTGGTTTATCATTTTGATAATATAAATTTTAAACATTTGTTATTTAAAGCAAATATTGCATTTCCGTAAACATCGAGGTCTTACAACCATGATGCACCAACTAAATTTATGATAAATAATATTTATCATAAATTTAGTTGGTGCGTGTACACACGGCAACTAATTTTTTAATAAATAAAAACAAAATAATAGATGATCCATGTTTTGTTAAGTCGAACGTCGTAAAATATTGTAAAGAGAACTTACAATAGGCGTGCCCAAGTAGTCAGACGGCGTGTATTGTGTCCAGAGACAATACAATGCTATACGTTGGACTATTTTGTCAAAAGTGATGATACCATAATTGACGTGTATCAAAAAACATATTTCTAGTATCGATATCAACTTCCTGTTTTGGGAAGTGATAAAACACATAAAATGAAGCATGTTTCCGTTAAAACACGAAAAACGCAATTTTGTGGGATACCATAACTTACGTAGGACCGATCGAAAGAGTGTAGACATACCGATAAGGTGTTACGGCAATAAAAATAATCTTTGTATTGTTTTTAAATATTTTTGTCGGCATGCACACAATTATTATTATTGCTTTCTACTTTTACAACTCTTATTCAAAACATTCATTGTTAACCTTACCCTAGATTTACAAAAAAAGATCGCTTCACAATTGTGTAGATTATCTAAAAAGTCTCATTATCTTTAAGAACATTGTTAAGAGTGTTGTCGGTATTTTTAAAAGGATTTTATCCTTTTGTATACGAGCAAACGCTAGGAGCCAACCTCGGCAGTCTAGTGGTATAGGCGTAAACTTCAGAGTACGAGGTTCCGGGTTCGATTCCCGGTGGGGTCAGAGTTTTTATAAGTGTTTATTCACTTGAAGTGTCTACCCCTGGTTGGCCTGTGTAAGATTCGACGTAACGGGTAGACTAGAAAAAAATAACTGAGGCAATAAGTTCCTCCGGCGATACTGAGATCCTTGTATAGAAAAGTGTTAAATAGTTTATTTTTTATTTAAACGCATAGGTAAGTAAGCGTGACACTCCTAAGATTTACTACCAAAATGCATTCGGCATTCGGTAATAAAGTTTTTATTCTTAGTCCTATAAAATAAATTTAGGTACTTTTAAGGGAACAAATACGTTTGGAATTATCGCAACATATTTCACAAATAGATACGATAATTTATTTCACAATAATTACAGAGTAATCTTATAAAAGTGTTAGATACGACAAGAAATTTTCGAAAATTTCGTAGTAAAATATGATAAGTATGACATACGATATTCGAATATGATTTGGTTACAACGTACACTATGCTATGTGTAAGATACGATATTTTTGTGCCGTAAAGAAGCCGTAGTAAAATATCGTAAGATCATTTCTACCAAAAGTATTAATAATTATGAAAAACTGACCATACAAAATTAAAATATCGGTATTTATTTAGCGCTGTTCAAAAATTCAATTCTCTAATGTTAATTCCTAGATAAATGTATCACTTCAAACCTTTGAATGGCCGTCCTGTAAAGTTGTCATTTTCAACTTACGATACTCTACGTAGGACCAATCGATTATAATGACGTTTTGAAGAAACATTCAAAGAGGACTTTTAAAGTAGGTACAAATATTAAAATTAACATAAATTAGTTCATTTTGGCCAAAACATACAGGTTTTGTATGATTTTATAAGTACGTAACAATATTTTGATAATATAAAATGAAAAAATAAGGCACCTATTCTGCACCTACTCGAAATCATTCAAATCTGACATAGCGCATCTCGGTTCTAAGCATTCTCGTTGCCGGGCTACTATTTATTTTTGTTTTTTTACAAAATGTTGTAGGTATGAAATGTCATCTTCATACATAACAAACGCGGATCAAATATTTTTTTACTATTGTAAAGTAAAAACTGATCAGTGAATTATATGTAATCTAACGATTAACGATTTTTATATAAATCAGACGGGTAGTGGTTTTTGCATACCTACCTACTCTTGATCACTACTTGTGTGACAGCATTTTAAAAGACAATAATTATTTAATTCGTCGACTTTCCTAGTGGACGTATTAGGCTCGATCCCCGGTGTCAACCATCTTCCTTTTACAAAACAAGAGATTTACTTTATGTGAAAGATATTAGGGGTGTATTTATAAGATACCAACCTACTTTTTTAATCAGACCCGACTAATAATATTAGTACAATCATAGTATATGCATAAACGTGTTTTTAATTAAATTTCCAATAAGTAGGTAGGTACTAACATATAATTTTAGTACACGAGATACTGTGTAATAGCGTGCTTTAGTTCTTGGGTACCAACACACACACACACACACACACCCTCTCACACACCCTCTCACATGCACACACACACACACACAAAATGATAACCGTCCATTTACTTAAGTGATTAAAAAAATAATGTTTAAATTTCGTTAAATCAAATAATCATACCTATTTTCCTTTTCTTTATGAAAGCGATTTTATCTCACTACTGTCGAATCTGGTCCGTATAGTGGTACATAATAAATTCACCTACGTTACTATCAAAGTATTGAAAGCTCAGTATTCAGAGATATTACATACCTGTGAGATCCATGATTCACGATCATCAAAATCGATCGAATATGCAGGTATCAATCCTCGTCGATGGAAGTCTTTATAGAAAATGATAATTATTTTGATATACCTCAATCAAATCAATCGAATCTCCCTTTGAACTCCACTTAGGAGCATAGGGAGGCAACAAGAGCTCTCCATTGCGCTCGATCTTGCGCAATGCTTATGACCTCCTCCCACACCAAGTCCATTTCCCTCAGCTCTACCTCGAAGGAACGGAACACGGTATGAGAGGGTCTTCCACGTCTTCGTCTTGATATACCTACCTACTCTTAATTATTTTTCTTAGTTATACGTACGAAAATGCTGTATGAATCAGGCAAAAGAATTACTTTTTCCGTGTGAAAGCACATATTGAAGGTTTTTGTTTAAAAAACTCTACCATGCCTAGGATAATAATAAAATAGGTATGTTTAAGTCTTCGTTTTGTTTTCTTTGAAAATATAACCTACAATGATAACATCTTCCGAGGACTGCCTCTAGGAAATAAAACAAAAAAACACTATTTTATTTGTTTAGAAAGTAATCACGAAAGAGAGGAAATAATATTCCTTCTTCTCATCTTAAAGAAACGCTACGAACTACAATCAAGTAATTAAAGTAATGTGATTTCTTCAAACGAATTCAAGATAATGTGGGCGAAGTTCAAGGAGCGTTTCAACATCACCATCTAAGTATAGGATCATTTTGGAAATCAAATTGTGAAAAGTGAAAATATCTTCATCTCGTCATGGCTTTGTGAGCTTTCGCACTGATTATTCTAATGGTAGCCCGTGTAAGATCAATCGTTGTGATGTTGAAACAAAACAAAAGCTGAAAATTTGATCCACCCACATTTTGTAATCATTTTTATTGATGCGTAATTTAGGATATTTCTTACTATAGAAGAGGTTTAGAGAGTTCATTCGACCTCTAAAAGATTTTGATTGAAAAATAACACTTTCTATTATCTTAGTTCACCCAGATTAAAATGTTTTGAAAGAAATCTGAACAGGAGATCTCTTTTTCTGAATTCCGACCATGACAAGTATTCATGAAAAGGTCGAAATATGATTTGAAACATTTTATTTAAAAAATCATTTCACTGGTATTTTCGTTGATGTTTATTCTGCATGATGCATAATATGCCAGAGTGCTTTGTATGTATTAAATTCATCAAAAACTATTTGCACAAAACTACTAAAATAACGATTATGGCAAAATTAAAAAAAAACACGACACGTCATTCCATGATAAACAGTTTTATGCGTATGTCAGGCTAGTTGCCAGTTAGTAGTCATTTTCCAGAAAAGATTATCCTATAATGACATTATTTTTTTAATGAGGTGAGGTTTGAATTAATCGCAACTAGATTGTATTTATACCATTTCAGTTAAGACTTTCTTAGCATTTTAAATTAATTCTATTTGAGGTTGCCACACCGCCATAGATAAGAATATGGTAACAAGTGACTAGGAGAAAATTCCGCCATCGCTAGATTTTTCTTCTACATATTTTATTTGAACGGCATAAAATAAAAAAGTGTGATATCTGCTACTCATAAGTGTCACATGTATGTATGTGGGTACTTTTAATTATAGAGCATAATATGTATATTTTTTTATTTATTAATCTACAGTTCATATAGGTACGGCGCACAGCTATTAAATATCAAATTGCAATCAATATGAATTCAGAAAATTTCAATACATCACAGCATTAATATAGTTCAAGCATCAGAAACGATAAGGATATTATGATAATACAAATTGGCCCAGGAAATGCTTTTAGAAGTCAATATTCGCTGTATAGGCTTTTTGCGGTTGCAGAAAAGAACCTCTCGCATGTCCCGTGTAGAGCATTTAGGCACATCGTCTGTGTTTCGCGCGGATTCGATTGACACTCTTTGGGGGGTGAAACAAGGATCTTAAGGTACTAAACTGCGAACACGTCCTGCATTTTGTCAAGCAATGCCTTACTTTGTTTGAGTAAAATGTTCACATCAATGTGGATCAATGTTACTTTGTTTGAGTAAAATGTTCACATCAATATTTTTTCGAAGTAATAGCGTTATGTTTACAATACAGAGTTGTCAGTTTATCATTAATAAAGTACCAAAGTTAAATTATCTTTAAATCTATAGAATCAGTGGTATGACAACATCCCTTATTGTAGATAGGCAGTTAGGTAGACATTACAAATTAGGTACCCCTCGTCAAGCTCAAGGCGAACACGTCAAAAAGTTATAACCTCTTCTCTATATTGTGAGGCTGGCTGCTGTGGCTAAGATAAACATGAATGTGGTTAATTATCTTATAGTTATATTATAATAATTAGAATAAAGCGTCCCTTTACACTCCCTCCAAACTTATGTATAAATTAGACCATGTATAGACTAGGTACCTACCTAATAGTTTCAAAGAAAGTTTTATAGTAGGTACTTGAAAAACATTTTGCTTCCTGGCGTAATATTATTAAGTAATGTATGAAAATCAGACTATAATATACTTTCAGTCTATCTTTTTTTTACCAAGTAGTTTTGTCGTAGGAGCTCTTTCGGGTGCCTGTTGCTCCTTCCTTCATCGTCCTTCTCTCAGTCATCTCTTCATAGGATGGGGATCTCAAGTGAACCTGGTTCTTACCTTGTCATATCCTTTCTTTCTTAATGAAATCTTACAGGTATGCGTCACTGATGTTCATGAAGAGAAGTCTGGGTAGGAGATACTTCGACCACCGCGGCTAGCATTTAGGGTGGTGTTAGAGAGATTGTCTTTGTAAACACTTGAAATGTCTTTGAGCATGAGACTCGGCATTAAGCATTATCACAGGGTCTTTGAGAAGTCCGGGAGCATTAGAGACTTTAGGAACATAATTGTGAGAGAGAATTTCAAAAAGCACTTTCAATTTAACTGAAGTTTATTGTTCACCAAAAACACATTATACAATAGTTCAACATTTAAATCTTTAGTTCAAAGCAGGGAGCATCAAATGAGTTGCAAAAATAACCAAACATTGTCACTTATTTAAATTATAGTTACATTAAAATGTTTTCTTTAAAATTATTATAATGTTTTAACACCAGTTCAAAAATATTCACAGATTCACCTTAGTTTATTACATAATAACGTTTTCTTATAAAACTCAATAGTTTAACACCAGTTCAAAGTTATTTGTCGTTCAATAGTAACCAATAATATAATATTTGGCACCATACGAAAAATTACAAAACAACTAGATTTTATTTTAGAGAATTATTTCGAACACGTATTCAATTCGATTTATATTTTAACGCGTAATATATTATTTCTTTAGGAGGAGAGTTTGTGTTCGGGTGTGGCTCGCGAGGAGGCACACACCCGACTGGCTCGTAAGTTTACGAACAGTGCCGAGCCAGTCGGCGAGTACATCGACTTCCTATGGCGGAGTCTGTTGTTCAGACGAAGAGTTTCTCGCTCATAGAAAAAAGTTCAAATGTTGAGAGAGGTAGAATACACCATAGGAAGTACTATACACTCTTACAAAATGACGCATAGCGACCGTTATAAATTTAAACTTTATGAATTATACTATTTCTTTTTATATTTGTAAAATTTCTTTTATAATTCTCAACAGTATTTCACAATACGACAGTTTCTTTATTTTACACAGTAAAATGAAGATTCTTAGAAATATCTCCGGAAAAGTAACTAGGTAGCATGTAGATCCGAAGGATGTGCGAAGTCTAGGATATTGTGGGCAAGACAGAGAAGACAGTTTTGGAACGACTATGATTTCAAGAATGGAGGATAACAATGACCAGGGACAAGAAACATAACTCCGGGACGACCACCTTAACCCTGCAGGGATAGCTGGCAGACGCCCAAAAGCAAAATACAGTAGATCTTCAATGTTTTGGGCAGAAGGCGCTTGGTGATAGGTAGTCCATTTCAAAATAAAAATGAAGAGTCTTCTTTAGTTCTATCAAAAAATTTATAATTCAAACACTCAGATTCTAGTTTAAGTCTAAAGATCTTATAGAAGCTACCTCAAACTTTGTTTTATATAATCTTTAGTCTTAAATATAGTCTCCGAAAAGCGATTCATGTTTGAATTATAAATTTTGTGATATAACTGTAGAAGACTCTTCATTTTTATTTTAAACTAGCTTTCCCGACAGACGTTGTCCTGTGTTCCTAACTATAAATATTGCATTCGAATTTGTATGGTAATGAATTAATTATCATTTGACCAATGTGATTCCGAACGATGCGTCTGTTTTAAACCATGTAGGTATATTCCATCCGCATTCTGTCAATCGCACCAATCGACAATAGTTTCTGTCAAAATTTCAAAAATGTAATAAAAATTATAGGTAAGGTTGTGTACGTAGAGTTTTCTTTAATTTTTTTAATTTCCATGCATTTTTCTTTATTTTTTTCTTCTCAAAAGACACTCTCCTGATAAAAGCCTACACCACGAAAAAAGAATTAGCGCAATCAGTCCAGCCGTTTAGGCGTGATGCGATGACATCGGGAAATAGCTCTCCATTTTTATATATTCTTACATACATTTTATATATTTTTTTTATATTATAACAGGTCTTATCAGAGGAAGAAGAAAAAGAAGAGGACTCAAAAATTTATTGTTTTTAGAAAATTGATCAATACCTTAAAATCTTAACTTATCTTGTTAAAAATTACCCGAAGGTAAATAGAAGTTTTTGAAATTTTAGTAAATTCTTTGAAACAATTCAACCGATGTGCCCCAAACTAATTTTATTAGAAATAAAAATTTACGCATTAATTAAATTTTTTTATTCTTTTAAGAAAATTTCATCATTTTAAGCCATAGTTTACTTCTTTTCTCGTTATTATTCAATATTATACCTTCATTTTTTTGAACAAAAACAGTTCTTTGAATATGTATGTCAGTGATACTTACAGTTTATTGTTCCAGACTCCCGTTAAGTGCACGAATGGCAATGCAACAAATAACCAAAGGGACATAAAAATGTTTGTAAAGTAAAAACAAGCGCAGTGTAGAGTGTTGCAAGCATGAAGCTCAGAATGGATTGGACCGCGCCAGCTCAGACTTTATTGATGTCATAAATTATGCATGATTTGACATTGGAAAATCCTTCCAATCTTCTCCAGGCGCACAGTGGATACACCCTCGCATCACTTAGTCCTTGCACGCGAAATATGAGCCATGAGCTAATTCGATTGCACATAAAATTAGATTTACGTGCAATACTTAACAAAAAAGTCGCTCTGAATGAAATTTTCCAGCATTTAGCTCCTCCACGTTTTAGGCCGTATACCTATAGTCTACATTGAACCTACCCCACATTTTGCTATAACATAACATATTCTGTTTTATTGATCGAAAAATGATTCAGGGATCCCCCAATTTGAACAAAAGTAATAGACCCATAGACTCTTATCAAAGACTTGTGTCGTGAAAGAGGAATGTGGTTGGCACCGGGGATCGAACTTACTCGTACCATCTCCAGAAGAAAAGTAAGTGATTGAACCGTTAGGTTTCTAACCACTTTGAGAACATTTGTACGAAATGGCTCTCTCATAATATTATTATGTTCTTCTGTTGAAATTATCACAGACGTTTGTAAAAGTATTTTGTTACAGTTTTCATTTCCTTCTAGATCGCTCACGATTTGATATCCAAATAGCGAAACCATTGGATCATATTGTTATCCGTCAGTGCATGTAAGCCATATTGTTCCTCATTGAATACGAACATGGATCACTCGTTTATCAGATGATCTATTATTGTTTGTGTCATCCAACATCGTAATGCTGGTCAGTTTACCCATCCCTATTTACTTACCTACTTAATTTACGTTTCCGGTCTACACTTTGCCACACCAGTAAGCAGCGACAGCATCGCCTTGTCATTTGCAAGGATAAGGTCTTGCAGGTTACATGTTTCGTCAATTAGCGGGCATGTCAAGAGCTGGTGGTAGTTGTCGGTTTCGTCAGCAGAGAGATAGCCCCATCTATGTAGGTTTTTCCTACATTTGGTGACACCAACCCTGAGTCTATTGAGGGCAGTACAGAGAGTACGGTAGGTGTTTGCCCGTACTGATGCCCTCACGTGGGGCCATCCGCTGCGTTGATACCCAATACCCATCCCTATTTAATATAAGTTTTAAGCAAAGAAGCCTACTACACAATTTAAACGGACAGATTTTTATAATAATAATAATTTAATATAATAATTAGAACGTTGTGCACCAACAAAGCCAATAGGCAATAAATATGAGACATTAACAAAACTGGATATAGTCATATCCTGGCGCCAAATACATGATAGCAGTTGCATTCTTTAAATTTGGTTGCTCTCTTGTTCTCAATTATTTCCAACTTTTATCTCTATTTTGCCTCCCTATGCCCCTGAGTGGGGTGGAAAAGGGAGAATTGATTGATTGATTTCATTTTATTATTAAATTTCTACTTGTTTCATACATGAGATTTTTCGACATGTTGAACATGTTGAGAATTCTCATGATTAGGAGTTTCGGAGACAAACATTACCACCTAATGGCGAACGTTGTTAACGTAAAGTGATCACACTAAGCCAGCCTTCGAAATAACAGTAGAAGACGGTCGTAAGCCCGTAGTGGTTTGTTCCATTTAAAAATCGAACATTAGTAATGAATTTTTAGAGTCATTAGTTGTTATTTTTTCTTTTATAATTATGGGTAGAGCCAGGTAAATTATCAGTAGATAGGTATAAAAGGATGTCGGGTTTTCGAATTGCTTGAAGGTACATTATCTATATATGAGATGAATTTGTGGAGTAGGTACCTATTTTTTCCTTTTTTTTGTTTGGCAAATTTTGCGAGCACTTTGATATACCTACACATAGCCCATATTTTGTGTGTAGCGATGACTTAAGTACTGCATTTTAGTGATTTGCATACGAGGGTGTGAACTTAAACTATGTAGCTTGACTTGCGACATCTTTATAATAATAATTTTATTATTATTACAAGGTGGTGATGCAATAAAAAGACCCCTGCGATTTTAAAAGACGCTCTCAGCTTTACGTCGCTCAATTGAGTTATGACAGTTTTTACCCACATGCACGACCGTGAGGGTGAATATCCGCAATGTTAAACATCTTTTCCGAAAACCTTTTAACAGCTCGTAGTTTGGAGCAGATTTTTAGATAAACAAACAAAATTCAACCCTCTGAAAAGAAATACATTTAGCCAAAATACCGATATAAGAAAGAGGCGTCGGTATTTACGAATGTATGTATAGGTAAAAAAGTAATCGCTGTCTTAGAATGTCCTATATTACCTACATATTGTGCTGTAACTAACTGACGCTTTTTCGTCATTAGAAGCCATAAAAGCCTGCCATTGTGTGTTTTTGCTTAAAACTTTAAATTTTTTACCTATCAGTAGGATGTTGAAACGTTCAACCCAGATTCTCAAATTGTGGCACCTTATGAATTGAAATAATATTATGTTGGTTGATGAGAATAAATTAACCTTAAGTACCTACCTAGTTGTAAAAATTGAAAATACGGCAATAGGCTAGTGTACCTTACGAATAAGGAACAGTAGGTATTTTAGACATTGTTGATTAGGTAGGTACTTAAGTACTTACATTTAAAATTGATTCTAAAACTTTTAATAAGTTAAATACCTACCTATTCTTACATTACACACATTACATTCTCCCTTTAAAGCACCCCGCACACCGCAAGCCAGCCCGGTGGAGACCAATCCGCAGCAAACCCGACCCGCACGAAACCGACCTCGATCTGACTTTTCGATTTCCTGCCTCTTACAGGATGCTCTAAAAATCAGCAAAAAGAGCAGAGGTGATATTCTTCGCCGGCAACCTCACGGCCACATACCTAAATAAAAGTTCATTATTTAATGCGTCTTTCAAAGGTTTTTAAAAAGTTTTATATTATGAAAAGTTTATTTCGCCTACCTACTTTATAAACATCATATTATATACCTACGCAAGTGCATTTTATAATATGTTTGAAAAAAAGAATAGAGATGCAAGTACCTACTTAGATACCAAGGTACTCGAGGGGTGATAATTTACTAAGAAGTGTGAAGTAAGCGAAAAAAAACGGTAACATTCCGCGATCTCTCGATGCCGCTCAGGGGGTGGAATTTTGAGTTATAGACGTAGGTTTTAGAATGCGACCCCCAAAATAATATTTTATGTAAAACAGATTATGAAGGAAAAAAGTGGCAATGTTGGTGACAGTTTCGTCGGTCGCAGAATTATCTTCGGGTCCATAAATCTGCCCTTAATGGCCCGATGCAACCTTCTTCTTTATCCGTTTTATGCAGTAATGTGTCATTTTTTCTACATGGTTTTCTACAGTAATGTTTTGCATTTTACCATAATCCTACAATTTTCATTAAGGATTTTTTTAAACATTTTCAAGAGCACAATTTTGGCTAAATTTTTCTTCATTTGTGCACACCTCAGAACCATGGGACCTCTGAAAGTATTATAAAATTATATTATAAGCTTATAATATACCCAAGATCAGTCATTTACAAAACGGTAACAACAAGGATCATTCAGGATCGAAATAGGAAACTGCTGTTTGAGGATGAAATGATTGTAAACAGATGGAGAGAATATATGGAAGAATATATATATATTTTTTTTTTTTTTTTTTTTTTTTAAATGAATCTGTGCTCACTCAAAGTGAACACAAATACACTCCTTGACTCTTTCACAGTAAGCTACTTAAAGCTTGTGTCGTGAAAGAGGAAGATGGTCGGCACCTGGGATCGAACCACGACGTCCGCAGTACGAAAGCCGGCGTTGTAACCGCTGGGTCACCAACCACTTCGAATATATACAAGGGAAACAATCAAATCACTGAAAGAGATACCTTGGAACTGGGTACAGATATAGAAAACAATGGAGATAATATTCTTAGATGCGAATGTGATTACGATATCTCAAAATTAAAAGACATCAAGGCACCAGGAATAGACAATATTCCATCGGAACTGCTGAAGTGTGCAGGCAATGGCACACTTGACACACTTTACAGACTTGTCTGTAAAATAATAATATATGACACGGGAGATATACCCAAGGATTTTACTAAATGTCTTATCAAAACTTTACCAAAGAAACAGGGCACAACCAGATGCGATCAACATAGAACGTTAAGTCTAATATCCCATGCATCGACGATACTAACGAATATTATAATGAAACGAGCAGATGCGAATATTGAGAGTGTACTGTCAGAAGATCAGTTCGGATTTAGGAAGGGAACAGGAACAAGAGTTGCTATACTGAGCCTGAAACTTATACTTGAAAAAAGAATAAGAAAGAATAAGAACACATAATATGTAGCTTTCATAGACCTGGAAAAGGCCTTTGATAGAGTGGACTGGAAACAGCTATTTAAAGTATTACATGAAATAGGTCTAAGTTTTAAGGATAGAGGAGCAATATGGAGCCTATAAAAATATGAAAGCGCAGTAATAATGATGGGAGAAAGCAGTGCTGAGGTAAGTGTTGGTCAAGGAGTGAGACAAGGCTGTTCGATGTCGCCAGCATTATTCAACTGCTACATACAAGGAGCTATTGATCAAATGAAAGAAGAAATGCGAGAATGGCCTTGTGTAAAAGTACAGGGGCAAAAGATTGACATGGTTCGATACGCAGACGACATTGCATTGATCGCAGAGACAGAACAAGAACTGAATGAGGCCCTAAATAGGATGAAAAATATCTTGAAGGCTCACTATTCTATGAAAATTAATAAAGATAAAACAAAATGTATGGTTGCTGTAAGAGACGAGATATCTGCGAGTGTATTCCTGGATTGCGTTCCTATTGAGCAGATAAAGGAATTTAAATACTTGTGCAGTAGAATTTCGCAGGATGGTCGCTCAAAGGCAGAAATAAAGTGTAGAGTCCACCAGGCAAGAGTCGCATTTAACAAAAGATCTAAAATATTTGAATCCCCCAATATTGACATCAACGTGAGGAAGAATTTGATCAAGACTCTTGTCTGGAGTGTACTGCTATATGGAAGCGACACGTGGACCATTAACCAGAGCGAGTCCGGGCGATTAGCAGCCTTCGAAATGTAGTGCTACAGGCGCATGCTGGGGATCCATTGGTCGGAACACATCACAAACGACGAGGTACTGAGTAGAGCCGGGGAAAAACGGCAGCTCCTAAAAAGAGTTGCCCAACAACGTGCCAAATGGATAGGCCATAACATCAGGCACCCGGGTCTGCTCTTTAATATCGTCGAAGGAATGATTGAAGGCAGAAACCACAGAGGCCGCCCCAGGGATAACTACATAGACCAGGTGATCGGAGACATGCACTGCAGCACCTTCCAAGAAATGAAAAGGTTGGCCAGTGACAGGGAGGAGTGGAGAAGAAGAGTCAGCATGCTTGGTGCACACCAATCCTAGGATTGTGACTCAAAGAAGAAGAACAACAAGGTATGTAATAGGAAAAAAACTAATAATTTATTTTTGGATTTTTAAGTAATTAATTACCTACTTACTTCAGCATTGATAAGTTTTCACAAGTTTTTTTTTCATTTACTATGCATAAGCAAACCTCAACATTGATAAACCAAAAGATATGTGGGAAGATATTAATGGAGACGCGATTGCATGAAAATTCCAAAGATAAAATGTAAAAAATTTAAAAAAAAAAAAAAAAAAAAAAAAAAAAAAAAAAAAAAAAAAAGAGAAAATGTACACGTGAGGTATAGAACGACATAAAAGAATATGGATGAAGAAATCAATCGAGAGTGGGGTAAAATGCTCAAAGAAGAAGAAAAAGTCAAATGGGACTGTGAATTATTATGCAATACAAAAATTGATATAAAATATTTTAATCGCTTTAAGGATATTATGATAATTTTGCATTGTTTAGCGTTTTTCGTTCACAGAAGGGTAGTTTTGTTGTATTTAGTCTTTACCCAGATGATACTTCCGCCTCCGCATCTCTTTTTTTTCATATCTCTCTTTTAAGGTCTTAATCTTATGTCAATTTCCCAAATAAATTAAAACAACCTAAGTAGATGTATTATTCTAGTACCTACCTATCTACAAAAAATAATACACATACATACCTACGTAAGTAGGTACCTTTTCATTACTCAATCAACGTCCCAAGCTGTCTTCATTAGTCAAATTTCATTTTTTATCCCGCTAAGCATCAAACCATACTTAATTATCCCTAATATGCCCTTTTTATTATCATGTTGAAAACTTCTTGAGTCTTTCCATACAAGTCAACCAATTTTATTACCTATCTACTCATACGTTTAACTTAAACAATGTTATATTATTATTTTACCTCAATATTAAAACCACGCCCCTCTTGTAAAAAGGGGTGCATAAGAATAATATAGTAATGCACGGGTCACAGCTGGAGTGACATTTGATTGTGAAATAACACACCTCTATTAATAACACCACCCTTTTGAAAATTTCCATCTTCCTGCGCGACATCTCTTTACCATAAAACAACCCTGTACTGGATTGTAATAACACTCAATTTCATGAAAGAGATTTGATAGAATCTTCTTCTTGTTATTATTATTATTATTCTGCCAAAACTTTTCTTTGGTTTTGTCCCTGAATATTTTAATAATGATGAGAGGAAAATATTCTTACACCGCTTGCTTTTTATACTCAAACAATAAAATAATGTTATCAAATCTCTTACCTCGCCATAAATCTTATGATTGAGTTATCATTATTATTTTTATTCTCCTTTTCGAAACTTACTAAGGCCTTATAGTTTATAGTTTAAAAAGGATTCAAGTTTTTGTTACCAAAACTTATTCTACTATAGATATTTATAGGCATGTTTAGATACGAATAAAGATTCTCAAGAAT
The DNA here is from genome assembly GCA_963576905.1 of Mystacides longicornis. Classification (NCBI taxonomy): domain Eukaryota; kingdom Metazoa; phylum Arthropoda; class Insecta; order Trichoptera; family Leptoceridae; genus Mystacides; species Mystacides longicornis. The sequence goes on from OY756426.1 coordinate 9,270,081, forward strand.
AACTCGATATTATTTTATAAAGAATTTGAAATTCTTAAGGGATGATTATTAAATAATCTTGATAAAATTTTTATGGTTATTTCTTTGATTTTGAAATACCGTAAGCTGACGATCATAAAAAAACAACTACCTATTCAAAATCCAACTTGCAAAATGTTGTAATCATTGTATCGGTGTTGTTAATAGCATAATGTGGATATTATGTAATCCTGATAATCAGACAAAAGATTCATTAAAATTGAAAAAAAAAATGCTGATGGTTATTATCTACCAGATATCAATATGAGATCATTATATTAAGAACAAATATGAAAAGAGAGTAGCCAACGAGAATAATATGTAAATTAAAATGTCAAGATTAAGTAGTTAAGTGCTCTGAAAAAAATAACTGTAAAAAGAGAAAAAAATTAATGTGATTCCCAGCTTTAACAATCATATGTCTAAAGATTGATATGATCTTATGATCACAAAAATAGATTCATATGAAAATTTATATTGAAAAATGTTACAAAATTTTGTAATTTCTATAACAGTGTTCATCATTTCCGGGGCTTAGGATAAATTATAATTATTCAAATACCTACAACTGATGTGTTAGCAAAGTTTCGTATTCTGAATTAACAAAAGAACAACGTGTAAATAAAAATTTGATAATTTGAAAACAAAAGTCATGGACTGGGTCGACAAACATAGGGTCTAAGCCTCTTTAATCATTGGGTACACCCGCAGCTCACACAAGAGTTTACTTTTGTTGTGGAAGAGAACAAACAAAACCGTAAGGCCCGATTCACACATATGCGGTTACATTCGGTTCGGTTTCGTTTTTGATTATAGGTATGTACCTATTTCTAAAACATAGTCTTCAGTTTGTGTTTATTTACTATCGTAAACTAGTTTTCAGGAGAGACTGCTCCCTTCCTCAGATGGAAAGAACAAAGACTATGTCGGCAAACCTGAAATGTATCGCATTTGTCGGTAACGACCGAAATATTATGCGCATGTAGAACCAACCATATTTTAATGGGATTATTCGATTTGAAGTTATTTTTTTTTAAAATAGTGTTTTTTTTTTTAATACTTCGGTACATATTTTCACATTTTGTTAAATCGAACCTCTTAAAATCGAACGCTTATTGATTCAAGGATTGTATTAAACGATTCGTTTCTTTTCATATTATTTGATCTTGTCCTGGAAAACGGTTCGAAAATCCTTATTAAAATATTGCGTCCAAAAAATATTGCCGGCAACGACCGAAATATTGTGTCGCATTTCAGTAAAGACCGAAATGTATCCATCTTTTGTCGGAAATGATCGACCGAGAAAGAGCCGCATATGTGTGAAATGGGCTCACAATTAATAATTTATCGTTGACAAAATTTTAATTGTGTATTTTCACGCCAACTTTCATGTTTATCAAACATTTGAACCGCGAATAAAGTAGGTTGGTAGCTACATGTTATTTTTTCTATTATGAGAAAACGTTACTTTACGACCGGCCTTTTAAAAAATTATGTTGTCGGTATTGTGTACACAAAGTCGTTCTTAATCGCTTGTTTATTATATCATTGTCGATCAATCTCTTACCGTATGACCGTATACGATAAAAAAATTAGGAATGTCTTTCAGAAAAAAAATAATCGCACAGACCCTTATCAGAGTGTTGCAAGGTGAGAAAATAAATTTTATAAATAAGTAGGTAGGTACATAATAAATATGTTGTTTGTTTGTGTGTATTATTAATACCTATTAATTATTTTTTAAGCTCTGCTTGACATGATTTATTTCACGCAATATTATTTTAATTTCATTTTAACCAGGTTTGGAAATTATACATGTATTACCTATCTATTTTGTACATGAAAGACAATGATGTCATAATAATTACCTAATTATTAACACAATATCATTGAAAATATTTGATTTTAAATACAGTACCTACCTATGTAACGCAAATGTTACTAGTGTAGTCCCTAATGGATATATAACAACTAATGACTCTAACAAATCATTACTGATGTTCGATTTTTAAATGGAACAAACCACTACGGGCTTACGATCGTCTTCTACCTACCGAAGGCTGATTAATGGTCTGTTTTCCTACAGATACGCCGCTACTATAAACAGCGGTGAATATGTCAGTCGAGAACATTGCCAATATTGTTTCTGTAGTAACGAAAAACATTGTCATATAATTTTAAAGACGCCGCCTTGTCAGATGACGGACCGTTCCCTAGGAACCCACTGCATTAGTGTGATCACTTTACGTTAACAACGTTCGCCATTAGGTGGTAATGATTAAGTCTCCGAAACTCCTAATCATGACAGTTCTCGACATGTTCATTGTTCAACATGTCGAAAAATCTCATGTACCTATACACTATACATGCACCAAGTCAAAAATACAACAAGTAGGTATATATTTAATAATTAATGAGATATAGAGATTAAAGTTGGAAATTATTGGAACAAGAGAGTAGGCTTATGGAAGAAAAATTGAAAATAAATAAACAAATATAAACCTTCAAGGAGATGATTTATATTCTTCTGGCTTTCCCAACGGACGTTGTCCTGTGTTCCTGACTATGAATTCAGTTGGATTCGAATTTGTATAATGATAAGCTTTTAACCACTGTAATCGATGCATCTGTTTGAAACCATATATATTTTCCATAGAAATTCTTTCAAAAGCACCAACTATCAAACAACAGACAGTTCCTGTCACATTTTTCAAATTTGGAATAAAAAATATATTGTTAAAATTACCTACTAAGAAGGTTATCTTCTTAGAGTTTTCTTTAATTTTCAAATTTACCACGCAACTTCATTCATATTTTCTTTCATAAGGACCTTCTCCTGATAAAAGCCAAAACGAAAAAAAAATAAGCGAAATTAGTCTAGCCGTTTAGGCATGATGCGATGTCCACGGAAAATAGCTCTCCGTTTTTATATAATAGAAGATATTATATGGAGATAGTGCCCTCGCCTTTCCACTGCGTACAGCTGGGCTGGCGCTTGTAAGTATAAAATGTAGAGATGAAACGTATAGCAATTTTGCCGGATACCGGATATTCGAACAACTAAGCAGCCGAATACCGGATAACCGGCGTATGTTTCTGGTTAGTTGGTGCATCAATATGGGATTATTGGGAACGCATGAATTACGCTTACGTAGGCGGCATACATATACCAAATAACTGGACTGACTCCGTTGTCGGAACATTATTGTTCCAAAAATCGCGGAATCTATCTGCATCTTTCAGCAGAATGATATATCACGAAACGTATTGTTATTAAGCTTTCCTTATTTACGGAGACAAGCGAAGCCGCTTGCTACCTCAATATTCATTCTCCATAATTTACCCTTATTGCAGTATGTTTGCTAATCAATTTTCTAAGTTGGAGACATTTTTCTTGTGATTTCAAGGTGTATTTGTCATCCAAAAATATCATTTTTTTACTATCCGGTATCCGGCCGGATAGGTGCTAGTTACCCGGTATTCGGCGCCGGATAGGTTGGATAGCGGATAGTTGCCGGATATCCGTTGCATCTCTAATAAAATGTATCTCTACCGGTTAAATTGTGCAGATTTGCACCCGTTTGGAGTGGCAGCGCTCAAACCAGGAAAGTTGATGTCCAGCTCTACTCCACTATGAGTATTATATCAGGCACCCAGAAACTCACTAGAAACTTCAATGACTGCCTGTTCTCTCCAACAACCCCCTTCTTTATCTGCTTCGCATATATGGGACAGTGCGAAAGGGAAAAGACCAACATCTTAATCACACAGCTCTGAGAGAACCTTATGATACTCAAACTTTGAGAGCTTTTCTGAACTAGAGCACAACACTTGGAAAGTGGTGAATTTACAGTTAATCAGCCATGGGCAATAGTGTGGAGCAGCGTGGATACCAGGAAAAATAATTATTTCTTCACTGTTGGTATCTGTCCCCTTCTTCAGACAACGAGTGTTGGCTGTCTTCTCGCTTTTTGATGGTCTTCCTGGCAGAGTTGTATTCTTGTAAACCGTCCACTGCAATTTTAGTCATGACCTTACACTCCTTTTTGGAATAAAACTCCCTTTATTCAGCGTATCAATATTTTTAGAATAATAAAAAAAAACACAAGGGTACCTAACTCCTATAAAGCATGTTTTTTTTTTGTTTAAAGACCTCCGAGACCCAAGTTCGAATGACTTTGAACAAAACACATTGTTTTATCAAAGAATAAAATAATATGCCGGGCATATTTTATTACTCGTATAGAACTGAAAAGATTAATAATATTCTAGGTAAATAATCAAAGTTTTTTAATTTTATTTCAAAAGTTAAAATCTTGATAATATTGATGTCAGACCTTCACAGAGGAATAATATCACCTTTTCGCAAAATAATAATTTTCAACGTTCTCCATCGGTCGAAAAGGATTTAAATTAAATAATGTTTTGACTCGAGAAGAATTAAGGTGGAAATTTAAATCGAGATAATAAATTCTTATTAGCAAATAAATAGCGTCTCTTTTGAATGGGCCTAAAGCTACAACTTCAATTAGTTACCTAGCTATTGCCTTCTTTAATTTGATTATTAAAGTTTTGTCACTTTTTACGTCCAGACATCTGACGTTGAAACGTAAAGTTAAAGAAATTGAAGGTAAATTATCTCAACAAAATTTTAACAAATAATAATAATTATTATTCTTACTTTCAATAAAATAACATTGCGCATTACCCAAATTAAACCACTCTTCCTACGAAAGCGCCTCTCTCCCGATAACTTTTCAACAACATGAAAACAAAGAGACCGGAAAAATAGAATAACTTAATATAATATTGTACAATAGAGTGGAACACTTTTGTATGAAATTTTTTTTTTGTCAAATTTCGATTTGGAATAGTTGTATTATGTTGCCTATTGGCATCATTAATCTACATAAAAAATATAAAAAATCTCATACAACGGTAAGAGCCCCCGCTTTGACTTCGAATATTTACAAAAACGGCAATTTTGGGGCTGTTTTCGCGGTCTACGAAATATTACAGAATTTACTTAAATAGTTTTATTTTATTCAAAAACTAATTCGAACATGGTTGACTAGCGGTTGCTATCACTATTTCATCAATTTAATAGTCTTTGACGCTGTGAGAGAGGAGCAAAGTGCAAGACAAAACGGGGGCGGGAAGGGCCGGTTTATAAATTTGAAATTTTAGTTTCATCAAGTGCAGTGGATGATTATTGTCTTAAAGTGAAAGGTTGCATGTCAATAATTATTTCCACGAGTGTGTAGGAATAGGTGGTGTATGTTTATAAGTGTATTAACATGACTTCTACGAGACAAAATTTAAAATGCCCGATACTTGGTTTCATAGCACTTTTGTGCAGACTTAATAGAATAAATCCTACCTACGTATTAAAATGTGATATAATTATATAAATGGGTTTGACAAATGTTATAATAAAAATAAAAATCTGTGTAGAAACTTAAGGAAGTAGAGTAAGAAGCATTCAGAGTCCAAAGTAGAAAGCTTTTTGACATATCTGCATGTAAACGTAATGATTTTGTAAGATGTACTTATTTTAGAGATGAAAAATTGCCATAAGAGGTACACATATTTTTAAATGGCAACCAGCGGGTACGAGACAGCACGAGACTGTGTTTCTGTTTAATGAATCAGGAGTGCTGGATCCATTTATGAGAGCAGTAGTAATTGCTTGTAAATGTTTTTGGTGTGCGTTGAGATCTGTTGATATTCGTGGAGGTAAATCTTCAATCTTATCAAAATGGACCAACGGCATAGGTAAACAATCGCTTCAATGGCAACTCTTTGATGTGTATGTGAAAAATTATCCATTTCATTGGTCGAGATAGTTTATTTTCCGAAATAACGAACCCAAGCTACACAGAACTTGACTTCTTTATGATCGAAATATGTTCCTCTGGTACAACCACTCTAGGCTTTTGCGATCCTTCAAAAATAGTTTTGGCCGTCTTTTGTTTTCTTCCAACGAGGAATTTATATGTGTTAAAACCATCTGCGGTCGACAAACAAGAAGGCAGATCCACTTTTTAGCGAGTTTTTAGTAGAAGAAATTTCTTCAGTTCGTGTATTTGAATTATGAATGATTTCTTTGTTTAGAGCACGTAATCTTCTATTCTGCAACTTTTAACTTTGGATTAGATCCATTCTTCCTAAATCTATTATTATTTTAGCCATTTAAAAATATTAGTTCCTCTTTTGGCAATTTTTCATCTCTAAAATAATTACAACTTACAAAATCATTACATTTACATGCAGATATGTAAAAAACCTTTCTACTTTCGACTCTGAATGCTTCTAACTCTACTTCCTTAAGTTTCTACACAGATTTTTATTTTTATTATAACATTTGTCAAACCCATTCATAGAATTACATCACATTTTCATACGTAGGTAGGATTTATTCTATTAACTCTGCGCAAAAGTTCTATGAAACCAATTATCGGCCATTTTAACTTTTGTCTCGTAGAAGTCATGTTAATACACTTTAAAACATACATCACCTATTCCTACACACTCTTGGAAATAATAATTGACATGCGACCTTTCACTTTAAGACAATAATCATCCACTGCACTTGATGAAACTAAAATTTCAAATGTATAAATCAGCCCTTGCCGCCCCCGTTTTGTCTTGCACTTTGCTCCTCTCTCACAGCGTCAAAGACTATTAAATTGATGAAATAGTGATAGCAACAGCTAGTCAACCATGTTTGAATTAGTTTTTGAATAAAATAAACCTATTTAAGTAAATTTTGTAATATTTCGTAGACCGCGAAAACAGCCCCAAAATTGCCGTTTTTGTAAATATTCGAAGTCAAAGCGGGGACTCTTACCGTTGTATGAGAATTTTTATATTTTTTATGTAAATTATTGATGCCAATAGGCAACATAATACAACTATTACAAATCGAAATTCGACTAAAATTTTTTTGTTCCACTCTATTGTACAACCAATAATAAAGCAACAAAAAGAAATGACTCTAAAAACATTGCTTGAAAGGCCCACACTTGATTAGTTGGGGAAGTACAATAATTGCCAATAATTTAATAAAAAAAAAGACTTGTAAAAAGCGCGATTCTTGCAATCACAACTATTTCAATCTCAGAAACAGATGCACTTAAGTACTACTGGCCACAGACGATTATAGAATGACCAACCGAATGCTACTTATTTCTAATTGTCATTTCTTAATGCTAAAAAAAATTAATGCTCTATTCAATATCTTGCTCATTCTTGGCTAAGTCTAAATCCACCCTTAGTATAATAATTAAAATAGTAGATAAAATTTAAGAGAAATAAATATTCGCAATCGCTAGCTGATACAAGATCAGAAAATAATTCCCAAACATTTTCCCGGGGAAGTGATTCTGTGCATAGATATAATATAGTTCATTATTTCAGTAAATGACTTTTATTTTGCCTTGATTTTCAATTTATATGCAAATTTTCCAACAATAAGTTAGGGTGACATCAGCTCCTTACACACCCTCCTTCTCCAAAGATGGCCTTTACCCAAAACCAATAATAATTTGAGTTTTAAATGACTTATTTTGTAATTATTTTTAAACGCTTCCTATCGGCTCTCCTTTTTTATGTACCTACCCGAACCCTCAATCAAAGTAATGTCTGATATATTTTTTTTCTATTTTTTTTTAATGATTAATTCTGAGTTTGTAAAAAGGTTTGTAGATTGATAAAACTTGAGCACTGAAATTATTAAAGTAAGTTATTTATAAAAAAATAATATAAGAATGTATAAAGATAAAAGATAGAACATCAGATAGCTCAGGACCGCAACTGGTGTAACATCAATCATTCCATCGCTTAAGATCAAACCCTAAATTTTTTTTTTATATAAATGAATCTGTGCTCACTCAAAGTGAACACAAATACACTCCTTGACTCTTTCACAGTAAGCTACTGAAAGCTTGTGTCGTGAAAGAGGAAGATGGTCGGCACCTGGGATCGAACCACGACGTCCGCAGTACGAAAGCCGGCGTTGTAACCGCTGGATCACCAACCACTTCACTCAATATATCCGATATTTTCATTCTGTGTGCCCTGGATTTTGCTAAAAATGAGGTCATTCTTGAAATGAACAAAGAGCTTGTGGTAGAAATTTAAAGGCGATTAAGAAATCTCACCAGAAGGTAAACATAAAATCTCAAGAATAAAAAAGTAGTGTTACCTCTTTAATGTTTGAAATTCGTAAATTTTAAAGAGTTTAGAAAACATTTTTGCTGAATATGTTGGGGTTCGAGTGATACATAACATTAGTATGAAATAAATGAATACCTCTGAACATGCATGCATCAACAGTGCAGGTGGAAATCATTTCAGTTTTGTTATGAACCGCACATTGAGTTAGCTTGACCATGTGCTCCGTAAATCTCTCGAAACTGAAAAGCCTTTTCTATCCGGATAAGTAAAAAAGGCGAGGCAGGCCAAAACTTTCAAGCGGGCATTCTCTACTGATCTACAATATGCGCTAGCAGGTATACAACTACGATAATTGGCGCCAGATAGACACTAGAAAACATTACGTGGAGTCTACATAATACTAGGACAGCGGACGTAGGTAATAGTTTTCGTTTAATTGTGAATCTAATCGCCCTTGAGGTGGCCATTGTGTCACAAAACGGCGCGTTAAAAATTATCCCCTTATTATTATTATTATTATAATATCAATGCAAAGTATTAATTATTTATTAATATTGGTGGTTAAATCTCGGAGTTAAATGATGCTGTTTTGTTTTAAATTTTTAAGCTGTTCTGTTTTAAATTAATTAATTAGTTTTAAATCAATTCAAATCCACAAGTATAACGCTACTAATTTTGCGCATTTATCATCACGGATCGCCCGCTACTCATATAGGTATTATTATTATACTAACAATATGAATTGAATGTTATAGTGTTTTTTTAACCAATGAGCTGCGGCAAGGACGACGCAGAAGGTTAGTCCTTTTTCACTTTTCCTGTTATCTTTGGGTGCCGTTGACGGAAACACTCTTTCCACACGCGCCTGTAGACAAATTCAAATTGGCGTTCGACTACAAACGAAGATTTCGTCAATGTATACTGCGAGAAAATTAACTTTGCACTGGAACATATAAACAATTATTTAAACCAAAAAAATATAAAAAGTGGACAGTTGATTTTCTTCCTACTCTACATTGTCGAAGAATTCGTTTGTAGTCGATCGCCAAATGCAATTTGTCTAGGCCTCAGTGCGGCATCTTTTTAAAAACCACTTTTAATTTAGTCCAATTTATAATTTAGTTATGGATCCCGCTACTCCAACAATTATTAGAATGAACATTTCTTAAGTACTATTACTGTTTGCATAATCGCACATTTGATCCCCCAAAGAAACCCAATATTAATTTAAGAATTGAATGATTATTCTGTGATATGTAACTACCTATAGTTTTCCTATTTTCAAGCACCAAGCCTATCAGACACTTCCATAAAGAATTTTACAATTATTAATGACTTTCAAAGTCTAACAAATACCTATAAGAATCTATTTAAATGGCAATTTATTCTTTATTCTGTAATATCTCCCCTAGGTCTCATTCGAGACACTTGGGTTCATCCTTTTTACAACAATATCAATAAATACAACTTCAATAGTTACAATAAATTAACAAAAGAAAAATAAAATTAAGGGACGACAAACACAACAATAAACCATAATTATCAATAGTCAATAGGAAGGTAGTAAAAAGGTATTAAAAATATTAAATACCAGAAGAATGTAAAGGGTTCTTCTGGCATTGCGTCAGATACATAGTCAACAACGAGAACGGAAGTAATACAGAGATATTAGGGAAACAGGGAAGCAGTAAGCGAGACAACAACAAAGTCCATCACGAGCATCTACACATAATTATGTACGTACACGTAGGCTGGGCCGTTCTAGTATGGAAGTTTAAAAAGTGCTTCTAATCTTAATGTAATAGTGATAATTTGTTGCCTTATGATGTATTATAACTATTTACAAAATTTCATGTCAAAAAAATAAGATCTTCTGTCTCCGAATCGACCTTGAAGTTTTGTATGGGACGAAAATATCCCATACTAACTGATATTTTTATAATAATCATGTAAAATGATTCCGGTCTTGTTTTTTTATTCATTTTTTTATTATACCACAGATAATTCAAGTACATACTTCTATTTATTTAATTACACAAAAATAATAAATAAAACTTTTAATTTTTTTATGTAAAGCAAGTATATGAAATTATGTTATTTTGCAGTGATTGTTTATGATAAATTGGGTTTGATATCTTTTTTACTCGTTGCTTTCTAAGCTTTTTCATTATCTTTTCTTGATAAATTTCTCCGTTAAGTTGGTGAGGCTTCTTTGACAATTTCACAGATCGTCAAACTCCTTGGATATGACAAGGAAAATTCAGGAAACTGTATTTATTCATCTTCGCCATTCTATGTAATGAATGCCGTAAGATCTTCGTCGGATACTTGTCGATTGGTGTTTCTGTTACATTTTGCTGTCTGTCTATAACGTAGTTCTTGTAAAAGGTCTTTAAAATTTACTTTCGGTACTTCAAGGATCAAAGGTGCGTGTTTTCGGGTGATTCGGGCTTTCACTATCCGGCGAGCGGTTCATTATCTTACTACATAGTGTATTTTGAGCGAAATAGCTTTTTCTTTTAGTAATTACAGTTTATATAACAAATTTGATCATCTGATAAATAAGAAATTAAACTTCCATAGGTAACGGGATCAGTTGCGAGGTAAGTTGGTGTACAAACATTAACAATAAAGATAAGTTAAGGTCATCAAATTTTCTGAAAGAAACGCAGTCGCAGAATCCTATTAGCTTAGTTTAGCGATCTAACATGGTATATTTTTCCTGGAGCTCAGTTGCCTAAATCATTAGAAAATGTACCAACGTATGACTGTGCCAATTTGGAATAAATATAATTGATCTTTTCGTAGATCTTGAAATGATAAAATAGTAGTTTCTGTTGTAATCACCTGGAACATATCAATTTTTTTTTTTATTTTTCCAGTTGTTTTCCAATTTGGTCAGAATGCGTATGATGATTTGAGAAAGCACTATCAACATATTATACAAAAACCTAAATAATTGTTACTTGTCGTTTTTTTTTCTACATTACCGGCGACTCATTCAATTGGGATTACTTGTGGTTTGCAATAAGCAAAAAAATCATTCTAATGGTTTTATTAGTCTTTTCTCCTGCAAACTAATTATTCAATCATGTTTTCCGGTATTTACCTACACTTTTTTTCATCACATCAGACGACAAGTAAAAGATCAAATGAAATATTGCTTTTTGAAAAGAAATCTGTAATCGATCTCTCTATCGGTTTCGGTTTTCCAAACTTTCCATCAATTTAGAATCAGTTTCCTTTAACACTCTCTTAATTATTGTTCATCTGTATTTTTGACCATTTTTTCTAATCACTAGCCTAAAACTTTGGCTTTACGGCCATCAAAATACAATACTGGTATTTTTAACCCTTTTCTCATTTCATGAGATTTTCTCTGGTTTTCCGTGGCGCTTTATATAATTTGTTGCTATCTTAAATTGTATTTTTATGCTTTATATTAAAAAGAACTGATTATTCCGTCATTTTTATGACATACAATCTTAAAAAATATTAAGTTAAAGATATTTTTAATTTATTTATACCTGCTTCAAAATACGATAAATTTAACAATTTTTTGAAACTTTGAGCTCAATTCGGAGACAGAAGATATCTTTCAAATTGAAAAATATTTTGCATACCTATTTTAAACAGCATTTAGCACTAAAATATAACTATTACGTTAGCAATATTAGAAGAAATGCAAATCGACCCGCCCTAACGTACAGGTTAATTTTATTAGTAGGTATAGTAGTATCAATTGTAAGTAAATTTGATGCTAGACGGTATCACCGTTTACCATCTCGTCAGTAGATTAAAATGTATTATCAACAAGATACTTTTTCACCTCTCTCCGGAAGGCAATCGTTGTCAAGGAATTCATATTTTCCGGGAGTCTATTAAATATAGACGTACACTCATACACACAAAACTTTTGGACATTTTTGGCCAGACGATGTCCTATAGGTCTGACGAGATTCTTTTTTCGTGTGTCATGGCTGTGGTGGTCGGAATTTAGAGGCGTATTTTTTATGTTTTTATGGGCGTAAATAACTCATTCAAAAATAAACAAACTGGGCTGCGTAAGAATACCTTGATCTTTAAAAAAAGATCTGCAAGACTCTCTTGGGCTCAAGCCAAGTAGAGTTCTAAGCGCCCTCTTTTGAACCACAAACACCCTGGATGACTCTGACCCCATTCCCCAAAACATTATACCATATGATAATAATGAATGAAAATAGGCGTAATAAATTGATTTAGCTGTGTTAATTCCACATATTTGCTTTACCTTTTTTATAGCGTAAATGGCTGAATTCAGTTTCTTACATAGTTGGTCGATATGTGTTCCCCATTGTTATCCCCTGTCCACAGTAATCCCAAGAATTTACATTGGTTGACAACTTTCATGCCTCTTTCAGATAGAGCATTTGTGATTGTGTCAGAACAACACTGTCCTCCCAGAGAGGAGCTCGTAGTATTTCTTTTCGTTATATTTAGTGCAAGCGCATTATCGAGAAACCACCTCTCCAATTGGACTATCTCCTGCAAAGTACTCTCCACCGTGCTTGTCTCATTTCTTTTTGCCTTCAAAATCAGTGAAGTATCATCGGCAAACATGACAACTTCAGCAGTAATGGCCCGAGTATGGATCCCTGCGGTACTCCACATCTCATCTCAACAGCATTGGATCTAGTATTATTTACTTCGACTATCTGCCGCCGATTTTGTAAATAGGACCGAAAAAACTGTAACACCATAGCAATCCAATTTACGTAAGAGGATGTCATGGTTTACGCAATCGAATGCTTTTGAGAGATCACAGAATATTCCATAAGCATTATTTCTTTTGTCCAGTGATTCCAATACTATTCGAAGAAGAGAAGCGATTGCGTCAGATGTATTTTTCCCCTTTTGGAACCCAAACTGGTAACAGTGAATTATTTGGTTGGTGGCTAAAAATTTGGTTAGTTGATTAGTAACAATTTTTTCTATTATTTTGCTTATGGATGGGAGAATTGAAATGGGTCTATAATTATTTGCTTCTAGTTTACTACCCTTTTTGAAAATTGGCAAGACCCGTGATATTTTTTGGGCATCTGGGTACACACTCTTGTCAAAACAAATATTTATAATGTCAGTCAGCAGTGGCGCTAGTCCATTTATCACCGTCTTTAGCAGTTTTGTAGATAGGTATATACCAAAGATCCACTGACGGTTTTGATTTTAATTCTTTACATGCTGATATTATGTATGTCAAGACTGTCATGTGTTAAGTTTATTTGAAGTCACGTGTTAAATTTATTTGAAGTCATGTGTTAAATTCGGAGGCCTTTTGACAAATTTAATAGCATCTGTTACACAGGGGGATGGTTTATTGGTTAGTAAATAAGCTACCTTAGCAAAGTAATTATTAAAGAAATTTGCTGTGTCTGTATTAGTTAAGTTTTTGGTTTCCTTAAAAGTTACTTGTTCATTATTTGAAATGCTATCACTCATAGATCGTCCCGTTTCATTTTTTATGATTTCCCACGTACTCCTAATAGGATTCTTTGAGCTTGTACTTTGCTCACCCGAAAACATTTTTTTCGCTTCCTGACAAACTCTTTTGAATATTGCACTATATTTGTTTATATACATTTTCAGTGTAGCGGAGTTGTCAGATTTTTTTAAAGCATATAGTTGAAATAGTTTTTCTCTAGATATTTGAATCCCTTTTGTACTCCAGGTTTTGAAAGTATGTTTCTTTTTTATGTTTATTTTCTTTACAGGAAAGTAATGTTCAATTTCAACTAGAATAAGGTTGAAAATGTGTGCAAACGTTTTATTTATGTCCACAAAGTTGTCCTCAAGGTGCACCGAGGACATTGATTGAATGAATTTATCAACATTTTTCCCGAAGAAGGTAGGCAGAGAGTACGGATTTCCATTCTTTCCTATCCAAACAAACCTCTTTCGCTTCTTCCAAACGCATAACATTCCGCATACATGCTCTCCTATTTCTTTTGCTTCCTGACTTGGCCCTCCTCTAAGACTGAACCGATATGATCGGACCATGTCATTCGAGGTCGACCTCGTCTGCGTGCACCCATTCTTTCAGATTTATATATCTTTTTTGTCATTCTTTCCTCGTTCATTCTCTCTACATGCCCAAACCACCTTAATTTATTAACTTTCATTCTAGTCAATACACTAACATCCACTTCACATTCCTTTCTAATATTCTCATTCCTCACCTTATCAATCAGTCTCTTCAAGCATATCCTACGGAGTGATCTCATTTCCACAGCATTCATTCCAACTTCCATATTTTTCGTCCATGTCCATTTTTCACTCCCATACATCATGGGTGGTATCATGGATGGTACCTTCTAAATACAAATATATTTTTTATTGTGTCCCTTGTAACTGTACTTTTACTTTATTTCAATTCAATAATAAGTACCATGTTGCATTGTTCGATAGATATGGGTAGGTACTTACATATTTACTTGGTGCTTATTTCATAGAGATGTTGCTCTCTGTGTTTGAAAATGGTATTTGTGTTCAAATGTTCAACGGCATGCTCATTATTAATTGTCTGGGTGGGATATTTCAATTAGTGCATAAGATCATTAATCAAGAGCTTGAGATGTTTATAGGTATTATATTACTAGAATGTGCAATATGTAGACATTATTACAATCTCTTTATTAAGTATTGCTATTAAAATAACTAAAATACTAAATAAATAAATAATAATAAATAAATACTCAAAACTAAACTTCCAGTGGTACTTATAAAAAGTGCGTTATACCTTCCACCGATCGACGGGAATCATTAGTTCGGCATAAATCACTTATACCACGAGCTACCTACTAAAAATCAACCTTATACCGTGTCATAATAATTAAAATACCGCAGACTATTTTGGCAACCCCGCAAGTTTATGGTTCTTCCATACTACGTGGCTGGTTTCTAAGCATTCCGTACGAACCTCATTGGACCCTCGGGAAAGTTTGTGTTCGAAATATCACGAGTATGCACGAATTGATACCAATATATTTTCTGAAGGTCGAATCGATTCATTGACAGCTCAAAAATAACGTTATTTTAGTACGGCTGCATATTATAGGAAAACATTAAGTAGTATTGTTCACTATAATATTACGTAATTGCAAACTTAAAATAAGAAAAGTGAATGACATTTTAATATAAAATTACAAACTAGCTAATCATTAAGGGTTGCGCCCTCCCATACCCCTGGATATTTCAGGAACCTAAGTTCTCATTTCATCCAGACTTTATAAGCCAAAAAAAAAAAAGTAGACAAAAAGTGCAAGGTTTCAGAATAAAGTCGGAAGGACTTCGTCTGACGCGCAAAGAGAAAGCAAAGAAAAAGATCCTTGCAACAAATAATTCATTTAAGTGTAAATTAAAGAAAAACTTCAGATTGAGTTGACAATTATAATTAAATTAAATTGCGGAAATTTGAAGTTTAATTTGAATTTTAACAACCGTTAATGATTCCTCCCAACAACTACACCATAACCAAATCCCACCAAATAATAAAAATAAACAAGCTACAACACATACTAAACCAAAAATAAACCCATCACCGTTTTTTACCAGATTAAGCCCATTACGCAAAAAAAAAAAATGCACCCACAATAAAAGTTACAGAGGTAATGAATTTTGAAACACGCAACTCAACGAGACTACGTGAGTGGTGCCTCGCTGACGGGCTGCATCATGTTATCCCATTGCTCTCTCCAGTCCTCCGCGAAGGCGCAAAAACACCTAAAGTTCGTGGGATTTAGGAAAATCTCCCCAAACGAAATAGGTCTGGGCGTGTCATGGGTGAATCCAGCCATCAGCTCGTCTCTCGCGATGTTCATCATAGGGCATTCCCAAAGAATATGGTCCGAATATTGCCGTCCTCCCCCACACGGACACCATGGATCAGAAGCCAGACCAAGATCATAGAGCTTTGCTTTCAGATTTCCATGACCCGTTATCAACTGTGAGGTCAAAAAATCAAAGACAATAACTAAGTATATTTTTTAGTTATGTGGTTCATTTGTTATTTCTCATTATTTATTAAGGTAAGGGATATTTTTGAATGATTACTTGCAGAACGCTGACCCCCAGAATGTTGAGATCTATGAGTGTTATCATTGTTTTTAAGATCAAGAATGATGAGTGATTATCTGAACGTTGTGACCTATGAATGATGAATGCTTGATAATAACGGTTTAGTGAATTTCATGATACTTAAAAGAAAGTAGGTGCTTCCCGTCACCATATGAATTTGACGCATCACCATACACATAGATATGTGTGTATGTGTGTGTGTGTGGGGGGGGGGGGACTGTGTGTGACTTATTAATATAACGAGTAGCGAGTAGCGTTAGTAGGTCAGTGTTTTGGATTATATAAGTGTAAGATAAAATCCCTTTGCTTGACAATGTTTATCTGAGAGAAATCATCCAAAGAGAAAAAAATATTTCTAAGAAACCCTGCTAAAAGAAAAGCGGAGGTCGCTCTTTGTGTAAAAAGTAGGAAGGTCGAAGTGGAGAGTAGGGGACAAAAAAAAAGATAAGATTAATAATTTGTAGCAACATCAAAGAAGAATCAAAAGTGACAACATTCATTGACACCTTTCAAAATAAGAAACTCTTTGCTAAGAGTTATTCATCATAACTGATGGTAGTTAATCTGCATTCTAAGAATTTTGAAGTGTAAGCTTGAGGTTGAAACAAAAACTCCTTTGAGTTTCTATTGGTTTTGTCAGGCGCGATCCTCGATTTCGATCATAATTTTCCCATCACACATTTTCTAAAACACACTTGTGAAAAACAATAATTGAATTGAACCTTGAATAATGGCATAAGAAAACCACATAAGTACAAAAAGTACCTATATATAACAAATATAACAAAAAAGTTGCTATACCGAGAATAACTACTTAGAACTCCCCTATTGTAATTACATTTGAGTAACATTTTATTTGACCAAGGTTTTTCAATAAACCATAATATTGAAAGAATTGCTTAGGTAGGTAACTTCCATACAACTCATAGGCACCTACTTCAAGGCTGTTATTTACTTACACAATTCTATTTATCCTATAATATTTTTAAACAAATAAAACGACGTCTGTTTTCAAAGTGTTTTCTTCTGTAGACTATCATAAATAGTTGATACCTAATGTTAGAATCAGCTTATTTTCAGTAAAATATGCTTAGATAACAGAAATAAAAAGCGCTGTAGATAAACTCTGACGAAATAGTTTTAAGGTTTTAAAGTAACGCGAGTTTCGGCAATAAAATCCAATAATTGCGGTTGTTATTTTTCAGCTGTTGGGTAATAACAGACAAAATGATGGCGGTAGGGCAAAAATATCGTGGAACAAACAAAATAAATAACTTTGTATTTTGTAGGTGGGCACACGCAATTTTCAAAATACAAGAAAACCAATAAAAAAGTGCATATTATTATTATAATATAGATTACTTAGGCGTAGGTCCTAGATGTTTGAATATTTTTCTGTAAAGGTATGAGATCTCTTTTACGGATGAATATTATGTTTGTCAGCAATTTTTTATTCTCTATCAATACTTTCTATTCATGACTTCCAAATCGCTAACTACCTATATTATTATTTGTCTAAGGAATTTGCAACATTCTTTGATGGATCCACAGCTCAAATCAAAGTTTATATATTAAATCAGTCATTTTCATACAAAAATCCTTACACTTTATAGTGAAGGTATAAAAAAGAAACCGCACCTTTTTTATCTAGACACACAACCTTTGATTTTATACTTGAGCTTCTCTTGTTTCATTTACTTACTCCGAGCTCGCTTGTACTATAGCGGTAGCTTGTTATCAATCCATTAATTATTTCATTAAAGAAGAGAAAAAGTGTTTAGATACAAAAATCTACCATTTTTTGAAATTGAATATAACATAGGAAAATGCCGCAAGCAAGTTTCAAATCCGCTGCACATCAATCAACCTGTAAGCCTCCATTTTTTCAGCCTGATGAGTATAAAGAAAAAATAACAACTAATGACTCTAACAATTCATTGCTATTGTTCGATTTTTAAATGGAGCAAACCACTACGGGCTTACGACCGTCTTCTACTGTAATTTCAAAGGCTGGCTTAGTGTGATCACTTTACGTTAACAACGTTCGCCATTAGATGGTAATATTTGTCTCCGAAACTCCTAATCATGAGAATTCTCAACATGTTCAACATGCCGAAAAATCTCATGTATGCAACAAGTAGAAATTTAGTAATAATAGAATGAAAAATAGAGATAAAAGTTGGAAATTATTGAGAACAAGAGAGCAACCAAATTTAAAGACTGCGACTACTGTCATGTATTTGGCGCCAGGATATGACTATATCCATTTTTGTTAATGTCTCATATTTATTGCCTATTGGCTTTGTTGGTGCACAACGATGAGTATAACTTGCATTGAGATAGGTAGGTATGTGTTATATTATCAGATAATTTTAGTTAAATATATAATAGAAAAAGGTAGGTAGGGAAGTATAGGAACTATCATTGCTATTGTCAAATTGTTGGTTAATCACTCCTACTTTTATGTAAAAGTTATTTGTATTCCTAACGCACCAAATTGTCAAATAGTGTATCCCCAGAGAACATTTTTTACTAAGCAATGTCTGGGATCTGTAGCTCTAGTATAAGTTTTCGTTGATCGAATATCGAAACGATCATCGAAAGAGTTTCGAAAATTTTTCATACAAAAATGATCGAACGATTCGATCGTTTGACTTTAGAACACTATTTGCACGTTTATAAGTTCTTATTAGCGTGCAATAAGCTTTCGATGAAACTCGTACTAGCCCCACTGATGCATTTACATTTCAACGACCTTTTTATTAAATTGAAAAAAAAAATACTCAAACAACCAAGACTATCAAAGATGTCATAAATTTATTAACATCCAATAAATTTATTTGACCTCTCAAATCTCTTGATAAAAACAAACAATTTTTTTCAAAGAAATTATTAAGTTAAAACAATGTTTAAGTTTCTAAGTTTCAACAAAAAAAAACAAGATTGAATATCAAAACTTCAAGTGGAATCTCTATTATTACTTTAAAACGAAAGTGCAATAGCCCCAATAGTTTTATTCACAATAACACACCTACCTACTTATTACTTCGTTTTTTTTATATTTTTAGGTGAATGATTTACTCTTTCAATACTCATAGCTGGGCTCATAGCTCTTTCAATACTCTTATTCAAAATTCGACGCTTTAACAACCATGCTAAAAATAACTTACTAAAAATCAAATTTTAATTGAGTAATCCATAATTGCTCGAATTATTTAAGGCCAGTAAAATAGCTTTAAATCTATATATTAATACGTGAAGGAAAAACTTTGACTATTTTTACGGAAAATGCGCGGACGGAGGAGTATGAAATTTTTCACTCTTATAGTTTATAAAGAAGAGGGATGGCGAATACAAATATTTTCTTAAAATATGCATAAAAATAGATTGAATCAATAAAAAAAAAACATTACAAACACTACTGTAATGTTATGTATTTGATACTCGCACGCACTTCCACAGATTACTTATTATAAAGAAGATCAACTTCATAGAAAAAAATGTAATGCGCCTCATAATGGACGCAGAAAGCTTTTTGAAGGCGGTAAAATAATATGGAAGTTGGAGCTGAAAATAGCGGGATATTCAAACTCATTGCGTCATATTGAGAATAGATTAGGATTAATGTTTTTTTTTTCAATAATACTTAATACCTACCTTATAGAAAAACCTTTATGTAGGTATAATATCAAAATTTTAAAATGACATCTCATTGTTTTGGATAGAAAATTGTAAAATAGCACTCGCTCAGTCATTAGACTGAGCATTAGTTTAAACTTATAATCTTAATAAGTTATGGTCGATTTTCAAGCACTGGTCGACCACTAGTAAAATTTAATTATCTGAAATATTTTATTCAGCGATCGTATTTAATTAATTAACATAAGCGTTATCGTTGATTAGATCGAGAATTGGAAGTATTCCGACAATCTCTGACGTCCTTCGGGGAAAATTCTAATTCATTATTCCTAAAATTAATTATCGCATCAAAATTTTTGATTTGATTATTGATTATCAGATGTTTGAATAAAACAAAATCACGAGATCTTGGCATTACTATTTTTGGTACATTTTATATGGATTTTGTTGCAGTTATACCAATTTAGTACCTATACATTTTTTTGATATTTTAGTATTCTCAGAGAGAGAGAGAGTCAGGCTCTCGGGAAGCAAGACTCGAAAGTGGCAAACAGTGAAAAAGCAAAATGAAGTAGTTTCTTGAAGCTGTGACGCTGAAGAGCATGATGCTTTTTCAACTTAAAATCAAGTTCAAATCTTTAACTCTTTTTTACAATAAGAGTTACCGTTTGACGGATATTATATATCGCTTGTTTTCAGATAATTATTAAAATACTACATTGTTGTGTTTACGGACCATCAAAAAATATGTCTACTGGTGAAAAATCCCCTAGGAATGAACAATTAATTGGGGTTAGGTAGTTATTAGAAACCACAACTTCCAGAAAAATAACTAATGACTCTAATAATTCATGACTAATGTTCGATTTTTAAATGGAACAAACCACTACGGGCTTACGACCGTCTTCTACTGTTATTTGGAAGGCTGGCTTAGTGTGATCACTTTACGTTAACAACGTTCGCCATTAGGTGGTAATGTTTGTCTCCGAAACTCTTAATCATGAGAATTCTCAACATGTTCAACATGTCGAAAAATCTCATGTATGAAACAAGTAGAAATTTAATAATTGATGAAACATAGAGAAAAAGTTGGAAATTATTGAGAAGAAGAGAGCAACCAAATTTAAAGACTGCGACTGCTGTCATATATTTGGCGCCAGGATATGACTATATCCATTTTTGTTACTGTCTCATATTTATTGCCTATTGGCTTTGTTGGTGCACAACGTTCTAATTATGTTTAGATTCTTGTGATCTTTTTTCAGGACTTTAATTAATTAAGTAATCCGAAAATGACGCACCTTGTTTTTAACTAAAAATATTAATTGTGTCAGATTATTTTTGAGCTATGAAAAATAGACAGTAAAATGACCTGGGATATAACATCAGGTAGGTACGATGCCTTTTTGAAAAAAAAATCCGCCCTTTTGCTATATGGAATCATTCCGCAAGGATTTATGCTAGTATAAAAAATACCTACATATTTTCACATTATACGTGGATTTATGTTCAGAATTTCATTTATAATAAATAACAGCATATCGTAATATAATATGAAGAAAAAATTCATCTCCGTTGAGATAAAAATACATTCCATCCATCACAACATAGAACAACATTTTTTTACTAAAATGATTTATTGAATTTTTAAGGTAAAAAATGAACAAATTCAGGTCGTACGCAGACAGCGACAAGGCGTAAAAGGGAGAGATAGAAAGATGGAGCGGGAACGCAACACCAAACTTCATTCATTTATTAAAGTTTATCACGTCGATGTATCTCTACATTTTTCACCTACATAATTCAATTTTATTATTGACAGTGTGCTCCGTGATGCAATGAAAAGAGCTTTCGAATATCGAGTTAGGGTGTACTTCGCCCGCTAGATGGCGAAAGTGGTGGCATTTTTAATCTAACCCAATTTTGTCAGCCATAGAGGGTGAATTGAAAAAGGAAAACCTGTTAATATTTCACCCATATTATACGTACGATAATATCTTGAAGGCTTTTTTGAAAATATTATTTTTTATTTTTTGTTCATACCTACCTACATATCAAAAATTTCATCTTGGTGCATTTTTCGTATACCCACGCCAGATTTTGAAGTATTGAAAATATTTAGAACAAAGGAAATTATGTATTTATCAATCTTCTCAAACATACAAGAGAGGGGATCTAAACAACAGAACTTAAGTGAATCGTGCATGGATTCAACGATCAATTTTTCATGCATAGCTTCGATCCCGTTTTTTTTTTCAGATAAATAATCATAATCCACGCTCAAAGTAAAGACTAAGTAAAAATTTTCGAAGGTAAAAATTAATCTAAATGATTTTTTGATTCTAGGTGCATATTGTATAATATACCGATAACAATGGTCTAATGGGCGAACTGTGCTATCTGGAATACGCGGATGAACTAGCGTTGTTCGGTACAAGAGTGGAGGAATTACAGCGCAGTGTTTCAAGACTCTGCGACGAAACAGCATGCCTTGACCTTCGAGCCAATGCCAGTGAAACGGAACTCATGGCGTATAATGCCTGCCCGATAAACAGCTGCCGATAACCATCGATGGTCACCAGGTCTCCGGGGTGGATAAGTTTAAGTACCTGGGAGCAACCATTACCACCGCTGGTGACCTCGGGGTTGAGCTCCCGATACGTATTGGTATGGCGAGTGGCGCCTTTAACAACATTACTAAGATTTGGAAAGCGTCAGCGTTTAGTGTCGAGACGAAACGTAATCTGTTTGATGCGTGTGTGTAGCCCATTCTCTTATATGGGTGTGAGTCCTGGCACCTGACCAAAGCCCTACCACAAAAAGTCTCAGCTTTTGAAATGAAGTGCCTCAGGAGAATTCTGGGCGTAAGATGGTACCACCGCATCATGATCGACGCTATACGCCAGTGCACCCAGCGTGAGCCCATCACCTCTACCATTGTGGGGAGGAGATGGATTTGGCTGGGACATGTTTTAAGGATGACACTTGGCCGAGGAGAGCGCTGTTCTTCCTCCCATCAGGGTCCCGAAGACGAGGAAGACCCTCTCACATTGTGTTCCGCTCCTTCGAAAGAGAGCTCAGGGATTTGGACATGGTGTGGGAGGAGGTTATAAACATTACGCAAGATCGAGCGCAATGGAGAGTTCTTGTTGCCTCCCAATGCCCCTGAGTGGGGTGTAAAAGGGAGTGTAAGTACATATTTCCATAAAAAAAATAATTCAACACTACAATTCGACTAATAAAATGTATGCCGTGTTTAAAATATGCTATGAGCAAATGCCCAAACACATCGATAACGTCGTCAAAGATGACCAATGCCTTACTCTGCATTTACATCGCAATTCCGATAAAATTCCAATATTACCTAATAACGATGTCATTATGAAATTCGAATATGGTTGCTATTCATACAAAAAATAGTTGAATGTATGTAGAGGTCTATTTTGAATCCGGTATTGCTTTACAAAAAAAAGCTAATACAAAAATAAGGATTTATACAAAATAATTTTAGTATTAAGGGACGGTCGACATTGACTCAGGATTGATTTTCAAGAGTACCCAAGGCCAGGAGCAATAAAAAGGAGAGCTTGAATTAAAAGTTATGTATCGAATGAAAAACCGAAGGAATTGGAGTTCCTTTCCTCTGCCTACCTCTAAAGGGACGCGGCTGGGATAATGGTTAAAAAAAATATTGTTTACATCAATTTGTGATTTCTGCATGAAGAAATCACAAATTAAATAGTGGTAAGTTAAAAAAGCTTTAGCATTAAAATCATTCTTATTTAGCTGAGGTTAAATAAACAGGATGAAATTGTACATTTTTATCGGTTTGGTGCAAAGGCGATCTCGGTTGTTTTTTTATGCGCTTAGAGCTTTTAACAAAAAAACAAACGAATAATAGTTGTAGAGGGTTAAACATGGTAAAGGTAGAAAATGCTCTTTTGTTTATCCAACTAATCCCATCAGCTCCAACGGGTGCACAACACATCCACCTCTGACAAAAGCATAGGTTTATTCACACGTTTCGTGGTTTATGGTGATTAATATTGTATGGAGCCTAGTATGTTTTTTTTGTATTTTACTACACAGTATAAGCTCTAGTTAAAACTATGGTATATCGCATGGTTGCATTTAAAAGGCTTACACTTTATTATGGACCAACACGAACTTCATATAAGTTAAAAGTAAATTATTGGTGCTCTTATAAAAAAAATGGTATAAATTTTAAAGCCATGATGAAAAAATTGATTAATTATATTGTACCTCTTGTACATAATATACTACAATAACTACGGTTCTGTTTGTAAGTCTTGGAAAACAGTGCTTGAATCCATAAAAATTTGACAAGATAATATGTCGAGTTATCGGATGGACGAACTTCACTTTCTATTTATATCTGTGTATACTTATGTTATTGATTGGAGAAGAGTATTATGTTAGAAAAAAATTAGAAATTTGCTTGGAACATGAGAAAATTTAAGAAAATGTGTCGTTGGTGCTTTTTGCTTTTGACATTATTAAACTTTTCTGTTTTTTTTTTAAGTTAAATTTCTGGTATTTGTTATAATATAATATGTTAGTTGGAGCGATACTCAAAATGTGACATGTAAACATCGCTTAAAACAGATGAATCAGTAGGAAATAAATTGCTTTCGAACAGATTCGAATTCAATATTCGAAGGAAATAGGATTAGGTACATTACTATAGGATATAATATACAATCGCTATGCGGGAGATACCTGTTATTGGAGCACTGGAGATTCTGTGTGTTTGTTTCATGTTTTTTTTTGTTTTTGTAGTTTAGTATTCTATTGGTGTGTCTCTATTATAAATAAATATAATACGGAGAATTTACAGGTTAGCTTGTAAAATACATAAAACAATTTCAGCAGTAGATAACTGTGGTTGGTAGGTAACTACTTAAGTTTAAAAATCTTTATGGATGAATTTCAAAATATTACGCGTACTCATACACAATATAAAAATAAATCTTTATTTTAGTGATGTTCAGAGACGGAACGAAGTAAGACGGGCAGCTAGTCCGTCTATAAATAAAAAGTAGGTAGGTAGGTACATTTTAAGCACTCGAATAAAAGTTTGATTCTCTCTTTCGGAATAATATTCTCCTGTCGCACAAATTGACTTTTTTTTCGTCTGTTTGAAAAAAATCAGTCAACTAAATTGGACATGTCCATACCTCCATGAATCTTTACGACCTTCATCCATTTTATTTATCTAAATGAACATCTCTATCCCTCGTCTCTCAGGGTCAATATCTTACCCGCCTTGGATCGCATCCCCCTGAAAACCTCTTCAACTTTCAAATACGCTATATAGACCTATACTTTACATCATGTTTGTTTTGAAAGCCTTCATAAGTACTTAACAACTTACTAACATGACTACTGGAGTGAATGAGTAAATAGTTACAGAGGATTATCAAAGTAAGTATTTTGTTTGTTTTTTTCATAGGACTTTCTAATGTGTCCCTTATGAATCAAATTAACGTAAAGTCAAAGGATAAAAACACACAAGTAATTCAAAGTCAAACAACCTTAAAAGTAAAATACTTTTCGCACAACTATACAGAGGGTTAATCGAATTTATTTCAGCACCACCGAGAAAACTGTTGATGTGCATTAAAAGTAGGCATCACCCGTCACCTTTTTACAGACAATATTTTCCTTTCATCTATGGGAAATTCGTTCATTTAATAAGGTACATATATCCAATAAAAAAAACTTTAGGTCCCTATCTTACAGCAATCATTACCTATATACTTACAGTGATCATCCTAAATTTGTTGATTATTTAGTGTAGGTAGGAACTTAAAGAACTATTCCCCCGTCATTGATGATTAGGTATGATGGGCCTCTTCGAATTTCCTTCTTGTATTCTTCTCTGTTCCGAGTCAATCGCAACCACGTCTTTCAAACCCTCAACCAGCAACCTCAATTCATGGCGTAGCTTACAATTTAATATCAAGATGGAGTAGCAGTAGCTCATACCAATTATTCTGGACTTAATGATCCTGCCACACACTGCGCACTCGGTCACTTCGCTATCCCTGTTGCACTGCACCCTACGCGCCTACTCTATATAGTATGTATGTATAGGTGATAAGACTATAAAGGTTGATTGTACTTAGTTCACACATGCAATACAAAACAATACAACAGAACTGTCTTTACACTAATAATCAGCCGTATACAAAGGTGAGATAGCCCGAGACTGCATCGCGTTCGTGACCGAGCTTCATTACACGGATCTTGATAGCGTGCATGACAGATTGCAATGACGTTACACCCCTTATGTTTTATTCTTCCCTGATACATTTTTACAGAATTGTTTAAGAATTTTTTTTAATAACATTAAATTGTTTATCATGTAAGTATTCATTATATTTAACAAAAATAAATGATCGCCCTGCTTTATTATATAATAAAACATTGGTAGTTCAGTTAAGCAATGTCACCATTAAAATATCTGAATTCTGACTAAAATCGCCACGTAGTTGTTTGGCTAGACAATATTGAATTGAATGATCAAAATTGAATGGCACGAATATTCAATGAATATAATCACAATATTATGAATCTTGATTACTTGCATAATCACAGGAAAAAATCTGAATAGTCATATAGATTCAGTAAGAAAAAGAAATATTACTCAACAACAGTTGGTAACTGCGCACTTTCTTGTGCAATCACAACGATATCCACCTACCTACATACATCCTAATTTGGACATCCTACAATCAATTCTCAATTCTAGGGATAGGTACTATAAGGATACAAGGAAACATATTATTCGTATATGACACACTGTATATTATTATTATTTAGAGTGCCTTTCTTTCATGACGCATAGTATAGTTATGTATCTACATTATCCACCTTATGACTTTGTTTTTCGACGTTTCGAAAAAAAAATCTAAATAGATTTCTTTTCCAAAAACCCTATACCTAATACAGTAACTTTGTCGCCTGAATGGCCTGAATGTATGGGGTCGTATGCGTTAAATCCGGTAGTTCTGATTTTTTGCAGATTTGTTTATGATGATGGCCTGATGAATAATCCAAGTTTGTGACCGAATGCAACATTGTCAAAAAACGAAAAAACCTCGAAAAAATCGATATTTTTTCAAAAATTGGCGACAAAAACCCTGAAGAACTATTTTTTGAAAAAAAATTATCTGAATGTTTTTAAAGTTGACTAAATAATTTGCTACAATATGATAATATAATTGTCTCTGTAAGCCCAATAGTTTCCGAGACTAAGACTTTCAAAGTTTATCATTTTTTTCGAACTTGGCGACAACATCATAACCAAGTCTGCAAAAAATCAGAACTACCGGATTTAACGCATACGGTGATGTATAAAGTTACTGTAGGTACTACTATTTAATATGGAAAAACTTTTGATATGAAAAGTCATGTTCATTATAATATGCAATAGAAAAAAATACAACACATGGCTCATGTTTTATATTATGAAATAGTGCTCTGATCTTTTTAGCCTTTTTTTGACTTCTCTCTGCAACTTTCATCATGACGTTTGGAGGTAGCGTGATCGCATGGTTTAAATGTTTTTCAAAAAACGCTTTGATTTAAAATGTTGTCTTTAAAGTACCCACACAAAAAGCAAAAGAGTAGCTAATACTTACACAAGAAAAGCAACAATTGATAGTAATAATATCATATTATTATTGTGTTCTTCTTTAGTGAAAAGAAAGAAGAAATAAAAGAACCTAATAGTTTTTGTGTGATCCACCTTCTTAGGCAATTAGTCAAGTGTTAGAATCAGATGTCCTTTGATGAGTTTATTTCTCGTGATTAATGACCTTAGCTAATTATCCTGAAAAAAATATATCCATTCAGGGACAAAGATAGATTCTTGTTAACAAGAAAATATCTAATAGGTATTCTTGGTTTTGCGATATTATATCTACGCCAAAAGGTTCTAGAAGTTCTAGATGTTTTAGTCGTTAAATTTGCTCTTCATATAGATAAAGAAAGAGTGAAATTTTCTTTTATATTATTATGACATAATAATGAAATTTTGTTTTAGGAACTGCAAACTGGGAATAAAGATCAACGAAGGCGCAATAAACAATTAAGGTGCGCCGATGATACCGTCATATTGGCCGAAAGTGTACCTGAACTTCAAGAACTCATAAACAAGATTAATTTGGTCGGAGAGGAGCTGGGTCTGTCAATCAATGTTGCGAAGACCAAGGGGATGTCATTTGGCAGACTTGATTATTCAGCGTTGTCTGTGCAGCTGAACGGAATGAACATTGAAATGGTGGATCGATTTGAGTACATCATGACAACATCACTTGACCCAGACACAGAAGTAAAACGCAGAATAGAAATTGCATGTGGTGCATTCAATAAAATAAGACCCTTCTTTTGCGACGATGACTTAAAATTTAAAACTGCGACAGCGTCTCATCAAATGTATGGTCAACTCTCTTTTTTGGATGTGAAACATGGACACTCAAGGAAAACATCATAAACCGGTTAGAGGCATTCGAGATGTTGCTACACTGAAGAATGCTTCTAATACCGTGGACTGACAGAAGTCTTGAAAGAGCCAATTAAGTACAGGAGAGAATTGCTGTCGCATATCAAAGTGAAGAAGGTTTCATATTTGGGTCATGTGTTGCGAGGGGAGAAGTATCGCCTTCTTAAACTCATGTTGGGGTGCAAGATTGAGGGAAGGCGGGGAGTGGGCAGGAAGCAGATGTCCTGGCTGCGAAACATCAGGGAATGGACCGGAATATCAAGGGTCGATGAACTCTTCAGAGCAGCGCAGAACCGAGTGGCTTTTGCAGAGGTGGTCGCCAAAGGCGTCGGGGGATCTGACAGGGCACCCAAAGAAGAAGATATGACGATTGATGAAACGTTTCTATTTTAATATCACACAAAAAACTTATGCTCCTTTTAAGATCATTTCATGATTTTAAGACTTGTTCGAAAGGGTGAGACACTGCGTTCTGAATGCAGAGTTGCCTTTGGTCAGTTAAAAAATCAGCAAAAAATACATACTACTTAGTATAGTTAGACAAGATCAAGTAATATTAGTTTTGGTCCGGAATTTATATGAATCTACCTATACAATTTATACGGATATGCGCCTTCTTGCGACTCGAAACCTGGAAGATCATGCTTTTGTAATTTACATTCTCCTAGATGGACGGATGTCACTATTAGAATTCCTAGAAGTAAGAATGGAACGTTTTGAAAGTGAATTATCTTGTTGTATCATTAGATTGTTCATAGCTGACAAATAAATATTACTCCGTAAGGATTTAACCACGGTGTATGTAATTTTTAAATATTTTATTCTTATTATTTTTATGTTGAAAATAAGATTTTTAAGATATAAAACAAAAGAAAATTGTTTGAGCATTTTTGAAAAAAAAAGTAGGTACCTACCATTTATAGAGTGAGCTCATACCGAAAATCGAATATTTTTACGTAGGTACTTTATATCTAGATACCTTCTAATATTTAAGGCTCGAATGGAATATCGTTGGTACAAGTGCTGACTTGACTCTATAGTCAATCTGTCACACGTGATGAAATTAAATTACTTCCCTGCCATGAAAGAACAATAAAAAGAAAGAAAATAAGAAATAAATATAAAAAAATATAGTAAATCGCTTGTGTATGGGTATTATTATTGTATAAGTACATCATCCTGATATCTAGAGATGTTTGTCGACACACGGGTAGAAAGAGAGAGAAAATTATATTAAAGTGATCTTTCATTCCGTTTTATAATCAAAAGAATATTTACTATTTGTTTTCTTTTGTATTACGAACGTACCAACGCTATTTGATAAAACTTTTCAATCGGTTCGTAAAAAATTAATAATATCGGTTCACTAGAACTCATAGCATAAAATTAGGTAATTGTAGACTTGTGAACTTATAAATAATGAACTTGAATGGAGTTCAGTGGATGCCTATACTCATTTCAAGATAAGTGGGTAATATTGCTTTTCTAGATAATCAAAAACGAAATTCTTCTTAGGTCTGATGCACATTGCACATAGAACAGTATGGAATTTTAAACGGTTTTTTTTTCTCTTAGTATCTAACACCGGTAACATAGCTTTATTTTATTATGTAATACTTCACGAATAAACCGGCTTTTGTTGAAATAACTAACTACAAGCATCAGAATTTTATATTTATGGCTTTCACGTTTCGAAACGGCCACTTGTTGTATAAGTTCTCAGTGTTTTTTTTAATCTAGTTTAAGAAATATTTAAAAATTATTATGGCGACTTGCGCCGAATTCGTGAATCGGTTGACGATTCTTCATTTCGTTACTGCATTTTTGAAAATGCCATTGAAATCCCCCAAAACTTAAGAGGATTCAAGATGATTTTATTGTTTTCAAGTGAAATTATTGTGAACAAAAAGGTTCGGAAAGAGATTGGGTGTTTCCATCTCTAAATGACAGGTCACATATTAATACATTTAAGGGCAGAAACCTTTTCATTCACCAACTGTTGCATTGAGCATGTGTTGTTGGACAGTGTCACCCTAAAAAGAAAACAATTCTGGTGTTTTCATGACCAGAAAGTTACCAGTTTGTATTTTTTGAACAGTGTGTTTTGAACACCAACTATATAATTGCAATATTGTAGACCTATTTTGATATTACGGCGATGTCGTATAAAATACATATTTGTTTTCTTTTGGCAAAGCCGTTTCGCTATATTTGCGCAGTCAAGTGAGAATATTGAGAACTATCTCCAACACTTTAGAGATATTACATAGAACGCGTCTGACATTGATTGATGTAGTCGGCGAAATTAGAAGGAAAATCTATACCAACTTACTTACTTCATTTAAAAGTATAAAATGGAATCAGCTTGTTTCGTATCTTTTATTTATTACCTAAATTGGGATGATACAAACTGAGTAAGTATTTACTTTACTTCAACTTGAAATTCTTTCATCAATTCTCTTGATAACATATTGTGCTTGTGTTAGGTAAGTAGGAATTAATGTTATTATTCGTCTATCTATTCCCTTCTCTTTTTGATTTATGGTGATAATAGGAACTTCGCTTGCCCTTCCTGTCCTTCGAATTTAATTTCTCACTTAACGCTTTGTTAATAATTTTTATAATTTCAATAATTTATTCATAATTTTATGAAGATTATTATTTCAATATTTTTTCTGCTTCTTAAAAAACTCGTTTCTGGAACCATTTGAGTACCTACCTACAGCAACCAGGCTAAGAACTGAACAAAGTTTCTGTAAACTCTTATACTGGAGGTGAGGGATAAAGGATAGTCTTGAATGTTGCGAGTGTGAGACTGTGTATGGGTTGAGAAGGGCCAAACCAGTTGATTTATAGTTGGTGCGAGTGTCTAAATATACCCTGTCAACATTGTGCAAAAGAGCACTAATATAATATTATTTATTTAAAATCACAATCTAGGTACACTTCGATGTATTTGACATTGACAAATACGCATATTATATTCTTTTATTAATCTGTTCAACGGCTCTTTTCAGAGCCAACCTGAGTACACGGAGTACCCAAAACGTTTCGTTCACGCTTTTCTTTCCCAGATTCAATCAAATACTTACAATAATTAGAATTTACATTTTATTCATTATTACATACCTATTCATATTATTATTAACAGTTTCTTCCTCTCTCATGAAACTCAGAGAGTTTGTGTAGAGAGAGGTTGCGCCTTTAATATTATTCTCAAAATTTCTTCGTTATGATCGAATTTTGACCTTTGGGCGACCACTAGTTGATAGTAAATACAGGACAACAACGTCTGTCAGGAAAGCTAGTAGATAATAGAAACAAACAATTAAGGTAGCTTTCAGTGTGTATTGTTATTGACCGTACGAAATTATAATAATAATCCTTACGTTCAAATTTCAAACGCCGGTTAATCTCAGTGTGACGTTTCAATCTTCATAACCGGACAATGTCGTGGCCATCACAATATCAGCTATATTGATAACGCTCTGACAAGTTAATTCATCACAAATCCGAAGGGAGTCTTTATTGTGATAGGGCTCTCTCTCTCCCAATCTCTACCTATATTGTTCACAGCATTCTGGCATAAACCTCCGCAGCCATTCAACCCATTATCAGACTGGACAGTTATAATTTATTATATTACAGAAGCGGTAGGATTGAATAGTTTTGTTTTCAATGATATTGTTCAAAGGAATAAGGTAAGTAGGTAAGTATCGTACATATCTTTCAAAGCTATGGACTATGAAGAGGATTTAGATAGGTAGCTTGAATTCATCTACCTCTATCATTTAGGGTACCTATTTACTTAAAATAATTTTGACCTTAACTAACGGTTCCTAACGTTTAGGTAGGAAGCTCTTTGCGTAGCGTTTTACATGGTGTGTGGGTTCCTAACTTTTAGGTAGGTAACTCTTTGCGTAGCGTTTCACATGGCGTGTTGGTTCCTAACTTTTAGGTAGGTAGCTCTTTGCGTAGCGTGTACATGGTGTGTTGGTTCCTAACTTTTGCGTAGGTAGCTCTTTGCGTAGCGTTTCACATGGTGTGTTGGTTCCTAACGTTTAGGTAGGTAGCTCTTTGCGTACCGTTTTACATGGTGTGTCGGTTCCTAACATTTAGGTAGGTAGCTCCTTGCGTAGCGTTTTTCATGGTGTGTTGAACGTTAAGAGCTACATGCCTTAAAGATAGGAACCGTTGGTGAAAGTCACCATAATGATTTGAAAATTACTTATTAAAAAGTAAAGAAGTCCTTCTTCTTCTACTTCAGTAAGGACTGCTTCCTGTCTTCTCTCTGATTATCATTTTCCTGGGAAGTGGATGTCCACCTATCTCTCCACCTCTTGGGTTGGCTGCCTGGTGGTCGTCTACCAGTTTGTACAGAGTCAGCTGCTATTGTAAAGAAGTTGTTAAAGAATATCTATATTTTTTTAGCTGATGACTCTAACAATTCATTAATGATGTTCGATTTCAAATGGTATGAAATAGGTATGAACAAACTTGCTTCTGTTGTTATTTCGAATGCTGGCTTAATGTTATCACTTTACGTTAACGACGTTCGTCATTAGGTGGTAGGTAATGTTCAAATACCCGTAACTCCTTATAATATGAGAATTTTTAAGATGTCGATAAGTCGTAGTTCACAGCAGGATTCGAACCCGCGTCCCTAGTCGTCCTATGCAAAGACGCCAGCCACTCATTTGCTCGTTCCCACTGCTCCTTCATGACAACACGCACATATTATAGCACAATAGACAGTCTCCAAGCTGGAAGAGCTGGGGTTGCTCTCCCTCATCGGCCATACTCAAGAGACCTTGCACCTTCCAATTATTATTTTTTTTCTAAAATTTTGAAAATTTTTAACGGGAAAAAATTAATTCCCCCGTACAAAATCCTTTGAAAAGTCTGTTGCCTACCCAATTGCCTACCGTCCAGCTGATTTTTACATCAATAAATAGCCACTGCATCGGCAAAGGTGGATCGATTAGGTACTTATTTTTGAATACTTTGACGAAAAAAAAGTTATAAAAATGTAGCTACCCAAGTTATTTCATACAAAACAGCAATTTCAAAGTTTAGGACCTAATATAAACCTTTTTTTTATTCGACGAAGAGAGAAAAACCTCGTCTATAAAACTTTAAAAAATGTAGTTAGTTTTACCTTGTAATAGGATTTGAATTTTTTATACAAATTCCGCTAATGCTGTTCACCCTTCAGCGTTGATCCACACGAGAGAGTGCGCGACCCTCTCACGTCAACACGACTCCCTTATAATGTTTATATACGGCGTGATTACCAGCCTACCAGGCCCCGTACAGGCTGTTTCAATATTTGAACAGGCTTGACCTTTCCGTCTGCCTTTACACGAATGACGATGATAATGTGATCAAATTTGCATACTTTAATTATTCAAAGGCAGGTAATGTTATTACTCACCTATGTGTTCTAACTCAAATAATAACACATTTGCGAATTCGAAGAAATCTTCCTGGAAAATCCAGCCTTTACGAGCTAAACGATTATATTTTCTCCGGTCATTTTACTCATAGTATATGGAATATACACGAGTCTTGTGATCGGATTTCAAAAAAAAATAAATAGATTTCGCTGAAATTAATTTTCTCGACGTTTTCGAGGGTGTAGATTCCAATTTTTTTTTAAATTTCCCCGTACCCGTACGCGTACGCCAAAAATGTAATTCTTATCCGATTTGATTGAAATTCGGTAGAACGGTTAGCCCCTCGATGTAGATGAGTCAGTAAAATGTTGAGATCTGTACCTTCAGGGGAACCCTCTTAAAATATCCAAAGAAAATTTCACTTGTTCTAGAAAAAGGGCTAAAAAAGAAAAAAAAAATTCTTCGATTTTCATAAAATTTGTTATGCGGGTTGGTCTTATGCTCCTATATAAGCAAGTAAAATTTGAGGTCCGTAATTTCAGTGGGTCCCCCTTAAAGTACCGATTAATATTGAATATGTAGTTCTAAAGCAGATAATAATTAATTGTCTTCTGGCTGTTATAATATACTATGAGTTCTGGGCTACCCTTGGTTAGCAACTTTTTTTTATTTTAACACTCGATCACACACATATTTCTTTGAATATCTTGATGAATATCTCAAATGTCTTCCCCACTTTCCATTAAATATACCTATCCTTTACAACATTTAATTGCAATATACCTGTAACGGACAGAATGTGGGATAATTAGATTAAGTAAATAAGTATAATTTGTTGTACCGTTGTGCTCCCGTCTCGGGCGAATAATAAAGGATTTAGTGATATCCCTGTAGTACCGAGACGGGAGTCGGCGTTTGTAGGTTAATGTATGGGGCATCGCAGCGCGTACTGTGTACGGCTGCGATGTCCGTGTAGTGTTGTGTTGGTCTGGTCGCTGTGCGCTCAGGTAGGGGTGTGGGCAAATAGGCTCGCGCGCCGCGGAACCCGGGTCTTTTATACAGACCGGGTGCCGCGCGCGCCCTTCTCTACCGTGTTTTGGATTACCTTGGCGCAGGGCAGCGCTCTGGTGACATCCACCCTTTGGTGTTCCTGAGATCCACGCCGTTTCATCCGTCCCTCTTGCTGTGGGACCGTGTTCAACGTAGCTTACACCATCTACACGCTACAATACCTAATTAAAAAAAACAATAACAATTAGGTA
The DNA here is from genome assembly GCA_963576905.1 of Mystacides longicornis. Classification (NCBI taxonomy): domain Eukaryota; kingdom Metazoa; phylum Arthropoda; class Insecta; order Trichoptera; family Leptoceridae; genus Mystacides; species Mystacides longicornis. Next base: position 9,305,216 of record OY756426.1, read on the forward strand.
TTATTATAACATAATAAAAATAGCTAAATTCGTATAGTTAATTTTGTGAAAAATTCTTATGACTTCGTTGAGGCTCACATAAAAGCATATTATACAGTCAAATAATGGTCTGTTATAATAAATCGTTGATGTTGGGTCTTATGTTGAAGAATAAATTTTACGATAAAAATAAGTTTATAATATTTTAAGTGTTGAGTTTGTAAGCTTTGAAGGAAAGCAAAAATAAAAAGTATAGGAATCACGGATAATGCGAGTGACCACGGTATTTTCTGAACGTCTGTGACCAAATTTTTATATTTCAGTGTACAATAACTATTCAAAAACATTTCTGCGCGAGCTTAAGACATCGGCGCTCAATATGCCACTTAAAATTTGGTAAAGAGCAAAATGTGTTTCGTCAAATTCATCAAAAAGATCTTTCACTACGAAAATACACACTCTAAAAAGCCTTAATGTTTATTATATTACAAGTATTATTTTATTAGTTAAAACTTAATTTTAAAAAATACTCTCTTAATCGAATGTTAGTAAATAAGATTTAGGACCACCGTTCAATAGAAAAGATATTCTCAGAACTAAAGAAATGTAGGCATTCAGAAAATAAATAAAAAAAGTGTAATAATACGAAGATAAATATGAATTATTTCCTACATTTTTTATTCAGAAAGTTCTTTTTTTCCATTTAGGTTTTAGGAACTTAAAAATTTTAACTAATGCTATGTAATTTTTTATTCTAACGAAAATATGTTATTTTGCATAATTAATAATAAAAAAAATAACTGTTTGAAAAAAAACCCACACAAATAATATTCTTCCAAATAACTGAAAAGCTCGTACTAAAATAGGCACTTGTACCATACAACCATTATACATAATTATGTCAATAGGTATACCAACAAAATGTTCCCGATAGAAACGGCATTTGTGCAGGAAAACCTCATTGAGATTCCTCCACAAAATCCACACCTCGTTATTTAATCTTAAAACGAAATAGAGATTAGCAAATAATAGAAAAGTAGGTACTTGTGATATTCAGTTAGACACACCTGCTACATCTTTGAACTGGCGAACCCCGCTGACAATACGCAACAAACAATTGAATAAGATCTACATTTCTAATTTATTTTTGTTTATTCGTGTATTAGACCACCAGGAAGACCAAGACAGCGGTTGATGGACAACGCATCTTGGGACCTGGACGTGCTGGGTGTGGGGGATCAATGGGAGTCAGCAAGGCTTGGAAAAACATTGTTCACAGGAGACCACAATTCTGCAAGATTTTAACGACCATTTAAGTTTATTCATACAACTTAACACCTTAGAGGTACAACAGCGAATCAAAAATGGATTTGTCAAGGGACAAATATTATAAATTCTGGTTTCAGGCAAACCAAAGTTAAATAAAAAAAAAAAAAAAAATGGTTCATGTTTCTATTAGCATAAAAATATTATTATATTCCTCAGCTGTTCTGTGTACAGCTGATGTTGATGGCCGATAAACATATCGCAAACCTTAGTGTAGATCAAAAAACTTTTATACTTGTATTTATTTCTATATATTCAAAAATAAACGGCGTAAACGCCTTTTCAACAGTTATTACATAGTAATGAGCAACAATATAACAAATTACAATAAAAATATAATAAAAAAGTGTTATTAATCATAGAAACAAATAGTTAATAATTTTAAAAGAAACATTAGAAAAGCTTAACAATTTAAAATCATACTAAAACAATACCTGAATTACATCAGTCATTAACCATCCACTACTCATTGAATAATAGATAGTCAACGACTGATGAAGATGAAAATGAACTGAGAATAGCAACTTCAAAACAATATAAAAAAGCAATTAAAACACCAAAAATGAATATACATAAATACAGTACCTACTTCCAAAACAAAACAAACAAAAAAATACAATTCAAATAATTATTATAGGCATAAAAGTTGCAATACTATGGCTATAATATTTATGCGATATTTTATTTTCATCTAAAAATAATTTAAAAAAAGTTATCAGATTAAATGTCATGAAAGAACAACAACAACAATCAATACCCCCTTTTTGACCCCGTTTAGGGGTAGGTATATAGGGAGGCAACAAGAAACTTGATTTCCTCCCACACCATGTTCACATCACAACATTGAAGAAACAATGTTTTAAAAAAGTTTTTGAAGTGGATTAAAATAATCCATCCGCCGAATTCCGTAGTGAAGATTGTATGTCAAAACAAAAGTGTATGTTTTCTTTGGGTTAGCACAAAAATTCATTAAAAAAAATATACGAATCCTGTAGCATAGTGTCATATCCTTAGAAGTTTACAGACATTAACCCCCATAGTTCTGCACCTGCCGTTTGGTTAAAGTGGGAAACAACACCGGGGCTATGCATTTTGATTTCTGTTTTATTTGCATCGTTCAGCCATAACTGTTATTACATTAGTGAAGGCAGCCACTCATTATTTCCGGTGTACTCCGGGTACCATTTCTAGTTAAAATGTATTCATTTTTATCTGGCATTTTTAAAAGGGCATTTATACATACATTTAAACTTAGAGAAAAAGTATACTGATTCATTATTTGATGGACCCGATTACTGCGAGGTCATATCGGGATATTAACACAAAGATTTATTTGAAGATAATTCTAATAACTTCATTCAAATTTAAGAGTTGAAGTAAATTTAAGTTATACAGACAAAAATATGAAATTCCAATTGGTTTAATACTAGAGGTTCATTTTCACTAGAGAAAAGACATCCTACCGGCTCCAAATGTGTCGTGAAAAAACAAATTGGTTTCGTAAAGTATTATACTTCGTAACCTATCATCTGCTAAGAGATTAAACTCATTAATAATTATTTTAAGAACTAGCTATGTTCAGAGTGAATGTATTTTTGACAGAGGTTTCAATAAAATATAATTATCAATCTACATTGTTTGGATATTTCTGTTATTTTTCATAAATCGGTATTTCTCCAGTTACTTCCAAATAATTTTAACTATGGGGTCTTACGTACATAATAATTTATAGTACGTACACGTACACTTGAAAAAATGTTCTACTTAAAGTACTTATGATGCAGATTAATATGTAAGGGGTTTTGTGGGCCCTCATAAAAAAATATCAGTGATCTTAAGCAAATTTTAGCGGTGATAGATAATAATATAAATAAGTTAAAAAATAGCCGGTTTCAAAAGAATCGTAAAATGTAGGTACTTACCTATGTTTTTTTTGTCAATGATATCGGATGAATCAAGTTTTCAACGTCATGCCATATACCTAACCAAAACGCGTGAAAGTAAAAAGATCATGCGAACGGTTATATGAGTTATAACATTAAGACCATAATATCTTGAATAATATTGGGACAAGTCTGATTGAATACAATATTTATTTTTATTGACCCAGTGTTGTTAAAATTTTATTTTTTTATCATCGAAAAATCAGCAACAAAACAAATAGAAACCTATTGGCCGTTAACATACTAAGGAACAATATTATAAGAGTTTCTTTTTATGGATTTTAAAGCAACGATAATTATTACTACTTCGTCGATTTGTTCTAAGCCTTTACTGGAGTTAATACTTGTGGTAAGCTACACACATAAATATTTTCGGATTTTTTAACTAGGTTCAGTAAGTAGATATTTCAATTGTGAAAACATATAATGTTTAACCCGGTTGTGTAGAACAGTTTATATTAATTATGTAATATTTCCTAAACATGTGAAAATATTATTTATTTTTGTTTTATTGAGTTTCAATCAGATTTTAATCGAAAAACAATTTGACCTACAAACCTTTTACCTGCCTTAACCTCTTTATTCGTAGAGGTTAACCCTTAACATACCTATTATAAATGATTGGCCTGGTTAGTTACAATAGTATCCGATAGGGCAATAAATTTCAATTAGGTATTATTAAGTAAGAAAAATAACTAAATATGATTTAAATTACCAACGTTAACGAAAACTGTATTATTTTTTCAATAATAATATGTAGGTAGCTATAAATCTAAGCTAACTCAAATTAAACACAAATACGTACCGCTTTGATATCTTTCATTCTTTCAAAATTTTACTTAAGCGCTCATAAGTTGGAGGAAGATAGAACTCAGAACCGCATATCGAAACAATTTTAGGATTTTACAAAGAAGATTGAAGTGGTTGGTAGACTAGCGGTTACAACGCCGGCTTTCGTACTGTTTCGTGCGGACGTCGTGGTTCGATCCCAGATGCCGACCATCTTCCTCTTTCACGACATATAAGGTTTAAGTAGCTTACTTTAAGTTTGCATCATGAATGAACGCTGCACGTAAAAAATACGTTTGCGAGTTACCCCATAGTGATGAAAGTCTCTAGATAAACATATGTATATGTAACTCTGGCAGATCATAATAGGCATATAATATAGATGTGAATGGACCTGTGATATTATCACCTATAGTTACGTATTATTATTTCCACAGAGTTTGAAGGAAATAGATAACCATTATTCACTCATTCAATTTCAAACATATACTTAACCCTTTAAATACTTTACTATAGGGATTACACGTCACCATGTGACGGGCAATTTTTTTCGGTTACACAATAATGGGTAATGGTCGAAATCTCAACTGGTCAGAAAAGGCACAAAGAGCCTCAGACGCCTTCGAGCGCAATGGAGAGCTCTTGTTGCCTCCCTATGCTCTTGAGTGGGGTTTAGGCCTCTCGCATTGTGGGTTGGTCTGGGGGGATCTGCGGTGGACTTGGTTTGTGTAGGGCCGGCTTTTCGGTTTGATTGCTTCGATTGAGCTGGTGGGTCGTTTTCGTGTGGATCGGGTTTGCTGCGGATTGGTCTCCTCCGGGCTGGCTTGTGTTGTGTGGGGGGCCTTAAAGGGAGTATGTATTTAATAATGGCTTACTGTTTATTCATTAAAAGTTCGTCTTTGATTTTCGGTTCGAGGCGTATATGATGGGTGTAGGTAGGTACCTACTTACCTATAAGTTCTTAAAGAACTCTTAAAATTCAAATTTCATGCATTTCTAACTGTTCTGCTTCATGGGTATTATTGTATGTATCCGCCCGAATCAAACGATAGATCTCACACCACTACCTAGATAACCCAAGATGTGTGTATGTGTGGCTCATTGCGTCACCTCGTTTTCGATGACGCTATTGCGTTATTCGATCATTCAGTCAGTCAGCAATTCAGTGTTTAGGGCTTATATAAAAAAAAATATCTCGTTCCAAAAAAAAAAATAATAAAACACGTCTCGCAGGCAGTGTAGGTACGTACATAGGTACTAGTTCAAGTGTCAAACACGCCCTTTGTGCTGTAATAACTCGAAAAAATACGATATAGATGAAATTAAAAGATAAAAATATCATTCTCGGTATTTTTTCTACCTGTCAACCATGTGTCAAGCAGTAGGAAGGCTGAATGGCGAAAAGATACGAACACATAATAATAATACCTATACTAAGACTTGTCACATTTTTATACAAGACACGGACGAAAAAAAGGCCAACCTTTTTACATAATTCATCCGAAAAGATAACGTAATTATATTACGAGTATTTCAAACGAACGTAGATATAATGTAGGTATTTAAGAAGTGTGTCAATCATATCCCTTCTGACTAAGTGCCTACCTTAAATTCAGGCAGCCCTTTCAAGCTGTGACGACTTTTTAAAAATGACTCTTTTATTCAGGTTCTCTTGAAAGGCAATTAGTTACCTCCAGGGGTGAGTAATACATAGTTTCCGGATAAAGGGGCGAAAGTTTCATCTCTCATTTCATCTTCTTCCTTAACGACAAATAGGTAGGTAGGTAGGTTCATATCTAAATCCTATCAGATTGATCATACATGGAAACTTTAACTAATTAATTGAGAGTATCTCGGAAAAAAACGATGTACTTAGAAGCAGATAGCATACACGATGATGTCGCTAATTATTGAAATGATTGGCAGAAATTTGTTTTCGGCGATGTTCACCGCGGAGGGAAGAGTTGTTTGGAGGCGTTTTAAACATTGAATATTGCACCTTAATAATTATTAGTGACGAAAAAGAAAAATTTTGAAATGCGTCATGATATGATTTTGAACGGAAAATACCCAAATAAGTGTTAGTTGTTACCTATTCACATAGTAAAAGATCGTTTTAAAGAATTTTTAGAGTTATTTTAATAAAAATGATTGAAAAATATGAACTCATTCGTAGGTAGGTAGGTAGGTAAAAACCCAATTCTTGAAGTGCGAATTAACCTGTTAAAAATTCAGAACGTAAAAAAACTTGAATACCGAATATTTTTTTGATAACCGAACGATAACAATTTAAATTTCGAACATGGCCCTTCTTCAAAATTTTCTTTTGATTTTGAATTAACATTCAATTCTTAATTTAAAAAATAAAATAGGTACACATAGAGTTTGTTCGAAGTCAATTTATTAAAATCAGCCTATATTGTTGACAAATATCAAGGTCCGGAAGGTGTCCTACTTGGGGCATGTACTTAGAGGGGAAAAATACTATTTGCTGCACTTGATTATTAATTATGTGTTTATATTTTATTATTTCTAAGTGTTTACGGAGATTCTGTATTTGCTATTAGGATCTTAGCCTACTTATAAGAATAAAGAATAATATAAAATGAAAAGGAAACTTCAAACAGAGCTCTTACACGAATTTTCCAAAGGAAAGTTCGTTTTGGGAACAAAAAGATTCGATTCCTTTGTCATTTTGTCACGACCTTCTCTCTTTCTCTTCTTTGTCTCTCTCTTATCATCTCCCTTCTCTTTTATTGCAGGTTGCCGGATAATAATATTTTACAGTTGTTTATCAATTCTTAGAAAAATATTTTTATTTGATACCTGAATATTTACCGTCAAAATCACTTTCAGGAGTTTGATTTTCCAAAACGCATTGATAAAGGTTAATTATGTCAAAATGGAGAACAACAAATTAGGTAATAAAAAGTAATAACACGCTAGAAATGTTTTGTTTTATGAATTTAATTCAAAGTGAACACCCTTTGAATCTTTCACAGTAAGCTACTTAAAGCTTGTGTTGTGAAAGAGGACGGCACCTAGGATCGATCCCACGACCTCCGATACGGAACAGTCAGAACTGATTTTGGTAATTGCATAGACGAAGGTGCCAAATAATGTGTAAGCGTATAAGTAATCCAACTGTCGATTTGTTGAAGAGAACTTATTTCTCGAGACAGATCGGCAGTATCAAGCCAAGATACGTGAGATTTGTATGGCCAGGTCTACATTTTAAACAGTTTTTCAAACTTTGACGACAAAAAACACCAACTTAGAGGCTTCGCAGCATATATGTTCCATATATGGATTTACTCAGAATTCGGAGGAGAACATAGTGTGTGTGTGTGTCCGTCCCCTCCTTATAACTTTTGATTCGCTTGATGCACAGATCCTAAAATTTCAAAAAATATAGAATAGGTACTTTAAGCCTAGAAAACTTGTATACTCAGAATTTTGATTTTTTTTTTCAGTCAGGGGTAATCAACTTTGAATTTTTAGTTAATTTTTTCACATATTATCTCGAAAACTAAAAAGCTAGAATCCTAAAAATGTGTGTGTATATAGAAAAATACAATATCTCAAATCGAATTAAATGAAAAAGTTCCAGGGTTTCTCAAACTTTTTTTATAAAGAAAAATATTTTTTTATGACAAATTTACGAATTTCAATGCCTATATTTCAGAATTATTAATAATTATACTTTTGAAACAGTTGAAGAGTTCACATATCTTGGCTCCGTTGTCACCAACGATAATGATATGAGTGCGGAAATTGGGAGAAGAATTTTTTCAGCTAACCGTAGCTATTTCGGTCTCACTGGACAGTTAAAGTCACGCCTTATATCCAGGAAGACTAAAGTCACTCTATATAAGACACTAATTAGACCAGTCCTAACATATGCCTCAGAGACCTGGACACTGTCTAAGCATGACGAAAACAGGCTAGACGCGTTTGAAAGGAAAATCCTACGCAGAATATACGGCCCTATAAATGATGGTCAAACTTGGCGCAGAAGATACAACACGGAGCTCTATGATCTCTACCAGGATATCAGCGTAGTCAGGTTCATTAAGATTAACAGACTGCGCTGGCTAGGTCATTTGCACCGTATGGAGGATCTGGAGCTCCCAAAAAAGGTATTGTTTAATAACCCAATCGGTAGAAGAAGCGTCGGAAGACCAAAACTAAGATGGCTGGATGGCGTTGTCGCGGACTGTCGGGCTCTGGGGCAGCAAAACTGGAGGGTGGCAGCCAGTGACAGATCGGGATGGAGAAGCTTTTTGGAGGCAGCTAAGACCCACCACGGGTTGTAACGCTGAAGATGATGATGATGATATTTCAGAATTTTATAAAAATATCGGAAAACGCCGAAACACGTTAACTAGATAATTTAATTTTCTATAAAAAATATTTACATTATAGCAGTAAATCTCAAACTTTTCTTAAAATTTTTGTAAGAATTTTATTTATTGACGACATCGTTTCATACAATAAACATACCGACTAAGGCCATCGAATGTTGGATCTCATGTTTACATGCATTATCCTCATTACTGAGGGTCGTGACCTGGTACTCTCTCCGCCGTAACAACATCGTGTATAATTGTCCACCATCACCGTCCGCACTACTCCAACGACTGTTGTGCTTGTAGCAGCCCTAATGTCTCTCCATCTCGTGGGTGCTCTTACTCTGCCTCTAGCTAGATCCTTCAAAATCACCAAGTACCACCAACTTTCCAGGCTATATTCATTCTTATTTAGGTGCATTATCTAAATGTGAACTCTATGTATGAGTTCAGTGAATTTTTTTTTCTTATCTATTGTTATTGTAAGCTTTTAATATAATATTAAGACATTTATACAAGGCTAAACAACAACAAAAAAATTATATTTTCATCTGAATTGTTCTTCAATAGAACATTTTTGAATATAAATTAGTCCATAATAATTTTACTGAAATATATGTACTGTCGAAACAATTCGACTGTACTGAAGTCATGTAGAATGATATATTATAACGAATACGTACCATTGTATGAAGGTAGATGAGGAGGAAGACAGAGTAGGTAAGTGGTGGCTGCCTTCTCAGGATAATACTCTTTATGTAGGCCACACACGCTCCGGTATACCTGCACAGGTCGCCTGCGCAGGCGGCCTGTTCAGGTATACCGGAGCGTGTGTGGGGGTAGACCTGTGCAGTTTTTTAGACCTGCGCAGGCGACCGGAGAAGAATCGAAAATCAATTCTTTCACAGGTTCACCGGAGCGTGTGTGGCGGCACTCCGGTCGCCTGCGCAGGTCTTTCAGTAGTTTTCCAGCGTTTGCGTGGAGTGGTTGCACATTCCTTTAATTGCATATGGCTCAGTCGGGACTCGGGAGTAGAACTAGATGAGTTTTTTAATAATATTTTTATATTTAGTATATTGCATTGTATTAAATTCTTTTTTTATTATTATAGTTATACAATGATGTATACTTCATATATATGATATTATATTATTATTTAATAAATAAATATTTTAAATAATAATAGGTAAATAACACTCTTCTATACATCCAATCCAAACTCCCTTAACGTCCTACTTAGGGACATATGGAGGCAACAAGAGCTCTCCATTGCGCTCGATCTTGATTATGACCTGTGCAGATTCCTCAGCTCTGCTTCGAAAAAACGGAACACAGTATGAGAGGGTCTTCCTCTTCTTCGGGACCCTGATGGCAGGAAGAACAGCGCTCTCCTCGGCCAACTGTCATTCGGCATCCTTAATACATGTTCCAGCCAAGTCCATCTCTTCCACATAATGGTAAAAGTGATAGGCTCACGCTGGGTGCGCCGACGTATAGCGTCGTTCGTGATGCAGTGGTACCATATTACACCCAAAATTCTCCGGAGGAATGTTGGTTCTTCTACATAGGTGTCAGTATAGCCGGCGGAACTCAATGCTTGAAGCATTCTCTACCAGTCAACCGGTCCCGTCCAATCATGACATGAGACAGGATTCCAACCCCGAGTAGAAATTTCAAGTGAAAAACACATTGAAAATTTCTAACCCGGCCGGGAATCGAACCCGGGACCTCTTGATCTAAAGTTGGAGCCTTTGCCACTAGGCTACCGAGTTCGGAGTTTTGAATTTTTTTAAATATTTAGATTTATAAAAGAAAATAAATAATAAAAAAAATTCAAGTAAAAAAACAGAAATTCCGTCCCGACCGGGATTCGAACCCGGGACCTCGTGATCTGAAGTCCACACCTGTAACCACTACGGTACCGTACCGAGGTCGATCAAATATAGTCAGTAATCAAAAAAATTAATAGCTTTCTAAGTAACTGCGCAGGCCGCCTGCACAGGTATACCGGAGCGTGTGTGGCGGCACTCCGGTCGCCTGCGCAGGTCTACCTTACGGTAGACCGGAGCGTGTGTGGGCGTTATGAGGTATACCTGCGCAGGCCGCCTGCACAGGTATACCGGAGCGTGTGTGGCAGGCATTACATAAGGTCGTGCCGGATGAATGGAATGGTGAACGGAGTGACAAGAATACAGAATGATGTACAAAATACTCGTCAAATTTATAATTTCAACGGCACACATAACTTCGAATAGTAACGGCATACAATAAATGTCATTTAAATGCATACACATTATTCGACCATACTTATTTCAAGACACAGTCAATAGAATGGGAGTTGATAGTATAGACAAGGTGGCAGCTGATGGTGTTCCACAAGGTACAAAACTGCTAGGCATTCCACTCAAGAGGTAGAAGGACAGCTGGCAGTCGGTGTCCGCGGAGTAGTTACCTGGCCAGAAATGATCAGAAAATCCAGGAGAAGAATTAGAAGTATTTCATGTATCACAAAGAATTATGCAGCTTCTCTTGTTAATTTTAATGCAATTAACGAACTGAACGTGCATTCTTGGTGGATTTACCTATTTAAATAATTATAAATGAAACAATTTATTAATCTTCAAACTTCACCAGTTTCTTAGTCACCTGTGACCATGCAGGACCTGTGCCTGCGAAACTAGTCAGGGTTAATACCCTGACTAGTTTCGCATTTTAATAAATTTGTGGATAAACAAATAAATTGTTTCAGTTAAATAATTTTAATGCAGCAAGAAAGTTTCTGAAAATAACATAAAATTTCTGGAACCGTAACTACAATTAATAAAGCTGTTACGACGGCTAAGAAGATCATTGTCTGAATCAGCAGAAGTACCTATAAGCTGGCAGTCCAAATAGCAGAAAATTAATGTGGCAAGTAAAATTCAAGAATAGAGAAAACCAAGAGGTGTTGCCTATTTCAATAGGTACACCTACTGACATAATATGAAATACCAAAAACTTTGCAACGATTACCCATCCAATCGCCAATAGACAAAAACTTACGGACATATCCACAGATGTACATTCAGTACGGCACACCAAAATTCCACTAATTCCGAAATCACGGCACTATTAAATCTTACAAATTTCATTTGAATTGAACATATTCTATAAGGAGGCACCAAAATAAAAATCAACCAAAGGATTAATTCACTGATTGTGAACGAATTTTATTATTCCCATTTTTCGTCGGGAGGCGGTGTTTTATCTCTTATTTCTCTTAGTATTTTGTTGTTATCATCTAATATCTATCTGGAGACGATTTCTATCGCCTGACCCTAAGGCGTTTCTAAATAAAAAAAAGTAACCAAGAGGCATCGATACGACATCGAAATGCAATTATTCCTTCCGATATATTCAACACCTTCCGGATACAACGCAACGTTATCAGAATAGATCGAGATGTATTTATTTACGTCTTCTTACTCCGATAGTTCTGATAATAGAATATCAGGTTATTCTTTTTCTACGTTGTTTTATTTCAAACTTAATAATATTATATTCCATTCTACAGAGAAAAAATTAATTTTAGTGAGGTTTCTCATTATGAAAGAGAATAAAGGTTTATATTACAGGTTTCTTGATAGACAAGTTAAAAATAATGTTTTATTAAAAAAAAAAAAAAGTCTAATGGGGTTTTACAATAGGTTTTTATTTATTTTATATATAACAAAAATGACGTTTATTTATTGTGTTAAATGGTATGAAATTGAAGCAATATCCTTTTAACCTTTATGGCCAATTCAAAACAATCTTAGGAAAATAGTTACAACTTTTTGGAACGTGGGTAGAACCTTGTCAAAATTCTTCATTATTTTTGACTCGCAACAATAAAAGACCTACTGAAAAATACAAAAAAGTGCGTAAAGGTACCAAAATTGAAATAGGTTTTTGAAGTGCTTGTGAGCCTAACCGAGATTTTCGTATTGGAGTTTTGAGTTCAATGCCAGGTGCCGGCCATCATATTCTTTCTCGGTATAACGATTTTATAGCTTAGAAGAGCCAAAGAGTGAATTTTGTGTTAACTAGTTATAAAAAAACTATAAAAAATATCATTCTTAGCTTATTAAGTTCCTTTTTTAAGTTCTGCTCTCATTTTCGAGTGATTCCGCCTTAATTTTCTTTATTTTGTCTTTCTTTTTAAGTTAAATACCAAAAATATTTACAACTTATCAAAGAAAAACTCGAACGAAATTATATTTACTCATAGACTTACGTAAGTACTTACCTTTTATGATGCAATCAAAGCAACAGCAATAATTTATGCGGGTATTTGGGTCATTCTCTCATTGCTAGGCAAATCGATAGATGTCTTGAATTTGTATCGATGCTGTGCGCGCCTAAACCGACGCTTGTTGCTTCCTACCTAGAAACAACAGTGTTTCCCAAGCTAGTACCTACTTAAAGGGCTTTCAGAATTAAATAGTCAGAATGATATAAGTAGTTACTTACTACCCACTGCTTACTACTATCGACAAATATGATCGAATAACAACGTTCGCCTTTTGAGGGATCGAGTCCCCTTGACTCCAAATCATAAGAATCTCCGGCATATTGATGACACTAGATTCCTACACAAAATGTCGTAATAATAATTATACCCCTGCAGGACTATAATTCGCATCCCTTGCGTTATCAATGCAAGAGACGAATAACAGTAGGCCTAGACAAAATGCATTTGGCGATCGACTACAATCGAATTCTTCGACAATGTAGAGTAGGGAGAAAATTAACTGTCCACTTTTTATACTTTTATAATATAAGTGTCTTTGTTTGGTTTAAATAATTGTTTACATGTTCCATGTTCCAATTTTTTCGCACTATACATTGGCGAAATCTTCGTTTGTAGTCGAACGCCAATTTGAATTTGTCTACGGGGACAGATCTATTAATGACAGCAGTCGCAGTCTTAAAATATGGTTGCTCTCTTGTTCTCGATAATTTCCAACTTTTATCTCTGTTTCATTAATTATTAAATATCTACTTGTTGCATACATGAGATTTTTCGACATGTTGAACATGTTGAGATTCTCATGATAAGGAGTTTCGGAGACTTGAACATTACCACCTAATGTTAACGTAAAGTAAGCCAGCCTCGAAATAAGAGTAGAAGACGGTCGTAAGCCCGTAGTGGTTTGTTCCAATTAAAAATCAAGCATCAATAATGAATTTTTAGAGTCATTAGCTGTTACATTTTCACAAAAATATACCTTTGTAATAATTGATAGAAGCTATGTAAGTAGGTAGATATTCATTTATATCCTCTCTGAGTAAGATTAATTATAGGAACGGTCTAGTATTAACTAGAAAAAGGCACAAGAATCCATAAAAATATTTGTCTAAAAATACTATTTAATTAGCAATACGAAAAAGTTGTAGCGTTTATTTTAATCGTTGAAGATATTATTATGTAGTACCACACGAATGTGTTTGCGTTGCAAAATGCAGTTTCGTTCAACAAAGTACGACATTTTTATCACATTTTTTTGTGTGACAATTGCTGGGTTTTTATTGGAATTTGTAACGAAACTTTGTATGTCAGGGAAATTTTATGTTGGTAAATTACGTGTATTTATACCTACATCTTGTTTAACGTTGGCAATCTCTTTTGTTGCCGCTATAAACCGTATTTAGTACACGGACTTGTCTTTCCCTTAATACATTATAGACAAACATAAAACCTGGGACAACTTTTAAGTGTAACAAAACAGCTCTTCTCAAAATTACTTAAATTGAAACATTTTGATAAATTAGTACATCTTTTAAAAGTAAGGTATCCTGCTTAATAATAGTTTTGTCAGCAGGTCGGAAAACGGTTTGGTATGAGTAGGTACCTAAGTGCCTTAAAAAGTTAAAAATGTTATGATCTCAATCATACATAAGAGGTGAAGAATATGGAATATTTTTTATTGTTCCTCTTTTAAGCCTAATTCACACTTTGTACTTAACCAAGACACGGCTAAAGCGCCTGCTAAACTACTCGAGACGTTTAAATATCTAATAAATTACTCACCACTCGACCAATTTAAACTAGGCTTTAGACCTTTAGATAAACCAATAGAGACAAACTGCATTTCCCGACCGATTTTGCAAACGAAGTGGTTTTATTTAGCCGGTGGGAATCTGACCACGTTTTAGGCTTACATAATGGCTTATCTTTAATTTAAAAAAAGTGTAAGGAATTAAAATCATCATTAAGCTGATATATTACATGATGATTAAACTAAAGTGTCAGCAATTTAGATAGATTTTTTTTTTAACCCTTTGCACTAGATAGAATTTGATGACGAATATTTTGTTTCCGATTCGTGTTTTTAAAATATTCCTGACCAGCATTTCGTATTCCTAGACCCTTTTATAACGGCCTAAAAATAAATAAAACAGTTCCATTTCTTAATTTCGACTACCTGCAAATGCTTGAGTCATAACGTTCCACTAGAAAACTTCTACTGAAGTGTCAATCTTAGCATAAAATTCAGCAAAAGATTAACAAAAAATGTCGAGAAAACTTGGAGAGATTGGACGATGTTTTACGATCAGTGTCCCTGGTTGAGTAACATTTTATGTTGTTAACCTGTTTCACAGAATCTGAAAATTATGCAAATTGTCTAGCAGCTTTGAGGTGCAAGTGCAGATCAAATAAGTAAAAAGGACTTGCATGCTCGTTGTTCGTTATACATTTTGCTTAACAACCTTATTATACTTACCTATCACATATTGTGAACGGTATATGAACGGTATCAATGTACTTTATAACGGGGTTTCCGAATTGCATTGTGAACATTACTTACATTATGCATTTGGATACTTCATTATTCAAAAAACATAGAAACAATGTCAAGTTAGAATTTATTTTTTGTCTAGCTTATAGCTTTTGTTCGGTAATGGTTGCAACTCATGTGATAATAAACGTCAATAAGTCAAACGATTTATTTTCAATAGCAAGCTAGAAAATTTACTAGAACTGCACGCATAATGGGTTGATTGGCAGATATCATTTGGAATAAGTCCGCCCTTTCTACTGTTCGAAAGTTTATCACCTCATTTTATTCATCAATTTTTATTTATTTATTTACTTATAATGCACAAATCCACACATCTTCAGCCATTTGTGCCCACCAGCTTACTGTTGAAGGAGTCGTGGAGGGAAGGCGAGGGGTGGGGCCTAAAAGGGCCTCGTGGCTGAAGAATCTGAGATAGTATTTTGGTGTGCCGAAGACTGCAAATAAGTGAGGTTAAGAGGAGTCCCAGAGTCTTAAAGTAGAGACCGTGGGGAAATAAAAGGAGAGTCGGTCGGCCACAGAAGAGATGGGCCGACGATATTGTTGCGGTCGCCGGGAAAAAATGGGTTGAAGCGGCCCAGGATAGAGAGAAGTGGAGACAAATGGAAGAGGCCTACATCGAGCAGTGGAGGAAAGGCGAGGAGGAAGAAGAAGAAGAGGCTCAAGATCGCGAAAATTATTCCCAGGTACCTAAGATAAAAGTAGCATTTTAATTAGAAGAAATACCTATTATAGAAGAGAAAATTTCATGATGTAAAACTGTATGGAAAAAGAAATAAAAGTCAGACTGACCAAGGGGTGGAATGACTGGCAGACGGCGTCCGTGGAGAGCTTACCTGACGAACAGATACGTACGCAAGAAGACTTGGAAAAAAAACTGGATTATAATTTTTTTTTCAATAGATAATTGAAGTAGTTGGAAACCTATCGGTTTTATAGCCTACTTTCGTTCCTTTGCTTAGTGTGAAAGATGTCTGAAGTGTTTATGCGTTCACTTTGGGTGAGCCCAGATTCATTTAAATTAAGTTATTTTTTATTTATTTATTTATTTATCGTCCTTGGGCCCTAATTTTGCAGGCGCTTGGACTCATCGTACAAAATATACAAAGGTATGATGAACACTGGGGACATTTATACAGTCCGGTTCTGCAACGTCAAATATAACACTAAGTAGATACATGATGATTCTAGTAAAAAAGCAAAAAAAAGTATTGTTTATTCATTTAGCATTTCGTCAGTAGTATGAAATGATTTATCGACCAGATACGATTTCACTGTTCTCCGGAAGACCAATACATCGTCATATTTTAATGTGTCTGGAAGCTTGTCAGTTGTCATACAAGCTTACACTAAAGCCACGGCTAGACTATGGGCCATGCTGGCCAAATAGAGGCTCTGGGCCAGCATGGGCAAGTAGTGTGGCCGCTTCACCAATGACCAATATCGCCAAATATTTGACATTGGCCATTACTTGTTTACTTGTCGATCGAGTCCGCAAGTATTCACCAATATTGGACAAATGTTGACAGCTGTCATGTCTTCCATGTTGTTATTTTCATAGTGTTTTGTACATTTTTTTTTATAATTCAGATAAAATAATGGAAGTTGACAATGATAATATCATATTATGGCATTATTTGCAGCATCCTATACAGTGATACATGCGGCATCTGCTTTTCCGTTATTAAAAATAATGAAAAACGCAAACGGCTAAGATGGTAGTGGATGCTTTCTTTAAACCACTCGAGTATGTATGTAATGTACCCATGAATCTTGTTTTTTTTATCAATATCTTTTATTTTCATTTATGTTATCGTCCAAATCAACCTATAAGAGCTAGGTAAATATATTGGTAAATATATACCAATAAACATCAATAAAAATTGAAGGTTAGGTTTAATAAAATTATGAATGTTTTTATTGTGTATAATTTGTGAATTGGAAATTATATTAAAATATCCTTTTTGCCCAGAGAGATAAACTCTCTTGAAATTCCCCACTCAGATATATACTCAGTATACAGTGAATAATAATTGGAGATTAGATGTAAAATGATGAATAAAAGCAAGAATTACTCAATAAATCAGTGATAGAAACATTGTGTAGCAGTCTAGCCTCGTGCCAGCTGTCAGAGTTGGGCCAATAGTGTAGCCAGGTGCACAAGTATATTTGCCAAATGTTGCTACTTGCCAATGCTTGACCAGAGCCACTATTTGGCCATCCTGGACCAGCATTGGCCATAGTGTAGCCGTAGCTTTAGACACAGAAAACTAGGATCCAGCTTAGAGAGCCTGTGTTTTAAAGGCCTAATTTTATGTTAGTAGTATTATCATAGTTATTTATTTAAATGTTTCATATCACACCAACCACGTATCTACTTCTGGAATTCATTCAACTGAAATATGAATAAAAAGGTTTTTGGTATCAAAATTGAATAAAAATATTTGTTTATTTCTACTCAATAATATAAAGTAGATACATGGTTAGGTATATGTACCTATTACCTATTACATGACCATCATCAAGGTGAATTTGTAATATAACCTACACCAGATTAGAACGCTATCTTGTAGGACCAGGGTATTGGAAAATTAAGTGAGTTATAGACGGTAAGGTCAAAAGTTTAAAACAGAAAGGTTTTCGTAACTGAAACTAGATAAGCAACATGGAATTGTTTCTTAAGTTATAAACCTTGCCCATAGTACAGAATTAAGGTAAATTATTATTAATATTTTATAGTAGGTACTATGTACCTTCAATATTGTTTTACTAAGAGATAGGTAATAATATTATTACCTATCTACTATATTCTTGTTGTTTATCAATAGGTAATTATAATTGTTAGATAAAGCTTAAATAGTCGTCTTTTCAAAACAATATAAAATATATTACTTCCATTCAATATTATTTGTATTGACTAAAAGATCCAAATAAAGGTTGGCATTAATTTTTTCTTAGATATTTTAACGTGTCATCATTAACAGCCATTTTAATAACGATTAATTATTATTAATATCCATTTTCAGGCCACCATGATGATGGTATCACCGCATCGCGAACGACGCTATACGCCGGTGCACCCAGCGTGAGACCATCACTTCTACCATTATGGGGAGGAGATGAACTTGGCTGGGACATGTGTTAAGGGTACCGAATGACAGTTAGCCGAGGAGAGCGCTGTTCTTCCTCCCATCGGGGTCCCAAAGACGAGGAAGACCCTCTTATACTGTGTTTCGCCCCTTCGAAGCAGAGCTGTGGAATCTGGACATTTTGTGGGAGGAGGTCATAAATATTGGGCAATGGAGAGCTCTTGTTGCCTCCCTATCCCCTAAGTGGGGCATAGGGAGCTTAGATTTGATTCTCAGGCATTTTATTTCAATTGTTTAGTTATCTAAGCCTACATACTTCTTTAGCAGTTTTCTTGCAAGGCTTTTTACTGCGAAAATTTTAGACGAAAGTTGAATAATATTATTCAAATTATATGATGAAGTTAACATCACCGAATTCACAAATATAATAATGCCATATTCGCTGTTAAAGGCACAAAGAAAGAATAATAAATATTTTATTTTCTCTTTTGAACATATTCTTATTTTAGTATTAATGTTGCTTAAATAAATGATAAAAACTTTGAATTTAATGACCTCCCTGGTAGATACAATAGAAGTTTACAATAGAATAACTATCAATGGAAGAACAATCTTCGACGAGGAAACTCCACACTGATTCCTTACTAAAAGTAGAAAAATATCTAGTGTTTGTAGACCTAGTTTGAGATAGCTCGGATTGTGTTGAAAGAGATCTATAATCTGTAAGGGTGACGAACTGCATGACTCACAATCATGAAATTGTGGAAGCGCCGTTTATATATTGATTTCTTATCTATTCTTGTTGGACATTAAATGCTATTTAAGTATAAAAATAGAGATATTATTCGATACTTTAACATATGATACTTGAACAATGAAATACATCATATTTTCGATGTATTTCATTGTTCATCCTTAAGAATAAATTATTCAAAGTATATTGAAAATCGTTGTTACTAAACTGTAGACACAAGTTCAACATTCAACTGAATTCATTGAGACAAGTACCCACTTGGCACTAATCTTTAAACCTGACGCTTTTAGTATGTGTCTGTGTAAAATTCGGGGGTAACATTTATGTGGAAAGAATATTATTATTTTAATGACGAGAGGACGTCCCATCAGCAGCACAGGGGCTGCATTGCGACTGGCTGACCATACAGAATAAAATCTCCGACACTCGGTGGAATGGGAGAATTTAATTGCTGACTTTGTTGAAAATTATCCACAAAAATAATCATCGCGGGTCGTCATACTACAATGCTATGAGTGAACATAATGGCTACATACATATTTATGCAAAATTTACTTTTTATTTAGTGTGATGCTTAACTTTGTATGGAAAATTTTTTTGTAAACCGTGAACATGCTTGGACACAAAGACAGCTGTGATGGACAAAAGAGGATGTCACATCGGTGGCAGGGCGAAAGTGGTTGAAGAGAGCACAAGATAGAGAAAGGTTGAATAATTTGGGATAGCCTTAAATCTATAGCATTGGAGAGGTGGCTAAGAAGAAGAAATAAATTTTTTGCTCTCCCTCTGTTTCCCAAGATTACATAATATATGGAACTGAACTGAACTCTGTTCTCAAGGTGCCTACAAGGAGACCGTTACGTTCGGTAGTAAAATCTACGAAAATGCCGAACGAGATTAATACCTACATGCAAAAAGTCAAACTCACCTAACAGGGCTTTCAGCGACGCAGGACTCTTAAGACTTTTGAAAGGACTAGCCCATGAGTTTTTCAGGAGCAAACTAAAGACCCTTTCAACAGATTTTTCCCCGCATCCTTGTGATGGAGTAGGTCCTGTTAAAATGGCACCATAAAAATTATCCAATATCTATGTAGGTATATGTCTATCATGATCTTAGTATTCGCGATCGTTTGATTTAGCTAAACTGGGCAAAACTTGCATTTACCTATATTTTCAGTATAAAAAATCTGCTAAAGTGTACCGAAGAATATTGTCGCTTGTGATCAAATTTGGTTCTTGCTTTTCATTCAACGTTATTAAAAACGCTGAAAACGAGCATTCGTTTACACTAAAAGATCAAGAAATTCTCGATTATAGCTATTTATGGCAGTTTATTCATAAATCAAAACTCAACTTACAGAAGCGGAAGTTTTGAATAATACTGAAGAAGTTATAGTGTTGCTTCCCAATCAGACACCTCTTTAGTAATTTCATCATCAGCCCTCCTCAGTCCAGTATTGGACATAGGCCTCCCTCCCTGACTTCCATTACTTCCTGTCGGCAGCCTTCTTGTGCCATTGTTGCCCGGTATCTTCCTTATCGTCGGACCATCGCATTTGTGGTCTCCCTGGGTTTCTGCTACCGGTTTTCGGTGTCCACTTCAGGGTTATTTTTTGATCCACCGCGGTCATTCGTTGTTCTGACCACGTGTCCAGTCCAGCTCCATTTCAGTGATGCAACTTTTTGGACCTTTATCCTGTCTCTAATCTATTCGTCGCGTTTTCTGTCTCGCAAATTGATACCATTAAGCATCCTTCTCTCGATTGCTTTTCGGGTTATGCGGAATTTTTGCATAGTTATTTTTTTTTCTCCTAAATTTATAAATAAAATAAGTTATCAATAAATAAAAATAAAAAAAATATACGGATAAGTTCTTTACTTAATCAAAGCCGTTAAACTAAAAGTGAAATAAATGGAAAAACCTCCCTATATTAATACGATTTGAAGAAAGGAAGGAACATAATCGTATGTTTGTAACTTTCTCCACAAACGCTAAATAATTCTGGACTATGTCAAGGCTCCTTTTTGGATAATTCCATCATAGTTGATTATATTATGTATTATAATATAACAAACTTGGTACCAGATAATATTGTATGAATACTGTTTAGGGTAGCTCAGTACAAGAGTGCGCAGAGTACAAGAGTGCGCAGAGTACAAGAGTACACGCACTGCATATCTCTGTATCAAATGTTTACTGCTAAGTTCAATGTGTATTACTCATAGTAGGTATATGGAATATACATGAGTTTTGTGATCGGATTTCAAAAAAAAAATAGATTTCGCTGAAATTAATTTTCTCGACGTTTTGGTGTAGATTCCAAAAATGCAAAAATTTTTTTTTTTAATTTCCGCGTACCTACCCGTACCCGTAGGTACGCGTACGCAAAAAAATGTGTGCGCACCCATAACTCATAGTAATTCTTATCCGATTTGATTGAAATTTGGTATAAAGGTTAGCCGCTCGATGTGGATGAGTCAGTAAAATGTTGAGATCTCTACCTTCAGGGGAACCCTCTTAAAGTGTCACTTGTTGTTTTTTTTTATTTAATTTTTGGCATTGCATCCATTTGGATGATTCATGCCACCAACAAATCAAAATGTTGTGTAAAGAAAATTTCACTTGTTCTAGAAAAAGGGCTAAAAAAGAAAAAAAATATTCTTCGATTTTCATAAAATTTGGTATACGGGTTGGTCTTATGGTCCTACACAAGCACGTAATTTGAGGTCCGTAACTTAAGTGGGTCCCCTGTAAAGTACCGATTAACATTGAATATGTTGTTCTAGAGAAGACAATAATTATTGTCAAGATAATAATTATAATATACTATGAGTTCTGGGCTACCCTAGGTTAGCAGCTTTTTTTAATTAGCTGTAGGTACCGATTAATTTTTAAATAAGTTTGTTTTGATAATAATACAGATTCTTAATTATTATTTTTTTCATTAATAACATCATATTGAACTGATAACACATGCGCACTCTTATACACATTCGTGAGCACTCTTGCATACACCTGTGGTGTGAGAGTGCGCAACGGTGGATTTTTTTATTTTAATTATTTTTTGTTTTAAATATTTTCTTAGGAAATTCTTCTGTGAACATCTAAGAGACAACATACCAAACTGCTTAAATATAATATTATTTTTAACTGGTCAATTTTTTTTTAATTATCTGTAAAAAAATCAATTTATGTCTTAAGTGCGCACTCTTGTAGCGCGAGTTAGACGTTTTTGAAATGAAAAATTTGAGTAGAAAAAAATTAATAAAAATATACCTACCTAGCAACTGTTTGCATTATTATTATTATTATCTACATAAGAATATCTGTCGCAGAAATATTACTCTGAAACCTTAAAAGCGAACGTGCTCAAGTGCTTCTATCAAAATTTACTCAATTATTTATGAAGGGTGCGTAAAAAACGAATATGTGAGATGAAAAATTTGCACATTTATTATTTCTACAAATATTTCGCTATATAAATACCCAGTATTTCAATAATGTTGAAATTTGTAAGAAATATCTTAGTTGAAACTATTTACTAAAAGTATATAGGTATGCTTGCAATAATAAACTGGTATCTTCTTCACTTTGTTTGGACGGCAAAGGACCCTACCTATATAATATAATTCTAAATGAACATTTGCTAAACTATTTTGGGATTTTAGAAAAGTGATTTCTCATACATAAGTACATAATACGAACTAAGTAGGTACCTACCAAAAATGAAAAAAAAAATGAGTTGAGTATGAGGAAAAATGTTCTATAGACCATTGCAAATAGCCTAAACATTGCACATAGTCCATATCCATGATCTAAAGGCGTAAAAAAAACAGAACAAAAAATCATCATGGAACTAAAAGTCCATAATGGGATAAAATGAGTTTTATTTGATTATCTCAAAATAAATAATTTTCTGGCACTTAGTGCGTTTTTTATTTCCAGTAGGTACTTATACAATTATCTGCTTTTGCGAAATTCGTCTTTGCTGATGTAATCAGCCTGTACACACCGTTTGTTTTGCACCTTGTTATTTTTACATAATGCAAACTGAAAAGCTATGATGTGTTGTAATGGATTGGGTCCATTATTTTGATATTCGTGTTTGTTTGAATTTAATCAATAAAATTACCTGAAAAATAACCGTCTTATTTATTAAAAAAAATCGTTAATCGCAAGATTATGGACAACTTTTTACTCCATTTATAAAAAAAATATTTAATCCATAAGATGTGCTATGTCAGGGCAACGCGAGTGCTTACAACCAAGATGTGTTATGTCAGATTTTAATGATTTTAAGTTTGTTATTGATACATAATAGGTACTTTATTTTTTTATTATTTATTTTCATAAAATATAGTTAAGTCCTTATTAAATCATACAAAACCTCCAAAACGTCATTATATTTCTTATAAATTTAGTTGGTGCATCAGAGTTATAAGCCCTAAAATGATAACTAGAATGCATATATTTGCTTTACTTCTTTAAATTTCCTATTAATAAAATGATAAACCAAAATATGAAGGCAGCACAAATTATTTGGACGAGGAAAAAACTTAAATACAGTGTATTTATTACCAAAAACGTTCTTGTAGACTCGAAACAACTGTCATTTGTCGTTAATTCCAATATGGCGGGTCAAAATCGACAGAGATCAGCTCACAATCAAGCGATATGCTTTAAACTATTTCAATGACAGCTTGATGGTAATATTTCTATCGCTGAGCTATTTTTTTCCACTGATCATAGTTTTTAAATAAAGCAGTTGTTAATGATTTTTAGTGAGTAGATTTTAATTGGTTCTGAATTGTACTTCACATAGGAAATGTGTGTCATTTTAAAGCTCTGTGAATTGTTTAATTGAATTGTGATATTGGAATAAAGGTGCATTCATCAGACCTATCCTCGTATTTTCATGACTTTTACATGTATCCAAAATATTAGTTTGTTAACTCTGATAAAAAAAAACCCTTATGAAAGACAGTTAGTATAGCAGTGGCGAGCGGCTGGTACAAGCCAATAATCCTGGCTTACTCTAGAATTTTGGAGAGGAATATAAAAATAAAAACATTTCAAACATTGCTATAACTCTGACGAAAAATTAAAAAAACTTTTGATGCACGTCAAAAAAATATTCTCACATGACCCCTGGTTGCCATGGTATAACAGTATTTTTATATTCTATGGACCAAAAATAACGAGAAAGTACTGCTTTCATCTCCTCTAACGTTCCTGAAGCACTCCTTAGTCAAGGCTCAGTGCGTCCCTTTCGCACTAGCATTTTGCAGGCCGATCCCTTCCCTTTAATTTTGTCGACACCGTCGTCAATATCAATTGGCCCACCACGGGTCATTTTTTTCCAAAGGAAATTTAATCCGGGATTATTTAGAGTTGCCAACTCTCAAACAAAATCACGTAATGAAATTATTGGAATTACTTTATATAATTCAGAAATTAATGAGGATTGCATACAAAATATCCTGTTATTTGCTTTTTTAATAATAAACAATTAATGTATCATGGAGCAGATTAACCCATACATATTTTATCGGTTACTATAACAACAGTAAGTTCACATTATTTCGATTTATTTTATTTTTGTATTATGGCAATTTAATCGGTAATGTAAACTGTCAAAATGTATTTTAACACGGTGTTTTTAAACTGAAGGTAAAGGGTCATTGTTTATTATATCGGTTTTTTTATTTATAATATAGTTTTTTTGTCATTTAATGTGGTAATTACTTATATAGTTAGGTAATTTAGTGTCTCAACGATTCAAAACCTGTTGGCCTTTTAAGGCAGCCGGCCTTAGAAAGTTTATCAATGAAAGGTTTAAAAAAAACATCAAACAAGCATTTTTAATAAAATAATACAGTTGTTGCTATTTAACCTGATCATGATTTAATCATGTTTTCTGTGTCCAGTCATTATCAAGAATATAACTGACGTCAAGGTATGTTTAATTTCGCAATATGTTTTTAAATGAATAATCTTAGAATGTTTAACAGTAAACCTTTAATTAATCTCAGAATTCTAGTTTTTTTAAGTGCTCCCATGGCCTTTTCTTGCAAATTTTGCTTTCTTATAGCTGAATTCATATGTGAGACTTTAAATCACTTGATTAATAATTGAACTCTTCATGAAAACTCAAAAAACATCTTTAACTTTTTATAACAAAGTGTGCATTCAAATGGCTTTTATCATGAGTTATTATTTAATTGATCAAACTTTTTATTGCAGTTATTGCATTCGAATGGCTTTTCCCCGCTATGAGTTCGCATGTGATAATTTAAATTACTTGAGTCCGCAAACTTTTTATTCCACACATTGCATTAGTAAGGCTTTTCTTCGCTTTGAAGTCCGGCTGTGCGTAAAAGATTCCGGATTTGGTAAACTTTTTCATGCAAACTTTTGCTTTCTTATGGCCGAATTCATATGTGAGACTTTAAAGCACTTGATAATAGAACTCTTTATGAAAATTCAAAAAAATCTTTAACTTTTTATAACAAAGTGTGCATTCAAATGGCTTTTATCATGAGAGTGATTAATTACTTGATTGATTAAACTTTTTATTGCAATTATTGCATTCGTATGTCTTTTTCCCGCTATGAGTTCGCATGTGATAATTTAAATTACTTGAGTCCGCAAACTTTTTATTCCACACATTGCATTAGTAAGGCTTTTCTTCGCTTTGAAGTCCGGCTGTGCGTAAAAGATTCCGGATTTGGTAAACTTTTTCATGCAAACTTTTGCTTTCTTATGGCCGAATTCATAATATGTGAGACTTTAAAGCACTTGATAATAGAACTCTTTATGAAAATTCAAAAAAATCTTTAACTTTTTATAACAAAGTGTGCATTCAAATGGCTTTTATCGTGAGAGTGATTAATTACTTGATTGATTAAACTTTTTATTGCAATTATTTCATTCGTATGGCTTTTCTCAGCTATGAGTTCGCATGTGACTCTTTAAATTACTCGAGTCCGCAAACTTTTTATTGCACACATTGCATTAGTAAGGCTTTACTTCGCTAGAAGTCGCGCTTTGCGTAAAAGTTTCCTGATTTGGTAAACTATGCTTTCTTATGGCTGACTTCGCATGTGAGTCTTTAAATGACCCGAAAAATTATTTTTCTCCACATCAAGACCTTTAAAAAAAGATCTCAGCCACCAGTCATAAATATGTTACTGTCAGCCATATTACTAGAACAAAATTTGTCTTTAGTTGCGATCTTCTGGGAAACGCAGGAACTACAGCGTTAATGACATCAGTCAGTGAGGCAGTGTTCAAGACAAATATTAGACAAATAGATATAACAGTAATAAAAAAGAAGAAGAAGAATTTTTCCAAAAAAAATTTTCGCTTGTTCCGCATTTTTATCCATGAATCATCAATGTTTGTAGGTAGTTATCTACTGTTAAATTTTATTTATTTTCTAAAAAAATTTTTTTTTTTTTTTTTTAATATCTAAATAAAAAATAAAATTTAACAGTAGATAGCTACCTACATAGTACATACCGTATGCCGTCTAAAAAACCGTTACAACTCGAAACAACTCAAAATGGAGTTATTAATACGTAAGAATTTGTTATTCCTTCTTCTATAACCCATACAAACGGTGTTAGAATAGTTACATAATTTGCCACCAGGTGGCGAAAGTTACGGTTTGTCGCTAGCGCATGTTGGTCGGATTTCATTCCATAATAGTGTAATTTTGAGACTTGTGCAGTGAGGTGGTGAGTAATTTTTTCATTTTATTGTAAAAAAGCGTAATATTTCTAATTATAACTTTTTAAAGCTTTTGGCCATCTTAAAATTTCTCTAAAATATTACGTTAAAAGTGTAACAATTTAAATTATTACACTTTTTGAAAATGGATTCATTAATATTTTAAACTTTGTAGAGTGACAGAGAGTTTCATTTTGAATTATTACGCTTTTTTAGAAGTGCTATTCATGATAAAATAAAAATTCACTGTAAAAAATCGTAACATTTAAAATTGTTGCGCTTTTTTAGAAGTGTTGTTGTTAATATCAAAGTAATTCAGAGTTATAGAGTGTTTCATTTTGTATTGATGCAATTTTTTTGAAGCGTTTTGTGCATTTTTTAAATATTGCTGAATAATAACATAAAGTAACATATTCCATCGATACAGTTAATTTGTTTTAATTTTTTGATTTCCAAATACTTTAAATAAAACTTTTTATCACTTTCATTTTTTAATTGAATAGGACATTTATTTTTTATAAATAATGCATTATTTTTAGATATTTAAGATGCAGTGTTTCAAAAATTCTCGAGGCCGACTATTAGTCCAGTCAGCATTAGAAAAATCAAATGAAAATAAGAGTAAGTGCAATATAATATTATTATTATGGTGGAAACATTTATTTCATTTACATGTACTTATATAACTTATTAAATTACAGAGGGTCAAAAAGATCAAGAACAGCAGGCAGCAATCAGAGAAGAAGTTGAATGTACGGAACAGAAAATTACGGAAACAGTCCTAGGTAAAAACATTTTATTAAACCCAAAACTTATATTCAGTGAAAAAGATCGACATAAATTCATAAAAATAACTTGTGCATATTAAATTTTGATATGTAAAGTTTTTTTTTTATTTCATTTCAGAAAACATAAATCAAGTTGAAGAATCTAATGTAATTTCAACAAATTTGAAAAAAGTTAACATTGATCAAGATCTAGAATTGAGTACATCATCGGAGGGTGTAGATGATTTAGATTCCAGTAGTCCATCATTGGAGGATGTGGATGATTCCGACAAAGATCCCAATTATGATTATTCAGATCACATTCGCTCTATACCACGCATGGAGAGCCATTATATTAGAAAATATAGTAAAAGAGAGTATATTGAAGGTGGTAAGACATTGGCACAATTGCATAGGGATTATGAAAGCGAATGCCGAAGAAAGAATGAACCACATGCAAATTTAGTGATGTATTCGAAGATTTTTAACACAGAGTTTAATATTTCTTTCTTTTCACCGAAAAAAGATAGATGTGAGCTGTGCGACAAATACGAAAATGCACGGAATGAAGAAAAAGAAAAGTTAAAACCTCAATATGAATTACACATTGCAGAAAAAAATTTGTCTCGACAGGAAAAAAATAAGGATAAAAATGATGCAAGCGACAAGTGTATTGTTTCAGTATACGATTTACAAGCTGTTTTACCAATTCCTCGCGGCGATCTTTCCGTATTTTATTATAAATCTAAATTGAATAATTACAATTTTACTGTCTCAGAACTAAATTCGGGATTAACCGAGTGCTATTTCTGGCACGAGGGTCTAGGCAATAGAGGAGCTGATGAAATAGGATCATGCGTACTTGATTATATTTCAAAGAAAATTACGACAAATAATGACTTCATCTTTTATTCCGATAATTGTTGCGGACAACAAAAAAATAGATTTATAATTTCTATGTACTTATTTGCACTTCAAAAATTTCCTGAAATAAATTCTATTACGCACAAGTTCTTAATCACAGGACATTCTCAAAACGAAGGGGACTCAGTGCATTCTTGCATCGAGAAAGCTATAAAAAGATCACTCAAATCGGGCCCCATTTATGTCCCTAGCCAATACGCGCAAATAATTCGTACGGCAAAACAAAGAGGACCTCCTTATAATTTGAATGAACTAACGTCGCAAAATTTTTTTTCATTTAAAGAGCTTGTTAACGACTTACCTTTTAACAACTTTAATAGAATAAAGATAACTGATATAAAAGTGTTCAAGTTGGTAAAAGGAAGAACTACACTTTTTTATAAAACTTCTTATAACCAAGCTGAATATGAAGAAGCTGACTTATTAAAAAAACTATGTAATATTAAAGAATATGAATTAAAACCGGCGTATAAAAATGATTCTATAAAAATTAAAGAAAACAAAAAGAAGGATTTATTATATCTACTCAAAAATAACCACATTAAACCTTACTATGCTGATTTTTATAAATCATTGTTGTAAATAATACTTCTTCAATTCCTTCAATACTTCGATTTCCTTTCCCACTCCTCTACTTTTTATATCTTTTTGGAGTGTAGAGCACAATATACTCGTAGTTGTGTTACTTTAATTATATCACGCAAATATATTTTTGTTATTTCTATTACCTTTTGTTTCTATGTTTTTCATTGTTGTTTTTTTGTTCCTAATGGGTGTATGTAAGACATTGCTTCGGCGGTAATCCCGCCATTGTCTTTTTAACTGTGTTTTAAATAATTGTACTTCACTTCTGTATATTTTGTATGTGCATAAAGAATAAATTAAATTAAATAAAGCTGGAATTAATTCATTCTCAACTTATACTTTTAATTACCCTTTACCCCAACTTCAAAAAATCACTTCTAAAAAACTGTTACAACTCGAAATATTATTTATTTATATTAAAAAAAAATAGTTTTACGGGGTGCTATATGCCTTGAAATGAAAAAATCTAACACTTAATTGCAAATAACTTAAAAAAAAACCCTGAAAAATAGAGCTCGGCTTTCAAAAATGATATTTAAATACATTTGATAGAAGGTGAATATTTCAAATTAAATTTTCTCAAAACTTACTTTTTTGAGTTGTAACGGTTTTTTAGACGGCATACGATACATTGATGATTCATGGATAAAAATGCGGAACAAGCGACGAATTTTTTTTGGTGAAATTCTTCTTCTTCTTTTTTGTGTCGGCTTGCCCAATTTTTTGAAAAAATAAAACCACCGCACGCCACTGTAGTATAGGTACCTACCTTTATAAAATTTATAAATGTACTCCACGTCTCTAGTTTAGAGCAAAAGTAAATTGAAATGTCCAGTTAAATTTTTGATAAAAATCTTTTTATTTTCAGGTGTTGTTAAGTATCGAGTGGAATTGCGTCGATTTGAACAAAAAAATACCTAAAACTGCGAATTTTGTCACATTTTCGAGTGTGAGTCGAATTCTATTTTGACATCTGTAACGAACACATATCATCCGTGTTCGCTACGAATGTTCCCACTCGATTTTAAACGGATTGACCCATTTGGATGGGATTTTACATGGAATAAGCAACCGGCTTATACCCATTGATTTAAATGTACCTACTAGGTAAGTACCTATCTACTATATGCGGTAGGTATTTGGAACAAACTGAGGTAGGTAGGTGAAGAGATGTGGAGAGGCAGGAAAAGTAGTGTAAACGTAAAAATAATTATCCCAGATAGTCGTAATTAGATATATTATTATTGTCGGACTCTCTTAGTTCTATAAAATGTATTAACGGAATCGTCTGGCAACAACCGATGAACCGCTTGGTTTGTGAGATCCGACAAGAAATTCTCAATGCACGTTCTAATGGGAGCGAAGTTTGGTTGGCATGGATTCCATCGCACCAGGGTATTGCCGGCAACGAAAAGGCCGATCAATTAGCCAAGTCCGCTGTATTTAATGGAACACTTCCTCCGTCGTTCTTCCCCTCCGTAGGGGATACTGCCTTACTTTTAAAATCGCGTTCAATGAACAGTTGGAATCTTCAATGGGAAAATCCCGATAAGGGTAAATATTATAAATCAATTCAGCCTAATATCCCTCAGAATCCGTGGTTTAGTAAGGGTAAATATCAGAAGTCATCGGTGTCAATTATATGCCGGATGCGTCTAGGCCATTGTTTGGTTGCCTCCCATCTCTTCAAAATAGGCATACTGCCTGTCCCGTATTGTGAGTGTGGGCTAGATGTGGAGACCCTGGACCATGTCCTTTTCGGGTGTCCCATTTCGTCCAACCTGGATCTTTATGATAGTTTGGAGGGTTGTGAACGGCCGTTCAACGTACCCCACCTGCTGTCATTAGATTCCCAGAAAATCTACAAACAGCTGGCACATTTTGTTAAAAGTAACCAATTGAAAATTTAGTTTTTTTTTTTTTTTTTTTTTTTATCGATTTACCTATTTATTTTTTTTATTTAGTTGTCCTTTTTTTTAATTTTTAATTAATAATTCAGTTTTCTTTGTCATATTTCTTACAAATACAAGACCAAAATCACTCGAGTCCGGGTGGAGGTCTATAATAAAATAAAAAAAAAAAAAAAATATATTATTATTATATGTGCTAGGCAAGTACGCTTTCGTTGCGAATGCGAATTCGGGGCGTAGCCAAACTATTTGTTTGAACGGTTTTTTATCATTCGTCTATCTCTTTCCAATATTGTTGTTTTGAATTTAACAATATTCTAAAAGAGACAGCAATAAAAAAATAATATATTTTGAATTAGTATTTTCAAGTAAGATGAAGGGTTGTTAAGGATCAAGTAAGGCAGGGGTCTCCAAACTTTCCAGCCTTAGGGCCATACTGATTACTCCAGTAAGTTCCGAGGGCCAAAACCATATGATCATTGTTGCCGGTGGTAAAAAGTGAAATAATCAAATGGAAATGATTGATCTACAGTGCAGTGATATAATTAAGAACAAATATCAAAACTCATCTTTGTTGGAATTTTATAAGAGTCTTCCACTGACACAATTTGATAATTTGCATAAATTTGCTCGTGGGCTGTTTTCTGTTTTTGGTACTACCTACTTATTTGTGTGAGAAGACCTTCTCCAAAATGAAGTACACAAAAAATGTTTACAGATCTAAATTAACTGATGAGCATCTTAAATCTCTTTTAATAATTGGTACAAGTAAAATTAGTCCACAACTACAAACTATTGTCAGTGGAAAATCTCAATTACAATTACATAAATCTCATTAGTATTTCATATGTCATTATGCTTGTTATAAGTTATGTTTTTATTTAAAATGTATAAAATGTTAGTTGGATTCATTTCAATAATTTGTAAGTTATTATATACTGAAGTTAAATTCTCTGCATATTATACATGTCTTTACTCATTACAATTCTGTGTTTCTTTATCCAACTTATCACAAAAACAATAACAATAAGCCTACAACAATGTTATGAGTAGGTACCTAGTTAGCCCATGACCATATCAATGTAGATGTCACAGATGTCATATTAATAATTATTCAACATAAAATTAGAATACTTCAGTAAACTAAATTTAATTTGCTATGAAAAATATGTTCTCTAAAAGGAGTTTTCAAATATGCTAGTTCTCCGCGGGCCGGACAAAATCTGTCCGCGGGCCGGATGTGGCCCTCGGGCCGTAGTTTGGAGACCCCTGAAGTAAGGTAAAGGGAAGACCCCTCAAAAAAGTATCCAAATTAGATATAACTAGGTGCATTTGGTTTTATACTACGACCCATTATCTTACGGTGACCATTGAAAAAGGGAGTGCCGATCATCTTCTTTACATTGCCTCATTTTATGAGAAGATTCTGCTTCTAGTATATACGTGAGTATTACACAACAATTCAATACGAATAAGCTGCTTTTCAGTTGGCGTGGGTACAAACATGAATTTTTAAATAATACTAGAACTACAGAAACTCAAGACAATCGTTCCATCATGGCCACTGTGCTACTTGGGTAGGTAGGTACAAATTTACTAAAAAATCACTATAAAAATTTAATGAACCTCGGTACTTTAAATTAATGGGCTTGGAATTTTAAAAATAATATTTTCATAAATTTTAAAAGGAATATTATGCTTAAAAAAATATCGAAATTCAATCAAGCGAATAATATCTTAACATAAACACAAAAAACCTCTTTCGAGAAAGAATTAATAAGCGTACATTGATATAAAATTTCAACGAGACTACTGCGTAGGCGAATATCATTTTGGAATAAATCCACGTATTTATTTCAATAGAGTTATTTTATCACATATGAAAATCATTATGTAACAAGCTGAAAACCCTCTTGGATGTCATGTATAGAAAAGGGTGATTAATTATCTGATTGCCCTAAATATCGATTATAAAAAGTCAAAATTTTACCAGACCCGATGGAGACTGCGGGCAAAATGACATAATATCTTCCCAAAGCAACCGTTGCATGTAGAAATCTTTGATAACATATTTCGTCGGAATAAAATCTTCTTCTTACTCTTGAAATAGAGGTTCCTGGGAGGTTCCAAGTTCCAGCTGTCTTTCCATATTTTTGGAGCTCTTCCGGGTTGGCGGTTGCCCGATGGAATGTTTCTGGTATCACCCATCGTAGCTACGGGTCATGCCAGAAGCGTATCCTTGTCCTGCTCCATCAGCTGATGTGTTGCAAGTCTCACTGATTCTGGTATTGCAGATTCTATCCCTCCATGGACATCCCAGAAAAATAGAACGCAGTGTTCCTTTCAGATGTTCTATGCAAAGCTATGGTTCTGTTTGTGTCGGCTCTTAAATTCATATGTCATAATTGGGCTATGAATGAAACTTTTTCCAGAAGTTGGGTTGGTTTTATTATATGGATACCTATGCATAAAAATCTTTTTCATTTCAACGGTAATACCGATTTACAATCAATTATTATAATACATAATACGGAACTGGTTTTGTATGAGTATACGAATGGTTTTCTACGGGGGTAAAACGCAATTGGAAAAACAATGAGATTTGAGATGGCGACATGCTGAAATATTGAGTATTCATTTTCCAAGGAAGAGCATTCAGTTCAGGGGCGTCACAAATCGGCAGTAAAGGGAAGGTCCTTGCAAATTGAAATTATTTATTCAGAGCACAACGTCACCGTACATATTACAACGTAGCTACGCCACACAAAATATGTTAAATTTTACCAACATCCATGATTTTTTCACCCTCCACCGCACGTCCCTGTAACTCCACACTCGTACATCATATAATTTCTACACGAGCGCCTCTTTTTTTATTGTTTCATTAGAGGACACTCGTGTTAATTGAGGTCCTTTCGTGTTCTGTGTCCTTTAACCACGAATTACGATTAATTTAGGTATATCAATTTTCATAATAAAGTAGAGTTCACCCGTCCAAGATAACGCAATATAATTTAGATTCGACGCATAGGTAAAGTAGGTACCTATGTATGTAGGTAACATCAACAGTTAATGCGTTGGTGACAGCAGTCGCAGTCGTTAAATTTGGCTGCTCTCTTGTTCTCAATAATTTCCAAATTTTTTCTCTATATTTCATTAATTATTAAATTCCCACTTGTTGTATGGGCGCATGAGATTTTTCGACATGTTGAACATGTTGAGAATTCTCATGATTAGAACTGATTCATGGAGCTAGAGACAGGGAGGCCTTCTTCCAAGTGACGTCGTGGGGCCTTTTCAAGAAGACAAGGAAGAAAGAACTTGAATCTCATTCTCATATCCTTATTATATGGAAAAACCAGTGATATCTTGTTGAAAAAAAAATGAGTATCATTAAGAGAGTTTTTGAGGTAAAATAAGTAGGTTTATTTCTCGATACACGGGTTCACATTTATGAACGCCTTGACCACAAACTACATATAAGCTGCTGTTATAAGTAACTAGTTGACCTCGTAAACTTCATACCACGCTCAACAGCACAACCAAAAAAAATAACGTCTTCTATTGTCGAGTATGTAACAAAAACTAATGACTCTAACAATTTTTTTTTTTTTTTTATTAATTAAAAAATATATACAAGTACAAAACATATAGGTACATTAACAAATATATCAAATGAAAAAGTCAATTTTATATGCCCCATTTGAAGTTAGAAACTTGTGTACCTACGGGGCGTTTCATTACTGATGTTCGATTTTTAAATGGAACAAACCACTACGGGCTTACGACCGTCTTCTACTGTTATTTCGAAGGCTGGCTTAGTGCGATCACTTTACGTTAACAACGTTCGCCATTAGGTGGTAATTTTTAACTCCCAAGCATGAGAATTTTCGACATGGTCAACATTTCGAAAAATCTCATGTACCTATGCATCAAGTAGATATTTAAAAAATTATGGAATATAGATTCTCTAGTCTTCTGTTGTGACACATTTGAATGAAACTAGATCGTATGATGACCGTTTCATGAATAACCATCCTTGCCTTACTGGAGGACGGAAACAATGTGTTCGATCCACAACATTCTCGCTCCATCACGCCTTCTTACACTTTTCCTTTTAGTCTTAAAAAATATTTTTGTACTCTTATTTGCATTATGGAGAGAAGATGGACATGTGCTAAACATGCAGAATGACAGTTGGCCGAGGAGAGGGCTGTTCTTCCTCCCACTAGGATCTTGATGACGTGGAAGATCCCTCCAGCCCTTCATACCGTGTTCCGTTATTTCGAGGCAGCGCTGAAGGAGTTAATTTATTTATTTATAAATTAACGGCAAATTGCCTTTTAAAGAAAATAAAAATTACAAAGAGAGCAACAAAAACACAATAAAAGAACAAAAAAAAATACAACAGGTACACACAATTTCTTTCCATAAGCACTACAGTGACAAAAAGTACATGTCTGACATTTGTTTAGTAGGTATAGTAGGAGAATACAAAAAATATGAGAATGGGTAGGTACATTTAAAAGGCTATTGGGTGACTGACGACAGTTACCAGAGAGATGGATAGAAATCTCAATTTAAAATGACTCTAAAGAAGAGAGGTATTTGGAGTACTATAAGTGATTAAACAGGACTATAAGGGCATGATATATCCACATAAGTATCTTAGGTCGCTGAGTTACTATACGTTGAAGATCGTCGAAGTAGAGCAAGGTAGACAGAAATTTTCTATAGATCAACCATGACGGGTTATTAGTAAAGTATGCCAGTGTAAAAAAATGAGTAAACAGTCCCAACAAAATCCATCCAAATAACTAGAGTCATTTGTTGTCTCGACAAAATAATAAAAACAACAGTTGAGTTGGATGGTGCGACGAACAAAACTACAGAAAATCGTCAATAACAATGATTGAGCTGAAAACACAAATTACAAGAGCTAATATAGGAAGGGACAGAGGAAGAATTGGAATGTCATTTGATTCATATGCTGCCTTGGCGAATGGGGCGAGATAATAATTATCTATCTACATATTATGTAATAGATAAAAAAAGTCAGATGTCGAAGAATCAAAGAAAATCAGTCGAAAAAAATAAGTTCGTTGGAACCATTAAGAAAAAGTTGTCCTGATGTGACTTTTGAAGATGTCGATGCTGGAGCTAAAAATGTCGATATCGTTTGGACATGATGTGGGAGGAGGTCATAAATATTGCTCAAAATCAAGCGCAATGGAGAGCTCTTGTTGCCTCCCATGCTAAGTGGGATTCAAAGTGGGGTTAAATTGAATTAAAATATTTACTTACTTATTTTGAAAGGTAGCCATAGGTTGAAAAAACATAAATAATTACTGCTCATGAAGTGGTTGGTAGCCTTACAGCTTAGTCACTGATATTTATAGTGGTGATCGTGAATTCGATCCCCAGTGCCGTAATTGCCGCATTGCACAAGATCGAGCGCAATGGAGAGGTCTTGTTGCCTCCCAATGCCCCTGATTGGGGTTCAAAGGGAAATTTTTATTTCAACTTTTTTCTTTCTAACAACACACAGTTCTTCTCAATATTATCATTTTTTCCATGTTATTGTTTCCATTATCAGGTAATAACGAGGTAGGTATTTTTTTTAGTCTAAGAGATGTGTAAGCTGCATTCTACTCCAAGTTAGTAAAAGTATAATATTGATGAGATTTGTATGATAAGAAAATTGACACCAATCTTCAAAAAAAAAGCCTGAAGGGAGAAATAAAAATTGTTAACCCCTATTAGGTAAAAGCCTGAAAGCTATCAATCAAAGGCTGCAGACCACCCATCAAATACCATCGTCACATTCACACTTTTATCATTATTAAACCACCATAGAAGATCGTATAATACCGTGTTACATCGGTCTTTTCACGGGAGCTGTGGTGTTAACGTTTACAAAAAACCTTTTCAGACATGGCAGTACAAGGTCAGTTGCCAACCCGCATCTCAAACAGTCTAATCTCTTTAATACGACCTATTCAGACACTTTGAGAAGATGTGATCTCTACGGACGGTGTCCCGAAATAATTTAATTGTGTATATAGTAAGGTATTGTGCGATCAAATTACTATCTGGAAAATTATATTAAATAATACTTAGGTCCCTCGAAGCTTCTAAGAATTCTGGCTTTAGACCTTATTATTTTGGTTATGAATAACATGTAAATTAGGTTAAGATTCCCACATTTTTTGGGCATATCACTTTCTCAGCTATTGTTAGAATTAAAATAGGAATAAAACTATATCATCGTTTCTGATATTTGCTACATATCAATTTTTCAATTTTTATCTGTAAGTACTCACGCACACTAGTATGTGATACTCTAACAACCACACACAGAAGAAACAACGGCGACGTCATTTAGACAAAAAACGAAGTCAATATAGAATCATTTGTTTTAGTCTGCTTCATTGGGTTTTAATTCAAACGTGTGTCGATTTATTATTTTTCCAATTTTATACCTAAATTGATTTAGAATATTTTGTATACTCAGGAATCAGCAACGTCTGTTGACTTTTGAGAACTGCATTCTGTGGCGAATCTTGGGACCTGGAGGCTGGAAATAGCGGTTGGCACCGGGAGGCTGAGTTGCAATACGGAAATTCGTGCACTCACGAGACAACCATTGATCCATGTTGCCAGGTCCAGGGTAGAGAGGTCCAAAAAGAATCTTCTGGACAGTAAGCCCACTCAGTGAGATCACCAGTAAGACCAAGAGACCGGCTGATGGACAACGTCGCCCGGGACCTGGACGAGTTGGGTGTGGGAGATCAGTGAGAGTCCGTTGCGCAGAAGAGGATTTCTTGTTAAGGAGGCAAAAACTCTACAGGAGTTGTATGGCCATCGGAAGTGAGTAAGTATTTGCCAAGGAAGCGATAACTTAGGCGATTGTGTAGGTATTAACACTTGGTCACACGCAGTGCAGTGAGTTTCTGCTAGAGGTATACATTTTTTTAAAATATCTTGATAAATTTGAAGCATTTAATAATATCCTTCACAACAATCAATCGCTACATGTTAGGTAGATATAGCAAAAATATGGGATTTTGGTAAAATTTGAATAGTTTTAACGTGATAACAAGGAAAAAACAGGCCTTGCAAAACATAAACAAATAAGACGTCTTGCGGAGAGCTATAATACCTACCTCTGTATTAAAGAGGAAGAAAAAAATATTGTTAGTCCCCTCCTTTGGTTGGCTACCCTGCAAGATTGTTATATCTTAGGGTTTGAAAGTACATACATGGTAAGGTTAAGCTGCAATAAATAAAAATAAAAGTTCAACAATAATATAGGGGAAATTAAGCCAATTGTCCCTCCATATAAAAGTAGCGTTCACCCCTGTCCAATACTCCATAGATATAAGAGGATGTAGGCTCTATAATCTAACATAATGTCGTATATTATGTACGAGTGAGGATGTTTTGTGTAACTCTTTCATACTCGCACACATTCATCATACTCAATACTTCGCCCTTAAACCTCAAAATGTCAACATAAATGTTCTACCAACACGCCCTTTGTGAAATTGCGTCACTCAAATTGTTTCTCACATCCACATACTACTTACGATAGATGTTTTTTTTTTACATCAAATTGGACATTTTTAAAATCAAAATGGAAAATAAGTATATTTACAAATCAAATAGGTATATAGAAGGTTTTCAGTTCATATGGGTAATCGAAAATGTCATATTTCATTTTCAAAATGATTTGTTAAATGTCAAATTTGAAGAAAAAAAAAATACGTTGATAGTATAAGGTTTGTTCCCGTACCACTAATAAAAGTTTTCGATGATCGTCTCGAAATTCGATAGAGTTTCGAAAAACTTCCATACAAAAAATGATCGAATGATTAAACTCGTACTAGCCCCACTGTCTTCTTTATTGAATAAACCAAATAATGGTTTTATCTTATCAGTCTTGTGAAGAGTAAAATTTCACCTATAAATCCTATAATTAGTTTACAGTTAATGTAGGTATTTGATAAATAATAATAATAATAACGTTTATTTTCGATAAGTAATGAAAAAACAAAACAGTGAGAAAATCACAAACAATTATAAAACTTGAAATATACAAATTTGAAATTAAATCGAAAATCCCACGAGCAAGGGAGCAAGGGATTGCAAGGGTATTTTTTTTTTGACTGAGGCACCGTCATCTTTTTACAGTAAAAAATATCGATCAGTAGGTACATAATAATATGGTTCATAAAACATATTGTAAAAAGGTACGTTTTAGACCAAAAAAAAATAAATACCTACATACTAAAATGTGTCACTGTTTATTCTATACCACATGTCTAACTAAAAATAAATAAAAAATATTATTTTTAATGATTTTTATATCAAACGTCGTATTTACTCGTAGGTAGGTACCTAATGGAAGATCTTTTTTTAATAAATGAAATTGAGAAAAAAAAATTTTTTCGAACGATGAAATTCTTCTATTGGTCAATGTTATACGTGTTGCGGTAGGCTAAAAATAATACTCACGCACTCTTTGGTATCCATTTAAAATGAGAAATACTTTTGTACTCGTATATATCATTTTAAACGGATACCAAAGACTCGTGCAAAACTCCGAAAAAAAAACTCATTAAAAAAGTGTCATGAGAGTCCTTCCGACCGGTTATTTCACACAACATTTGTGATAATTACAAAAATTCGTATTTTCATGAGGCGCGTCGATCGCCCAAAACGAACCACCCTCTCTCCCTTGCACATTACCTACTGATGTGCTCACTTTACATTATGTGGGTTGTTGGAGGTCGGTGTACCAAATACTAAACGATACTCAGGAGTGCTGTATTTAATTCTAAAGTCCGCACTACATATCAAACGTAGCGAATAACCTACGACTCTCACCCATTACTGTCACGGAATTATGTGGGACGATACATTTGCTTGTCTGGTATATTATTTTGATACCGTCACGGAGAGATACATACCTATTCGCAAACACGAGCAACGTACACGAAGGGTTAAACGACAAGCCTTGTGTGATTTCATGATACAGAAGCAACTCAATGAGATTACCTACATCGAAAATGCAACCAATTTACCTGATGTCTTATTTTTAACTATCTTTCCCGACAGACCTTGTCCTGTGGACCAAAATATGAATATTATATAATTCGAATTTGTATAATGATAAATCAAGTACGTTAAAACCTAACCAATGTAATTCCGACCGATGTGTCTGTTTTAAACCATATTATAATTACCTACTTTCCATCCGCAGTCTGTCAATCGCACCAACTACCAATCATTGACAGTTGTTTCTGGCAAATGTCAATTTAAATTCAAATTTTTAATTACCTATGTTAATTTTAATATTGTTCTTTGTTTCGCGCAACTTTCTTAAAGAGTTAGCGAAGTTGGTCCAGCCGTTTAAGGGAGATAAGGCTACATGAAGACATATAAAATTTAGGTACATTTATAGGAGAACTGGCTTTCCTGACAGACATTGTCTTGTCCTTACTATGGACATTGAAATTGATTTTGTATAATGGCCAATTAAACACCTTTAAACTATCGAACAGTGTGCATCTTTATAGATTTTTACCTGAGTTTATAGTTTTAACGCCTCAGTTTTTGTCTTGTCCTACGCATCATACCGTTATAACAAAATCTCAAGCTCAGTTGTCGGCCATAACAATGTACCTAACAAAGCAAATTTGATTCAAAACAACTTACAGAGAAATAATTATTGATAAAAATAAAGGAACAGTTTTTAGGTAGGTACCTATTACATAGAAACGTAATAATTCGGTTCAGTAATCGAAAATAATGTAAAATCTATAATTTGTTAGTAGTTTCTACATAACACAGTAAAAAAAAGGAAAAAATGTGAAAAAAATTCTAAATGTTTTCTATTTATTCATGACTTAAGGTTATTTGGTTAATTCAAAATTACCTACCTCACATACCTATAGATAGATATTAGATTCACATCCAAAATGATCACAACTCAGCAAGTAGTAAATAAAACGTCACCAAACCCACTGATGTTATCTTCCGGCCTCCTCTGCCTATTTCTACCCACTACTACTCCTGATTAACTTCACTTCTATTCGCGTCCTTAATCCATCTTTTCTATCTAAAGCTCTCTGGAGAGACTCAATTTTGCTGAAGCAACGAAATGTTAAACAAAACGTACGGAATATGCCACATTATTATTTCGACGAGAGAGAGAGAAAAAACGAATGTATTATCATCCCAATAATTTTTCTTAACGGCCGTAGGTATATTGAATGTAAAGAATTTATCAAATCGTTGAGAAAAAATATTATTAACATGTTTTGAAATTTTACAGAAACATTTTGATAATAATTTGATACTTTCGCAATATTTTTTTTTCCAGATAGCTTCATATTTTCTTTTCAATATTCAATTCGTAAAATAACCCAGTTTCGTCATCATTGTAAATATATTTGGCGTATGGCTATGAAATACAATTTTGACAGTGAACCATCACTGTCCCCACTCAGTCAGAATGTGAGCTTTGTCAAAAATATTTTTTTTTAGCTCTGTACTCGTTTTCCAATTATTATTCGGCGAAGTCGTAAACGAATAGATTCTCAGATTTCGCTGATTTCTTTTTTATATACTTACTTTGTTTTTTTGATGTGAAGAAAACTACAATTTGCTGACA
The DNA here is from genome assembly GCA_963576905.1 of Mystacides longicornis. Classification (NCBI taxonomy): domain Eukaryota; kingdom Metazoa; phylum Arthropoda; class Insecta; order Trichoptera; family Leptoceridae; genus Mystacides; species Mystacides longicornis. The sequence goes on from OY756426.1 coordinate 9,346,864, forward strand.
AAAAAAAATATTATAAGAAATAAACGCATATCTGAAGAAACCGATTGCTTTTCTGGAATCATTTTAATAGGAGATGACGCATTTAGTAACTACCTATGTAGTTCATAATTTATTTAAAAAAAACATTGTACTCTCAATTTTACTATGTTTTCTCTATTATTGCTTAAAATCTTTCTTAGGGTAGGTTATAATTGTTATCACTAGCGTTTTAGGAAAAAAAATCACCTTTCAGAATGTTATTCATAGTAGTTTGTGATATTGATTGTGTCAGGTATAAGGCTGAATAACAGTGTGAAACCTTACGTTTGTGATGTTTGGATATGAATTATTGGTGATTTTACTGGGCTGTCATCCAACAGCTGAGAAGGTGTTTTCGTTGATGTAATATTTTGATAAGGGTTCCAGAGTGAGTTTCTGAGTAGGTATATAGTTACTTACCTTACAGAGCAAACCTTCAATAATCAAAACGATATTATTGATACTTGGTATTCATTCATTTCACTTATTTTTTGTACCTGCTCTATTCCAATTCCGAACTTGATATTAAGATGATTGTCATAAAATATTACTTACCTTTATTATAGGTAAAACATTTGGTTGTAAGTGTTTATTTGTCACACACATATTATTATTTTTGTATAGGAAACGTACCTATGTCGTACAGAAGTTGGTTGATTTTGGAATTTCAGCTCAGAATAATAGGAAGAAGGAATCGGCAGACCACCAGCCAGATCGAGCGATAGTTGGATGAGGGCGCAATACAGAGAGGATTGTGGAAAAGCTGAAGAGTCCCACTTTATCTTCTTTCTCAGCCATCTCTCTACTGCTGTATAAAGACCTCTTCCATTTTCTTCCACTCTCCTCTATACTGGGATTTACTTATCCACCCACTAGCTGCGACAAGGATAATAATATCATCAGTCTTTCTTTTTTGGTGACGGTATACAAACTTCTATTCTTCTATCCCATGATCTTCATTTTTAAGGATTTTGGTTGTGCATCCCTCTGTTCCTTGTCTGATGACACGACTCGTTCATTGCAATGTTTGTGTAGCGCCATTCGCCATGACTAAACTATATGACTATGCTTATTTGGAAGAAGTGGGAATACTTTATTTTTTATTTTATTTTTATTAAACAAAATATACAAACAGTGATAATATTACAAACAATTACACAAATAGTATGGACAACAAAAAAACCAGTAAAGTAAAGTACCTACCTATATATTACGTAGACATTAACAGTGAGATTCCAATCTATATCATCATAATATGCCGTGGAACTCTATGCCTTCGATAACTACTTGTTCTACTCGATAAAGTAACCTGTTAATAAAACTAAACAATCTAGTATTTAGTTGTAAATGTCTACACCAATATGTATTAGTACGCGTAATGAAGGGAACAATTACTCATTGATGAAAATCAATAAGACATTAGCAGTGAACCTGAAGCTTGTTTCCGTAATCTACATATAAACGAAAATAATTATTTACTTATGTACTTGAAACCATAAGCTTCTAGATTCAACCTTCCTCTTTTTCTATTAGTACCTGCGTATCTATGTAATTTACCTACCTACAATCGATCCGTCTGTATCAAATTACCCATTGATAATAAGTATAATACCCATATCTATGTGGGTACATATATGTATGTAGTATTTGAAGTGATTGGTGAACCAGCGCCAGCGGTGAGGTCTCCGATCTTCGTATAAACATACTGAAGTAGGTGGCGGGTTTGAACCCCGGAGCACACCATTTTCTTAAATTATTGCGTTCATATACCTAGTTGAAAATATCTGAAACCAGAGCCCCGTTCCACCATCATACTTTGCACATTGCATTATGCGAAAATCGCTAGCGGCAAACAATCTTGTTCCATGAAAACAAAATACCTATTCGCATGGCGGCGCACAGTACGATATTATGATAATCTAGCGGGACAAAATTCAGTTTAGGAACATGTCTTGAAATACTCTTAATTGCAATAAATTCAAAGCTAACATATTATACTACAATCGAGGAAATTTTTAGGAATCTATTCGAAAGAATAACTGGAATAAACGGTTCGGGATGGCCGGCCGCTAAAGCCATACCGCCCGCGCGTTTGTTGTTATGGATTCATACGTCCAAGTTTGCTCGATTAATACGCTGTGTTTCTGTGTGCTAGTCGTAATTTTATGCTGCAATCGTTTTTGTGGAACCATTAAGGTAAATGTTCATGTATTATTTTCTTTGAATGTATGTTAGTTTGAAATTCTTAAATAAAAATTCTTTCACTTTTGAGAAGCTACACTATCCGCGGTGAACATAGGCTATATTGAATTTTCAAAAAAAAAATGGGATCCTTACTAAAACTCCAATAATGTAACCCAAGGTTACCTAAAATTACCTAAAATTTTCTTTACATCGCGTGCGCTGAAGCGAAAACTATTGATGATTGAATAAAATAATGTACTTACAACGACTTGTAGAAGACATCATTATTTACAAAAATTGTCGCGACATCATAATGTCTAACTATTATAGTTATTATGCCACAATAAGTAATGTTCTTTTAGTTTAAAAAAATGTATTTGAAATGCGGCAGAGATATAGGCGTCACTGGGGTACGAGCCGGACGGTAAGGGACCATTAGAATGCTACATATTATTCCAGATTAACATAGCCTATAGAATATTTAATTTTGATAAAGTTAGGGATCTATAAAGATCATAAGAAAACTGAATTATTACCGGTTGATTCGTGGCATTGCTTCGCTTTATTCGGAAAGTACTGCGTGTGTGAAGGTGAACAGTCACCTTTCACCGGAGTTCTGTCTTACGAAGGGCATGAAGCATCAAGGGTGCGATGTCACCCTGGTGGTTCAATTTGTTTTTTGATTTTTGCGTCAGTGGGTTAAAAGATATAAATATAGGGGTTGAATTGAATGGAATAAAAGTATGTGCGCTTATGTATGCCGATGATTTAGTACTTATGGCTGAAAATGATTTGCAAGAACTTGTGGCAAGTGTGTTTGAAAATTGTGCAAAAAACGGTCTAAAAATGAATGTCAGCAAAACAAAGGTATTTGAAAGGGATGAAGCAAGAACGAATTGCAAAATAACGGTAGAAAATGAATGTCTTGAGCAAGTGAATGAGTATGTGTATTTAGGAAGCATGTTTAGTCGTGATGGAAAGTGTGAAAAAGAAATCGAGCGTAGGAAAGTTGCTGGTTGCAGGGTGGGCGGTGCATTAAATTAAGACCTATAATGAGAAACAACAACGTCTCACTACAAGCAAAGAAACTAGTGCATAACGCAATCCTGTTACCATCGATGATGTATGGTTGTGAAACGTGGATATGGACGAAAAAAGACTTGTAGAAGACATCATTATTTACAAAAATTGTCGCGACAGCAATGTCTAACTATTATAGTTATTATGCCACAATAAGTAATGTTCTTAGTTTAAAAAAATGTATTTGAAATGCGGCAGAGATATAGGCGTCACTGGGGTACGAGCCGGACGGTAAGGGACCATTAGAATGCTACATATTATTCCAGATTAACATAGCCTATAGAATATTTAATTTTGATAAAGTTAGGGATCTATAAAGATCATATTAAGAAAACTGAATTGTTTTTTTTAAATACCTATCTACCCGTACGAAACTGGTACAGACCGCTAGTCTGTAATAAAAGTAAAAACCTCTATAGTTGCGTAGCTTTAAAAAAATCCAAGAGATGGCGGTGTAGTAAGAAATAAGTCACATATTATGAAACATTATTGTTTATAATGTTGTTGCAAGAGTAGACTCCATTTAATACAAATTTTACCGAAAAATTATGGAAATATATCAATAAAGCCTATAATAATGAACATGAAAAAACCAATCCGACTACCAATGTACGGGAAATATTTTTCATACTTACGTTATTAAACCATTCTTCGTTTGTAAGTCAATATGCGTTTCTATAATGATAGTTTCCGCTGGGAATATTATTATGTCGACAAAATAATCGGTATCCTACGTACACTTTTTGCTAAGCGAAGAAAATTAATGTAAGTAAATCGTCCGCAATCTCCAACGTGGCAAAATAAATGGCAACCCTTTTTAAGGAATGATAGGTATTACTGATTTATATGACAAATTTAATGGCTCTTTTCTATGCCTGTCTTCTGAAAGGTTTTGCTGTTATTTTTTTTATGTTTTAAAGTAAATCTTACTTTTTAAATTTATACCTACATAATATTATCTGCATATAACACTATAGAAATGGAAAAACTGTATAGGGTAAGGTAGGTACTTCATTATTGAACCCCCCTGAGATTCGCTTTTCACACGGTGTTGAAAGGGAAAAATTAAGGAAAAATAAAATTATCCATTATCTTTAGGAGAAAATTGATTCTTTACACAAAATTACGTACACATTTCTTGTATCTTAAATAGATTTATCCCCGTATAAAAGGAACAGGGGAGAAAATGACGAAGAGAGACGATTTTACATTTATGCTTACGAAAGAGAGGGATAGCGAATACGTTTAGTTGCAAACAATAACGCCAAAATTATTTGCGCTAAGCGAAAAAATAGACGTTCTTAAATTGAACATTAGTAATTCATTATAGGTAGGTATGTATCTAATAATAATAATAGTTTATTTTTCGACAATAATATACAATATATACATTACCTTAACAATTAAATAGGTTAGTCGAAAAATTCCACAAGTAGGTATGTAGGTATAGTTTTATTTTAGCTGAAAATAATAATTACCTACTTTAGGAAAATTTAAATTACTGACGCAGTATTAAAATATACTAAATTTTAGCCACGTATCTACTTACACAAAGTAAAATATAATACGTACATACTTAATTGTTCTAAAAAGATCCCAACAGATGGCGCTATATCCTATCAATTATTAAAATACATAAAATTTTATATATTACGAAGGAATTAGCCTAGTGCCAGTTGCCCCGTCTCTGCAAAAGACCCAGGTTCGAATCATGCCGGGGCATAGGATTTTTCTAAAAGTTGAAAATCTGGAAAATTATTATAATAGGGAGTTTCCCGTGGTTGTTATAGTTTATTCCATTCAAAATCGAACATCATGAGTAAATAATTGTAAGAATTATTACTTGATTTATTTTCGTCTTCTTCTTCTATTGACTTTTGGCCTACACCCATTCTTGGGTGATGCAGCCACAATTTTATAATCATAAAATACCAGCAAGTTGTGCAGGTATCTATTATTGATTTATATACGTCCATATATTATTTTAATTAAATTTAAATAAAAAAAAATGAAAGTTCTTAATAAGCAGCTGAGAAATGATTAAAAAATTGAAAAAAAATGTGGTAAAAATGAAAAAAAGATTCTTTGATTTTTGTTAATTTTCAGTTGTATCGAAATTCAGTTACTCTCGTTCTATTCCACATAGTAGGTATAAACACCACCCCTAATATCCGTACAGTACCTACTTACACATGCTTCCATCAGTCGTAGAAATAATCCATATTATGATTGTTTTTAATACCTAGATAGCCATTTTTATTGCTAAAGACTATAAGAAAAATTTTCCAAAGATAATCCAACCAAATCTTATCAAAATAAATATTAGAACGCTTATAGCATAAGTATGCTTTCAATTGCAAGTATTTACATATTTATAAAATGGCCGCACGTCATTTTCAAGACGCAAAACAAAATGACGGACATAGTTTCAGTGAAGGCGTCTCAATGAGGTGGGGGGGTCAAGGGTAGGTATAGATGGGAGTAGCAATAACAGAAACACATTTATATAAGAGCAGCATCTATGTAGGTAGTTCGGTAACAGTAGCATTGTAATAGCTTTGAATGTATTACAATATATATGTGTGTGTGTGTGAATGTAAGTGACAAGATGAACGTTTTACTTATTGTAAATGCTAATGAAACCGCTTAATTGCATGCTATTCTCGTGCTGTGTAGATTTTGTTCCAACCCCGTCTGGAATATACGTACCTACGTATTAGGCTGTGAAAAATGTTTCGGCGGCATTGCCACACGGTTCAAATGTGAATGCTATTTTTCTACTTATGTCCCTATATTTTGATACCAACACGACATTATAACAATAGTTAATGTTGATTAAATTTCTAAATAGAACTACATCAATGAAATTTTCTAGTTCCATAACAATATTATGTAGAATAGAATTTCTTTATTTTAACCCCATTGATGTGGAGTTGGCGCATAAAAAGGACACTAGTCTCTCATTCTCATCAGAAAGTTTTGTCATTAATAATAATTATAGCGTCAATTATTGTGATATTTTATTATAAATAAGTAGCACACGACGTGTGTTAAAATTCCCACATTTTTCAGTGTTCGAGGACCACCTACTTTTTGGTTTTTACTAATAACCCACAGGTTCTTTTCATTCAAATTTAAAGCATAAAAGCTTAATATGAAAATTATCTGTTCAATAATAGTGTATCGCATCTAAGGGGAATATTAACTCAGCCGGTTAAGTACACTGAAAGTTTTCACACGTAGTGTCCCATATCTTTGGTAACTATTTGCTCAGCATGGTTAGTAGGTACCTACAAAAAATATAATATTAGGTAGGTATATTCAAATGCGCGCAGTATCGAGATTTATGAAAAAAAAGATAAAAGTGCGACGATATTACTTTAAATTCATTAAAATGATGAACAATCACTATATTATATACAAAACTAATGATTAGTCCAAAAATATATTACTTACCTATGTCTTTTTTACTTACCTACGTAGATAACTATTTGCTCTATACATAGTGGGAACCCATACACTTACGATGTTAATATATTAATGACATAAAGACCCCATTTAGTCCGATGCCTGCTTGAGTAAGACGAATGGGTTCGAGATTCATGAAAAAAGGTTAAAGTGCTACGATGTTTCTTTAAATTCTAACTAACTTTAACTTTTAAATTGGAACTAACTTGCTTACTTACTTAGTTACTTACTTACACTTTTAGCGGTTTTCACCTTTCCGGATTTTCCTTTCACCTTGTGGTTGGATGTTAGAGATTGCTACGGCTATAATCCCGCCATTGCCACTTGTCTATACACTATTTTTAATATGCATAAAGTATAAAATAAATAAATAAATGACCTTTTTTAGTGAACTCTCACCTCTCTTCGGATACTAAAATTTTCGGAATGACCGCATACCAAATTTTCAGTTTGGCTACTTTGCGTTTGAAAAACGGCGTTGGCAACACTGGTTAACTTTGACGTTTATAACCTCAACCATATGTTTATAATAATCACTGTACCTACATTTATTTTTACATACTCTTACAAATAAAATAATTGTTTATCTTATTTTATTTATTATATACCTACCTAAATACAAATTAAAAAATAACGTAACAGAAAACAATAAAACAAGAAGATACAGAACTGAAACGTGTTCTCAAAGAACTACTGCAAATCCACCCTTGAAGACAAATTCATACCTAGTGCTTTTGTTTGTGTATAAGTAGTGTAAAAGGACACACTATGTTTTATTTCGTAGAAAAAGCCACTTTTTCAATCATCAATAATTAAAACGTTAAATTGTTTAATTGAGAAAACAAAAAAGAGAGGAGATATATTAGCATAATATTCATCAGTCAATGCTAGATGGTATGTTTGACAGCTGCTGTCATAATTTGACAATAGACCTGATTAGAAGTTCTGCCACCTAGTGTGTATTGTCGGAAGCTCCCCAGAAAACCTCCCATTAATATTATATATCGTTGACTATTAAAATTATAATTCTGAAATGAAAAACAGACGATTAAGTTGCGTCTTATCCAATTTCTATTGCGACTTTTGACATAATTTATGTATTCTGCAAATGTTTTATCCAATACATTAGTTGCGTAACTACTGGCAACCGATTAAGTTCTAAGCAAGAGCTTCTTGGAACGTGAATGTGAGAATACCTGTCATTGTTTTGAAGAAATTTTGAAAGAAACATCTCGATTTTGAGTATAACTTTGTTCAGATTCACTGTTACTTGCTTGAGTAGCGCTCTGCCACATTTATTATGTAAATCGACGTAAAAAATAAGTGCGCCCTCAGCGTTCACACCCACCCACATGTTCCTTATCTTCCTCCCTTACGCCGATTGTCTCCAGAGGCCGGGAATAGAGTGATAAATTAGCTGTAATTAGTGCGAGAGACGACATGTAAATATGGAATATTTTATTTTGTCACTTATGGTTACAACATCTTCTTCCCTGTTACTATGTACATTGTACAATTGTACATCCTACCTACACGTTAAACAATCTATATAATATTTGCCTTGAACACTGAATCACTGACTGACTGACTGACTGACTGCCTGACTGACTGACTGACTGATGTCATTAACGCCGCTAGATGGCGCGCCACTCGCAACTAAAGATTTTGTTCTACTAACATACGGCTGACAGCTGACAGTAGTGACAGTAACATAATAATATTATTATTCCTGGTGGCTGAGCACTTTTTAAAGGTCTTGACGTAGAGAAAAACAATTTTTCGGGTTAGGTATTTAAAAATTCACATGCGAAGTCAGTCATATGAAAGAAAATGTACCAAAATAGGAAACTTACGCACAGCCGGACTTCAAAACGAAGAAACGCGTTACTAATGCAATCTGTGCAATAAAAAGTTTGCAGACTCAAGATTCACACGAGAACTCATAGCGGAGAAAAGACCTACGAATGCAACAATTGCGATAAAAAGTTTAATCAATCAAATTATAACTCATGATTAATGCCATTTGAATGCAAAGTTTGTTATAAAAAGTTAATGTTTTAATTTTCGTGGAGTTCTATTATCAAGTGCTTTAAAGTTACATATAAATTCGGCAATAAGAAAGCAAATTTTGCATGAAAAAGTTTAACAAATCATAACTTACGCGCAGTGGGACTTCATAGCGAAGAAAAGCCATACGAATGCAATGTGTGCAATAAAAAGTTTGCAGACTCAAGAGTCACACGAGAACTCATAGCGAAGAAAAGACCTACGAATGCAACAATTGCGATAAAAAGTTTAATCAATCAAATAATAACTCATGATTAAAGCCATTTGAATGCAAAGTTTGTTATAAAAAGTTAAAGTTTTAATTTTCGTGTAGTTCTTTTATCAAGTGCTTTAATGTTACATATAAATTAGGCAATAAGAAAGCAAATTTTGCATGAAAAAGTTTACCAAATCATAACTTACGCGCAGTGGGACTTCATAGCGAAGAAAAGCCATACGAATGCAATGTGTGCAATAAAAAGTGTGCAGACTCAAGAGTCACACGAGAACTCATTGCGGAGAAAGGACCTACGAATGCAACAATTGCGATAAAAAGTTTAATCAATCAAATAAGAACTCATGATTAAAGCCATTTGAATGCAAAGTTTGTTATAAAAAGTTAAAGTTTTAATTTTCGTGTAGTTCTTTTATCAAGTGCTTTAATGTTACCTACATATAAATTCGGCAATAAGAAAGCAAATTTTGCATGAAAAAGTTTACCAAATCATAACTTACGTACAGTGGGACTTCATAGCGAAGAAAAGCCATACGAATGCAATGTTTGCATGAAAAAGTTTACCAAATCAGAAAACTAACGTACACACGCGACTTAATAGCGGAAAAAGCCTTACGCATTTAATGTTTAAAATAAAAAATTTAATCAATCATATACTAAAACACTCACATCCTAAAGCCATTTTAATGCAAAGTTTGTTGTAAAAAGATAACGTTCTTTTATGAGTTTTCATAAAGAGTTTAATTAATCAAATAATAACTCATGATTAAAGCCATTTGAATGCAAAGTTTGTTATAAAAAGTTAAAGTTTTAATTATCGTGTAGTTCTTTTATCAAGTGCTTTAATGTTACATATACATTAGGCAATAAGAAAGCAAATTTTGCATGAAAAAGTTTACCAAATCATAACTTAGGTACGCACAACGGGACTTCATAGCGAAAAAAAGCCTTACTAATGCAATGTGTGCAATAAAAAGTTTGCAGAGTCAAACGCGAACTCATAGTGGAGAAAAGCCATACGAATGCAACAATTGCGATAAAAAGTTCAATCAATCAAATAATAACTCATGATAAAAGCAATTTGAATGCAAAGTTTGTTATAAAAAGTTCAAGTTTTTTTTTTTTTAATTTTCATAGAGTTCTATTATCAAGTGCTAATAGCGGAGAAAAAGCCATACGAATGCAATGTTTGCAATAAAAAGTTTGCACACTAAAGTATTTTTTTTTAAGATTCTCATGTGAATTAATAGCGTAGAGTAGCCATACAAATGCAAAGTTTGCATGAAAAAGTTTACTAAATCAGAAAACTAACGCACACACGCGATCAAATAGTGAAATACCCACATGCTAAAAGCTATTTGAATGGAAAGTTTGTAATTAAAAGTTTGTTGTTTTTGAGTTTTCATAAATAGTTAAAACAACCAAGTAGGTATTTTGAAGTCTCACATGTGAATTCAGCTATGAGAAAGCAATGTTTGCAGGAAAAGGCCATAGGTGGGCGCCACGGGCGCCTTTAAAAAACTAGTTAAATAATATTAATATGATCCTTTCAGTAACAATAATACAATTTTGGTTTGTGTGTTCAAGTCTAATCTTATAAAAATGCCCAACAAAAATGGATATATTCATATTCTGGCGCCAAATAAATGGCAGTAGTCGCAGTCTTTAAATTTGGTTGATGTCTTGTTCTCAATAATTTCCAACTTTTCTATCTTGGTATATCTCATTAATTATTATGAAATATCTGCTTGTTTTATACATGGTATTTTTTGACATGTTGAACAATACTTACATGTCGAAATTCTCTTGATTAGGAGTTTCGGAGACTTAGGTACTTAACATTACCTACCACCTAATGGCGAACGTTGTTAACGTAAAGTGATCACACTAAGCCAGCCTTTGAAATAACAGTAGAAGACGGTCGTAAGCCCGTAGTGGTTTTTTTCCATTTAAAAATCGAACATCAGTCATGAATTATTAGAGTCGTTGGTTGTTATACATATTCGTTATAAAAATGATTAACTGTTCGTGTTTGTCGAGAACGGCCGGACCGATACGGCCAATTTTGATTTCGAAATATTAGAATAAGTTAAAGGTAGTTCAGAACGTCCAGAAATATGTAAGAACTGCGAGAAAACAGAAAAAAAAAACTTTTTCCCATACAAATGTTCCTCACAATTAGATGTGACCCATGAAAGTATTGGTGTTTTTATAGTTGTGATTGACCGAAAATGAAATAGATTAACAACTAAGAATGTTGGTGATAGGAAATTTACCTGGTCATTTAGTAGTAAAAAATATTTATTTAATAACTGATCCTACATTATTTGGATCAAACAATCATGAAACAATATTATGTCGTTTCGCACGTTTGTTTAATGGTAGATGGATTATCTTATGAACTCGCTTGACTGGGGGCCTAGAGTAAGACGCTCAAGTGGAGGAAGGCCCCAAACATGATATTCCTGAATGTGAGAGAGTATAAAATTTCTCCACTTGTAGACAAAGGAAGGCAACAAGAGTCGTCAATAATTATTGCACGATCTTGCGTGGTTTCAATGGGCTCCTCCTACAAAGCTTTGTTCTGTTCCCACATTAAGGAATGCATTCCTTTAAAGGAAATCAAATTTATTTTTGGACAAAAAAATAAGAATAACATTAGGTACTACTGAAAGGTATGACAATAGATATAATTTTTTTTTGTTTTCAATATTTTTTTGCACACGGAAAATTTTGAACACACATTGTTTAGAATTAAGAAGTAAAAGAAACATGTACCTAGGTAATTATAGTAAGAGATAATATGGCATGTCTGTGGGAGAATTCAAGAATGTGCCTGGATGGAAAGAAGTCCTAGCAGATGAGAATATTACAGCGAAAGGGTTGTTAGATGATCGGTGCCAACCATCTTCCTTTTGCCAATTTTTTTTTTCTGAAACATAAGTTTTTAAAAATTACAGAGATCCAGAATAAAAACGTTAGAAGACATCTTTCATTTTAATTATAACGAGAAAACTTTATTAAAATTTCATTGAAAATATTTATTTTATTTACCTAGTGAAGTAGTAGATAATATGTTCATCTTGCAAACTGAATCTTTTCCTCGCGCAAATTTTGAAAAAAACTAACAACATATTATGTTTGTTACAAAAAAATGTATGTTCATACAATGTTGGTTTATTGAAGATTTTCCTTTTAGAAAAAATGTTGGTGAAGCTACATATACCTGTACTGTTGTCTGCCGTTGACATATTAAAAATTACTGGGAGTATAAAACATTAGTTATAAGGGAGTGAAACAACGATTGTACGTCCCTACGTAGGTCACATTATTATATGAGGCTACCAGAAATCTGTTGTTACTTACGGTATAGGTACTGCTTATATACAAAGGTGGAGGAAAAAGTAGAAAACGTTGTATCTAAACGCGAAATTTCAGTCGTTTTTAAAAATAACTAGATTTTTTTTACAATAACAAGTGGAATATCTGTTTAAGTGTAGGTATCGATCCTGTTTGTGATAAGTACCTAACTATGATTGATTTTATACCTAGGTAGGTATACCTATACATATAGTAGGCCTCCCCAGTAGGATTTTGTCCTACACTCTCTGTAAAAATCATCAGATAATCCTCTTGATGTCATTTGTTCATCGTTTAGATACAAAGAATCGGTAGGTACCTACAGCAAAAACAACAGGTAGAGATTTATGCTGACTAAATATTAACTGATGCGTGTGTCTATGAATGTTGTCCTGAAATTCGACAAAATCGTTGGGACACACAATATCCTTATTTCTTAATCAAAGTGCCTTGCGAGAAAATATGCGCCAAAAAGGTTGTAATTTAGTATCACGTACGATAGGTACTTTACACCAACGCATGAGAGAAAGCAGATTTTTCTGGGACTTGTGAAAAGAACGCCGTATACAGAAGAGACATCACTGGGAGATCAGGTTGGCAAGATGGGTTCAGCGAGACCTTCAAAGAAAATAGGGCCAGAGAAAATCCTGAAAAATAATAGATTCTACATCTTAATTAACCAGAATAAGAAGAAGAATAAAAAATTGACTAAGGAGAACACTGTTTTTTTCTCCTATGAGGGTTTCAAAGACGATAAAGACCATCTTTTACATTCCTTCGAACCACATCTGGTGAATTTGGACATGGAATGGGATGAGCTCAAACATACAATAACAGACCCATATGTGGGGCTACATAAAAGCAGAATAGAAAAAGATAGCTGGGTCAAAGGAAAGCCAGTATTGTAAAAGAAGAAAATTGACAGTGAATTGAACCAACAAACCTTGAGTAGGTACCTACCTACAGTTGTAAAGAATTTCGAAAAAGAAAACAAAATAAAACATACTTGGGTTTTATTACAAACAACCATCTCCTGATTATTACAACTACACTCGTTACGAGAGATGTGATTAATTCTTAGCTGTAGTGAATGCAACGTATTCTATTGACCACGATAATGGCTGTACTACATTTTACGGACAAAGAAACAAACAATGATTTTTATTTAGTTTGTTTAGATACAGCTACTAACTTCAAATGGACAAATAAATAAATTAGTTTAGATTCAGGGAAACAAACATAATAATATATTTTGTTTGAAACTGAAAGTTCATAAATGTCTAATAAGTTCATTCATTTTTCAATAACTTAATTGTTCAACAACACAGTATAATTCTTGTGGATTATTGTATAATGTACTGTGTCTTTATTTCTTTTGCAGCGTAGGTGTACTAGTGGCCAACTTTTTGATGTAGAGACCAACAATAATTGTGTAAGTTTTTTTACTTACTAATAACATCGATATTATCACTGGCAGGTCTATCAAATGATCCCCATCTTCTACACAACATTCCAAATATTTGTGAACTCTTGCTCCGTTTTCCAGGGTTAGATCCTAATAATATACAGAACCAATTTTTTGATACAATCAATAATGATTATTGTTCAATGTGGTAAGTTTTATAAAAACTTGAACTGCTACGAGCTTACGACCGTCTTCTTCTGATGTTTGGGCATGAGATTTTTTGACGAAGGCGTTGAACATTTTGACGAATATGACCACCCACTAATCCAGTCTTCGGAGTACTACCCTAAGTACCCAACTAAATTTTTTTTGAATTTTGTAATGAAGGTAGGTACTTAATGACTTGGATTATTTTTTTCTTTTTGCACAAATAGCTGTAGGTAACCTATACGTACATGGCTCAAAGAGCCATAGATAAATAAATAATACCTTTACAGAACGACTCTGGAATGAAACACCACGCGCAATGTTATGAAATGAGATAAAAATTCAATGCTAAACTTAACGAACGGTAAACAATTCCTAATTATCTTACCTCTAAAACCACCTTCTTTTCTTTATATTGGGTAGATACTTATATATTATCTATCTATCATACCTTGCCTTTGTTGTTAAAACAAACCATGTTGCGGAGGGTACTACACTCCCTCGATGTTTATAAACTGATCTGTCGAAGTGCATCCCCCAGGGTTAAACGTCGGGAGATCTACGAAACGGATTACCCCCTCGTGCGAAATGTTCTCGGTGTATCTAAAAGGTGAATCTTTGATTTTCTCAACATGGATTTTGCAACAGCTTAGGGAAATAAAGAATTATTTTGTTTATCGAAGGGTTGTGTCATGGCAAAATGTAACACCCGATTATTCGATTCTCTTGAGTTATTTATTATGCAGTTTTGTTGTCTTTCTCTTGATTTTTCGCCTCATCCCATCTTTCGTTATTTCGAAAGCTTTGTTGAACGGCCGTGCAAAGCACGCCTGAATCTTGTCTACTGGTTGACTATAGCAACCACTTCGACCGTGGTTGCAGCCTGGGTCGACATAACAGGGTCCACCAAGAGTAGGTGAGAATTGAGTTTATTTGAAAAATAGAAAAAAGTATAGTGCAAATTTCGTTCGTCAATCGTCTAACCAGTGTATTAGGCTATGCCCTAACTGAAAAGTGATCACGCGACTATGCTATGCGCGATCATACAATGTTCTCAATTCGAACGATTCGTCAGCGTTTGAGTATATTATGAAATGCGTCACGCGGACACGCGAATGCTTTCCAGTTAGGATATACGGTAACGCAAAGGCACTCAATGATTTTCAGCTTAAGGCTCCCTTAAAACGTCAGTTTTTTTTCTTCAAAATTTAACTATTTTGAGACTTTTCCGAATCTCACAGTTTGGGGATCGCTGGTCCTATATCGAATATTTAGAATGTGATGATCATTATCACAAAAATGAATATACAGCTTGTGCGATATTATGAAGTTAGGAGAGACTGAATTGTGCAATGAAGAATCAGCAAAAATTAAAAAAAGACCTTCCTCCGAAAAATGGAACATCAAAACTAAAGCTAAGTAGGTAGGTACCTATTTGTTTTTTTTTTACAAAATATTTATAAATTATTTTCTTATAAACTTTGCATTACTTTAATCACTAAGAAAACCTTGTGGTTTTACAACAAAAAAAGGAAATAGGTAGGTACCTAATAAGTTTTTGGATAATTGGGAAACATTTTCTTTTTTATCAGAAATTTTCTTCAAAAAGGATTACATAAGCCAATTATCTTGAAATGTTTTGCTGTAACAAGAAACATTAAAAACAACAGAAAAAAAATGTTCCTGGATAATAATTGGAGGTTGGCTTTTTGTTTTGATATTACAGAAAACAAAAAAGTTAAAAATTCGACATTCGTTAGTTATGAATAAATAATAAAATAATAAAGTTTGTTTCTGAGAACCATGTTATATCATTATTTTTCATAGGCCGGCTTTTAATGGGCTTTCTTTAGAAAATGTTGGAAAAATAAGGGTGTCTAAGTCTAAGTACCTACCTTTAAAACCTTCTGACCATAATTTTTATATAAGATAATCTTTTTCCTAGGACTGAATCCTATGAAAAGTTAGTCATCAATATTTTAAATGTTTTTTTTTAAAGTAGTTACCTAATATTTCTGTCCACTTTTTGTGACATAACCTTTGTTGAGAAGCCTATTAATCTGGCTGGCCAAGACACCATGGATATTATTTCGATCCTTCTCTGCTTCTTATTGAACTACTTTACTTTAAATAATTTACTTAGTGTCAATTCCTTCTAATACATCAAATCTCAAGTGGTTGGTGACCCAGCGGTTACAACGCCGGCTTTCGTACTGCGGACGTCGTGGTTCGATCCCAGGTGCCGACCATCTTCCTCTTTCACGACACAAGCTTTAAGTAGCTTACTGTGAAAGAGTCAAGGAGTGTATTTGTGTTCACTTTGAGTGAGCACAGATTCATTTAAAAAAAAAAAAAAAAAAAAAAAAAAAAAAAACATAAACGAGAGAATCGATATCTTTCGCACGAAGCAAATTTTATGATATTCGAAGACCGCACATAGAATTGGACCACTATTATAAACCATTGAGAAATCGTTAGTACTTAGGTGGTATTTATTTCCTTTGATTACTTACATAATCTTCACAAATTTCAACCATAAGTTAGTATCTTTAAGTTTTAAAGAAATGCACTTCAAGCAGAGATTCACTGCCCTGTGTGTGACCGAGTGTTAACAAAGTTAACATATTATTTGCCTAAGGATACTTACCATAAGTATGATAAAACGTCTTCATATTATTGTGTTACCTAAGGATGTAGAGTTGTTTCATTTTAAATGACGAACACGGAAAACATTTTATACACTCCATATTGCGTTAGGGAAGAATAATGAAATACACAAAGATTGTTTCTTCTTCAGGAAAATACTATGCAAATATACCTAGTTCATGTGACTAAAGAGTATTTTTTTCAAGAAAGGTTATATTATTGTAGCACATATGGCTATAAGGAAGAAGCAAGGGTATAATAATTACCTTCTTAGTAGATAAGGATACTTTTTCGAATAATTGATAAGTACAACTCAGTTTCCTCATAAAGTAGAATAATTGATTTAAAATTTATGTTTCTTTACCCTGTACTGATGTTGTAAACTTTACGATTTCTTTTACTTCTGTTATGCTCTTTCTTTACACAACCAATTTAGGCCGGTAACCTAAAAGATCAAGTAGTTAATTCAATTTTATTATATACCCACTATTGGATTGAGTAGCCTATGTTTTAAAAGTTATTTAGGATTCTTAGTCAATGATGAAATATTTGGAAAACAATCGAATACAATAAAACAAAACGCCACCTAGAGTCGTTAAAATTGATAATCGTAAAATTATCGTAATAATCTGACATCAAAACATGAGTTTATAGTAGTTAGCACCGTCCTCATTTCAACCACGTGAATATTTCCTGTGATTGATGCTCTGATATAAAATTGCTTCATAGTTCAATAAAATCATGTTTATTTTATTGCTGGGTGCTTCGGCTTAGCAAAACAATGGCTAATTCAATCGAATGCGAGCGTCAAGGACTATAAATATCAAGACGTCAACAATTCACTTCAATCGGAATTACCAAAGCGTCGGGCCCATAAATTACAATAGCCAAGGCCGTTATTCAAATAAATAGCTTTCGTTCAAAGTTGCCGTTTCACGGGAAAACATTCAAAGCTCCTGTTGACTTTGTTTAAATTTCATTCATTCTATACACAGTTTTTATGCCATTATTTATACATTGGCCACTCTCATAGACCATATTTTTTGTAAAAAATAGACCCCACTTCATCTTCTTAATAAAACTGGACACTGATCTAGAGGAGCTGGGTACAGGTATTGGAATTATTCGATTTGGATCTGGAGCAATTCTTAAAAACAATGCTTTTTGTGTAACATTTTTTTCAATACTAAATACTACTTCGCCATTCAATAATAATTGGTTGTTAAGTATTTTGTCTTATAATTGCATGCACCTATTCATCTTTTTTTTGGAAAGCGCCGGCGTTTAGTGTCGAGACGAAATGTAAACTGTTTGATGCGTGTGTGTTGCCCATTCTCATGTATGTGTGTGAGTCCTGGCATCTGACCAAAGCCCAGGCACAAAAATCTCAGGTTTTAACATGAAGTGCCTCAGGAAATTTTGGGTGTAAGATGGTACCACCGCATCACGAACGATGCTATACGTCAGCGCACTTAGCGTGAGCCCATCACTTCTACCATTATGTGGAGGAGATGGACTTTTCTGGGACATGTGTTAAGGATGCCGAATGACAGTTGGCCGAGGAGAGCGCTGTTCTTTCTCCCATCAGGGTCCCGAGGACGAGGAAGACCCTCTCATACTGTGTTCCGCTCCTTCGAAGCAGAGCTAAGGAATCTGGACATGGTGTGGGAGGAGGTCATAAACATTGCGCAAGATCTAGCACAATGGAGAGCTCTTGTTGCCTCCCTATGCCCCTAAGTGGGGCCTTAAGGGAGTTTGGATTGGATTCATCTTAGTTTTTGTTAATGCCTGGTCATCTTTTTCAAAATTTTAATCTCAACAGTTCGTACGGTAAAACTGTAAGCTAAATAAAAAAGGTTATTTACATTCATCAAAACTGTTTTTGCTTTAAAAATTCGATCACAGTAATATCGCATTATTTATTGTAAATATTTTCGTGCATTTTTTCCAATCTACCACACTTTCGATATCTTTTCTCCATTCGCCTCCGGAGTATTAGATCCCTCTCTGGTTCCTTGTGAATAGTTGATGCATCTCATGAACGAATCCACAACATTTACTCTAAGAGTTTTGCCGCTTGTCGAACATGCTTAAGTATTCCAATGGCTCGTCCCTTTAAAGTAAGTAATACGGGGAACTGCGAAGTAAAACAAGCTTTTATTACCCAAATTGATTCCATAACAATTATTACAAAAAAATGACATTAACAAGAGGCAAATGGTCTTTCAGAACATGAAGAATATCTATCGTTGTCAAACACTTCAATACCCGTATTCCGAATTTTACTCACTATGTAAAGTAAGTGAGAAACACACGGGAATTTTGTATTGGCTGCGGAGCTTTCCGAAGTGTTCTGTAGGGGCGCATACAAAATTGTGTTACAGTTACACCATGCCAATGTAAATGTCACGGAAACTTAAAATCGGGGTACAGGAATTGGACGATAAAGTGTGTCTTTTGGGCTTTTCACCAAAATTATTGAACCTTGTCATTTAACGACGTCACCTTTTGGTGACTTTGTGTTCTTCTTTTTAGCCCACTTCGTCCACCACTGATCAAAGTTTAACGTACCTACAATTTTAACCCATCTTGAATAAAATTGAAGATACTAAGTTAATACGAGAAGTTTATAGCAACAATTCAGTCGAAGATGACATTATTTTTATATTTTTTTATATTTTATATTTTTTGTCCCATTTGTAAAAATTATGTACATTTTTTGATAGTTTGACGTCTTCAACCACTAGGATACCAATAACTACTTATTTTATACAAAAATGAGTGAGTAGGTAGGTACATACCTATAACAACAACAAAAATCATAGATCAAACATTATCACAAATTCGCACAAATATTATAACGGATGTCCGACTACAGAAAGTAAAGGATCGTGTAAAGCACTCGAAGCTTTTGAATCAGGATTATCTTCTTAGTTGCAATTTTCTTTAGGAGATTTTATTCTTTATGAATTAAGTAAATAAGGGTTACTTCTGCAATCCTTTCATGGTTTCTTTGCCACTAAAGAATATCAGTTTCTTAGAAAATAATATTTATTTTACGAAACCAAAATACGTTGCTATTTTCCTTCCTATAGAAATTTCAATGTGGTTTATTCAATTCGATAGATGGCAGTAGTGGTTCTGTTTATTCTTAAGAGAATCCGACCTATGTAGGTATCAATAAAACATTTTGCTACATACATTTTGGAGTAGGTACTTATGCTATCGTGCTTAATAATTTGGTTGTCGTAGGTGGGTCGACAACATGCATGGGCTGTAGGTACCTCCCTACATTTATTATTTGAATGCTTATTTTCATTCGATTTGGAAACTGGATAATTTCGAATAACATTGGAGCGGTCGGTAGCCTAGAGGTTACGACGCCGGCGCCGACGCCACCTTCGTTCTGGAGTTCGCGAGTTCGATTCCAGGTGCTGACCCTCTTCCTCATTCACGACACAAGCTTTTAGTAACTTACTGTGAAAGAGTCAATCGTCAATTTATTGAAAAAATCAAGCGTTTTTGACAATCCTTTCTTCTTCTTCCTGGCTCCCTCCCATCTAACGGCTTCTGTTGGCCGTTGGGGTCGGCTCTTCTTATCTTGATATTGATAGCCCTATGATGGTTCTAAGTTTCTTCCTTTATGCCGACTCTCCGCAGAATTGTTTACTCATTGCGTTATTCAGGTTAACATCGGTATTTTTCTACATAAATGACCAACCATGCACCTTCTTCCGAAACTTTCAACAGTTCCTACCTTTATCGACATTGCTTGATTCAGCGCGGATTCTGATAGTCTTTGTTTTATTTAGGTAGGCACCGATACCACCTTAATTTTTTATTTATTTATTTCAACAACAATGTACATTGTACCTACGCCATAATGCCTTTTATATAAGTTACATTGTAAGTTAAGTGTGTTAATTTTTTACACCTCTGCAACATAAAGAAGTAAGTATGTTGCCAAAAGATATTACCTAACTACCTACCATGATTTATTATAAAAAATATAAGCAGTTAAGCTGTATAAAAAAAATAGATCCTTATATAAGTTTTATCAACCATTGCATCTGTGTAAATAAAAAAATAATAAAGTATAGATCTCTTTTCTATCCAAAGGTTTGGATAGAGCCTGCGGAATTATTGCCTTGAAATATTAAATTTATGATAGGTACTCAACCGGTCCATTCCAATCTAAGATGGTATGCCAGACTCGGGTAGAATTTTCAAATGAAAAATATAATAGAAAAAACTGATACAATCGGCTGCCGAACTCGGGGCGTATTGATTATGAATAAGACACACCTAGCCTACAAGGTTAGCGAATTGGACGGTTAGGCTTTTATTAGAAGACTGGATTGTAGTATTAGCAATGTAAAAAAATTAATAGAGATATACCTATTATGATATTTTTATACCCTATATGTACTGTTTGACTCAAGCCCTGTGATATTCGATTGAAATAATAATATTAATTTTAAACTCTCTAAGTGGGACCGATGCAATATCTCAGTTCTATTGCGGAACTATCGCTTACTTCTTGCGAGGAAGAAACCCATTCGAAAGGATTAAGACAAAATTTAGCACCACTCCTATCGCCCACATGTGCGAGGTGGCAATTTATGAAACCATATTATGAGACCGTATGTCGTCTGGGTGTCGCGGGCAGAATCGATAAACATTGCTTTCTAGGGGTTAAACAGACGCACGAAACTCCCTTTTTTACGACTTCATATCGATTTCATATATTATTTTATTCGAGCTCTTTTTTTTCTAACTGTAAACATATTTCAATAACCCTTATTCCGCTCTTAATCATTAAGTTTAAATATATCAGCTCGTAATCAACAAACCGATTTAAAACTGCAGAGCTATTATAAAACTTTTAGAATTATGTGGGTGGCTGGACTCCCCTGAGTGCGACTTCGGGGCGGAGGGACAGACAGTACGACACATTTTGACTGAGTGCAGCCTTCGAGCATAATATGATGGAGACCCAGAAGACTTTTTCACCGTCAATGACCCAGCGACCGAATATAAAAAACCTTTTAAATATCTGACAAGCAAGTCTGTTACTTGCCCAACTCATCCAAACGATTTTATTATTTTACCTTCTAACTATTATTTTGAATAACTTAAGATGTCATTGTGATGTACTGTATACCATGAAATAAATAAATAGAGAACGTTGATATGTTTTAGCCTCTAAGGGATCTCCCTGTCTCCTTTTTTCACTCCCATTTATTAAACATTTCCTTACTTTTTTTATGTTTTCGTTTATCTTTTCAACATACAAAATACCTTAGACAACAACTACTAATGTGCTAAGACTATTAATTTTTTAGTACCTACCTATAGGTATGATTTTTTTTTTTTTTTTTTCTACTGACTTTCACCCGAAATACCTATAGGTATGATGGGATATAAAAATAATGTATGGGTTGAAAAAGTTCAAATTTGGTGGTTATCTAATAGATAATGACTGTTATTCTGAAATGAAAAATAGACGATTGAGTTGCGTCGCATCCAATTTTTATTGAGACTTGACATTTCTGTATTCTGAAAATATTTTACCCAATACATTAGTTGCGTAACTACTGGCAACCGATTAAGTTCTAAGCAAGAGCTTCTTGCGTTGATTTGGAACGTGAATTTGAGAATACCAATCATAATATAACTATCTAGTATAATAAAGTATCTGAATTCATTATATCGTTTTCATATCTCGTACCAATAAGTTATGCTGATTTATTGATTCGGGATTATTTTTAATACCTATGATTCTCCAACTGGCATATAAAACACTATGATTATAATTATCTTTGTGGGTATATAAATTTAATTTTTTTTTTAATAATTTGACTAGCCAAAAGGTAAAGGTATAAAAATGAAAACATGTATGTAATCAGTGTTCCGTCGTAATTTAATTTACCTACAAAAAATAGGGATTGGTTGTAATAATAATTTTAATGAATCACGTTATTTTTAATAAAATTAAAATTTATTACGTATTTAAAAACATTTTTACAAACATGATTTAAAACGAAAATTATATTCGGTATGTGTAATTTGTATAATAATATCGTCAGTGCCTACATACTATGTAAATATATTTTTATATTAATTTCTATATTTATTTTTAAAGCATAACTTATTAATCAATAGGTAATTACATCAAAATTATTACATGTTGATGTAGTATATAAGTAATTATTATCCTTACAATATTTGTATTCTAGAAAGTATACATTTTTTGATATCGTTAAGTAAGTAAATGTCATGTCAATTCGAAAATTGACAATATTTTATTTTGTGGGTAGGTACATACAAAATTATTATGTACGTGTTTGATTAAATGGAAAATGACAGCTGGAAGCATATGAGAAACACTTGAATATACTTAAGTTAACTAAATATGCACCTTAAAAATTATACAATAAATAAAAATTAAATTAAAATTTTCCTATTTTATTGGCATCAGATTAGACAAAATACAACATATTATTATAACAGAAAAGAGTTCAATTGACAACTGCTTCTCTAAGCTAATTTTTGAACTTCTAAATAAGAAATTAGGTAATTCGAAAATGCTGAAAATTTTCAGAAAATTCAAAACAAAATTTTATAATGTGGAGATGAGCAAATTTGGGGTTTTTCTATAATAATGCCTTCGTTTCAGTATAATTTCAAGGATCATCGGATAGAAAAAAAACAATGACCAACGAAAAGTTTTTACAAGTTAATTGAAATAATAATCTTTGTTGATTTGGTCATGTATTTGTTTATTTTATTTATTGTTAAAAAATGCCACTGTTTAGCATGACGGTAAAAACCTTTGCGCCAAACAGTGTGTTAATATAAGAATTTATGAATGTTAATATAATAAAGTAGGTACCTACTGATGTAACTTGACGATTTCCGACTTAAAGTCGTTTCGGACACTCGACTGGTTTGTTGAGACGAGTTAATAAACAACAGCTATAGGCTTCTGAGTTCAGAAAGTAAAAATATAAGAAATTCATGAATTCATATAGGTACATAATATGTATTTCCGTTAAAAAAAAATATGCGTTCCTATCTAATGTTAAAATATAAATATATTTATACATTATAAAATATAAATATCTATAGTTATTTACAAAATATTGAAAAAAAAATCATTGTTCTAAGTCAAAATACCTACACGTTGCATTGCTGACCAAGATGCCTATCAACTTAATATAAAGAGGTAGAAAACAAAAACAATAATTTCAAATTCTGCATACATAAAAAAACTATAAGTAAGTACCTACCTACCTACTTATAAAAAATTTCTACCATTTTTTTTTCAGTAAAAAACATAAGTTAAGTTTTCTGAACTTCCATTCCGTGATAAAGCTATTTTTTTAACAGTAAATTATTCAAATATTAGAGAATAATTAATATCATACCTGCAAATGATTAAAAATAATCTAAACATAAATAAAATATATTGTACTTACGAGAAAAAATCCAAAAGAAACGGAAATGTGGGTGGAAATCTTCAAACTTTCTTTCAATCATTCAAAACGTTTTTAAACTCAATCATCAGAATGGTCTCAAGGCCTTCCGGCGAGTTTTGACTCCTCTACAGTGCCAAAATGCTGGTAACCCTTTTGAGTCTAGGGACTAAAATTAACGAATGTAGACAATCGGTGTCATACAGTTTTTGGTCAAAAACATGCATGAAGTGGACGCTTCCTTTGCTCGCCTGTAAGAAAGCAAGAAACGAATTTGGCTCTATTTTCAATCCTTTGAAACAAATTTTAAAACTCACTAGATAATATGTAGTAGTAAGTAGGTACGTTAAGATTACAATAAGATAGTTTTAAATATTATTATTATTTACACATTTTATATTATTTTATTTACATGCTTTTACAATAGAAAAAAAATATAGGTACAAACTAAATACTGTAAATTTTCAATCGTTTAGATGTTCTTGTATGATAACCATTATTTAACAAATTCATATTTTCACAAATTCATTTTTTACACTTTTCATAGTAATAATTTACCTATACTTAGGTATGAATTCAACGATTCTGTTTGTTAAAAAATTTGGATAGTTACAGTTTAGAAGATAAATAACATAATTTTAGTTTGAGGGTCATCTTCTTAGTAAAATATTTTGTAGACAATAATTGTAAGTGCTTAGAAAAATCATGACTTCTGCTATGTGTCTTGCACTGCTAGACTGCCCAGCAGATCCGGTTTGCATGGCCGCCGGCATTTCACCTGCACAGAAGGAAAAAAATTATTGAACATGAAGTGAACATAAAAAATTCACATAGAATAGAGAGGTTAGTTGTTAAATGTATATTCGATAAAAAATTAGATTTAAATAAAATCTAAATTTCTTCAATCACTGTCAAATATTATAACGAAGTAGTGACGGATGAAAAAAATATCCTTTAAATTTTGTATAAAGGTGAATTTTCTGTCTTTTGTAAGTAGAGAGGCAAAAAAAAAACAACTCATAAAAAAAACGAAAGAGATAAAAGAAATGTACTGGTAATTCATCAAGTCTACAAGAAAATATTTCTCTGGAGGAGAAATTCATGAAATTTTTCACGTTCAGAATGATTTTTCTACATTGGCAACACCGTCTGAATTGTTTCCACAAGATTTAAACGCCAGTGCTCGGGTTTTATTAACTTTTGTATGTTGGAAATTTTTCTCTTTTATCTTTCCGGCTTTAATGAGGCTTACAAAAAACGGAGGAATGGAGATATAAAAATCATTTTGAGCAAGATAATGGATTCTGATATTGCGTGAATCATTTCGAGTTGTTTTGAGTCTTTGAAAAATTTATTCATTGATGATACTTTGACTACAATAATAATAACATTATCAAAAAAAATTTATCAATAATTACTACGAATGAATTGCAAATTATCATTTTACGCGTTAGAATAGAATCATATAGTTTATTGAAAGAATTGCACATCCTTTTTGTTAAAATAACAGCCCTTAATGGAGGGATGTCCATGGTAGATGACTATCATCGTAAAGATCTACATAAAAATATCTATGTTTCTTGTGCGCTGATATTTTAGTAAAAAAAAAAAACAGAAATTAATTCCATCTTAGATTTTTTGTGACACGGATAATATAGGCAGGTAGGTATTTGAAACCATTTCTACAAATGAAAATTTATTTTCTGACTTTTTATCTCAGATAAAGATTCGTTTCCATGTAAAATAGTTAAAGCAATTTAATAAAAAATAAATTAAAAAACAAAACTTTATTCATTGTTTCTCTACAATAAATTCACGTTTATACCTTAACATACCTACGCATTATTTGGACAGAAAAGTATTTTGGATTTAAAATCTTAGTGATGAAGCTTGTTTTGGGCAAAATAATATGCTTGAAAGAAGTCCAGTTAATGTAAAATAGTAGGCATAATAGTCTGAACACTATTTAAAATGAGACCACAACCCGGTTTACATAGCTAAACATCTTTACTATCAAATGGAAAAAAGTGTTTTCAACAGTTAGATGCAGTCTCAAAAATCTGATATTTGAGACTTTCGTTTCCAAAAATTGGCATATTGTAAATTCAAATAGGTACGTAATAAAATAACTAGGTTACCTAGTATTTTGAAATGTAAAGTTTGTTGAAAAATTATAACTCACCATTCAAAACATGCACCCTGACAGTTGCCACCTCAGCATTGGACGGATTGCAGGAGTACTTTCCCGAGTCCATAGTGTCAGCGTTCTTTATGAGCAGTCTGGAAGTCGTGATGTCTCCCTTCTCTGTCAGTATGGACACCCCTCCTCTGTCGGGGTCGTTGCTGACCGGCTGTGACAAAAAAATACAATAACGTTACAGTACTTATAATACCAATGTAAGCTGATTACAAAGTATGCCAATATTTTTATCAAAGGGCATTCTAAAAAGTCGTTTCATCTATAGGTATACCAATAAAGTCATAAGTCATCTATAAACAATCATTTTAATATACCAATGTAAGCTGAATACAAAATAATATGCCAAATTGTATGACTGTATCAAAAGGCATTCTAAAAAGTCATTTTGATAGCTATGAATCTGTGAGTAGGTATTGAACTAACCAACATTTCTATCAGGACAATTTTGAAAGGGTTGAGATTTTTTGTAAATGACATTTAGGTAAATGAACTCTTGTATTTGAACTTGAACAGGGTTAAAATACTTACTTTCTCTTGGCATGATTGTTTATGAATTCATAGTTATAGTTTTAATATTTTTTCTCAAGTTCAAGAAAAATTTATATCAAATTAATGACATGGATAATTTTATTATCAAGCGAGAAATTAAAATTCAATTGATTGAGTTTAATGACACAACTATAATAAATAAAATCATCTGTTTAAATAAAAAAGTGATAAGAGGCAAACAAAATGCAACAATACAAAATGGCCACAAAATATGAAGACTGCAAGTATTGTCCTATGTGTAAAATAAAAATGGTGGGAAAAGGATGGAAAAGCAAATATGAGATGGAATAAAGGCAAAAAAATAAAGAATAATGAATCAAGCGATTTATAAAAAAGAAAACGGACTAATAAGGAAAGGGTTCCTACTTTTACCTGGTCCTCGTGAAACCAGAATATGTGTGCTGGAGGTTCTGGGCTGAACCTGATGACGCAGGTGATGTTGATGGTGCTGCCCTTGTCCACGTGGTGGTCTGGTCCCCCCAGGATGATGGCCAGAGGAACTAGTTTCAGGGAAAAGTCCAAAGTAAAAATACTTCAATAGTTTTTTTGATCATAAATTCATATTTCAACAATAAAGATAAAAAATGAGTATTGAATTAGTTTGATATAAAAATGAGTCATATATTAAAGTATTGGAATAAATCTCAACAGGCACTACTAAATCAATAGGGCTTATAATATAACCACCACTAGCTCGGCTAAACGTATTTTACATTGCAATAATGTTGCCCGCAGACTTCCTGCGGAGTGCATGAGTCGGGAAGAGGCACTGTCACTCTGCAAGAGGCCTCTGGAGACGATGCACAATTAATAAGAGGCAGCGCTTCATGAAAGAATTGAAGGAGGTCACAAATTGACCCATTTCCCTACCGTCGAATGCATTATTCTTTGAAATTGTATAAAACACAGTGCAACCTGATGATTTCCATTAAAAAATCTCATTACAGAGAAATCAAAGACAGAAGTAGTTAGTTTATGATTTTTTTAGCATATATTAACAAGTTTATAGGTAGTTTCTACGTAAGAAGATCGATATTGATGATATGGTTTCACTTAACCTAGTTATTAGGAAAACTCAGTCCAAAAACCCTTCGTTGGAATAATATATAACAATGAGGTTAGTAAAATACAACAAATAATCGTTTAAAACTTTAACAATAATTCTGCTTATTTTGAGTAGGTAGGTACCTAGTTTTATCGGTTTTTGGATTACCTTCCGTATTTGGTTACAAAACAATAAACTTGTTATGTTAGTATTGTTTACTGTTAAGGTTACTGAATATAGACACTTGATCATCAAATGTTTTATCCGATGAAAAAAACATCAAGGAAGTTATATTAGTAACTGAAGCTGTTAGTCTCGTATCAAATTGATCAAACAGTATAAGTTGAGTTAGTGCTTTAATCATTCACATAATTATTAAGATAGGAACCTTGGTCCGAGTACATTTTCTGGTACATGTCTTGATCTCTCTCGCCCCTAAGAGATTCGTATAGAGGGCTGTGGAAGGCTGGACTGGGCCGATTATAATTTCTTCCTAGAGCACATAATATACGAAAAGTTTAAAATAACATTGAAAAGATTCCCATAATATCACAATATAAGTGTTATTGAGGTAACGCACCATTTAGGAGACAAACTTCCATTCACAACCACGCTCAATAAATTTATGTGGATTTGTTTGGTCCTTCTACGAGGAACCCAAATGGAGCCGATCCTATATACGAATGTGACAAAAGAGAGAAAAAAAGTGATGTAGTGTATTTTTGACCTTCACATAGTGAAAAAATTCCTACGTGATATTCTCGATTGTTGAAGAATATGTCATCAAACAAATGGAGGAAAATAATCGAGATACCTAATTACCTGTTGATTGAAGGAAATCTTCACCTTTTCATTCAAAATATCGAGGATTATTAGCTGTTTAATAATTTTATTGAAGGTGATCCAAGGCCTGTTTATAAACGCATGTTTACGAGCTTCATATACCTACAATTACTTACATATTATGTATACACTATGTTTGTGGAGTTTTAAAAAGAGTTTTTGTGATACTACTTATATCGAATGAGTTTTCAATCGATGTCGAGTCTGTTAAATAAAAAAATATTTCTATCCAATGAGAAATTTTTTAAAATAGGATCCTATGGAAAATATTGCGGCCTACTAGTTTTGTGTTCATGCTTTTTAGCTATTATTTCACCCTAAAAATATTTTTTATACATTTTGCAGCCATCTCAATTTGTCACTAAGTGATTTGCATTCTGCATTCTTCCTGTACACTAGTGTACACTCAGTGAACAGTACAATCATTTTTCACCGGGTAAACGATACTTAGCTCACACAACATTTTCATTAAAAGGATTCATTGTATTTTAATTTTAAGATCCGTGTCTCACAACCTTCATTCTAACGTTTAAATACACTTCGAAAATTTGGATTTCAAGTAGGTACCTATCCACGCCTTCTCGTCATTGGTCTCCCCTGGAAACCATGTAATATAATAATATGACCGTGTAGCTGTAGACCCATGGGCCAACTTGAACGTTTTTCATCGCCAACCTGCTTGGCAAGCGTGGTGTTGTAATGCCCCTTCGCATTTATTATCACCCCAGTTCAGTAATGTTTGGATGTCATCATATTATTTTCCGAAGGAGGCCGTCATCCAGCAGTGGATGATCGAGGGTCAGAAGAAGAAGAAACACTAATTCCATCATCATTTAAGAACTTAGACGAGTGACAAACTCGCAATTTTTTGCAACTTTGCGCTATAAAGTTACATAAGAGAACTTACCAACAACATTCAGATTGACGAAGTAACTCTTGACGGGTTGTGTTGGTATCTGGCATTCGTACATGCCAGCATCTCTCTGTTGCGCCCATTTGATGTGTAACATCCACTCGTATTTGTCTTTGTGATGGGTGGTTTGAAACCTCTCGTCCGAAGTGTAGGAATATGTCCCCACTGTGAGTATGTGCAGGTCTCGATGTCTGATCCACGACACCTACATACATAAAAACACAAAATATTGAATACAATGCAAACAAGTTAAAACTATAACATCGCTCTTTTACGGTGTGATGTGTATTCACGAGATATCTATGAGCTACAAAGAGAGGAACTTTCTCTTCACCTTACACGATGACAATAAAGCTGTTTTTTAAATCATTCACAGATACGTGGTTTTTCAGGATTCTCTTAAAGAGACTTTGGAACAACACCGTTCGCGGATAATTATACAATTACCTACTTTAAGTAGGTGGTCCAGTGTATGCCACATTTCTCTAATTCTATGAGCAATATCGATTTATTCAATAGATAGTAATACAATTATCTTGTCTTGGTCTGTCTTTTTCCCTTCTGCTCTATGATTTATTATTAACAATGACAAATTGATATTTTTAACCTAGGTATCTTAAGCGGTTTTGACTAGCCTAGCCTAGCAGTTTTGACTCTTTAAATCTTGTATTTTAAGTATTTTAATTAGCGTTTGACATTATGTCAGTTGTTTAATACTTGGTGAGATTGTTAGAATGTGACATGTAAACAATATATTATCAACAACTGATAACTGACTAATACTGTGCGATTTTTAAACGGTATGAACAAACCACTAGGGGCTTACGACCGTCTTCTACTGTTATTTCGAATGCTGGCTTAGTGTGATCACTTTACGTTAACAACGTTCGTGATTAGGTGCTAATGTTCAAATTTCAAAATATTATGAGAAATTTCAACATGTGGAAAAATCCCATGCCTCGGGCAGGATTTGAACCTGCATTCTTCGTCGTACCGTGCCAAGACGGTAGCCGCTGGGCCAATTGCCCCATGTACCTAAATTTCGTTTAAAACAGATGCATCGGTCGGAAGTATACAGTTGGTTAAATTGATAAAAATAAATGTACCTACCTATCATTATTCATATTCGAATAATTTATAGCTACGACAGTACAACATTTGCCAGGAAAACTAGTTATTATTTTATACATGTTTTATTAAAAGAAAATATTAAAGTATAAAAAAATATGTAAAGATTCTATGTAATTGCCCCTTGAAAGCTTAATTGAAATACTGAATAGCTCTTTGAAACAATATCCGTTTGACATAAAACTACCCTCTTTAATAACACGTAATTTTTCATTATCATTCATTCCTAAAGGGCTAATCAAAGGCAAGGAGAACAAACAGTATTATTTTTCTTTTATTCCGAGAAGTTTAGTTATTTTTCTATTTTTATCAATAGGAAAGCATTTGCAATTAAAATGTGTTTCCTTGCTCAGAATAATAATAATGTATGAAATATAATACCTACTGTATTAAAGTGAGTACGGAACGGGCTTCCTAACAACAACAGCGCCATCTTTGAAAAATCTCATAACAACACAATTTTTATTTACCTGACAACAATCGAGTTTCAAAACATTGCGCATTGGGACGCAGATTATATTGATAAATTTTCTTTCAAGCTTCAGAAATATATTTTTTCAACATTCAAACGTGTTTTAAGCAATTTTTGTATTTTTAAACCAATGAATGAATATTTTTCTGGTGTTTTAGTTGTGAAATTAATTTAGATGAAAATTCAATATAGATATCTAATATAGAAATGGGTGCTTTTGAAATGACTGATTCATAATATTATACCTAACCACATAAGTTTTGATTTTTTCACAAAGAGTAGTCATTAATGTTAGCTATGCTATGTTACCCAGCAATATTTTGTTATAGAGGCGGGACGAAGTTCGATGGGTCAGCTCAGCTTTCAGTAGCTTACTGTGAAAGAGTCAAGGAGTGTATTTGTGTTCACTTTGAGTGAGCACAGATTCATTTTTATAAAAAAAGCTAGTTTGAAATAAAAGAAACGATGCATACGGATCAGAGTCAAGATGGTATGGGTAATTATTTGGTATCTACCTACTAAGTATATCGAGATATCTTGAAAAAAAACGGAGCACAGCAAAACTACTAATTTATTAAGAAAAAGGTTGAAAAGTGCTGCGTTAGAGAACTCTTTGATAGGGGTGTAAGACTTTGTCGATAGGAATGGCAGATATAGAGCGTTGGGAGGTTTTTGAAATATGTGGCTATAGGGGAATGTTGGGGGTCCATAGGGGATATTCATCGTCGAAGACAGATTCAAAAACTCCGAACTCAAATAATAAAAAAAATATTAATCGTTCGTGTTACTTGAAACTGCCTTCTTTTTAGAAAAAGCTCAAATTTAAGGACAATTCTTTCTGTGTTACAAAACATAAAAGTGACAAAAACCTCCAAAATCAGAGGATACCTAACGAAGCCATAGAAAAATTAACAATCACAAATTTTTATCAAGCTCATAGAGATTGGTTATTGAAAGACTTGATTTTTGTATAATTTATAGCACGTGGTAAATACTTAATTCTATATTGAAACATCAAACAGAAAGATAGATAGGGTTTTAACAAAAGAAAGGATAGAGATTGGTTATTAAAATTTGAGTAACTCACCGTCTTATTCCCTAGGTTGTGTACTCTACAAGTAAGATAAGCAGTCTTCCCCACTAATGCAGTGACATTCCTGGGCGCCATGGGATCGAAGAATGGCTGATTTTCTACATCGTTAGATTCTGTGGTGGGTGGCCAGTTTTCTTGTATTGCGTTGTACCCAGCGCCACTGTATACTCCACCTTGTACCAGACCCAAACCTGCAAAAAAAGACAAAGTAAAGTTAGCAACATGTACCTATTTCATTTCACTTACATAGGTTCCCATACTTTTAAAACATTTCCAGCAACGACAACGTGTATTTTTTTCGCTTCTGTGTATAAAAAAAAGGTAAGAAAGCAAAATTAAGTTTCCAGGATTAACTGAATTGTGTCGAAGGAAGACTTTCTTCGACCCTAAAGAAACACGTGTTGAAAAAAATTTATTATTATTCTATGTTGTCTATCTAAAAATATATCTTTTAGTTATTTTGTTTTAATATAAACTAAGTATATTTGGTACAAAAGTTAATACTTAGAGAGAAAATGTAAGGTGAAATCGATTTTGAAATCTCGGAGCTGACCAACCTTCGTTATGCCTTTTCGCGCGCACCATTTCTCCTAACCTCCATTTTGCCGGTAATACATCTTCTCAAGT
The DNA here is from genome assembly GCA_963576905.1 of Mystacides longicornis. NCBI lineage: Eukaryota > Metazoa > Arthropoda > Insecta > Trichoptera > Leptoceridae > Mystacides > Mystacides longicornis. Next base: position 9,379,861 of record OY756426.1, read on the forward strand.
CACCGTGTAAGCCACCAACAAAAGTTTCGCTTAAAATAAATATTATTATCAGATTTAAAAGTTTTGTTCCTGCGGATGATAGACTATAAAAGGTTTCGTGGCTTTCTACAACTCTTCAGGGGGTTTCGTAGCTTTCTACAACTCTTTTACAGCTATTCTAAAACCTATTACATTTCATGATTTAATCGATATCTACGAACGTTGAATTTATAAACGGGGGCATATTTCGCCATATTGTTGTTAATTTATAGCAATTTTATTACAAACACCTAGGTACATAGTTTTGAATTTGAGTACCTATAACTCGTCAAAAACTAACATTGATTTCTTTCAACTCAAAACTTTTGAAGTACCTAGTGTTTGAGACCCATTTATATATATTATTCTCCGCCTGGTTTTTGCAAATATGTAAAAAAGCGCATTAGGAAAAGAAACAACTAAAATATAAAAGTATGTAAAAAAACTGGTTATATGCCTAGAATGAAGACGTTACTTTTGAAAACCCCTCTGAATATTGTAAGTTATAGCAAAAAAGTTTTATGTTTGATCATATTGGATCCTCGAAAGTTTCCTACTGGAGTCATACACTGCCAATTATACAATAATAAACAAACAACAACAACAAAAAACATAAAAATAAAGACCCTTCAAAAATTCTTCATAATAACTTTATGTAATGAATTAATGTCCGATGTGTGACAGTACAGAAGTTAAGTTAATGTCATTTTGTAGGGTCGTAAAAGTTCCCTCACAATATTGTGTGGTAAATTTTGTGTGTCGACTGTCGAAATATGTTATGGGTCACTGAGTAAAGGCGAACTGCGTGCAAACATTCGGCCGGTGGTGAAAATAAATTGCGATATTTAAGCCGGTTTCCCTTACAACGGTAGGTAAATAAACACGTTAATCGATACATTTAAAAAAAAATAATAAATATTATACGTAAGTGTGTTCGTATATTATGTGCGTTAGGTGAGTAATAAATACCAAAATCCTGCCCATACCTGATGGTACTCCCCTTTGCCGTTATCACACTATATTATTAAGGAAGTGAATTTCTGCTTGGTACGTAATCATTAACTTTTAAATCTAAGCAATTGGAAGCATTTGCATTTTAAATCTAAGCAGGTGGAAATGTTTTGCTTAACCCTCGAAGATGTTTCCCCGTCTCACCACATAACTTCAATGCTGTCAATTATTTGGTCATGTTTTGGAGGCTTATATTGCTTATAGACTCAGCCGCAATGTCATTACCATTGGTGGTAACGGTTGCTCCCAGGTATTTGAGTTGATCCACTAGGGAGACCTAGTGACCATTGTTGTTATCAGGAAATGTTTAAATAGTAAATCGGGATAGGTATCCGACATTAATTTGCCATGAACTCTGATCTACTGGCTTCGACTCTAAGGTCAATGCGTGCATTTCGTCGCAGAGTCTTTCTCTTTGCACAGAATAGTAGTAAAAAAATAAAAATCTTTTAATTTGGTTGCCATAAGTATAAATTTCTCCAAACGTACGTACAGACTTTATAAAACATTTTTATTAAACAGTTTCAAGTTTGGCGAAACTTTGATAATATTATTATTTCTATTTGGCGAGGGGTAGCCCGATTAAAAGGTGTTCCTAGTTTCGTGGAAAACACATAAATTTTCATTATGTCTCGTAAATTTAGTTCACTGTCAAAATTGTCGAAAACAAGAAATTAAGTTTAGAGAAAGTCTCCGGACTCCATTGCAACATTATTATTATTATTGTTACGTCAAAGAAACGTTGTTTGAAAGCTTGTTACATTTCATAATATCAACAATGGTACAGACTTCCATTCTTTCCTATCCAAACAAACCTCTTTCGTTTCCTTAAAACGCATATAACATTCCGCATACATGCTCTTCTAAATTCCTTTTACTCCTGATTTGGCTTATCGACTTATCCTTGACTTATCAATCCACGATTAATGGGTAAGTATACAGATATCTTGTATTTGTTGAATCCTACTTAGAACCTAATAATATGTAAACTTTTTTACCATCCTTTTATTATTCTTCTTCTTCGTCAGCCTGTCTCCGTCCATTGCTGAACATAGGCCTCCCCCCCTCTCTTTCCCCGATAACAAATAAATAAAATAAATAAAGAATGTTTCAAGGGACAGGAAGTCCTCAATTTTCTTCCTATCCAGATATATTATAGGTACATTGATAATGTTTCTTCCACCGACATAATATTACAGTTATACATGCCTAACCTAAGTAACTAATCGGTAATTTTTGGTGAAACTCATCATTAACATTTTTTTAATATTTTTATAAACTGATGATAGTTTCGTTAACATTCTTCTAAAGAAATTGTTATGACTTTATAGGCCGTTATGCGCTGTTTTCCTAGAAAATAAAACGTCCATAACATTATGAACGCAGAATTCTTTGAGACAATAATATTAATTTATTTATTTACAAATCAACCGCAAATTGCCTTTTAAATAAAATAAAAATATAAAAAGAGCAGCAATTATACAAAAAAAAAAAATACAATACACACAATTTCTTTCCATAAGCCCTACAGTGATAAAAAGTACATGTCTGACATTTGTTCTGTAGGTATAGTAGGAGAATACAACAATATGAGAATACATTTAAAAGTCTGGAGTATTTGGAGTACTATAAGTGATTGAACAGGACGATAAGGGCATGATATATCCACAGAAGTATCTCAGGTCGCTAAATTACTATGCGTATATAATCAAGCGCGGAACCAGGGGGGTCAGGGGGGTCATGACCCCCCCCCTCTGGGCTTAGTCCAGGCCTTTAATTTGAAGTACAGTACTTACATTTATTAAAAAAATAGCTACTTTTCTATTATAATTAAAAGTCATTGTGGTTCAGGACCCCTCCCTGGATCATGGAAATTACCTTTTCTTTTTTTTTTTTTAGGAAAAGTTTAGTTTCTAGATACCAAATTTTAGAAATTATCTTTTTTACTATGCCGTGACCCCCTCCTGGCGCCAATGCTGGATCCGCCCTTGTATATAATAATATAAAGCATGTTTATCTCTTTCACTCCTTGCAGTAAAATAATGAAAGCGGGAAAGTGACAGTGTTATCTTGACGTTTAGTGTAAATAAACGTAGCTTGGATACCGCAGTAAGCAAGACACCCACTGTAGGAAAATATAATATGAACTAAGTAAAAAGATTAAATTCAAAAACTTTTGTAAAATTAGCAAGTCACGAGTATGCTATTGAAAATTAGACTTTTAAGGCCGATGAATAATTGTGGGACCGCATTCCTAGGAGAACATACCATTAGTAAAAAATTCGCCCAAAAAAGAACATAAATGGCATTCCTATTATCACCTTATTGTCTCCGTTTGTCTATTCTCAGTGCGTTGGACAGTTATAATATATTGTGATATCTAATATTCAATCCCTTGCGTCAAATTTATAGACAAGTTTTTCGCTTGCGTGCAATAATATTTTATACCTATCTTTCTTTCACAACTGACAAAGTGTTCTTTCAAAAAACTTTACTCCGGAGAAAATAATAATACAATCAAACAACAGACATTCCGAAAAAATCGTGATAAAATGACAATTTTACCAAACGACGCAGTTTAACTAAACGCCATAGTGAAATTGACAGAGTTTCAAACAAAGTGGTTGATAAGAGGTGGTTGATAGACCAGCGGTTACGACGCCGGTTTTCGCACTGTTTCGTGCGGAGGTCGTGGTCGTGTCGACCATTTTCCGCTTTCACGACACAAGCATTTGCTTACTGTGAAAGATGTCAAAAGTGTATTTGTGTTCACTTCGAGTGAGCACAGATTCATTTTTAGTAAAAAAAAAAAGTTTTTAACCAATTAGGATGGAAAAACTAAACACAGGATTTTGTTACAGGAATTACAAAGAATCAATATTGAAACCAAAAAAAATAATAATAATAGTTAAACTCATTTTTTGCATTTGTACCCTACCTTGCTGGAACTTGGGGTTTAGATTAATTTTTCATAGGTTATTATTTTAACGTGCCGTGGGGTTGCCGGCTAAGAATAGCACCTCTGCTCTTTTTTGCTGGTTTTTCGAGAATCCTGTAAGAGGTAGGAAATAGAAAAATGAGGTCGGAACCGTGAGGTTGACCACCTCACGTCCTTAAACCTCAACTGGTCAGATAAGGCACAATGAGCCTCGGACGCCTTCGAGCGCAATGGAGAGCTCTTGATGCCTCTCCATGCTTCTGAGTGGGGCCTAGGCCTCCCGCATTGTGGGTTGGTTTGGGGGGGATCCGCCGCGGGTTTGATTTGTGTGTGGCTGGCTTTTTGGTAATCGGGCTAGGGGTCGGCTTTGTGCGGATCGGGTTTGCTGCGGATTGGTCTCCTCCGGGCTGGCTTGCGGTGTGCGGGGGGCCTTTAAAGGGAGAATGTAAATATTATGTTATGCTTTTAATATTTCCATTAGCCTTATGCGAATACAAATAATTAATGCGATTGGACAGTTAGTAAAAATGTATAATAGTATTTTAATATAAATAATTTTGCTTCTCGATTTATGAAGACTATTTTCGTCTTATATGAAAATTTAGTTACGTATTTGGAACTATAACTTGGTAATAACTGCTTTTCAAAATTTTGGAAAATAATAAATCATTGTTTTGTTCATACTTTTCAACTACGGAGGAAGTTTATAAGGAACATGAATTTATTGTTATGTTTAGGTTTTTTTTTTTTTTTACCAAGACCCTTATTTTACCAACTATCGAAAATATACGCAGTCTGCCAGTAGGTATCTACATAACTACATAATAGTCCATGTGCCGCAAACGCCATAGCCATAACTTAGACAATGAAAAGTTTGGTGATTTATCTGTGTGTATGATATTATGGAGGTATAGAAATATGTTATCGTGTTGATCATAATGTGCTGAGTATAATGATATCATGTCATTAGATACGTAATCATAACTTTAGAAAATACACTTTACACCCAAACTAACGTTTCTTTGTTTTCGGAACTGAAACTACTTAGGTATCTATACCTACTTCTTCTTGGCAAATATTGATCCCTCATGATGGTATGTCTTTATTCTTTCTGATTTCACAGCGCCACTAGGTTCTGCCATATATGCATCTTTAGGCATACTTCCATCAACCTTGCGCCTCCTCGTTTGGTTCTACCTAAAGGGTGAGATAGGCGTCCATGTTATTATTTTCTACTTCGATTATGTTGTAAGTTCTTACTTTTGTAAATAGTAATAAACAGTAAAATTGACAAAATCTGTAATATTATAAAGCACAATAACTTCATTTACGCAATTTGCGTATCAATTAGTATAGGTACATATTGACCGCATTGGTGTGAAGTTACCTACACATATTAATACAAGCTGCCAATACACAAACATCAGCTGTCATTCTTATCATAAAATTTTATATTTTTTGTTTATCGCTGATATCATTTTTAGCTTGATTAATCTGGTCTTAAGTTCTTCAAACACATTATGTGTAACTTTTTAATACTAAATCATTATACCGATTTATAAAATAAATAAAACTAACTTTGCTTAACGATTACTGGTGTTGCGTACCTAGATAACTCTCTGGGATATGAAAAGGAATGAGAATATTAAGAAGCAATGAAATTTAGTGTTGTAGCAAAGATGAATGTTGATAAGATGAGATGGTTTGGGAATGTGGAATGAATGGTTGCAAACAGAATGACAAAGATAAAAATAATTGTGAATAATTGAAGTGGTTGGTGAACCAGCGGTTACAACGTCGGCTTTCGTACTGCGGACGTCGTGGTTCGATCCCAGGTGCCGACCATCTTCCTCTTTCACGACACAAGCTTTCGGTAGCTTACTGTGAAAGAGTCAAGGAGTGTATTTGTGTTCACTTTGAGTGAGCACAGAATCATTTAAAAAAAAAATATATATATATATAAGGCTGAAAAGAAAAGTGTAAGGAGCTGTGGCCGAGAACGACGTGGATCGAACACATCGATTCCGTCCTCAAGGAAGGCCAGGCCAAAGAAATAGGAGGTTTTTATAATTTTATATTACAGTGAGTATGCTCCGTTCTCTCTGCCTTCCCCTTACGGGATCCAGCGTAATGGGTAAAAAAATATTACATTTTTTACACTGGTTAATATAGAAAAAAAATTAATATTGTTCGTGTTTCACAAAATGTGTTAAAAAACATGAAAAGTTAATAAGAATCTGTTTGGTAATATACCTACTATTTTCTTTGTTCCGTTATTTGGAATTGCCTAGAGATCCTTTGTATACCGAAACTTTGTATACTATCAGCAGTCACGGAGGCTCTATTCAATTTTGACATATTATTTTAAGTATATATACCTACATAATACAAAACATCGAGCTTTCTAGCAATTTTTCATAGACACGTTGAAATATGATGTAATATTAATTATTATTTGTGTCCTCTATAATGCGATCGTGGACGATTTGAAATTTCTTCCCGAAGCAAAAGTTGTACTAAGAAACCTCTGATCAAGTATTACTACATATTTAAATTTTAATAGTTATTATTAATTGTCAATGGAATGACCACGTCTCAAGAATGGAAGACACAAGAGCCGCGAAAATCGCCACAGACAACATACCACAAGGAAGCAGACCTCCAGGACGACCGCCTAAACGCTGGAGGGACAGTTGGCACTCAGCTTCCCAAGAAGACAACATAGCAGGAACAACAGGCCAGCAGGCCTAATCAAAGAGGAAGAAGAAGATTAATTGTCGTAGCTATCGGCTTACAAACTAAAATTATAATTACCTATGTAAATACCATCTCACAGTTGGGCTGGTTTTGTCATTTGTATGAAATAAAAAATACTTTAAATAAGATTTTGAGTGGGGTTAAAGTGTTTCAATAAAAAAACGAATATTGGACGAACTTAACCTACTATGTATGTATTTTGTGGTAACACTGCCCGTGACATGCCAACCGTTTTGGTTTGGCAACATACTTCCGGTTTCCGGTTGGTGATGGTAACATATCTACTGATTGTTTTGTGTTTGTTATTTTTAAAGGTATTTTTTAATTAATAAAATAAATAACCATTTATATAAATAACAATCGTATCATTACGACAAGTGGCGGTGAGGATTACCGAACCAGTTATAAATAATTAAGAGTTTAATGGAATTCAGTGAGATAAAATAAGCCATCGAAGGAGGTAAAACAACGTGGATCTACTTATTAACTAAAACAGATTTACAAGCAGTTGCGGTTAAGTTGGGGGTAAGCTTTGACAAGCTTTGACAAGCTTTGCCGTGGGGTTGCCGGCTTAGAATAGCACCTCTGCTCTTTTTTCTGGTTTTTCGAGCATCCTGTAAGAGGCAGGAAATCGAAAAATCAGATCGGGACCGTAGGGTTGACCACCTCACGTTCTTAAAACAATCGGTCAGAAAAGGCAACAGAATTAAGCCTCGGACGCCTGGACCCCATCAGGGGGGGGTCCAGGCAGCTGGTGTCCCCCCTGTATTGACCACGGCTCGATTAAGGAACAAGAGCTTGAAAATTGGGACTCTGAATGTCCGCACTCTGAGGGCGGGCGGGGAGCTTGTTGCTGCCAGGTTGGCGGGAGATTATGGACTAGATATCCTGGGGCTGAGTGAGGCACGCATCCCAGGCTCGGGGCAGAGTGACGCTGGCAATTATGTCATGCTTCACTCTGGCCACCGGACTGCACGGATGCGTGGCGTTGCTCTACTTTTAAGTAAATATGCCTTCTCTCGCCTTCTTGGTTGGGAACCTGTTTCTGACCGCCTGATGAGTGCGTCCTTTAAGATGAGTGGCGAAACACTGACGGTCCTTCTATGCTATGCTCCCACTGAGGATGTGACTCGGCGTGACTCAATCATAGTATTATACTTGTTTTTGTAAATAATTATGTTCTATATTTATATCAATAAAAAAAAAAAAAAAAAAAAAAAAAAAAAAGGATGGGGACGCGGCTGCTAAGGATTGTTTCTATGACAGTCTGGATGCAGTTGTGTCCCATGTTCCGGGGCGCCATCGCCTAATAGTTCTGGGGGACTTTAATGCCAAGGTTGGCAACGACCCCCAGAATAGACCAGGCGTCATGGGTAAGCATGGCTTAGGAGTTATGAATGATAACGGAAGCCGTCTCATTGGTTTCGCTACGCTCCATGGACTCTTAATAGGGGGAACTCTCTTCCCCCACAAGGATATCCATAAATACACCTGGACCTCGCCCGACAGAAGAACGAAAAACCAGATAGACCATCTCCTGGTAAGGGCTAGCAGCCGAACTGACCTGCGGGATGTCCGCACCTGCCGGGGAGCAGACATGGACACGGATCACGAACTCCTTGTGGGTTCGTTCAGATTCAAATTCCACCATTTCCAGCCAAGATCGTCTGCTCCTCGCCCGCTGGACATACGCAGGTTAGAGAGTGCTCAGTGTCGTCACTTGTACGAGACTGAGTTACGCACAAGGTTTGCCCCCTTGCAGGATTCACCCAGAGCTGCCCCAATTGAGTCAGCCTGGACTAGCTTTCGTGACGCGGTTATGGAATCCGCACGTTCTTCTGTCGGCTATAAGAATAAAAAGAGGCCAATATGGATGTCCGATGGGTCCTGGAGTCTCATCGAAGATCGCCAGAAGGCTAAGACCCTCAGAGACAGCGAAAAAGACCCTCAAAAACTGGCCGCTTTGGTGTCTGAGTACAGGGAGCTGAGCCGCAAGGTGAAGCACTCTGTACGAACAGATAAAAGAAGACACCTGGACTCTCAGATACGGCGAGCACAGTCTGCTGCACTCGGTAATGACTCAAGGACACTTTTCGAAATCACCCGGGAGGTGGGGGGCAGGGGTCAAAAAAGACCCGTGACGGCAATACGAGACTCTCGTGGAGCTACTGTCACTGCCCCCGAACTGATTAAAGGGAGATGGAGGGAGTACTTTGAGTCAATATTGAACCGCCCCGAGCCCTCCTCACCTTACAACTTTGAGGAGGAGTTGGCGGGTCTGAATGTACCTCAGGCGACTGGGATATGTGAAGATCCGCCGACCTACAGCGAGATGGTGCTGGCCGTGATGAGATTGAAGAACAACAAAGCGCCAGGAGACGATGGAATCCACGCAGAGCTCCTCAAACAAGGCATAGATACCCTTGGCCAACCACTTCTCGATATATTTAAAATGGCGTGGGAAGAGGAGAGGTGCCCAAAAGATTGGCGGAATGGATCCATCGTCGCAATATTTAAAAAGGGGGACCCCCTTGAATGCGGAAACTACCGTGGAATTACTCTGCTGAGTGTTCCCGGTAAGGTATTATCTCAGATATTACTACACCGCATTCGGGGGCCTGTCATGGCTGTCCTGAGAGAGCAACAATGCGGCTTTGTACCTAGAAGATCCTGCACGGACCCAATTTTCTGTGCTAGGTGCGTCTTTCAGCAGTGCAAAGAGTTTAACTCTCCAGTCGCTTGTTGCTTTATAGATTTTGAAAAGGCCTTCGACAGCCCACATAGACCATCAATATGGGAAATTCTTGCTCTGTATGGTATACCTCCGAAAATAGTTAAAATGGTGCAGTCCCTGTATGAAGACTCCGAGTGTAGCGTGAAAACGCCAGGTGGTCCTACTGAAGCTTTTAGGATCACCACGGGAGTCAGACAGGGCTGCGTACTAGCTCCTTTCATATTCATAATAGTCATGGACTTCCTGTTGAGAAAGTCCATGCAAGGAGCAAGAGGTATACCGATAACACAGAGAGATGGTCTAATGGGCGAACTGTGCGATCTGGAGTACGCGGACGACCTAGCGTTGTTCAGTACGACAGTGGAGGAAGTACAGCGCAGTGTTTCAAGACTCTGCAGCGAAACAGCACGCCTCGGCCTTCGAGTCAATGCCAGTAAGACGGAGCTCATGGCGAATAATGCCTGCCCCGATAAACAGCTACCGATAACCATCGATGGTCACCAGGTCTCCCGGGTGGATAAATTTAAGTACCTGGGAGCAACCATTACCACCGCTGGTGACCTCGGGGCTGAGCTCCCGATACGTATCGGTATGGCAAGTGGCGCCTTCAACAACATGACCAAGATATGGAAGGCGTCGGCGTTTAGTGTCGAGACGAAATGTAAACTGTTTGATGCGTGTGTGTTGCCCATTCTCCTTTATGGGTGTGAGTCCTGGCACCTGACCAAGGCCCAGGCACAAAAAGTCTCATCATTTGAAATGAAGTGCCTAAGGAGAATTCTGGGCGTAAGATGGTACCACCGCATCACGAACGACGCTATACGCCGGCGCACCCAGCGTGAGCCCATCACCTCTACCATTGTGGGGAGGAGATGGACTTGGCTGGGACATGTGTTAAGGATGCCGAATGACAGTTGGCCGAGGAGAGCGCTGTTCTTCCTCCCATCAGGGTCCCGAAGACGAGGAAGACCCTCTCACACTGTGTTCCGCTCCTTCGAAGCAGAGCTGAGGGATATGGACATGGTGTGGGAGGAGGTCATAAACATTGCGCAAGATCGAGCGCAATGGAGAGCTCTTGTTGCCTCCCTATGCCCCTGAGTGGGGTGGAAAAGGGAGAATTGATTGATTGATTGAAGCTTTGACAAGGTTTGTACAGTAGAAGAGCTGCGAAACATTGTAAAAAAAGAAGTAAGTAAAAATTAAAGTAAGGTTATGGCATTTGATCTGAATACTTTCGACGGGGGTAGTTGGGAGAATTATATAGGGAGATTGGAATGTTATTTCTTGCTGAATGATATTTCTGCCACCAAGAAATTACCCTTACTTCTTACAAAAATATCAAGTAGAGTATACGGTATCTTAAGTGATTTAATTTCACCAAAGAAACCCAAGGAAATAACCTACGAAGAAATATGCAGTACACTCGAGAACTATTATCATCCAACTCATAATTTACATATAAGCAGAGCCCACCTACTATTATTCAATAATATGAACACAAAAATACACACTTTCACTCTTTCACAGTAACCTATACTTAAAGCTTGTACCGTAAAAGAGGAAGATGGTCGGCACCTGGGATGGGACCCACATTATCCAGTTCGAAAACCGGCATCGCTACCTACCACTATTATATTTGATTAAAGTAGATATAAGTTTGAACAACAGAATCACTTGAAAACGAATGCATGGCTTATAAAAAAACTTTGACATAATAATCCATACAGTCTAATAAATTACGAACATAGGTACCTGCTTACTACCTACACCAATGAAAATAATACCTACCTAGGAAAAACCTACTAATACAGGGAAAAATGTATATTTTGTAGGTTTCTCTTTCAGTTACAATCCTTTGTTCACCATAATAAATCAAGAACATACATCGATGAAATATTTACATCAGGCACCTAGCAGATACTACAAGTGTGAAATTGTAATGCGTGACTCCAATTATTAATATGTAGCGTTGTAGATAGAGAACAGTTAATTTTATTATATTATTATAAAGTTGGTAGAAATAATGTTAAGAGAGAACTGATGGTGGGGGTGGTGGTTTTTAACTTAATTACATGGCTGAAGGGTTGTAGTTGAAGAAGAGTACACCCTTATGCGAGTCTATTCACCTAATAGACTGGATTTAATTATAACAATATTATTATGTGGGTACTAGCTTATACCCGTCTTGCTTTACGTTTTTGATTCCGATTGTCAGGCTTGATCGGTAGGTAATTAAACAGGTTCTAGTCTAGCTTCCCATTGCTTAACAGACCTCTATAACTGACATAAGCACAGAAAAAGAAGAATGACACTTTTAATGTTTATTAAAATTTTGTATGAAGATCCTAAAAATAGGGTTTTTTAAATAGTTCTAAATATATTAAAGTTAATGCAGCAAATTGTATTAAAGAACCTTCTCCGGCATTTTGCACGGCTCTGTGCAGATTCATATCTGACGTAGCATTTGTATTTTGAGCGTGATGCTATGACATACGGTAAAAAGCAAAATAAAAAAACATTTCTGAATTATTGTGTAGCTATCTCTATAGAAGGAGGGGCTAATGCGAGTTTTATTTAATTTCCCAATTTACCACGCAACTTTCTTAATATTTTCTTTCATAAGAACCTTCTACTTATAAAAGCCAACACGACAAAAAAAGAATTAGTGAAATCGGTTCAGCCGTTTAGGCGTGATTCTCACATATACGGTCAAGCAACGACAAAAGGCAAATAAAAAAACATTTCTAAATTATTATATAGACTAGCTTATACCCGTCTTGCTTTACGTTTTTGATTCCGATTGTCAGGCTTGATCGGTAGGTAATTAAACAGGTTCTAGTCTAGCTTCCCATTGCTTAACAGACCTCTATAACTGACATAAGCACAGAAAAAGAAGAATGACACTTTTACAATTTTTGTTTTACCGACCTCATAATGTTATACGAACCTACCGACATAATTTGCAAGTTTTCATAGAGAGCTCTGTGGTTTGAATCTTAGCTACATTCCCTACACCCTGTGATAATTAATTAGGCATTCCACCCATAGAGGGTGATTTGTGCCTGTCAAACTTCAAAATGAAGGAATCATTTTGCAATTTTTTTCATTCAATATTTATTTATTGAGAATAATAAGATTTGAATAACATTTATTTATATGTATAACAAATCAATCTAAAATTATTTTATTACATTTTCATACCGTAATATCAAGATTCCATTCAACGCTTTGTACATGAGTAATTTTGTTTCCAAAAGATGACTTACTGTCTTTTTGAGAAATTTGTATGAAGATCCTAAAAAAATAGAGTTTTTTAAATAGCTCTAAATATATTAAAGTAAATGCAGAAAATTGTATTTAAGAACCTCCTCCAGCATTTTCTGACGTAGCATTTGTATTTTGAGCGTGATGCTCACGTATACGGTAAAGCAACGACAAAAGGCAAATAAAAAAACATTTCTAAATTATTATGTAGATAACACAAGACGAGCTTTCAGAATTGTAAATCAAAAGAAAATGTAATTATTTCGGATTGGAAGTGTTTGTTTAGAGCTGGGTAGATAGATAGGGCCCTGTGTAAGCACACCGCAGTACCGACTCCAACTAAAAGTCTAATTATTGGGAAATTATTCATGTATGCGGTACACGTTTAGTCTTTTATCTATGGCTAACCTTTTGTTGTGATTGTTGAATGTCTCCTCGTAAATTTCACTTCGTTATTTTACTACTTGGTTTCATTTTCTATGTATAAACACCACACTCCTCTACTAGTATCTACATAATAATTCAGAAATGTTTTTTTATTTGCTTTTTTACCGTATGTCATAGCATCACGCTCAAAATACAAATGCTACGTCAGATATGAATCTGCACAGAGCCGTGCAAAATGCCGGAGAAGGTTCTTTAATACAATTTGCTGCATTAACTTTAATATATTTAGAGCTATTTAAAAAACTCTATTTTTTACGATCTTCATACAAAATTTTAATAAACATTAAAAGTGTCATTCTTCTCTCTTTTTATGAATTGTGAAAGTTTCATTCTTCTTTTTCTGTGTTTATGTCAGTTATAGAGCTCTGCAAAGCAATGGGAAGCTAAACTAGAACCTGTTTAATTACCTACCGATCAAGCCTGACAATCGGAATCAAAAACGTAAAGCAAGACGGGTATAAGCTAGTAATTCTATAAGTGAAGATTTTGTATCTTTTAATTTAAAATTGCGTACAAAAAGCTGTCTTAAACTTGATTAATGTCTGCGAAAGTTTTACATTATATTATTTTATTCATATACGTACCCATTCGAGGTCATAGGAAGTTGTGCTAGAACTCAATCAACTTTTTCAATCTTCGGATGATTTCAAATAAGCACAATATTTTCATTTAGTAAAAAGGTACTTATGATATAAGGAGACAACTTTGGTATACTAATTAAATGTTTATTTTTATAGAAATATTTCAACCGTCATCAAACTATTTTTTAGGTATATATGTATTGCGTAACTAAGGGTTAAAGATTCCAGAATAGAGATGATATTTTTCGAAATGACTTCTCATACCCAATACCGTTAACAAAAAAATAAATAAATAAATGTTAAAAGTAGGCTTTGATATCTATTCGATTGAAGGTAGGTATTTGGTTGTCCTTATAAGTTACTTTTTGATGCTATATTATAATATGCTAAGGAATTTACAATTAATGTAGACAGTACATTTTTTTACTGTAAAAAAATTAAATCGTAGCTGACCTGTCAGAAATTTTACAAGTACCTACTTAAGGTCAAAATTTGAAATTATGTACTGATAGGTACCTATTTTTTTTAATTGTGTAAGTATGGACGCGGCTTAGATTTTAGTCGGGTTACGAGGTCAATGATACACGACTGTATAAAAAGGTTTTAGTTTTAAATTTGTACCCTGTCTCAGATTGAACAAGATCGTTTAAGTGAAAACATTGCCTGAGGCCTTCAGAACCGACGACTATCTGCGAGAAAATGTTTTGTTTTGAATAATTATTTACTTTAAAGTAGTGTAACACGTGTAGATATTCATTATTGAAATTAAAAAAAAAATATTCTTGTTTGAATAAAATTGGGCTTAGGTACTTTAAGGTAGGTACCTACCTGGAGAGAAAAGATTTAAATATCTACCTACATATGAAAATAAATAAAATAAAAATAAGTTAACACTTTTCTATACAAAGGTGTCAGTATTAAAAGTCGGGGGAACTTATTGCCTGAGACAATTTTTTCCAGTCAATCGGTCCCATTCAATCTGAGACAGGCCAATTTCAAGTGAAAAACACTGACCGGACTGGGAATCGAACCCGGGATTTACACTTTTCATTCTAAAAATTTCCTAGTAGGTAAGTAGGTCCTATACCTAAAATCAATAAGTTACTTACGTAATATTCTTACAGCGCGCAAAGTCCTATAGGTAACTAAATAGCTTGTGATGAATAAAGAAGTTTGACGACAAATAGATTAAATTAAATGTATGTAGGAACCCAGATGAATCTTAAAAACTTACTAAACTAAAGCAGATGGAGATAGATTCTTGATTTAGTGTAGGTTCATCAGGTAAAGATAGAAAACAAACAATTTTGTGTTTTAAAAATTAAGTAGGATCGGAAGGGAAAATCCCCATTAAAGGCAATAGGTAGTTATAGATAGGTACAAGAGAAAGCCAAATTTACAAGGAGCAGTTAGTAGGTGTACCTACTGATAGGAAAAAAGTGCAAGGAAAAGGAATGTAAAGTTTTGGGATAAAAAAAAAGTATAATAATATATGCCGTAAAAAAAAAGTATAATAATACTGCCGTGGGGTTGCCGGCTAAGAATAGCACCTCTGCCCTTTTTGCTGGTTTTTCGAGCATCCTGTGAGAGGCAGGAAATCGAAAAATCAGATCGGGACCGTGAGGTTGACCACCTCACGTCCTTAAACCTCAACCGGTCAGAAAAGGCACCATAGGCCTCAGACGCCTTCGAGCGCAATGGATAGCTCTTGGTGCCTCCCTATGCCCCTGAGTGGGGCTTAAGCACCCGTATTGCGAGTTAGTTTGGGGGGGGGGGGGGATGCGGCGTGCTTGATTTGTGTGGAGCCGGCTTTTGGCCGGTTTCGTGCGGGTCTGGTTTGTTGCGGATTTGTCTCCTCCGGGCTGGCTTGCGGTGTGCGGGGAGCCTTTAAGGGAGAATGAATAATAATATATTGGTTTTAAATATTTTTACACAGGGATACGGTCTAGTTTGAATCGCACCACGTCACACGTTAAATATGCTATTTTATTAACCCCTTAATTGAAAAGGTATTGGGTACAATAGGACCAAAAAACTTGGAAAGTAAGAAAATAAAATTGGACAAGAATGACGATAATAATAGGTATATTAGGGTTCGACCACCTTTTAGCCAAAGTTACATACATACCCCAAAGTAAACCGACAATAATGATCATTATTCCACGCAGATTTAACGTTTTGCCGTACGGTGGAGCTATACCTAGCTCTTCTGTTTTATGGCTCCGGCAAAAGTGAAAACACCGATAATGAGAATTGTCTAGTTCAACTAATAGAGAACTCTTGAAATAAAATTTAAAGGTAATACGGGACACGTCCGTGTCATCCAATAGAAAATTATCTATGAACATTGAATAATTAAAAAAAATAATACTTCGAAATTTTACCTAAAACTGCAATATGTTGGCTTACGATGTTTGAAAATGGAGTTGATGTTGGTGAGTGTTAATTAAAAAAAAACAACAGTTAGGTATGTGAAAGTCAAAAATGTGTGTATGAACAAAATAACTTTCTAACGGTAATAAATTGATATGAATTATAATAAAATAACAGTATAAAGTCATGCAAGTCAGTAGTACCTATTGAAGCGTAGGTATTTAACATTATTTGAAAAACAGTATAAACCAAGAATGTACCTAATAAAGTAAGTAGATAGGTATGCAATTAAAAAATATTGTTCAATATGTAATTCAGAAGAACTGCAATTTACATACATAATATAAGAATTTGAATGTTACCAGCCCAAATGTTGCAATAAAATGTCCCATATTATGAGTAATCAATAAAAGTGGCAATATTTTGAGTCCGATTGAGTGCATGTATTAGTCCCTTATTTGATTAATATATAAATAAGATTTCAAGATATGGACTGGAGAACATTCGCATCCCAAAAAATGAAGAATCGAGAGAAGACGGGACGCAGTCCAAATAAAACTCGTAGAAGTAATAAGATTTCAGCATAAAAATAAGTCAATTTTACAGTAAAAATTGTGTAAACTTTACTTTGCACTATTCCAACATTTTGAAAAGAAGAGCTTGTGTTGTATTACAATACCTACATGGCTCATAAAAATAAATATCATATAATTTTTATTGACAAGTAGCTGACCCGTCCGTCGAATTTCCACCTAATCCAGAATAAAAAAAATATTTTGACTTATTATATGAATTAAATACCATTTATGATATAAAAACGGAATTAATGCATGCACTCACCGGAGTTTACATCTTTTAATGGCCCTTCCTACTTGCCTATCTTGCTCTTTAGGCTTTGAATTTCTCTGTGTCTTTTAATTGAATTTTTCGTATTTAAATCAATTTGTTGTTTTGTATATTTGTTGCAGATCAGAATCTTCGAATCTTCAGTAAAACCACCCTTTAATTGTTTTTTTTTTTGTATTTGTGGACGGATTCATTGTTAACTTTATATTGTATTGCCAACTAGGTATTATGTTTTTGACTAGATTGTAATTGTAAAAGGCCTCGGCCGTATATTTATTGAAAATAAAAAAAAAAATTAGCTAATTATTTATTGCATTTAATGTTATAATTATTGTTGATTCGGATGCAGGATGAAGTTCGACAGGTCATAAGTTTGTAATAAAAACAATTCCTCTATAGTTGCGTAACTTTAAAAAATCCAAGAGATGGCGGTGTAAGAGAAAATAAGTCACATAATAATATGAAGCTTGTTATGTTATTGTACATGTTTTTGGATGAACAGACTCCATTAAACTCAAATCTTACCGAATATATATGGTAAGATTTAAAATAGCATATCAAAATAACTATCCTTTCTTTGGTATGATGCAAAAAAATAATAATTTGTTTGTACCTACTTCCGTTTTGTATTCCGGTATCTTCAATGTATAGTATGTAACTACAATAATTTTAATCCCACGTTTAAAAAACAAAATGAATGTTCCTTACATTCTTGACAAATTTACTTACAAAATTTACTGAAGTATACAAAGAACTCATTAGATATTCAAAATATTTTAACATGAAAAGCGTATGCGAAAATAACAGTATGATTTTCTTTATATCAAAGACGATAATACGTAATATGGAAAATAAATATTGAAACACACCCCTTTGTTGTCTGATGTGTACGAACCGAGTGACTATTATGAAACCACATTTTGAACAAGATAATATTTACATAAAGAAATAACACAATAATATTAATTGTAATGAGAACACAAGTTACTGCCTTTAAGCGAAAAATACTGCGTCTTCTTCCTTTTATAATTTTTTGTTTGTTTGAATGTGAAACTCTTTTAAGTCTTTAAATTTGATTGCCCTCTTCTTTAAACTTTTATCTTTATATCTCATTAATTATTAAATATCTAATTGTTGTAGGTATAGCTGTTTTTTTTTATTAAAAAAAAAAGTATCTGGGCTCACCCAAAGTGAACACAAATACACCCTGTGTTGTGAAAGTGGAAATGGTCGGCACTGGGATTCGAACCCACGACCTCCAATACGCTGTACGTAAACGAAAGTCGTCGACTGATACCACTGGACTACCAACCACTTTATTGCCACTTAATGGCGAACGTTGTTAACGTAAAGCGATCACATTAAGCCAGCCTTCGAAATAACAGTAGTAGAAGACGGTCATTAGCCCGTAGTTGTTTATTCCATTTAAAAATATAACATCAGTAATTAATTCTTAGTCAATAGTTGTTACATATTGAGCCTTTCCATTAAAAACGTTTAACACTCATATATACACCCAACTGATTTTAAGAGGTAATTTTATTACCAATTTGAACCACCAAGGGCTTACGACCGTCTTCTGGTGCTATTTCAAAATTTGGCTAGGTGTGATCGCTGTTAGTTAAAAACTTTAAACGTGTAGGTCCCCAAGAGTCTCAAAATTATAAATCATGCCCCCTGTATCAATTATTGAACCATGTCCCTAGCTGTCTTAAACGGAGATGTAAGCCACTAAGGCAACCGACTAAGTGAAAGGTCCTTTTGACGTACGTGTATAACACTATTTAAATGTAGTACCTACCTATTGTTTTCTTAATTATCTAGTTTTGAAAGTCGCCCGTGGCACCCACTTATGTTTTTTTTTGCAAACATTGCTTTCGTATCGCGAGTAGAACAAAATGTCTCTTTAGTTGAGTTGACTATAAACGCTTTAATGACATCAGTCAGTGACAGAGACTATCATTATATTATTATAGATTCAATTCAAACTGCAGCTGATATCTTTTGGAAAAAAGGGAAAAAAATATTTATATCATCTACCAAATTATAATAGCAAATGTTATCGGTAGATGGTGCTAGGATATTTTTTAAATAATATCTTATTTGAAAATATTGTAAATATCTACGAAATGTTTCATGATAGGTACTTAGGTACCTATCATTCAAAACAATCAATCTATTTAGGGAAAAATTGGCAAGGTAGTTTTTAATACAATTTTTATGCCCGCAAAGTCGCATTAACCTAGAACCGTGTCACCGTGGTACACAACATGGCAGAACTCTGATGATTTGTTATACAGGTGGGTTCAAAAATCTTTGAAATTACGGTGAATTATTGATAGGTTCCTACACTAAATTGTAAGATCTTATTTAAAAGTAGACAAATTAAGCTACAAATTGGTGTAAAACACTTGTGTGCTGGAAAGCAAAAAAGTTGAATAAAAGCTATAAAATTATAAAAATGTTACAGATTTTATATAAAAAAATATCTCTACTTTTTATTATTTATAGTACGCACGCAATCTTCACCACCACAGAAGAAAAATAATGACAAAACAGACTGTCAGCGCCTCTAGTGAGAAAAGGGCACAGTCAAAGTTACGAGTTTTCACAAATAAAACTCGGAGGCTGTATTGACGTTTTATTTCAGATAAGAATAAAGCGAGAGTAGGCTTCATTTACTCGGTAATTACAGTGAAGGGTCGACGTAGAGAATTCTGCGGAGTATGTTAGACGTGACCTAAATCTTAACTAACCCCTTCTATACTATAGCTGGTGTTCTTAGTCTTGTTCAGGACTATACCTACATACACACATCCGAACGGATCGCTAGAGATAATGCTAAGCACCTCATGTTACGAAGCTCTCTGTACAACACAATATTCCAGAGTAATAGTGAAAGTTATTTAATATGTGGATTAAGGCTATGAAAGAGCAGATTAGAGCGTACACAGATTATCATATAGGTACACTTTCGGTTTTGTTCTAAAAACACTAGAGAGCCGTGAGTGAATCTCTTTGAAGCGCTCAACTTTCTGATATAAAGTAATTCATCATATTTTTTTACAAGAAAATGTTTATCAAATAAGACAAGTTGATATTCAAACTTATAAAGTGCGCATTATCAGAATATACCAATCATGATTGGCTTTTAAAATGTCGATTCTTCAAAAACTCAGGAGAATTATGTATATTCATTTTCAAATACATAGTAGTTATGTTATTACCAAAGTGAGTATGTAGAATAATATATGCAGATAATTTATTTATTTAGCGTATGGCCATTTCATCACAATTTATATATAATTCAATTAATAAGTATATCTTTGCAGATAATAATATGTAAAGAATTTACATGGGCTTTTTATTATATTAGTCGAATTGCTTAAAAATCCTACGGTTCTATTAAGCTTCATTCCAAATTGAATCACTGGAAGACGCCAAAAAAATCATTATGATATAGCAGCTTCTTACATAGGTAGATACAATATGATAAGAATCATTTTCACATATTTTATTTAGTCTCTGGAAATTAAATGAGCCATGACATTAAAATATTTTTTTTATTATAGGTAAATATAAATTGAAACCCTTTCTTTTTATTCCATTCTCACCAAGGTACCTGGTCTATATTAGGTCAACCTAAAGTGATTCACCCCTGATCATAGGGGCTAGTTTTTTGGCTCAAAATTCATGGGTGTTCAACTGTTCATGTGTGTTTAATTTGTAGTAGGGGTAGAAACATGATAATTTGTTTAAAACCGGCTCAAATATAATTTTGAATTTTAATTCATGAAAAACGATTTATACGGTTGGTTTTTTTTCTATATTTGTTGGTACTTCTATAATATTATATTATGATAACACTGTTTGGAATTTATCATTCCGAGCAGTAAATATTATGATTTTAACAATATAAATTGTGGTTTCGTTATGTATTCGAACAGAACTCACCTAAATGTATTTTTCCTAAAATAAAAAGTTGAATTATTGCTGTCACTGCAGGTAAAATAAATGACTTGAAAACAATGCGATGAATCAACATTTTGTTGAAATAAATTTCAAAAAATATAAATGGTTGTGGTTATACCTATGTATACCTACCTTATACAGTTAAGTTGAAAAATAAAACAAACATGGATATTTTGATGTAGTGTTTCAATATTGATAATTTTGTATCTACTTTTGATATAACTACATACAGTATCCACGTGATAATTCAGTTGTGTTTTTGTGTGTAATTTGATCAGCCATATTATAAGAGATGAACTGACTGTGATTACTCACCTACTTCTGGGTGTGGATTACTTATCTACTGTGATTACTATCTTTCAGTGTTTTTGGAAAAAGTCTCCCGCATGCAAGTGTGGGGTAGATAGACAATAAGCAGTGCTTCAAGTTGTGTTTGAGTGCAACCACAGATTGTAAGACTTTAATACCTAAAAGCCTAGTTTGCATATTATTTTAATTGAGTAGCGAGTAACTTACTAGGTGAATAAACGAGGCTGAACAGTGAACACGCAAAATTTAGTCCAGTGGATTATTCGGCGGTAAAGTCAAGTCGATCAATTTTTTTTTCCATTTTATGGCCAAATAATGGCACCTTCCACCACATGTTACTCACTTGCTAAACGTGTGTGAACGTGTAATTTTAGTCAAGGTAGCTACTCGTAGTTGCAATAAAATGGCGAAACTAAATGGGTTGTTTTCTTTACTCTTTTCGCCACCGGGGGCAGCACTGACAAACAGGGTCTAATAGAAATCAATGTTGCCTACGTGGGCGATTTATCGCCATTTGGGCTACTTGGAATGACAATCTGCGACGAAAAAAATTTAAAAGGCGACTCCCCGGATACCAAAATTTTCGGAATGACCTTTTTTTAATGAACTTTCACCTCACTTTTCATCTTTTCAGATACCAAATTTCATCTTTCCCGATACCAAATTTCATCTTTCCCGATACCAAATTTTCAGTTGAGCTACTTTTTGTATGAAAATCGGCGATATTAGGCCAAGAGCCGTTAGTAGAAACACTGATAGAAATGTCAAATTTAGGTTTGGCTATAACCACGCTAAGACAATTGTATACAAAAGCGTGTAGGAATTGTTGTAATAACTTAACGTGCAATAGTCTCTGTTCATTTTGAATATATTTATATAGGATATACTATACAACAAAACTTTGAAAATTCAGCAAGACACCAACTATACGCTTTCGAAAAGAATGAATGACATATGGAATGACATTTGACGTTAGACCCTTATTAGGTGTGCTGCCATCTGGTGGGAATTGTCGGAATATCCCTAGAAAACACCCCATTAGGTATACTGTTGCGACTGTTCAGAGAAAAAAAAATCTCACTAATGAACACTGAAGGTAGGTACCTAGTCAGTAGAAAAAGTGTTATGCATCAGTGTGAACGATTCATAAACTACAGTCATCAGTAGCGAGTAATTTGGCATGTAAATTACACATGCTGCTTGATCTAGTGTAACCTAGGCTTAAAAGTGAGACAGCCATAATTATGATAGGCATTTTTTATTCAGAACTCATGCCGAAAAGCATGGCGGGTGTCCGCTAGTTCTATAATAATAACATAATCCTAGGTGGGTGGTTTTCTGCGTGAAAATAATAACAAAAGTTATTTCATTTCGTATGTCTGAAAGTTGAAAGTGAGCAAAGTAACATTTGGCCATAAATCTCTCGGCAGTCCCTTTGTCCTCGAACTGTTATCATTGTCCCCGCCATGTCCCAAATGTGATCTCTTTATAATAATTCTTATTTAGGCGACACGTTAACGGGACTCCAAAAATATTCCTTTTACGCCGAGTGTGTATCTGAATTACATAAAAAGTAGCTTTGTTGAAAAATAGCAATCCTTTTACGATAATATTTTGAACACACGAATGTACGTCGTAGTTATACGGGATAAAGATTCGCAATGGCGCTTTTGTTAATCAAGGTAGGTACATAACCCTTTACCCTATTTTTAAAGAAGGAGCATTTTTTAGGTTCACCCATATACTGTCTAGTGTCTATATTGCTTCAGTATTCTCTCTATAATATGATGATTAATGATTAGATACTAGGAAAAACAACATGTGTTTAATGTAAGTGTTTTATTGAAATACATCCTTAGAAATTATTCAGAATAATGAAAATATAATGGCGGCCATACATGATCAGTCTGTATCGGATTTGAAGCGACCCGATGTCCAGTTTGCAGGGCAATAAGTAGGCTAAGCAATAGGAAATAGGCGTGCCGACAAGTATAGGAACAACGAACAGTAGGCTTGACCATATATGGCCAAATGTTATTGTTATTATATTATCAATTTAGGTATTTTTGGTCTTCAGGTAGCCTAATGGTAGAGACGCTTACATTTTGATGAAGCGTTCTCAGGTTTTTTCACTTGAAATTTCTACCCGAAGTTGGACTATCTCATTTTAGACGGGACTATTGACTAAAAAAATACCTAAGGCAGTAGGTTTCGCCGGCTATACTGACACCTTTGTAGAGAAAAGTTGGTTTATTTATTTACATAATTCAAGAGGTGGAGTTAGCCTCTTGTGAGGTCGACTCCCAACTGCCCCTCTACCTCTATATTGGTATGTATGAGGAGTCGTATTCCATAGGGATGGCCGCGCATTATTGGCATCTGATGAAGTCTGAATGTGCATACTGCATACTAGTGCATATCTTTCTCAAAAAATCAATCTAGGTATCTAAATCCTAAAGCTAAAAGGCCTTCCCCCTCCTCTCTCTAATATTGTGGCGACCATAACATGATTATGCTCTATTTTCAGAACACTTGCTGCCTGCACTTCTATCTCGTTCCAGTAGCGAATGTTCTGAAATACAATCTTTTAAAATATTTCTATTGATTAAAATTCTTTCATTTCAATTCATTTCTATCAAGTCAAAATCATTTTTATAGTGATTAATATGTGAGTGGTTTTTTTCCACTAATTACACGCGCCTACGTTATCCAAAACATGCTTAGTATGAAACCAACATAGGTATAACTAATAAAACTCATCTGACTGATTCAGTTTTTCGTTGTTTATAAAAAAAATAACATTACAAGACATATTATGTCAGTCTAGTATAATAGTACTTACACGAGGAATACCACTGAAAGATTTGGACATGGCGTGGGAGGAGGTCATAAACATTGCGCAAGATCGAGCGCAATGGAGTCCCCTTGTAGCCTTCCAATAGTCCCTATGCCCCTGAATGGGATTTAAAGGGAGAATGAATGAATTATGGTATGGTTTTCTTGTACACTTTCATAGAGAATGAGTAAAAGACTGAAAAAGTTTTCCATAGATATAGGTGGTACGCAGTCATTGAAAGTTCTATTAAAATATTACCGCACGAGTTGAAATAATTCACGCACCCACATCTTTCCGTTGTTCTTCCTGTTTGACTCACCAAAGCTTTTCAGTGAAAACGAAAGTGTTGAAACAATAAAAGGTAGGTAGGCAATAATAATTACTATAGTTGCGTAAGGGTAACATTGCACGCTATTACCATTTTACCATATTACAATACCGCTTATTAAATAGTCTACCCTTAAATTTATTACTTGTTTCGAATCAACCAGACCACGTCATTATATACGACAGAATTATAATTTGGATTCGACGCGTTAAAATTGTCTGTATGTAGGTAAGTACCCTTTAATTCTTGTCTTGACAAAATAACTACCTATAGGGAATTTATTATAGAGAAGGTTTATTTTTTATCCTCCGGCACCGGAGTGTTAGTTTTATATAGCATGCTTTTTATAACATTCTCTCGTTGCCAGGGTGATTCCCAACCACTAATGACTGTAAGGGACAAATAACTGACGTGTTGCCTGGTATGTGTGTGTATTTTTAAGCAACGAAATTCATCCACCACGGCATAGATGTGTGTAAGTAGGTATGGCCCGCGATGAACGATTTGTGTAGGCGCCGTAAGTCGATCAGTCAGTCAGTCAGTATTAGGTATAAACTTTTTGCACATTTATTTCCAAACTCGAGAGAGTTGTAACTCTATTTATAATTATAAAGGGGTGTTAAAATATATTAAAAGGTGATAATTCGCTTGTTATCAATGATCATCTTTACACTCACCCGGTCGTACATATATAGCTAGAGTTGAACCTTCCGTTTAATTACAGCGATAATTCAACCTTTGGGCTTTCGAGTACCTATTCATTGGTATCGATATAATATAGGTCAGGTTTATGGCGTACAATATAATAGCCTTATTCATCAGTAGAAATCCACCGATATTAAAATTTATCTGTATACAATTCTAATTGATCCCTCAGCCCTTTATTTTATTCTCTAACCAAAAGCCTATAAAGGTTTGTATTGGATTCCATAAAGTATGCTGCGTATTCATTAATTGCCAATTTCATTGAACGTGTTTTAATTCGGATGATGATAAATTATCACTCCAAGTGATAGCCGCTTTGAATTTATTCTATTTTGTGTGAAATTCGATGCTTTTTCAATTCATGACAAATCACTCTCTTTATTTTATTTTCTTGAATATTTATTAGTCGGTATATTTTTATTCGGAAACCAAAATGACTATAGACTTACTAGCGATAGCTGCCATACGACAGTGATACTGATCAGAATTATGATTTTTTGAATATCTATATTTATAAATAAAACTTCTAACTGTTTTTAAAAGTGTTTTATCACTTGAAATATTATTATCTACCCTCGGTTGGTCTATCTAAAATTAGACGGGACCGGTTGATTGGAAATAATTGCCTCAGGCAATACGTTAGAGAGAGTGATTTACAAAAAATAGCAGTAACGTATATATCTTTAAAAAAAACAACAAACTTTGAAAGAGTAGCTGTACCTACGTATCTTATAAAAGAGTTTCTATTAAAAGTAAACAATTTGCCAGTTTAAAAATAAAAACACTCCGAATAATTTTATTATCTGATCGGCAAACTTACAAAGCATTGAAAGCAGACACATTTCTGCAATAAGAACTGGAAAAGTGATACTTCAATCTGTATTTTTCTCGCACCATAACAGACAAATAGACACGTACACTGAACAGACGGTTTTATATCAAAACGTTTCAGGAGGTGCTCGTCATTCTTAAAGTGAGAAAGTTTAGAGAAGAAAAGTAGATTCACAAAAGGAAATGATGGTGATTTCTATGTATCTTTATTCTCTTAAGAAATTGAGAACAGATCTCCTTCGCTATGCGCTACGAAAACAAGTACCGCGGATATGTTTCTCTGTCTGGCACTTTTGCAACATTCTAAACACTTTACAGAGAAATATTTTTAGCAAAGAGATATCAAGATGCTTTGTTCATACATAGAATAAGAAATTACACTAGTAAAGATATATTTTTTGAAAATATATTATGCATTCGAGTAACACAATACTATGTATGTAGGTACCTATTCTTTGTTCTTACATATTGAAAACAGTAAAAAGTCCAGCTGTGAAAGTGGAATATTTAAACGGTTTCGCATTTTTCTTAACGATATTGCAGTTAACGCAAAATATGTTTTGAGTTTACAAAGTTTTTATTACTTGAACAATTTTGCAGTGATAAGTTTTTGAACAAATTGTGCACCTCGTCTCCAGCACTCTTTTTAACGCTCTCTTTGTGAGCATAGGGAGAGATAGATATACCTACCTGAGATTGGAGCATGTCGTAATTCAAAATTTAAATCGTTTGAATTACTATAAAATTGAAATAAAATCATATTATCAATAGAAAGTTTATTACTTAAACTTTCCGTCAACCACTAAAGTTTTCGGGTGTGTTGTCGTATCACATGACTATTTGAGTGGGTAGCGCTCCTTATAAGGAGACCATTGAATACGGGTCTGTGATTGGTTCATTAATATGTTCCGGTTTGGGTAAATTCATTTTTCATAAGACAAATTGACTGTTGGAACAGTCCACTTTCAAAAACTACCCTCGGCTGATGCAACAACATCGCTCTACCCGCGTCTCCTTCATAAAGAATATATATACTCCCCGCTCACCTGTTCGGGTACGCATTCGACCACTACAAGCCTCTAGCCGCGGAAGAGAGACCGCCGGTCTCTAGGCGTCTTTGCCGCGCAAATCGTACTAACATCAAATGTCGTGAGTTATATTCGAGATTACGTAAATTATTGTATCATTTATTTAAATTAATGATTACAGTTTCAAACAGTGATCTCCCGATTTGTTTATTTGTGCTTCAGATCAAAAACTACGTTTGTGTTGCATCTCCCGCGCAATATTCGTATCGCTTGTGCAAACTTCATAATTAAAAATAACCTTACAAAGTGCTGATACAGTGAAAGGACAGAAAACAATTGTAACTTAATAATAATAATTGGCATAATAACTAAATCACAAAATAATCACTAAAAACCTTATAAATAGTGTATGTATTTGTGTCATACTTGCTGTAACAATAAATGTGTTTATCCTGCAATAAAACGAACTATAATTCAAAGTGATCTGTGCTTTTGTATTTATCTCACAAACATTTGTTATAGAATCTCCTGTTCAAATCTCGGACTTCACAACCCTTGAGGTAAAAATAAACCATTACATTGGTTTCCAGTGATAACAGTCTCATGCTACATAACAAAAGTAAATACCTCTCTAAGAAAATCTCTTTAATTTCTGAGTTTGGTGAGCTAGCCAACTCCTTAAGACAATTGTGCTTCCTATTGTTTCTTGTCAGAGGTGTTCTACCTTAGAGTGGACTGCTATAGACATCTTTCAATAAGTCTTCATAGAGTTTCAAGTTGAGATAGGTGATTCGACGATAGACGAAGCAGCACTACGAGAGGAGAACCGAAGAAGAAGACCAGAAGGTAGGAATTACTCTTGACAGCTTGTCGCCCACCTGGGTGATTTTGGAAGGAGAGAAAACTTCCGACAGTTAGAAGAAGTCTTTTCTCCAACAAGCACTGGATATTCTTTGTGTTTATTTCATGATTTTTTTGTTTGTGTTGTTCAGTGTTCTGTTGGTGTCTCTTATAAATAGCTTAATACAGTTACCGCGCATGTTCAGATGTGTACAGGCCATTAGACAGGATTAGAGCTATTATAATAAAAATATCAAAATATTACCTACTAAGGTGACGTGATTATGATTTTTATGATTTTTTTTACATCAAACAAATTTCGAACGTCGGTTTATAAAGTGGAAATTGTCAATAACACGTTCGTATGTTTACGCAAATATTTCCCGAATCTTGAGAATAAAAAAAAAATGATAAAAATAAGTTGTGTATGGGTTAGCGGAAAACTTTATTGTTACCTACTTATAAAAAAAAATGAAAGGAAAACGTCAAGTAAACAGGTCTTTTGTTGCGCGAAGGTAAAATGTCAGAATGTCTCCATCGAGGTAGGTGAATATTATTATGTCAAGAAAAGGTATCTCGTAAACGCTTTGAAGTTTCGTGTCAAAAAAAAATTAATCACAAGCCCTTGGAAAATTCAGTATGCATATAGGTAGCTTATTATCATGATACAGGTGAAAACCTTCATCTGTCATTTTAAAAAGGTTATTGTGTCAAAATATCGTCATCCATACTATAGTATTTTGATTTAAACCAAAAGGAAGGTTTTGCTTATTTAAAAATAAAAAAGGTTCATTTTAATCATACCTACATAAATTTTAACTAATACGGGCTTACGACCGTCTTCTACTGTTGTTTTGAAGGCTGGTTTAGTGAAAGTACTTACTCTTAAGTCTTTAGCAACCTTTGCTATCTAGGTGTCGAAAGCTGTTTAATTCTTCGAATCCCTGAAATTTGGATTGTGGGAATCATGAGAAAATAGCATGCAGTTGGCAGTACTCAAACCTGTATTTCTAAAAACTGAATTAACTGACCCAATGCTGTTTATTTATGCTTGTAATTGTTTTCAAGTGATGCTTATACCTTCGTTACAACTAAGTTGCATACCTAGCTACTTATGTCATAGTTTTATGAAGGTGTTTAGCGAGTATAGAGTTATTTGATATATTTAGATGTTACAGAGCCATATTATGTTATGAATGGTTAGACAAAATTTATGGACAGCGCTGCTGCTTAAAGATGGCGCATGATATCCTGAATGTCATTTTAGATAAAAAATATTAAGAATTGGTTGGAATTAAAATTATTTTCATGATTCCGGAAAGTTATAACTCAAAGCGCTTAGAGAAAATTTTATTTTCCTCTAGTTGTAGATTCGTTAGGTATTATCGTATAGAATATTATTTATCCGAGAGACAGCAAGAGTGTTGTCATGTATATTCATCGACTTATCCAGGGATTTGGTCATGTTTGAAAATTATTTAATGGTGTGTGCAGTTTTGTGTTGGATATTTATTTTACTCACAAAATAAAACACTTAGTTGATCAGCGCAAGTATACCCCTTAAGAAACTGTCGACTAGGATTGTCATTCTTTACTACTTATCTGTAGGTGTATAAGACATTCGAGAAAGCAAGAATAAAAATATGATTGAGGTAGTTACTTTCCTACATTATTATTTTTTTTGTTATTGTGACATTTTTATTCTTGGAAGTTTTCATTGATTCATTTTCTTTCTTATGAGCCCAACCGCCAACAGATGGAAACTTATATAAGTACCAACCTTACATTTTCAGAAAGATTAAAATAGAAGGAATTTAAGCGGCAAATAGGTAACATGCGAAATGTGGTGCTGAGTGTGCATCAATCGCAACATATAACAGCGAGATTATGAGCAGTGCTGGAATGTCTATTTAGGAAAATAATACCTAATTTATATTCCTCAATTATATGTGAATGATGAGAACTTGGAACAAGTGGATGAGTAGGTATGTTTATTTAGGTAGTCTATTTAGCAGAGATGGAAGGTGTGAAAAGGAGATTGAAAGAAGGAAACTGGCTGGTAGAAGGGTTGGCGGTGCACATAGACCTCTAATGAGAAATAAGAACGTATCTCTTCAATTCAAACAGCTGATGCACAATGCAATCCTGATACCATCCATGACGTATGGTAGTGAAACATGGACATGGACGAAAAATCTGGAAGTTGGAATGAATGCTGTGAAAATGAGATCACTTCGTAGGATATGCGTAAAAAGACTGATTGATAAGGTGAGGAATGAGAATATTAGAAAGGAATGTGGAGTGGATGTTAGCGTAGGTAGTATTAGAATGAAAATTAATAAATTAAGGTGGTTTGGGCATATAAAGAGAATGAAAGAGAAGAGAATGACAAAAAGGATATATAAATCTGAAAGAATGGGTGCACGCAGACGAGGCCGACCTCGAATGACATGGTCTCGAATCATAATATGGGTTCAGTCTTAGAAGAGGGCCAAGTCAGGAGCAGAAGGAATAGAAGAGCATGTATGCGGAATGTTATGTTATGAGATAGGAAAGAGTGGAAATCCGTACTCTCTGCCTACCCCCTTCGGGAAACGGCGTGATGGGTAATAAAAAAAAATAGGTAGGTATACATTGGCTATATTACTTATATTGTAAATGTAAAGCTTTATACGTACACTGTGCAGAGGAAATACCTATTGTGTGTTCAGGATTTCGAATGTTAGATCACCGAGGATAATGCTGTTCTTATTACCATCAGGTTCCCGAAGACGAGGAAGACCGTCTAATACCGTATTCCGTTCCTTCCAGGCATAGCTGATGGATTTTATATGGTGTGGGAGGAGGTCATCGAAGCTGCTCGAGATCGATCTAGTGGAGAGCTCTTGTTGCCTCCCTATGACGAATCAGTGTTTAGGGTAATAAACAATTAATATTTTAACTCCGATTTTTGCGAATTTTCAAACCTATAATGACCTAATTCTTATCTCACAAACTTCAAAGGGTTCAAACAAAAACAGTAAATATCTAAATAAACAACAATCAAACCAATCTATAATAATAAAGGAAAGTGCCTGACTGACTGACTGATTGACTGACTGACTGACTCATCAACGCACAGCCCAAACGGCTAATCGTAGAGAAGTGAAATTTGGAAATCAGGTAGGTCTCAATACAAAACCTTCCACTAAGAAAGGATTTTTGGAAATTCCACCCTTAAGGGGGTGAAAAATAGGGTTGAATGTTTTTCAAAGTATGCGAATATCTCGGAAACTAGACATGGTACGAACTTGAGATTTGGCATATGAATTCTTCTATAGAAATGAGTGTTAGCATATTCGGCAATTTTTCCAAAATTTAGCTAAAAGGGACGAAAAAGGGCACATATAAAAAGGGATGATTTTTAAGTGCCTCCTAAAAAGTTTAAAACTGGTTTTATCGAAATTTCAAAAAAATGATTTCTTCAGAAAGAGTCAAATTATACTATTTCGTTTTCAAAAGATATCATTAATTAGAGGGGAGGGGGTGAGGGGCACTTTTCCAACGTGTATGTGTGTGTATCCGTCCCCTCTTTATAACTTTTGATTCGCTTGATGCACAGATCCTAAAATTTCAGAAAATATTGAATACTTTAAGCATACAAAATTTGTATACTCAGAATTTTGAATTTTTTTTTCAGTCAGGGGTTATCAACCTTTGAATTTTTATTTAATTTTTCCATATATCTCGAAAACCATAAAATCTAGAACCCTAAAATTGTGTATGTATATAGAAAAATACAATATCTAAAATATAATTTAATGAAGAAGTTCCAGGATTTCTCAAACTTTTTTTATAAAGAAAAATATTTTTTTTATGACAAATTTACGAGTTTCAGTGCCTATATTTCAGAATTTTATAAAAATATCGAAAAACGCCGAAACGCTACAACTAGATAATTTATTTTTCTAAAAAAAATACATACATCATAGCAGTACATCTCAAACTTTTCTTAACAATTTTTGTAAAAATTTAATTTATTGACGACATCGTTTCATACAATAAACATACCGACTCATGCCATCGACAGTTGGATCTCATTCGGCGAGCCGGGCCGGTGTGGTGCCGCGGTGTATGGCTAAGAACACGTAGAAAGCCGATACCGACCCGCGCCGACCAGCGCAAAGAAGGTTACTATGCATTTGAATGGGGATCCCCCAGAAAAGCAGGAACCCGCTTTCCGGCATGCTCATTTAAATGCATTGTAACCATAGGCAACAATCTATGAGCCGGTCGGCGCGTATCGGAATCCGCTTTATACGTGTTCCTACCCAATGAATATATACGTAGGTAGGTACCTACCCAGCCCAACCTACTTTCTCCAATACACGTGTCGAAACTATTGCGTAATCTATAATATTAATATAGTTTTGAACTAGCCGACCCGTCAAACTTCGTCCCGTCTTGGAATATAAATAATATGTTCGAGATTTTATGTATAAATTTAAGTTGATTTCAGTTTAAAGTTATTTAACACAGACGACGACGTGGTCCTTATATTATTGAATATGAATTAGTATAATGATACATTCATTAATACCTTTTTAACTAGGTACTGTAACCGATGCATCTGTTATAAAACATATCATTATATTATTTTCTATCAGCATTCCGTGAATCGTATCATTTATCAACCAACTGATTCCTGTTAAACGCCTGAATTAATTTCAAAATTAGAAAAAATGTATAATGGAAGTTTTATTTTTATTCCGTGCAACTTTTTTCTTTCATAAGACCCTTCAGACAAAAGCAAACACGACAAAAAAATGGGCGATATAAGTTCAGCTGTTCTCATAGGGTAAGAAACACGTAGAATGCCGATTCTGACTAGCGCCACCCGCGCAAAGAATGTTACTATGGATTTGAATGGGGAAACCCACAGAAAAAGCAGGAACCCGCTTTCCGACACGCCCATTTAAATGCATGGAAACCATAGACAACAATCTTTGAGCTGGTCGGCGCGGATCGTAATCGGCTTTCAACGTGTTCTTACCCATACGATGACCGCGCAAATTAGCGTTCCATTTTTATATAAGAGATAATACACTTTCCGTGAATTCAGAGAAACACTTTACGTACCTACCTACTTCAATATATTTTTCATACCATGCATCCTGTACAGCGATTCTGAATTGTTTTTTTTACGATCGACATTAAAATCATTATGTAGGTACCTACCTATTTTAGTAATTTATTATCTCTACTAAAATAATTTACGGTAAGTTCACGAAAAGAATCTGGATTGTATTGCAATTCTTTATGTCTTGATCTGTCAAAATATTTGAAGCCATTTCATAAAAACACTAGCAACAAAAAAAAAAACTATGTGAGTAATCTTGCTTTGAATTAATTGCGTAAACCATGAATAGCAAGTTGATATAATAATATGTTGAAAAAAGGTAAATAGTATTATGAAGTCAATAGGTAAATTATTTTATATCAAATGTAGTCAATGTGCAAAATATTAAATTTTAAAATTATCTACAAAACCTCACATCATTTTAGGACAGATCGTAAATAATTGTTTTGAAAACACTGGCAAGTCAATGACCACATCATTTCGTCACTGTATAGTGCGAAAAAATTAACTGTCCACTGGAACGTATAAAAAATAGAGACGAAAGGGATAGCAGTTAGCCGGATATTATGACCTCCTCACACACCATTTCCAGATCCCTCAGCTCTGCTTCGAAGGAGCAGAACACGAGGAAGACCCTCTCGGTATGAGAAGATCTTCTTTGTCTTCGGAACCCTTGCGGTAGGAAGAAAGCGCTCCCCTTAAAATATCGGAGTTTTTATTTTCAAAAATTTATAAAATTCGCAGAATGCTAAAGAAGTCCTTACTAGAGCCCGGCCAGTGCGTAAATTACCATGGGTACAACGCATGAATTACGCTTACGTAGGCGGTATATACCAATTGGACTGACTCCGTTGCCGGAACGTTATTGTTCCACAAATCGCGGAAACTATCTGCATCTTCAGCCAGGATGATATATGACGAAACGTTGTTTTATTAAACTTCCCTTACTTACGAAGACCAGCAAAGCTGCTGTTTTCCTCTATATAGTCTAATAGTCTATATAACGAAATATTATATGGAATTACTCTCCATAATTTACCTTATGCTTGATAATCAATTTTCTAAGTTGTAGAATTTATTTTGTGATTATAAGGTGTATTTCTTAAGTGATACTTTAATAAACAAATCAATGAGTTATCCAAACATGCCTCTTTTTACTATCCGGTATCCGGCAGGATATTATTTACGCCGCCGGATAGACCGGATATCGGATAGTTGCCGATATCCGTTTCATCTAATAAAAAATATAAACAGTGGACAGTTAATTTTCTTCCTACTCTACATTGTCGAAAATTCGTTTATAGTCGAACGCCAATTACTTATACCATTAGAATACTGAGGTTGACCACCTCACTTCCTTAAACCTCAACCGGTTAGAAAAGGCACAATGAGCCTCGGACGACTTCGAGCGCAATGGAGAGTTCTTTATGCCTAACCTATTCTCCTGAGTGGGTCCAAGGCCTCCCGTATTATGGGGTGGTTTGGGGGGAACCGCCACGGGCTTGATCTGTGTGCGGCTGGCTTTTTGGCAATCGGGCTAGGGTTTGGCTTTGTGCGGATCGGGTTTGCTGCAGTTTAGTTTCCTCCGGGCTGGTTTGCGGTGAGCGGGTGGGGCTTAAAAGGGAGAATATTACGTTATTATAAAAATGGAGACCTACTTTATCGCATCACGCCTGGAGGCCAAGTCGAAATATTAACCACAGCTCCAACGTTAACAATTTGTTGTTATTTCCATAGAGATAACGTAAAAACTGTTGTTCAACGTGCGTTAAACAATGTTGTTCCAAATTCCGAGTCAAAAAAATAATTCTGTCAGTTATTCAAAATTAACGTTAAACGTTACCTCAAAATCTTTGGAAGTATTACGACGCTGCTATTATATTGAAGACGAAACGCATTTTTTTTTGTTCTGAAACCATTTTCAATTTGGTTAACGTTAACGTTCGGAACGTTAACAGTTTTCACGTTTAACGTTATTTATTTCGACCTGAACGGCTGGACCGATATCGTTTATTCTTTTTATGTCGTGTTTGCTCAGGATAAGATATTTATGAACTAAATTTCGAACCTACGACCAGACAAACAACAACAAATCAACGTGAAAGATATAAATTGAAATGTTAAAAAAACGTCTGTAGCTTGAAAAATGCCCAAAGCAGATAGAAATAAGTGTTTTAAAGATCACTAATTTCATTGCTTTTCGAGACCTGAATATTTTTCTATTCATATCCAGCAATATAAAAATTGATTTCAAATAACGTCATTTGATGGAATAAAAGTTATTCGAGTTATTTTTTGGGATTCTCATAGAACAATGTCAGTCAAGTTAGCGAAATTTTTAAGTTCGCGGGCTGATTCTATTTGTATAAGAAGCACATATTTTTTAAATACAGATTAATAACGACAAATATAAATAAAAATATAGTAATTTAATGGAAATTTTAGAATATATATTTAAAAAAACAAATGTTGATGATGTTTCTTATTATTATTAATTTTGATGCGAATATAATTAATTCTGCATTGTTTAGGAAGAGAAAGCAAATACAGTAACACGTGAGCGAAGCCACGGGTAACTAGCTAGTATAACAATAATTCTTCTATTTTTACTCCAGGGCATAGGGAGGCAACAAGAGCTCTCTATTGCACTCGATCCAGCTCAGTTTCAATGACATCCTCCCACTCTATATCCAAAATATACACATAATACAATAAAAATACCATATATATATAGTATGAGGTTTGAGGATCACTGCTTATAGTGTGTTGTTTAGCACCTTTCAATAAGAATAATTTGTTTAACGACGGTGTTGGCTGATGAGAAAAGTTACAGCCCTGTGAAATGGGTGTTTGCTGGAAATATTACTATTTATTTTATTTCTACTAGGTTGTACATTAACTGTTTATAGCTGTTCCCTATAACACTGTGGAACACGTCGTGTTTGATTTTCAGTTTAAATGAAATTTCTACGTGTTAAATTCACTTTTTAATAATATGTAGGTACATCTAAATATTATATTAAGTGAATTGAAAGATTCACTAAATATAGGTAAAATTATGTGAATTATGTGAATAGAATTATTGAAAAAAAAAATTTGTAACTTTTAGTCAATGTTGTTGCAGGGGAACGGAAATAATTATTATTGGCTCCTAGTCCAGTAAAACCGAGATCATCGTATAATATGCTGACTCTTCCGTACGAATGAGAGAGAGAAGGGAGGGGAGAGGAGAAAGAGAGAGAGAGAGAATCTTTGGTTCAGAAAATATTTTATTCTTATTCACTGTTAGTTCAAATAAATAATAAGAAACAATATTCTATAGGTACAAAGGTGTCAGTAAGTATTATTTATTGATTGGATTGCTGACTAAGTCAGTAAAATAAAGCCGGCGAAACTTACTGCTTGAAGCATTCTTTACCAGTCAACCGGTTCAATCTGAGGCACGTTTTCAAACCCGAGTAGGTACTAATTTCAAGTGTAAAAAACACAGAAAATTTCTGCCCCGACTGGATCTCAGATCAGAAGTCGACGCCACTTCACTATCGAGGTCGGTTTTATTTGTCAAGAAAATACAATTGAGGCCTGATGTTTGCCAGGATAATAGTTCAGCAGATGGAAAAATATCAAAGAAAAATGCTTTCGTGTATTCCGCAAATCCTGTTGCCCGAGGTTTCCTTAACGTATGATTATTTTTCTACAAAGCACGACAACAGTGACACGACTCGGAACTATCTGGCGTGCTAATGAGCAGTTTATCTTCTACCTATTTATCAGACAATATTATCACCTGCCAGCTATACTTTCTCATAAGCTAAACACTATTTTATCACACTAAAATACCTCACACTTCTCATGTGGTATATTACTGCAACCAAAAATGCATGAGACTTTTTGCTTTCTAAGTACATAGGTATGTCCTTTTAAGATTAGCTGCATAGAACACAATATTCTAAAAAAAAATGCCCGTGCAATAGTTTTTTCAGTTCAGTCGATAATTGTAGTGTGTATTAATTCCAGTTGTGTTAATAATCTTTAAATAGACGTATAGAATGAAGGATAAAGCATCCTGCGGTTGCCTGATGGGTTTCAGTGGATAAGACCTCAGGGAATGAGGGTTCGAGTCCTGCGAGGGAGAACGTAATGTTTTCTCGTGTAACACACATCCCGAATTTTCGTTGTAGGTATAGCGATATTTGAGAAGAAATAATCTAGTTGTAATTTGCTGATAAAAAATGTGTTTTTTGCTGCTGGTAGCAGAACATATTTTAATTTAAGCTAGGTATTATATTTTTGGCGCAACTTGCTCAACAATATTATGGAAGAATGCCTAAAAAGACCACCGCAGGATTTTAAAAGCTCTTAATCATTCATAATTACTTAAGTAAGTGTATTTTTGTATATTATTTACTTTTTGCTGTAATTAATGATTTACCATTTTCAACTGCATAATACACAACGTAATTCCTATATGAGATATTCAACGTCAGTATGTTATTGTGAACAATAAGTGCAGCCATTCTTTGCTTTTTCAAAAACATCAGAATAATAATCAAGATTTGAGTAAGGAAACTATATGTGTAAATTTATTTCTTGATAGCAGTAGGGGTAGAAATCAACTTCATTTTAAAATCTCCAGGGCAAAGGAGTGCCTATCAAGTTTGGTAAAAAAAATAAAGATATCTTGGTGTCAGGAAATTGTAGCCAATAATACCTTATTATTAATCGGTTCAGAAATGTACCTACATCTATAAAGTCCTAAAAAATTACTTAAAAGTTGGAATGTTCTTATATATTCTACTTCTATACAATATAGAACAGGTACATAATATGTATAAAAAAACATTTCTAGAATCTCTTATAATACCTACTACTTAAAGGTAAGTATTTCAAACTCAGAGATACACTTTGTTTAGTCAATATTACATAATTTTTCAGAAATGTTATCAACTTTTGCTGGAATAAAGGTGTAATTATTGCTTGTATAACGGTTGGTTCTTTAAATTTAAGGTCGTGAAGCAATGCGCTTATTTCTTTTACATTTTTTATCTTCTCTGCTTCATTACATTTTCCCCTCCAACCAGCTTTAAACGTTAACTTTCCTGTCTTATCTAACAGAGAGTTTTTAAACTTACTGCTCCGTTTCAGTTCTGTTATACGTATTTTTTATTACCCTAGATATTAGAAGAAAAAACTTTATTTATTGTTAAATCTGCAGACTAATAGAAGTATACAACATAAGCACTCAATTTTAATATTCTCTTGTAATTGTATCACATATTACCCCCTATTCGGATTTTAGAACGTTCTTATTAAGAACGTTCCAAATGATTTAGAATTAAGTTCACTCGAACTAAAATTCGTATTCGGAATTATGCCGTGTTCTAAAAATCAATATTAGTTCACCATAAATATTTTTTTGAATTATAATTGTCTATGGATCGAGCATGCGCCTTATTGGTTGATGCTGACAAGCGGACAGCCAATCGGAGAAGACAAATTCAAACGAGCTCCAAGTTCCAAGTAACATGGTCGCCGGAAACTGCCGAACCAACCCGAAGTGTAACGAAGAAGACTGTAAGATCGCATTCGTGTTCAATGATAATAATTTTTGATGCTATTATTTTTGTGTTACTTATAATAAATTCGGGGGAAATAATTAATATTTTTAATAAAAATAAACTTGTTTTAAAATTATTTGGATTAAAAAAAACGTTGATCATAAAAATATCATCAGATATCTTTTTAGACGCATACAATTAGGTGTGAACTAATATTAGGAACGTTGTGACAGATAAACGCACTAAAATTGACTTAAATACGAAATCCGAATACCAAAATGAACTAATTTCAAACTTAAGTCTAATTGGGAACAGATCAGGAAATCGAAAAATCAGATCGGGACCGTGAGGTTGACCACTTCACGTCCTTAAATCTCAACTGGTCAGAAAAGCCACACAATGAGGCTCGGGCGCCTTCAGGCGCAATGGAGAGCTCTTGATGCCTCCCTATGCTCCCGAGTGGGGCTTAGGCCCCCGCATTGCTGGTTGGTTTGGGGGATGATTCGCGGCGGGCTTAATTTGTCCGGGGCCGGCTTTTTGGTTTGATTGCTTCGATCGAGCTAGGAGGTCGGTTTCGTGCGGGTCGGGTTTGCTGCGTATTGGTCTCCCCCGGGCTGGCTTGCGGTGTGCGGGGGGCCTTTAAGGGAGAATGTTTGTATGTATGTAGGTATAAAAATGGTCTAGTTGTTCTTATACAGAAACAGAAATAATGTGTAACCGTGTGCATCAAAATTATATGCTTGGTGCAACTACCTGGGCTGGTGTAAAACAAAAGGCTAAAATAAAGTTCTATACCTATTAGGTAAAAGATTCTTCAAACAAAGATTCTAGCCGGCAACATTGTAAAGTTTACTAATACTACCTTCAGCTGTCTACGTAGCACAACGTAGGTAGGTTTGAACGTTGATAATAGTAGTGACAGATGATAAAAATATGCAAATGAATAGGAGAATATGCAATGCATGCATATTCGGAATATTTTATTAGGTACAAAGAGTATTCCATAGTTCTAGTAGGTAAATAGATTGTGGATAATTTTATAATATGGTAGATATATATATTATAACAAAACATTCTATTACGACGTACGGAGGTAAAGAGCCGTTGTGGTTAGTGAAAGAAGCGACTGTGTCAAAAAATCATCACATATACTTTGTCATAATTAGAAAAAAAAAATATTTTTTTTTTCGAAATTTTTTGAACGGTTTCTTTGTCTTTCGTCCCTCTCTCTAATCTTGTTATTTTGAATGATTGTTCAAAGCGAGATAGCAATAAAAATTCAATAATTCATTGTTGTATCTAGCTAGAATTTTTTATAGGTACGATAAAGATGAGTCCATTTGAAAATACAACGAGTCGAACGAAGACCATTACAAAGTTGACGGTCTACTGATTTTTACTAAGAACCTAATTTTTATGATTAGCGCCAAATACATGACAGCAGTCGCAGTTTTTGAATTTGGTTGCTCTCTTGTTCTCAATAATTTCCAACTTGTATCTCTATATTTCGTTAATTATTAAATATCTACTTGTTGCATACATGAGATTTTTCGACATGTTGAACATGTTGAGAATAATCATGATTATATAGGAGTTTCGGAGACTTAAACATTACCACCTAATGGCGAACGTTGTTAACGTAAAGTGATCACACTAAGCCAGCCTTCGAAATAACATTAGAAGACGGTTGTAAGCCCGTAGTGGTTTGTTCCATTTTAAAATCGAACATCAGTAATGAATTGTTAGAGTCATTAGTTCCTACATATTCTTTAATTTTTATGAGAAGATGCTGTTTCTTGACGTAGTAACTATTATCATTCCAATTCAATGATTTTTAGCAATTTTGAAGCATAGGGATTTCGACTGTGCGAATTTGCATATTTCGCATGAATTGCATTTTAAGTTGCATGTAATCCGGTCTCTAGTAATTACACAGGGTATGTGAGGAAGACTTACCGTGAAACTTGAACGTAATTATTGTTTTAAAAGGTTTCAACGGTCTTATTAGGGGAGCTTATTATTGTAGTTTTACTGCTCTTTTGTACTTTTTAATTGACGGATGTAGACAGAATGCATGCACACGTTGACAATGAAGGAAATAATAATTATATTCTTTTATGTATCAAATCAGCTTTTTTGCCCTTACACCTACTTTTTTTTTTAATACAGGGTGGGGTAGAATGGACTACCTAGTTTCAAGCACTCACTGTAGAACGCGCAGGTGGGTTAAAGGAGGAGGAGTAGTGGAGTTTGGTGGGGGAATCGACGTCATTTTAATTTCAGCAATCGCCATGCAGTGGTCCGGTGAGCATCGAGGCTTTGTCGTAAAAACTTTCTTTAAAAACTATAATTAGATAAATGTCTTTTCAAAATACAAAATAGGTAGGTAGGTACCTAAGTAGTAAATTGTTTTATCAAAGCGACTGATACCAAGTTATATAATATTATCTTTGGGGACTGTGATAAACGATATCATAGAATTCAAAAACAGCGGTCCGAATAGACATTTCTTGATTGCAAAGGTGAAAGCGGCAATTCTGAAAGATCGAGGAATGTTGAATTCTTGGCACCACAAGCACACCTTTGAACGTTACTTTGTTCACACACTTTTGATGGTTGAGATTGAGCTGGGATGAAGATGATATGGAACTGGCGCAAGAAAGAGAGGCTTGGAGGAGTTTCGTAGCGTCCATATGCTCCACACTGGGAGTGTACGTGGATGTATAAAGAAGTATTGGAGGGAGGAGGTCGAGCAGAATAAGTGTAAATTGCTTAAAGTTTACATAATATTAAACCGAAACGACACAACATAATAAATTTAATGAAATAAACATAATGATATGAATTAAGCTAATTAAAAAATACAAAACAAACAAAACAATTTGGAGAGTGTGTACATAATTTATCAAATGAAAAACCAAATAATTATTTTAATGCTTGAAACCCAGCCAAAGAGATTCATTATTCAAGTCAGGTTAATTGCGTTGTAAATGTCTGGGTGAGAGAATCGTCTCGTCAGCCATACGTATTATGTAGGTAGGTACTGAGTAATAAATAAAATACATTATAATGAAGCGATTAATTTATTTACGCCAAGCCAACGCTGTACCTTTTATTAGCCGTCTCGGATGGTGTCTGATAGCTTGTTGCGGTCTACAGCTGGCCCCTGAAGGGTTATTATTTTCTAAACACAAGTTTTATAGTTTCCAGCCAACTATAGGCTATTTTTTGATAAAGAATGTTCATCGTAGGGCTATTGAGTTCAAATCTGCGAAATTATCCATTATGTGAATCATCGATATGTGAACAATCCTTTTCACCATGTAGCATTACTTGAATCCACATTCCTATAATATAATATTTAACTTTTTTTTTTATACTGAATTTTTTATATATCGAAACTACTCTTTCCACATACTGGTAGATCGCTTTTATAATTATTATGAACGAGTTTCTTGTTTTTTACTGTTTATAATAAAAACTCTTATTAATTTTTTTTTTTTTTTTGTTGAGGCCTTCCACCCGATATCGAGTGATTTTGGCCAACTCTTATTAATCTTCATTTATGATTTTATTATCACCTCACATCATTTGCTACATGACTAGTATTGTCACTCTTTTCTCTTGAGGTGCTCAGCATCGGTGTTGCTATTATTCTAACTAGCTTATAACACAACTAGTAGATTGATCATCTGAGCCATCTGTTGAAAAAATGCGAGAATAACAACTAGTAAAGATACATAACAATTGATAGATTTGTTTCTACTCATGTATAGAAGATTTTTCATATAGGTAGGTATAATGATTTTATGCATCATAATTTTGTGACTTCTTCTTCGAAATCTTCGTGTACTTACCATGCCAGATCTTCACGAAAGAGTGCCACTGAGCGATCATCGGCTAAAAACAGTATCTACCTACCCTGAAAGTTAAAAAACAAAATAAAAGTTTGGGTAGGTATGTACCAGGATATCTATATTCTGCTATAGTCTTCTCTTAAACTCCTTTTGTTCAATCTGAGGAATGCCCCAGTTAACATAGTTTTCATAGCTTTACAATAATCTGTAGCAAAATAATAATTATTTTTGTTATTTTGTTTGTCTAAGTAATGCACAGTACCTAAATAGGTATCTATTCTTCGAAAAATTTCAATCCCGGACTGTTGATTCATTTGTAGACGACTCATTTAATAATATGTATCGCTTCACTCATTGTATAATGTATCGAAAGGTACCTACTGTTAAATTAATAAGAAAAGAAAATAACTGAAGAAAAAGAAGATATTAGTTCAATGTCACTTGTATTGTTTTTTAAACGCTCCAACAGATTCACTAATGAGAGTTAACTTGGAATACGTTTACGATTTTAGTTATAAAAAAAGTTAAAATGTTCTTAGTCTTTAGATAATTTCTATACCTAATGACTGCGACATTCTTTCAGAGTTGTAACCACGACACCATAAAGTCACTGTTTGTTATTTTAATGAAATAATAACACATCCAGAATAAGAGCTGACACGTGGTATTTATAATAATTAAAAAAGCATTTCAATTAATAACTCTAAACGAAGTGGATGATCTTGGAATAAAATAATTAATTGCTTTACATACTGAACATATACGATTTCATTCGATGATACAAAATATTTTGTTAAAATATGTGAATACTTACTTGGAACAAAGATGACAATACATAATATCCCCATACTACGATTAATGGCATGGTGTTTATTTATACTCATTTAGGTACGTGTATAATTGATACAAAAAATAGAAATTTTCTTCTCTAAATCATGGTCCATCTAGATAAAGTAGCTTTGTAGTTTTCTCATCACATAATATTATGCAAAATAACATAATGAAGGATATATCACATACTGTTATGCATTATCTAAAAATACACCATGTTACGAGACACTACATAATGTAGAGTTATTACACACCCTGTCACATAGTGTTTATTTTATTTATTTATTTATTTAACAATTATTTTATAAGTACAAACATTTTTAATCAGCTACAAAAATGTTGCCCAAATAGGCCAAGCCTGTGCTAGGGCAAACTTGAAAAAGCTTATAAAAATATATTCTTATTACAAAATGCATATAAAAAAAAAGACACAACATACTATCTCTCTCTCTCACAATCATACACAACCACTTCACAACCTCATTCACTCACATTCACACATAGGCAAAACTACTTTATAGAAAACAACCACTCCACATACAAATAAGGCAGACAGACACTCAATAAATCATACAACCATACTCTAAACTTCGATACTAGACACTCCTCCAAGCATGTCATGCAAGGACATGACCGACAAACCAAGAACATAGCCAGAAACTCTCCGCCCGAGAATACAAGGGTCAGTTATCTCCCGCATGCTCTCAGGCAGGCAGTTGAATGTTCTAGGCGCAACGTATGAGAATTGTCGCTGTCCAAACGCTGTATTCTTAAAAGGTACCTCACAATAAAAAGATAACATTCTTCTGGTGACTCTTCTCTGTTGGGATCTCTCGGGTCCGACACGAGACTTGATGAAATATATGAGAGCCTTCCTCACAAACAGATGCTCAATTGTTGGGATCTTTAGCTCATCATAGAGTTGCAAGGAAGGGAAACGCCTGTGATAACCAAACATAGTCTTAATTATACTCTTTTGAGTCACCTGAAGTAGTTTCATATTACTTTCATAGCACGATCCCCATCCAATAACGCCATAAGCTAGTAAAGACTGTACAAGAGCAAAATATACCATTTTCAATGTTGTTTTATCAAGGAATCCCTTAACACATTTAGTCATATAAGCAACCTTTCTTAGCTTGTTATTCAGGTCAAAGATATGTTTTTTCCATGATAGGTTTTCGTCAATTATAATGCCCAAATACTTTATTGAGTCTACTCTCTTTATATATTGACAATTACAAACAGTCTGTTTACCACATGAATGGATTCTTAATTTACCGGTATAGCTAGTCACTTTACGATTAGTCAAGCTAAAACATATATAACTCGTCTTGTCAATGTTCAATGATAATAAAGATCTATCCAGCCAGTCTTTTATGAGATTTAAACCTATTTGGCACTTATCAAAAGCAATCTGCGAATTTTCACCCTCAAACAAAACCACTGTGTCGTCAGCGAAGCATATTACTTTACCCTCAACTGGCAAGGCAAGCAAGTCATTAACGTAAATCGAAAACAAAACAGGACCCAAAACGCTCCCCTGTGGTACCCCAAATGTTATACTCCTTGAAGACGACTTGGTCCTATCTATCATCACAGACTGAG
This sequence comes from Mystacides longicornis, assembly GCA_963576905.1. Lineage (NCBI taxonomy): Eukaryota > Metazoa > Arthropoda > Insecta > Trichoptera > Leptoceridae > Mystacides > Mystacides longicornis. The sequence goes on from OY756426.1 coordinate 9,424,652, forward strand.
TACGGTTCTTCATGTAGTCAAGGAAAAATCTCAACTCATTGCCGGATATTCCAACCTCACGCAGTCTGTTAGTTAAAATTTTATGAGATACAGTGTCAAATGCCTTAGCCAAGTCAAGAAATACTGCTATGCACTTGCGTCCTCCATCCAAAGCATTCGACAAATGTTCAGTAACTTTTGCAACAGCGTCGTCAGTACCCCTACCTATCCTAAACCCATATTGATTGTCAGATATTATTTTATTTATATCAAGGTAGTTCATAAGTCTTATTTTAATGAGCCGCTCAAAAAGTTTCGACAGGTGTGGTAAAAGAGATATTGGTCTATAGTTACAAACATGTGAGGCATCACCACCCTTATATAGGGGTATCACTGTAGCTGTCTTCAAACAGTCAGGAAATATAGCTTCCTTTATACTTAAGTTAATTATATATTGAAGAGGCTTAACTATAAAAGATTTCGAATCCTTAATTGTATTAGTAGAAAGACCATCACCGGACTCGGAACAAGTCATCTTCAACCCATCAATTGCTCTAGATATTTCGCTTTCTGAAAATGGCTCAAGCCTGAATTTACTCACCGGATGAAACGAGTTCAACTCCCCACCTGTCAGGTCAACTTCACTGATATTAAGGTGTGTAAGTATTCTATCTGCCAAAATAGGACCTACATATATTCGTGAAGTGCTCAGCAAATTCATTCACAATAACAGGAAGTTCCCTTTCCGACGAGTATTCACAACCGTTAATAACAATTTTATTTATGTGTTTCCTATCTCTTAATTTATTGTTTGACGCTTGGAAAATTGTCTTCCAAACTTCTTTCGGATTTCCCTTTACATTACTGATTTTGTTCCTATAGAAGCTATTCTTAGTAACCGTAATTAGTCTATGACATGCATTACGATATTTTTTGTACCGTGATTGAAGTTCAACGTCATAAGGAAGTGTAACGTTATATTACACAATTTTATGTAACATTACATAACCTAACGTTAGGTATATCACATAATGTTACATTACATTACACCATTTTATGTGACATTATATAACGTAGCGTTAAATCAAACTTTGTTACATAATATGACATTGCATAACGTAATATTACACAATTTTATGTAACATTACATGACCTAACATTATACCACACTATGTTATATAATATCATATTACGTAACGTAATATTACACAATTTTATGTAACATTACATAACCTAACGTTATATCACATCTGTTATGTAATTACACATAATGTTACGTTATATAACACCATTTTATGTAACATATAGCGTAGTGTTAAATCACAATTTGTTACATAATATGACATTACATAACGTAATATTACACAATTTTATGTAACATTACATAACCTAACGTTATATCACACTATGTTATATAATATCACATTACGTAACGTTATATTACACAAATTTATGTAACATTACAACTCCTAACGTTATATCACATAATATGTTATGTAATAACAAATACTGTTACGTTATATTACACCATTTTATGTAAGATTATATGACGTAGCGTTAAATCACACTTTGCTACACAATATGACATTACATAACGTAATATTACACAATTTTATAACCTAACGTTATATCACACTCTATTATATAATATCAGAGTGTTATATAATATCGTCGCATATCGACATAGGTCTGCTCGTATTCGTGTCACTATTCCCTGTCTTTGCCCATCTGGTCCTGACGGCCCGTATGATGTCGTCACTCCACTTCATCGGCTGTCTATCTACACTTCACTACGGCCAGTCTCTTGTCTCCAGTCTGTTGGTCTCGCAATCTACTGTTAATTGTCTCCAAGTAATAGGTACATGACCAGTGTACTTCCGTTTGAACTTGGCAATTTTATCAACCACGTCGCTGACTCGTGTGCAGCTTCGGAAATCAGTATTTTTGATAGGGTATCTTATTGAAATACCCTTCATCTGAACATAGATCTTTCCATGGCATGCTGTGCGACTTTCATCTAATGTATGGTATGTTTTGTGAGAGACCATGCTTTACACCCATAAGGCAATGTAATGTAGGGATTTCATCACCTTATTTCGTAATATAATTATTGAAAAATTACATCATCGTCAAACTTTAAAATCATCTTACATCCTTAGTAATTCATCAATTTGTTTAATGAAAGAACATTCAAAGGATAACAACTTTTGGAGACCCATCAACGTTGTTTAGCACTATAGAAGCGAATTCAATCAAAAGTGTACCTATTCAAAAGTTTTCAGATGCCGCAGTTTGTTTCGAACAGTATAATATAGAGTGAAAGCTATTGGATTGTTGCCTGTTCGTGGAACGTAAGGTGTCCGGAGATCTTGAGAGATGGCTGTAGATCAAGAAAGTGTCACTGAAGTGCTATTTATAATGGAGTTTATGGCAATGTTGTTTTTTTATAAGAATGAATCTGTGTTCAATCAAAGTGAACACGAATACTTTTTTTGTCTCTTTCACAACTTGTATCGTGAAAGAGGAAGATGGTCAGCACCTGGGATCAAACCCACTACCTCCAGTACAAAACAATACGAAACTTGTCGTCGGAACTAGGGATTGCAATCCGGAAAACCGGATCCGGTATTCCGGCGGATCCGGCATCAAAATGCTCATATCGGATCCGGCGCAAATTGACGGATCCGGAGATCGGATCCGGTTAATCGTATCAAAGGATTTTTCAACAAACTCAACATGGACAGAACTCGAACCCTTATCTCTAGCAATTTCACAGGGTCATTGTAGGTAAAATTGTGGATGCCCATAAAGATAAAAAGAGAAACGGAGGCAAATGCTTAACACTGAGCGCTATGGCATGCTGCTTTTGCCTCCTTGTGGCCAAGGTAGATTTTAAAGCTAGTGTTTACTGATCGTATTGTTAGTATTGACTATCGAATGAAAAGACATCTTTTAGAAAAATGGTGAGAATATTAAAGAATTATTTAGCCAATAAAATATATATTAACCTTTTTAAAAGCAAAACAATTGTGATTATTGTCTGATTTTTATTAGATTAGTTCGGTAGTCTGTCATAATGTGTGTGCAGTTATGTTCTTGATAATATATAGGAGTGTCTCTGATTATTCCCTGTTATAGGTACCTACTAATCCTGGGACGCGCATATCCAACTGCTCTTCTATCTCTTTGGTGCTTGTCCAAGGGTCTGCTGGTTGATGTGATTTCATCCTCTTATAATTAAAAGAATCACCGGATCCGTTCTGTTGACGTGGTCTTTCCAGCACGGCTTTCTATTTCTACCCCATTGCCTGACGTATTCGATATAGCAAAAGCTCCGAATCCGGAGTTTCTTACTCTGCCTCGAATGGTTTATTCCATTATGGGTTGGTGATTTATTGAGAATCTTTCTTTTTCGTGGTGTCGGTTCTGGTTTGCACATCGTAAATCATGATCAATCAAGCAGGTTGTATAAATGTGTTACTTATTTTCGATAAATTTCAATTTGAATTTTATAATACGTAATCTAATTTATAATTTTGTTGTTAAAAAACTTAATTTTTTATAGTTTTTACCATTGAAAAGAAGTCATACCCTAATTAAATTAATTTCGTATACGTACCATTCTATTTTAAGCCTTAATTATTGTTAAAAATGTTCATCCATCAAGTTAGCACAATCCGGTCGGATCCGATCGGATCCGGCCGGATTGACGAAAATCCGGTTGGATCCGGCCGGATTCAAAATGAGACCGGATTGCAATCCCTAGTCGGAACCGTTAGGCTACCAATTAATTAGTCCGGCATCTTGCATTAATTGATATGTTTCTTCATCTTTATTCCTATACTTCAAAGACCTTACATGGGGCATTTTTTCCATTTTGATGTAACACCGCCTAAGTAATTTTACTGGGTCAAGAAAGTTAATGACAACACCGCTTAAGTATTTGGTAACAATTTTACTCGACTTTAAATTGGAATAACATGCAACAATAATATGAAACTAAGCAAATTATAAGGAAATCGGTATCTACACGTGTTATCTCTATGTTATTCAGCTCAAAGCACAAAGAAAACAGAAAAAGCACGCGAAAAACAATGATCAACACTCGAATGGCACCAAACTAACGAACATTGTATGGCGGAGTGACTACTTGAGCGGTGTTCAAGGCTAATTTACTTGGGCGCTGTTACTATTTTTCAATTATGGCCTTTGATTGGTTTAATTTTATTAAATTGGACCTATGGGTACACGCGGGAGAAGTAGTTCTATCTTTCTGCATTCAAAACTAAAAATCGTCATTTTTCGACTTGGGCGGTGTTGTTCGATAAGCGACGATGTGATATTTTTTAAATTGTATGAACAAACCACTACGGGCTTCGTTATAAAATATATCAGCAAAAGCTCCCTAAGTTTATCGTCAAACTTTACTATTGTAAAGCTTTACTGCAAATATGTGCTTACCTACTTATATTGTTATATATTGGTGTTATTATTGTTCAACATTAAAGGTATGAGTAGGTATGTATGTAGTGACAGTTTCCTACAATATGTCGTACGACCGTTAACTCTCAGCCCCAGAAAGGCGTCAAACAACAAAGACAAAATTGTCGACAAAACAACAAGGAAATAACAAAATTTAAAGATTTTCTGCTCTGTCACGGGAGAGCGTCTCTATATCTTTTCAGACAACTCAGTTGGCCGTGATCCAAATTATGCTACACCATACAGCGAGTAATAAAGCGCGCATACCGTGACGAGTGCATGGGGCACACTTGTTTTTTTTTGTTGTTTTAAGATACCAACAATGTATAGGTATACCTACCTTAGAACAAACACAATATTCACAGAAACAATCTCATCTATAGGTACATATATTATTAATACGTGAAGGAAAAACTTTTACGAAAAATGCGCGGACCTTGGAGTATGAAATTTCTCACACCACTTATAGTTTAAAAATAGAGAAGGGGTAGCGTATGCTTTTATATATATGTTTTTTTAATTATGCATAAAAATAGATTAATCAATAAAAAACTACTACGCACACTACTTTAGTGTTATGTATTTGATACTAACACTAAGATGTATTTGACATTGACACAGACGCATATACCTATTCATTCGTTAAATTAACGGTGTCGTAGTGAGATTATATTTGAATTACATCGCAACTAGATCATAATACTATTATTAACATCATAAATACCTATTCAGCACCCTTATTATAAGTTTCCGTGACATTTACACTAGCGTAAAGTAACAAGAATTTTGTATGGAAACTCGTATAGCGTCCCCTATAGAATTCTTCGGAAAGTTTTCCAGCCCACACAAAACTCTCGTGAGCTTCTCACTTACGTTAGTAAAATACTTCAGGTCTCTCAGTCCACATGAGAAGCATTTTGTGAGGACTTTCACTCATTTAAGCTCATATAAATGTAGCAAAATAATTATACGCAGAGTTGTTTGGGTTTGAATCTTATTGCTTAACGCCGTGTTTTTTAATATAACTATAACAGAACTAAGAATCAGCATTCATTTTGAAAGTCTTATAGATAATAGGTTATTTACACATCAAATCAACACATACATTTAGAAGCTAGTTTTTAGCTGACAAAATCCAAAAAATTCAAATATTTTGTTACTATAATATTATCATGGATATCGCGATGTCATTTCACCCTTTTTGTCCAAAAAATTATAGATATCGTTTTGGATTATATTTGGGTCGTAGATTCTCATCTCGACTCTTGGGATGTGACATGCTTGTTACAGAATACTAATTTCACAATGAGATAAGAGAAAACTTAATACGTAGCACAATAGTCCCGGCACGATACAATACAATACTAAACATAACACTGTCAACTTGGCTCTTTCTATCCGCGTCTCAGAATGAATATAAATAAACGTATTATTTTTGGTACATAGGGCATTGAATAAATTCTCGGTTTAATCAAATTATCCAAAATTTTAAATTCAGTTTTCAACAAAAATACATAGTGTTGAATTTCATAATATGTAGGTATGTTTAGGAGCGAGCATAATATCCTTCGTAGCTGTTTGTTACAACCAGCGAGTTAAACATTTTGAAAATTGTTTCTCTTTGTTTATGAAAAAGAAACACGTCTCACGACAATCATTTTTATTTTTACAATAACTATGTGCCTACCTATAAGTTTTTTTTTTTTGAAAATTGAGAACCTTCCAATCAAACTTATGCCCAACGTTCAATTTTCCAATACTTAAAATAAATAAACAGGTAAGTACTCACCTCTGTATTAAATGCTGAAACAAATACAATTTTCACTTACTTTTATCGTGAAAGAAAAAAATCATCGGCTCAGGACTTCGAACCAAAGACCTACGATGACACAGCCACTAGGCTAACAAACATCTTGAAATCCCCTACGGAGTTTATTTTCCTACTTATTCTTCTTCTTTTGGTGCCATGTCAGCCCCCGTAGACAAATTCAAATTGGCGTTCAACTACAAACGAAGATTTCGCTAATGTACAGTACGAAAAAATTATCTGTTAACTGGAACATATAAACAATAATTATACAAACCAAACAAAGACACTTATATAAAAATATGAAAAGTGGACAGTTCATTTTCTTTCTGCTCTACATTGTCGAAGAATTCGTTTGCAGTCGATCGCCAAATGCAATTTGTCTAGGCCTACATGTATTCCCAACGTCGGCGAATCCTTCTCTCTCCTGGGCAGCTCGGAACAATTAATTTTCCACAGTATACGGAAACCCGTCCATTGTCGTATATTGCGCATCCAGGACATCTGCCTTCTTCCAGCCCCTCTGCGACCCTCGATCTAGTATTTTATTTTCCTACATGGCAGTAAATTTTACAGATAAATAAGGAAAGTAAAAGAAAGGGTTTACTTTGCAACTGATATATCAATACCTAATCCATTCATATATGTGCGCCTTTAATCAATGATGGTGGCTTATACTAGGCAAATTATTTTTCTCAACAGAATAGACTGCTAAGCACGGTTACTCTTGAAACTCGATTCCAATCCTAAAATCGTAAAATCCCAAAATGGTACTCTTGAAATGCGACGCTAGCGCACGATTGGATTCAAATCGAGTGGTGATTTGAAGAACATGTGAAATCGTGTAAAATTTGAAAATTGGTACTCTTGACGTCGTTTTGACAACTACTCGATTCCACGGGATTGTGTTGGAATCGTCTAACTGTCATTATTTACAAGATCGCAAGAAAGTAACTTTTTTGAAATCGAGAAGACGTATTTTAATTATATTACTTTAAAAAATGGCTCGTCTTGCATTATTTTTTAATATTTGGGAAAACGCGCGTCAAGTCGATATGCGTCAACGAAATAACCTGCGTAAAATAGCAAGATATTCGAAAAATCCGTTTAGCATGAGTAGTGGGGAATTTATGTATAACAAATTACAGCGAATATCAAAAGAGATGTTTGAAGAGTTGTGCGGGATTTTGGAACCTCATATGACAAAACCTTAAAGACGATGTGATATCTGTGTACAAAACATGCAACTCGACATCATTACCATTGGAAGACATGAAAATGATAATATAACCATACCCACAGAACCAACAGTTCTTTCGGCAGCTCATGACTGAAGCCAGACATGAGTTAGTTCATCAGCTGTGGAATTCACATCATAGGCGAATATGAATAATTTAAGAGAGCTTAAGAAATAACCATTTTATTATAAAAAGCTTCTTATTGTGAATTCTGTTACACGTTTCATGTATATAATAGTAGGTATATGTAAATTGTCAAGGTTTGTAAAAATAACAAAATTGTAATATAATGTCATACATAATAATTTTATTGACTATTATTTTATACTTGATAATTATTAAATTATAAAAAATACAATATACAAAATAAAAAAAAAACTATTAAAACTATTTTCTGTTGGATATTGCCTTTGCAATTTCCCTCGAGGTTGCTGCCGCTTCAGCAGAGCCTGAACGAATGGCAGCAATAGTTGCGATTAAAATTCGGCACACTGCCCCATTTTTTCTGCAGCTTCTTTAAACGGAATTATTGCTGTTAAGCGTTCTGCTTCCACCCATTTTTCTTCCATTAATGTGAGACGCTCTCGTTCTTTCAACAAATTTAAAAAATATATACCTAAGATTTATTTTGATAAATCAGCAAATAAAATAATGCTAGCATTTTAATAATTATAATAAAATATAAGTAAACAAACAACGCACACTCTAATACAGAAACGTCAAAATGTTTATTTGAAATATAAACGAGTGTTTCCATTTAAAGAAAAGAAATCCTTAAATATTTAAGCAACGTCAAATTATTATATTTGTTAAGTAGGACAGTTATTAGTAAATCAAATTCGACTTATTTTATGTTTAAAAAAAGTATACCACTCACGGATGTCAGGTTTACTTCCTTACAGTTTCTTTGAGAATAACGCGACATAACAGCAATTATCAATTCCTAATTTACATCGAAAATATTTTCATATTGCAATAACAAACTTGAAACGAAAACGTTTTCACGGCTTGGAACGCCAATCTCAAATCCGATTCCAATCGCACGGAATTTGGTTCAAGAGTACGGTTTTGAAACTGGAATCGAGATTGTGATTGAAATTGGAATTGGGTTCGAATCGAGTGTCGAGAGTAAGCCTGAAGGTCATGTTCAAAGAATGGAATGGAAACCACTTGACTTTTCTAAAAATTAGCGAGAAAACTAGCATCCAAGAACTTTATTAGAACACAAATTTTTTCAAATATTTTTTTATAAATATTGGTGTAGAAAACTTGTCAAAATGTTATTTTCACAATAAGAGACGACAAAAAAAATAATAATTAGGAAGGTAGCGACGCGACATTTAGGTATATTGCGCCGATGATCTGTCAGTATTGGAGTTGTGCCTATCAAATTATTATTGAAATTTTATTCAACCTTCAAAAGTTTCCCGAGACGAATTTAATATTCCCAATGGAAAACTTTTCCATTTGCAAAATTACTCTGTTCGTCAATTATTTATAATTAGTTACTCATTTTACGAAAACATATTTTTAAAAGGAAATAATCTACTGCCATAAATACAAAGCATTATAATATTATGTACCTACCAATAATTTATTTTTTGTTTGTATACAATATATATGTAAATGATCTACCATTCATAAGTTTTTTAATGAATCTGGGCCCACCTAAACACAAACACACTTTCGACATCTTTTACATGAAGAAAAGCTTGTGTTGCGAAAGTGGAATTGGTCAAGTACGGAGATTGGAACTCACGACCTGCAGTACGCTGTAGGTACACCTTGGACTGATAGCACTGGTCTACCAACCATGCACTTCTTGATGGTGAAACAATCCGCTCCCCCTTTCCCTGAAAGTATTCTTTTTCTTCTTCGTTGCAATGTGGCAATCCACTCTCGGGAGAGTGATCCATGATGACCCGTGTTTAGTTTTCTCTTTACAAAGTATTATCACCTCACCATACTCCGCTACCGTCTGTGATATTTCGTGTTTTTTTTTTATTTAAATTTAAACTTATTACCTTTGACTTATATTCCACTAAATAAATAAATTAAACTTTCAAATAGAGCCATTTAACTTGTGTTGAACACGTATTTAATGAATAAACTTTCACAATTTACCTAATAGTTGAAAAAATATCGATGTAAACGAATAGGGAAAAAGAGCAGTAACGAAATCTTCACCGTCGTAATAAATCAAAACTTTTTAATGCAAAATACTTCTTACCTATCTCTACATTTGTTCGTTATTGTTTACTTTAGGAGTTTTATAAAGTTTCCACGGGAAGACAGAAAGTAAATAAGTTCTCGGTCTACTAAAGAATTATCATTATTTTTATTCAAAGAAAAAAGCGCAAAATGTAGGTCATATTTTAATTCTGTTTGTTTTTCAGCTTTTTGTGATTCTTCTTGACCAATACTTAGTACACTTTGCAACTCAAATATTAGTTGAATATCGTATTATTACATTAAATCATCAGTGGCTTTCAGCTTGGATTCAGGATACCAAAGGCTCTCATTATAGGATGATACAGCCAGATTTACCTTCGCGCCCGTTGTTCAATGCTTCGAAAAGAATGTCCAGGAGTTTCATAGTGAACATATCCAGGATGCGTTTTGGACATGTTCGACTGGATAGTCACTTGTTCAAATTTGGCCTTGTTCAATCTCCATTATGCGAATGCGAATGGGATGAAGAAACGCTAGATCACGTGTTTTCTGGATGTCCACTGAGGGACTCCTTGGATATTTATTTTCTCTTCAAAAACGTCAGTTTCCCTTTATGTATCATTTACTTGCTTTCTGTTGATTCCCCAGACGTCCATAAAATTTTGTTTAATTTCATAAATAAAAACATGCTTTTGTTGCATTTTTTTTTCTTTTTATAAATTATGATTTGCTTTTGTTTTGACTTAATTTGACAATAGTTCGGCTGTATCATCCTTTTTTGGATACAATGCCAAAAAAAAATCATAATTAATGGTTGATGTTAGTATAAAGATTGCGGCACTGTGCTGTAATCTACTATATAAATTAAAGTCGGGTTAGTGCGAACACTTATAACTCGAGATCGGCTGAACAGATACTTTTGACGATATTTTACGATTGATTTATTGGATTCTTCTCCGCTCCGGATAACAGAATAACTAATAAAAAGTTTAAAAAAATTCCAGTGACAAAGGTATACACACTAATCAAACTTAACTCACCATTTTTTATTCACTTTTCACGTTCCTAAACTAAATTCATCTCTTTTTATTCGCTTTCTGAGTTTTAATTTATACAAAAATATGCTAAAAAAATATGTTTGAATTTTAAAAAAATAATCTTCGTACCGGTGTAACCCAATGGTTGTCAGGTAAATAAACATTGTGCTGTTATGGAATTTTCGCAGATGGCGGTGTTGTAAGGAAGTCAGTTCCAAACTTACTTTCATATTATATTTTATATTATTTGCTATCCATTTTTCGATGTTTTATTAGTAGTTGTTATACTGTTATCCGGAGCGGAGTTGAATCCAATAAACCAAGATTCATAAAAATCTTTTTAGCCTATCTCTAGTTATAAGTGTTCGCACTAACCCGACTTTTCTTTTATATTATAAGTGATAATGTTTGATATCTTATATTACATGAATCAAAATATTCATTTCGTATGAATTCTTATAATATAATGTTCACTAGCCTATCCGACAGACATTGTTTTGACTTTTCAATGAATAGTGAATTTAACGTACCTACATAATATTATAATGATGATAATGGGACGAAGTTTGATGGGTCAGCTAGTTTTTTATAAAAAAAAATATTTTAATAAATTTCGCGAACTTTCTTCCATAGAACTTTCCCCTATTTGCTTTATAATAATATCATTTCTTAACATTTATTTTTTCGGAGTAGCCACCTCTTGAGTCCACTACAAGCTCGGGCTTAGATCCTACAATTTGAGGTTATTATACGGAATGTTTTATGAGGCGTATCAGTGTGTTCTTTCATCTCCTAGAATAATAATAATTAAAAACCACTAAAGAAACTGTAAACACTCTGCTATAAATCAAACTACAGAAATTATTATTACTTAATGTCTATGGCTTAGGTGAGTATAGTTAGTATAATACCTATAATATAGGGATCTTAAGGGAAGTCAAGCAATTGTTTCATTTCAATTATTCGATGAATTTTGTGATCGTGTTTGATTGAAAATTTGCATTTAATATTTTTTTTAAATAAATACCTACTTACAAACTTTGTATTAAAATAGGTTTCATTGTAGGTACATAATATTATTCTCTAGTGTTACTGATTGCTGTATGGGAGTCAGTCCTGGCACCTGATCAAAGCCCAGGCACAAAAAATCTCTGCATTTGAAATGAAGTGCCTCAGGAGAATACTGGGTATAAGATGGTACCACCGCATCACGAACAACGCTTTAAGCTGGCGCACCCGGCGTCGGCCAATCACCTCTACCATTGTGGAGAGGAGATGGACTTGGCTGGGGCATGTTTTAAGGATGCCGAATGACAGTTGGTCGAAGAGAGCGCTTTTGTTCCTCCCATCAGGCTTCCGAAGACGTGCAAGATCCTCTAATACTGTGTTCCGCTGTGGTATTTGGACATGGTGTGGGAGGAGGTCATAAACGTTGCGCAAGATCTATGGACTAGTCCCAGGTACAAGTTTCTTGTGTAAAATACTTCCCCTGACCGGGACTGTAACCCGGTATTTCTTGGTCATAATATAAAAGTAAAAATTTGTGTATTTTTCACTTTTGTGGTTAAGATAAAGCCGTTCATAGATACCTACCTATACAAAACATAGGAAAAATTCAGTGTCGCAGAGAAAAACAACGTTCCCTATGATTTCATGGTACATAATTATTTATCGTATGGCTTTTTTTACAACACATCTAGACATAAAACAGTAATAATAGCAAAGATATCTGATTGTCAAAGGTTAAGGTCAATATTTAAAATGTATTCAGTTGCTGTGTCAGTCACCAAGAGGAAATCCCTAATAAAAGTATAAAGTACATAATAATATAATGTCGATGATTCGTTTAGATTATAATCAATCAATCAATCAATTCTCCCTTTTCCACCCCACTCAGGGGCATAGGGAGGCAACAAGAGCTCTCCATTGCGCTCGATCTTGCGCAATGTTTATGACCTCCTCCCACACCATGTCCATGTCCCTCAGCTCTGCTTCGAAGGAGCGGAACACAGTGTGAGAGGGTCTTCCTCGTCTTCGGGACCCTGATGGGAGGAAGAACAGCGCTCTCCTCGGCCAACTGTCATTCGGCATCCTTAACACATGTCCCAGCCAAGTCCATCTCCTCCCCACAATGGTAGAGGTGATGGGCTCACGCTGGGTGCGCCGGCGTATAGCGTCGTTCGTGATGCGGTGGTACCATCTTACGCCCAGAATTCTCCTTAGGCACTTCATTTCAAATGATGAGACTTTTTGTGCCTGGGCCTTGGTCAGGTGCCAGGACTCACACCCATCCCAGATTATAAACTACACTAATATTTTTTCTTTCAAATTTATTTTATATGTAGGTATTTTTTCATGCGGTTTTCAGAAAAATTGTATTTTGATATTTTTATTAATGTTTTGTAAAATAATATGTAGATATAACTAAATTATGATATTTTTTATGACTATCGTAAAAATGTCTGTTAATATTCATAATAACTAATTTAATGTTTTTGACAGATCATTAAATATCAGACGACTACAGTCATAGTCAATGAATTGTCTAATTGTTGCGGATAATTTTAGAAAAGGTTGGTAGAAATTTCTAAAAATAACATGCAGACACAACTATGTTGACAGATGTCAATTTCCTTAACATACCTAATCACATGAACACGGGTCCGCTAATCGAGATAATATTTTGTTTCGTTTTTTTAATAGAAGAGGTCTTTACCTATTTTTTGACATCAACTCAATGTTTGTAGTTTGTTGTTAGACTTTATATGTTTTTACAAGAAAATGAATATTTTTAGAATTATAAATACCCACACCAGTTCCAAAAAGAAGATGCATGGTCACAAGAATCTAGACATAATTAGAACGTTGTGCACCAACAAAGCCAATCTTCTTATATTAATTAAAAATGGAGAGCTATTTCCTGATGTCATCGCATCACGCCATAACGGCTGGACCGATTTCGCTAATTCTTTTTTTGTCGTGTAGGCTTTTATCACGAGAATGACCTTTTAGAAGAAAAAAAATACGAAAAATGCATGGAAAATTAGAAAATTAAAGAAAACTCTACGTGGACAACCTTATTAGTACTTTTTACCTTATAATTTTTATTCCAATTTTGAAATTTTGACAGAAATTGTCAATTGGTGCGATTCACAGGATGCGGATGGAATTATACTTGGTTTAAAACAGACGCATCGTTCGGAATCACATTGGTGAAATGATAATTAATTCATCATCATACAAAATTCGAATTCAATATTCATATTTAGAAACACAGGACAACGTCTGTCGGGAAAGCTAGTAGACAATAAAGATGAGACATTAACAAAAATAGATATAGTCATATCCTGGCGCCAAATACATGATAGCAGTTGCAGTCTTTAAATTTGGTTGCTCTCTTGTTCTCAATAATTTCCAGCTTTTATCTTTATATTTCATTGATTACTAAATATCTATTTGTTGCATACATGAGATTTTTCGACTTGTTGAACATGTTGGGAATTCCCATGATTAGGAGTTTCGGAGACTTAAACATTACCAACTAATGGTGATCGTTGTTAACGTAAAGTGATCACACTAATCTAGCCTTCAAAATAACAGTAGAAGACGGTCGTAAGCCCTTAGTGGTTGTTCCATTGAAAAATCCAACAATAGTAATGAATTGTCAGAGTCATTAGTTGTTACATATTCAAAAGAAGATAATATCTTCTTCTTATATCTCCACAATATCTGTCGGATGTGTGTAACTATCACAGTTTTCACCGATATTAGCTTTTTTATCTTTACCTATTGTATTTTTAAAGCATTACTATCAAGCACATTTTTTTCAAAATATCTGAGTGCCTTATTGTTATCTACCTGTCTATATGTTTACCTACCGTGGTTTTTAATAACTTGTTTAATGAATGAAAAAATCAGTATTTTTTCGGATGTTTTATTTGGTTTTTATTTGAACATACATCATACAAATTATATTTTTGCTTACGCCCCCATAGACCGAAAACTTCAAAATGAAAATACGTTCGCTTTGGCACGTAGCCTCTATATTATGTAGTTTGTTCTTACATTTGTATGTACCTAAGTACCTACCTACCTACGTAATTTGATTTTCTCTCTTTGTTCCGGTTCCGGACCGATATGATGATACGATTTTTTTATAATCTGTAATACCTAAGTACATACCAATCATATTTTTCAAATATTTGTTTGGTTCAAAATATTATAATAGATGTATTTGAATAAAAAAATTACGAGGTCAACCTTCATAAAATACGTTAATAATATAATATTATGTAAGTGATTTGAGAGTAAAATAAAGGATCGACTCTCTGTACTTTTGTTACCTATTAATAAATTGTATAATTTATGTGATGTATTTTTCCACGAGTTTAAGAGTAAGTAACGGAATACTAAGAAACTAATACAAATTTAATGTAGGTATGTATAGGTACCTATTGGTTTTTATTTTTTTTTGCACGTTTTTTACGTTTTGTCAATTATAAATATTCGAATGTCGATTGTTTCTATGACAATTAATAGGTACCTACATATCATAACAGATGTTCGCGAGAAAGATTGTTCCAACATTCAACTGTTAGTTGTTTCGGGATTTTTCCGCAGTACTGAGTGGTGCTTACGTAAATTTGGGACCCTTTATGGGACGATGTATAGTAAAATAAATAAACAACAATTTTCTTTGCTTGTCGTCCGATGGTTTTTGCTGCTAGTCAACGATATTTTTCATGCTACTGACTGGCTATAAATACTGTCTGACTCCTATCTGACTTCTGACTGGCTATAATGACTGACTGATCCCTGATATTTCTTAAGGCTCCAGTAAAAAGTCAAGCAATCTTCGTTGTTTAACGTTTTTCTATATCATTTTTTATCAGCCCTATGATGATATTAAACTACCTATGTATATTAATTTCAACTTGCAGGGGGTGTTACGCAACATGTCGTGAAAATTTGATTCACTGTAGTATAAAATTATTACAAATTTAACTTAACAATAGACATCAGTATAAACCGTAGGAAATCGCAATCCCATTTTCATTCGTCAATAAATAATAATTAATTCTCCCATTCAGGATGGAATACTAAGCGAACACTGACAAAATAATTTATATTGTTCCCAAACTAAACAGATATCTAATTCTAATAGAGGCTTTTGTAAAACTCTCGACTCGACCAAACAATTTGTACCATTAACAATTCACAACCAATTCCTGTTTACAAAATAGAACAGTCCATCGAATCCTATTATACAATAGGTTATTATTACATTGTTTATCAGCAGTTTGAAAACCACAAGAGACGGTAAATACCGTAATACGTTTAATAATGATGAAATATTTCATTTATTTATCATGAATAAACTAATTATAACCAAATATATTTCTGATGATGTTTGTGATGAATTTCAGAGTTTTGTCAACTTGTATGTTGCTTTGACAAGGCAAGAGAAATATGAGGCCAGAGGGCTAGACGAATTGATTATATTATATTGTTATCGAAGGATAAAAAATTAAAAGGATGATTATGGCACGAAGGAGTTGTAGAATAGAGGTAGGATATTTGAATATCTGATGGACAGATAAGGACTGCTGAAAAATTGTAACCTACTTATTGCCCTATTAGTTTAAAATGTTATCTCATTTTGGAAATACTCATGTTGAAATATGGGATGCTGGTAATTCACTCCTTGATTCGGGTCTCAATCTACCATGGTCTGTACCAAGCATCGGCTTCCCTCACTTATGGCTTTCGAAAGACTGCAATTATCTGTTTTATATATGGAGCTGCTTCTGAAATATCTGCAGCCGATCTCTGGAGTTGACGCCAATATTTTTTTCCAAATAAAAAGCAAATCTGAGATCCTGATTTTGTGGCCGTCAAAGTTGCCTAGTCTTTTTGGTAAAGAGTGGACAGTAATAATATTCCGTTTTAGCTAGGCAACTTTTAGGTACCTACTATATAGGTTGTTTTGATATTTTTATAGTTAATTGCTAGAATTCGGTTCTGATATACCGATACGTGCCTAACTATGTTATTATCTATTCGGCGATAAAATAAATTGCTACAATTTTCAAGAGTTTTTCCTTTATTAATTTACTTAAGATCGTGGTGATTTATCGTCCCTGCGTTGCCTGAATCGACTAAACGATACGTTAATTCACTTAAGAAGGTTTTAAACAATGTTATAAATAAGACTAATAGCCTACTTTAATCATGACATAATATTTCATCCGATACAAACAACATTTTTGTTCAGCGATATTTTGACCTTTCAAATTTTCCAATCTTAACAAAAAATATACAACAATAAATTCATGTTCGATTTTTAAATGGTATAAACAAACGAATGCTGACTTATGATTGTCTTCTACAGCTATTTAGAAGGCTTTCCAAGTGTTATTGTCACTTTACGTTTACAACGTTTGGCATTAGGTGCTAATGTTTAAATCAGCTAAGCAACTTCCAATAATGAGAATTTTCAACATTATCGAAACATTAGGCAGGCAAAGGACGACTACGGACGCAGGTTCGAATCCTGCTGGAGACATATTCAACATGGTGAAAATTCTCCTCGTTGGGGGTTTTGCAGGTTTAACGTTAAGTACCATTCGTAGATAGGTGCTCGCAAAAATGATCACACTAATGCAATGAGTTCCTAGGGAGCGGTCCATCGTCTGACAAGACGGCTGTCATCGAAAACTACGACAATGTTTTGTGTCACTCAGATATAGATAATATTCTACACTGATACAACAGACCATAAGCCAGCCTTCGAAAAAACAGTAGGAGGCGGTCGTAAGCGCGTACTAGTTTGATAATATCATTCGAACATCTTCTTCTTCTTCTTTATCCATGTCCGCTCCCTAGTTGGAGCATATGGACTCCACAAGTCCTCGCCATGCGGTCCTGTCCCCTGCGATTCCAGCAGCCGCACCCCAGTCAACACCAACGGCCTGAAGGTCAGCTTCGTAGAGCCTTTTAATTGTTTGGAGGGGCCTACCGCGTCTTCGATTGCCTTCTGGATGGTAGTTTATTTATTTTTATTTATTTATTTATTTATTTATTTTCAATAATATACGGCCGAGGCCTTTTACAATTACAATATAGTCACAAACAGAATACATAGTTGGCAAAACACAATCGATATACATTATAAAGTTAACCAGTAGTAAGTAGTGTACCAAAAAGATTACAATATAGGACACTGAGACTTTAATTACTTTTAAAATGGATAAAGCTTAATAGTTAAATTGAATATTTATGTATGGGAACCATACCTAACTTTTCTTAATTTAGTACAAATTACAAAAATGTAAAGTTGAGACTAAGACGGGCTATGTCCTCTGTAAGCTTCCTGAGTGCGTGACCCAGCCAGGTCAGTCGGCGGAATCTTATAGTGGTAGTGACCAGTGGTTGGTCTGTTAGGTCTCTGACAACTGTGTTCGGTACAAAATCATTCCAACGTATGCCCAGCATTCTTCTGAGGCACTTGCTCTCGAATCCTGTTATGCTATGCGGGTGTTTTGAGCGCAAGTAGGGTGCCAAGATTCACAGCCATAGAGAAGGACCAGTAGGACACAGGCATCCAACATCATTAGTAATTAATTATTGTTAGAATCATTGGTTGTTGTATCTAGGTAATTAGGGAAAAGGCATATTATTATACCTCTTTCGGTGATGAAAAAAAAAATGATTATAGGAATGGGTAAAATAATCTTATATGTATATAAAAATGGAGAGCAATTTCCCGATGTCATCGCATCACGCCTAAACGGCTGGACTGATTTCGCTAAATTCTTTTTTTGTGATAATTAAATGATAATTAATTCATCACCATACAAATTCGAATTCAATAGGTATTCTTAGTATGGAAAACAGGACAACGTCTGTCGGGAAAGCTAGTATAAGATAAAATGTTTGACCAGAATGTGGCGCAGGTTAGAAAAATGTTTGGCCAGAATGTGGCGCAGGTCAGAGAGATCCATGAACTGAAGAGACCAGTAGGTAGGTACCTACGTCATATTATAAAGATTAGAGTTGCATATCTCTATATTCTTCTTCTATATTATAAAAATGGAGAGCTGTTTTCCGTGGTATAGCATCACTGGACCTCGGCTGAACCGATTTCGATAAAAAAAAATTCTCGTGTCTGCTTATGGATCTTATGAAAGGATAAAATAAGAAAATACATATTGCGGAATATTGGTTTAATTAAATTAAAATTAATTAAATTAAAAAGGTTATGAATTTATTGTTCAATTTATTCAAATTCTATATTCATTATGGATTATCACGTCTATCGGCAAAGCTAGTTCCAAATAAAAATAAAGTAACACAGTTTTAAATAAAGTAACACAGTTTTAAATAAAGGTAACTCAGTTATAAAGGTAAAAAAAATCATGTAAGACTATTCAGAGATAAATACAATAATTTATACAAACCAACATATTCGTACATGAAAAAAATCGAGCAAGTTATCACAAATCATTGTACGTAAATCGCCCCAATCCATTTCGCCTTGTGTTAAAACGCTTTAACCAGACCAATAATTTCAGCTGTTACTAATAAAGAACCCAGTAAAAAAAATGTTTTTGTAAGTGATTCAAGAACCATTCATAATCCTATCTTAAAAAATGGCCAGCAAAAAATAATTGGGTTAGACAGTTTAATCATATGTATTTATGAGATACATTCTTCTTAAGTCCCAACGTGGGAGGTGGACCAACTATTCTAAACGTCATCCATATTTCTATTCGAGTTGTTTTGGGAGTATTTTGTTTTTAGTTTGTTGAGTGTACTTATTTAATAAATATCAATATATTTCTTGGGAAGAAGTGACTTCGCAATAAAACTCCGTATAAAAAACACGTTGAAACTTTCAAAGAATCTTGTTGACAAAAGCCAGTGGCGCTAGTACGAGCTTAATCGTGCACGCTAATAAGAGCTTATTATATTGCAAAACGTGTTCGAAAATAAAACGATCATTCATTCGACCATTTTTTTTATGGAAATTTTTCGAGACTCTTTCGATGATTGTTACGATATTCGATCATCGGAAACTTATACAAGTAAGTGGTTTGGCAGAAGTCCGTTGCGTATGACACCTTGGAAAAATAGTGTTCAGGAGCCCAACACACTACAGGCCAGAAATTAGTTAAGTTATAGGAATCTTCAGTCCTTGATAAAATATTTTCTGCTTAGAAAATTATAATTCCATCGTCAGTCTGGCTCATTTATCGTATTTTATATCATAATAATATGTCCGGTTTACAACTAATAGGATAATCAACTTGACTCAAAAGTCTATACACACTAAACATTTCTAAACTCTAAACGTGATTTTGTTCTTCTTCGAACAAGCTTCGCGATCGCTGGGAGTCTCATGCAATAACTCGTAGCCTCGGGCACACCAAGTTCCCGTCTCAGATTTTTTGGGCATAAGGCTCTTTCACGCCCCATTCCTCGTCTGCGCTCTATTTTTCCTTCAACATGTAGGTATTTTTCATGGTGGATGTTTGCGCCTTTTCGTCTCTTGACGGTGGTCAGAAGCTCTCTCTCCTCATTCATTGGTCGTAGGTCTGCACGCGAATGCGATACATACCTCCAGAGTTTAAAGGCATCAATCCTGTTCATGCTTGATACTTTGAAGTTCAACCCTCCACTGCATTGTTTTAGAGTGAGATAATAATAATATTATAAGAAAGGGTAAAAGAGATAAAATGTTCTTATATCAAAATCCATGGTTTAAAGAGATAGGCGGTACCACTTCTTATGGAAGCACAAACAAACGTAGGTTGGTATAAGGTCCTTAAGGGTATACCTTAGATTTTGTATGTAAGTTTGGTTGAAAATACCTATGTGAGTAGGTTGCGAGAGAGGTGTTGTACAAGCAACCACTAAACCTTCTGACTCAAATAGTGCCATTTGGTAGAGGCAGGTAGTCCTAAGTAGGCAGTTGCCGCTGCTAAGGCGATTACACACGACTGTCTCGGAAGGTAGCAAAGAGGATTAACTCACGCTCCACTTGCGAGATTTATTTGCGAACCATGACGCCATTATATTCTCACCTTTATATCTGAGCTGAAACTCTAACAAATTCGTGTATTTGTATATTATCAAATCGTAATAAAATCCCAACATCTAATTATTCAAGTTTATATCAACATTTGGCAGTAGGTAAATACTGATTGTCTTCGTTTTTAAGATTGCCATTCGTTTTCAATAGTTATGGTATAATTTTGTTTGTATTCTAAGTATTTTCTACTCCGGATCTTACCCCAAGTTAAAGAAATAATCTAATTTGACGAAAGTATGTAAGTACGTTAGATGCAATATTGAAGTGTCCCGTGCATGTTATGCTCAATCATAATATTATGAGAGAGTTCTTCTGCATGAACAACTGTCGAAACACTTTTCAAATTATGAGTAGGTACGATTGGTTAGTATTATTGTCATAATATAGTATGTAGATTTGAGACATTAACAAAAACGGTGAGTGAAGAAATAGGCAAACATGCCAACTATCTCTCGTTTCGTTCAAAGAAAGGTACAAGTGACAAATAGAGGAAAAGGGCCAAAGAAAGAAATTGTATCGCCATCGGGATTGTGCAGGACCAATATGAAGATGTGAATGAAAGGATCATTCACTTAGGGTCATGCCAGCAAGAGTTCTCTCTCGATCATATGCAGTTTCGATGACTTCCTTCCACCCTGTATCCAAATCCCTCAGCAAAGAGATGGCAGAGAGTAACTTGTAATGTGATTGCTTACAAATACTTCGAAGTTTTGAATTTATTTTATTGTTTTTAATTTAGTAGGTACTTCAATATTTCAATTCAAATAAGAAAACAATGCAAGTAAAATGCATAAATTAAAATAGGTATGTAGAGAGTGACGGCTATACGAAAGACGTGATAGCCAATGTACAAAGTCGATAGCGCATTGAACCGTTTCACTGGCCAGAAACAATATCCATACAATGACATGTTAATAAAATTATGGCTTCTTCGTGGTAGAAATTATAATCCGTTAATATTATTATACCTACCTCTAAATATTACCTACGTACTAATAATTCCACACCTAATATTCAATGTAGGTATCATTTCTATGTTTTCCCGTTCCAACTGTAACGTTATTAGTATTATGCCTAATATTACAATATGGACGATTATTTTTTTCAAGGAACGGAATCGTATTTCTGCGTATTATTCAGTAAACATATTTTTTCAGTTTTTTCTTAAACTTTCCTGACTACACTCCAAATCGAGCTTATATTGATGATTTTCAATAACTGCGTTCATTGAAATGTTAAATTGACTTTGATTGTCAATATGAGTTATGAAAACAAATAAACATAGATATAGGTAGGTAGGTACCTACTTACATAATATTTTTTCAAGCAATTTGTCAATATCAATAATTATTGTATTGTGAAGTTAGATTCCTATATTTTTTAATAAGAATAAAATAAATAATATAAATAGACTCATCCAAAGTGAACACAAAATACACTTTCGCAGAAATCAAAACTGGTTTTGAGAAAGAGAAAGATGACCATCATTGCCAATGATCAAACCCACGGCCTTCAAAACGAAAGTCAACGATTCAACCACCAGGCTTATTATTATTACTACCTATAGCTAATATCCGTCTTGCTTTACGTTGTTGATTGTATTGTAATTAAACATTGTATGATTGGTAGGTAATTAAACAGTATCTAGTCTAGCTTCCCATTGCTTAAGAGACCTCTATGTCATACACAGAAAAAAGAAGAATCAAACTTTCACAATTCATAAAAAAGAGAGAAGAAAAAGAAGAATGTAGCTTTAAATGTTTAGAAAAAAAAATTATAGTCTGCCACTCACATAGAAAAAACTGTATGTGTAGGTACATATGATGTTACTTCTTACACTGTTCAATGTAAGGGAAAAAATACTTCAATAATAATATTGTAGGAACCTACTTATATAATAATAATATGCAATTTACTCTCACATGGTTTGAGACTTAACTGCATTAGCACCCTCGATGTGTAAAATAATTGTACAAACTTTATGTGAAATCAATTGATAAAAGGAGCTGTTAATCTCCAAAATGCACTGCTCAATATTTTCACTTAAATGTTTGATATGGTTTGAATTTCATTTATTTTAATTTTAAATCAATCTTTAATCTTATTAATACATTTTCATTGAGTAATACTTCGATTCTGTGCAACATTTACATGAGTAGGTTATCTGTATTTACTGGGATGTTACTATGAAAATTCTACAAAAAATAGATTTTTAAACTGCTTTAAAAATATTACATAACTGAATTATTATGTAGATTTGATCTAATATCCTTATATCATATTATATCTAAAACAGTAATAAAACCACATCTAAAGCGACGTGTTGAATTTATCATAAAAATATATACCTAAAAACAAAATTATTTCACGTTTGTAAACACTGAAGCTGTCTTGTGTTTATTTTAAAACTATCCGCTAAAATCAGACCGTTTTAAAACTATGTATGAGAAGCTTCAAAACATTTTCACAGATCGTAAAGCCAACAGGAATGATTTATAAGACGTCAGTATATCAAAGAGAATTTGGAATGTGTATACTTAAGTGGTTTCATATTTTTTATAAACAATTAAAAACAGATTAAAAGTGTGTTTTGTTTGTTTATATTTTTCTTATACATAACTAAGAAGGTGCCTTCTTACTATTTTTTTTCTAAAGAGTACCTAACTTTTATCATCTTTCAACCGTGTAAGGATATTTTTGATCAAAACAGCGTTATACCCAGTAAACTCTGGGGCTAGTACGAGTTTTATCGAAAGCTAATTGCACGCAAATAAGCGCTTATTAGCGTACAATTAAGTATAGTGTTCTTAAATCAAACGATCGAAGCATTCGATCATTTTAGTATGGAAATTTTTCGAAACTCTAGATGATCGTTTCGATATTCGATCATCGGAAACTTATACTAGGGCTGTTTTTTTAGGTGTAATTTGAACGCTCAGGAGACGTCTATTTTACCCACCTTACTATGAAAATTAGCTATGCGGGAGATAATAATAATAATATAACACTTTTCTATACAAAGGTGTCAGTATAGCCGACGGAACTTATTGCCTGAGGCAATTTTTTCCAGTCAACCGGTCCCGTCCAATCTGAGACAGGCCAACCCCGGGTAGAAATTTCAAGTGAAAAACACTTAGAAAAACTCTGACCCGACCGGGAATCGAACCCGGGACCTCGGATCTGAAGTCCATGCTAGTACAACTAGTCTACCGAGGTCGCTATGCGGGAGATAGGTAGGTACCTACCTGTTGTTGGAGCACTGAATATTTTTTTTCATGATTTCTTTGTTCGTAGTGTTCTGATGGTGTCTCTAATAAATAAATAAATAAATACTCGAATCCAATGAACGATCTGGACAATTATGATTAATCCTTTATTACAATTGTTAAGTTCGTCTGTAATTCGGAATTATCGTTTCGATCAGAGATTCCTATAACAATCAAAAGAAGATATTATATAACAATCAAAAAATAAATTACATTTACATGCCTATCGTCCGTTTTGTTTTGCTGCCATTATTGTACATGACAATAAGCAAGTGTATACTTACCTATAATAGTAATTTGTGTGCGTAGTTATGTAAAATTTATTTCTATCTATAATCCATTGAGAATTCTTCAGTCAATAAGTAGGCATCTAATTATCTACTGCGACATTAATAGATATTTTATATTGACACCTGCTTCACATAAATCTCTTTTGTTTCAATGGAGATACTTTAAATACATAACACCTACTATGCAACGGAGTAGGTATATTATGTATATGAGATGATTGCTACTATTAGACATAATATGTAGGTACATCAGTTGTTAATAGTTAAACGATTTTGTAAACATCTTTTAAAAATTTTGTTGCATACGCCCACCAAATTAATATATTTTTATGTTTCTCATTAATACATTTCGCGGTAGATACTAAGAACATCTAAAATATTATACAAGTGGAAATTATAGTGGACGCAAATTTTCACTTAAGTCTAATTTTGTATGTGTGGAAATGACATTCAAGGCTACTTTTTTTAAATAATGAAGCTATCGTCATTCACTTTCTTTTCATCTAACTTTTGAACATAATATAGGTACACAGTAGATATAGATATTCATAATAGGTATATTATATTATATTTTGTATAGATCTCGTACATTTATTGATTATTGTATTCAAAACGCGTATAAATACGTATCTATAATATAAAAGAAAGTCGGGTTTGTGCGAACACTTATAACTCGAGATCGGCTGATCAGATTTTTATCATAGGTATTTAATTTATTAGATTCTTCTCCGCTATGAAAAACAGAATAAATTTTTTTTTTCTTAATTATAGACCTCCACCCGGAATCGAGAGAATAAATTTTAAAAAAAATCCAAAAATGGATAGAAAATAATATGAAATATTATATTATTAAAGTAAGTGTGGAACCGACTTCCTAACAACAACGCCATCTGTGTCCAATGTCACTACCATTTGGAAAATACATATACTCTTTTTTCAAGTTCTGGGTGTTTTAAGGTTCGTTTGGTGTAAATGTACCTACCTACTTACCTTTGGGTTGCTATCGAATTTCAAAATAAGGGAATTAATTTGGAATATCCCACGTACATAGAGAATTATAATAACAAAGGAAACACACGCGCACAAATCCTCGTGAATAATGAAAAAAACACGTTTCTTCAATACAATTTATCTTCCATGACTTTTTGGTGGAAAGCAAAACAAACATCCATTACATCATATCCAAGTCGATAACTTAGGAATGGATACGTACATACGTTGTACGGATGAAAACAGACGCATGGATCAATTCGGCCTTTGGAGGGAGCGTAAACAAAACTTAAGTGATCGGTGATAATTTTGGTACTTGTCCGTTGCAAGATACATCTTTTTTTTTATTTTTTTTTTTTTTTTATATTCCAACAACATAACACATAATGGAATTTATTGCCTCACTAGACGTATAAATAAAGAATCTTAAAGAAAGAAAATCTTAGAAAAGAACCGCCCTTCTGTAGCCTAGTTGTACTGGCGTGGACTTCAGATCCGAGGTCCCGGGTTCGATTCCCGGTCGGGTCAGAGTTTTTCTAAGTGTTTTTTCACTTGAAATTTCTAACCGGGGTCGGCCTGTCTCAGATTGGACGGGACCGGTTGACTGGAAAAAATTTCCTCAGGCAATAAGTTCCGCCGGCTATTCTAACACCGTTGAGATTTATTTATTTATTTATAATCTTGGCTCACTCAAAGTAAGTGAACACAATCGATCCCAGGTGCCAACCAGCTTCCTCTTTCACGACACAAGCCTTATGTAGCTTACTGTGCTTTCACATGTCCAATCTGTATTTGAATTTGGAACGTTATTCACGGACATGACAGTGATAAGCTTATAATTTTAAATCCCTTCACAAATTTGGAAAGAACCTGTAAACCGTATTTCCTTTAGGAGACGATGGGAAGTAATATAAAATGGCTGAATATAAAATAGAAGCATGTGGCTTCTGCTATAGTATGAGCTAATCAAAGAAATATTGATACCTATTTATGTGTAGTATGACTAGTACCTATCTACCGAAATCAACCATTTTCTCGTAGTCAAAACGGTCGGTGACATTAAAGAAATATTATTAAATAATAAAATAATGTAAATTTTTGTCACTTTTCTATACAAATGTGTCAGTAAATGGGAACTTACCTATTGCCTGAGGCAATTTTTCTCGGTCTCGTCCAATATGAAATAGGCCAACCACGGGTAGAATTTTAAACGGGAATCGAATCCGGGACCTCTTGATCTGAAGTCCTCGCTTATGCCACTAGGCTACCGAGGTTGGAATATAATAAAAGAAGAACTAGGTATATGTTTATTAACGAAAAAGCATAAGACAAAGCCCCTTAAAAAAATAATTAAAAAAAAGTATTGTACTAATAGCATTTTTCGTGTTATCAAAAAAAGCTTTCAAAGGAATTCCATAATAAATTTTACCTAATTAATTATCCTATTGCCGTGGGTTTGCCGGCTTAGAATAGCACCTCTGCTCTTTTTGCTGGTTTTTCGAGCATCCTGTAAGAGGCAGGAAATCGAAAAATCAGATCGGGACCGTGGGGTTGACCACCTCACGTTCTTAAAACAATCGGTCAGAAAAGGCAACAGAATTAAGCCTCGGACGCCTGGACCCCATCAGGGGGGGGTTCAGGCAGCTGGTGTCCCCCCTGTATTGACCACGGCTCGATTAAGGAACAAGAGCTTAAAAATCGGGACTCTGAATGTCCGCACTCTGAGGGCGGGCGGGGAGCTTGTTGCTGCCAAGTTGGCGGGAGATTATGGACTAGATATCCTGGGGCTGAGTGAGGCATGCATCCCAGGCTCGGGGCAGAGTGACGCTGGCAATTATGTCATGCTTCACTCTGGCCACCAAATATGCCTTCTCTCGCCTTCTTGGTTGGGAACCTGTGTCTGACCGCCTGATGAGTGCGTCTTTTAAGATGAGTGGCGAAACACTGACGGTCCTTCTATGCTATGCTCCCACTGAGGATGGGGACGCGGCTGCTAAGGACTGTTTCTATGACAGTCTGGATGCAGTTGTGTCCCATGTTCCGAGGCGCCATCGCCTAATAGTTCTGGGGGACTTTAATGCCAAGGTTGGCAACGACCCCCAGAATGGACCAGGCGTCATGGGTAAGCATGGCTTAGGAGTGATGAATGATAACGGAAGCCGTCTCATTGGTTTCGCCACGCTCCATGGACTCTTAATAGGGGGAACTCTCTTCCCCCACAAGGATATCCATAAATACACCTGGACCTCGCCCGACAGAAGAACGAAAAACCAGATAGACCATCTCCTGGTAAGGGCTAGCAGCCGAACTGACCTGCGGGATGTCCGCACCTGCCGGGGAGCAGACATGGACACGGATCACGAACTCCTTGTGGGTTCGTTCAGATTCAAATTTCACTATTTCCAGCCAAGATCGTCTGCTCCTCGCCCGCTGGACATACGCAGGTTAGAGAGTGCTCAGTGTCGCCACACGTACGAGACTGAGTTACGCACAAGGTTTGCCCCCTTGCAGGATTCACCCGGAGCTGCCCCAATTGAGTCAGCCTGGACTAGCTTTCGTGACGCGGTTATGGAATCCGCACGTTCTTCTGTTGGCTACAAGAATAAAAAGAGGCCAATATGGATGTCCGATGGGTCCTGGAGTCTCATCGAAGATCGCCAGAAGGCTAAGACCCTCAGAGACAGCGAAAAAGACCCTCAAAAACTGGCCGCTTTGGTGTCTGAGTACAGGGAGCTGAGCCGCAAGGTGAAGCACTCTGTACGAACAGATAAAAGAAGACATCTGGACTCTCAGATACGGCGAGCACAGTCTGCTGCACTCGGTAATGACTCGAGGACACTCTTCGAAATCACCCGGGAGGTCGGGGGCAGGGGTCAAAAAAGACCCGTGACGGCAATACGAGACTCTCGTGGAACCACTGTCACTGCCCCCGAACTGATTAAAGGGAGATGGAGGGAGTACTTTGAGTCAATATTGAACCGCCCCGAACCCTCCTCACCTTACAACTTTGAGGAGGAGTTGGCGGGTCTGAATATACCTCAGGCGACTGGGATATGTGAAGATCCGCCGACCCACAGCGAGATGGTGCTGGCCGTGATGAGATTGAAAAACAACAAAGCGCCAGGAGACGATGGAATCCACGCAGAGCTCAAGGCATAGACACCCTTGGCCAACCACTTCTTGATATATTTAAAATAGCGTGGGAAGAGGAGAGGTGCCCAAAAGATTGGCGGAATGGATCCATTGTCGCAATATTTAAAAAGGGGGACCCCCTTGAATGCGGAAACTACCGTGGAAATACTCTACTGAGTGTTCCCGGTAAGGTATTTTCTCAGATATTACTACACCGCATTCGGGGGCCTGTCATGGCTGTCCTGAGAGAGCAACAATGCGGCTTTGTACCTGGCAAGTCCTGCACGGACCCAATTTTCTGTGCCAGGTGCATCTTTCAGCAGTGCAAAGAGTTTAACTCTCCAGTCGCTTGTTGCTTCATAGATTTTGAAAAGGCCTTCGACAGCCCACATAGACCATCGATATGGAAAATTTTAGCTCTGTACGGTATACCTCCGAAGATAGTAAAAATGGCGCAGTCCCTGTATGAACACTCCGAGTGTAGCGTCAAAACGCCAGGTGGTCCTACTGAAGCTTTCAGGATCACTACGGGAGTCAGACAGGGCTGCGTACTGGCTCCATCTATATTTATTATTGTCATGGACTTCCTCTTGAGAAAGTCCATGCAAGGAGCAAGAGGTATACCGATAACACAGAGAGATGGTCTAATGGGCGAACTGTGCGATCTGGAGTACGCGGACGACCTAGCGTTGTTCAGTACGACAGTGGAGGAATTACAGCGCAGTGTTTCAAGACTCTGCGACGAAACAGCACGCCTTGGCCTTCGAGTCAATGCCAGTAAGACGGAGCTCATGGCGAGTAATGCCTGCCCCGATAAACAGCTACCGATAACCATCGACGGTCACCAGGTCTCCCGGGTGGATAAATTTAAATACCTGGGAGCAACCATTACCACCTCTGGTGACCTCGGGGCTGAGCTCCCGATACGTATCGGTATGGCAAGTGGCGCCTTTAACAACATGACCAAGATTTGGAAAGCGTCGGCGTTTAGTGTCGAGACGAAATGTAAACTGTTTGATGCGTGTGTGTTGCCCATTCTCCTCTATGGGTGTGAGTCCTGGCACCTGACCAAAGCCCAGGCACATAAAGTCTCAGCTTTTGAAATGAAGTGCCTAAGGAGAATTCTGGGTGTAAGATGGTACCACCGCATCACGAACGACGCTATACGCCGGCGCACCCAGCGTGAGCCCATCACCTCTACCATTGTGGGGAGGAGATGGACTTGGCTGGGACATGTGTTAAGGATGCCGAATGACAGTTGGCCGAGGAGAGCGCTGTTCTTCCTCCCATCAGGGTCCCGAAGACGAGGAAGACCCTCTCACACTGTGTTCCGCTCCTTCGAAGCAGAGCTGAGGGACATGGACATGGTGTGGGAGGAGGTCATAAACATTGCGCAAGATCGAGCGCAATGGAGAGCTCTTGTTGCCTCCCTATGCCCCTGAGTGGGGTGTAAAAGGGAGAATTGATTGATTGATTGAATTATCCTATTGCCTTTGCTGACAAATGTTAGTTTAAAGACGTGAGGTTTTCAACCCGACGGTTCCGATCTGATTTTTCGAATTCCTGCCTCTTACAGGATGCTCATAAACATTGCGCAAGATCGAGCGCAATTGAGAGCTCTTGTTGCTTCCCTATGCTCCTGAGTGGGGTGTAAAAGGGAGAATTTATTGATTGATACCTTATTAATGATAATTGTTAACACGTTGTGTGCCCATATTTCTAAGATAACTCGCTTCAATAAGGGCACTCTCCATGTTATCTTCAAACATCCGTGTTTTGGTAATAATAATACGTTAATACATCACACAGTGGTCGATATTTGGAGAAGAGTGGAAAAGAATATTATAGAAAGCCTGAAGTATGCGTAAATCTAGTTCGTGCGTTTGAAAAAAAAACAATGGTCGGATTATTTCAGACTCCGGATTGTAGGAAATACCTTCCGGCCTTTCCTTTGAACATTCATATACTGATCAAGTCTCTTTGGGCCTTTTGATCTAAATATTTACCTACGTGATAGTTTGGCGTGAATATAAAATGTCTTCAAGAAATAGAAAAACCGAATACTTAACATCTTTCTGTATTATGTAATAGATGCGGTTTTTTTTACAGTTAATGCACTTCCGAGAATCGTACGTTTATGTACATTTATAGATTTCTGCATTCTTGAGAATCTGAAGAGGTTACTGTGAGATTATAAAAATTGTCAGTGCTTACCTCGGAAAGCTGAAAAACCTACGTAAGACGTGTCCATGACCAAGAAACCTCCAGAATACATTGGCAATATGGCGCAAGCTTTTGGTAGAAGGCTACGAAGGAAACCCAAAAGAAGATGGGGCGAGGTTCTTGGTCCGGATATGAAGAGTTGTGTAGCCAACCCTGAGAATGGAGTTACATAACCGGTCCGAGTAACGAAGTATAACGCAGAAGGCAGTCCCCAAAAACTGAGAGTAAAGTCAGGGTAGCTCTAAAATTGCTCTTAATCAAGAAATTATTTTGGTGAAAACTGTACCTTTTATTTGCACATGGCACGTCCCTTAACCCTGGATAGCTAACCTCCGTCGAATCGACGGGCATCGCATAGTAATATCGCTGTCTCTTTTTAACGATGCATCCGATCATCTTGGTTCGGCTAGTCAACTCAGCCGGCGATGAGCTTGTCCTAATAGCATACTCGCCGATAGGGTAGGTGGCATACTTTTTTACTTTTTTGAGGTATATGTAGCTGATGCCCGTCGTTTCGACGGATGGTTAGCTTTAACGTTAGTATTTTAGTTTCACTACGCGTGCATATTTTAATTCTAAACTATTTATTTTTTTATTTTTTCGATGTTTTTATGTAAGTGAAGATACGATAACTATTGTGATAAGCCAGGAGTACAGTGACAATGATCTGAATGTCGATTCTGAAAGTGAAACCGAAGACATTTTGGCGGAAGATGATGTCCTTTTGGACATCTGTTTAGACGTCTCTTTAGACGAAAAATATGAACCATCAGTCTCTGAAGAAAGACACTTCAGTCCACTATCTCATACATTTAGACGGTGAAAGAATGTTGTCTTCTTCTTCCTCTTCTTTTCAGCCTTAAGCATCCACTGCTGGATGACGGCCTCCCTCGTATATTATATCCGACCATTTCTGAATTGAACTTGATATATGCGTGGGATAGTTGGTAATACAAGGCCACGCTTATCAGCGGGTTGGCCTCGGATGCTGCTCCTTCAGAAACCTCACAAAGCAGTATCATATTCTATAGTAAGACTGGCTAAAACAATGATGCCAACGCAAGTCAAAGAAAAGATCGGGAGCGATCTTTTAGGGCAGCTATCCACCAGTCAAGAGCAGCAACCTTCGGGTCAAGGTTCTCTTCAAGTTTAAGAAAATGAAAAAGAGTCATTACAGAGAAAAAAACGTTTAAAAAAATACTTTTGGTAAGAAAAAGTTGATAACAGTAAGTATTTCTAAGGTAGCAATATGTGGTGAACATTAAGTTATTTTTTGTGTCACATGTGCTATATAAAACAGTTCATTTTGTATTAAAAAATAAAGTTTTATGTTTCCATGTGCCACGCAACACCAGAAAACTGATTATTTTTTAAAAAAAAATTGTAACTTGAGCATTATAAACATTTTGATGAAAAAATGTGTATTTTTCTTTAGAGGTCTAAGAAAAACCGTTATAATTTGAAAAATAAATAAAAATATTCAATTAATTTTTATTCTTAAATTAAGAAACCTATTAAATAACCGTCATATAAAGAAATAAATATCCTAAGATTGCAACTTATTACAAAAAAAATAGTTTTTCTAATGCCCGTCGTTTAGGCGGATGGTTAGCTTTAACAGGGTACTCGAGAAGGTTAGCTATCCAGGGTTAAGGGGTATGCAAAGATAACGGAACTCAACTCTTTGCTTTCCAAGCACACACCTTTCGCTTCTTCCATCGATAAACCATTTCTCACACAACCTATTTCTTTTGATTCTACCTGATTTCGTTAAGAATAGAATCTATGTGACGATCCAAAGCATTATCAGTCGACCATTCCTTCTGTCATCATTTCTTTTTTTTGTAAATTCTCTTTGTTATCATATTTTTTTTATCCTTATTAAAAAATCACTATTCAGTATTACAGGTTTAGGTATACCTTTTGCGCTGAATTGCGAATTTGCATCCATTCCCAATATTTCAAAACCCAAAAAGTCCAAAAAATCTCAAATAATTTTTCATCTTTGTATCAATGCTAACTTCCCTACCACACCCCTCCCTAATATTCTAATTCCTTTCCATAGTCCCCATAGCCTTTTTACCTATTTTTCATTCTTAATCTCTTCTGCATTTTAACTTTATTTTTGAATATCAATAAAGTGTATTTTGTGTATTCCTATAGATTTTTTTGAATCGATCTTATTAGGTTTTTAAATTTGGCGTAACTTGAAGCTCCCTCTCTCAACACAAATCTAAGCCCCCTCGAGAGAAGAAACCATTGACTGTAATAAGGATATTGACGTAATATTTTAAGAAATAGTTTTGAGTTTTATTATTTAATTTAATATTATATTCAATAACATAAATAAAAAAAGTATATACTTAACATTATTTTTACCTAGATCGCAGACTTCAGGCAGACGAAAGACTAAAGGTGAAAAAGAAGATGAAATGGATTAAATTGTACCTTAGACAAAAAAACGGTCTTAACAAAACAAAAATCATTGACTAAATAAAATATGAGGTTGATTTGAACATTTCCCAACAAATATTATAATACATTTTTTTTTTTCATTATATTCGACCTTAAATTTACGACGTGCGAAAAGCAAATATCGTAAAACCCGAAGAAACTTGGCATATTTGTCACGGAAACTTCTTTGAAAGATGTCTTAGACTCTGACGTATTATGAATGTTATTCTTTATTAGTGTCCAATGTTAGAAGAAAATAATAAAATGTTATTTCGGAGAGTATAAAAAGGGTCTATTTTTTTTCTCTTTTGCTTTCTCAGAAATATTTACTTTTAAATAATTTGAATAGGTAATATTTTATTTTGTGCCAAAGCGAAAATTTTTATAATCTTAATATTTTTTTTTTATAATAGCATAACATCCAAAGAGAATAATGAAGCCAATGACGTTACATAAAGAATCTATGTTATTGTTTATTGTAAACGGTTGTCTCCATAAGGTATATATTTTATATGCATAATAAAAAAAATATTAGCATTCGCCACTTCTTCTCAAGTGTGCGAAATTTCATACACCTCCGTCTACGCAATTTTCGTAAAAAAGGGGTAAAAAGTTTTTACTTCACGTATCAATAGGTATCTATATTATAGATAATGATCGTAGGTTCATGAATAGATTGATTACATTGAGAAGGGTAGATTATTATAAAAAAGTTTCGGCTTATTAAGGACGGTAGCAATTATAAGCTCAAATTTCATTGTACAAAACAAGCAAACCGCAGCCATCATGAAATATTACCCATCCATCTCACTACCAACGAGCCCTTCCATCTCAATCATCCTTCACATTTTGTTTGTGGTTCCTGCCTCGATATGGATGAGCTCTGGGTATTGAAGGGTGCTCCTTCATCGACTTTTATTATTATTTTTGGTATTAGGTACTAGCCAGAAGCCATCATTATATTATTATCAGTTCCGAAATAATAATATACATACAACAGACGAGTTTTAAATATTATTTCGTGGAACAAAAAATCAATATGTTTTCTATTGGAAGGGGTTTATTGTAAAGGTAGTTGTCGATCTTTTTTATAAGGACGACTTTTGATTTCACTGTTTGGTTTTTTAACTTCCTATTCGAATAATATTTTTAGCATTTTTTATACTAGTTGGTACATCCCGTATCGTTTAAAATTAAAATTGGCATACTAACCAACTCATTTTCTCTCTCCCTCTGGCTTGCTCCCAGCTTAACGTCAATAAACACTGCTAGGGTCAGCTCCCCTCGTCCTCAGGCTGTAAATTCTCCTCTGCTACACCACTTCCCCCACGCCACATCTTTGCATCTGCTAGTGCCTTTGCGTCACCCAGAAATTCTGAGGTCTCCTTCTAGTCACAGAACGTGGAACATTCAAGTTTATCGCCTGTTGGACGACATGCTCCTGCAGTCGTCGTTATATGTGTCCATACCATCTCAAATGCCTTTCCTCTAGTTTACTATTGATGTCTGTCACCCCTAAGCTTTCACGAATGTGAGCACTTTTGATCTTATCTCTTAGGGACACACCAGTGGACCATCTCAGCATACGCATTTCTGCTGTCTCTATTGTCTATTATAGGTCTTGTACTGTACATTGTCCAACATTCGGAGCCATACATGAGTACAGGTGAGACAATTATAGTCAGATAGACTTTCCCTTTCAGTTTGATTGGTATTGTTGGATCACATACTTAGATCTCCCGACACTGATCTAAACTGCATCCATTCTACATTTATTAACCAACTTATTTTGTTTTGTGAAATTTTATTTTTTTAAATAGGCCTTCCATCCGAGAACGAGTGATTTCAGCCAACACAACCATAGGTACAGGTAAGTATTCAATTTTTTTTTAATGAATCTGGGCTCACTCGATTAAAACACAAATACATACACTTTCGACATCTTTCACATGAAGAAAGCTTGTGGTATGAAAGTAGAAATAATCGGAACCGTGATTCGTTTCCACAACCTTCAGAGGAAACTACCATCATGTGCAGTAGGTAAACAATAATTTTGTTGTTATGGTGTCGCGGAAAATCCGTTCCATACTAACTTTAATATTATATTTTATATTATTTCTTATCCATTTTCCAACTTTTAATTAGTTATTCTGTAATCCGGAGCGGAGAAGCATCCAATAAATCAAACATCGGAAGAATCTGTTCAGCTGATCTCGAGTTATAAGTGTTAGCACTAACAGGGCCGGATCTACCATTGTTGGCGCCCTGGTGCAAAAACAAAAATTGCGCCCCCCCCCCCCCCCCCTCATCAATGATGATTGATTTTTAACCAATTTTAACTTGGAAAAACTACATTCTCCTGCAGCCACTGAAACCGGAATAGTCAATAAAATACGAAGACAAACACAACACATAGGTTAGGAGAGACATGCTCCAAATATTCACAATGAAATTTAGGCAATCGATTAAACTAGTGTTTTTGGAAATTAAAGACGAAAATCCTTTTCAAGTCCTCAAACAACTCTTGTATAATAATCTCTTCTTCATTTTCATGCGAATGGAGGATAACTCTGGAAACCGACGTTCTACTTCTAAAGCTATTATTTCGGCGTCTCGCAATACCCTAGCCTAGAGAATACGCGATCCGACCGATATTCATCCAAAAAAACTACAAGATTCTAAAATGTCTAAGTACAGCTGCACCTATATTCAATTTAGGTGACTGAAGAACTTTGCTGGAACTGTTTACTGAAGAGAGAACATCATACCACACCACTAGAGTAACGATGAATTTAAAATTAAGCAAACCGTTTCCAATATTTTTTGCGGAATTTTTCGATTTTGCATCAAAATCCTTAAAATTTGTTGAAAGTAAAATTTATATGGTCTAATTGCATCTATCCTACTTGACCAGCGCGTTTCACACAGAGGTTTCAATGTATGTATACTCAGTAGGTACCTACATACACGGAGAGCAGCGACCACTCTTTTTTTCTAATAGTTACTTACATTTTTAACTCGTGGTATCTTTGGAATGGAATGTCCGAATTGAATAATTCAAAAAGTTTTATAAACGTATTGAAGCAGTTTTGAATGTGATCTTATTTATTTTGATAAGAAATATTACCAAGATACAAATGAAGATCCTTTTCTAGAGGAGACATTTCAATTAAATTTTAAAAATAAATGAACACTTATTGTGGCATAATTATAAAAGTTAGACATATGCTGTCGGGACACTTTTTGTAAAGATTGATGTCTTCTACAAAGTCGTGGTACATCATTTTATTCTATCATCAATAGTTTTCACAGCGTACGCAATGTAAAGAATATTTTAGGTATTTTTTTTAGAACTTGGGTTACATTATTGGAGTTTTAGTAAGGATCTTAATTTTTTTTGAAAATTCAATATAGCCTATGTTAACCGGGGATAGTGTAGCTTCCCAAAAGTGAAAGAATTTTTCAAATCGGTTAAGTAGTTTTGGAACCTATACATATGCTATGCAAACAAACAATCGAATCTTTCCTCTTTATAATATAATATAGTAGGTATAGATTAGTATAGATTCACTTCCTTACCGATAAGTAGTTCTTTTGTCTTACCGGTGTTAGTGAAGTGGTAACACTTATGCAAAAGTTCTGATCATTATTTTCTTAGAAAAACTTAGACCAATAATAATAATAAGCCCTTTCGAAAGGCGCTGAAGATCCAACAGTTTTGTGAATACATTTATATGAATCTGATACTTATTACTAGTGAACATAAATCCTTT
Organism: Mystacides longicornis; assembly: GCA_963576905.1. Classification (NCBI taxonomy): domain Eukaryota; kingdom Metazoa; phylum Arthropoda; class Insecta; order Trichoptera; family Leptoceridae; genus Mystacides; species Mystacides longicornis. The sequence goes on from OY756426.1 coordinate 9,461,588, forward strand.
TTTTGACTGCACACATATACATAAAAATGCATAAGTACGTAAAATCAGGACCACTAAAAACAGAAATTGCTCCATTTTCTATAAGTAGGTAGATAAAACATTCACACACATACATACTCGCACATTTGTGTGCGAGTATTGAAGACTACGCTATTACAGTATAGTACCGTCCGTAGGTAGCTACCTATATAACTATAACACAATATAGGCATTGTTTGGCGCGCTAACTTGAATTTTTACGTATAAATTAATGAATTATGAATGAATAATATTATGTAGGTATTGTGAGTGGGTACCTATAGCTGGTTTCGGGAGTAGTAGCAGGTAGGTACCTAGTACTGACGTATTAATGATTTGAATTTGACGCGTAATTTGTGCATATTTAACGTTCTATAAATTTTGATTGTTTATTTTTTTATTTGTTCTATACATTTGATAGCGCCCTTTGGCTGTTTGCGCCCTGGATTTTTGCTCCATTTGCACCTATGGGAGATCCGGCCCTGAGCACTAACCCGACTTTCATTTATATTATAAGATATCATAATAATTAATAAATGTAGCAGGTTGTGTTCTTTTCATTCGTTTACTAGGTATTTTTTTATTCATCAGAATGGCCACTCGACGATTTGTTTCCGAATTCTTTCTAGGCGCATGGAAGCTGATTTCGAGCCATACCTAACTTCTTCTAAATTATTACATCGTATTGTACGATAGTTGGAGAAACCAAAATAAAAGATAACCTAGAGCATTTTTCTAATAACTTGCAACGTGACATTAATAAGAAGTGGATTTCTCTCAGGCAAGTTTTAATTTGATTTAATTATTCAAAGTCTTACCTGTTAAATGTGTCAGGGCTATCCAGAAAACAATCCATCCTTGTCGTACACTTGTCAATTTGATTGGTTTCACTACTCTGACATTTTTCACATCTCCCTCGAATCCACTTAAATCAAATATTGTTTTCTCACTCATGTTTAGACGTATATAATTAAACACTCACTTAAAATAAACACAATGTAAACATTTCACAAACACAAAACACCATAACAATAATTTTAAATATCACTCAATGAAGAAACTGGCTTAATTACTATTTACACTTTAAAGTTAGAACACAATCAGCTTTGTCACTATCCTCAACACAATTTGGAAGCTGCATCTTTACTTCCCAGAATCTGAAACAAAAATAAATTAAAATTAATGGTGTGCATAGGTACTTTATACTTAAAGCTAGAGGTTATAATAATCGACCTTATATACCATCAAGTTATCTAACATCACCGCATCACGAACGATGCTATACCTTAGTGTACCCGGCGTGGGCCCATCACTCCTATAGTGGACCTATAGTGGATAGTTAATTTTTTTCGCATTTTACATTAATGAAAAATCGTTCGCTCAATTCAAAGCGTCTACGGGAGCTGACGGAGCACTAGAGATTCCAAGGGCGTCGCCAAGGGGGAGTAGGAGGGGGCAGCTGCCCCCCCCCCCCTAGACATTAAAAAATGTAGGCAATTCATATTTTCATCATCCTCCATATAGAAAATAGCTTATAAATGGGTCGAATTGCCCCCCCCTGGGCCCCGGGCTGGCGACGATCTTGAGAGATTCCATGGTTTTATTTCGTGATTTATTTTCCTTGTGTTATTCGGTGTTTGATAATACCACGTAGGTACATAATGATATATAATAGCATTTCCATTTGTTGTCTGTTATCACTGTAATATTGTGTTTGAATAAATAAATAAAAAATATGTTATACCTAGTACCTACTGTAAGTATAAAAAAGCAAAGTAACATGCAGAGGTATCTACATATGATAGGTACCTAGTCACGGCCCAAATGATGATAATGATATAATCATGTCGTTTCCCATCAGCCTTTTATTACAAAGGTGAGAGAAAGTAATGCTCATGCGGTATTTAATGGTGAAAAGTTCTTCATGAACCGTGACTGGCGAAATGTACGATTATGGACTGACATATTCACTTTATGACAATGGAGATGCCAAAGTGCAACCCGAAAATTTCTGGGCTTATATAATTTTACCTTTTTATGTAAAGCGAAGGTAAAAAATACATTCACATACACAACTAATGGGTAATACACTGAGGGTCAGAATAGGGAACACCGTCATACGTGAGTCCTGCAACACTGAAGACATCGTCAGGTGGGCAGGACAAGAAGGTGCTTTTGGTACGACCATGTCGATAGAATGGATGATGAAAGACTTCCTCAGGTAGCAGCCCACATACAATCTTCCTATGGGAAATCGCCAACCGGGAAGACCCTCCAAGAGATGATCCGTGTTCGTTTTTTTCGGATCAGATTTGAGTAAAGCTCTTTATAATATACTTACATGATTTTTAGGCGCATAGAGGGCAATTATTGTTTCTCTGACTAAATTTGACCAAAAAACACAATATTTATTGGGCTTAATGAATGTGCAAACAATATTTTTTATAAGCACTACATTTATTTTGTTTTCGAATCATTCGCAAATGTGCAAGAATGTATGTGTATACCTACTGATTTCTAAAAAGTAGGGAATGCGTTAGTATGATATTTTAGATTATAAGTAATTGGTAGGTTCTTATGTATATTGTTAAAGGTTGTTAAAATAATAGGTAATCAAGTAAAAATTTATTTTTCTAAACAGTTCAATTACACAACCATTATAAAATTATCTTCAGATACACTGGAATTTCCAGTTGAGTGAGACGCGGCCCGTAAAGTGATGACATGATAAAATGTAAAGTTGGAATCTTTAATAATAATTAATATCATTATCAGACGCGGGTGGAATCTAACAGTGTAATATTGAGTTACTCCTCATCACAAAATGAACCCTCAGCAATGCATAATGGATCGTGACACGTTCAAATTCAGTTATTGTTTCCGTGAAACACATACCAGCGGGTAACTATCCGGGCTTCTACCGAACCACATACTCTAGGGGCGAAGCTTTTGTGCGACGTACCAACGGATTAACCCGCGGTTAAAACTGTTGAAATTGAATATTTTGAATATAATATGCAAAATATTTATTACAACAAAAGTTTTTGTTTTGGTTTTTAGTCTATGAATCTTTTTTATGTAGGTACAGATAACTCATCGGACATAATATAGAAATAACAGCCCATTCCTAAGCTGTATGCTAAAAAATGTCATGACTTCTTTATAGGAAGGTACCTTAAACAATGTCAGAAAAAATTAAGGACATTTTGAAACTGAGCAAAGTGAAGGGATCTTCTTGTCTAACTTAAAATCTAAGTGGAATAACAAAGATCTGATGCGCTTGCAGTAAATACGAATATGTTTACTTGAGATGGACTTTTTTCGTTTTCAAAATTTAAATTTTATGTCAGACATCTTTAAATCGTACCTATTTCCTTGAATTTTAGAAATGATAATGATAACAACCTTGTAGCGTCGTTCGGAATGCGCCGGCAGCATCATTTGTTGACCATGTACAATGTACATGTACATTTGAGACATATAACCTATATCTATATACCTAAGTTCACTAATGTACAATATCCGATATATATATTGCCTCCCTTCTTAGTATTGATTGTCAAAATATTTATAAAGTCCTACTGAATTTCGTAGAACGAAATATTATGGTTTTAATCTAATAGGTCCTTTTTTATTTTTGTTTTCCTCTGATTGTTGGTATGTAATTAACATTTTTATTTATTTTTCAATATCTACAAGCCTAATATTTTATTAAAATATTAATGACGGCAGTCGCAGTCTTTAAATTTGGTTGCTCTCTTGTTCTCAATAATTTCCAACTTTTATCTCAATTTATCATTTTATTACTAAATTTCTACTTTTTGCATACATGAGATTTTTCGACATGTTGTACATGTTGAGAATTCTCATGATTACATGATGACCACCTAATGGCGAACGTTGTTAACGTAAAGTGATTACACTAAGCCAGCCTTCGAAATAACAGTAGAAGACGGTCGTAAGCCCGTAGTGGTTTGTTCCATTTAAAAATCGAACATTAGCAATGAATTGTTAGAGTCATTAGTTGTTATTTTTTCTTTAATGCGATAGGTTGGTTAGAAGAAATTGCCCTAGGCAATAAGCCCGCCAATTTTGGTTAATTATGTATATTTTTACCCAATAAAGTGTTATATTATTATTATTATTACGTTCCCAACTGGTCAAGTCCCCAGGAATCTCGAAAAAAATATATCTAACATAAAATTAACCAATTTGAACCGACATGCGACAGCTCGCAATTATTTTTCTTTTACTACACTATAAATAATTAAGCCCAGCCAACTTAAGCAATAGGTACTACCCCCTATTCTGATTTTGGAATTTTCTTATTAAGAACGTTCCAAATTATTTAGAATTAAGTTCACTCGAACTAAAATTCGTATTCGGAATTAGGTATGCCGTGTTCTAAAAACTAATATTAGATCACCTTAAATATTTTTTTGAATTATAATTATCTATTGATCGAGCATGCGCCTTATTGGTTGATGTTGACAAGCGGACAGCCAATCGGGGAAAGATTATGATGTTGACAAATTCAAATGAACTCCATGTTCCAAGTAACATGGTCGCCGGAAACTGCCGAACCAACCCGAAGTGTAACGAAGACGACTGTATGATTGCAATAGTGTTCAATGATAATAATTATTTTTGATGCTATTTGTATTACTTTAAATAAGTTCGGGGCAAATGCTTAATATTTATAATAAAATTATTATTTTGTTTTAAAATTATTTGGTTAAAAAAATTTTGGTCATAAAAATATCATCTTTTTAGCCGCATACAATTAGGTGTGAACTAAAATTAGGAACGTTTTGACAGATAAACGCACTAAAATTGACTTAAATACGAAATCCGAATACCAAAATGAACTAATTTCAAACTGAATTCTAATTAGGAACAAATAGGAACGTTCTAAAATTTCTCGAATACCAATCCGGCTATCTAAAATTAGAACGTTCTTATTTTAGTTTAGTGCGCACTTAATTTGATTTGGAATAGGGGGTACTGTTTTAATTTATTTTGTCATAAGATAAAACCGTCAGACAAACGCAGATAAAACTGTCGATATGACACGGTAAGTTGAAAGTTAGCTCTAGTCTTTCTTTGTGTGGAAACATTACCCATTATAATATTAAGGTTTGCTGAAGCGTTTGGTGATGATCCTACATCAACCCGCAGTGTGTAGGTTGGTACCATGTTGCCAGTAATTATTCATATCACATCATACGGGGTAGTTGGCATGTAGGGTAGGTACTTATTACATTATACAGACACACGTAGTCTCCCCGGTGTAGGATGTTAATTCACGGTTTACTTTCGTAGCCTATTCGCTTGATAACCCTCGAAAATGTCATATTATGACAAAGATTTCTATGGAAACACAGAGATATTATCATGTCATTTTGTTGAATCAAGGTTAATATTATGGAAACCGATATTTACATAATATTTAAACCTTTTTTTTTTTCTTTGAAAATAAAATATAAGTAGGTAGGTACTAACTCGTTCTATATAGAATAGTAATTTAGGCTTTGTTTTTTTCATTTTTCGGGCGAAAAGTATCTTCAATATTTTTATAGAAGGTACTTACCTACCTATAATTTAGATTTTTCGTGTTATTTGTCATAGATTAGTATACCTATGCAAATAATTTCTAACACTTTGGATATGATATCTTCTTTTTACCTCAAGATAACATCATGTTTACGCAAGTATTGATTCAATCCATGAGGTGGTTGGTAGTCCAGTGGTATCGGCGGCTTTCGAACGTACCTACAGCGTATTGGAGGTCGTAGGTTCAAATCTCGGCGGTGCCGAACGTTTCCATTTTCACGACACAACCCTTTGCTTAGTGTGAAAGATGTCAAAAGTGTATTTGTGTTCACTTTGAATAAGCCCAGATATATTTTATTTAAAAAAACGTGATAAGGAATCGAGCTACTAGACTCTCTGAAGGAAGCTACTTAGTTTCAAACTGTAGTAGGTAGGTACGAGTAGGTACATTTCATAATGCGACTTTTAACGAAATAATGCTCCCTCCATGTAAGTTGAAATGACACAATTATTCATAAATCACAGAGCCGGCACTGCTGACGGAAGACAGTTTAATGATAGCCACTTTTGTGTCCCACTGTTATCTCTCTCCTGACAACGCGAATCATAATAATGAAACTTTTACAATAAACTCTTTTCTGAGTTATTTCATTTGGCTGGAAATATTATTATGAAGAAAAAAGAGTTTGTCAAATGTAGGTAGGAACTTGTATATTATCTACCTTATTTAGAGAAGAATTTTTCGCTTAGTAAGCGTGTTATATAAGTGTACGACGTACGTGGAATACATTTTTATTGAGTAAAGTTTTGCTTGCGTTATAGGTCAGTTTAGGTTAGGCTAGACATATTGAACACAGTCCATGCCACGCTTGGCTCGGTACACGTGATCCATGTTATTTTTTTTTATATGGCAATCCAAATCCAAACTCCCTTTACGCCCCACTGGAGCATAGGCAGGCAACAAGGGCTCTCCATTGCGCTTCAGCAATGTTTATGACCTCCTCCCACACCATGTCCAAATTCCTCAGCTCTGCTTCGAAGGAGCGGAACACAGTGTCCCCCTGGTCTTCCTCGTCTTCGGGACCCTGATGGGAGGAAAAACAGCGCTCTCCTCGGCCAATTGTCATTCGGCATCCTTAACACATGTCCCAGCCAAGTCCATCTCCTCCACATAATGGTGGTGATGGGCTCACGCTGGGTGCGCCGGCGTATAGCGTCGTTCGTGATGCGGTGGTACCGTCTTAAGCCCAGAATTCTCCTAAGGCACTTCACTTCAAAAGCTGAGACTTTTTGTGCCTGGGCTTTGGTCAGGTGCCAGGACTCACACCCATATAGAAAAATGGGCAACACACACGCATCAAACAGTTTACATTTCGTCTCGTCGCTAGACGCCGACGCTTTCCGAATCTTGGTCATGTTGTTAAAGGCGCCACTTGCCATACCGATTCGTATCGGGATCTCAGTCCCGTATTCGTATTTTATTGAGTAAAATGTAGGTTTCTATGTACCTAAGTAAAGTTTGTTGAACAAACATGCGTGTATGGTTAACCTGCTATGTATTGTATTGAGTAAGTGTATACCTACCTTCGATTTTTTCACTTTAGGTTTATCTTATACCTACATAAAAATTATTCTACTAATAAGGATTATGTAAAATTATTTCGTCTTCTTTTTATATATATAAAAACATGTACAGGTACTGACCTACCCACTATAAAATAAATACATTCATTATTTTATAAATTTTTCCATTTTTCATTCTAAATACCTACATAATGCTCTGAGAATCTCTGTTAATGCTTTTCAAATTAATGTAGGTAAGTATTAACCTCACATTCCAAAAACAACCAAGTATTTCACGGATCAAGTAGTGACCTCTTCTTAACAGTTAAGTGTATAAACGACGCCGCCGGAGCATTTCGGAAATTTCCTCCATTGTTTCAATAGGTAAAACTTGGAGTTTTTTATTGGGACTCCAGGTATTCCTGTAATGGGGTGTTTATTGTGCTGATCCCTTTTTATTTTTAAAAAATATGCCGTCTATTCATAAATAATACCTATTTTGTAAAATAGTTCGTTATCTGTCTATTGGGTGCCGGCCGGGCTCCCATACTAACTGTATGTAAATGGCTAGGAATCATCTGTATTTCGTGGAACTTTTAAAAGCTTTCTGCTTTTACTTTATTTCTATAAACACATTGCAATAAGTTATATTGTATTGTAATTTAAGTTTTTTAGTAAAAATAATATTTTGAAAGTGTGAAGTGTTTTATACCTACATAACTAAAATACCTGCAAAATGTTGGTATCAATACAAATTATGTTGTTTGTATTTTATTTGTTATCAAGATAATAATTTTTATATTCATAAACTTGATCTCGCTAGCCTAGTGGTATAGTGCCAACTTGCGAATAAGAGGACCCAGACTCAATTCCCGGTCGAGTCAGAGTTTTATCACTTGATATTTTCTAACCGGGGCTGGCTTGTCTCAGTTTGGTCGGAATCGGAAACTGCTGTGAAACCTGCTGGCATATTTTTAGAAACTGGGAGTGCTATGAACTTGGGGGACATACTCACCTTCAATAATTAATTTTGAAACTAAAATCAATCAATCAATCAGTACTATCTTTTGACCCCACTTCGGGGCATAGAATATCAACAAGAACGCGGCTTCAATTATCTCTTTTCACACCATGTCCTTCAAACGAACGGGACACGTTGTTAGTCATCCACGTCTTCTCGTTTTCTACAGCTAACTGTATTTCGGCATACTAACACATTTCCTAGCCAAGTCCGTCTCCTCTTCATGAAAGTGATGGGCCGCCGCTGGGATCGCCGGCAAAACGAAAAAATATATACCTAAATCAACTTAAATATTATAGTCTAATTTGACAGGAAACTTAATGAAAACATTCATGTGAATTTACAAGTTATACGTTCCTAAGATGAGAAAGAAATTTCAGTTTTTGGATTAACCAAAATTATGATTGGTATAAAATGTTTAAAAAAAGCTGTCTACGCACCATGACGAAGCTGTGGATATTGAATAATTGAAAATAAAGAAGAAAAAAGATATATTCACACATTACAACGAATTTTACTATGAACGGACCTATTGAACAATGTGATTAAATTTCATAATTGTTCAATGTTTACCAAAAAAATAAGAGTAATAACCATTCCAAATTAAAGTGCGATAAATTTTGAATTAAATAGTATACATTTTAATGTGTATATCATTTCCCTAGACAAAATATCCTTAGTTCTTTTCAAAAATTATACCTACGCAATATCGAAAGTGCCATACTAATTGTATGGACGCCGGCCGAGCGTTGTATAGACAGATACCTGACTTTATGCCTATCGACACTTAACGGTTAAAAAAATATATCGTCTAGACATAAAAAATAACAAATTTTAAGTTTTCATAAAAATAATCTAATTTAATTCAACCATGATAAATTATTATAGAAATCCTACGTCCTTTGACATTTCATTAAAGTTGAGTACCTACCTATATCCTTTGAAACACAACTCGTTAAAATTCAACTCGATACATAGAATGTAATAGGTTTCAGGAGGAGGTACGCATGCGCTCTGACAAAATTATATCCGAAATTCGAACACTGCCATCTATTGTATTTTAATGAAAATATTATTTAAAGCTCAAACCACTTGAAACATTCGCTCACATCACAGAAAAGAAAATGTTTCTATCCTTCAAACAGGAAAATGTTAATTTTGACAATTTCCGTTCTTTTCTGAATACAGCGTACACTCGAATATTATTTTATTTGAAAAATATACTTATATATTTTTTATTGTGTGTTTTCCAAGATTCTTTGCTTAAAAAGAAAATTTTTAATATCTAGGTATAATATATAATGGTTTTAATAATAATATGTTGATTTAAAAACGGTAGATTCGTCGTCTGGCAAGACCGATGCCATCGAAAAGTACGACAATGTTTTTTTGTCATTAACCACATAAACAATGTTCGACACTGACACATTCCTCGCTGTTTATATTATCAGTACCGAATTTTTAGAAAAACATAGGTACCTACCTATCATTATAATAAGATACCGAATATGTATTGCGATATCTTCCAATTTACCGGACCTTTATCCCAACTTTCTTACGATTTCAAATCAGATTTTAAATTTCACGATATATTATAACTTATTTTGGTTTCAACTCTTGTTATTTTATAATAATAACTAGCTTTCCCGACAGACGTTGCCCTGTGTTCCTAACTAATTGTTGACGTTTTATTTGTTCTGTTGAATTCGATTTTGTATGGTGATGAATTAATTTTTCATTTGACCAATGTGATTCCGAACGATACGTCTGTTTTAAACCGTATATATTCCATCCGCGTTTTATCAATCGCACCAATTGACAATTTCTGTAAAAATTTCAAAATTGGAATAAAAATTATAAGATAAAAAGTACTAATAAAGTCGTCTACGTAGAGTTTTCTTTAATTTTCTAATTTTCCATGCATTTTTTCTTCTAAAAGGACATTCTCCTGATAAAAGCCTACACGACAAAAAAAGAATTAGCGAAATCGGTCCAGCCGCTTAGGCGTGATGCCATGACATCCGGAAATAGCTCTCCATTTTTATATATATGGAAATAAGAGCCCCCCCCCTCTCCTGTAAACAATCGATTTTGAGAAAACATCGATGTTTCTATCAGATGCATCGGATAACATTGGTGTATAGTTCCAATGCAACGCGCATCGATGTTTTACTTATCTAAATAGCCAACCGTTCTTTACGCGATGCCCGTTTCATGTACATACCTACCTATACCTTTCTCTCAATATAAAGAAAAAACCTTAACCTGCTTAGAAAACGAATGACAATTTTATGACGTTTAAAAAAACACAAACAATTCTTAGGTCTTTTGTACGCTCTTTAGAAATAAAATCACCCTTTTTACGAACGTATGTAGTTGTTTTACTCGATTTTTTTTGGACATATAAAAGTTGAAATGGGAGCAAAAAACGCAAAAACTAAAAACATTAATTAAAACAGAAATATAGTATCTAGAAAGCCCCTGTTTTCATCTAAGCCATCCTTGGGTAACCCACATCTCCATTTTTTTTCATCGAAATTCCGTCCAGTAATAAAGGAGGAGTTAGGTAACAAAGAAAAGGCCAGATTTTCATAGAGTACCTAAGATATAATATAATATATTATATTTATTATGTTTGTAATTTCTATGTGTTTATAACATGGACTGAAGTCCAAAAAACCTCTCCGCTGAAGATGGCCGCATAGTCGACCGAAAATATATTTCGGAAAAAAAATATAATCTATTGTTATTTATACTGCAAATTTGTTTTTATTTCTAAATACGTATAATAACAACGTGTTATGATGGCCATGGAAAGTGGTGAAAAAACATAGGATTGATATTATGACTGCGAGTACTGCGACCACACACGAAATTTATCATACATATATTTAAAAAAATAACACATCGGTTTGTGTAGATACTTCTACTTATAATCAGAACAAACTATTATTATTGAAAACCATTTGATGTTACCACCATATGGTGCCCCTAAAGAGGAGATGGGTGTAAAAGGATCCTTCCGAGAAATAGCTGATGGAATTTCATTTCGTTAACACAATGAGGAAAAGAGACGGGTTTGATTTAATAAAACAAGACATAATATCACAAGTACCTACGGAATTATTATAGTTTTCGTCCATTGATTATTATTGATTGAATATTATAATAAAACGTGTGCTTTAAACTTAGGTACTATCAAAATTGATACACGCGTACCTACTGGTTTTTTTTTTCTATTTGTATCATTTAAAGCAATAAAAGGGCGATTATTTATTCTTCTAACCTATTTTGCTTTAGTATGAACGTTATTATCGATTTTATCTCGTTCTCTGGATATCATCTCCTGTTTTTGTAAAATAAAGTAATAAGTATCTTATAAAAGTTTTCAGATATAAAATAATTGTATAGTGGAAATAAAATACGTACTAAACGCCAAAAACTTCATTTTGAGATAATGTAATAAAACTGATTTTTCCCCCATACAGAGACATAGTACTATGATGTTTTTTGGATCTGTTTTTTTACGCCTTTAGATCATCGATATAGATTTACTGCAATATTTAGGCTATTGACAATGGTTTATAGAACATTTCCTCACACTCAACTCATTTTTGGTGTTTAGTGCGTATTTTATTTCCACTATTCAATTATTATTCACATCGTCCATTCAATTATTATCTTTTTTATTATCATTTTTTTCCTTTCAGTCTCATCACCCACAAGAAATGGTTGGAGCCGAGGCACACAGTTAAAAGGGAGCAATAATCTTAAATCGGCCCTTCTTTTACTCGTGCACATATTATGTGCCATGATGACAGAACATCAAACAAGTGATAACTGACAACTAATATTCTCAAGCATGGGAAAGAGACCAGAGAAAGATTAAGCAATTACTTAAGATAAGTAGTAACATGTTTTAATGAATCAGACGAACCTTATTTACCCGTATGAACTAACTTACCTACGTTTCCCCACATCACTTCTTGTCCATTCCACTGACTGACATAGAGAACGCGTGGGGGTATTGGCCACTACTCCTATACACACACTAGAGCTGGTATTTTGATATATTGACGCGGTGATTGCTATCGTGGTACACAGATGTCAAAATGGGAAAACAAATGCTAATGATGTTAGACTTTCGTGTTGTTTATTTATCACTTTAACACTTGTAATGTTCCCGTCATCAAACATTTGTTCTCACTCCAGAGCTGGGAATAGTAGGTATGAGATTTATCTACGCAGATCGTTGAAAGCTGCTGTTATTTGAAATGTGTGGGAATATCTCTTTAACATAGCCCGATTGATATCAGTTTAAATTTTCTCAAATTGTTAATTATTATCGTTTAAAGCAAAAACTGATGATTGAGACAAACCTGTTAGCAGCTGATTAAAGGCTATTTTAAGCATTTAAATCCTATAATATTAAGTACCTAAAGATAATTGGTAAGTTCATCTGTAACCAGGTAGGTATTGGTCCGGAGACCGATTTATACAATAATGAAATAACAGCTTACGTCCCCTTTTCTATACGACTGTTGTTTAATGAGTACCTAGACATCAAGGAAATAGGAGAACGTGGAAAAATTTTCTGGCAAAACCACTGGGCAAAATTTACCTAGAAAAATATTATATTACATAATTATGTACGAAATATTTATTTAATTATTTAAAAATCTTGTGATCAGTAGATAAGACAGTGAAGATACGGTTAGCTTGCAAGCCATCAAAGAGTTGGCATAAGACAATGGTTTCATAATTTGCATCGTGGCTTCGTGTGGCATTATTTATCTTGAATAAAATAATAAAATACTTAAACCAAATTTGTATAGAATTTACATTACAATTTAAATACAAAAATACAAAATGAAACCTCATAAATTTTTGATTTTTTTCCCCATCTGGTCGTAGGTATCAATTTCATTTAGAAGTAAATAAAATAAGTAGGTACTAAAATATATTCTATATGACTAAAAATAGAATCCTGTAAGTTCTCACGAATTATTTTTTCAATACTTACGCACGCTTCAACTTAAATTAATAAAATGCTATATAAAACTTTGAATGATTGAGAAAATATCTTACGTGATAGAAGTTTGAAGAAAGTTATGAAGGCGCGAAAGATAATATTTTACACGTGCGCTTATAAAGCTAATAATGAGATGAGAACTCTACCTATAGATGTACAGGTAGATCTCATACATCTCATAATGAGCATTGAGCAGGGGTGTTAACATTTTGACTTTGGTAAACAAATCTTGTAACACCTTCTAATATTAGAACATAGGGAACACATTTTTAATTAAATAATATTGTAACACACTGAAGATTTATGACATTGTTTTCGTCAAAATGACTTAACTAAAAGTTTTAATTGCTATTGAAGTTATTGTTATAGTTTATTGTGAACTCATCATACTTATCTAGATATTGTATTTGTGTGACGCATCTTTAGATGATGAAAAAGATTGCGTTCCCGCAAGATGTGTGTCTGAATAGACAATTATTATTAAGTGTTTTTTTGAAATCTTGATGAAAAATGACATATCTAATTGTGATTTTAAACTATTGAAGCGGTTTTTTTATGACTATCAAAACTATTGGAAAAAAATCTCACACAGCACAAATGAGGGCTGATAATCTTCCGTGATTAGTTAAACATTTCCCATAATAATGAAGCGACATGAATAATCTGATTGTTTTAATAAAAGGGAGAAATCCAGAGTTCTTCACATATAAAGTAACCTGGAACACTAAGCTCTAGGTTTCTATTCACCTTTTTCAAGTTTTTCTACCGACTACGCGTTGGAATGCAGTTCGAAACCACTAGGAGATTCTGAAGTTGTCCTTCCTTACCACGATGTAGCGCCAAAACTCTTCCTAATCTTTCCCAACTCACATCAGAGTTACAAAATCCGCCCCTTAGCGTATTTTCCAAAATAGCAGGTATTTTCCAGGATTTTCTGAATAATGAACAAATCCATATTGATGTAGATAAACCACCTTCAATCCTGACTGGTTAGCTGCTTCTATAAATAAATACGGGTCACACTATTAAGGACAGATAAAACTATGGATCACATGGTCAGAAAGAAAAAAAACCTCGAAGCTGGTCCGACAAAATAAATTACCTGGCTCCTTGTGTAAAAATCAACCTAATAAGATGTTATTTTTTATGATGTCGTACCGATTCGAGCTTACATAAATGGGTCTCACCAGCATGCACTTGTAGGATGACGCAAAGAATCGATCATCTTATATGGAATGAAAAATGTAGGTAATGAAATGAAATAAACGTAATACCTATACGAGTGACCCATATATATATTATAAAAGCATACAAAGAGGTAGGCACTATTTATATAACAGGACCAAGGTTCACGCTTTGCTGGATTGCGAGATCTAATTCACGGTTTCATTCCCTGGAGGTCTAATTTTGAGCGGCCATAGGAAGAAGATGATAGACAAAGTTTTAGTTTTACTTGCATCAACCTGTCGACATTTTCCTATATTATTTTACAAAATATATAAATTAGGGTGGGTTGTAATTATATTATGTTTTTCGAGTATCTCTAATTAATGCTTCGTCCCGTACAATTCCCTCCTTTAATGTGTTCTATTTCGTGTGTGCGTTTTTATATTTAGAGAGATTACGGGAATATGATTAATGTGTCCGTCACGTCAGACTGGCGTGTGTTTACGCTTTTGTCAATGTCTACGTGCGCGTGAAATAATTTAGGCGAAACAACGCATTTAGAAAATCAACTGGACCGTCTCATTTGAAATAAAGAAAATGTCTTTTGTGAATACGAACGGAGTTAATCCAAACGTTTTTCGGTATATTTTTTGCTGAATTTTATATGTAAAAATAAATCAACTAAACTACAAGCAAAGAAACTTATGCATACCTAACGCAATCTTGTTACCGTCGATGATGAATGGGTATGAAACGTGGACATGGACGCAAAGAGAAAAATGTAGTATAAATGCAGTAGAGATGAAATCTCTACGAAGAATATGTGGAAAAAATTTATGGGATATGGAAAGGAATGAAAATATTAGCAAGGAATGTGGTATGGAAGTAAGTGTTGTGACAAAAAATATGAAAGTTAAAAAGTTGAGATGGTTTGGGGATGTGGAAAGAATGGATGCAAACAGAAAGGGAATACATAAGGCTGAAAGGAAAGGTGTAAGAAAGCGTGGCCGACCGAGAATGACGTGGATCGAACACATCGATTCCGTCCTCAAAGAAGGCCAGGTACGAGAAATAGGAGAGGGTGTATGGGAAATGTTATGTCGGTGGAAGAAGCGAAAGAAGTGAGCTTGGATAGACAGGAAAAAAGATCTTTGAAGCTTTGACAAGCTTCCGCAAGTTGTAAACTCGGGGTAAAAGGTTAGCACATTAAACAAGCTTCCGTACAGAGACCTAAAATATTTTGAGATTAAATCACAAACTGACAAATAAGTCGTAATAGCTGACTGTCAAGGTGAAGAATCGCTCTGAGACCGAGACGCGAAATAGAAACCCGCGAGCAGAGACCGTTTCGTTATCATTATAACCGGGAATTTCGGACCGGACTGAACCGATCCAAACCGATTCCTTTAGGAACAATGTGTATAGGTGTGGTGACAAAAAACCGATTATTTTTTTCCAATTAACGACCCAGAGCTTATAGGACATCGAAGTTAAAGCCGCTACTTAGTGGTTGATCTGCTCCTTACCACAAGAATGCGGACGTTTAGAACACTCTCCAGTCGCCATGTAGCAGTGTGCAGATTGCAGAGTTCAAAACGAAAAAATGAGGAGACGATAATATACCTACTAGTAGATTGGACAACATAATAAATGTCCACATTTCATTGGAACTGTGACAAGTAAATTATTTATGGTTTAGACATTAGTTATGATTATTGTTATTTATTTTCCGTCTGATTACTTGACAGGTATTTGTCAACGTATGTATAGATAACGCCGAATTTTTGTCATTGCCGAATATAATATTGTGTAAGTATAATAACAGACATAACGATTTTATATTTAATTAATTTTTCCGTTTGTTCATTGTAATAGAAATTTAAAAACCTTAATAAAACAAGTTTGTAGGTACCTATTGGAAATTTCCATGAAGAGGCTGTTGGAATAGCCAGGATTAGGTACTAATTATACTGAGAAGGTATTGTGTATCCAATCTAAATAGTTTCTAACTTCTGTGACTTAAGGCTTAATAAGGCTTCAGTCTTGATTCATAAATCGCCTTTATACATA
The DNA here is from genome assembly GCA_963576905.1 of Mystacides longicornis. NCBI lineage: Eukaryota > Metazoa > Arthropoda > Insecta > Trichoptera > Leptoceridae > Mystacides > Mystacides longicornis. Next base: position 9,478,012 of record OY756426.1, read on the forward strand.
CCTACAATTTCGGAAATAAAATCTGATATATCTACCTTCTTGTTTACAAGACTAGTGAATCAAATTTATACAATAGGAACTGAACAGGTGAAAGAGGAAGATGGCTCTCATCGGGGATCGATGATGAAGTCATCGACTGAAACGTTAGGCTTTACCAACAATTTCAAAATTATAATTAAATAATGTAAAAATACTGAATTAGGTATAAAGAATATGGGTTGAATTAAACAAGCATAAAAAAGTTGATATATCATGGAAAGATAAAGATGCAACGTTGCATTTGTTACATTGCCGCGTGTGTTCAGATGTGTACAGAATTTAACTGTCAACGTCACGCGCAGCAGAAATCAGAAAAGCATCATAAGAGGAAATTCAATAAAAATATACCTACTTGACTAAGATTTTGAAAATGTAATATGGAAAAGAAGATTGATAAAATAAAGTAGGTAAGTATGTAGGTATGTGGAAGAAACATCTTCTGTCAATAAGGCAATAATATGAATGTGAAAAGTTTCAGCAAACGAATAACATATTTTAAGTTTAACTTCAAAACATAGGGAGGGTAGGCACCCTCATAGGCATAGGCATGCCTTTTACATAAATATTTTGTTAAATATTCCTGTGAATAATGATCAAGCAAAAGTAAGACGAGAAATTTCATGATAATTTCAATATTCTGACTTGGAGAGTTATTCTGCATTTTCTTTGCAATTCCGGTCCAATAATGTCATAATGACATTATTTTGACTTTGCTTGCTATGCATGAAAAGAGATCCACGATTGGTCTATTTTCAATTTGGTACGTTGCTTTGCGAAAAAAATGGTATCAATAAGAATTTAAATTCCCTCTATTAGTATCTATGTATTTTATTTATTTTCTTTCATGAATAGTAGATCTAGATATATTTAAATACCTACACTCCAATTAATGTAAAAACATTTTTTATCAATTGAACAATAATATGAAAATATAACTATCGCGTTGCAACGTTCTTCTTCTTCTTCTTCTTCAGCCCGTCTCCGTCCATTGCTGAACATAGGCCTCCCCCCTCTCCTTCCAATCATTCCTGTCCTGAGCCTCTCTCATCCATGTGTGGCCTGCAACCTTTGCGATGTCGTCCGCCCATCTGACCTGGGGTCTGCCGACATTTCTTCTGCCTTGTCTAGGCTGCCACTCAAAAAACGTTACCGACGGCAATATATTTGAGAATATTCAGATATATTTGTTTTCTTTTTTTTCTATAAACATTTATTATAAAACACGAAAAAATTTACTAGTTCTCGATTGAGTATTCTGACAGCTCGATATTTTCAAATACGACCAGTCGACATAATGTAGAAATTAGAATTTAATTTCAAGGAGTAGGTACCTATCTTCCCTGAAATCTAAAGACAGCTTTACCTACCACATATTTTTGTTTGAATTATGATGTAGCTGGTAGGTATCGACGAGGTGAAGTTTGAAAATAAACCTTGAAGAATATTTTATACCTATGCAAAAAAGTCTCCGTGAATTTTTATCCTTAAATTAATCCTCATTCCACTATCTTTTGGAACGTTCCGAATATTTTGAACGTTCGCCATTGAGTGACAAACTAGCCACATATTCCCATTATGAAAAAAAAAAAGTACAACCGTTTGTTTTCAGAAATGAACGGAAGATCCCAAAATAGGTCAGTTAAGCGGGATAAGTATTTAAAGGGAGAAAAAAAAATTAAATCTAAAGTTTTATGTTGTTTTTCTTACAACTCATTATCTTTTCAAAAACATCCTTTTGTGTTTTTTTTTTTCTCTTCTTAATACTCCGTTTTTCTTTTACTTTTTTTTCGTTACAGTAAATTTTCGATGTTGTAATAATATATAATTCATTCTGTATCTGAAAGCTAAAAAAATTAAATTATGAAATTTGAAAAAAAAAACTCGGGCGTGCTTTAACCAAAACGATGCCACTTAGGTACTTCTGAAAGTATAGTATTATTATTTTTTTTTTTATTATATTAAATTTAATCCGGGGGAACTAAATTAAATCGTGGCTTCGTTGTGTTGAATTGTTAAGATAATGGTGTTTATTCCCTTGATTTTTTGGAATCTGCTATAAAATTCAAAAGAATATACTTGAATATAAATTTTCCTTTTGGTTTCGGGGCAAAAGTTACATGGTTCATAGGAGGGGTTTGAAGATCGGTAAAGACTGTCATTTTCTTGAGCAAAAAACTGCACATAAATATACTTGAAAAAAATTATAGGAACAATAAATAATTATAAAAACTAGCGGTCGACCAGTGCTCGAAATTCGACCATAACTAATTTAGATTATAAGTATGAACATTTTAGACTGAGCAAGTGCTATTTTACTATTTTCTTTCCAAAACTATGATATGGATACGTCAAATTTTAAATGTTGATATAATTTTTTCTATTATTATTGAATAAAAAACAATATTAATCTATTCTCAAATTGACGCGATAAGTTTGAGTACCTATTCCGCTACTTTCAGCACCACTTTCCATTTAAATCTACCGCCTTCAAAAAGCTTTCTGCGCCCATTATGAGGCGCTTTACATTTTATTTTATTTTTCTACGACGTTGACCTTCTTCATAAGTAGGTAGTAGAAGCGTGTGTATCAAATACTTAACATTACAGTAGTGTGCGTAGTGTTTTTATTATTGATTTAATCCATTTTTATGCACAATTTTAAGAAAATATTAGCATTCGCCACCCCTTCTCTATATAGACTATCCAATCCAAAATCCAAACTCCCTTTAGACCCCACTTAGGGGCATAGGGAGGCAACAAGAGCTCTCCATTGCGCTCGATCTTGCGCAACGGTGATGACCTCCTCCCACACCATGTCCATGTCCCTCAGCTCTGCTTCGAAGGAGCGGAACACAGTGTGAGAGGGTCTTCCTCGTCTTCGGGACCCTGATGGGAGGAAGAACAGCGCTCTCCTCGGCCAACTGTCATTCGGCATCCTTAACACATGTCCCAGCCAAGTCCATCTCCTCCCCACAATGGTGGAGGTGATGGGCTCACGCTGGGTGCGCCGGCGTATAGCGTCGTTCGTGATGCGGTGGTACCATCTTACGCCCAGAATTCTCCTTAGGCACTTCATCTCAAAGGCTGAGACTTTTTGTGCCTGGGCACAAAAAGTATATATAGACTATAAGCGTGAAAATTTTCATTCACCTCCGTCCGCGCAATTTTCGTAAAAAGAGATATAAAGTTTTGGCCTCACTTATTAATACATAGATTTTGAGACCCATTATTTTTGAAAGATTAGATTTAAGAACCCAATGTTGTGTGACAGTGAATAATGAGAACTTGGAACAAGTGGATGAGTATGTCTATTTAGAAATAAGAACGTATCTCTTAAATCGAAACAATTGATGCACAATGCAATCCTGATTCCATCCATGATGTATGGGAGTGAATCTTTGACATGGACGAAAAATCTGGAAGTTGGAATGAATGCTGTAGAAATGAGGAAATGCGAAAAGAGACTGATTGATAAGGTGAGGAATGACAATATTAGAAATGAATATGGAGTGGATGTTAGCGTAGTGACTAGAATGAAAGCGAATAAATGAAGGTGGTTTGGGCATGTAGAGAGAATGACTAAAAGGATAGACATATAAATCTGAATCAATGGGTGCACGCAGACGAAGCAGACCTCAAAAATGACATGTTCCGACCATATTATCGGTACCGTCTTAAAGGAGGGCCAAATCAAGAGAAAAAGGTATAGAAGACCGTGTATGCGGAATGTTATGCGTTTGGAAGAAGCGAAAGAGGTTTGTATGGAATGGAAAGAATGGAAGTCCGTACTCTCTGCCTACCTCGAAACGGCTTGATGGGTAAAAAAAAAGTGATCCAAAACCTATTGATCAAAAGTTCCGGCTTCGATCGCTGGTCAAGTAAGTGCTTTTTACATGAATTTTTATATAATCTGGATAACTGGATAAAAAAAGTGCTCGAGAAAATTAACTTAAAGGGGCAATAACTCTTAAAAATTAAGTCATAAAAAAACTTTGATACTTATAAAATTACAGGTTTCGATCCCCAGTCGGGTCAGCAGAGTTTTTCATTTGAAATTTCTTCCCAGAGTCTGAATGGATCAGATTGTAATGCAAGCTAGAACAATTAATTTCTTCAGCAATAAGCTCCGTGTGTAAGTATATACAGGATAAGTTTTTATTTTTATTTACTTATATAAATTCAGCTAAAGTTTTAAACACTAACTTGCGTCCCAACTGGACTTGGAGAAAATTTAATCAAAAAAAAAAACTGGCATTAATGGGAAACCAGCCCGAAATGTTTAGGTATTCGTAAAAGTCAGCGTCAAGACAAAAATGCTTGGTATGAAAAATAACGGAGGCACCAAATACTATGAAAATAATATTATACGCGTATTATACAAACGCACAAAACTCTTTCATAATATCTACATAAGTACTTAAAAGTTTTTTTTTTTGTAATTTAAAAAGTTTTAAACTGAAAAACCTTTTTTTTTTACTAAAACATTTAAGTAATTCGAAGTGTTTGAAAATATTATTTAAAAAAAAAAATAAAAAGTTTTTTAGAGCAGAAAAAAAATAAACACTGTCATAATAATGTCGTTTGATTTATGACTTTAGGGTTCCAAAGAGGAAGGTGAACTTGGAGGACGCTTCCGCACACAATAACCAAAATGATCTCCCCTTACATTATATTACTAACAGAATGTCCTTCAGTTTTTTTATGACTCAATCTCTTTGCCTCTTAGACCCTCATAACAACAATACAATATTATACACTATGGTAAAAAATACAAAGAGCTGCTGCGACCACTTTTCTTCATTGTATGTTATGACTTTTGTATTACGCGATAAGATTAATTAGAGGATTCCGCATATGTGAACATGGAAAGAGGGAAATGAAGATTCAGTTACATAAATTTAATAATAAATCCGCATGGAGGAAGAAACGGGTGAGGATTACGGAACAGTGCCGCTGTCGGAGTAACAGTCGCTGTTACTTTCTAACCAAGTTGCCTGAACGGCAAGACTTTTTATTAGAGACGATCAATTATTTGAATGAAGATGATTCAGTTATTCCGAAAGACCATATAAAATCCTTTACTTTGTGCTAAGAACAACTCAACGATGACGTGGAAATCAAATAAGATAAATAAAAGTCATTCTTCTTAAAAAAACACACACACACACACAAATTTAAAAGGCATGGTAAGCGAATATCAATAAAAAATAGGTACCATTTTTACAATATTGCGCTTATTATACACATAATGATACTATTTTAATCCTCATCGATTCGTGATAAATAATTTATTTATAAAACTAAAAAATAAAATTATTATTATTCTTAAAATATTTTGCGTTTAGTGATCTCACTAAAAAACTAATTCATGTTGTGTTAAATCAAAAAAATCGATAAGCAAAACTAAAACCTTTTTTAAAAACAGTTAAGTGTTACACAATAATAATGGAAATGAGTGATTGACACGTTTTTCTTTGAACATTAAAAAGGGAGGTACTAAAAGTTGTTAAAACCGAGTATGTTTGAGATTGATTGTCTGTACCTATGCGTTTGTAAGACAAAATTTTAATAAAAAAAGTAGCTATTGTTTAAAGCCATAATATGAATTTCACTTGAATGAAATTGTAAAAGCGCTATAAAATGGTATGGGCATATCAAATCACGGCCTGAATCGGGCAATGTCACGATAAAAAATTACAATCTGATCCAACTGTCGATTTGTTGAAGAGAAATTATTTCTCGAGACAGATCGGCAGTATCAAGCCAAGATACGTGAGATTTGTATGGCCAGGTCTACATTTTAAACGGTTTTTCAAACTTTGACGACAAAAATCACCTACTTAGAGGCTTCGCAGCATATAATGTTCCAAATATCGACGCTGGAAAGGCTAAATTATCTAAGCGACAGATTGGGCGATATTGAGTTATATATACCACCGGAATCGTCAGATTTTTCTGCGTCGAATGGTCTTATCCACATGTCTCTACGATGATTTTTATTGTCGCTTGGTAAATCAGTTTTAGTTTGACTTTCCTTAATTTTCGGCGTCCAACCGACGAAAATATCAACTGGTTTTTTTATTGTTAGACTTAGGACGTTTGTGTTTTAAAAAAATTGAACTTGGTAGTTTTTACCCGATTATGTTTTATATTCTCGTGACGTTTAGTTTGTTGTTCCTATTTTTTTTTTTATATTTTTATGTCCTTGGTTAACTCTTCCTTGACAAAAAATATTTTTTTCCTTGATTTGTACCTTTTTACCTTCCTTTTTAATTAGTTAAGGATGACATTTAGATATTTTCACCCTGACATAATTGTTTTTTTTTGTTTACTTCTGACTTTTTACCTTACATTAAAAACCTATCAAACAGCACTTAGATATGTTTGGAAGATTATCGGTTTAAAAAAAATGTCGTTTGGTAAAGTTTACCCTGCCGATTTATAATATTTTTTTGTCGTTTGGTAAAATGTGTCCTTGTATTTGAATATTATTTTTGTCGTTTAGATATGTTTCGATGGATTATGTTTTATTTGAAATGTCGGTTAAGATAATCACGCAAATTTCGAATGTCATTTGAGCGGAACACAAGCACTTTTGCTGTTGGTGTTTGGCTATTAAAACAATGTCAGTGTTGATTGAGTTGTCGTTTGGTTAAGACGTGCTCGTGTGGTCTCGTCGTTTTCGCAAAATATTATTCGATTATCGTCGTATAAATTTCGATAAAAAATTGAAGGGTAAGTTTTTTCTGTGTTTATTTTAAAAAATATTCAGCCAATTATAGGCAAATAATTTTAATTGAAAAATTGATTTGTTATTGCACAAATTAAGTTTTCAATTTATATAGTTCCACCAAGAATGCACGTTCGATTCGTTAATATCAATGTAATATTTTTAAGAATAAATAGGTCAATATTTTATTAGCAAATTCGACAATTAATTGGAATTAAAAAATTTATTGGAACAATTTATTGGAATTAAAAATGAATACCCAGAGAGCAACCACGTATAATTTGTTGAATAAACACCATAATTTAGATATATTATGCTAATATGAGTGAAAGGATCATAACTATTATGAACTACTTTATTAGATCCAAAGATGTCTCAGGGATATCCCGTAGAATGTCCATGAGATATCTAGTCTGCCAACATTCTGAGGGGGAATCTCTGGGTAGTTAGGTGGATGTCCATAGGATATTCCCGGGGTATGTGGGATAATATTATGCGAATTCTGGGAATATTGGTTCATAATTGAATTGGATTTGTTTTTTAGGACCATGGATCGTAAAAAAAGGGCCTTAAATATTATGCATCTAGCTCTTAAGAATGCAGGTATAGAATCCGATACGCCAAGTCCTGCGGATGTTCTAAATAAGCAGAACATGACCTTGGTATGTTAAGTTTTATTTTCATTTATTTTTCCAATGCAAATTGAAACTACATTATGTATTTATTTAAAAAATGTGTTTCTTTGTAGGATAAATCAACGTTTGAAAATGCAGAGGCTAACATTCATAATGAAAAGAAACGAGTGAGAAGAAAAATTTTATTCCAGAAAGAAAATGTAATTGTCCATCTTGTACCTGTTTTAATTTTGTTGTATATTTTCTCAAACATTAAATTTTATTTTTACTTTCAATTATTATTTTAGGATGACAAGTTCAAAAACGAAAATATCACAAATAACGCAGCCACGATTACGTCTTCTCATAAACCACCATTAGGAGTTTCTAGTATTATTTGGAGTCCACAAGAAGATAAAGAAAAAGATGGCACGTATCTAATGGCTTCTGAAGGTTCGTTAACCACTAAACAATCTTCGAATTCTGCATCGCTTAATAAAAGGGTTTTTACCGAAACTAATTTTAATGTTCATTTGATTTCAGCTGTAAATGATGTTATGGATATGCCTGACATGGGGCCTGAACTCTCTTTAATATCAACATTGAATGACGTTAATGAAATTGGAGACAATAATAATTTAACTATTACGTCTGAGACGGAGCCTGAACTTTCTTTACAAACAACGAATACGTCAGTAAATGCACTTGAGGTGAGTTCGGAAATAAATTATGTTGATGAAAGGGAAATGAATACATCTGACATGGGACCGGAACTCTCATCAACCAATGTTGCTGGGAGAGGTCGCAAACGAATATGTAAAACCAACAAATGTTACATTGACTATATCTCGGACGATGATTATTCGGCATTTATTGATCATGACGGGACTGGCTTAGAGTCAGATGAATGGGTCGGGGAGGGGTCAGATAATACGTCTGAGGGTGATGATGATATAACTACGAAGAAAAGAAAGGATTCTAGAAAAAAATCAAAAACCGTATTTGCAGAAAAAGAAACAGTGAGCGATGCCGGTTTAAGAAAGGTTCGAGTGAACAAAAAGAAGGAAAGGTCAGTGAAAAAATCTACTGGTCAAGAATACGAACAAAAAAATGGAAAATTAATCGCCGCCAAATCAGTCCAACCCAACCCTTGCTCTGGAAAAAAATGCGGACATAATTGCGAGAATGTGACAATGGAAAAGAGGAAACAAATATTCGATCACTTTTGGAAGCTTTCCATCGATCGTCGTAAAGACTGGCTGGTGAGTTTGACACAAAAACAAAACGTTAAGCGGAAACGTGCCAGTACAAATAAACGTGGTTATACTTTCAAATACCATATCAATGAAGGCGAGGGAAGAAGAGTAGTATGTTTGCAATTTTTAGCTGCTACTTTGAATATTTCTTCTAAATCTATATATTATACTGTCGCAAACTCTGAATGGGGCTGTGCCAAAGAAGATTTACGTGGAAAACTTATACCGACAAATAAAACCAAAACAGAGACTATGGAAGATGTTAAAATTTTTATCAAAGGTTTGCCAGCAGTTCCATCCCATTACTGTCGACAAGATTCCTCCCGTGTCTACTTACCTCAGGAATTCAAAAATGTATCTAAATTGTATGGTATGTATAAAACAAGGTGTGAAAATGCCCTTTTTGACTTTATAAGTGAAAAATTATTTCGCAAAGTGTTCACAGAAGAATTTAACATAGGTTTTCATGTCCCGAAAAAAGACAAATGTGTGAAATGTTTGAAGTTTGAGAATATTATAGATATTAATGATCCTGAAAATAAATGTTAATTTACTAAAAAAAAATAGTTTTTGTTATTGTCAATTAATGAATACTGTTTTAATGCAATAGCTCGTAGGAATCCAACACCAGATAATATGTTATTTATGATAATCCTGATTTGGTTTATTTCATTTTTATATTTTGATATACATTATAAACATGTTAATATTTTTGTATAGCTAATAATTATACCTATTTTTATTACTTTTGTAGCCAATTTTAATCTAGTTAAGTTTTAATACTGGATATTTTTTAAAGTTTAATTATATATTTTTTACTGTCATTTAAAAAATGTTTTCTTTCAATGGCCTTTATTAAACCCAGAAATGAATATACAATGAACATAATATTATGGCTATAACATTGAATTTTTACGGGTGCTGATATGAATGACGCTGTCGCTAAGACATCTCTTCTTTGAAAATGTTGACAGAAATATTGTCATATTTTCTAATTGAACTTTTTTTCCCTTCTAAAATTTGGACATATTATTTGCCTAAGACTTTTTCCCTTAAATAAATTTTGACAAATTGTTTACTTACGAAGTTTTGCCCTCCTTATGATATTGTAAATTATTTACTTAAGAAATTTTGCCTTCCCTAAAATGTTGCTAAATTATTCGCTTAGGACATTTCTCCCTGCCGAGTTTTTCTAAGTTTTTTCTCTAAGCGACACAAACTTTATTATTATTAAGATTAAAGAAAATTTATCTAAAACACAATATGGCACGTCTAATAAGCATTCAAAATATGAAAGAATCACATCGCTACGATAAATAGGTGAATTATAATGAATTTTTTATCAAAAAAAAAAACTTTAAATGGCTCTACTGTAAAGTTGGCTAAGTGTCGCTTAGCTAATTTAGCCTTTCCAGCGTCGATATGGATTTACTCAGGATTCGGAGGAGAACATTTAGTGTGTCTGTGTGTGTGTGTGGGTGTGTGTGTGGGTGTCTGTGTGTGAGGGTGTGTCTGTGTGTCTGTGTGTCCGTCCCCCCACTGATCCTAAAATTTCAGGAAATAATATATACTTTAATTCTATTATTTTTTAATTCCTTTTTTTCAGAATTTTATAAAAAATATCGAAAAACGCTGAAACACATCAACTAGATAATTTAATTTTCTATAAAAATATATATAGGAATTATAGCAGTAGATCTCAAACTTTTCTTAACAATTTTTGTAAGAATTTGATTTATTGGCTTCATCGTTTCATACAATAAACATACCGACTCAGGCCATCGACAGTTGGATCTCATGTTTACATGCAACTAGTAGTATAAAATAATTAACAACTTTTAAAATATTCTACATTGATTGTGTTGGATGTATGCGCTTTATATACACATTTCTAATTATTCTCAAACTCATTCTACACCATTGTTCTTGTTTGGTTGATAAAAAGTTATTGTTCTCTTTTCCAGCAAGTACACCACTAGTTAAATACTGTGAAATATGACACAACGCGTTAGGTAGGTATGGAGGTCCCTAATGAAAGCACATATCGCCCGCGGACGCCCTCATAGGCCGCACTACAAAGAACAGGGCATTACAAACTTATTGGCCTTTTTTTCTTTCTTCACTCCATTCATACCTTCGCAGATAATAGGTGGACACACACACAAAATGTCGCATTTGAACTCTTCGATAGTAGGTAGGTACATTACCTAAGGGCTACTTCGTTAAAGAAGTTAATACTCGTAAACCTTTCTCTTTTGCTGAAAGTGTTAGAGATCGACTCAAGCATTAGGTATTATTATTAACTTCCAATAGAGACAAGTAACGATCTATGTATGTATGTAACTTTAAGGTTGTTTTCTAAGAACGATTATTTACTTTTACCTTGCCAATTCTCTGTGGGAATATAATATTATTTTGCTTTCATTATTACTCATTTTACATTAAACACAAATGTTTGTACTTAGGTTCATTAGAACTCCATGTTATTATAGTAATAGTACCGACCTCAGTGGCCCGGTGGAATAGTCGCCTACTTTTAATCAAGAGGTCCCGGGTTCGGTTCAGAAGTTTTCAATGTGGTTTTTCAGTACCTGGACATTTCTACTCGAGGTTGGAATCCTATATTTCATATTCGACGGGACCAATTTACTGCTAGAAAATGTTTCCGTCAAAAGTTTAACATTTTATTCCTACATAGTTCTACTAAAAATCTACCTTGCAAAATGTAACTCATAATAATCTTTTAAGATATAGAATAATATTTCTATTGGATTTACGTTGAATAATATTATTATGCCGATTAAACACATTGCTTGATTTGTTTAAATATTTGACTTTTCAACCTAAGTTTGTTCAAATTGATGGAATAATGTCGGTATAAGAATTAGGTATTATTGTTTCAGAATACCTAGTTCAATGTATAAATTATGTACCTTTTAAGAACAGCTTACAATAATATTATTACCTATTGAACCTGAATCAAATATCACGACTTGCAAAATCCTATAAGAACAACGCACCGCCTATGAAAACGTCTAGCTGATGTTATTTTAGAAACGGGAAACATTTACCCAAGTGTATCCAAATATTAACCCTACTACTATGTAGGAGGGTACGAAATACCCACAAAAGCACAAACATCTTGATATTTTTCCAAGTAATCGAGTTGAATTGCTGAGTATCCATGGCCAAAAGAGCGGAGCAGGGAAAAGTGATGTGATCACAGTGCTGCGCAAGATTTAGGTAGGTACCTACTTCAAAAATATGACCGGGTACCTACTAAACACCCTACCGCATACAACGGAGCTTTAATATACGCACAATAATTGTTTAAATACTCAATTAAATTTTAATTTATTTACCTTCTTATTTATTAAAAGTAATTACTTATTTTTCTTTATTGTGATACATAGCTATTGCATTTTTATGTGTGTAAAAGAAACCGTTGGTTATTTCAAAAAAGTAAATATTACCTTTTATACTTTGCGTGATTTTTGGCTGTACCTAAAGTGTGGATAACTAATGGCTTTTATGTTTAACATTTTAAAGTTATCTTAAGTTAAACCTACTTACTTTAAATCATTAAAAAACATCTACTATATAAATTAAAGTCGGGTTAGTGCGAACACTTATAACTCGAGATTGGCTCAACATATTCTTCTGATGTTTAATTTATTGGCTTCTTCTCCGCTCCGGATAACAGAATAACTAATAAAAAGTAAAAAAATGGATAAGAAATGATGTAAAATACAATATTTAAGTTTGTATGGAAAGGTTAACTGGGACGCGCCCACGACATCGCGGGTAGTTCCCTCTCATTCTCGCATACGCTCTTTCAGTAGCCCATCCCACTTACTCCACCGCACCGTTCCGATAGTTTTAGAAATTTTTCATACAAAGTCAACAATATTATCGGGCACATTCGTGTTGGTAATAGGCGAGGTAGGATGTGTGCGCGAGCGCATTTTTCTCAAGTTGTTCCCGCCAGAGCTTTGAATACGAATGAAATAGGGATGTTTCAGAAATAGTTTAATGTTATTATTTTATTAGCTTATCTAATCGAAGTAATTTTGTATGTATTGTTTAACGGGGGCGCAGTGCACATCATGTACATATTAACGGGCCACTTCGGGCTAGAACCACAGGACAACGTCTGTCGGGAAAGCTAGTTTCACATAAAAAATCTTTTAGTGGGGTGGGGTTAAAATAATTATCAACGAAATTATCAAACTATAGTTTGATAATTTCGTTGATAATTATTTTAGGAATTCATCTGTATACAGATGAATTCCTGAATGATTGATGTAGGTATAATATACCTAGGTACGTATAATATCCTTAGCCAAATAGGTACATTAAAAGATTAGCAGTTTTTGTAGTGATTGGGTCTAAGTTACCCAGATAGATTATAACAAAGTGTTTCTTTCTGATAGCATACCTAATATGCTCGAAAAGTACCTATCGATCTATGTAGGTTAAAATTCTATATTAAAATAACAGACATAACACCAACAACTAGTTGTGAATATTGCTCCAACGTGTCTACATAGTGAGCTGTGCGCTGACAGGAAATAAATTTTGGAGATCAAAATGACAACAAATTCTGACTGTTCGGCCAATCCAATTATAATTATTTTGAGAACGCTCTCTAGTTCTCGGTGTGACGAGTGAATTTGGGAACACTATCTTATATTATCATAATAATGATTAATTATATTCAATGATGAAATGACTAAAACTATACTAAAAGAAAAAATATGAAAATTTAGTAAGTAGGTACCTAATGTAGTGGCAGACTTAATTACGAATACCTATGTATTATTATTAATTCAGTTTCTTAAGACTAAGGCCTTAAAACCATAAAAAATTCTTATTGATTGATTTATAAAGCGAATGAAAAACGCATTTTGTCATTAGTGCCATCAGAAAATAAAGTAAAAATTTATTACTCGAGGATTACCAGAAATAACAAACTGTGAACAGACAATGATAAAACATTTTGATACGTTTTCAACATACCTGTTTCGCATAAAGTTTTGTGAAAGTGAAAATGCTCGGGACCGGGATTCAACCCTGTACGCGGTTCGTACAAAAGCTGATGAATACCGCTGGTCTATATGCCTACATCGTACGAGTAGGTATATATTATTAATCTCAAATTAAATGCTTGGATCAAGATTATAAGCTTCATTTCCTTCAATCGGTTCAATGGAAATATTTTCCACGAAGTCTTTTATTTCTTATAGACTTTATTGAATGAAAGTAAGTAATATTGAGTGTATTATTATTTCCTTACTATGATGTTACCCGCTTGCATTCGGGGTTAAAACGTTCAATTATTTTGGTACATAGGAGGTATATAACGACTCAATTTAAGAAAATATTTTTCTTAAGTGATTTTTTTCTCATTTTTTTATTTACTAAATAGTGTTGACACTTTGAAGGCCAAAAGACGGTCATTTAATCAGGTGGATCTTAAAGATTTTTTACAAAATTTAAAGTAAATGTTTATAAATAAAATAACTTTGCAGTATTACAATAGGTTATAGGTATATTTTTTCCGAAATATATTTTCGGTCGACTATGCGACCATCGTCAGCGGAGAATTTATTACAAAGTTTGCTGGCAAACTTTGCTGGTTTATGTATTGTACTTTTCATTATATTGTTATTATTTGTTAAAAAAAACTGTATGTTTGCGTAAATCTGAAAAAAAAAAATAAAAAGTTGATAATAATGTGTTTGAAGAAAAATTTAAAGTATTATATTTTATGAACTTATGAATGAAGACGTTCCCGATTAATGACAGAAGGTGCGAAAGCTAGTAATATTAATTAAAACTAATAATAATAATTCTCTACGTACCGTGAATTCATAATATCATCTTAAGTTGGACCTTTGTCATCTCCGCGTCACCCTATCAAGCCCGGACTGCTAATAAATTCTATAGGATTCCATTGTTATTGCTGTTAGACATTCATTGCTTGCTTAATATACTTGGCAGTTTATAATTAGACTTTAAAATATTTAATATAGATAACTAGCCGACATGATGGACGTCCTTCTGTCAAAAACTTTTAGGATATCAGAGAATTTCTAAGCCAATATTTGACACTTTCACACAAAATTAACGGTTTACCTAATTTATTGATATCGCAATCTAACCTACCAATATAAATAGCCGATGTTAGTAAATTTCAATTGAAACACTGTATCAAATTTTTCCAGGTAATAATATGTTGATACAAATTTCAACACGCTAAACAGCAATTATTAAGAGGTATTATAATAATAATATATAACACTTTTCTATACAAAGGTGTTAGTATAGCCGGCGGAACTTATTGCCTGAGGCAATATTTTCTAGTCAACCGGTCCCGTCCAATGAGTCTGAGACAGGGCAACCCCAGGTAGAAATTTCAAGTGAAAAAACACTAGGTACTTAGAAAAACTCTGACCCGACCGGGAATCGAACCCGGGACCTCGTGATCAGAAATCCACGCCAGAACAACTAGGCTACCGAGGTCAGAATTTATTTTAATTATTGTAACGGTATTATGTGTATTAAATTGTTTATAAACAATTTTTTTATTGGCTAAAACTGTGGATCTAAATCTATTTAGATTCAACTAAGAAGGTCAATCAAATTCAATCTTGATTTGACTTTTTTTTAAGGCAATTTTAACATTTTAAGGACTTTGTTTGACTTTGGTCAAACAAAGTCATTGAATGAAAGGAAAGAGTTGAATGATAAAATCAACTGTTATTTTTTAGTTTAATTGTTATTTTTTTATAATTCTCATCACTCATCGCAAAGGTATGTGGCTGTTATGGTGAGTGGAGTCTAAATCCCTCAACATGAACATACCTCCATACAGACAGAATAATTTTATTGTTTGGCATCAAGGGGTAGCAGCATCAGAAGACAAGAAACAAAAGTAAAGAAATTTTAAAGAGCAACATCCAAATATCAAGCCATCGCAAAGCAACAAGACATAAAAAAAATTAAAACTCCAAAAATGTAGAAACCATTTACACGAAAAAAAAATTGCTCATCACGATTTAAATTTTTTTTGAGGTGTCCCTAAAACGTTAATAATAATTCTCTTAATCCCTTGTATACATTTTTTCAAGTGGTCTTACTTTGGTCCACACGACATAAAGGGCTTTTAATAATTACAAAAACCCTCCAGCACAAAAGGTGCTAAGTTCATTTTATAAAAATATTTAATTGGAACATTTTCAATTTTCAGTAACTAATGCAGTTCCACGGGGGTCCAGGCAGCTAGTGTCCCCCTTGTGTTGACCACGGCTCGCTCTAACAAGAGCTTGAAAATCGGGACCCTGAATGTCCGCACTTTGAGGGCGGGCGGGGAGCTTGTTGCTGCCAAGTTGGCGGGAGAATATGGACTGGATATCCTGGGGCTGAGCGAGGCACGCATCCCAGGGACGGGGCAGAGTGACGCTGGCAACTATGTTATGCTGCACTCTGGTCACCGAACTGCACGAATGCGTGGCGTCGCTCTACTTTTAAGTAAATATGCCTTCTCTCGCCTTCTTGGTTGGGGGGGGGGGGGGGGGAATGCAGTTCCTATTTTAGTAAAATTTGTTTTGCTTTCGAGGCCCTTTTAACAATTCTACGTGATATTGGCCGAGGTCCTCCCATCAGAGTCGTGATTTCGTATTTTTATGTATTTAATGTTAAGTTGATTTTTGTTTTGTTGTACGTACAGTGATTTCGTTGTCTGTGTTATCATCACTCATCTCAAAAGTGAGAAATGTAATGTGTATTTTAAATGATTTTTTTTTAATGAATCTTTGCTCACTCGAAGTGAACACAAATACACTTTTGACATCTTTCACAGTAAGCAAATGCTTGTGACGTGAAAGCGGAGAATGGTCGACACGGCCGGGATTCAAACCCACGACCTCCGCACGAAACAGTGCGAAAGCCGGCGTCGTAACCGCTGGTCTATCAACCAACTCGTATAAATATAGCCATAATATGCAGAGCATCGGGGTTTAGTGTATAGATGAAATGTATGTAACTATTATTTTTTGATGCCTGTGTGTTGTTGTTTCATTATCCATCCATTATCATTATATAATATGGGTGCGAGTCCTGTCAATTGCCCACGCGCAAAAGTTTGGGTTAAATATGGTTACATCGCATCACGAACGATGCTATACCTACTCTGGCGTATGCCCTTAAGTCAAAGGGAAAATATGTCGATAGATAGTTGCTATGTAAAATTTCGTTTAAGATATTTTATTTATTTTAACCATATACGTGGAAGACCCTCTCATACAGTCTTCAGTTCCTTCGAGGCAGAGCTGCGGGAGTTGGACGTGAAGAAGAAGAAGAGAATTCTTGTTGTCTCATCAATGGGAGATTGATTGATTGATTTATCCATATAAACGTAGGTACGTTTTTATCATATACAAGGAGAGTCCTTGTTCACTTGTAATAAATGTTCAACATTTTGATAAAGTCTTCGTTTTTGACGTTATGTCACGATATCGCGCAATTTCGTTTCAAGTTTCTATAAAAATTTGACAGTTGGTCCTGTTGAACCGTCAACGTGCTGTAATTTTGTTACATTTGATATAGACCCCTGTTCTGAAGCCCTTGAGAATGTACACAATCCTACTTAGAAATTATATCATAATACATAAATATTATTTTTATTTAAAAATGTAGTTGTTACACTCTGCTTGCAGGGTCCGGAATTGAAATAATTACTCCGTGAAGATTACCGCTCTCCGCGAGACACAGCACACGACGACGCAGGGGGAGCTTCTCGTTACGCCGGTACCTACCTACATGTTCAGCCACACTTGACGCACTTCCTTGTCTGTATGTTTCTTTTCCTCTTTGTTCGCACCCTCAATGGGACCACAACTTGTGTAGGTACTATAATTATTTTATTATTCATGTATGTGCTGTGTGTAGCTACTTATGTGTAAGTAGTTCATTTTTGAAATTTCTCATATTTTTACTATTATTGCGTTAAAGTCTTATTATTGTTTAGAATTCTCATGTTGAGGGCATGTCGAGAATTATTCTCATGATTAGGAGTTTCTGAGACTTAAACATTACCACCTAATGGCAAACGTTGTTAACGTAAAGTGATCACACTAAGCCAGCTTTCGAAAGCCCGTAGTGGTTTGTTACATTCAAAAATCGAATTTCAGTTGAAAACATTGGTATGCAGATTTTTCATAGAATTTCTTTCGAGTTTTCAGAAATAATAGATATATTTTAAACATTCAAACATAATACACGCGATACAAGAACGGATTCGGTTTTCCATGTCGTCGGCTCTAGAACTAACTATCATCAACAGTCTCTGATGCCCAGGATCCACCGCTTGGGGAATAATTATTATGGGTCCGTGGTGGACATTTTTTACGACAGTGTGCACGCAATTAAGCAGAGGTTGTTCTCGTTTTTCGTTGAGCGTCAATTATAGGTTGTTTGTTTTTGCCTAAGTTTTTGTTAATGCATAATGTGCTTTTTTTTTTTTTCAATTAATACTTAGTGTATATTATCAATCAATCCCCAACTGTTCAGCCAATTTTTACTTTTTGTTGTTCTTATCGTTTTTAATTATGTTATCTTGTATTTTACTATTTTAAATCATTGTAACTCTGTCAAAGCATAATGTATAGTTTTCACTCAATTTCCTATTATCAGGTTTTTGCCTTGATTATTTTTGCCTTGATTATTTTATTTATATGCCATTTTGCACATACATTTTATATCGTTTTCAATGTTTTTTTGTTTGTATTTTACTGTCGTTTTAATTGTAATTCTGTCAATGGATAATGTGTACTCTCATTCAATTTCCAATTTCCATTGTCTATGTACATTTTACTTTTGATTTTTCTATTTATATGCCGTTTTGTACATACATTTTATATCGTTTTCAATGTTTTTTATTTGTATTTTACTATTGTATATTCTGTCAATGCATATTGTATACTCTCATTCAATTTCCAATTTCCATTATCTACACTTTACTTTTGATTTCGCCATTTATATGCCATTTTGTACATACATTTTATATAGTTTTCAATGTTTTTATTTGTGTTTTTCTATTTTAAAGTTGTAATTTGATTTTGACAATGCATAATGTATGCTTTCATTTAATTTCCAATTTCTATATTCTACATTTTAACTTTTTTTTATTTATGTGACGTTTTGTGCATGCATTTTGTTTTTAATTATTTCATTTTGCATGCCCTATCCATTTGTCATGTATCCATCACACCAAAAATTTGGAATTTGATTAGTGTTATTTATGGTTTTTGTTGTGATTTATACTTTGATTTAAGTTTTGAGGAATATACTTGCATTTTATAAATTTTTAGGAGTTTACCAGTTTGTGTAGTGTGTTTGATTTGTTTTTTATATTGTATTAAATAAATAAATAAATAAATAAATAAATAAATAAATAAATAAATAAATAAATAAATAAATAAATAAATAAATAAATAAATAAATAAATAAATAAATAAATAAATAAATAAATAAAGAAATAAATAAATAAATAAATAAATAAATAAATAAATAAATAAATAAATAAATAAATAAATAAATAAATAAAAAAATAAATAAATAAATAAATAAATAAATAAATAAATAAATAAATAAATACATAAATAAATAAATAAATAATATTTAAAACGTATTGTTGTATAATTACAAATTCAAAATCAATATTCAAAGTGAGGTTTACGGGACAACGTCTGTCGGGAAAGCTAGTTAATAATAACGAGAAACACGGATTTGATTTTTTCGATTCGTATGTTTTGTTTTTATAAATAACTATTGAGGTATTACGAAAAATACTTGGCGGTAAAATATTGGTACCTATTTTTTTTCTATTCTCCTAGGTAAAACTCTTATATAGGTGGTGTTGGGTAAAACACTCGAGGCGATATATCGGAAAGCGGCTCAACATGGGAACACTCGCAATTTGTTCGTACCTATATGAAACCAATATGGGCATGTTTTCTCTTTTCTACGAAGTCAATATCACCATGTTCTATGATAATTGAGGCTGAAGCGACGACATGGTATGGGTATACAACTTACAATATTATAACATGAGAATTTTGCGATATATGTATTTATATATTTGAAAAGAGATTTTTACAATCTCTTTCATAGGTAGGTATAGGTACTTACACCGATAAAAATTTCTGACAAAATGGAATATTTTTTCCTTTGTTTAACTTAAAAAAAAAACATTCTTATCTATCTTATAAAAATGGAGAGCTTTTTTGCGTGGTCATCGCATCACGCCTAAACGGCTGGACCGATTTCGCTTATTATTTTTTTTGTCGTTAAAAAAATAACGAAAGTTGCGTGGATAATTAGAAAATCAAAGAATACTCTAAATATAATTTTTATTCCAAATTTGAAAATTGAAATTAAATTAAAGTTTTACATGAACTCTCAGTTAATAAGCTTATCATTTTACAAATTCGAATTCAATATTCATAGTTAGGAACACAGGACAACGTCTGTCGGGAAAGCTAGTTTAAAATAAAAATGAATCTATGTTCACTCAAAGTGAGCACACATACATGATTTTATTTGAAAGTAAGAAACAAGATTGTTTCCTGAAACAGAAAGATTTTCGGCAACTGGGCTCGAACCCACCACCTACAGTAAGTACCAAACATTAGGTATTCAATTGACATTTTTATTCATTCCGAGATATTTTCAAAGAGTTACGTCACGTACGTCAAGAGTTATGGATTATCAAATCAATATCTCGGAGGCACAGCATAGCAAAAAAGCGATTCTCCAAAACCCGAAGGAGAAAGGTACCATATCAAAACCCTGTCTCCTATAATCAATGTCTTTGATATACCATCATTTAGTGGATGACCAAGAGGACAAACTCCAAGGGATGACCACTTTAAGACGTGTGTCTAGATATGCGCTGTGCCTTAATCAACTTAAAATTTTTGATTAGGATAGGGTGGAGTACAGAGAAAGAGTGATTAACGGTGTTGCGAGCCAATCTCAGGATTGAGAACAGAGGAAGAAGTAAGTTACTTTATGAAGTAGGTAAATACCTTGTCAAAACAGTCCCTGCACTTTTCGTCAGTTGTATGAGATTCTGAAACAAATAATATAAGAAATATGTAGGTAATAAAAATATGACTTGTATGATAAAATTAACGAATTGAACGTGCATTCTTGGTGGAATTATACAATAATTTAAATAAAACAATTGATGTGTTATTCCACAATATTTATTTACCTGGCTAGTTTCGCAGGAACAGGTCCTGCATGGTCACAGGTGACTTAGAAACCGTTTCTATGCAGGACCTGTTCCTGCGAAACTAGTCAGGTAAATAAATATTGTAGAATAACAAATCAATTGTTTTATTTAAATTATTGTATGACTTTTATGGTTGAATTATTAAAAATAGCGGTTAAAATAAACTTAAACAGAACTAAGTATAATATGCGGTCACACTATTAATGTTAATTTTGAGAGTTGTCTTTCGCACGTTTTCCAAAAATTCTGATGATCTGCTTACTTGTATTAAATATCAACATTTTCGTTCACCGTACGACTTATCTCTTGTTATGTTATACCAACAAAGTTTTATTTTTTCCATTTTTAAAATATTTAGGTAGGTACTAATATTTTTTAAGTGGAATTCAATATTAAGGATTTTAAGAGGGACCTATGAATGTACTTTGTGTTGTAGGTACATAAGAATCTTTCAATTATATCTAAGACCGGAGAATAATAATGATCATGGGACACATCGTCTTCAACTGAAAGTCTGTCATTTTGGAATGCCTAAAAAGACCTGTGTCAAACGCAATACATTGTTACACCCTGACCCTGCGGACATCGTTTAGTATGGTGATACCTACATTACATATCTTGACAGTCAACAGGACAAGCGATTCATGGTAAAAATATTTCTAAGGAATTTTCTGATGGCTTATATGATGGAATAAAAGCGTGCTCGGGACAGATTTGTAGAAATTTAGACTCGAAAGAAGGGTTTGGAGAAATATTGTTCCCTAATTACAACAAGACTAAGGGGATTATATTGATGAGATGCACTACTCAATCAGGTGCGTTTTATGATAGCAATTTCCGTAGCGAAATTGTCGTACTTTTTTCTAGAACAACAGAGAAAGGCCTATTTCCAACGATGGTAAAACATGATATTAGTACCCATCTAAATATATCACGATAAAGAAGAAAAATATATGATTTTTATATCCCTTGCTTTCTTACTTTAGCCGGAAGATATGATAATCCACATAAAAACCAATAGCTATAATTTTACTTTAATTAATATTATTGGTGTTTACCGTATAATTCATAATGAGAATGAAAAAACACTAATGTAAATAAAATACGCACTAAGTACCAAAAAAATAATTTTGAGAAAATCAATTAAAACTGATTTTCCCCCCCATATACCTAGACTTAGTACCATGATTATTTTTGGATTTGTCTTTTACGCCATTAGATCATGGATATGGACTATGTGAAAAAAAAAGCGATTGGATTTTCAATGTGATTAAATTTTTCGTTTATAAATCCAGAAAACCAATCAAACTGATCTATGTACATAAATACTATTTAAAATGGATAGTACCTACCTACGCGGAGATGCGACAAATATATTCTCAACAAGCCCCATTGTTATACCCGCCTTATGCTGGACTTCCTGAAGTGTCTGGTGGGTAAAGTAGCTTTGGTAAAGTTTTGGAAAACACCATGAGAAAGCAGATGAAGCACAATAGACTACTATATGCCGGAGCATAAAAAATATCCCCGGAAGTAAAAAAGCTCCATCGTTCTCTATTTTCACGCCAGTTCCCCACAGCAGACCTCAGAAGTGATGTGAATAATGGATAGCAAAAAAAACATGATTCAATCAAACCAATCGAATGAGTAAGTACCTATGGGTAATTCTGGAAGAAGTGAAAGTTCTACAATCTTGCTGATGGATATAGCAAGCATTGATGGGTCATTTCGTAAGATTTCTTTTTTCCAACATTTTTTATAAATTACATTCTTTAAAATATATTTTTGTTAAATAAAACGGAGCGAAATGATAAACAGAATTTTAATAAAAACTATTCTTGACAGATTTTCTGATGTAGACGTGGTAATCTACATAACAAAGGTAGGTATGTTGGTACCACTCGAGACACTCTTGAACCCGAGATGTCAACGTCATCGCAGAAAGAGATCTGACACGGTGATGTATGAAAAACAAAATTAGAAACGAGAAGAGGAAAGAAACTGGAAGAAATCATGACAAGAATTCTTTATTACACTCTGTCAATGCAGAGCTGAATCAAAATGTTCCTTACGTACAATCTTACATTCAAAATGTTGTAAATCATTATTACCTACCACGTTTCAATAAACTTGACTTATTCTAATTTTCTTGATGACTTCTTTATCCAGAAAAAATCCTTAATTCTATTTTTCACCCCGTTCCCAACGGGGTAGAAAACTTAAGTTCTAAGAATAAGGTCTTTTGCGTTAAGAAAATAAATATCCAGTATTTTTTATTCGTTCCAAGTAGGATTACTGAAACAGTTTTGAATTATTGAGATTCGGTGTCAATAATCTAAATGTATACATAACTAAGTAGGTACCTACTTGACTAATTTATAAGTATTTTTAGCATAAGCTTGAAAAACTACATACTTACTTTATAAAAATAGTAAAAGAAAATAAAGTTGCACATTCACTACATAGGTTAACTCACAAACCTTACAAAAATGATAAAGTAAACGCTTTTTTGAAATTCATTCATAGTGAGACCACTTTCATGTATCTAAAACAGCGTGTAACGATCGATGTGTAACATCTTTCAATTTATTCCAAAGTTTTATCATTTTATATTCGATCTTATTTTTTTCTATAGGTCAACCCAATAATTTTTACATCAGGAAAGAATATTACGACAATGGAATGAATATCCTATAGGAACGAAGGAAGTAGTAGTAATGAAAAATAAAACCGTTCTCTGTGCGTCACCTGACATTAATAAATATAAAAAAAAAATGAATTCATTTATTATGTATTGTTAGAGGAAGGTATATTTTTATACCTTTTTTCTTTCATCGAAATTGTGAGGTTAAGAAGGGCACAGAACAATAAAAAAAACCCGTGAATGTTGGCATAAAAGAAGCGAAAATAATAAAAATGGAAAGAAAAGAACTGATGGTAGCAAATAAGGAAGGGAATGTAATTCACACAACTTCGTTTTTTTTTTATTTTTAAAATATTTGCGGCGAAAATTTTGTCGATTGTGGCAAATCCAAAAAACAAAATTTCAATAACAAAGACATCTCATACCTACTTTGTTTCTTACATTATTGAAGAGACCATATTTTTATAAAATTTTCGAAAAGAACTTTTCAAAGTGGATAAAATTTCCTTTGGTTTTTGCCATGAAAATGTAATGAATGGTGACTTTTTGATTACAATGAATATATCGGTAGCCTAGCAGTATAAGTGTTCGGTAGCCTAGCGGTATAAGCGTTCGGTAGCCTAGCGGCATAAGTGTTCGGTAGCCTAGCAGTTCAGTCAATAGCTCTCGAACGTGCAGCGTTCTGAAGGTTCGAATTAATTTTCCACTTTCACAACACAATGCTTTATGTGAAAGATGTGGAAAGTGTATTTTTGTGAGCTCCGATTCATTTTTTTAATAATTATTTTTTTTTTCACTTTTCTTTGATAATATTTTTCTATTCAACTGAGAGACTTGGTTTGTTTTTCAGTAGGTTCCTACAATATTTTAAAATTTAATTAAAAAAACTTACCCCCTAAGGTACAGATATAGTACTCCTCTCTATTGTCGTCAAGTCAAGAACTTTCATGTAGAATGGTGCCAAAAAAGTCCAATGCACCAAGCACGCTAGTTCTTTTAAAGGATGGTTGAAAAAAGTTTGTACAATTAGACAACTAGTCACTTAAAGAATATGTAACAACTAACAACTCTAAAAATTAATTACTAATGTTCGATTTTTAAATGGAACAAACCACTACGGGCTTACGACCGTCTTCTACTGTTATTTCGAAGGCTGGTTTAGTGTGATCACTTTACGTTAACAACGTTCGCCATTAGGTGGTAATGTTTAAGTCTCCGAAACTCTAACCATGAGAATTCTTAACATGTTCAACATGTCGAAAAATCTCATGTATACAACGAGTAGATATTTATAATAATCAATGAAATATAGAGACAAATAAAAGTTGGAAATTATTGAGAACAACAACTAGTTACTTACTTTAAGGAAAGATCCTTGGGGAAATGCACATCCTATACTGTTGAAAAAGTAAAATTTCTACAGCTTTGTTGCCTCCCTATGCCGTTTGTACCTAAAAAAAAAATTTAACAATGAAACAACAATGGTCTACGAAATTAATATTAAATTTTTAAAAAATATACTCATCGAGTCATTTATTTAATGGTAGGTACTTTTACGTTTTTTACTTCACGGAGCAATTTACATAATTGTATAATAAGAAGAAAAAAAATTGTTTCCTCTAGCGATGGAGAATGGAATTAATTTTATTTTCAGATTAATTGAGAGAGATAAAAATTCCGGAAGACGGTTATGGGAGCTGATGTGCCGGTGGACGGTTAAAGCCTTCTGAAACATCATAAATTCGATTTATTTTTATATCAAAACGCTCATTACCGAATAATAGGTATTTATTATGTTTGTCCATTAAATTTATTTTATTATTGTCGATTAATTCGGTTAGTCGAAATGTCAAGGACGCAAATACGAGTAGGTGTATTCAGTAGATTATGAGAAACAATACGACTTACCATTTGATGTAGGTATTATAAAGGTCCGTTGACACATTGTCAAGTGCAGGTGATTTGTGTAGAGTTATATAAGTGTAAACTGAAATTTCAGCTGCTGCTTATTGTTCGATTTTTTGGGCCGAAGGTTCTTGGTGGTATTTATTCATTGTATTAGAAATTTAGACTCGTTTTTTCATTTCTAATATGCTGCTTATTGCACTGTTAAACAGGGAATCCTCGTTCACCAGCGGGCTGATGCGCACGTGATGAGCTCGGGGCTACAGATCTTTCGCACTGGATTACTGATGACTCATATTATTAAATCTGCTGTCTGCTGCACATGTATATAGCACTTATCACTTATCTGACACCAGCTGCATTCACACTTAACAAAATATCAACGAGCATTTTCAAAGGATAAGGCAATAGGTAAGCATTTGATGATGTTGGAAATTAATGAAGAAATTGTATATTACGGACTAAATGCCATCTTATACAGTGGTTTGAATGCTCAATGTGTAACAAGGGGGTCGCCAAGGGGGGCAGGGGGGGGGGGGGGGCAGCTGAGATTAAAAAATGTAGGCAACTGCAGAGCAACCAAAGTTCTAAGACCGTGATTTGCCGTTAAATCCTAAAAAAAATCTTCATACTCTTGACTATTATACTTAAAATTCATATATTTCTCATCCTCCATAATATAGGATATACGGAAAATAGCCTCTTCTCCTCAGTCACACCTCATCTGAAAGGTATCCTCATGAGAAATTTCATTACTCTTATGGTAGAGATAATAATATCATCTACCAAACTACCTTCGACTAAAGAAACTTTCAAGAACCATTTAAGATTTTATCACGTGATTTTATCTGGTAAAATTGTCGATTGGGATGTCAAAATTGCGACCGAGAATTCCTATTACATAACTGAATCATATTCGTATATAGATCCACGCTATGACGAACCACATTGAGCTCGATAATAATATGACGAATTATGTAACTATAGTTGAATTATGATTAATTATTGATATTTTAATTAATTGAATAATAAAGCAAGTGTGTACCACGTTTCAGTGAGAGCACCAATATTATTATAAATTATTCAACTCAAGCTCACATCACTCGATGAGTTAATTGTTTCAACCCGAACAATTACGCTTTTCGAGTGAAATGTAAATACATCTCCTGATGAGCTTCTATTGTTACAAATGATAAAGACTCAAGAAGTGGTGTTGATATAGTTTAGTGTCGGCAGATTACTTTATCAGAATACGATTATTATTTTGCTAACTTAAAAATAGCCAAACACTTCTCCATTCAACAGAGAATGCTGTGCATTTCGTAGACAGATATTGTAACTAACATTAAGAGCAGACTTGCTGGAGAATTATTGGCCAGCATCATGATCAGAAATTTGTCCAACTTGGTGCTCGCGACTAGGTATTTGGGATACCATACTATTTACAGTTTGCTTCATCTCATAATAAAGGGGAAAATTTATGATGGAAGATGGTACATGTCCTGTTTTATTATGCGCAATTAGATTGTATCTGAATTGCTCTACTCCATTCTTTCCTAGCTCCAAAGCAATACTTTGCATAGATCACTCTCTCGAGAGTGAATTGCCACATCGTAAAGAAGAAGAAGAAAGCAATACTTGGAGTTCCTTAAATTGTGAGAGGAACAGTACAATTATTATTTCTGCATACATAATATGACATAATTATTGTTTATCTATGAAGTAACTTCTTGACAACCGCGTGAAAAGATTAAAGTTTTTTTTTCTTTCAAATCGATTAAACACTTTGAATTTAATCATTTTATAGATGCCTGTAATTTACACTCTATATTTGGAAAGTTTTTTGTTTAAATCTTTAAATCGAGGATCTTATTTTACTGATGGAGAATAAAAAGCTCCGGAGTTTAATTTTAGTTAAGTGAGTTTATTTAAATAAAATAAATATTATTATTTTATCAGTGGAATCAGCCCTGAATACTATAAACTAAATCAAATACTTTAAAAGTAAATTGCTTCGTTCGGAAATAACATTTTTCTATCATCAACCCTATATCAGCCCATCGAATTATATTGATTGTAGTAATGGCGACGGGTTCAAACGAACCCATATTATATTACTAGCTTATACCCGTCTTGCTTTACGTTTTTGATTCCGATTGTCAGGCTTGATCGGTAGGTAAGTAAACAGGTTCTAGTCTAGCTTCCCATTGCTTAACAGACCTCTAACTGACATAGGCACAGAAAAAGAAGAATGACACTTTTACAATTTTTGTGTTACCGACCTCATAATATTATACGAACCTACCGACATAATTTGCAAGTTTTCATAGAGAGAGAGAGCTCTTTGGTTTGAATCGTAGCTACATACAATAATGTGTGATAATTAATTAGGCATTCCACCCATAGAGGGTGATTTGTGCTATCTGTCAAACTTCAAAATGGAGGAATCATTTTACAAATTTTTTCATTAAATCTTTATTTATTGAGAATAATAAGATTTGAATAACATTTATATGTATAAAAAATCAATCTACTATTTTATTACATTTTCATACCGTAATACCAAGAGTCCATTCAACGTTTACATGAGTAATTTTGTTTCCAAAAAATGGCTTACTGTCTTTTTGAGAAATTTGTATGAAGATCCTAAAAAAATTGAGTTTTTTAAATAGCTCTAAATATATACAGACAAACATTTCTGAATTATTATGTAGATTTACTAGCTGTATAGATGATTATAATATATAAATATTATTTCTCAGTGAATATGTAGGTACCTAATTAAAATAAAACGATATAATATTATCGCACAATATACTGTGCGTGCATCCATAAGATCTGCGTGCGACTCATCTTCACATACGGCATTGAATTAAGGGCTGACACTATTAAAACAAAGAGCGTGCTTAGAAAAAAAAAACAGAAAACAAAAAGAAAAAAAAACGAAGAAAAAGAAGAATTTGATATTTTAAGGAAATCTCTATTTATTAAATTAAATTAAGTTATTTCTCCTAATATGAGCAAGATCATAAAGTTTTAACAACTTTTAGTTAGGTACCTATATAAGAGCAAATTCTTTCGCATTATTTTCAGACTTTAAAATAAATATGGAAATAATGAAAGGTTCGTCGTATTTATAAAAACGTGGGTGAGTATTGTTAGGCGCCTATAATCCAGCGCGGGTGTTATGTGACCCCAGAGTCTAGTTCAGTGTTGGAATACCAAGGATTTCACTTTGAATGGAATAGTGTTTTTTATGATTGTGGGTAGGTGGAAGAAAGCTATGTTTATTGTCTTAATAATAAAAGTTTAACGCTTACTTTATGTGTGTTTATTAAACTGGGAATGAGTTTTGTATCAACACGCAATGGCCTCTGAAACGGCAGTTCGAATCTTCAGCTTTATGTACTTAACGTAGGTACCTATCTACCTTAATAAACAACCAACAACTACATAGGTACATGTGAAAACATTTACAATATTGGGTAGTTCTCTTATTATCTCGTTGTAATTAAAATTAATTGTAGACATCAACCAAGATTCATTAAGTTGATTACTTGATATACATATTTAGTTGGATTTCCTTTAAGTAGGTAAATAATTGGTTGGTTTCCCAATGGTACCTAATTGTCGACGGCTCTCGTACGTACAGCGAACTGAAGGTCAAGAGTTCGTTTCCCGGTGCCGAACATTTCCGCTTTCACAACACAACCCTTTGGTCAGTGTAAAAGATGTCAAAAAATGATTTGTGAGCTTAGATTCATTTTTACCTAAAATAAATAAAAAAAAAATGAAAAAAAAAATTAAACTATAAAGATACAACCTAAATCAAATCAACCATCTTTATTATGATTATGTACCCAATTAGATTTTGTCTAAACAAAAATTGTTAAGATAGATTAACGCACAAAGCGTATTTTGAGGGACAGCGGCATTCGGGAGGACTGGGGTTACTGGGGTTTCAGATTTTATGTACTGGAAACGGAAAGTAAGTACCTATTGGTGAAACGAAAATTTTAATTCGTCATTTTTATAGGTAGACTAGATGTCCTGTCGAACTTCGTCGCTCCTCTGAACCCATGATTTATTTTATATATTAGCTAAATTGCATTCAGTTTATTAAGTATTCAACAGATAGTACATACCTACCTATATCTTTCTCTCAATATAAAAAAAACCTTAACATAATACCTGCTTAGAAAACGAACAAACAATTTTATGACGTTTTAAATAAAACTCAAACGATTCTTAGGTCTTATGTACGCTCTTTAGAAATAAAATCATCCTTTTTATGAACCTAGTTGTTGAACGTTGTTGTTATCAGTTGAAATGGGAGCAAAAAACGCAAAAACTAAAAACATTAATTAAAACAGAAATATAGTATTTAGAAAGCCCCTGTTTTCATCTAAACCATCCTTGGGTAACCCTCGACATCTCCATTTTTTTCATCGAAATCCGTCCGGTAATAAAGGAGGAGTTTGGTAACAAAGAAAACGGCTAGATTTTTATAGAGTAAGATAATTGTACATTTTAAGAGTGTATAATAACGTTAAAAAAGATGATAAAACACCAATTATTCTACATAACTTTCGAAAAATTCATCGACCCAACAGGTCATGAAAGAAAAACAAGTAAACAATCAAACACTTACCTATAAATAGTGTGTTTATTGAACAAAAATCCTTAGAAAGTTCTATGGAGCAGCAAACGACAATTAATTCTGGATGATTATAATAAACACGATACGTGTAGTATACAATGAAACCAATAGCATACAGTATGCAAATTTGAATAGTTGGGTCACTTAAGGTAATGATTGCATTCCAAAAAAGCTTATTATAGCTGGTGACCCAAACTGAGACGGCTTGATGACACAAAAGTCTACATAATAGTTATCGGCATTACAAACTGAATAAGAGAGAAAAAATTTCATGAATAGGGCAAGAATCATAGTGGGCTGAAGAAACAGTGATGAATACGCTATGATTAAGCTTAAATGGTTACTGATGTAATTAACTCGAAGAACATCTTTGAAATTTCAATATTTGTGGTAGAAAACCATGAAATAATGATCAAAAAATTAAAAGTCAGCTCATAATAATAATATGACCCAACCGTTCTCTTTAATAACGGTCGGTAGGTTGAGAAATTAAAAGTTTCATAATATTATTATATGAAATTTCTCAAGTGTTCATATAAAATTTTAATGTGTTTCATTCCATGACGTGTGCTTAAAAGGGGCGTGACCCATGTCATGAAAAAATTGAACAACAAACAAAACTTAATGACATTCATTAGTTGGCACTTATCAACTCGGTTCTATTATTAAGTTTGCTGACACTTCACGACAGAGATAACAATATGGTAAAAGCACTTTTGCAATAATTAGCCTTTAACCTTAGGAGCTTGTTGAATAACAATATCGCCTTTATACTCACTAATAATAATAAATGATAATTTATTTGAACAATAATGCTAGACACGTTCAGATTATGTATTTGTGTGTTTATCGTGAAATCACGTCTTGTTTGTCCGATACTAACGGCCAATTTCTAATGTTATTGCTTCAAACTAGGAGAGTGTATTGGGGCGATAAAAGTAATCTCATCTATAACGGGGTTAAGTAGAACATTTAAAACAAGTACAGAATAAGTTATGTTTTTATTTATTTATGTTTTCTTCTCTTTTTAAAAAAAACGAATCTGGGCTCACCCAAAGTGAACACAAATAAACTTTTGACATCATCTTTGAAAGGCTTGTGTTGTGAAAGAGAAAAATGATCGAAGAGGGATTGACCCCACGACCTTCGGATTGAATCGCCGACTGAACCGCTAGGCAAGCAACCACTTCACATTTGTTATTAATAAAAAAAACTGATTTTTGTTTTGAAAAAAACAATGGACAGAAAACCCCATTCCAATTCTAATAATATGCCATGAAAAGTGGTTCGTAGCCATTCTGGAGCTTAAAAACACCCTTGTGGAGACTACTGTTATAGTTATCACTGAACCGCGCCGGCACCGCATTATAAAATGTCATTACCTATTATTATATCAGTTGTCGACTATATTCCTCTTGAAAGACAAAAGCTTTCAGAAGCTCACTGCAAAAGTGTCAATAATTGTTCACTTTGAGTGAACACAGAATAATAAAAAAATGTATTTCATTCATTTACTTAGATAGCAATAAGATTCAGCATTGTATTGCCAACGTGCCAAGTGAGAAGTTCTGAGAGTAAGGGCTGATCGAGCTACCTGATATCATTGTAGAACCGTACAAATATTTTCCATTTCTCTTAACTTATAAATTCTAATAAGACGGCATACTTTAAAAGTTGTCGTTGGTTACAAATTTGAAGATCTTTAGACAGAAAAGAAGAACAAAACCTCATTACTCTTTGTGACTCCAGCAATAGATAATTTATGTATTTTGTCACAGCATCTAAGTGGAGTCACTGTCAGACACTAAGTAATAGCTAATGGTTAAGTCTAACCTATCAGTACCTACTGTCAATGGTACCGCGGTAAGCCCCTATGGGACTATCGCTCAAGATGTACTGTCCACCGGGGATCATCCCTTAATCCCCATTTTTGTGGAACATAATAATATCAATATTAATTAGATGATTTTACACATGAAAACTTTTCATTTGCAAAAACCACTAAAAATTAGGTAGGTATATCATAAATTCTTCAAAGGATAAGTCTGAAAGAATGGGTGCACGCAGACGAGGTTGACCTGGAATGATATGGTCCGATCATATCGGTTCAGTCTTAGAGGAGGGCCAAGTCAGGAGCAAAAGGAACAGAAGAGCATGTATGCGGAATGTTATGCGTTTGGAAGAAGCGAAAGAGGTTTGTTTGGATAGGAAAGAATGGAAATCCGTACTCTATGCCTACCCCTTTTTTTTAATGAATCTACGCTCACTTAAAGTGAACACAAATACACTTTTGACATATTTTATACTAAGCAAAGGCTTGTGCCATGAAAGCGGAAATTTTAGTTTTTAAGTAAATTTTAAATAAGTAAACCATTATTATTATTTATAGAATGTTTTGAAATTCAATGGTTGTCAGGTAAATAAAAATTGTGGAGTTATGGATTTTTTCACAGATGGCGTAGTTCTTAGGAAATACATTCCATACTAACTGATGTAATATTAAATTTTATATAATTTTCTGTCCATCTTTCTTTTTATTTTTATTAGTTATAATGTTATCCGGAGCGGAGAAGTCAAACATCGGAAGAATCTGTTCACCCGATCTCGAGTTATAGGTGTTCGCACTAACCCGACTTTCTTTTATATGTTTAGATAGATGGACGCTCTGTTTCCGTATTCCAGACCACAAGTGATGACTCGCACATTTTTTCAACCCCTCCTTAATCCTATCCTTGAGGCGTTGCATTAATGATTAGGAACCCTTCAAGGCGATAGGATAATGTAATAATCTCTTAGACAGTAGACAATCCGGAAGACCCAACGATAAAGCTTCACCAATAAAGGGTTAATTCGAAACGCCCTGTTTGATACTTAAACGTTTTATTAAGTCGTTATTTAATGCTAATGCTGTCGCATAATATTTTGATGAAAAATAACATAAAAAAATATACCAACACTCGATTAACAGTAGCAGTGATTTTGGACAAGAGTAACTGTTATTATAAAAAATATCGTTCGCTGCGTTGCAAATGAAATTCGTTAAAAGCTTTATGAAAAAGTAAATTTACTTAATTTATGTTCAAAATATTGCAAGACATCTCTCATGGAAACCACCAAAAAGGTGGAAGATAGCTGGGCATAGACCTCGCAAGAGGCCAACCCAAACTCTTCAATAATTATAGTAATTAAGATTGATTATGTATGAAGAAGAAAATGAGTGTGCTACAATCCTTATGCACTGGGTTCCCAGGGAGCGGTCCGTCGTCTGACAAGACGACAGTCTTTCAAAATTTTACATTGTTTTTTGTTACTAATAATATTGACATAATGTAAATTGACACATTCATCGCTAGTTATTAGCAGTACCCTATTCTTAGGAAAACAGATCATTCATTACCTACCGGGGGATAATCAACGTCAGATTGCAAAAGTTATTTTATGAGTAACTAGCTTTCCCGACAGACGTTGTCCTATGGTCCTAACCAGAGGCGGTCCGTTCAAATGTGCATAATGTGCACTACGCCCCCAGAAACAAAAAATACATAATAAATTCGATTGAGTTAAACTAATAAAATAATAACATTAAAATATTTATAAAACATCCATATTTTATTCGTATTCAAAGCTCAGGCGAAAGAACGCAAGAATATAATATTATGCGGGCGCGCACATTCTACCACCCCAACAATAATTTAGTTGTTATAGATTTTTTCATAGTCGGCGATGGCGTCGAAGGAAATCCGTTCCAAACTAACTTTAGTATTATATTTTATATTATTTCTTATCCATTTTTCAATTTTAAATTATTTATTCTGTTATCCGGAGCGGAGAAGAATCCGTAGTAAATCTACCACGGAAGAATATTATATTCAGCCGATCTCGAGTTATACATAAGTGTTCGCACTAATCCGACTTTCATTTATATTATAAGGTTTTAATTAATACAATCAATCACTCCAAGATGCTTTTTCGTGTTATAGAATACTTTTAAATATTCGCAATGTGTACTTACTATTATATACCGCCTAAAGTCTATTTTATTTCAACGTGCGTAAGGGTCGAAATAAAGGGTTAGGTAGCTTCTGAATATTCCTGTGTAGATATTCCGAGTATGCGTTCAGTATTGTACAAAATGAATAGTGTACGTTTACTCCCTAAATCGGGCTATAGATTAAAGATTTTATTGTACCTATGATACGATCCGCTTGCTACAAGCAAGTGGCTGAGAGTAACATTAGCCGGTCATTCATGGAAAATCCTTTGAAAAAAAAATTATATATATGGGCGATGAGGAACAAGACATCATTACCCGATGCTATTATCTTACCTACTCTATAAAAATCTAGCCGTTTTCTTTGTTACCTTGTCACCTAACTCCTCCTTTATTACTGGACGGATTTCGATGAAAAAAATTGGAGATGTCGAGAGTTACCAAAGGATGGTTAATATGAAAATAGGGGCTTTCTAGATACTATATTTCTGTTTTAATTAATGTTTTTAGGTTTTGCGTTTTTTGCTCCCATTTCAACTTTTATATGTCAAAAAAAGATCGAGTAAAACAACTACGTTCGTAAAAAGAGTGATTTTGTTTCTAAAGAGCGTACATAAGACCTAAGAATCGTTTGTGTTTTTTTTAAACGTCATAAAATTGTCGTTCGTTTTCAAAGCAGGTATTATGTTAAGGTTTTTTCTTTATATTGAGAGAAAGATATAGGCAGGTATGTACAAGAAACGGGCAATGCGTAAAGAACGGTTGGTTATTTAGTTTAGATAAGTAATACATTGATGTGCGTTGCATTGGAACTATTATACATCAATGTTATCCGATGCATCTGATAGAAACATCGATGTTTTCTCAAAATCTATTGTTTACAGAAGAGGTAGGGGGGCTCTTATTTTCATATATATAAAAATGGAGAGCTATTTGCGGATGTCATGGCATCACGCCTAAACGGCTGGACCGATTTCGCTAATTATTTTTTTGTCGTGTAGGCTTTTATCAGGAGAATGTCCTTTTAGAAGAAAAAATACATGGAAAATTAGAAAATTAAAGAAAACTCTACGTAGATGACTTTATTAATACTTTTTTATCTTATAATTTTTATTCCAATTTTGAAATTTTGACAGCAACGTCTGTCGTATACTTATATCATGATAGGTTCTTGATATTTTTAGTCACGAATTCATTAGTTTTAGACCCAATAATATATCAAAGACACAGCTCTACCAATAATTGCAACGTACATGAAAACAAAATGTAAGTACCCTTTGCGGCGTCTGGATAGTTTGAAAACTCTTTGCAATTATTGATGATAGCGACATTTAGTGTTAAAATTTCGAAGTTGTCAAAATTCGCAGCAAAGCAAATTTGCAAAGTTGTTTTTATTAAAAAAAGTGACCATGGTTGCAAGACGATTTTGGTTCTCTTCAATAACAAAAATGATAATGTTATAATTTGAAAAGTGTAAATTTGCAAAGAACGGTGGTGGAATGGGGCCCGGTTTGCCCACCACACAACAACGTGATACCAAGTTTACTATTCGATTAAGTATATTATTGCCAAGTAGGTAATGTCTAAATTACTCAATAATGCGTGGAAGGCTAATAAATAAAAAAAAGTAGGTAAAGTTCTTGATCGTTTTCACAGAACTCTCGAAAAATCTTAAAAATATTATTTTCATTTTGTATCTGAATTTATTGATTGTAGTTACAAATGCAGAATTTAAATAATAATAATAAATAAATAAATAAAGCTTTATTGTGGGATAAAAAAACAATTTTTATACAAACATTTTAAGAGTCAAAGTGCGGACTTATCCCGAGGGATCTCTTCCATCCAACCGAATTTCTGTACTACTACAAAATTTCAAACGTTTCTTGTTATGTATCTCTGCACAGAGATTCCACCAGAAATCTGGGATAAAAAAGGTTTTTTTATATCCTAATAACAAGTTCACAGTCATAGTTTTTATTTTCATTTCGACTGACGGATAAAACAGATTTATTGGTACCTAATACTCTAATTAATTTTTAATGCACGATTTTTTTTCAGATATTTTATAAAACAACCATATAAGCCTTATACCCGTGACACAAACTTCAAACGTACGTCCGCCTTCAAACTTCTTACTACGGAGGTTTTATTATTTAACGAACATATTTCAAAGCTCTCAGGGTTACGGGATTAAAAGTTCTCAGTACCTTGACATACGGATTAATTTTGCAAACACACTCGCATACAACATTGTTAGCGTTCTTTTTTTGAAAATATCCTAAGAGTAGCGATCCATGTATGTGCGTCAGATTACATATTTCATGAAGGATTAAAGTTTAACCCTCCCATCTCCAGGGCCAGATTTTAGTAGACACTTTTTCTTACATGGGTATATTTACCCCGCAACCAAACGTCAAATAAAATTATCATCACAAAAGGTTATTATGATAAATTAAGCTACTTTTAAGTCGTGTTAATATTAACGTATTCATAAACAAATTTATTTCCATTTTCTTTAAGACTATTTAAAATACTTTATATAGGTACATTAATGAAAAAATATCAGCAATTTTTAAATACAATTAAAATGAAACGTTTATTTAGACGCAAAAATGAGCAACATTCAGCGAAAAAATAATAATATTTGCGTTGCCAATAAAGTATGTAGCAAAAAAATGTGAATTGAGTCTTGCATATTTCTATTGCCCATCTATTTCCAGACCAATGGAGTAAGGCTCCCAAACAGACCATCAAATGGGTAGAAGGACAGTTGGAAGATGACCTCGCAGGAGGTGAAATCCGACACTTGGATTACAAGGAGAAATCTGGTGCTGAGGAAGCCTTTGTCCGTAGCATTTATAACACTCTTAGCTTTGTCCTGAGATGTGTCGGCATCTACATTGACAAAAGCCAAAACTAAATGTTCTAGTTTCGTGGCGTCCACATACTCCAACGTGGATTAAGTAGACAATCAAAAAAAAATTTACATTCTATCACCGACTTATAACTATTATAAAGATTATTGGTTTTGGAACATTTTTATGGGACGGACATAATAATACCTACTTTGTTATTGAAGTACATTATTTGTATCGTCTTAATAGTAATATTGTTTTTATAGTTGTTGGTCTCTAGAACTGTAAAGATAAACATAAGGCTCCAAAGAATTATTATTACGCGCCTTGTAGATAATCAAAACTTATTTTTATTATTTTTCCGTCAAAAAGTTATGATATAATATTTTGGGTGACACGTTCAGTCCGCCCGTCAAATTGTCAATACAGCGTTATTTCATATTTTATTGACACAGATAAAACATTCGAGGTACCTAGTGTAGTATTATTCTTGCAATATCCCTTTTTTAAATTCATCTCATATTCTTGTTTGCCAACAAATAATGTTATTCCTTGGTTCATAATATTTTCTAGGAACTTATATAATCAAACAACATCTACACACTTGGCGTTAAAACCAAGTAGATACATAACTTTCTCAATAAGCTTTTCGAAAAGGTAAAAAATCTGTCCATTTTAAAAAGATTTTTTTTCTTAATCTGTAGGTATAGTGTGTTTATTGAGACATTCATAGTAGGTATAGTATCACAGTTAAAAAAATATCTTGGACCATATTCGAGGAGTATGGAGTGGTTGATACCCAAAAACGCCTTCACCTTTTAACGCAAATCTGTCTAGTTGAAAGTGAACCTGTTAACATTTAAATAAATAAATAAATAAAACATTATTATTCAAAAATTAAGTATGGCGACAGTAAAAAATACAGTTGAAAGGGCGGACTTATCCCGAAGGATCTCTGCCAGCCAAACGCAGTTGGTCTTCGTTTTGTTATAAAATTTTCAACGCACAAAGCATCAGCATAATGTATCAACCCATATGTGAGTATCCCATTATAACACCAAATGACTAACGCCGCCTACTGGAATCTGGAACAAACACATCTAGAGCTATTAGTAGTAGTGGTGCGTGATTTATGATTTAAACGGGCGGCTACATGCATATAACCCATAAAAGTGACGCGTACGTTTAGACGCTCACTACGAATTTATCCAATCCAATCCAATCCAAACTCCCTTAAGACCCCACTTAGGGGCATAGGGAGGCAACAAGAGCTCTACATGAATTCATCAAAAATAATAATTAAAAATTAATAACCGTTCAAAGCATTATTGTTAAGGTACTATCATTTTGCAAGTTAGTATAAAAACGTATAACGAGCCCAAGTTTTTTAACTAATATTAATTTAACTAATCATAAAGCAACATTTTTTATTTTTTAGATTTTTTTTAAAAAATTCACACCTCCTTACATACTTAATCATGATTGATATTATTGAAATGAATCGGCAAGAGTAATAATTATTTTGACAAGAACCGATGAAGAAAATAATATTCTAAAAAATAGGCTTTTTCAACTCTGCCCTCTCGAAGGTGATAAATATTTTTTCGATATTCTTATGAGGAATGGGATATCAATCATAACGATTTTTTTTCTCATGGACACAAAATAATGTAACAAGGGAGATGATGATAATAATATATTTTTTATGCGAGAACGATTTTATTGCTTGGTGTAAAATGAAAAATTATTTCACCGACATCTTGCGGGAAAATCAATAAATACGACTCTTTCTCTCTCTTTATTATTCTATCTACAAACATCATCCTTAAAAAAAAAACTCACCCACATCAAAAATAACATCTAAAAATATTCAAATTTATTTTATTCTTAGTAAGATTTATTTTCTAGGAATTTGCCGAAATACAAACATATTTTTGAACGTTGGATTTCAAAGTCACCCGGTGAAAAGATAATGATTCATCAGAAAATGATGTATGTAGGTAGGTACTTGGTTAAAACATTATAATGATAATTTTGAAGAATTTTCTTTTTATAGGAATATCATTATGTAGGTTCCTATCATTTACAGAAAGATTTGAACAATCATTGTTAATCTATATGTAATTTCGATAAAACCAGTTTATAACTTATTAGGAGCCACTTAAAAATCATGCCTTTTATATGTGACCTTTTTCATCCCTCTTAGTAAAATTTCGGAAAAATTGCCAAATATGCTACTACTCATTTCTATAGGAGAATTCATATACGAAATGTCAAGTTCGTTCCATGTCTAGTTTCCGAGATACCTATACCTATTCGTATATATTTAAAAACATTCAACCCTATTTTTCACCTCCTTAGGAATGGAATTTCCAAAAATCCTTTCTTAGTGGAAGGTTTTGTTTTAAAACCTACCTGATTTACAAATTTCACTTCTCTACGTTTAGCCGTTTGGTTTGTGTGTTGATGAGTGAGTATGTCAGTCAGTCAGTCAATCAGTCAGTCCGGCACTTTCCTTTATATTGATTGTATGCAAACGCATAAACACCTAACATTAAAAAAAGAATAGGTACCTACATTTTTTACTTTAAGATAAGATTTACAAAATTTAACAATAGCATGTGATGTATTTTAAGTATGGGGTCGATGAGGGTCGAAACCAGCAAGAGACTCAGCACGAGTACCAGGGAAACCACCACTACGGTAGATGGACGATCTTTTGAAGAACGCTGGGTTGGGGTCGACTGGATCCAGAGAACCCATGCATGAAAGAGTGGCATGGGAGGTGATGGAGGAGACTATAGGTACGTACGCAAGTACCCTATATCGTCTCAACAACTCGCCTCCGAGTAGATAGGCACGTACGCAAGAACCTACCTATATTATGATTAACATTCCTTTGTTGGCAGACTCAACTCTGTGTGTACTCAGCACTACAGTAGGTACCTCTACCGAGTCAATGCGATAACATCGACTCTCTGCACAAGGCGCCATGAAGCGCGCCCTTAGAGTGCAGTGCACGGACAGTCAGTTCACGCCAGCCTGCCTTACCATCAAGACACGAGTCTTACTAGCAGCTCCGCCGTCACTGTCGCTCAATATACATTAACTCTTCTAGAACATTTACTCGCTATCTTCGTCACATTTATATTATACCTGTGCTTCATTTGAATAAACTACTTATCTACGAACACGCATCTTTTATGTAGCAACCTTCTGAATCTACATTACAGCATCGCCACATCAGGCAATATCGACAACGCTACAAGGCCTTTGTCCAGGGGCCGAAGCTAGATGCAATAAAATTAGTCGGAATTCCCATGGTTACAACGCATAAACGACGGTTTTTTTACGTTGTGACTATGGAAACAACGGCTGACCAATACCGTTGGCGGCCATTTTATTACGTTTAACTTTGGCCCCATCAGGAGTGGATGAAAATAGACTGATAAGAAGAAGGTATATGTTAACCTAAATCATTCGACAACGAGTGCAAAGGGATAAAAAAAATAAGACATGTAAATGACGTTAAAGCACTAGTTGAAACATGGTCAGAGATTACCATTCTTAAATTGCTCTGCCACATCGAATGTAAAAATGTCGAGGTCCGTTCTCTCTATCTCCCGCTAAAGACTTAATAGGTATAAAAATATTATTATCACGCACGATGAGTTGAGAACAGTTAGTTATTTTTCCCAATATATGAATGAAATACCGCATAGCAAAAGATTCCACCTCGATAGGTTGTAGAAAGAAAAAGACTTGGGTACCTACACAAAAAGTTCCTTTTCAATTATTGCCTGCCTACATAATAATATTATTCTTTTACGAAGTTTTCGTTGAACGCTCCCAATAGTGTTGAACACCAATCACAAACTATAACAGAAAGAAATAGTTTTGTCAGAGGAATACGCTTCTCGGCTTCTATGAATCTTTCATCAATTGAAATCATTAAAAGAACATCTGATTAGTCTGGTCTTTTCATTAACTAAAAAAAAATTGTTTTTCGAAAACTTGACATTTTCTTTAACTTGAAAGTTTTGTTTTTTTTTTAAATGCTGTGCTGGCTGTATATTTTTGGTCGCAGAGAGAAATAATTTACTTTGAGAAAGCGTAGGGTTATTTTGAAAACTTCGGTCTTTATATATTACTTTTTTTCAGAGATGGGAGGCCAGAAAATCTTTAAAACTTGATCGGCAGTGTAAACATTACGAGGGCCAAATAATATTACATGCTCTTTATCGTTGATCACAAGACCGCTATCATTAAACGCAGATTAGACAAAAATCAGCTGCTAAACATCACAACAGCGTACATCGTATTTGATGAAATACTTTCAAGTAAAGATCTGTTATAATTAAACGCAGATCAGCCAAAACCAGTTGCTAACCAAACAGCCGACACCATATTTGACGAAATATTGTCCAGTAAAGAATTCTGGACAATTATCTAGCGAATATTTATAATCCGGAAAGGCAACCCATTGTTGATTAGGGATACTCCATGATATATCTACATAATAATTCAGTAATGTATGTATATTTATTTATTTATTTGTTTCACTCCAACTGTATGTCGCAGCATCACGCTAAAAGCGTAGGTTCTGCGTTGAATTTTTTTCTTCGCAGTTTTTCCCAAATACAATTGTGGTAATCTGAGATACAAATATTTACATTTCATTAAATATATTTTAAGTTATTAATAAATTTCTAAAATTATGAAATCTTCATAGTAAAATTTCACTAAACACGGAAAGCCATCTTTTGAAAATAAAATTACTCATGTAAAAATTACACGGAATCGGAGTAATGCGGTATGAAAATGTATTTAAAAGATTGAAGATTGATTTGAAATACATACAAATGTAATTCAAATGTTATAAACCTTATAAAATAATGATTTTCATAAAATTTATCAAACGCTACTCCATTTTGAAGGAAATTTTGACATATTATAAGAATATGGCCACCGTTGTTAGAACAGTTGTAGCCATCGGAATCAAAGTTAAAATAGATGCCTCCCTGCATATTGTAATGTACATAATTATTTTTATATAGAACTGATGTAAAATGATTCAAGATAATAGAGTTTAGGTAATAAAATTTATGAATGAAAATTTAATTTGAAATTTGTATGAACATCCATAAAATAGCAAGAATTGAACGGTAAAACAGGTACTTACCCACATCTGAATCTCAAAACATTACCAAAGTGAATTTGACAGCTCAAATATTATGTTGCAGCAAACAATAGTAAACAAAACTTCCTGTTTATTTTGGAAAAGAATCAGATATGTAATTATTTTGGTAATAAAATTCACTTGATTTATCCACATAAAAATTAATAACAGATATTAGATAATAATATGTAGGTATTAACGACACTATTCAAAATTCTTATGTAGATAAATGCAAACTTATGTTTTCTTCCTTATTATTTATTTTATTTAATGTTATATTCATCATAAAACAAGGTGGGTAATATTTTTAATAAACACAACACACAACACAGAGTGGATGGAAGCATTCGGTTCGGCAGCGTTTCTTGACATATCCAAAATCCTTGCAATGCTCCCATCTAGCAAAAACATAATTCTATTAATATGTGAAAGCAAAATACAGTGATAACATGGCCATGGTTGTAAATATATAAGGCGACATTAGAAAATTTCGCATTTTGACAGGGATTTGTTTTAAAAATACACATTATGAGAATTTGATCAGAATCGATATTAAGGATTTAGAAATATATCAAACTACTTAAGAACTTCATATAAGAATAAAACAATCTTTGATGTATGTGCTGCTTAAAACATTAATTTAGAATTTTTAGTAATATTATTTGTTTCAAAGTGTAGCTTTTATACCTTTTTAAGATCTTCTTAAAATCCATTTAGACTGCATAATGCACCAGGTATTATTGTTTCAGATAGACTTGAAGAAAGCTGCAACTCCATGACTAGAACATAAAATACAAAATAAACTCTCAAAAAAAAGTTTAGTTACATTAGGGACAGCAAATTCAAAGTATCATATTTTATACTTATATATTTACAATTCACAACTAAAAAAATCATGAAAGGTAGGTAAATGAATAGTCTAATCTTAATAATTAAAATAGCTTAGGTACCTACGTAGAAAATATTACAATATTAAAAAACTTACAAAATTTTCAAATATAGAATCCCTTTTGTTTTCGTCGGCTGTCAGTGGTCAGGATAATAACATGACAGTAGGTTACCATAGACGAGCTTTTTAAAATGTATTTCTTTGTCTGAGCTTCATAATATGAAAACAAAAAATAAGATTGATTTTTTCAGGATCTTTTACCACTTTAATAATTCTTCTACACATTTAAAGTGGTTTTTGAATGAATTTTTTTTTTATATAAGTAAATTAGAAATATAGGTACATCAGAAAATAATTTATAAATCCAGATATTTTTTAGCGTTTTCTATGGTTTATGTATTGTCATATAAAAATCTATGGATATGTCTTTTTTGTTGTCAAACTAAAATGTAAACATTGAATTTTTTTACGGCTTAGATATAAAATCATTTTTTGGGAATAATAAAATAGGTAAGCAAAGTTAATTGAGTAAATATTGTTTCAAAATAATCGCATAATTACAATACAGCTAGCCTATTACATTAATTTATTTTTGTAACTATATTTTTTACAGGATAGATTAGGAGATATTATCAACAATAACAAGGATGAATTTCTAAAATGTACCTATGCATTTTATTGTTGGAATATCCAAAATCGGTAAGTCCCGTATTATTATTTGATAATTGTACCTCTTTTCTTATTTTTGTCTATATTTAAATTACATAATGTTTTTTTACAGATTAATTTTAAATGGTTCCTGTATTGGACACATCACTCCAGCATCGAATCATATTTATTAATGAGCATCTGTATGAACTGTGACCCATATTTATACCTTTGTCCTACGCCGAAGAAACCTTTGTTTGATGGCTGAGTAGTTACTTACGATATGTACTATACTCTTGTAGGAGGACAACGCACACATACACTCACAATTTTAATAAATATGTATTCACTCACACATACACAAAATCACTGTCATACCAATTTTTGACAAGCGCTGAGTGTACACTTCACAATATCGATGTGTTGTGGTACATGATTAATTATCTGCACTGCTGTAATAATTTTGAGTTTTCCTTGTTGTTTTAAATGTTTTTATATTTTTTTCTTTTGCTAATATGTAGTAATTAGTGTTTTCTAAATGTT
The DNA here is from genome assembly GCA_963576905.1 of Mystacides longicornis. NCBI lineage: Eukaryota > Metazoa > Arthropoda > Insecta > Trichoptera > Leptoceridae > Mystacides > Mystacides longicornis. Next base: position 9,522,268 of record OY756426.1, read on the forward strand.
TAAACTGGAATATGTGCAAAATCTTGGAAAATAAGGTCAAGATTAATTAAGGCACTAGATAAGAGTACATTTTAGAGGGATTTATTACCATTGCTAATCATTTTTAGGTACATAAATATATTCGTATGGGGATTATTTTTATACTAGTTTGTGGGTAATTAAGTCTTACATAAGTTGGTGAAATTTACAAGTTGATACATAGAGTGTAACTGGAGATATTCAAGTTTTTATATCTAGGAAAACGTGAAAACCTACATATCCATAACCATAGGACACATCTGATGTAAGTATACATCGCTCTGGAGACGAACCGTCTGCTGGACATATGAGAAGCATTTGATGTCAAATCGAACAGGAATAATCAACATGGTTAATTAGTCCAGAGTTTATCGGAATTAATTTTTGTATTAAAAATGATCATATTACCAAGTATAGAAATATTACATATCTATATTGTTTTTAGGTTGCTTTTCCTAATACATATTAGAGTCATTGCCTTTAGAATCTTTTGAAATAATTATAAACACTTTTAATGGGTTAATTATGGATTTATATTTTTTGATTGTAATAATGTATAAGATAGTATGTACTACTAAGAGTATCATACACTACGTGCAGAGGGACGCCTAAATGTCAATTTATAAATGTAACATTTGTAAAAGTACTAAAACTTTTGGAATGGCCAGGGTTTTTGAATTGACAAAGCCTGGCGAATTATGACCAAAACCTGTGGCTGCGTCCGAGAGCCTCGGCTTCAAACATCAATTCGATGGGAGCTGGTGAGTTTCACGTAAAAGGGAACTTATGTACTTTTGGTACTTTATTTGAAATATCATGCCAGCCAGACATGTCCCGCACCTCTCTGTTCGTTAGTTTTCATTGCCTGTTAAATATGTATGATATAATTATTATTTGATCAATATAAATTATGTATTTCAAAAGATATAATGAAAAATGTCACAAATTGATAGTGAAAAATGTTGACCATTTTTCCTAAAATAGAGACCGTTGATTGGTTAATTTAAACCAGTCCTGTGATTGGATTTCTTTGTTCTCGATTTTTATATAAATAAAATCGCAAAATGTACGGCGAGTTGAGTCGACTACTGGAATCTACTTGAGATACTCCACTGTTCACTGGGACCACTTCTAGAAGACCAACTCGCCGGACGTCTGCCTTCAAGATTGAAAGCTTGTTTCATTTCTACAACCTCTCACAACCCCTGGTGATCGGAGCTTCAACAATGATGGAACCGCTGCTGTCTCCCGATCTATCGACATCTGGTGCGTAAGCGTGTCGGTGATACTGAGGGCCTTCGTAGCTGCATGAGCTACTGGTTGGACCCTGCCCAGCTGACACATGCTAGCTTACATTTCTGGTCCTTCGAGCCGGATGTATGGATGGATAGCTGCTTGACAGAGAGGATGTTGGAGCCATTGCGATCGGGGAAAGTGGGAGGAGTGAAACCTGCGAGTGAAGGTCATTATTATGGCCGTGAAGTGTCAGACAGCCCTACTGGGGGCTCTGAGGTCCATGAGTGTCGGTCATGGGAAGTGCCGTCTATACGAACTGTTGCTCCGCGTGTCGTACCATCAAGGCCTGTGAGGTCGTCGAGTGAAATGATATCTCGTCGCGAGTTCGATGAAATCCGACGCGCTGATATGAACTATGTTGTCTCCTATTTAGATGCCGCGTGTGAATGGTATTTAGGGAGACAGGCCGGGACCAGCCGTGTCGAGCTGGGTGGTCGAACTGTACCAGTGAATATAAGATTAGAACCCAAACGTGTGAGTTCAAAAAATTGTGGTTTTGAACAAAGTGAAAATTGTAAAATTGTTCAAACCAAAGTGAAATTCGAAAAATGTGTGTATTGTGATCAATCACACAAATTGTTTATGTGTGTCGAATTTCTGAAATTGCCTATCAATGAAAGGTGGGCTGTTGTGATGAAACATAATCTTTGTTTCAAATGTGTTGATTGTAAATTTTCTGTAATTCATAAATGCGGGAAAATTTGTGAAGTGATGAACTGTTCCGGTCCTCATCATAGCTGCTTACATGATGTCAACTTCAACACAAAAGTGAATGATAATAACGGAATACCTAGTCCGTGCAGTGAGGTGTTTCTTATACGCAATGAAATAGATCAACATTGTGTAATTGAACCCCCTATTGTGTCAGAGCCAGTGTGTGAAAATAATATTCATACTGTAGATACCGTACCAAGTATCGAAGAGTCATTGAAAAATGATGACATTGTAATGATACAAGAATTGGAAGATGAAAGTATTGAAATACCCATGAAAAGTGGTATTGAATGCTTACAGGAAACATTGGTTTTTCCTTGTACTTCGGAAGACAATCTGAAGAATAATTTTCAAGTAGCAGTGACGTGTGATGAAAAAATAATTGCAGAAGATACAACAAAAAAGTTTAATATGTTGCTTGTACCACGTCCTCAAAAGTGCTACGTTCCATATTTTCCAGTAAATGAAAATAATTCTGGAATATTATGTGATATATTTGATGCAGTTGTTAAACATCAAGATTTATCATTGAATAATTGTGTATTCAACGGACTGTTTTCAACATTTATGAATTGTGTAACGCTACGGAAAAATCCTGATTTGGTAGCTGCCTATATCAAGAAAAGATTCTTAAATGTCAAGTCATCGCATAGAAATCATCAGCTGTTCATGTTGGAAGACAACAAAGAAGAAGATGTCACTAAAACAACGGCGACGTTTATATTTGAAGAACGAGCTTCTACAACCAAAGCCGAGATCGTGCCATGTGATAACACGAACACTGATGTACACCTAAAACAAAGAAAAGGTGTCGGGTGGTCCGATAGTGCGCACTCGACTGCAGTACCTACATTGAACGGGCATGAAGGAATGATTCCCGAACATACTCATAATGCACCTATATGTGATGCAGTGGAATTTGTGATCCATAAACAAAGAGAGTGTAATGAGTTATGTGACACCTCAAATAAACATCACTCTACCGATACAAAAGTTCAATCAATTATAAGTGTATCGGAATTGGGTTATGTTATATGGCACCTGACCTATGCTACAGTAAAGGTGGACCATATGGATGCAGCTAATGAAATTAGAGACGGCATCAAATTACAAAGGTCAATCTCACGACAATGGAATTTGTCTTATTTGCTGCAACGACGTATTAAGAATACAAATGTGTATGCTGTAAATGGTTCAACTACAAATCATGTCAATAAAAACCACATGATTAAAAGAAAGGAACTACCACTAAGAAGACTCCTGAAGTATGCAGTGCTAAAAAGAAAAAGAATTTGTTTACGGAGACTGGTCAACCGATATGGATCCAATGGATATAACGGGGAGTACACCAGGCCTTCTGTGAAAATCATCCGAAGAGAGATGCTGAGTGCTGACAGGTTGGTGAAAGGCAAGCTTTCACGGGGGGAATGTATTGGACACATCACTCCAGCATCGAATCATATTTATTAATGAGCATCTGTATGAACTGTGACCCATATTTATACCTTTGTCCTACGCCGAAGAAACCTTTGTTTGATGGCTGAGTAGTTACTTACGATATGTACTATACTCTTGTAGGAGGACAACGCACACATACACTCACAATTTTAATAAATATGTATTCACTCACACATACACAAAATCACTGTCATACCAATTTTTGACAAGCGCTGAGTGTACACTTCACAATATCGATGTGTTGTGGTACATGATTAATTATCTGCACTGCTGTAATAATTTTGAGTTTTCCTTGTTGTTTTAAATGTTTTTATATTTTTTCTTTTGCTAATATGTAGTAATTAGTGTTTTCTAAATGTTTAAACTGGAATATGTGCAAAATCTTGGAAAATAAGGTCAAGATTAATTAAGGCACTAGATAAGAGTACATTTTAGAGGGATTTATTACCATTGCTAATCATTTTTAGGTACATAAATATATTCGTATGGGGATTATTTTTATACTAGTTTGTGGGTAATTAAGTCTTACATAAGTTGGTGAAATTTACAAGTTGATACATAGAGTGTAACTGGAGATATTCAAGTTTTTATATCTAGGAAAACGTGAAAACCTACATATCCATAACCATAGGACACATCTGATGTAAGTATACATCGCTCTGGAGACGAACCGTCTGCTGGACATATGAGAAGCATTTGATGTCAAATCGAACAGGAATAATCAACATGGTTAATTAGTCCAGAGTTTATCGGAATTAATTTTTGTATTAAAAATGATCATATTACCAAGTATAGAAATATTACATATCTATATTGTTTTTAGGTTGCTTTTCCTAATACATATTAGAGTCATTGCCTTTAGAATCTTTTGAAATAATTATAAACACTTTTAATGGGTTAATTATGGATTTATATTTTTTGATTGTAATAATGTATAAGATAGTATGTACTACTAAGAGTATCATACACTACGTGCAGAGGGACGCCTAAATGTCAATTTATAAATGTAACATTTGTAAAAGTACTAAAACTTTTGGAATGGCCAGGGTTTTTGAATTGACAAAGCCTGGCGAATTATGACCAAAACCTGTGGCTGCGTCCGAGAGCCTCGGCTTCAAACATCAATTCGATGGGAGCTGGTGAGTTTCACGTAAAAGGGAACTTATGTACTTTTGGTACTTTATTTGAAATATCATGCCAGCCAGACATGTCCCGCACCTCTCTGTTCGTTAGTTTTCATTGCCTGTTAAATATGTATGATATAATTATTATTTGATCAATATAAATTATGTATTTCAAAAGATATAATGAAAAATGTCACAAATTGATAGTGAAAAATGTTGACCATTTTTCCTAAAATAGAGACCGTTGATTGGTTAATTTAAACCAGTCCTGTGATTGGATTTCTTTGTTCTCGATTTTTATATAAATAAAATCGCAAAATGTACGGCGAGTTGAGTCGACTACTGGAATCTACTTGAGATACTCCACTGTTCACTGGGACCACTTCTAGAAGACCAACTCGCCGGACGTCTGCCTTCAAGATTGAAAGCTTGTTTCATTTCTACAACCTCTCACAACCCCTGGTGATCGGAGCTTCAACAATGATGGAACCGCTGCTGTCTCCCGATCTATCGACATCTGGTGCGTAAGCGTGTCGGTGATACTGAGGGCCTTCGTAGCTGCATGAGCTACTGGTTGGACCCTGCCCAGCTGACACATGCTAGCTTACAGTTCCCCCAAAATTTATATTGAATGAGGATATAATCAAATTATGTATATTGGAAAGTATTCAATGTTTTCGGAGTTTGGAATGTAAAAAACACAATCGCAATCGGTAAAATTGAACTGGCAGCCAATGCTCTTGAAAATTGTGCCATATGGATACGCTGTTACAATACTAGACGACATTTGATAAATAAATAACTATCGGTAACAGTACCAGAAACAGGAGGTTGGTAGCCCATTGGTATTAGTTGACGGCTACGTACTGTGTACTCAATTGTGGCTTTGAATTCTGTTGCCGACCATTTCAACTTTTACAACACAAGCATTGTTTTGTGTGAAAGATGTCAAAAGTGTATTAGCGCAATATGTTGATTGTTCTATAAGACTTTTGAAAATTGAGAATAGGTTTTCAAGATTTTCTTTTTATGTGTTCACTTTGGATGAGTTCAGATTCATTTGTATAAAAAAATGTGTTTTGTTGAGCTGTGATACGCTAGAAGCAACCTCGGTTTCATACATTTAGTATGATTAGTATAATTATCATTTTACAAAATAGTAGTTGTGTGTTATATTCATTGAAATTAAATAAACAGAATGTTTTCATTTATTTATAACCAGAAATAAACTGAAAAAAATTACATATTGTTTTAATTTTCTATAAAACATCTAATAATATATTCTCTTGAACCATTTCCAAACAATAGATGTTTTATAGCGATTCTTAGTCTTAGTTAAATAATGCCTCCACGACAAATTAATGTAAAGGATGAGAATTCATGGATTTTGGTAAGTAATTATTTTCAAATGATATTTCTGTGTTAAAATATCAAATAATGTGATATTTTAAAACAACTTACTATATTATTAGTGGTGGTCGTACCAGCAAGCCATTTCATTAATATTTCTTATAATAATGTATCCCATAAACACAGAAGCAAATACTCTCATAAAATGGTACATATTTGTAACTTTTGAAGTTTGCCAATTATAAAAGCATTGTAGTTACCTCCGATAACTTACCTAATAATGACTTATGACGTCAAGAGGAGCATATCAGTTTGTGAGATAGCTACACGTAGGTTCGAATCATGCACTTTTCAACATGATTACATCACAGTTAAGCTTGCTATGATGGGTAAAGGATATCAGATTTATAAGAAGAACCACCTACCGAGAACTTTTTTAATGTAAAAGTAGTCACACCTCAATGTGTTGTTACTACACTTAAACGCAATAGATCTGTTGATGAAAAAGCTAAACACAGGTTTGAAACTTGGTGTGGGCCTTAAATTCTTCAACTGTTGCGTTAAGTTTTGATGATTAGGTGCCGACGTCTAAGTTTACTTATATTTGTAGATATATTCCATAGTGAGAAGCTTTACTTGAACAATTTTTTATAAAGTTTATGCACAAAGAGGTTGTTAACAAGTGATGGCTCAAAAAAGCAAAGAGGTTCTTGGAAGCCCGGTGGTATCAGTCGATGGCTTTCGTTTGCAAAGCGCACTGAAGGCCGTGGGTTCAAGTACTGCCCCCATAGACAAATTGAAATTGGCGTTCGACTACAAACGAAGATTTTGTCAATGTATAGTGCGAAAAATGAACTATCCACTGGAACATATAATCAATTATTTAAACCAAACAAAGACACATATAAAAAGGGAACAGTTCATTTTCTTCCTACTCTACATTGTCGAAGAATTCGTTGGTAGTTGATCGCCAAATGCAATTTGTCTAGGCCTACTGGTGTTGCCATTTGCACTTTCACAACACAACCCATTGGTTAGTGTGAAAGATGTCAAAAGTGTATTTGTGTTCACTTTAAGTAAGCCGACATTTCCTTAAAAAAAAATGATAAAAATCTGTATTAAAAAGTCAAAACTTTTAATAATACAGGTAGATATTTTTATTTTATTATTTTCAAATAAGTGTTAATCCAATTTGTTAAATATAAGGAACATAAAAAGCTTTTTTGGTACTTAATTGCAGAATAATAGAATCAACATTGTGGTGAGAGCCCATAGCTCACCACATATAAATCGAGCACTGTCTTATTAACTATGGGGTAAGCATAGAGAATAAGTCGCCATGCTATGATTATGACTTGCAGCGCTTTCTTCTTGCTGATGAGGTGTTACAAAAAAATAAGTACAACTAATTATATACTTTTTGTAAGGTTTGTGTATTCACACAGTGAAAGTTCATTTTAATCAACAACTAATTATATACATTATGTAGGTACACCATACTTTTATAAAACTCTGTTTGTAAACTTCCATAGATCAGTTGCTATAACTCCCATTATTCTACAACTTTTTTGTGGACGGGTAAAAAAAGCTAGTAAATAAATAATATTATGATTTGGCAAATTTGCTAATAGTTGTGTACTTAAGTAAACAAACACAAATTTACTCTAGACTAAGATAGCAGAGCTTGATTTTAAATAGGTACTTACAACAAAACCTGTTAAATGAGAATAGGTAATATTGCTAATAGTTAATACGAGTTGTTGTAACCATGAGACACGCGTTTCATTAAACATAAAGTGTGTGAATGAAACATAAAAAACATGAGTGGTTATTTTAGAATATGTAGAGGATATAATATTAATTAACTTTCATAATACGATTAAATTCAAGAGTCGAGTCTCTGCCGTAAGAACTCGATAAAACCATCACCTCACCTCTGCAGCACGGGGTTGGCTGTATAGTTACTTTGCGCTTAATCCGGGAAATTAATTCAGGGAATTATTACTCGCAAGCCTAGTAACGAGACACTCCTCTAGCACAAGTGCAACGTGTTACATAAGTAATTACGTTATGAGCTTAATTATGTCAATACACAGCGGGACGCATGGAAAGAGCGAATTTGTTACCGAGGCTAATAATTTCACCTGTAATATCCAACCTTAGGTACTGTTTCTAAGTTATTAGTGACAAGCGTGTCCCATATGTCATTAGTTTGTTCTACTCTATCTAATCAAAACACCTAGAAAATTTATATTATTATGGTCGTGGAATAACAAAATATTATCGGGACACGCTTCGAGTTGTTTTGGTTTGTTGTGTTCAGAAACCCTAGTTTTTTGTGACAGTTTTAAAGGCTAAATACAATATTTTTTTTATTTATTAATAATATTTATCACTTGGCAACCCTACCTGTCATGTGTGGTGGGGAACCAACGAATTAATGTTGCAATTTTTATATGTATAATAATTTCAGTTGTCATATAAACTTGTACATGGCTAGAAGTATCGCTGTTTTTTAATCTTCATATAAAATTCCAACAGACAGTAAACAGCGAATAAAAATGTCTTCGAATTCTTGTCTCGTCGCGTTTTGAGAATTCCAGGGACAGCAAAGATAGGTAACTAAAGGTAAAAATAATTATATTATGTGTACACAACAAACAAATAAATTTAACTGGAGTTGTAGAAGAATTCATAGAGCATGGCATTTTATCGTCTTTGCCTACCCATTTGGGAACATATCGTTCTATATATTGTACAAGACAATAAATTGAAAAATCACATACCTACTTAGTCATGTGCTATGATGTAAGATAGACTTTTTCCACTCAATAAATGTGTTTCTTTCCTGAATTCTAGGATTTTAATTCGTTAATAAAAAACAAGCTTATCTCAAAGCAGAGTATTCTCCTAAGAAATGAGAATTTTAAATCTTCCTTTTTACCTACTGTATATTTTTTTGCTGAAATCTAATAGACTGGGTAATTCCCTGTGGAAGCTGTTTTCTTCACAAGATTTTATACATATTTAACCGCATCCAGTTTATTTTTGCAAATAAAAAAAACATCTTTTCCACTCTCTTGAATATCATCTAGAATCTTATTATCACAATCTCATTGAAGCTGTTACTTAAATTCACCTAATAATATGAAAAAACATGCTCTGAAACAGCTTCAAGAACTAATAAGCTGCGCAAGTAAAGCAAACAGGAAGAACGGGTGATGAGAATCAGATTAACATTAAAATGAAATTCAAAAACATAAATAAAAATTGTAACAGATAATATAAATTTTCAAACAGTTTTGCAATCTATTTACCCTTTTTTAATCAAATATTGTATCAGTATTTCATAAAATCCGATAGCATGAGGCACAAATCTATTTCACTCCTCTTTAAAATAACATTCAACATAATATATAGATTTTTTTCAGTTCTGGAACAAATGGTTAATAATCTACATACTTAGTACTTTTATGTATTATAAGTATCACTTATCTACATTTTCTAATGTTACCTATCTAAATTTTCTTATGCTACTTGTAAGTATCTGGGGACTTACTGTTCGATTTGAATCATCGCGGAGCATTGCAGTTGAGTAGCTACCTAATGTTAGATATATATATGTATTCTTCCATTTCCTCGAATAAAGGAAGGTAGGTATTTAACCCTAGATCACAAACCTTTTTTTTACACCCGTTATCACAAACCTCGTCATATTGATGACGCCACCATTGCCATTTTTTTATTCGTGCACGCACATGATCCTGTTTCAAGCTAATCTCAGCTATCCCTTAGGACTTGCGATGGACGGTTGTGTTTTGTGATCATGTGCTCTTCATGTGCCATTTCTGAAACGGTTTTTATTGTAGGTATCTCTACAGCAGCAACAGATTACGATGATACGGGCATGTGAGCAGGATACCGCTTGAATATATTGGTAAATGGAGTTAGAGGCACAAGCACTATAAGAAGTCCCAGTTAGGAGATCACGAGGGAGATCCAAACGCAGATGGTGCGAGGTTGTTAGTCAGAACATGAAGAGTTGCGGAATGCGCAGCTACCCTCAAAACAGAGCTAAGTGGCGCTCTAAATCATGTAGGAATAATAAATGTGAATGTAATGAAGAAGAATGTAGGTGTCTCTAAAATTAATTACTTAAAGGAATTTCAAAAATAAAATTACAGTAAAAGAGAGCAATATGTAGGTATTTTTAAAATTGATCGATAGATCTAAAATATAGAATAATATAGGTAGGTACTCGCAGTAATCGCTAGATCTTGAATATTTATTCATGTATTTATTCATCAACAGATCAAGTGATAAAAAGTACATTATTGTCTGACATTTGTTCAGTATAATAGAAGAATACAATAATATGAGAATACATTTAGTTGGCTAATGGATGACTGACGACGCGACGGTTGCCATTAGAAATCGGTTGCCATTAGACGGTTTGATGTGAGGGATTTATGAATATGTGTTGTTATTCAAAATATTGTTAAGTCATTATTTGAAAGTTTGGGAGCGCGATGGTAAACAGTTTGAAAAACAGTTGCTTATTTGTTTATGCCGGATTAGAAAGTTTGGAATTTTTACGCACTGAATGTATGTCCAGGAAACCATTTAAATGTTTTATTGTTTACAGCGATTAGTATAGAAGGTAAATTCTCCTGTTTTGAGATGAATGCTTTGATTTTTTTTTACTTCAGTTCAATATCAGATCTCGTTCAGAAAACATCTCTCCATAGTTTATCGCAATTTTGTTTCCTTGTTAATCAATTTATAATTTCCGTCGCGTTTTATAGTTTCTGTAGTCATTGGGAAGTGTTTGATGATTGAGTTATGGTGTGTCACATATTTAGAGTTGTTTTGTTTAGAGTCTCGCGTTTGTTGATTAAACCTTCCGTTTAATTATGGTTTATTATAAATTGAAGATTCCCGATCTGAGCGGGTGGCGAGGTTCGAGGTAGAAAGGGACAAGTGACACACCATACCTCATATGTGTGAATGTGACGTGTTTATTTTCTTTTTGTGCATTGTGCTAAATATTTGAAGGTAGGTATGCTGAATTTCGGGTGAGTGACCATATTTTTATTAGAGTGTTTTTGTTTCGTCGCTGGCAGCTACCCCCAGGACGATGATAGGGCACAGAGATATATTTTTATGTTGTATTTTGTTTGTTGCTTGGTTGCCCCCCCCCCCCCGCCAAGCATGCTTATGAGCGAGTTGCTCGATTGGTTTTAGCTGAGAGATATATGGCCGATGCGTTACGGCATTGTTTTGAATATTTGTGATCTCTGTGTGCCATTGGGCTTATTGTATTGCAGCATGTACCTCCCTGTATTGTTTTCACACGTCACATGTCAAACACACGTCGCAAATTGTTATCCGTCATTCGCGGGTTACCCCATTTGCCGATACCAGTGGTGTGACCTATCTTTAATGTTTATTTTTGAATCCGGTTAGGAATTTCATATTTAGAACCTTCTAGTAAGCTCAGTGTAGAATTTTTATTTGTAGAGGTACATTGGTGTGTTCCCCGTGAGAGTAATTTTATTCAGTCGAGCTATGAATGAGTTTACTAAAGTTCGCGTCTGTCCGCGCACAGATAGAGTTTATATTTTAGTTTTCGCCGCCGTGATAAATGTAAAGTTATAAAACCGGTATGTGTAGGAGGGCTGTGGACTGAAGATATACCTCACATGACTCTCCGGGAGAATGGGTTGACTGAATTGGACGCTCTTCAGCTCAGCTCAGGAAGTTCTCTTCGAAAAAGCAGTGCACAAGCCCAAGATGGTGAGCCACTCGGAAACCTAATGAGGAAAACTTGCGGTCTGATGTACAGCCCGCGGTAATTCGACTAGAAGGTTAATTAGTGCGCCGGTAAAGTGATCGAACGGTTATTTTGATAGAGAGATCGATAATCAGTAAATGTATTACGTATGCGAGATAGTCAGTACAATTGTTAATAGGCAGGCTCGCGTTGTTTGACTGTAGCTAGTCGTGGCATAATTTTCGCGAAGTAAAATCCTGTCCTATTTAGAGTCTCTGCTGGAAGTACGTTTAGGCATTTAGAGTCAAGAGTCAGATAGTTAAAAGATAGCTTCCAGCCCCTGTAGTCTGTACACCATCAGGAACCTTTTCCGTTTGTCTATATACACTATATCTGATAGCCGAATTTCGGCCCCCTTTTTGGTACCTGTTCGAGGCGTGAGGTCGCATCGAATTGGGCCAGTCTCGGACCTTCGGAGTTTTTTTTTGCCTGAATTTTGGCAAGAAGGTTCGTTTGACATGGAAGGCCCTCTTTCGGTGGCTAATTCCTCCCATAGACCTCGATCATGCTTATCAGGTTGATGATTAGAAATCTCAATTTACAATGACACATAAGATGAGAAGTATTTAGTATACTATAAGTGAGTAAACGATAATGGTATGATATATTTACAGAAATATCTCAGGTACTCAAATACTCGTTTGATCTTAAATATATATGTAATATACTCGCAGTAAATAAAACCTGTTGAACAAAAGGATCAAGACTGTTTAATTGTCTCATAAATCAGGTATATCGTTCCTTTTTTAAAAAGCGTCCCAATTTTACTTTATAACGTTGGGGACTGCGGACAAATTGACATTTCTTCCCGTTGCAATAGTTGTAGGTATATATAGGAAACTCTGATCTCACAATGTGATGTAATATTATATTCCATCCATATACCTACCTACTATTACGAATAGCATAGTTCCAAGTATCGACTTACAGACGAATAATAGAAGTAGGTAGGTATATGAAATATATTTCCCTTATGTAGGTAGTTCGTATGGTTTTGTCATAGGTACCTATGTCTGAAAAATATTTAGCCTGGGGTTAGAGCGTATCCAAGAAAATACCGAGTTAAGGCGATCTTATAGTGACATTATATAAGGATATTACAGAATGGTCGGACACAATCAAGTAAATGGAGCGGAGGAAGGCTGAAACACTTTTGGATAATATGTGTTTTGATGCGGATGACAGTACAGTGTAGTGTTCCCACCTTCTTCGAGATGACTCTCATCGCATCGAGTGTGGCTATTCAGGAAACTATATATGTAACTTCGTCTTATTGTTCTAGTATATTTTGTATAACAATGGCGTACATAATACACAATCTGTCGAATAGCGTAGTATATATTAATTATTTTGAAAGCGTAATACTGTAGACATTGGAGTATTGGAGAGATTCACATACTTACTTACCTACAGTGATTTCGTTTACGAGGTTTTAGGAATCAAACCTTTCATAGCTTATAAAATTTTTTTTTTTTTTTCAACCACTGATAATGAAATCTTCTGTTTCTATTTGCGTCCCTTCGTCATTATTACTCATAGTACCTATATGGAATAATAATATACATGATTCTTGTGATCTGATTTCAAAAAAAAAAAGATTCGCTGAAATTAATTTTCTCGACGTTTTCGTGTAGATTCCAAAAAAAACATTTTTTTTCTTTTAATTTCCGCGTACCCGTACGCGTACGCCAAAAATGTGTGCGCACCCATAACTCATAGTAATTCTTATCCGATTTGATTGAAATTTGGTAGAACGGTTAGCCCCTCGATGTAGATGAGTCAGTAAAATGTTGAGATCTGTACCTTCAGGGGAACCCTCTTAAAGTATCCAAAGAAAATTTCACTTGTTCTAGAAAAAGGGCTAAAAAGAAAAAAAAATTCTTCGTTTTTTTATAAAATTTGGTATACGGGTTGGTCTTATGCTCCTACACAAGCACATAAAATTTGAGGTCCGTAACTTCAGTGGGTCCCCCTTAAAGTACCGATTAATATTGGATATGTAGTTCTAAAGCAGATAATAAAAAGCTCCAATAGTCGATACCTATCATTTTAAAGTTTTTATAATAATTCGAAGGATAAATTCATTTTAATCGTAAAATTATGAATTTTTATGCAAAGATATATTTTACACGAAAAGGCTGTTATAATTTATTTATTTATTTATTTATTTATTTATTTATTTAAACATAAACGGCGTAAACGCCTTTTGAACTCTAAACACATTATAATGGACAGCAGTACAACAAATAATAAGATTCACAAAATATACATAAGCTCAGTGTTCTTAAACTAGGTAACAGTAAATTTGTCAATAATAATTATAAAGTAAAAATTCCACACAGGATAGAAATTCTATGGTAATATCTCAAACATATTCAGTTCAATTCATTCAAAGTAATCTCAAAACAATAAAAAGTCAAAAATGATTAAAAAAACCGAGAAAATTGGATAAAAAATAACTAAGTACGATAAGCAATAGTTAAATCATTAAATCAAATAAAAGAATAATAATAAACAATAATATAAATACAGCAACCGTAACAACGCTCTTAAGTATTTTCAGAAAGGATGACAATCCAAAAAACACACACTAATAGAAAAATAAAAACACACACACACACAAATTAAGCAAAAGAAAAATAATAATAGCTGTAACAAATAAGCAACGGGAAGCGGTATTTCACGGAAGAGAAATAAACGAACATCTAGTCACATTTTAGTTCCCAACAAGCTCAGATAGTATAAAGAAAAAGTGAAGGCATATCGCAGGCAGACGCAAAATATACTTAGTTATATCGCTGTTTAATATAAGAATTTTAGAAATTTAATTTCGATTGGGGTTGGATGACTGAGTTCCGGGATTCGTGAGGAGTTCGAAAATCGAGGCCTTGTATTGGTGCAAGGACATGAAAAATATATCGGTGTGAGCATCAGCATATTCATTACCCAGGCGTAGTATACGTGGGATTACGGTATTACGAAGGTAGTTAGTGCTTATATTGCCACTTTTAAACAATTCCGAGGATCGCGTGTTTCGCTGTCTGATTCTAAAATTGATTTTATTTAAAAGATCAGGGGAATCAAAGCAGCTATTCACAATCTTGTACAACAAAACCAGGTCGTTAATGATTCGTCTGTCTTTCAGCCTTAGTAGTGATGTTGATGAATACAAAAAATCGTAATTTAATTGAGCCATCGGGATACCCAATTTATAGTTAATGAAGCGCAGAAACTTCTTCTGCACACGTTCGATGCTCTCTATGTGAGTGGCATAATTCGGTGACCATATGGGCGATCCATATTCGAGCACACTTCGAACGAGAGAGCTGTACAGCAAAATTATACTTTTCAAGTTGTTGAAACAGCTTACGGTTCGTAGCACGAATCCCAATGTTCGCATGGCTCTACTAGTGATCTCCGCAATGTGTGGCACGAACGATAGTTGCTCGTCAAAAATCACACCCAGATCACGAATGCTTGTCACATTTTCGAGGCTTGTTCCGCTTATATTGTAGTCGAATTCGATTATATTTCTCATTCTGCCGAAACGAATGAATTGGCATTTCTTTATATTTAAAAATAGGTTGTTTGCTATGCACCAGTTATACAAACCATCCAGGTTCTCCTGCATCTCTAGACAATCACTGACGGTCCTGATCCTCCTGAATATCTTAAGGTCGTCCGCAAACATCAAGACATCCGCCCCACGCAGCGCGTCGACGATATCGTTAATAAAGATAAGGAAGCAAATTGGTCCGAGGTGGCTACCCTGGGGCAACCCACTGGTTGCACGGAAACTATCTGAGATATGATGATCCTCAAATAAAACAATGTTTAACTTATCCACAAATTTTTATTTTCCCGACTAGTTTCGTAGGTACACGTCCTACATGGTCACGGGAGACTAAGAAACTAAATTTGAAACAGAGAAGGCACAAACACTAGTGAAGATACAGATATTACAGGGGTGATAAACTTTTGGTATGTGATACTTTGATGTTTATTTATTATAGGAATTTATATAATGCTAGTTGGAAAAAAAAAGGAGAGAGAATGTTAAATTTACGATTTTGAAATAATGATAGGTACAAATATTTATAAAGATTATTTATATATAGGTACATAAATTTAAAAAAAAAAAATGAATAAAACAATTTACAGGGAAAATTAAGGTATAGGTAATGTTCAACAATAAAAATTATGAGAAAAGAAAAAAAAAAAAAAAAAAAAAATAATAATATCTATATACTGGAGGTTCATAATATTGAGTAGGTATACAGTTTTTAAGAGTGAACTTATTATTGATATAAACAATATGGTCTGATAATAAAATTATTAGTTACAAAATTAATAGTACAAAATGTGTATGGTTTTGTTTGTTGGTAGGTATAAAATTATTATAATATCGTTAGTGATTGAGTAAACACGATAAATCATCGAGAGTAGTATAATATTGATACATAAAGGTATTATACAAAAAAAAAATGTAAAAACACAACACTATTGCACAAACACAGATTTCAATACACTAAAACAGGGGTAAATTCCAGTTGAAGTCGTTATGTCTCGGCGGCACTCGAACCATTAGGTTGGTGATCTGAAACAAACGAGAATAAAGGGCAGTGGCTATCTCTAAATAATAGATGGGTGTATTATAATTCGGAGGACAATGGATTTAAAAGTGGTGAATAGGAGAAATCTAATTGTTCGTTTATTATGGTTCTATTGGTATCCTGTTTTAAACGGTTAATTTCTAGAATTTCCAATTTTTCGAGTTTTTTGTAGCCAGTAATGTTTTGGTGAATTAAAGATACGTTATTGTCAATATTAAAAGAATGGTTGTTTACTAAAAGATGATTTGCGAAGTTAGATTTATCATTGTGTTTATTTTTGAATGCGGATGTATGTTCTTTTATACGAATATTTAATGCACGTTTTGTCTTCCCGATGTAACTAGAATTACAGGAATTGCAATCTAATTTGTATACGCCATTTTTATTTAGTTTATGAATTTTATCTTTTGTATTAACCAATAATCTACCTATGGATTTGTTATTATAGAACGCGGGACTAATATTATTATTATTGAACACTTTTTTAACCTCGTTGCTAGTTTTGATATTAATAAAAGCTACTTTATTCCATATTTTATTGTTGTTATTATTATTTGTGCAAAGACCGGGGGCTAATATTTTACATGATATTTTTTTTAGTTTATTATTTAAAAGTTCATCTATTATTTTGGTATTATAACCATTATTTAAAGCTAATGTTTTTATAATATTAAGTTCTTTATTATATTTTTCACGCGATAAGGGGATATTTAAAAGTCTATGGAGTAAAGAATGAAAAGTAGATAGTTTTTGAGACGGATGATGTTTTGAGGTATTATGAATTAAATTATCGCTAAAAGTAGGTTTTCGGTAAACGTCAAATTCTAAACTATTATTATTTATTGAGATATTTATATCTAAAAAGTTAATGGATTTGTTTCCTATTTCCATGGTGAATTTAATCGCGTTGTTTAAATTATTAATTTCGTTTAAAAATTGGTTTAACTGTCGTTCAGTGCCTGTCCAAAGTGCTAAAATGTCGTCGACATAACGGTAATAAAATATAATATTTTTAAATTGCGCGAGTTCTGAAATCTTTTCTTCTAAATAATTCATAAAAAAGTCAGCCATAATTGGGGACATAGGTGATCCCATCGCTAAGCCTTCTTTTTGTTTATAAATTTTATTATTAAATTGAAAGTAGTTTTGGTCTAAGCAGGTGAATATTAAATTTTTTAATTCCGTTTTTTTGATAGGATTTAAATTACTAATTTTGTCAAAATGATTATTAAGAGCTATTTTTAATTCGGTTATAGGTACGCTGGTGAACAAACTTACAACGTCGAAGGAAATGAGTTTAGCGTTTTTGGGGACTTTGATGTGTTTTATTTTTTCAATTAGTTCAAGAGTATTTTTAATTGTATATTTTGGACAAAAGTTACCCAATGAATAAAATAATTGGTTCGCGGCTCTAGCTAATTTGTAACAAGGTGCTGCAGTATATGAAACAACGGGACGTATTGGCATATTTTCTTTATGTACCTTGGGTAACCCATATAAACGCGGACAAAGTGGGTTATCCTGTTTGAGTTTAAAATAATCTTTATCGGTGAACAAGGTTTTGTAATTTTTAAGTATATGTTTTACTTCATCAACAAATTTTGAGGTTGGGTCTTTGTTAAGAACAATGAAATCATCTGAAGATAATAATTCATTTACTTTTTTTAAATAATCGTTTTCGTGTAATAAAATTGTGCAATTGCCCTTATCGGCTTTTGAAATAATAATTTTATTGTCATCAATTTTTTGTTTTATGCTTTTAACTAGTTTAAACTCATTATTATTATCGCGATTATTAGCTAATGATTTTATTTGTTTATTAATGAACGTTGACATGCTATATTTTTCACGATTTTTATTCTCTAATGCTATATCTAAATCAACGGATAAATTTTCAAAATCTTTAACACTATCTTTAAAATTTGGACAATATTTCAAACCTTTCTCTAATAATTGAATTTCCGGTTTTGTGAAATTGATATTTGTTTTGTTTACTAGTTTGTCAAAAAAACGAATATCATTAGTTACACTATTATTATTAGTAGTTTTGGAATCAGATATTTCAGATAATTTCTTAAGTTTTCTGAGCTGTATTAAATATTTTTTATGAATTACATTATTTACATATAAATCAACTTTATTATTAACATATTCAAATTCAATGGGGTTCATTCTATGGATAAGTTCAGCGCGGATGTAATATAATTTTTCACTCACCTTATCACGGGTGTGGTACCAATGTTTGGCTTCCAAATCCAACCACTTGAGTTGAGCTGTTCGGAGGCTGGATTCTGCTATCCTTGATTTGTGTGAAGTAGAGATGGAGATGAACTTCGGTGTTATTTTTCTTCGACGACATTCTCGAAGAAACCACAAATTTTGTGAAGCCATTCTTCGTTTCAAATTGAGCTTCTTAAACATGTTCGACACTTTTGCGACGCTCGCACTATTAATAAAATTAACCAACTCGTGAACATGCATTTCTTGATGGATATATTTGAAAATAATGTTCAAATAAAACAATGTTTAACTTATCCACAAATTTTTATTTTCCCGACTAGTTTCGTAGGTACACGTCCTACATGGTCACGGGAGACTAAGAAACTAAATTTGAAACAGAGAAGGCACAAACACTAGTGAAGATACAGATATTACAGGGGTGATAAACTTTTGGTATGTGATACTTTGATGTTTATTTATTATAGGAATTTATATAATGCTAGTTGGAAAAAAAAAGGAGAGAGAATGTTAAATTTACGATTTTGAAATAATGATAGGTACAAATATTTATAAAGATTATTTATATATAGGTACATAAATTTAAAAAAAAAAAAATGAATAAAACAATTTACAGGGAAAATTAAGGTATAGGTAATGTTCAACAATAAAAATTATGAGAAAAGAAAAAAAAAAAAAAAAAAATAATAATATCTATATACTGGAGGTTCATAATATTGAGTAGGTATACAGTTTTTAAGAGTGAACTTATTATTGATATAAACAATATGGTCTGATAATAAAATTATTAGTTACAAAATTAATAGTACAAAATGTGTATGGTTTTGTTTGTTGGTAGGTATAAAATTATTATAATATCGTTAGTGATTGAGTAAACACGATAAATCATCGAGAGTAGTATAATATTGATACATAAAGGTATTATACAAAAAAAAAATGTAAAAACACAACACTATTGCACAAACACAGATTTCAATACACTAAAACAGGGGTAAATTCCAGTTGAAGTCGTTATGTCTCGGCGGCACTCGAACCATTAGGTTGGTGATCTGAAACAAACGAGAATAAAGGGCAGTGGCTATCTCTAAATAATAGATGGGTGTATTATAATTCGGAGGACAATGGATTTAAAAGTGGTGAATAGGAGAAATCTAATTGTTCGTTTATTATGGTTCTATTGGTATCCTGTTTTAAACGGTTAATTTCTAGAATTTCCAATTTTTCGAGTTTTTTGTAGCCAGTAATGTTTTGGTGAATTAAAGATACGTTATTGTCAATATTAAAAGAATGGTTGTTTACTAAAAGATGATTTGCGAAGTTAGATTTATCATTGTGTTTATTTTTGAATGCGGATGTATGTTCTTTTATACGAATATTTAATGCACGTTTTGTCTTCCCGATGTAACTAGAATTACAGGAATTGCAATCTAATTTGTATACGCCATTTTTATTTAGTTTATGAATTTTATCTTTTGTATTAACCAATAATCTACCTATGGATTTGTTATTATAGAACGCGGGACTAATATTATTATTATTGAACACTTTTTTAACCTCGTTGCTAGTTTTGATATTAATAAAAGCTACTTTATTCCATATTTTATTGTTGTTATTATTATTTGTGCAAAGACCGGGGGCTAATATTTTACATGATATTTTTTTTAGTTTATTATTTAAAAGTTCATCTATTATTTTGGTATTATAACCATTATTTAAAGCTAATGTTTTTATAATATTAAGTTCTTTATTATATTTTTCACGCGATAAGGGGATATTTAAAAGTCTATGGAGTAAAGAATGAAAAGTAGATAGTTTTTGAGACGGATGATGTTTTGAGGTATTATGAATTAAATTATCGCTAAAAGTAGGTTTTCGGTAAACGTCAAATTCTAAACTATTATTATTTATTGAGATATTTATATCTAAAAAGTTAATGGATTTGTTTCCTATTTCCATGGTGAATTTAATCGCGTTGTTTAAATTATTAATTTCGTTTAAAAATTGGTTTAACTGTCGTTCAGTGCCTGTCCAAAGTGCTAAAATGTCGTCGACATAACGGTAATAAAATATAATATTTTTAAATTGCGCGAGTTCTGAAATCTTTTCTTCTAAATAATTCATAAAAAAGTCAGCCATAATTGGGGACATAGGTGATCCCATCGCTAAGCCTTCTTTTTGTTTATAAATTTTATTATTAAATTGAAAGTAGTTTTGGTCTAAGCAGGTGAATATTAAATTTTTTAATTCCGTTTTTTTGATAGGATTTAAATTACTAATTTTGTCAAAATGATTATTAAGAGCTATTTTTAATTCGGTTATAGGTACGCTGGTGAACAAACTTACAACGTCGAAGGAAATGAGTTTAGCGTTTTTGGGGACTTTGATGTGTTTTATTTTTTCAATTAGTTCAAGAGTATTTTTAATTGTATATTTTGGACAAAAGTTACCCAATGAATAAAATAATTGGTTCGCGGCTCTAGCTAATTTGTAACAAGGTGCTGCAGTATATGAAACAACGGGACGTATTGGCATATTTTCTTTATGTACCTTGGGTAACCCATATAAACGCGGACAAAGTGGGTTATCCTGTTTGAGTTTAAAATAATCTTTATCGGTGAACAAGGTTTTGTAATTTTTAAGTATATGTTTTACTTCATCAACAAATTTTGAGGTTGGGTCTTTGTTAAGAACAATGAAATCATCTGAAGATAATAATTCATTTACTTTTTTTAAATAATCGTTTTCGTGTAATAAAATTGTGCAATTGCCCTTATCGGCTTTTGAAATAATAATTTTATTGTCATCAATTTTTTGTTTTATGCTTTTAACTAGTTTAAACTCATTATTATTATCGCGATTATTAGCTAATGATTTTATTTGTTTATTAATGAACGTTGACATGCTATATTTTTCACGATTTTTATTCTCTAATGCTATATCTAAATCAACGGATAAATTTTCAAAATCTTTAACACTATCTTTAAAATTTGGACAATATTTCAAACCTTTCTCTAATAATTGAATTTCCGGTTTTGTGAAATTGATATTTGTTTTGTTTACTAGTTTGTCAAAAAAACGAATATCATTAGTTACACTATTATTATTAGTAGTTTTGGAATCAGATATTTCAGATAATTTCTTAAGTTTTCTGAGCTGTATTAAATATTTTTTATGAATTACATTATTTACATATAAATCAACTTTATTATTAACATATTCAAATTCAATGGGGTTCATTCTATGGATAAGTTCAGCGCGGATGTAATATAATTTTTCACTCACCTTATCACGGGTGTGGTACCAATGTTTGGCTTCCAAATCCAACCACTTGAGTTGAGCTGTTCGGAGGCTGGATTCTGCTATCCTTGATTTGTGTGAAGTAGAGATGGAGATGAACTTCGGTGTTATTTTTCTTCGACGACATTCTCGAAGAAACCACAAATTTTGTGAAGCCATTCTTCGTTTCAAATTGAGCTTCTTAAACATGTTCGACACTTTTGCGACGCTCGCACTATTAATAAAATTAACCAACTCGTGAACATGCATTTCTTGATGGATATATTTGAAAATAATGTTCAAATAAAACAATGTTTAACTTATCCACAAATTTTTATTTTCCCGACTAGTTTCGTAGGTACACGTCCTACATGGTCACGGGAGACTAAGAAACTAAATTTGAAACAGAGAAGGCACAAACACTAGTGAAGATACAGATATTACAGGGGTGATAAACTTTTGGTATGTGATACTTTGATGTTTATTTATTATAGGAATTTATATAATGCTAGTTGGAAAAAAAAAGGAGAGAGAATGTTAAATTTACGATTTTGAAATAATGATAGGTACAAATATTTATAAAGATTATTTATATATAGGTACATAAATTTAAAAAAAAAAAAATGAATAAAACAATTTACAGGGAAAATTAAGGTATAGGTAATGTTCAACAATAAAAATTATGAGAAAAGAAAAAAAAAAAAAAAAAAATAATAATATCTATATACTGGAGGTTCATAATATTGAGTAGGTATACAGTTTTTAAGAGTGAACTTATTATTGATATAAACAATATGGTCTGATAATAAAATTATTAGTTACAAAATTAATAGTACAAAATGTGTATGGTTTTGTTTGTTGGTAGGTATAAAATTATTATAATATCGTTAGTGATTGAGTAAACACGATAAATCATCGAGAGTAGTATAATATTGATACATAAAGGTATTATACAAAAAAAAAATGTAAAAACACAACACTATTGCACAAACACAGATTTCAATACACTAAAACAGGGGTAAATTCCAGTTGAAGTCGTTATGTCTCGGCGGCACTCGAACCATTAGGTTGGTGATCTGAAACAAACGAGAATAAAGGGCAGTGGCTATCTCTAAATAATAGATGGGTGTATTATAATTCGGAGGACAATGGATTTAAAAGTGGTGAATAGGAGAAATCTAATTGTTCGTTTATTATGGTTCTATTGGTATCCTGTTTTAAACGGTTAATTTCTAGAATTTCCAATTTTTCGAGTTTTTTGTAGCCAGTAATGTTTTGGTGAATTAAAGATACGTTATTGTCAATATTAAAAGAATGGTTGTTTACTAAAAGATGATTTGCGAAGTTAGATTTATCATTGTGTTTATTTTTGAATGCGGATGTATGTTCTTTTATACGAATATTTAATGCACGTTTTGTCTTCCCGATGTAACTAGAATTACAGGAATTGCAATCTAATTTGTATACGCCATTTTTATTTAGTTTATGAATTTTATCTTTTGTATTAACCAATAATCTACCTATGGATTTGTTATTATAGAACGCGGGACTAATATTATTATTATTGAACACTTTTTTAACCTCGTTGCTAGTTTTGATATTAATAAAAGCTACTTTATTCCATATTTTATTGTTGTTATTATTATTTGTGCAAAGACCGGGGGCTAATATTTTACATGATATTTTTTTTAGTTTATTATTTAAAAGTTCATCTATTATTTTGGTATTATAACCATTATTTAAAGCTAATGTTTTTATAATATTAAGTTCTTTATTATATTTTTCACGCGATAAGGGGATATTTAAAAGTCTATGGAGTAAAGAATGAAAAGTAGATAGTTTTTGAGACGGATGATGTTTTGAGGTATTATGAATTAAATTATCGCTAAAAGTAGGTTTTCGGTAAACGTCAAATTCTAAACTATTATTATTTATTGAGATATTTATATCTAAAAAGTTAATGGATTTGTTTCCTATTTCCATGGTGAATTTAATCGCGTTGTTTAAATTATTAATTTCGTTTAAAAATTGGTTTAACTGTCGTTCAGTGCCTGTCCAAAGTGCTAAAATGTCGTCGACATAACGGTAATAAAATATAATATTTTTAAATTGCGCGAGTTCTGAAATCTTTTCTTCTAAATAATTCATAAAAAAGTCAGCCATAATTGGGGACATAGGTGATCCCATCGCTAAGCCTTCTTTTTGTTTATAAATTTTATTATTAAATTGAAAGTAGTTTTGGTCTAAGCAGGTGAATATTAAATTTTTTAATTCCGTTTTTTTGATAGGATTTAAATTACTAATTTTGTCAAAATGATTATTAAGAGCTATTTTTAATTCGGTTATAGGTACGCTGGTGAACAAACTTACAACGTCGAAGGAAATGAGTTTAGCGTTTTTGGGGACTTTGATGTGTTTTATTTTTTCAATTAGTTCAAGAGTATTTTTAATTGTATATTTTGGACAAAAGTTACCCAATGAATAAAATAATTGGTTCGCGGCTCTAGCTAATTTGTAACAAGGTGCTGCAGTATATGAAACAACGGGACGTATTGGCATATTTTCTTTATGTACCTTGGGTAACCCATATAAACGCGGACAAAGTGGGTTATCCTGTTTGAGTTTAAAATAATCTTTATCGGTGAACAAGGTTTTGTAATTTTTAAGTATATGTTTTACTTCATCAACAAATTTTGAGGTTGGGTCTTTGTTAAGAACAATGAAATCATCTGAAGATAATAATTCATTTACTTTTTTTAAATAATCGTTTTCGTGTAATAAAATTGTGCAATTGCCCTTATCGGCTTTTGAAATAATAATTTTATTGTCATCAATTTTTTGTTTTATGCTTTTAACTAGTTTAAACTCATTATTATTATCGCGATTATTAGCTAATGATTTTATTTGTTTATTAATGAACGTTGACATGCTATATTTTTCACGATTTTTATTCTCTAATGCTATATCTAAATCAACGGATAAATTTTCAAAATCTTTAACACTATCTTTAAAATTTGGACAATATTTCAAACCTTTCTCTAATAATTGAATTTCCGGTTTTGTGAAATTGATATTTGTTTTGTTTACTAGTTTGTCAAAAAAACGAATATCATTAGTTACACTATTATTATTAGTAGTTTTGGAATCAGATATTTCAGATAATTTCTTAAGTTTTCTGAGCTGTATTAAATATTTTTTATGAATTACATTATTTACATATAAATCAACTTTATTATTAACATATTCAAATTCAATGGGGTTCATTCTATGGATAAGTTCAGCGCGGATGTAATATAATTTTTCACTCACCTTATCACGGGTGTGGTACCAATGTTTGGCTTCCAAATCCAACCACTTGAGTTGAGCTGTTCGGAGGCTGGATTCTGCTATCCTTGATTTGTGTGAAGTAGAGATGGAGATGAACTTCGGTGTTATTTTTCTTCGACGACATTCTCGAAGAAACCACAAATTTTGTGAAGCCATTCTTCGTTTCAAATTGAGCTTCTTAAACATGTTCGACACTTTTGCGACGCTCGCACTATTAATAAAATTAACCAACTCGTGAACATGCATTTCTTGATGGATATATTTGAAAATAATGTTCAAATAAAACAATGTTTAACTTATCCACAAATTTTTATTTTCCCGACTAGTTTCGTAGGTACACGTCCTACATGGTCACGGGAGACTAAGAAACTAAATTTGAAACAGAGAAGGCACAAACACTAGTGAAGATACAGATATTACAGGGGTGATAAACTTTTGGTATGTGATACTTTGATGTTTATTTATTATAGGAATTTATATAATGCTAGTTGGAAAAAAAAAGGAGAGAGAATGTTAAATTTACGATTTTGAAATAATGATAGGTACAAATATTTATAAAGATTATTTATATATAGGTACATAAATTTAAAAAAAAAAAAATGAATAAAACAATTTACAGGGAAAATTAAGGTATAGGTAATGTTCAACAATAAAAATTATGAGAAAAGAAAAAAAAAAAAAAAAAAATAATAATATCTATATACTGGAGGTTCATAATATTGAGTAGGTATACAGTTTTTAAGAGTGAACTTATTATTGATATAAACAATATGGTCTGATAATAAAATTATTAGTTACAAAATTAATAGTACAAAATGTGTATGGTTTTGTTTGTTGGTAGGTATAAAATTATTATAATATCGTTAGTGATTGAGTAAACACGATAAATCATCGAGAGTAGTATAATATTGATACATAAAGGTATTATACAAAAAAAAAATGTAAAAACACAACACTATTGCACAAACACAGATTTCAATACACTAAAACAGGGGTAAATTCCAGTTGAAGTCGTTATGTCTCGGCGGCACTCGAACCATTAGGTTGGTGATCTGAAACAAACGAGAATAAAGGGCAGTGGCTATCTCTAAATAATAGATGGGTGTATTATAATTCGGAGGACAATGGATTTAAAAGTGGTGAATAGGAGAAATCTAATTGTTCGTTTATTATGGTTCTATTGGTATCCTGTTTTAAACGGTTAATTTCTAGAATTTCCAATTTTTCGAGTTTTTTGTAGCCAGTAATGTTTTGGTGAATTAAAGATACGTTATTGTCAATATTAAAAGAATGGTTGTTTACTAAAAGATGATTTGCGAAGTTAGATTTATCATTGTGTTTATTTTTGAATGCGGATGTATGTTCTTTTATACGAATATTTAATGCACGTTTTGTCTTCCCGATGTAACTAGAATTACAGGAATTGCAATCTAATTTGTATACGCCATTTTTATTTAGTTTATGAATTTTATCTTTTGTATTAACCAATAATCTACCTATGGATTTGTTATTATAGAACGCGGGACTAATATTATTATTATTGAACACTTTTTTAACCTCGTTGCTAGTTTTGATATTAATAAAAGCTACTTTATTCCATATTTTATTGTTGTTATTATTATTTGTGCAAAGACCGGGGGCTAATATTTTACATGATATTTTTTTTAGTTTATTATTTAAAAGTTCATCTATTATTTTGGTATTATAACCATTATTTAAAGCTAATGTTTTTATAATATTAAGTTCTTTATTATATTTTTCACGCGATAAGGGGATATTTAAAAGTCTATGGAGTAAAGAATGAAAAGTAGATAGTTTTTGAGACGGATGATGTTTTGAGGTATTATGAATTAAATTATCGCTAAAAGTAGGTTTTCGGTAAACGTCAAATTCTAAACTATTATTATTTATTGAGATATTTATATCTAAAAAGTTAATGGATTTGTTTCCTATTTCCATGGTGAATTTAATCGCGTTGTTTAAATTATTAATTTCGTTTAAAAATTGGTTTAACTGTCGTTCAGTGCCTGTCCAAAGTGCTAAAATGTCGTCGACATAACGGTAATAAAATATAATATTTTTAAATTGCGCGAGTTCTGAAATCTTTTCTTCTAAATAATTCATAAAAAAGTCAGCCATAATTGGGGACATAGGTGATCCCATCGCTAAGCCTTCTTTTTGTTTATAAATTTTATTATTAAATTGAAAGTAGTTTTGGTCTAAGCAGGTGAATATTAAATTTTTTAATTCCGTTTTTTTGATAGGATTTAAATTACTAATTTTGTCAAAATGATTATTAAGAGCTATTTTTAATTCGGTTATAGGTACGCTGGTGAACAAACTTACAACGTCGAAGGAAATGAGTTTAGCGTTTTTGGGGACTTTGATGTGTTTTATTTTTTCAATTAGTTCAAGAGTATTTTTAATTGTATATTTTGGACAAAAGTTACCCAATGAATAAAATAATTGGTTCGCGGCTCTAGCTAATTTGTAACAAGGTGCTGCAGTATATGAAACAACGGGACGTATTGGCATATTTTCTTTATGTACCTTGGGTAACCCATATAAACGCGGACAAAGAAAAATCCAACCACTCAAGTGGTTGGATTTGGAAGCCAAACATTGGTACCACACCCGTGATAAGGTGAGTGAAAAATTATATTACATCCGCGCTGAACTTATCCATAGAATGAACCCCATTGAATTTGAATATGTTAATAATAAAGTTGATTTATATGTAAATAATGTAATTCATAAAAAATATTTAATACAGCTCAGAAAACTTAAGAAATTATCTGAAATATCTGATTCCAAAACTACTAATAATAATAGTGTAACTAATGATATTCGTTTTTTTGACAAACTAGTAAACAAAACAAATATCAATTTCACAAAACCGGAAATTCAATTATTAGAGAAAGGTTTGAAATATTGTCCAAATTTTAAAGATAGTGTTAAAGATTTTGAAAATTTATCCGTTGATTTAGATATAGCATTAGAGAATAAAAATCGTGAAAAATATAGCATGTCAACGTTCATTAATAAACAAATAAAATCATTAGCTAATAATCGTGATAATAATAATGAGTTTAAACTAGTTAAAAGCATAAAACAAAAAATTGATGACAATAAAATTATTATTTCAAAAGCCGATAAGGGCAATTGCACAATTTTATTACACGAAAACGATTATTTAAAAAAAGTAAATGAATTATTATCTTCAGATGATTTCATTGTTCTTAACAAAGACCCAACCTCAAAATTTGTTGATGAAGTAAAACATATACTTAAAAATTACAAAACCTTGTTCACCGATAAAGATTATTTTAAACTCAAACAGGATAACCCACTTTGTCCGCGTTTATATGGGTTACCCAAGGTACATAAAGAAAATATGCCAATACGTCCCGTTGTTTCATATACTGCAGCACCTTGTTACAAATTAGCTAGAGCCGCGAACCAATTATTTTATTCATTGGGTAACTTTTGTCCAAAATATACAATTAAAAATACTCTTGAACTAATTGAAAAAATAAAACACATCAAAGTCCCCAAAAACGCTAAACTCATTTCCTTCGACGTTGTAAGTTTGTTCACCAGCGTACCTATAACCGAATTAAAAATAGCTCTTAATAATCATTTTGACAAAATTAGTAATTTAAATCCTATCAAAAAAACGGAATTAAAAAATTTAATATTCACCTGCTTAGACCAAAACTACTTTCAATTTAATAATAAAATTTATAAACAAAAAGAAGGCTTAGCGATGGGATCACCTATGTCCCCAATTATGGCTGACTTTTTTATGAATTATTTAGAAGAAAAGATTTCAGAACTCGCGCAATTTAAAAATATTATATTTTATTACCGTTATGTCGACGACATTTTAGCACTTTGGACAGGCACTGAACGACAGTTAAACCAATTTTTAAACGAAATTAATAATTTAAACAGCGCGATTAAATTCACCATGGAAATAGGAAACAAATCCATTAACTTTTTAGATATAAATATCTCAATAAATAATAATAGTTTAGAATTTGACGTTTACCGAAAACCTACTTTTAGCGATAATTTAATTCATAATACCTCAAAACATCATCCGTCTCAAAAACTATCTACTTTTCATTCTTTACTCCATAGACTTTTAAATATCCCCTTATCGCGTGAAAAATATAATAAAGAACTTAATATTATAAAAACATTAGCTTTAAATAATGGTTATAATACCAAAATAATAGATGAACTTTTAAATAATAAACTAAAAAAAATATCATGTAAAATATTAGCCCCCGGTCTTTGCACAAATAATAATAACAACAATAAAATATGGAATAAAGTAGCTTTTATTAATATCAAAACTAGCAACGAGGTTAAAAAAGTGTTCAATAATAATAATATTAGTCCCGCGTTCTATAATAACAAATCCATAGGTAGATTATTGGTTAATACAAAAGATAAAATTCATAAACTAAATAAAAATGGCGTATACAAATTAGATTGCAATTCCTGTAATTCTAGTTACATCGGGAAGACAAAACGTGCATTAAATATTCGTATAAAAGAACATACATCCGCATTCAAAAATAAACACAATGATAAATCTAACTTCGCAAATCATCTTTTAGTAAACAACCATTCTTTTAATATTGACAATAACGTATCTTTAATTCACCAAAACATTACTGGCTACAAAAAACTCGAAAAATTGGAAATTCTAGAAATTAACCGTTTAAAACAGGATACCAATAGAACCATAATAAACGAACAATTAGATTTCTCCTATTCACCACTTTTAAATCCATTGTCCTCCGAATTATAATACACCCATCTATTATTTAGAGATAGCCACTGCCCTTTATTCTCGTTTGTTTCAGATCACCAACCTAATGGTTCGAGTGCCGCCGAGACATAACGACTTCAACTGGAATTTACCCCTGTTTTAGTGTATTGAAATCTGTGTTTGTGCAATAGTGTTGTGTTTTTACATTTTTTTTTTGTATAATACCTTTATGTATCAATATTATACTACTCTCGATGATTTATCGTGTTTACTCAATCACTAACGATATTATAATAATTTTATACCTACCAACAAACAAAACCATACACATTTTGTACTATTAATTTTGTAACTAATAATTTTATTATCAGACCATATTGTTTATATCAATAATAAGTTCACTCTTAAAAACTGTATACCTACTCAATATTATGAACCTCCAGTATATAGATATTATTATTTTTTTTTTTTTTTTTTTCTTTTCTCATAATTTTTATTGTTGAACATTACCTATACCTTAATTTTCCCTGTAAATTGTTTTATTCATTTTTTTTTTTTTAAATTTATGTACCTATATATAAATAATCTTTATAAATATTTGTACCTATCATTATTTCAAAATCGTAAATTTAACATTCTCTCTCCTTTTTTTTTCCAACTAGCATTATATAAATTCCTATAATAAATAAACATCAAAGTATCACATACCAAAAGTTTATCACCCCTGTAATATCTGTATCTTCACTAGTGTTTGTGCCTTCTCTGTTTCAAATTTAGTTTCTTAGTCTCCCGTGACCATGTAGGACGTGTACCTACGAAACTAGTCGGGAAAATAAAAATTTGTGGATAAGTTAAACATTGTTTTATTTGAACATTATTTTCAAATATATCCATCAAGAAATGCATGTTCACGAGTTGGTTAATTTTATATGATGATCCATTTTGACCGATAATGTGCGGTCTGTTAAGTAGCTCCTCAGCCAGTCAATCATAGGGCCACCAACGCCCAAATGTGCCAGCTTTTTAATCAATATTTGGTGTGAAACTTTATCGAAAGCCTTGCTGAAGTCGGTGTATATGCTATCCACCTGGAATCCTTCAGCAAGGCTCTCCGCTATGTATGTCTCATATATGGCCAAATTACTTGTTGTGGACCTATTGGGCATGAAACCGTGTTGCTGCGGGACGATAATGGGAATTATTGAGGGTAGTATTTTGTCCAGTACCAGGGACTCGAAAACCTTGGCAATTGATGACTGCATGCAGATGGGTCTATAGTTGGTGACGTCCTGTTTGTCACCCTGTTTAAATATGGGGGTTATAAAGCCCGCTTTCCATTTATCTGGGAAACAACCTGTCTGTAGAGACCTGTTAAAAATGAGCGTTAGTGGTACCATCAGAGCATCCCGACACCCTCGAAGGAATGATGGAGGTATTCCATCAGGACCTGCTGACTTCTTTACGTCGAGCTTGGCTAACTTTGAATTTACGTCAGCAAAGTCAAGTTCGCATCTGGTCAAGTTCAATACGTCTGAGGGACCAGTAAGGATGGCGTCGCCAGCAGGATCAGGTCTATCGTAGACGCTACCGAAATATTCCGCGAACAATCTGGCTATACCCTCCACACCGCTCTGGCGCCTCCGATCCAGAAACATCTCTCGTGGTAGGTCACGGTCCGCATTGGCAAGGGAGCGCTTTAATTTCCAAAGGTCCTTCATATTGGCTGTATTCAGTTCAGCCGTCTCGATAAATTCTCGGAAACAGGTTGATCTGAGCTTGCTACATTCAGCCCTGACCCTTGCAAATGCGTTGAAGTCCTCGCGGCTTGACGTTTCTCTGAACCTCTTGTGCATGAGTTTCTTCCTTCGGACCAACTCTATCAATGAGCTCGAAAACCAGGCGGGATAATCCGAAGCCCTAGTCATAGTTTGGGGAACAAATTTGTCGATCGTATCCTGCAAGACAGTGTAAAAAGCATGAACCACACTTTCTAGGTTGTCACTCCGAAGAAAAGTCCAATCACATTCGAAAAGGTAGTTGGTGGCCCCCGCGTAATCACACTTGTCGTATCTGTACACCTTTGTGGGGCAATTGTGGTTCCCACCGTGATCCGATGCTATTTTAATTTCCAGTGGAGGGTGGTATGGATCAACTGGCAACAGCACATCAATGCTCTCCAAAACAGCGGTCGAATCGTGGTTCGTGAAAACCAAGTCGAGAGTCCTGTTAAGATGATTGGGAATATTGTTTAATTGATAAAGGTTCATGTATTCGGCAGTTTCGTGTAATTCTCTTGCACATTCGCCATTGCCATCGGCTGTGAAGTACTGGTCCGACCTAGATCTCCACGATGCATCAGGTAGGTTGAAGTCTCCCACAATCAAGAGAGATAATATACTATGAGTTCTGGGCTACCCTAGGTTAGACGCTTTTTATTTTGCGCAGCCAACCGTGTAATGTTAACCATTAATTTAAATTTTAATTTAAAATGTGTTTATTGAATACATTGGATATTTTAAATTATTGCTAGCTGAATTAATTTCTGGATAACTACTGATATTTTCGGCCGAGGTTGCTCGGCAGTAGTCACTCATGTAAAGGTGCATTAATACCAAATGAACAAAGATCCATCAGAGCTTGAAAATAGAATAGGTATATTTTCCTAATCGTTGATTCTGGACCCAATGAAAACAACAACTTTTTAGTAGGTTTTTGTAGGCTATGACAGTTTGTGTTCTTTTCTTTATTATTGCCATGGTAACCATATCAACGATTAGGAAAATAAACTCTACTAGCTGACCCGCCCGTCGAACTTCGACCTACACACACACCCTCACACATACACACTCCCTTTTACACCCCACTCAGGGACATAGGGAGGCAACAAGAGATCTCAATTGCGCTCAATCTTGCGCAATGTTTATGACCTCCTTCCACACCATGTCCATGTCCCTCAGATCTGCTTCGAAGGAGCGGAACAAAGTGTGAGAATCTCGTCTTCGGGACCCTGATGAGAGGAAAAACAGCGCTCTTCTCGGCCAACTGTCATTCGGCATCCTTAACACATGTCCCAGCCAAATCCATCTCCTCCCCACAATGGTAGAGATGATGGGCTCACGCTGGGTGCGCCGGCGTATAGCGTCGTTCGTGATGAGGTGGTACTATCTTACGCCCAGAATTCTCCTTAGTTACTTTATTTCAAAAGCTGAGACTTTTTGTGCCTGGGCTTTGGTCAGGTGCCAGGACTCACACCCATAGAGGAAAGTGGGCAACACACACGCAGCAAACAGTTTACATTTCGTCTCGACACTAAACGCCGACGCTTTCCAAATCTTGGTCATGTTGTTGAAGGCGTCACTTGCCATACCGATACGTATCGGGAGCTCAGCCCCGAGGTCACCAGAGGTGGTAATGGTTGCTCCCAGGTACTTAAATTTATCCACCCGGGAGACCTAGTGTCCGTTGATGGTTATCGGTAGCTGTTTATCGTGGCAGGCATTACTCGCCATGTGCTCCGTCTTACTGGCATCGACTCGAAGGCCAAGGCGTGCTTCTTCTCTTGTCTTGAAACACTGCGCTGTAATTCCTCCACTGTCATACTGAACAACGCTAGGTCATCCGCGTACTCCAGATCGCACAGTTCGCCAATTAGACCATCTCTCTGTGTTATCGGTATACCTCTTGCTCCTAGCATAGACTTTCTCAACAGGAAGTCTATGATAATAATTAATATAAAAGGAGCCAGTACGCAGCCCTGTCTGACTCCCGTGGTGATCCTAAAAGCCTCAGTAGGACCACCGGCGTTTTGACGCTACACTCGGAGTCTTCATACAGGGACTGCACCATTTTAAATATCTTCGGAGGTATACCGTACAGAGCTAAAATTTTCCACATATTGAAATTCTGATTGTCAGGTAAATAAAAATTATGTTGTTAAGAAAATTTCATAGATGGCGCTGGAGCCGCAAGAAATCCGTTCCATACTAACTTTCATATTATATCTTATAATATTTCTAATCAATTTTATCAACTTTTTATTAGGTAGTTATTCTGTTATCCGGAGCGGAGAAGAATCCAATAAATCAAACATCGGAAGAATCAGTTCAGCCGATGTCGAGTTATAAGTGTTTGCACTAACCGGACTTTCATTTCTATTATAAGATATGGAACAAAAATGGACCTTCCAAAATCATGGATTCATGCCTTCGAGCAACAGCATTGTGTTTTAGGTAAAACCAACCTAAAATATTAGTAGGTACATAGAATATTGTTTGGAATGATGTATCTAAAAAAAATCCAACATTTTTCAGAGTATTATTATTTTGTATAAAAGGATACGATAAAAATTTGATGGATGAAGTCTATAGAAAAAGATTTATTCTTTTTTACGGAGACGCACAGCTTTCATATTAATGACTGAAATATTTTTTTATTAAGAGATACAGGCACAAAAATTATTAGCATAAAAATCGTGTAATATTTTTTTTACCAAACTTTAAAATAAATCATTTTAATTACACTGTTATATTGTCTAAAAAATTATGTCCCTTAAAACAGAACATCTGCTACAGTGTGTGTTTCATAACATTATTAACCTTGTTTACGAGCCGCGTGTACCATGGTGCGTCGTTACGGTTTGGATTAGGCGTGTTAAACCCGCGGCCCGGGACTCCCATGAATGCAGAACTAAATAAAATTTAATGTTGGCAAGGTAATTATTAAAAAGTGTTTGTAAATTCATTGATTTCTTTGATTTTTTTATGTTTATTGACATAATTCGTAAACTTACCTATAATTATGAAAAAAAATATGAAAACTATGATATTCAGTAATAATTTTATGAATTTTGGTAAGCTGGAGTTTTTTCGGAGACCTCTACCACGAGCATTGATAAGATTACAATCAGCAAATTATTTATTTTGAGCTCTGCTCAATTTTGGGGGTAAAATATAATATTATATTAAAAAAAAAATTATAAATTTAATTATTATTGTGAATATGTATTTTTTAATGTTTTTTATTTCCTGAATAAAAAAATTTGAATTTGAAATTGGAATTTGAAAAATTTCACATTTGATTTCTCATTAGTGACTTAAAACTTCCATTTTTATTATTTTATTTTATTGAAGTCTAACTTGGTATTTTAGATTTTTATAATAATATTTAAATTTAACAAAAATTAAAATAATCATAATTAAATTTCCTCTCTTAAAGTTTATGCAAAAATAAGAATCTAGATGATGTTATATAAATGAAAATTACTTTTTTTCTGGCAATTTGTATAATGGGCAAAGTGAAAGATTTTTTTTTATCAAAGCCAGCACAAAATAATTATAATAATTGTATAAATATAGCAACCATTCTGAAAATGAGTCATCAATCAAATGTCACATGTCGAAGTGAGATCACTTCTAGTTTAATAATTTTTTTCAACAAACTTTATTCATTATATTGTAAAATTATTTTAATATGTAAATTTGCTCGAGGAAGCTTAGTAACAACACCCCTGACAGACATAGGTAGACAAGTAATCACACTATTTCTTATAATAATCTATAGGTACCTAATACCTATATAAATGAAAGTCGGGTAAGTAGTGCGAACACTTATAACTCGAGATCGGCTCAACAGATTTTTTACATTTTTGGTTAATTGGATTCTTCTCTGCTACGGAAAACAGAATAATTATTATTGAAAAGAGAAAAATGGATAGCAAATAATATAAAATATAATATTAAAGTTAGTATGGAACGGATTTTCTGTGAAAAATTCCGTAACAGCCAGTTTTTATTTTCTTGACAAACATTGAGTTTCAAAACATTGGTACCTACGCAGATTTTTTATAGAAGTTTTCAGAAATATTTTTTTTTATATTTAAACATATTTTAAACATACCTAGGTAGGTACCTGTTTTTGTATAGCTAATAACAAAATTTGAAATCAATATTGATAGTAAGGACTACAGAACAACGTCTGTCGGGAAAGCTAGTAGGTATGATATGTATAATTAATTATATTTTGATAATATTAATGTTAGTATCGAAAGTATCCGACTGATGGTAGGTAAGTCTAAAACCGTGTCTTCCGTTGCCACTAAATTAATAGCGCCTCAGGTACAAGTCAAGACGGGAAGTTATGGTAAATTTTATCAATAAATCTTCTCCTATAAATTAAACACAATGCTCTATAAAGTATTTGCAAATTCCATTTCCTATGTAGCCGTGTTTTGCTATATTATTATCTAAGGTTAAAATGTTCTATCATTTTCAAAGTAGGTAAGTATTATATAGGTACAGACAGGCAATTTTCACCAATTTGTACTTAATGATACGTTTTAAGGTACAATTTTAATCAATACAGAAGTCACCCACCTTTAAGGATAACAGTTATTTCACAAAATAAATCAGCTAAATTAACGGTAATTTTAGTTTTGATAGTCGATTCTGTTTTAATGTGGTGATAATAGAAGTTTAATAGAATGACATTGTATTGTTTTCTATTTCCGAACGATGTTAATTTTAAAGTTTGATTTATCTTAAATATTTTGAAAGAAGATTATATATAAATGGCAATCTGCAGAAATCAGGTCAATGTTTCACAACCTTAAAGAACTATTATAGGTATATTACGTATCATAGGGTGGGTTTTTCGATGCCGCAAGTAAAAGTAAAGGATTAGAACAATACTTTACTGTCAGGTTTACTCGATCGTAAGGAATATCAAAGTAAATGATAATCGATAAGTAACATGCATATCATTATCACAAAGCTTAAAAACATTTTTTCATCAAGCAAAGTTATGATAAAATTACATTTTTTAATGACTAAAATATTGCTATTACTTTGCTATCGCTAACTCCTTACTATTACTAGCGATGGATAAAAACCCACCCTTGGACAGTTTTTATTTTCACAATAATTTATATAAAACTATTGATTTGTTATTCCACAATATTTACTATCATATTTTATTGAATAGATTTCACGCAACAGCAAAGTTTCTTTTACAAAACATATAAGTAGTGCGAATGAGACACAAAAATCAATAAGCAGAATACAATTTTTTTACCCATCACGCTGTTTCCCGAAATGGGTAGACATAGAATACGGACTTCCATTCTTTCATATCCAAACAAACCTCTTTCGCTTCCTCCAAACGCATAACATTTCGCATACATGCTCTTCTATTCCTTTTGCTCCTGATAAATCCTATCAAATCATAAAATATCCCTACCCAGAATATATAACTCATAATATTATTGAGAAGAATAATTATTGATAATAATAAAATATGGGATCAAAAATTGGATGTCTCATACCTAAGCAATACAAAAAATCTAAAAGTAGGTAGTTAAGTAATCATATTAACAAACAGTAAGGAAATTATTCATTATTTTTCATTCATTTAAACATAATATTATTTTTATGAGATTACCCACATACCTGTTTAGGTACCGAATTACTTTATTATTTACTAGCTTATACCCGTCTTGCTTTACGTTTTTGATTCCGATTGTCAGGCTTGATCGGTAGGTAATTAAACAGGTTCTAGTCTAGCTTCCCAATGACACTTTTACAATTCATAAAAAGAGAGAAGAATGATACTTTTAATGTTTATAAAATAGAAAGAAGAAAAATTATAGTCTGCTACCCACATGGAAAAAAAACTCCATGTTAATATGTTACATCTCACACTTGATTCAATTTCACTGTTCAATCGAAGTTAATAATAATATTATACGAACCTACCTACATAATTTGCAAGTTTTACTCTCTCTATGGTTTGATTCATACCTACATTCCCTACACCCTCTACGTATGTGTGATAAATTATTAGGCATTCCAGTCATTCCACCCATAGAGAGTGATTTGTGCTATGTGTGATAAAGGCAGCTGTTTTACCGACCTTTATATGTCACTAAAATATGTCAAACTTCAAAATGGATGAATTATTTTGCAAATTTTTTCATTAAATGTTTATTTATTGAGAATAATAAGATTTGAATAACATTTATATGTATAACAAATCAATCTACAATTATTTTATTACATTTTCATACTGTAATACCAAGATTCCATTCAACGTTTACATGAGTAATTTTGTTTCCAAAAGATGGCTTACTGTCTTTTTTGAAAAATTTGTATGAAGATCCTAAAAAAATAGAATTTTTTAAATAGCTCAAAATATATTAAAGTTAATGCAGCAAATTGTATTAAAGAACCTTCTCCGGCATTTTGCACGGCTCTGCGCAGATTCATATCTGACGTAGCATTTGTATTTTGAGCGTGATGCTTCCACATAAGTAAATACATAACTGAATTATTATGTAGATATGTTCTCTTCTCCATCTTAAGGACCTAACATAAACTTTGTGAAGAAATTGAATAGGAGTTTGAGAGAAACGTCAGTTGTTTGATAGTATGTAGATCTAATCTGACCTACTTATGAAGGTCCGATTGACTGATTGAGGTGAGTTGAATGAGGATGATAAATATATGGTTTAAAACAGAAGCATCGGTTAAAAGATTTTTTTTTCAATATTCATAGTTAGGAACACAGTACATGGTCCGTTGGAAAAGCTAATTATAAACGCTTGAGATCTATTTTAATTTCAAGCATTTTCTGTTTCTATTTTTATGCTTTCTCTTCAAAACGATCAGCCGTTATTTGCTTGACAAATTTAAATTGGATAAAATCTAAATATATTATACTATGAGACTAAATAATAAACATTTATTCCCAGTCTCCATGTTTTTTTTATTATTTTAAAATAAATCGATTTCAGGAAAAACATGTGATTACCTAATGAATTTTATCACCTCCATGAAAAAATAGGTATATACCTACCTTGTCGTTTGTAATAAAAATATGACTTTTTACGTTACGAGTAATCCCAAAGTAAAAATATATATCCTGGGCTCACTCAATCATTAACACAAGGTACCAACTTAAATTATGAGCACGCGTCTCAGTTAATTCCAAACATAATATTATTATTTTGTTTATACCGTAGGTACAAAAAAATGGTTCGGTCGTAAAGATGTGGGTAAACAAAATAATAATAAATAAAATATTATTAGGTTCAAATGACTTGTCAATATATTGATTAATAAAAAAAAACACGTTTAAAACAAACAGGGGAGCTTAAAAAAAGTGATAAAAAGAATGTAGGTCGTAAACGGGGTTATTTGAAAAAGGGTAGGTACCTACCTAGGTACCTAATCTCGTGGAGGAACTGAATGCTACCGGCAGTTAAAACGCGTCATTTATTCCAAAGGGTTTTAAATCGGAACCACTGCTTACTACTTCTAAGTGATAAAAATCTCAATAAAATTGGTGCATTGCCGTTGGTATAAAATTTTTAATGTATCCACTGTTTTTCATTAAAATTTTATACATATTTGTAGATACATACATACATAAATAATAGGGACAAAATTTTATTAACAGAATGAAAAGGTCAAGCCCCGCACTTTTTCTCCATGAGATTGCAGGGGAGTTTAATTGCAGAATTTTAAGGGTAGGTATGTATGTAAAGGGGTTTTCGAAATATCGAGTGAGAAAATTAACGAGTATTTTAAATGAGTTGCAGATCTTATCGACGCTTTACAGGTACCTACTCAAATAAAATTTTGATACTTTTACGCCAGCGTAATGTCGCAGAGATTTGAGAATAGGGGGACAGATTTAAATAATACTCCCATTAATTATTCAACTAAATATTATGTATTACTCATCCGGCTATTTTTTTCGTTGTTTGTGATAAAAAGTGGTATGTTATGAACAAAAAGAGTCTACATATCTGTTTTACTTTTTGGTGAGATAAACATAATATATCTTTTTTTAGAATTTAGAAAGATTTTCGGATGAGGTCATATTATTTTATCAACAGAAAGAGATTTGTTGCCTCCCTATGATCAAGAGTGGACCATAAAAGAGGTTGTCTATCGATTCATTAAAACCTACCCCAAATTTTTGAGCACAAAAACATTCACGGCATTAAATATGAAAGGAAATTGCCATTTAAAATAATCACACATTACTTAGGTATTCTAATTGTCTGTTTTCCTAGAAATACGGTAGGTACTGCAATAAACAGCGGCGAATGTGTCAGTATAGAAAATTGTCTATTTTATTACTTAGCGAGGAAAAAAAAACAAATATTATGAAACCGTTTTCAGTTCTTCTTCAATAAAATCAATAAGATATTACCTACATATATTTATTTCAACGCATTATACTTAAATACTTCTACCAATATGTTATTCCATCGGAGGAATCAAGTCAAACCATGTGTGTGGGATTAAAACAGTCAATGCACATCAGTTAGTTTACGACGCGGTCTCGTTGTATAAAAAACAATTCACTATGAAAACAGCATGTTAATGGGTGCACTGAAATACCGTGGTCTTATTATGGAGCTGCCACACACCCAACGCATTAGATTTGTTTATGTAAAGGGGTAACACACGCTTCCTTTTGAATGAGTCTTGGGCCGAATAGACTTTTAACGGTACATACGCAGTGTTTAATTTTTATTTATTTCAACCATAAAACACGTATAGGAACTCGTTTATTTTATCGGAATGCTAACATTTTAAATAGATACATTGACGCATCTTTGTACCGAAAATAGTACAAACGTCTCTTCTCACTAAACCGTACACTATGAATGTGCAAGGAACGTATCGGGCGAAAATAGTATAAACGTCTTTTCTCACTAAACCGTACACTATGAATATGCAAGGAACGTATCGGGCGAAAATAGTATAAACGTCTTTTCTCACTAAACCGTACACTATGAATATGCAAGGAACGTATCGGGCGAAAATAGTATAAACGTCTTTTCTCACTAAACCGTACACTATGAATGTGCAAGGAACGGGCAAAAAATATTATTTGTATTGAAAAGTATGACACTATGCCACATCGGCTGTTCCGTCACCTACCAGTACCTACCTATCAGCACGTGCCATACACTGAGGGTCAATAATAAGAACAGCGAGAATATTTTGCCGGCAATGACACGTTGCGTACTAGTAGGTAGGTATCATACGCGTTGCATATAAGGGTATTACAGTACGCTGTTGATTGATTTCAGTGGGTATAGTAGAGCTTATGGGTGAAAACACAAAGAACGCTGATTCCGACCGGCAAAGAATGACGTGTCTATTCTTTCACTGTCAAAAGACGAAAAACCCCATACTTTGGCCATATCTTTCGCAACGACAAAATATATGCTCTCTTTCAACTGTGGAAGGGAATTGTGGAAGGGAAGATAGAGGGCAGGCGAGGTATGGGCCGTAAAAGAGCCTCTTGGCTTAAAAATCTACGACAGTGGTTTAGTGTGCCAGAGGCTGCAGAATTGGTGAGACTTGCCCAGAACCGTGAGACTTATTCACAGATGGTTGCCAACCTCCGATAGGATTGGCATTAAAAGAAGAAGAAGATTATTTCATGTCGGAAAGCGGGTTCCTGCGTACGTCCATTCAAATGCATAGAATCTATAGAAACATTCTTTGCGCTGATCGACGCCGACCGGTCGGGATCAGCGTTATTTATGTTTTCACTAAACTTATCTCATGTGACATGGTCTTAGAACTTTCTTGGTATGGTGCTGTGAGGTGGGCAGAGATTTTAAACGAAAGTATCTATGTAGGTATATTGTATTTTTTTATAATATTATTTCAAGCCTACATAATATTATTATTTCAGTTTAAAAAATTTTCAATGAACAATATCATGTTACTTATATACATACTCGTTTTTTTTTATTAATAGTGGGAAGTTTATCAAGCTCAATGACGCAAAAATAAATCCCTACTAATACAATGGGGCCAGTACGAGTTTTATTGAAAGCTCATATTATCTTTTTAGCGTGCAAACAGTTTTCTTACCATCAAAAGATTGAATCGTTAGCATGTTGTAAAGAATTTCTTTCAAAACTCAATCGATGATCGATTTTTTTTTATTGCTTTGTACCTACTCGTAATTTTCCTGGTTTTTAAAGAGATTCTTTTATAACTCGATGATCATCTCGTGAACTGTCCTTGACGGATAATAAAGCGGGGATTCAAGGAATTTCACGACAAACATTGTAAAGTGATCACATTAATGGAATCAGACGGTCGTAAGCTCGCAATAGTTCAAATTTGAAAAAAAAAAAACACTAGGTTTATAAAAATAAATAGGACAAATTATCGGGAACATCGAATAATTGGATGCACTCACCTATAGGTATCATTATTATAAATTAACCCATTTCCCAAAACACTGAAGGTTAAAAATCTGTGTTCTGGTTTTGCTATAAAAAAATCGTAAAAATAATTTTTTATGTTTTGGAAAAATTAACTATTTTTAACTGTTTTTTATTTATATATTTATTTCTTTGGTAACCAAAGAAATAAATATATAAATAAAAAACAGTTAAAAAATAGTTAATTTTTCCAAAACATAAAAATGTTAGGAAACTGTTTTATAGTAAGCCCAAAAAATATAGAAAAAAATACGTAAAAATAATACCTATCTAAAGAAAGAATAAATGTGCTACTTTTATGATTATTTTTCTAACATTTCTTTTCAAATACAAAACAAAATGACAATTTTGTTGCCGAGTGTTAACAATATTTTGTTTTTTCTTAATCAACTGAAATAAAAGTAGGTAACTACTTACCTAATTAAATATGAAACAAAATCTTTCTTACCAAAGTTTTTAGTGAGACTGGTTGAAAAACGTCTGTCCTTCACCTAAATCTGAAAAAAAAGAAAAAAAAGGTTACAAAATGTGCAAAAGTACCTAAGTACCTACTTTAAGAATAAAAAAATAATGGATATTGTATTGTATATTAGGTTGAATGCCATATCGGTTTGAAAAAACGTAAACATCTTCAAAGTATAAACAATCTTTACAAGAATCACGTACAACACTAAATGATTGGATGTTGTGTAGTTTTTTCCCCTTTTCTTTTATGTTTTCTCAAGTTCTTCTCTTCGTTCTACATTTTTGCGAATACCCTTACTCAGGTAATCAGTCTTGTTATTTTGTGAATTCTTCTTCGTTTTAGATAAATTGGTGTTTGCTGAGCAATATGAAAATACACGAAGTTTGTGAGCCAATATCTCTATGAGCTGAATAATAATAATGTTTTCTTTTTCTTTTTTCATAAATAATAATGTGTAATAATTAGAGTTGTGCAATAATTTGATTTTTTACATCTAACTACCTACGTTAAATGTTTAAATCGATTGAAATCAAACTCTCATGCCTTGATCATACGTGCCGAGTAAACGGGCGAGACAGTAAAATGTTACTCGCCCGAGAGAGTGATGCCGAGCGTTTAAACCTAAATAATGGCCGAGGACTCGCCTTAAGGTTTAGACGCAGCGAGTAGGTACTCGGCCGAGTGCACTGTCTCGCACGTTTACTCGGTACTTGTGACCAAGGCATAACCCTGGTTGGCTTTTATAAAACAAGTTAATTATACTACTTTCTCACTGATTATTACCCGTATAGGTATAACGCTAAACATCAGCGCACCCAGAGCAGCACTATCATTCTACCATTGTGGAGATGACAGTTGGTCGAGAAAAGCGTTCCTCTTCTTGCATAAGACGAGGAAGACCCTGTCACACTGTGTTTCGTTCCGTGTAAAGTTGAGGGATTTGGACATGACGTAGGAGGAAGTCATTGAAGCCACACAAGATCGAGCGCGGTGGAGGGCTCTTAATGCATCCCTTTGTGAGTAAGAATGTACCTACTTATGTAATAATTACCCGTTATCATCGGAAAATCAGTAAAATCTTATGACTCCATCTCAGAGATTGTAGATAGTAAATCGTGATAGCCACGGAGAGTGTAGCTAACAGCGTTATAAATATTTCAGTCATATAACGCGTTGGGATCATCTACCTATATATTATTAGTAGGTACGTTAATCAAAAATATTGTGACCATTTTTATGAAAATTGCGCGGACGAAGGACAATGAAATTTCGCACATTTATAGTTTTTCTAATATTATATTTTGCTATATGCATATAAATTAAATATCAATAAAAAAAACATAACGCACACTACGGTTAATGTTATGTATTTGATACTCACACACACTTCGATGTATTTGACATTGACACAGACGCATATAAATTCTTGTCCTTGTTTTGGAAAGAAAATTGTGAAATAGCGCTCGCTAAGGCTTTTACAATAGAACCTCAATAATGTTCGAACTTATAATTTAAATTAGTTATGGTTGAATTTCGAGCACTGGTCAACCACTAGTTACAATAATTTCACCAAAATCGTACATAATATTATGATTGGTTTGCAGCATGTCCATACAAATTCTTCTCCATTATATTCAGCTAAAGAAAACTTTTTGAAGTAGGAGAGGAACAGCACCATGTCTTGTGGGATACTATATTCAATCTATTATCCCATTGACCTTCACTCTTTATGGCAATATCACAAAATACGGTCAGCTACGGTAACTGT
This sequence comes from Mystacides longicornis, assembly GCA_963576905.1. Taxonomy (NCBI): domain Eukaryota; kingdom Metazoa; phylum Arthropoda; class Insecta; order Trichoptera; family Leptoceridae; genus Mystacides; species Mystacides longicornis. The sequence goes on from OY756426.1 coordinate 9,566,788, forward strand.
ACAATATTGAAAAAATAACCGTTAATTATCTATATCAATTTAATGATTTTTCATCAGAGTTTTTGTTGAATCAGAGAATCTTTTTACTTAACAAGTTTTATTTTTATCGGCGGGTAAACGATTCTATTGAAATACTTTCAACAAAATATTAGAATGTTCTAAGTATACACACTTTATAATAATGAAAATATTAATTAATTGAATCTGCTAATTAAATCAAAAAATTAATTCAATTTAACAAAGGTGGGTACCCATTTCATTTTAATAAGTTTGTATACAATTATTTTAATTTATGGATACTTGATCGAACACTTAATTCTCCTTTGTTTTCTCAAAAGAGTTTCATCGCGTGTATGAAGATAAAGGAATTGAGAATTAAAATTGTCCGTACCTAGGTTTTATGATTGTCATTACTTTTTTACTTAATTTATTGTTGTTCATAAATTTCCGCTCCCAAGTTGGATGAAAATGTGGACTTTCCAAGACGTCTCCAAGCAAAAGCCTGTTCTTCGCAGTCTTGACCGCATCATTACATCTAATATGAGCAAGCAGCCCGAATAATGACTTCGTATTACTACCTTATTTTTAAACCGTTTGAAATCTACCGCAAATTTTTGATGTTGATGAGATAAGTGCGGATAATTTCCAATTTTGTTTTATTAGTATGAATTCTTGCTCACTCAAAGTGAATAGGTACAAATACACTCTTTGACTATTTCACAGTAAGCAACTAAAAACTTTCCTGAAATAGGAAGACGGTCGGCACCAGGGATCAAACCCACATCCTCCATTAAGAACCAATACAAAAGTCGGCGTTGCAACCGCAAGGCTACCAACCATTTCAACGTATAACACACAATAATACGCTTTCTTCAATCCAAAATACTATGAATATTGTGTATTTTCTTGAACAATTGATTCAATACTATGAGATACGAGTATAATAATTACTTAAGCCTTAAGAAAAATCCAAAAAGTTGTAGGTACCTTCTTGTAAATCTCACAGTAATGATTAGAGTTGGGTCGATAAGACTAATGTATTTTGCAGATAATCTCCGGCAAATGATTGGATTGGACCACGCTCTTAGCCAAGCATTGAGTGGTTCTTTTCTAAATAATGATTAGGGAAAAATTGGGTCAATGTTATTCATTCATTATCTAATGGTTTCGAGTCAACGATTCCGGAATGCTTAAAGGGGGATAAACACCACTCTTCACATCCACTTACTTAAATACACATAGAATATTTTATTGTAATATTGGGGGAATTTTCAAGCTTTTCAATCGGGAATATCCACCCTGGAGATTGGTTATTAGAGAATGAAAAAAAAACACCATTTTTAATATTAACCGAAAGTATGAAAATATACCGAACCTTATTGTTAAGTTTTTCTTTTAAAATAAAAAAAAAAAAAAACTCAATCGATTCATTTTTTCTCCATGAATTTAAAAGAATACAATTTCTATTTCAGTACAATGATTGATTTGGGGGAAAAAACATTGAGAATTTTTTTTTTCCCAAAAACATCTTAAGAAGTAAAAGGAAATCGGTTATAGCTATGTTTGGTATTGATTGTTTGTTCGGGGTTTAATATGAATAAAAAACTGTAAAGGTACATAGGTAGGTCTGATAATAATTATCTGGCGCCGTGGAAATTGAAAACAAAGATCAAATATCCCAAAACTGTTCTGTTTATTTGACATTTTCCATTATTTGACACAATAAAATGATAAATGACGACTTTCTGTCGCGTCTTTTATAGAATAATAAAGCTTATGGTACATTGTTAAAACGAATTAATGAAATTTGAGGATAAACACAAAACAGGCGAAAGTCAGAGAAACTGTACCGTCCCCTTATTTTGATAATAAAGCAGGGTTATCTATTCAAAAATTTGTTTTACAGAATTCAAGTTGCTTCTTTTGTTAGATCCAAGCTTTAATTAATTGCCGTTTCGTCAACGTAATTTTAACATTAATGGAATCGTCCCATCAAACATAAGATAACGTTAAAGTAAAAATACTATGAACAAACAAAATATTATCTAGTTTTTCAAAATATGGGTATGCCCTTTTTACGATCCCGTGAGAAATCAGAATGTTGCAAGTAGAAAAACTTATCAATGTGAAGTTTTATGCCTGCAGAGACCAGGTGTTTACGAGGTCACAGCTTTTCTTGCAAACTTTTTTATTTATGTACCTACTGCGATATCGCAGTAGGTAACTGCGATATCATTGATGGATATTTACGTGCTTTAAACCATGTTTCCATCATGCATAGTAGGTACACTAGGTATATCTGTTGTTAATCATATTGTTATTTTTTATGTAGAGGCTGATGTTTTTTTTTTTTATGGGGACTTTGCCTTTTATGTCCTAGGTTGAGAAATACTGCTGGTATGCAGAAACGAGCAAAATATAATTCAAATATAAATCCCGTGTAGAGACACTGCTAACATAAAGTTCCTCAATGAAGACTCTGAGATGTACCTATTATCGGAAACACTGCGCGTGATCGTATAAGGAGAGATACTATCCGCAGCATATGGAATGCGAAAATTATCATCAAATGGGGACGACAAAGAAAGCGGCATCGCGAAAAATGTTGGTGTGAACAGAATTTTGAAACACAAAACTATATTGTAAGTACTTCAAAAACATTCCCATCAAATTCTTTGGGAAAAGATGGTGATCTTTCCCTTAGTTCAACATCTATGTACAAGTACATACATACTGCATTCTAAGGACTGCGTAAGAACGCCGAAGAAACTGATGGTTACCCTATGTTCCCATTGTTCGTTTAAGTACCTATATTATGTAAGGTCACTCGTCAACACAATATTCTAATGAGTCTGATTCGACGTGTAAATGATTACTGAAGGTACTTTAAGTTCTTGTCTACATAAAATAGTCAACAGAATTGACGCAATGTGTATATCCACCCGTTTCAAACAACAAACCTCACACATACATTATAGATGGGTGAGTGTAGTCGTCGGCGTCGGTGACGTTTCAGGTAGCCGGCGTTTCTCAATCAGTCGGTTTTTTGGGCTTCTCGTATTCTGTGATGTTCTAAATCTCAATTTTTTTTTTATACCTACCGATCAATCTTTGAATGTTAAATTATTATTGTTTGTTTTTGTATAATCCCTATCAGGTTTCTATCAGAAAACAAACTCCTTAGTAACACAATGAGCTTTTCAAGTCTTAAACTTTCCCTGCTAACAACCCGAAACTCCTACACAATTGGTAGGTAATAATAATAATGATTTTTGGTACATTAGAATTCCTTTTATTTATCTTGGTTTTCTATCCTTTGCGTAATGAGTTGTATCATTAGTAGGAGAATATCTAATTATCTATTATTATTATTTGTACAAAATTACATATATAGCTAGCCACTGTTGTACAAGTCAACATATCACACAGAATTAAACCGCGTATCAGCAACATTTTGTGTTCTTTTCAGTCTATCCTATTTGTATTTGGTTTAGTTTATTACCATCTTTTAAATTCAATTCATACAGTTTTACACAAAGTTTCGCAATGTTCGATAATACTTTACTTAAATGAATTTAAAAATCTCGCTAATTAGTCAGGTAGGTACCTATGTAGTTTTTTTTTTCAAAACTTTATCGAAAAAAAAACATTTTTCAAGCGTGATAGTGGTAGTTTTTAGTGTGGTAGTCCAGCAATTCACTCGAGTGTACACAGATTCATTTTATTTAAATCAATAAAAAATATTGAAACATCAACAAAGCATGCACACTGCAGATATGAAGATGCTCGGGTGGGCTGGATGAGTTACTAGACTCGATATAGTTAGAAATATCCATGTCTGAGGAACATTCTAGGTCGCACCCATAACCGAAAAAAAAAACAGAAAACAGGCTGAGATGGTATGAGCAATGAGCAAGTTATGAGGCGTCTACAGGACAACATGATCCAGAGCTATGGACATTGAAACTCCAGCTAGGAGACCAGGCATACCACTAGCACATGATGGTTGTATAGCATCGTGACGGACCTCAAGGAATGCGAAGTGGAGCCAGAGATGGCATTTGATACAGAGTTGACTTAATAAGACTAGGAGAGCCGTCTCCAAATAATGGGACAAAGGCGAAGGCGATGAAGAAAAAAAATGATCTCGTAAATTTTTCGCTGTCGGTAAACAAGAAGAGCATGAAGATAAAATCCAAAATTAAAAATGAAGTAAGTAATTACACCTAATTGTTATTCATGAAAGATTGAAATCAAATGAGTAAATGAATAAAAAGCTTTGTTTGTACAAAGGAAATCGTTCCCCAAATTCCCCAGATTTGTAAAACCTTAGCGAAATTGGTCCAGCTGCTCAGGCGCGATGTGATGATCAAGACATTTTATAAAATATAAATAGCATTAAGATTGATAATATAATATACTGATAGATGTCAGTTTCGTTTCACTGTCTAGCCTAGCACATCAATATAATAATTAGATTATTCGAAACTTCTGAACTGTTGATTGCCGATATCTATTTGGCGGTTGTTTCAACATAATAATAATATGTATTTACTAGTATATGAGCAAGCACATCCATTGAGTCTTTCTTTATTGAATCTCCCCCAAATAATTCACAACTAATTAGACGACATACAGCCAATTAATAAAGTCCTTTGATTGTTAATTAAGTCGACACACAAGATACGGTACAATCTACTCGATAATATTATGTATATTGTATAGTAAGCAAAATATTCAACAATATTGTATCCCTTTGGCTCCGAACTTCTTTTTACAAAAAAGCACTCGATATTATGCCTACATCAAAGAAAATATCGATGAAAAAATTTAATAATCGATAGCTTCATAATAATAATTATTTAAAACGAATTTGTTACGATGTTGGTGTTTTGTTTAGAAAAACATCTCAAGATGGTAGAAAAAAGTTCAAATTCTGTCATTAAATTGATTTGAATATTAGAAGTGTGGGCGTACTTTACAACTTAATTGCATGTTTTTTATATTGTTTGGACTGTTGGAAAACCATTTACAGAATACTTTCTACAACTTTGGTTACTATGGGACATCTTGTTTTGACGTAAAGATGACTTCACAATAATTGCTCAAGTGTTGATTCAATTCATACAAATTATTGTATAGTTAATACTTTGTGTGACGTCATCTTGTTATGACAGCACTCAACACTTGAGTATAAAAATATACTGGATACGGGTGTATAAAAAAGAAACTTCCGATAGTTTATTTAAGAAAGTAAATCTTAATAAGTAGGAGAAAATAAAAATACGAACCAAATATTGTAGTTGGCTGGTTAGTATTGAAACTATTTAAAGTAAAATAATAAACTCATTTATTTATTGAAATAGCTTGTTAAAAATCCTAACACAATTTACCTAAGTAGAGGGAGATGAAGATTCTTATGAGACAGTGGATTGTGCACAACGCTCTAATTATGTCTAGATTCTTGTGACCTTTTTTCAGGACTAGATCTTACAGAAAAAATAACAACTAATGACTCTAATAATTCATGACTAATGTTCGATTTTTAAACCTAATGGCGAAAGTTGTTAACGTACAGTGATCACACTAAGCCAGCCTTCGAAATAACAGAAGAAGACGGTCGTAAGCCCGTAGTGGTTTATTCCATTTAAAAATCGAACATTAGTCATGAATTATTAGAGTCATTAGTTGTTATTTTTTCAGTGGATTGTGAGTTATGTGGATATCAGATATCATTGATGTATTGTGAGATATGGTCGTGCGAGTTGTGGGGTTTAATGAGTAACATGACGTGTGATTGATTTTATTTTAAAGTAAATAATCAAAAAATATAGTCATGAAAAGTACCTTCTTATAATATAGATTCATTGCACTTATTTATTTTGATAATGTTTGACGAGCAATATAATGTGTAAATGTGTATGTATTGTATAATCTGCCTTATGATATAATAACATGTCATTGTGTGATTAGTTTTGTTTGTATCAATCTATTGTTTTATATTATATAAAGTTATGCATCATGGTAGAGTCAGCAATATTGTCTGTATATATCTTGTGTAACTATGGTAAGATAATCAAACAATTGAATTATTTTGTATTTTGAAATAATTATGTAAAGAACCTGTTGACAAGGCTTGTAAAAGCCTTAACAGGACTTATATTGTTTTTATTATTTTAATGAAAAAAGAGTATAAAAAAAAATACCAAAAGATTATTATTTATTGTACCGTATGCTAATCCAAAATGTTGAAGGGAAGGTAGCATCTATTATCATATAAAATGTTCCTTATACTAAAAGCAGTTCACTAAATAAAAGTAAAATAAAAAAACACATACAGTATTGTGCAATTTAATGGGAACGATTTTGACAATAAAGATTGTTTCTAAACCGTAGAGTTATTCACGAAAAAGTTGAAGTTAAGAATTAGTTAAATTAACTTGTTTAGCATGCTTTTTAAGTATATTTATATATTAAGGAAAGTATTTCTGGATCCATAACTCAAAAATACAATACTTTCAGATACGTTAGTGTATTAAAAATGTGAATAATAATATTAATAGATACCTACTATGTAATTAGAATTTTTCTCATTTACCTACCTACCTTAACATGATTTCTTTTGGGCGTTTTAATTCGCCAATCTGTGTAAAAACCCACTTATTGACTCTTTGTAAAAGAAGGACTAATAAATACAATTTTTCTTTTTATTCTGGTGTCTTGTCAATTAATTACGACAAAGGATGTTAAAAAATGTTACGTGTGGTTAGTTTATGACCACGGTGTAGAGGCACGGACCTTCAAAGTCAATATTATAAATTGCCTCCAATCATTTTTACCATTTCATTTCTTCGCGAAATAGATCCTGGACCGACATGAACAACAATAAAACAACCAAAATTCACCTCAATTAAGATCCGTAAAGACTTCTTGGTTTGGTCACATAATAGATGAAAAATAAAAGGTTTTACAACTTGTCGTGAAGTGGAAAAAATGAGCAGCAGGAAATAAATAAAAAATTAAGCAGGTCCCATTATTGCTAAATTGCTTTTTTTTTTAAGATAAATCTGTATGATTGTGTTCGCATTAATTCGCACGATGCCGTATTTTTACTAACACCTGTTGGTATAATAATTCTTTAAAAGGGCCTACCCCGAAAAGAAATAAGATTACTCAAGAATAAAAGAAGTAGTGTTTTCTGGTAATAATTTTCTTCCGAAAAAAAAGGAAGGGGTAGGCCGTACCAAAATAAATAAGCACCAAACCTACTTTTGGATTTTTACCATAAAAAATCTACATAAGAATTTCATAAGAAGTGTTCTACTTACTTGTCTTGTTAAGTAGAATTTTACGAATCCTTTTAGTAAAATATTATAACAAGCTCTCTCTTGAAAAACCACTTTTACTTAAATTAACAAAATTGTTGAACAAAATATTCCTATAATAACGCCTTTTACCTCCCCAAGTTTTTTAATTTTTAATCTTTTTTTTTCAAGTAATCTCGGTGTTCTTCATTACTGTTTTTTTTTGTAGTTTTTAATATTAAACACAAAACTGTTTCAAAATTAAGTTTCTTAAGTTAGGTGAAACTTTTAAATAACAGAATGTCCGTAGAAAGAAAACCAGATTGGCATCTCCAGGTTGCGGCCCTCAGACGTGAAGAAAACATTATTATTTACCTTTTAATAAGGATGTAGTGTATCTAAAATCTTCGAGTCACCCAATATAGGTATGAAACTCCGCAAACAACTAGTGAAGACCTATGCGTGGAGCATCTTGCTCTATGGGTGTGAGACATATGTATGGTGCCTAACCGAAAGAGAAAAAAAGAGACTAGAGGCCTTCGAGTTGTGGACGTATAGAAGAATTCTAGGAATTTCCTGGATGGACCACATCACGAATGAGGAGGTTCTAGACAGAATCGAAGAAGGGAGGCATCTTGTTAAAACATTATCAGAGAGGCGGTCCAGATGGATAGGCCACATACTACGCCACGATAATCTTCTGCACACCATAATGGAGGGCATGACTGAGGGTACGAATGCTAGGGGCGTCCGCGTCGAGAGTACCTTGAACAATTACTTGAGGATATGGACTGCACATCTTACATGGAGCTGAAGAGGGCTGCGGAGGACCGGACGAGATGGAAAACTAGATGCAGATCTTTGCTGCAAACCAATCCGTAGGATTGAGACTGCAGAAGAAGAAGGATATAGTAATAACCATCTAATAATTCACGCTTCAAAATCAAAAAAATTTTTTGTTACTCTCATTATTTTTGCTACCTTGCAAGTCATTGAACACCTACCTACCTACAGATTTATTTTGAAAAAAAGACACGTGAATGACGATAAAAGCATAAAATGTGGCAAAAATAGGTACTTATATCTTTTGCACAGTTCTTTTTTTTTTTCAGGGGTACCTATTTAAACTTTTTACCGGAAATAGCTATATCGCTTTTTTTTATTTTCGTCAAAATAATGCTTCCTTTTCCAGTTTACCATCTGAAGGAAGGAGGCAAACAAATTTTATTTGAAAATAAATCATAAAATCTTATTTACATAATGTATCACCCTAAAAAACTTTTAATTACCTTCGAATTCGCAATGGAAAAAGTTGGTAAAACATTATTTAAAACCTACCAAGTACCTATGTAGGTAATAAATATTTTTTTTAAATTAAGTTGGTAGGATACGAATTTAATCTTTATTGGTACCTACTTCTTGTTATAATTTTTGATATAAGTATTTTTAGATTTAAGGCAATGTTTTTTTTTAATAAAATTTTATTATCATCCCAAAATGTCTAGGAGATAATAAAGGCCAAGTTCCCACTGACAGATGGCTTGTTTAGCGCCTAGTCTAGAGTCTAGCCGGTAACCTTGTGAGTAGTTACACAAATGTACCTAGGTACTGAAACGTTCACAACCGGCCACATGAACACTTGGTGTGTGCGTGTATTTATCTATTTTTATATAAATGTGATAATATAATGTCAGGGAAGTCATTCCCTAGTGTATCCAAGTAAACAAGCATGTATTAATTAGGAGAATAAAAATGTCAATAGGCTCTAGGCGCTTAGCTGGCCACTTTGTCAGTGCGGATTTGGCCAAAGGACGTGTCCTTTGTGATAAGTCCCCTAACTCTTACTAGTTTCAGAAATCATCCTTCAAAAAACATGTTTATTAAAGTAAAGGCAATTACAGGGATCTTTTGTAAAAAAAGTGTTGTGAGTTGGTACCTATTTTTTTTTTTTTTTATAAATATGAATCTGTGCTCACTCAAAGTTAAATTTGTTATTAATTACTCAATACGATATGTCCACATTGTCCACCTCCTCTTTATAATGGTAGAAATTAGGGACCTGCGCAAGTGCGCGTCGTTTGTGTTGCGGTGGTACCATTTTAATACCCAAATTACTTCTGAGGCACGTTTCAAACGCGGAGACTTTATGTGGCTAGGCTTTTGTCATGTGCCAGGACCTATACCTACGTAAATATCTTTTTGTTTTTAATTAAAAAAAATACATAATACACAATAAGATACATAATATGACACACAAAATAAAGAAATATACAACTATACATAGAGAACAACAGCTATTGCTGCAATTGAAATGGGCCCCATTAAGCCATTTAAACGGCTTGTTAATAGGACCCATTCTCCCCACCGTCCGTCTACATAACGTATAGACACATAACAGTCACAAAATTTCACAAATCAACCTACAACACAACAATCAAAAACATCCTCACCATCAATCCTTCATCTTTTCATTCTGTCAAATACATTCATTCAAACACATTGACTTTGGTATTGTTTTTTAAGGCGCCAAAAAGGCACATACATAGTTTTAAATGTTTATCTTTGCTAACTGAATTTATATTATTAGAATAATTGCAAAAAATGTAAATTTTATCAAACAACTTTTGTTGGTAATTTCATTATTACATCTTACTCTACCTTTTGGTCATTTACAAAGCAGGTGAACATAGAATACGGACATTTTAATTCCAATTTAATTATTAAACTTTTAAGTCTACCTAAAGACAAAAGTTAACATTTTGAACAAATTAAAGAAAATGAAATTAATTTTTCAAAGGTAATTGAATTACAGTGACGTCGTCTTTTAGATTGATCAAACATTCTATTTCCGTTTGGGCTCGTCACAATCAAAGGAGTAACTTTGAGATGAAGGAATAAAGCACGAAAGTAAGAGAAGGGTAAGAATCATTGTTCTTTATTATGTTAAGTTGTAAGATTGGATTTAAGGTACTGTTTCGGCAACAATTCTGCCTATGCACCTACTTTTTTGTCCAATCTGAGACAGGATTCTAGCCCTGACTAGAAATTTTTCGTGAATAAAACACATTGAAAATTTCTTACCCGGCCGGGAATCGAACCCGGGACCTCTTGATCTGAAGTCAGCTCCTTTTCCACAAGGCTATCGACCTCGGGGTCGGTAATATGACATGCAGATACATCTACAAGTGTGGAGTCTAAAACAATTAGTAGGTGTTGGCAGTTGATTATTATTTTGACCCATCTAATATAAATGTATGGCTCGAAAACCTGGACCGTGAAAGTATGCACAATGAACCTCTTGGAAGCATTCGAGATGTGGCTGCACAGAAGAATGCTTCGTATACCATGGACAGATTTAGTTAGTAATTCAGAGGTCAAACCTTGTGGACTTTAATATTTTTCTGCAAATCTTGCTGATAAATAAAATAAAGGTTTCATAATATCTGGGGCATATTATGCGTGGGGAAAAGTATGAAATCCTCCAACTTATTTTGATGGGCAAGATACATAAACACCGGACCTGGTAGAAGGCAGATCTCTTGGTTGATTGGACCGGAATAAGGCGAGTGCATCAGGAGCTGTTCCGAGTGGCAAGAGATAGAGATACCTTTAAAGAAATTATTGCAACGTCGGGGAAACCTGATAGAGAACAAGAAGAAGAAGAAGTTGATTATCATAAGAACGTTTACATTCTTTGAAAATACTGAGTGTTATGTATTCCGGAGATATCAAAAGTATGAAATAATAACATTGTACCTAAAGATAAAAAATAATAATACATAATCCTATAATATAAAAAATATACGAAAACCTTCGCCTCAACACCTACCTAATATAAGAAAAGAAACAATACCTTTATATTATGATTTATTAAAAGGGTTTTATATTAATAATGTGTTGGTTAACAAACAAAAATCACACTGTTCTAATTTTGATTTTGGGAACTTTTGGGCGTATAATATTATACATAGGTAGCTCGCAAATAAAATTGTTCCGGAGCTTTTAGGGTGGGTAATGAATGTCCTAAATCACGATCCTAATAATAATAATATGTACGTCGTGTTTTAGATAATGTATGTGAAACTTTGCTCCTAAACTTGTGTGATTACAGTTTAACAAACTAATTTAGTTGTTACCTTTATATCACCGTGTCCACTCAGCAAGTCGATATTCTATTAGGCACACTATACTAATACCATTATGACTACAATCTACATCTATAAAATCAATATTGTAACGTGACATGTATGCAGATTTAGTATGGTGCCATGTCATTGTACTACAGTAAGAACAAGCGAAACATGTACGAATAATGGCTATATTCATACCTAACTAGCTTTCCCGACACACGTTGTCCTGTAGTCTAACAACTATGAATATTGATTAAGAATTAAAATAAATGATAAAAGTGACTTTTAATCATTGTCATTCCGATCGATCCATCTGTTTTAAACCATAAATTTTCCAACCGAATTCTGTCAATCGCACCAACTATTAAACAACTGATAGTTTCTTTCAAACGACATTTAGATTTCAAAATTGGATTATTTTAATTTACAAAAAATACGCTTCGTTGTTAACAAATTAGAAAAAAACTTGAAAAAAAAACCATCAAAAATATGCGTGCCAATATTTTTAATGTCAATGGTAGTCAGGTAAATAAAAATTGTGTTGTTATGGAATTTTTCACAGATGGCGTTGTTGTTAGAAAATAAGTTTTATACTAACTTTAATATCATGATTTATTTTATTTTCCAACCATTTTTCGATATTTTACTAGTATTTCTGTTATCCAGAGCGGAGAAGAATTTAATAAACCAAGCATCATAAAAATCTATTCATCCGATCTCGAGTTATAAGTATTCGCACTAACCTGACTTTCTTTTATATTATACATAGATATATAATATCCGGCTAGTATTTTAGTTTTTAGAACAGCTGTTCGATTCGAAATTAAATACCGCTCTGAACTACATCGTGGATTTTTTAATAAATTTTTTTGTCGACTGAATCTTAATAATTGGAGTTTCAAACAGCAGGTGATACGTTTCAGCACAGATCAACTCAACTGCAGGATTCATTGCAAGAACGTTTTGTTCTGTAATTTTTAGCTATCTACCTATTTCTATGTATGGGTGTGTTTTGCCCATTCTCCTATTTATTTGGGTGTGAGTCCATGCACCTGACCAAAGCCAAGGCACAAAAAGTAGGTATCTGCGTTTGAAACGAAGTGCCTTAGGAGAACTTTGTGTATAAGATGGTATCATCGCATCACAAACGAAGCTTTACGCGAGCGCACCCAGCGGAAAACCTTCACTCTAACATTGGAAAACAAATGGCTGGAACATTTCAATTTTAAAGGATGCCGAATAACAGTTAATCGAGGAGAGCGTTGTCTTCCTCCCATCAGGGTCCCAAATACGAGGAAGACCCTCTCATACCGTGTTTCGCTCTTTTGAAGCGGAGCTAAGGTATTTGGAAATGGTGTTAGGTTATAAACATCACGCAGGATTGAGCGCAATAAAGGGTTTTTATTGCCTCCCTTTGCCCTTAAGTGGAGTGTAAAGGGAGATTTCATTTTATAATTTATTCAACCTTTTCATAAGCAAATCTCTAATATAAATGAAAGTCGAGTTAGTGCGAACACTTATAACTCGAGATCGGCTGAACAGATTCTTTCAATGTTTGATTTATTGGATTCTTCTCCGTTCCGGATAACAGAATAACTAATAAAAAGTTGAAAAATGTGTAAGAAATGATATAAAATATAATACTTAAGTTAGTATGGAACGGATCACTTGTAACACGCCAACGCCATCGCGGGTAGTTCCCTCTCATTCTTGCAAACGTAATTGCCGCTCTTACAGTAGCCCATCCCACTTACTCCAATTTTCACACAAAGTCAACATCGGGCACATAGAGGTAGAATGTCTGCGCGCGCATATTATCCTATTATTCTCCCGTTGTTCCCGTCCTGAGTTTTGAATTCGAATGAAATATGGATTTTTTGGAAATATTTTAATGTTAATATTTTATTAGCTTAACTCAATCGAATTAATTATGTATTTTTTTATGGGGGCGCAGTGCACATTATGCACATATGTACGGGCCGCCTCGTGTAGAACCACAAAACAACGTCTGTCGGGAAAGCTAGTCTTATATATAAAAATGGAGAGCTATTTCCCGATGTCATCGCATCACGCCTAAACGGCTGGACCGATTTCGCTAATTCTTTTTTTTCGTGTAGGCTTTTATCAGGAGAATGTCCTTTTAGAAGAAAAAAATTAAGAAAAATGCACGGAAAATTTGAAAATTAAAGAAAACTCTACGTAGACAACCTTATTAGTACTTTTTACCTTATAATTTTTATTCCAATTTTGAGATTTTGACAGAAATTATCAATTGGTGCGATTAACAGAATGCTGATGGAATATACATGGTTTAAAACAGACGCATCGTTCGGGATCACATTGGTCAAATGATAATTAATTTATCACCATACAAAATCGAATTCAATATTCGTATTTAGGAACACAGGACAACGTCTGTCGGGAAAGCTAGTAATAATATAAAACCAGCTATTTATCTAAAAATGTTTTATTATTTCATCAATCATACACATAACGGGTCAAATTTATAAAAATCATCTCCATACCGACCGCCAGTTTAAGCTCTAAATATATTGAAAAGGTAGTGCGGCTATTAAACAAATTTGGGTCGTGCATTTTGTTTTTCTTCTTTCTTACTTTATACCGTATATAAATTTCAATTGTCCGTGTGTAGGTAATATTCTTTATCTTTGTACATAAAACTTCCTGTCCTTTTTATCTTTATAATACTATAGGTACCTAATATCTTAAGTATATGTATGTAGGTTTATTTTATTATTATTTTCTTCTCCCATTCAACTGTCCTTAGGCAGTATGATGAAATTATAAATAAATAAAAACAATAATTATATAACGCACTTTTAATGCAAAGATGACGGTATATCCGGCTGAAGAACTTCATCATCATCATCAGCCCATGTTTGCCCACTGCAGGACATAGGCCTCCCCTCTCCTTTTTTCATTTTGAGGGGGATTCTGGCATTAAAACTCCACGCTTGCCGAGCGTGTTGGCGAGTCTTCGGTCAGTATCCGGTATATTATACATGGGTATTTCAGTCCATGCAGGTCTTAGGTTATCCCGCCGTTATTTTGGGCGCCAGAGCCTCGTCAGTAGTCAGCAGGGGGTACCGCTGAAGAACTTATAAACCGGTTTTTTTCAAGTAAACTATTTCCGTCCAATCTGAGTCACGCCGACCCCGGTTAGAACTTTCAAGTAAAAAAACATTTGAAACATTCCTACCTGATCGGTGATCGAACCCGGATCACTTAATCAGAAGAAGTCAGTGCATGCTCCGTCTTTTGATGTCGGTCGAAATAATGTGTGAAGGTAAATTATTAATATTTGGAGGGTTTGTGTATTTACGTAGTGAAAGTTCATTATTATGAATTAAATAACACACAGTTGCACTTTCACAAAATTTATATTGAATCTCGAGCGCTTTCGTCCAACTCACGCAGACATTGTCAAGAGACTCAGTCTCTTGACAATGTCTGCGTGAGTTGGACGAAAGCGCTCGAGATTCAATATAAATTTTGTGAAAGTGCAACTGTGTGTTATTTAATTCATACGTAAATTATTAAATTTGATTTGGGAGTGGTTTTAATTTAGTGAGGAATAATTCATAAATTGTTTTCAAAATAAAATGTGTTGCCATGATATATTATTGAAGTTTATAAAAAAATATACGTTGGTACCTTGTAGGTACTTAAAAATAAAAGTTTAAAAAATATTATTAATTAGTTCCTGCGACAAAATTGATAGTTAATTATTATTATACCTACCAACACACATTTTTATACGGACAACAAAATGACACTGCGACAATAATTTTTTACGCTTCACTCGTGCTTCATCATCTTAATTTCATTTAGTTTATAAAAAATAGAACAGAAATTAATTAGGGTGTTTTTGGTGAATATTTGGGAAAATTGAAATGAATAGGTAAAATAAAAAAAAAAGTTTAGAAAATTTCTACTGAGTGTGAGTATATTATTATGTAGATTGGTTACATTTCAATTTAAGATAAAAAAATATAAGAAGATATTGTTTTATTCATAAATAATGTAATATGTATTTAATTATTAGTTCTAAATTTGAATTTATTTTCCATTTTAAGTTTCATTTACCTATTTTATTCTAGAAATTATTGTATATTCGCTCTTCATAGATGATGAAGAAGTTTTGTTGTATTATTTTAAAAGTAATAAAATATTTATATATCCGACACGATACATATTTGTTCTCACATTTATTATTTAACAGATATGGGCCCCTATTACGTAACAGATCCTCTAAAATTAAGCACCTTCTAAAATTTGAAATTAAGCGGGTCCTCTAAAAGCTTAATTCAAAAATGTTATTCCGTAACATCCAATATTAGCGGACCCGCCAAAATCTATGATTATAACACCCTCTAAAATCATAGATGTGAACATAGCTGCAGGTCGTGTGATTTCAAGTAAAATTATGAATATATGACGTAACCGCAGCCATTTCTATGGTTCAAGTGTCAATTTTGTCGTTCATCCGCCAAATTCAATCATTATTTTTACAAGAAAATTGATCGTTCATTTTTATTTTAAAAACGTTTTAAGGACAATTATTAATAATTATGTTGCGGTCACAAAGGATGACGAAAATGCAGAAATAAAGGCAATATTGTAAGCACAGTTGACAAAAAGTGGGAGGAATGTGTCATTTTATTGAGTCAAATGGCCCATCTCAAGTCATGGAAAGATGTGAGTATCAATTAATATTTCAATGTGTTATTGCTTACTTATTGTAAACTAAAAATTGTAGGTAATTGTAAAAGGATATAATTTTTCTATATTGATTCATAAAAGTATGTTTATGAAGAATTTGTACAAAGTATAACTTTGTAAGATAATTTTTATGTTCGCTCTTCATTACTATCAAAATATTTTTTTTCAGAGTTTTGGTGAGATGAATACAAAAATATAACGAAGAGCCAGAGATTCTATTTTTCATTAATGGAGCTGCGAATGGTGCGCCTACCATAAAACCTCTCAAAAAGTTATAACTGTATTTCCAGAAGTACCAGAATTAGGATAAGAAATATTGGATTGGCAGATTGAGTTCAGTCACTGAGGATGACTGTTTTGCAGTATGAAAATATTTTGGCAATATAAAATATTCTAAATTAAGTGACATTGCAAAATTTTATTTTAAAAGTTGTAGAAAAAACATTAAATTTAGATTATTATATGTTTCACCTTCAAAAAATATGCCTACTAATATTATGCATACTTCGAAGAAATTTGTAAGAAATTTCTTAAGGCAATAAGCCTGCCAACTTGTGTTAATTATGTATTATCATTATCAAATGTGATTTATAATTACCATTATGAATGAATATAAAATACTCTATTTTATTACTAGGTAGTTATAATTTTGTATAGGTATGTATTTTTGGAATAAAGTATTATTGTTAATTAATGGTTTTCAATCTTATCCCAGTTTTCAATTGTACACCGCCATCTGCCCAAAATGGTAAGAAGCTTCTGCAGTCATTGATTTGACCGATACCACTAGTAAATTATTATTCCCTCTAAACAGGCCGTAGTGTTTAATGCAAGTTGATAGTGTTGTATATTGAAATGAATCTCAGAACATGCAATAGTAAGTAATATGTACCTTCTTATTTGTAATATTTTTTTCAAAGTATATCCTTCACTGTTAACTCAGCTCCATACTTTTTCAAAATGATAAATAGGCCTTTCATTGCTCCATAAATGTGATGAAACTGATATTTCTTCATGCATTGATAATCTTAAAATTTGTATTTTTGCCTTCAGAGATAACTAACAAATCATGAACAAATTGTTTTTGCACTTCATAGCAAAAAAAAACAGCTCAAGTCCTCTCTAGTACAAATTCCACATATTATCTCGGCTGGGGTTCAAACCCGAGACCATCCCATGAATGTAAATAGAGTGGGCATTTGCTCACTGTATGTTATTTGATCAGATATATTATTATCAATGTTAAATAAAATCAAGATCTGGTTCTTGAGGAGTAAATTTCTAATTAGATATCGTAGATACAAACCATTCTCAATCTTCAGCACATAGGATTTAAAAAAAATTATGATGGCTTACAGACATCGACAAGAGTTTACGAGTAATCCAAAATATACTTGCAATATATAGATAAAACTTTATCTGTCCCTCAATGCTAAGGATTGTGAGCAACATCACACACCAGCCTGCCGCAGAGCTCCTGGTTCGCTACTAGGTGCAGGGTCCCCCGCAATGCTAGTGCCATTTTCTCGCAAGCCCAATTGCACCATCTCGTCTAAATCGAACTTCATGATAATTTTATTTATTAAACAAATACATATTTTGGTTTGGAAAAACTAAATTATTAAAGAGAAACAAATAGGTAGGTATATAATAACAATAATTTTATTTCCCAATATGGGCACTTATTGGAGTAAAAATAATGCAGTTGATCAAACAAGGTACTATCTGTGGGACTGCTAAAATGTGAAAGGTGAATGAAAAGCTTCATGAGCCTAATAGATAACACAAAACCTACGCTATATTCCAAGTAGTATGAATTAATCTTTCCGAGAAATTAGTTGTAAAACCAATTATTATCTACATGATATTTTAATTGTAGTTTTGAAATATCAAGCTTCCCAATTCATCTGAGTGAATCCATTACATTTGATAATCATTTACTCTTTGAATGTAGAATGCAGTTCTCTCTGAAGACTCCCTTTGAGGTGGTGGTTAATCATTTTGTTAAAAATTTAATGGGGAAACCAGAAACCAGACATGGAACAGCATCTTCTTTCAGGTTCAACTTCTCATGTAGTATCACAATCAATTCATCTGAAATTAAAGCATATTTTCAATGGTTATTAATTATTTATTTACACTTTTATGTACAAACTAGTGTTTTAAAGGCGCCCGTGGCGCCGACCTATGGCCTTTTCCTGTAAATTTTGCTTTCTCATAGCTGAATTCACATGTGAAACTTTTGATTGCAAACTTTGCATTCAAATAGTTTTTAGCATGTATGTATTTAACTATTTGATTGATTAAACTTTTGCATGCAAACTTTGCATTTATATGGCTTCTCTACGCTATGAATTCATATGAGAATCTTTAAAAAATTACTTTAGTGTGTAAACTTTTTATTGAAAACATGGCATTCGTATGGTTTTTCTCCGCTATAATGTCATGTGTGTGGATTAAAGATTCGTGATTTGGTAAACTTCTTCATGCAAACTTTGTTTTCTTGTAGCCGAATTCGTATGTCAGACTTTAAAGCACTTGATAATAAAACTCTATGAAAATAAAAAAAAACTTGAACTTTTTATAAGAAACTTTGCATTTAAATGGCATTTATCATGAGTTATTATTTGATTGATTAAACTTTTTATCGCAATGGTTGCATTCGTATGGCTTTTCTCCACTATGAGTTCGCGTGTGATTCTTGAGTTTGAAAACTTTTTATTGCACACATTGCATAAGTAAAGCTTTTCTTCACTATGAAGTCCGGTTGTGCGTAAAAGTTTCCTGATTTGACAAATTTTGTAAGAGTCATGAAACTAATTAAATATTCTATAAATAATACAATTAATTTTATACAAAAAACTCACCTGTAATTTTTGCCCTGATGACATCGTCTTCCCACAAACAATATTTGAGGTTTAGGAATTCATCTCAGCTATTTGTTTTTATGTTCCGAATCACAAGGAATAGAGTGGTATACCTATATATTTTTAATTTACTTCCAGGTACACAACAAGCAAAAACCTGTAATTATTACAAACAACAATGTTAGGTTAGTTTAATAGAAGAAATAATAGCATATTAGCGACATATACGCCTATTAATATTGAAATATAGATTTAATATATCACAAAAAAACATAAATTCATACTCTTAAAATCAATATTAATAATTCACTTACTTATTTGTCAATTTTAGTAAAGCTTGGTTGGTTAGTGATCAATGTAAAATAGACGCACTTCTAAAATCCAAATTTCACACAGAACCCTTATGTAATCGCTGAAAATAACTATACACCAATATTTTATTCTGTTAAAATGACTATTTCTTTATTATCACACAACATATCAACAATTTTGAACATAAAACTCGAGACGACGTCAAAAGCGCGCGAATACAACAGTCGTGTATGACGCCTCAATCTGACATAAAGCAACGACATAACCAACCGTATGAAAAAACATCCTCTAATATTTTAGCAAGACCTTCTTGCCAGCCGCCAAAATTAAATCAATTAGCGGGTCATTTAAGAGGATTTCTGCTAATTTTAGCGAACATGTCAGTTACGGAATAAGCTTTTTTAAAAATAGAGTCCTCTATTTTTTGGCGGCAGTTAAATTTTAGTAGGTCATTAAGCGGACTTCCTCTTAATTTTAGAGGAACTGTCAGTTATGGAATAAGCTGTTATAATTAAGCGGCCTCTATTTTTTTATCGGCAACTAAATTTTAGAGGATCTGTTACGTAATAGGGGTGATGGTTAATTAGTTTTTATTATAAAACAATTGCTTACTAAATAATAATTATTTTTGTTTATCAAACTATTGTATCGCACCCGATACAAAACAATCGGGTAGGATGTACAGAATAGCCCTCAATGTATGTTTTCAACTTACTATTAAAGAACTCTCAGTTTTAATTTGAAAATCTCAGACATTCCATAAATTTTTGACAGGTAGTTTAACACCTGTCGCGTCACTTAGTAGTTGTACCCAGGTACTGCACAAAAATACATAAATCGCAAATCTATTAATACGTGAAGGAAAAACCTTGTGACTATTTTTACGGAAAATGCGCGGACGGATGAGTATGAAATTTCGCACACTTATAGTTTATATTGAGGAAGGGTGCCGAATGCTAAAATTTTGTTAAAATTTTGCATAAAATAGATTAAATCAATAAAAAAAAAACATTACAAACACTACTGTAATGTTATGTATTTGATACTCACACACACTTCCACAGATCAACTTCATAGAAAAAAATGTAAAATGTAAAGCGCCTCATAATGGTCGCAGAAAGCTTTTTGAAGGCGGTATATTTAAATGGAAGGTGGAGCTGAAAATAGCGGGATATTCAAACTCATTGCGTCAAAATGAGAATAGATTAATATTGTTTTTTTTTTAATAATAATAGAAAAATACTTTATACATATCAACATTTAAAATTTGACGTATCCATGTCATTGTTTTGGAAAGAAAATTTTAAAATAGCGCTCGCCCAGTCTTTGACAATGGAACCTTAATAATGTTCAAACTTATAATATAAATATGTTATCGTTGAATTTGGAGCACTGGTCGACCACTAGTGAAAAAAAAACATGAAAAAAAGAACTAGGGATAAAGTTTCATAACGACTTTTGCAGTACCTACCTACTATTTTAAGTTTTTTTTTGATTCGTAAAATAAAAGTAGATACCTACATACAAGTTAGTCAAAAACATGTTTACTCATACAAGGTTTATTCAAATAAAAAAAGGTATCCCACCTTTAATTATAAGTAATAGGTATTAAAAAAAAACCAATTAACCTATGAGTTAAGCCTTACTTTGTGAGTGGAAAACTCGTCAAAAAGGTAAGCCTAAAATCTAAATTGGATGTATGTTGTATAAACATAAACCCGAATAACATGTAACACGTAGTTTGGTGGGTAATATTTCAACGAAGGGCAACACATCTAAATGACTTTGTTTAAAACATCACAGTTCGAGTAAATTTTCACGGTAGGTAATGTTAGACCTCCATTTGAATTCTCATTCATATAGGCATAATATACTTTCGTATTTTATTATAAACAAGCGGATACCCGGCTGTACTATAATTGTTTGACATCATCGACGCAATAACAACAACGATACCTATAAATTTTTGATGAGTGTGTTTTACTCATAGTATATGGAATATTATACATGAGTCTTGTGATCGGATTTCAAAAAAAAAAAAAATAGATTTCGCTGAAATTAATTTTCTCGACGTTTTCGAGGGTGTAGATTCCAAAAATGCAAAAAAAAAATTTTTAGAAGAGGAAGAAAATTTCCGCGTACCCGTACGCGTACACCAAAAATGTGTGCGCACCCATAACTCATAGTAATTCTTATCCGATTTGATTGAAATTTGGTAGAACGGTTAGCCCCTCGATGTAGATGAGTCTATAAAATGTTGAGATCTGTACCTTCAGGGGATCCCTCTTAAAGAACCGATTAATAGTGAATATGTAGTTCTAAAGCATATAATAATAATTGTCTTCTGGCTGTTATAATATAGTATGAGTTCTGGGCTACCCTAGATTAGCAGCTTTTTTTTATCAGTGATTAAGTTTAGTGGTTTAAAAACATAATATTATTGTTTCCATTGTTATCTATCAAATAATGATACCGGTTAAGGGTATCTAGGTTGGTTAATTTCAAAGCAAAGACATGTAATTTGTTACGTCTCTTGATTTTATTTATTTATTTATTTCAACAATACACGGCTACAAGCCTTTTACATGATCATATCAATTCAAAACTCACAAAAACAAACAATAAAATATAGAACATAGCACTAAATCAATAAATATTCTCATCAGTCCCACATAAAAAAAATCAAATATAAAACAAAGCATCAAATTATAAATATCCTCATCAGCAACACAAAAAAAAACGAAGCAGGTATTAACTCAACAAATATCCCCATTACTTATACATTAAATCAACAAATCAAAAAAAAGCATTAAATCAAAAAATCAAATCAATAAATATCCTCACCATTCATATAAAAAATCAAATATAAAACAAAGCATTAAATTATAAATATCCTCATCAGTAATATAAAAAACAAAATAAAAAAAACGAAGCAGGTATTAACTCAATATATAACCCCATCACATATATAAAAAATAAAACTGGAAACACATCATTAAGTCAATAAATAATCTCATCAGTCACATATAAAAAAAAAATAATATAAAACAAAGCATCAAGTCAATAAATTAAAAAAAAAAGCATTAAATCAAAAAATTAAATCAATAAATATCTTCACCATTCATATAAAAAATAAATATTAAACAAAGTATTAAACTAATAAATACCATCATCAATCACACAAAAAAAAATCCAATATATGACAAAGTGTATACATAAATGTCCTCATCAACCGTATAAAAAACAGAGCATTAAATTAATAAACATTCTCATCAGTCCCACATTAAAAAAAATATATAAAAATATTAAGCAGGCAAAAACAAAGCATTATACCAATAAATATCCTCATCAGTCACATAAAAGACAAAAAAAAAACAAAATCGAAAATAAACGAAGACTACCGAAAACCAAGGACACCCTCCACAAGTCGCCTGAACGCCCGCAAACCATCACCGAAAATATCCGCCTCGGTGCAGAGCTCGTTTGCCAGTCTGTGCAATCTGGGAATGGGGGAGCTGTAAAGATAATTCGTAGATGCCCTAGTCTCGTGGAACAGTACAGCCTGTCTTGTGTTCCTAACTGGAATGTCGAAGTTTATCCGTCCCAGCAACTCGACACTATCTATCTCGCCGTTCAGCAACCTATATTCCTCAACAAGACGATATATTTAAGGTAATTGTAGGTAGGTATGTACCTACTGTCTTATTTTTGTATCAATTTCACTGTCTATTAATTAATGACAAAAAAAAATATAATGACCAATCATTGGTAGGGCAATCTATGAGTCTTAGGCCTTGTAGCCTGTACTTCAAGAGGTCGATTCGCAGCTATCCTTCCACCTTTTTGGTGGTCTGCCCGGGAGGCGTCTTCCGTGGGGTTGGCCGTGTATTGCCATGTGAGGGAGTCTGGTTGAGTCCATTCTCCTCACATGGGCATACCAGAACCTTCTTCATTGCCTTCCCCTTCTTCATAATATGTCCTCAACCTCGCATATTTCCCGTAATCTCGTATTTCTGACTATCTCTGAGGGTCTTCCCCGCTATGCTCCTGAGAGTTTTCATGAGTACCTTACAGGTCTATGATATTATCATATTATAGATCATTACAATGTAGGTATACTTCAATCTAGTTGATCTGTCGATCATCAATCCCTTTATAAACCCACCAAGAGACATAGACCGTTCTAGGGGCATATGTTGGTATTTTGTAAATTAATTCTTTCTAGCCCAGTGGTTCAGTCGACGATTTTCTTACGTTAAGTGTACTAAAGGTGGGTTTGCATCCCGGAATATTTTCTCTTTCACAACCCAAGCTTTGCTTTATTAAAAGATTTTAAAAGTGTATTTGTTTTCACTTTGGGTGATCCCGGATGCATGAATTAAATAACATATCGACAAGACTAATAATGTGACGGACGCCTGTTATTGGAGCGTTGAGGGTTATGCAAATAAATATATAGTTATGTGTATGATGTAAAATAGCACATAAAAGACTTATGATGTTTTTATAAATAAGATATGTTTGCTAACAGGAATATAATATCTCCATTTGCGCCCCGTAATACAGGTTGTTAGGTCGGGGCGAACCACCCCGTAAATTTAACACGAATTAACATACAACCGCGATAATCCGGGGCATTTAATCTTGCATTCCCCCGGTGGATCAGCAGCCAGCCGCCAGCCCCGCTCCGTGGATCCTAAATGTCATTAAGTACCCACCACCAAGATGAATTATTGTTTTTCCCCGAAACACATTATTTCATAAAACTCCGACATAATGTCTTTAATAACCAATTTTATTTTATGAAATATTTTAAGAAGGTATAATAAATATTGTAAGTATAAACCTACGTCAATTATTGAGCAAAAATTATAAAAAATATAAAACATCGACGTTGCAATGTTGCAGGTCATCCAGACGTTAACGATCACTTCGGCGAAAGCTTCTCAGTCTTGAGCTATAACTCCTCCACGCTTTTTATTCCGGTCATTGCGGTAAACATTACGCAGTCAAGAAATTTGATTTCTCCCAATCCCCTTCAAAATTTGTTGCAATAAGGTGTTTTTATCACCCCTCAGCACATGGTCTAGATATAAGTTCTTGCGCGACTTGATCATGAGTAGCTCACGGTCAACTCCGGATCTGTGCAGGACCTCTTTGTTTGTAGCTCTCCAGTCCAAGTCATATCAAGTATCCGTCTGTGAATTTAAAAGGCTTCTGTTCAATTCGATTTTTCGTGTTGACTTTTAGTGTCCACGCTTCGGAGCTGGGTAGGTAATAACATACTACATAAGATCAGACTTAATATTTTGACAATAATACTCATAAACATTACAAAACATACACCATATTTAACCAATGCTTTAGTAGGTACCTATTATTTTTATATTTTTGCCTAGTTATCTATTTTTCAAGCAAATTTTTGTAATATAATAATATATTATTATATTGTTACTCACCGACATTGTTATTGAGGAATAGAAAAATCTTAGTCACAAAATGCAAGACGATACTCTAGTCAAACTATGTACATGTCACTGCGAATTAAATAGGAATTCTGTCCCCCAAGTGCTTCGGACAAAATTAAAATGACCTTGCTGTCTTTAATTTTATTTTACAATATCTCCCGTAGGTCCTTTACAGCACGCTTGGCTTCATCATTCTAAATAACAAATCATATAAAATTAAAGGAAGGAAGTTATGAACATACAGTTTACAATAATAACAAAACAAAAAATCTATTTATATCAAAACAATCAAAATTTCTGAAGATTATGGTACAGTGGAGAATAAAGTGATATTAATTCATCGCAGTACTAAAAGGATGTAAAGGGTCCCTTTAGTTCCATGTCAGAGTTTGAAGAAGTACATACATAATAAATACATAGTATTGCAATGAGAGCCTGCATTAGAACAAGGCCATTTCACAAGAACAAAGCCAGGGTTAGACTAGTCAAATTTGTGTTAGTATTCTATGAGAATATTAGGGAGTTATTGGGTTGAATCCTCGGTAAACATTTCGTCAATGGAATAGAAGCCATTGCAAACAAGATACTTTTTTACCTCTCTCTTAAAGCGTATAAATTCAAGTGATTTGAGGTAGAGGGGAAGGTTGTTGAAAAGTCTCACACTCATGCAGACAAAGCTTTTAGATATTTTTGTCAATCTGTGGCCAGGAGGACGAATCAGTTCCTTTGCTCTCGTATTGTAGACGTGATAATTTGAATTTAGTGGTGTATTTTGAAAATTTTTGTGCGAGTACAACAGACACTCAAAAGCAAAAGCACAGGGCACGGTTATTATTTCCTGCTCCTTTAAATGGTGGGATTTACTTAACGAATTGAACGTGCATTCTTGATGGAATTATTTACCTAAATTGACTTAGAAACGTTTCTAAGTCACCTGTGACCATGCAGGACCTGTTCCTGCGAAACTAGTCAAGCTATTAAATTAGTGGAATAACAAATAAATTGTTAAATTTAAATTACCGGTGGAATTTACGTTTAGATGTTATTTTTATTTTGGTCGCTATGGTTTTGCCATAATGTTGTTTTATGGTATAACGGAGTTTGTAAAAATGATGTTTTAAAGCATAAAATATAATATTCGTAAAATAATAGGTATAATTTAACCTCATTCAGATACCCGCAGAAATCAGAGTGAAGTTGTCAAGGATACCTTATTATAGAGACTATAACCATTTTGTAGGAATAAAACCCAGATTATAAGGTTATCCTCGTCTTCGGAATCAATTTTGAGACTTCACAATCTACGGATTTGAAATCAGTTGTCAAACATTCAACAGTTGTTTTTGATTTCTTACAAAGGCGCTTGTACATCAGAGAATGTTGTTCAGAATCATTTGAAGTAGTTGTTTATGAAGAAATTATTCGCGCTTGTAAATTAAATCACCGGTAGAAGTTTGACTCCAATCCAAATCCAAACTCCCTTTAGACCCCACTTAGGGGCATAGGGAGGCAACAAGAGCTCTCCATTGCGCTCGATCCTGCGCAACGTTAATGACCTCCTCCCACACCATGTCCAGATTCCTCAGCTCTGCCTCGAAGGAGCGGAACACAGTATGAGAGGGTCTTCCTCGTCTCCGGGACCCTGATGGGAGGAAAAAGAAGTTTGACTACTCTAATCAAACATACTTGTTTGATTTCGCGAAAACAATAAATTATGAAGGGGATACATTAATGTATCTACTTATGAAAACCACAAAACGGAATTGTGTGAGTACATTTTTACCGTTTTCAACACAACAATATCATAACAAAACTAATCTAACGCTAAAGTCTCGGCAGAATGTTATGCTTTGGTGCCTACTTGCCTATTGTGAAAGTTTGCTGTTGTTCCGGAACTACAGTGTATATTGGCGGAACTAGGTAGGTGACTGTGTATATTGCTGAATCCTCTACAGGCCGCCGGATATGGGTTATTGAAAAATGTTTATAGATTCTATTTGCATGTTCGTAGGTAGGTACCTAGGTGCCTACTCGCACGTATCGCCCATCACGCACTAAACCAATCTCAAAAGTTAGTTCCGTGTACATTATAATGGATGAAGGGTTTGAAAAATGCGTGTCTGGGAAGGGTTTGTCGATGGAAATAGATTATTCACGAATGAGAAATGCGGCGCGGACGCGTCAAAAACACTCACTCTTTTTAAACACTAACAAATTTTCTATTATCTAACCGCATCGATTTTTTTTCATTTTTTTATAGCACTTCTCTCTTTTTTGAGTGAATCGACTAGTTAAAAAATATACGAAAAGACCTCCGGCATTTCCTATTTTTCATATTAAAATCTACCTACCTACGAACATATTATTATCTGGTCTTTGTAGCATCCCTCCCACGTTGAGATTTTTTTCAAAATTTAATAAAAACATTGCCGAATTTTGTTACATTTTTTTACAGTTCCATTTTGCTTTTGGATAATAAAATACACGCCCAAACAAATCATCAAAGTCGTTTTTTTTATATATTTTAATCCATCCAACTTGAATACGACAGAGAAGTAAGTAATATTATTATGTAAATAGAAACACGTTTCTTATAAAGCCACAAAGATGAAGACTCGTTCTGAGAAAAAAAAAATGTAACTTTCCGTAGGTGAACTGAAGGCTCTGTTGAATTGACATCTTTGGACTTTAGTAGGTAGGTACGTGTACCTGAATGTGGGTAGTTCATTTTGTTATAATAACATAATCTCAATAGGTAGTAATAGAATATTTTGACAAAGTCCATATTTTTTATTAATAGAAATAAATACTTCGCCATCTTGAGGATACGACTGTAAGCTGATTATTTATCAAATAGAAAGATATTATTGTTACCTCTCCAACCATATTTTTTCGTTTTCTTGAATGAATTTTTAAAAATAGTAAGTAGGTAGTTATTTTAATAATATCTGATTTTCTTATAATTTTGTCAAACTTATTTAAGATGAGACATTAACAAAAATGGATATATTCATATCCTAGCGCCAAATACATGACAGCAGTCGCAGTCTTTAAATTTGGTTGCTCTCTTGTTCTCAATAATTTCCAACTTAAGTAGGTATCTCTATATTTCATTAATTATTATTAAAATATCTACTTGTTGCATTCGTGAGATTTTTCGACATTGATTAGAAATTTCGGAGACTTTAACATTACCACCTAATGGCGAACGTTGTTAACGTAAAGTGATCACACTAAGCAAGCCTTCGAAATAACATTAGAAGACGGTCGTAAGCCCGTAGTGGTTTGTTCCATTTAAAAATCGAACATCAGTAATGAATTGTTAGAGTAATTAGTTATTATATATTATTCTTGTCAAACTTATTTTCTGATTACGGGGTCGATTCCTTAAAAATTTTCCTTTCCCTTAAATGATGAATTTTATAAATAACAATCGACATGGCTGCAAGTAAATTATTACTCTCAGAAAAAAAAAACATGTCATTGTGTATTTTGATAGTACCTATATATTTTATTGTTTTATTCTTAAAGATGCATCAAATAAAGGCCAGTAATTAGAGGTAGAAAGCGCTCACCTATAGAATGGATTGACCAAGATAGAGAGGCTACTAGAGCAGTTGGCGGAGAACCATAAAGAGTGAGTTGAGGGAACTGTCTTGAAAATGTTGATGTTGACTATCGGGATCTTCAGAAGGAAGCACTGAAGGAAGGACAAAGAATAAGAAAATTCTTTAAGATGGACTGTGTGCAATGGTAGGTATATAACGAACATTTTAATACAAGGGAACAATGCGTTATGTTAATTAGATTTTTTTTTTAAAGTCATATTAGTCATGCCGATGGAAGTCGTTTAGATTTAAGTAATTAATAGTTTAACAACGTAGTATGATGCTTTAAGCGATACTTTATAATCTTTACATGAAGGACAAACTTTGTGACTATTTTTACGCATGCATAAAATTGATTAAATCAATAAAAAAACACTACGCACAATACTCTAATATTATGTATTTCATACTTACACACACTTCGATATATCTGACATTATTAAACATACCTAGATTTTTTTTATTATCTGTGGTCAAATTGAGAATAGATTAGGTATAATTTTTTTTTGTATTAAATAACCACAGAAAAAACTTTGAACATATCAACATTTCAAATTTGACGTATCCATGTGCTTATTTTTGAACGAAAATTGTGAAATAGCGCTCGATCGGTATATGACAAAGCAATCTTAATAATGTTCAACGTTCAAACTTATAATTTAAATTAGTTACATATATGGTCGAATTTCAAGCATTGGCCGACCACTAGTATAGATAAATGAATATCTTGTGATAGGTATACCTATATGAGTTGTAACGACGTATAACCAAGCAGAATCCAAACATAAGAATTTGAATATTAACAGAAACAATATTGGCTGATATCTGATAGTAATTATTATTATTCCCATATCGTTGGTATTAATTTTAAACCTCAAATGAAATTCACGAGAACTTACTCTAGACAAAGCTTATTTGGTCGAGTTGTTCAACATTGAAAAACAAATCGCTTATCACGTAAATCAAAGTTCCACGGTTTGAAATAACACACGAACCCATTAATTAATAATTTTACTCTGTAGTAAAGTAGGTAATCTTTTGTTTAAGAAGGCCAATCGGAAGTCATTAAGCTTTCATCGATTTGAGCATAAACATTAAATTATTAATTACCCTCTCATCATAAATACCTAGCTAAGTTCAATATAACCAATTGGACTCGTATGAGGTGGCAAGCAAGAAAACAATGATTCAAGACCGAAAAAATCTATAATATAAAAGAAAGTCGGGTTAGTGCGAACACTTATAACTCGAGGTCGACTTAACAGATTCTTCCGATGTTTGATTTACTGGATTCTTCTCCACCACGGATAACAGAATAACTATTAAAAAGTTGAAAAATGCATAAGAAATAATATAAAGTATAATATTAAAGTTAGTATGGAACGGATTTCCTGCGACGCCAACGTCGTCTATACAAAAATTCTATAACAACAAAATTATTGTTTACCTGACAACTATTGATGATATTGGTACGCAGATTTTTTATGGAATATTTTTCGAGCTCTCAGAAATAAGTTTTTAACATTTGTCATCATCCACAATTTGGAATCAATATTCAGAGTAAGAAACTACCTACTTACAGGACAACGTTTGGCGGGAAAACTCCCTTTTATAAAAATAAATTTAAGCTGGAGACTGATTTAAACCAGAAATACACTCTTGTGAACCCACTTTTAGAGGCACCATTATGTGAATCCCGGTCGGCAAGAATTTTTGGGTGTTTTTTTAGTCATGAAAATTTTTACCCAGGATTAGCATCCTAGCCATGACAAAAAGAAACCGGTTGACTTCAATGCCTTTGCTAATACATTCCATCATATTATATTCTATCATTTATGTGTAGAAAAGTCTGAAATATCTAACATAAAAAAAATATAAAAAAGTAGACTCATAAATAGGTACAATATTAGTTCCATCACAACAACAAAGCGAGCGAAATATTTGCGAGAGATGCAAAAGGGTGGTAGGTAGGTATGTATTAAAAACTTTTGAAAAATGATCTTAACTGATTTTTCATTAATCAATTGAGCAAGATACTAACGAATAAGATTTATAAGGAACACGACATTCTTAACAATAATAATTAATTGCAGAAACGCCAATCTCTATGAAAATAATTCATTTTCCATTAGGTAAGGTTAGTCAGGGGTAGTTTTGGTTTATACAGGTTCTGAAAGTTACAAATACGATTCAAACAACGTAGGTACCTACCTAAATAAATGCTTCCAAAATTACACAGGTAAGTATGTACCTACCTAATAAACAAAAATAATTAAAAAAACAAATAAACTGCGACATAAATATTAAAACCCTTTTGTGGTTTTATATACCTACCTACGTTTAAATAAAAAAAAGGTTTCATATTCTTACTTTGAGTGTAATATTTCACAACAAATAAAAATCATCTGCTCTGGACACGAATTAGGTACTTACTTACATGATAAACGTATGTAGGTAGGTAATTGTAACCATTTTCAAATTTTATACCTACATAAAATATTCCACGCTCATTTCGTGAAGTAGTCATGGAGTGGATAAAGAACAGAATGTCTTGCATAACAGTAATTTCCATAGCGGGACTTTTCAGCTTGAAGAAAATTTTCATATTATTTTGTATGTAGGTCAGAAGGAAATCACTGGGAAGCTTCAGAATTTCTCATGTAAAACAGAACCAAAGAATTCGCTTCTATATAAATCTACTTTGTGTATAACCCAGAAGCGTCATCTCTTTCCAAAATGAAGCTATCTACGAGTAGGAGCACCAACGGCTACCTATGTAATAATCTGAGGCCATTTAGATACCTTCTTTTTTTGAAAAGTTTATAGAAACAAACACGTTGTTTTATTAGCTGTCTCGCTTGCAGAAAACTTTTAAATAATAAGCTGGAAAGAGAGAGCAAATATCTGGAATAAGTATGGCCGCGTTTTCGCGGCGCATTATTATATTCGTTATGAAAGGGCACTTGTCCGTGATGATTTTTGTCGCAGTCTCCACTTCTTCTTCTATCGTCGTTTCTTAACATTCGTACCTCGTAAACAAAAAGTAACATAAAATTTGAATTGTTTGTTTTGAACACCGCATGTTGTCTAATGTTAACTCATTTTTCCCTCTCCCTCCCACATCATGTCCAAATCCCTCGATTCTCTGCATCGAAGGAGCGGAATACGGTATGATAGGGTCTTCCTCGTCTTCGAGACCCTGATGGGAGGAAGAACAGCGCTCTCCTCGGCCAACTGTCATTCGGCATCCTTAAAACATGTCCCAGCAGAGTTCATCTCCTCTCCATAATGGAAAAAGTGATGGGCTAACTCGCCACCGCATCTAATTCCTAAATTTTATAAATTACTAGCTGCCCCGTCGAACTTCGTCCCGTTTTAGTTACTTAACATAAATGGCCATTTACTCGCATTACCAGAACCTAATTTTCTCAAGAAACCTTGTCCTGTGATAATTTTCAATTTGTTTAATTATAACCTTTTAACCACTTTAATTCCGACCGATGCATCTGTTTTAAACCACATTTATATTAAATTTTGCATCCGAATTCTATCAGTTTCACCAACTTTCAAACAACTGGCAGTTCCTGTCAAACGCCAATTTAACCCATATCTTCCCAGACATAGAAATAGCCGTTAGATTTTCATGAAAATCATACCAGGGACTATTTACGGTCTATGTATTGATAAATAAGTGTCAAAAAAATTTTTGGATTTTTGGATTTTTAGTTATAGAACCGTTCCAATAATGGAACACTGGGAAGATACATACATGTAACATTTGGGCTTTTGTATGGGAAATCAAAAACGATATAGAGCGCAGTAAAGGACTTTATGAAGAGATTTTAAAATTTTAATCCACAATTTATAATTTATAAGCCTTTTATAAAATAATACAATAAAAAATCTTCTTCTTCTTCTCTTTTATAGACACGGGAGTCTGTTTTATCAGGGTTATCATCTTGACTTGCCTTGTTCCAGGTTTCTTACCATCGCTTGAAGAGTATTTTTGTTCGGCGCAGCCCTTTTAGTACCCTCATGCAGGGCAAGTTATAGTATTCTTACTTTTATTTAACTTCTCAATACATGTTAGTGCCAACAAAACATATAATAACAAATTATAAGGTACCCACCTGACCACGTTGTTCGACTTATTAGATCTTTCAAATTACTGTGTTTCTAATTCGATCACGCAGAGATTAACCATGGAGTGTTTTCATTTTAGATGTTCTAAGCATGCTTTTTGTTTTGACAATGTCTGCCCTGGATAAAATTCCATGTGTCTTATAGATACGAACCTTCTGTCTGTCCTCGTAGCATTGTTTCTCCATATTATGACATCTTTCAAGCAGACTGCTTCTGCAGCAGCTTTATCAACCTGTGACCTTACTAATCAGGTTAGAAGGTTACTTCGCTATTGACTGTAAAGCAAAACACTTCAATAGCTTGCTGATGCAGGATTTTCTCCTGTTTTAGAGTTATAACATCTGCTTCAATGTTATTCATAGCGTTCTTGACCAAAAAAAAATATCACCGCATCCTGGTAGTATTGTCACTCATCAAGTCCAATGAATTAATTTTTTCTGTTTTTGAGCATAGCAGACCTTAGGTGGAATCCGATGATTAAGATGATTTTGCAGATCCTTTTTGAAAATCGACGTCATTTACCTTCAAAGTAACCATACAAACAACGTTTTCTTACTGTGTAAGGTTCAGTTGTACCAGCTGTGTCCGCATATTTTCTTTACATAAAATACTTTTTTCGTTTCTAGATGTTCAAATATTTAGTACACTATTAAACTACGACCAAAAAAATAAATTTCCAACAATAAATAATTTTTTTGCATGAAAATAGTACAAAAAATTTACATTGGCATATTATCCAAGTGTTCCAAAAATGGAACGGTTAGGAAAATGGACATGAAAATACCTACTTATAGTCATCTTTATTTTTATTATTTTTTATAATGATAAAAGAGACAACAATAGAACTGGTAACGTATTATTTGAATGTGAATTATAACAAACAAAAAATATACGGACATTTTACAATGAGCAATTTTTTTCCACAAAATCTGCTATAAAGAATGCTTCATAACAGAAAAAAGCAGATGCGAATATCGTGCAACAATATCTCTAACTATAGCCTATTAATCGAAGATTTTAACCCACTTGTTACGGATATAACTTTTTTTGTAGTATCACTGTGATTTTTGATACACAGACTAATCAAGGCATATTCAATCAGGAAAAATTGTTAAAAAAATCTATATGTTACGGAAAAGCGGGAAAATGGTGTTTGATATACGGAACGCTAGTAATATGTACTACTGTTTATTGGATGTTCATAGAACTTAGACACTTCAAAAATAATTCACTAGTTTCTGAAAGTATGTATTTGGAACATAGTAAATCGATTTAAATGCTATGAACAACCATACTTTTAATCAGTCTGAAGCAGCATTGTATAGGTAAAAGCAGTTTTTAGGATAAAGAGACATTTTACAATTTTTGAAATAAAACATAGCGGTTTTATGACATACCGCACATCGTAGTTGTTCACTTAATAATAATAAAACTTTTCTAGACATAGGTGTCAGTATAGCCGGCGGAACCTATTGCCTGAGGCAATTTTTTCCAGTCAACCGGACCCGTCCATAGGTACCATACCATAGGTTTCCAAAAAAACTCGTTGGAACACTCCTTCGGAATTTTAGATGGTCATATTCTCCCTCATTGATATATAAAGTTGCCAGGCATTGTGCAAAGTCGTAATATATTTTCTAGCTAGACAATGCAAAATAAGGCAGAAGTACCTTGAATACTTTTGCGATAAAAACTAATGTTCTTGTCTAATCTGTCGACGCCTCCCATATTGTTGTAAGCTTTGGTAGCAGTTGGTTGATCAATTTGAATGTATCGCTTAACTAGCTGATTCCAGTCTTGGCCGCTTATCCAAATGAGCAAATGGAACGCTGCATTCTTCATCATCACTTGAAAAAGAATTTTCATCGTCAACTTCTGCGTGGGCCCGCAGTTATGACCCAGAAAAGTTGTGTAGGGTCATTTCATTTTCATCACCAGAGTCCTCATCAGCTGTCAGCATTACAATTTTCCAGCAGGAAAATAATTGTAATCGAGTCAGGAAAAGACTCGTCTTCATTTGCCTCCAGCTCCTCGATAATTTCATTGAGTGTCGAAAGTTGTGACGTGAAAAAAATGCGACACCCATATTACTAGCGTTCTTTTTACGGAACACCAAATTAATAGTTGAATTATGAATAGATAATATTAGAAAGAATATTAGATGGCTATCAGTTTATAAACAGTATACTACATTCTTGCATATTTTGAAATGAAATACTGTTAATTAAAAATACATATTTCAGCACTCACCTTGAAACACTCTTCATAAATTTGAAGTAAATAACAATGCGAGCACAGTTAAAATTTCGAGCTCGATCGAGCTCAAAACATAACTGACCAACAAAGGGACATCTCAGCTAACGTGTAACATAAATAATGTAATTCGAAATTACCCACATTAATTGGAATATTTTTATTTCTATGGTGATCCGTATATCAAACGGTAGTAACAAGTGGGTTAAGCACATAAAAATAAACGAGTTGCGCATTTCCAAAAAAATAATAAAAAAAGTTAACTAAACCGTTCCAATAATGGAACACTGGGAAGATATGGGTTAATTTCAAAATAGAAAAAAATATATTTTAAAAAGAAGGATAAAGGTTGCCTACTAAGAGTTTTCTTTGATTTTTAAATTATATACGCAACTTTTTTTTTCTTTCATAAGAACCTTCTCCTGACAAAAGCCAATACGACAAAAAAAGAATTAGCGAAATTGGTCCAGATAATTAGGCTTGATGCGATGACCACGAAAAATGGTTCTCTATTTTTATAATAAAGATAATATAATGATCTTTTTTTGTACCTTCTTTATACGCGTTGAACAAGCTTTATATAGGCTTGACGATGATGATTTTATAAATTGAAGTATTTTCAACGAAAGTAGACCGGAAAGTCGAGAGCTGAGTTTACGAGATCATGTGAAATTGATTGGGTTGGTAATTTTCGGTATAGATTTGGCGGATCCAACGAGCTCTTTCTAAGAAAGCAAATAAATGGATAGATAAGCTTACCTTATGTTTCATGTCCAATCTGAAAAAAAAAAAACCTCCTGAATTAATATAACACTTTGAAGAAGGGGGCGGTAGATTTAAACGAACAACGCACGCCAGATATTGTCATTTTTTTTGTCTTAATTTTATTAGATAGTTTTAATACTTTTTTGCGTTGTTAAAAAGATACGCTAAAAAACCCGTGGATCGAAATTTTTAAAAAGCCATATATTTCAAATCCCTCCCGGTAGACGTGAAAGGAAATAGGCTGTGTGAGCAAGCGTGGGTGAACGGAACGCTAAAATGTATAAAGTGCTCACACAATAGACAATTATATAAAGACTAGGTGATGTATCGGGTGTCACATAAAAATATACAAACACGCTTCCCTGAGCAGCGCTGTACGGAGGCTCGCACATATCGCGGGTGTATGATCCAAAAGATCAGGCATTTTTTAATGTCCGTTCAATGTCAATTTATTGTTAGTTCAAACGAGTTCGTCTCAGTGAAAAATACGGTATGATGGAGAAACTAATGTAACACCGTTACCATATATTATAAAGACCGTTGTACGAACATAATATTGTGATCTAAGAAATGGTGTAGAAAGTTATGTTTGTGAGCTTTTGATACCCCCGTAAATTATTGCTTTTTAATCGCTGTGGATCATTCCTGATATAGGGCATGGTCTTAACCATTATCCTTCATGTGTCATAACTCACTAATGTTTTTTTTCTATAGGTACGAATGAGTCATTCATTATTTCAATAAATTTATTTTATTTTATTTTTATTTTATTTTATTCAGTTCAACGGCCAACCGGCCTTTTACAAAAAAACAAAAAAAAAATACTTAAAATAGAGTAGTAGTGCACAATAGTATCAACATTAATAAAAAGAATACAAAAATAAAAATACAATGAGTACATTCAAAATTATAGGTAACAATTCAAAAAACGTCGTTGCACATCAAGATACATAGCTACGCGCTAGATACAAAGGCATAGGTGCATAGGTCCAAAATCACTCGAATTCGGGTGAAAGGCCTCAACAAATAAAATAAACATAGGTTAAGTATAGTATAAATTGATAGGATTCTCTAGAATTTGTTATGGAAAAATTTAACACGAAGAGAAAACATAATATAATTATTTGAAACGACACATAGAGAGCATTTGCACATAAAACACAACCGGCCATAGTAAGCCCTGAGGGATGGAAAGTAGAAGTGTCATTTGAAACACTACTTTATTATAACATTATACCTACTTACATAATATATTATGCCGTTCAAAACACGCCAAGTCCCAACCGCCGTTTTCGACCTAATACGAGGAGACAGAATATGAAAGGGCCCGACACAGAATGAACTAAATAACCACAACAAACTGCAAACGAAGAAATATTTACGGAAAGTTATTAAAGTGAACATTATTAGGAGAGGTTTATAGACGATAGATCTATTACCTTCGGACAGGAATCCGTTCCGAGTCAAAAAAAGAATTACCTCCTCTTGCAAAAAATGATTTTGGACCACAAATTCTATTTGTATTTTTAGATTCGTGGAAACTTTTTCACCACGCCTTGAGCGTCGTATATAGGCACGTTCATGTGAAGGCTGAAACGTGTTAAGTTCGCTATACGTGAGGTACATAAGTGAAGCTATGTAGGTACTGTATTTGGAAGGAAGAGAGTAAACAGAATCGTTAACTGTGTGGCGTCCTTTATTGGTTTTGTTCTGGTTGTCATCGATTTTATTGTAATTTATTAATTCACATAATAATAACACCGGCGTGGTGTGTCCCTTTTTGGGGACATTATCACATTCATCAATACGCACCTACATACATCTCAATTATGTAGGATGTAACTAAGTACGTTGCTGAAATTTATTTCCGTTTATTCGAAAACCCCGTATCCAGCCTAATTCGCCAAATTGCTCCGCGGGGCTTTGTTTTTAATGTGATTCAAATCCCTAGATGAAATTTTC
Source organism: Mystacides longicornis (assembly GCA_963576905.1). NCBI lineage: Eukaryota > Metazoa > Arthropoda > Insecta > Trichoptera > Leptoceridae > Mystacides > Mystacides longicornis. Next base: position 9,604,343 of record OY756426.1, read on the forward strand.
GAAGGAAGTTTTCGATCTGAAATAAAAAAGTTACTTTTACGTTATTTGGTAGAAACCAGAAAATGTAAGTTTGTAAGTAGGTAGACGTTAGCTGCGATTAGAATGAGATTATCCAATGAATTAATTTACGTTCAAAGATATTTAGGTATGCCATCGTCACGATTTTTAACATCAAAAAATATTTTAACACCAACTATTTGAGTTCATTTGTTACAGTAAAGCAGTTTTTTTTTCTTTTTCCACGTTGTGTCTGTTCTATCTGCCCGTTGACTTTCTGTGACTTTAGTTTCTTTGACATATCCCTTCACCTTTTGGGTGCTCGTCCTGGAGATCTATTCAATTGGTGTATGTGGTCTCTTATAGCCACCCTTACAGCTCTCGAGTCCGCCGTTATTATCCTGAACCCTCTCTTCCATCGTTCTCACCCGATAATTTCTTCAACTTTATCAAAAAAGGTTTATCAAAAAAAGAGGCACGAGAAATATTTGGAAATGTTTGAAAGAGGTTTAAGTTCTTTTTTTAAATGTATTCATTTGCGAAATATGTGACTGAATCAAAAGTAGGTACCTACTTTAAATAACTGCATTGTATTGCTGAACTTTCTTTCTTCCGTAAGCCGAAGAACTTCTGCAGAATATGTAACAACTAATGACTCTAACAATTCATTACTGATGTTCGATTTTTTTTAAATGCATCTGGGCTCACTTAAAGTGATCACAAACACACTATCATATAAAGCAAAGCTTGTCTCTCTTTACCACCAGAATTGAAGTCTATAAAGCATAAAGTTGGATTCAAATGTGCTGCTAAAGACTATGTTCGTCGGCCACATGCATTGGATCGGATCTTTGCTTGAGGCCGTTGTTTAATGCCTTTTTCATCGTCTTGATGTTTATTCATGGTTTTCCACTGGGTTGTTCATTTTGCATGTTTTTAGTACTAGGTGTATATTGTGTTATTTATTCCGATGCTTTTATATTGATTGCTGATCATATGTTGTGTGTGTGTATGTGTGAGGGTGTGTGTGTGTGAGAGAGGGTGTGTGTGTGTATTGTATTTGTATATATGTATATATTTTTTATTACTTTATTATGGTATTTTTATTTTTTATCATTTTACTATTTTATTATTTTTTTGTAGGTAATTCTTATTGTTATTGTATGTTGTTATATATTTATTAATGGCTATTTTATGGTAGGTATTTTTTATTGTTATTGTTATTGCATTGCATTTGTAAGTACTTATATACATGTTTACTTTATGACTATGATTTAATTTTATCTTTACTATTTCATTTTAAAAATTTTATTACTAATTCATTAGGTTATAGGAGTTTTATTAAAACCACTTTTTACTTTTTTAATATATTTTTTTTTAATTTTTGTTTATTTGAGCTGATATTTTAACATTTTTATGATCAACATTGATGTCATTGTTTTTTGGGCTCCATTGATTGACGATAATTTTTATTATTGTGTTAAATGTAGATATTTAATTTTATTGCTCTTCAACCTCCTCTTCAAGACAGGCATTGCCTAGTGGAGGGAGTCACCAAGTTATAATTTTTAATTATTGTGTTGTTTTTATTGAATAAAGTTATTATTATTATTTCAAATCATTTATTCATTAAATCACAATATATCATATGAAGTATACATCATTGTAAAAAAAAATTAATAAAAATAAATTAAAATTGAATACAATGCTATATACTAAATATAAAAATATCGGTATTATCTCTCATGATACATCACGATGTGTAATCATGAGAGATCTTCGAACTACAGAGAAAGGAACCTTCTCAACATCCTACATGAGGACAACAGAACTGCCTTTTGGATGGCATATCTGAGACCACAACAGATGCCAAGTTTCCCTAGATTGTCTTTAAGAGACTTAGGAATAACTCCATTCGTCGATATCACTATAGGTATTATGTGGGTGGTTGGTGTATGCCACATATCCTTGATTTCGTGAGCAAGATCAAGATATTTAATTATCTTATCCTGCTCGGCTTTTTTCAAATTTTCGTCATACGGTATAGTGATATCCACGAGATACGTTATCCCGTTCCTACGATCAACCAATACAATGTCCGGACGATTTGCGTTAATCGTTCGGTCAGTTTGTATTGGTATATCCCAATACAACTTTGTATTACTGTTTTGCATTACCGAAATTGGGGTGTACCTATAATAAGGTACTTCAAGATCGAGCAAACCATATTTCAAGGCAAGTTTTTGATGAACTATTTTAGCCACATCGTTATGTCTGTGCAAATACTCAGAACCACACAGGAGAGAACACCCAGACAAAATATGTCTGAGTGTTTCTCCTGTTTGGCCACATGCACGACATTTATCAATTATATCAGGTGTTTTAATAATATATTTTTTATAATTATTAGTGACGATGATCTGGTATTGTATTGCACAGACAAAACCTTCTGTTTCGCTAAATAGTTCACCAAACCTCAACCATCCAGTCGAATCTTCAAGACTAACATGTGATGAATTTAAAGTTTCGAAGAATCGACCGTGGAGAGACTTGCCTTTCCATATATCAACCCGATCTTGTACCCCAATTATCGGTGGTGAAACAGGATTTGATAAATTTAAGGGCGTGTACTTCAAATCACACGCAATGAGGTCTTCATAACCCAATTTATTCCTTGATGAGATAAAGTAAGATTGGAGGAGGTTTATCTCTTTGTTATTCATGTTTTTGATGTTTAACATGCCTCTACCACCAATCTTCCTTGGTAAATATAATCTCATCAAGGAACATCTTGGATGATGCATCCTATATTGTGTGAGCAAACTACGTACCTTTAAATCCATCTTGTCTAGTTCCGTTTGGTTCAACTTAATGATTCCAAAAGAATACAAAATTTTCGGTACAACCCATGAATTAATGGCCATAATTTTATTTCTCCCGGAGAGAAAACTTTTCAAAACTTTTTTTAATCGTTTAATAAATTCATTTTTAATGTTATTTTTAATAATTTTGTGGTCAAAAACTAGATTTTGTTGAAAGCCAAGATATTTGTAATTTTGATTATCTAAAAGAGGAATGTCTGTAACAGATGAAGAACTATTTTGATGATTGTTTCGGATTATTCCTTTTTGAACATTAATTTTTGCACATTTTTCTAAGCCAAATTCCATTTTTATATCATCACTAAATTTTTTTGTAATTTTGATTAATTTTTCTAATTCAACTAAATTTTTACCAAATAATTTTAAATCGTCCATATAAAGTAAATGACTAAATTTAATACCAGACCTTTTTAATTCATAGCCACAATTTGAGGATTCCAATAATTTACTCAGTGGATTTAGAGCTAAGCAGAACCAAAGCGGACTTAGACTATCTCCTTGAAAAATACCTCTATTGATATGGATTGAATCGGTAATATATTTTCCAGAAGGTTGAGAAACAGATATTTTTGTTCTCCATTTTGACATCAAAAATTTTAGAAATTCTACGAGTTCGTTGTTAATTTTATATATTTCCAAAACTTTTATTAGCCAAGAATGTGGGACTGAATCATATGCTTTTTTGTAATCAATCCATGCCATAGAGATATTTTTCTTTTTGTGTTTCACCTGCTCACAAATAATACTGTAGTGTAGGAGCTTTGATTCTTCTTTAGATTAAATAAAAGTTCTTTTATATAAAATTATAACACATATATTATTTAACACGGAATATAAAAATGGCAAACGAGACTCTAAACTATTAACTGACGGAGACAATTTAATATGATGTTGCTTGTAGATCGGTGCGTCGCGGAGTGTGCCGGCCGCGGGGCGCTCTGTCGAACTTCTTCAATAACACATTCATTACACTCTCCCGCACTTAATTGAAAACTATCCTATTCTAATATTGAATATACATTTGATTGTAGTCTCTTGCCTGAAGAAGATTCTATACAATACAATCGAAAATCAATATTTGAAATTTCATTATTTATATACTGTCGAATGTACGATCCTAAGTAGATCCTGTCGTCACACCTCGAGGTCTCAGAGTCCTCAGCCAGTCTGCTCGGTCTCTGAAACAAGGAGAATCCTCGATTAGCCCAGACCCCCTCGGCTCACTTACCTCGAGCAATAACTGCTTCTTCCAAACATGGTTATCAGAGACAGGTTCTACGTCATCACAGAATCGAACTCCTTTCCTCATGATGTGATCTACACTGCGCTTCCAAACTAGGTCAGTCCCTTTTACCAAACAGTAATATGTTTTTGTTCCCATACGGTCTTTTATTGTAGCAGGAATCCATTTTCCTCCGTATTGTCTGCTGAAATTTTTAATCAACACTTTATCACCTATGTTAAATATTTCCCTTTTTCTCCCCGACTTATAAAAAACTTGCTCATCCTGTGATTTTTTCATTGAACTCAGTGTATCTGAAGAAATTTTCAAAGAATTTTCTTCATTTCTACTTGGGCCTACTAAATCCAATTTTGATTTGATTAATCTCCCTAACATTAATTTACTAGGTTCAACACCAGTTGAACAATGAGGTGTATTTCTATAATTAACTAAAAATTCCAACAAATCATCTGTAAAATTACTATGCAGTTTACCGTTACTCATTGATTTTTTAAGAAAATTTTTGCATAGCTTCACAACAATTTCTGCCTGCCCATTACTTTGTGCATGGCAAACCCCCGATGTAAGATGTTTAATACCATTCTTTTTACAAAACAAACCAAATGCCTCAGACATGAATGCTGAACCGTTATCTGTTACTATTGTAGATACTAAACCAAATCTAGAAAACAATTGTTTTAATTCATAAACAGTATTGGATGTGTCGATATTCTTTACTGGAATACATTCTACCCATTTTGACGTTGAATCAATAACTACTAAAAAGTATTTTCTATCAACAGGCCCAAAAAAATCTAAGTGTATACGACTCCAAACCCGTTCATCTATTGGCCACGGAACAGGAACTGTTCTCGGTGGCGATTGAGCCCATTTTGCACATTTATGACAATTTTTAACCAAAATTTCAATGTCTTTATTGAAACCAAACCAGAAATAATAATTTTTACCCAGTGCCTTTGATTTAAAAATTCCCATATGAGATTCATGTAATAATTCTAGCACTTTGCCTTGCAATTTACTTGGCACAACTAACCTATTATTGAAATACAAACACTTTTTATATATACTAATATTGTCTCTAACATTAAACCATTTCAATAAATCTCCCGATAATTTATCTTTTTCTGGCCATTCATCATTCTCAACCCACTTATATACCGTTGATAATACTTCATCCCTCTCTGTTTCTTTACAAAAAACTGTTTCATTTAAATCTTCAGAGCATTCAACAAAATTAACCTCAAAATCTTTATTGTCATCTAATAACACAAAATCCAACTCATCTTCATCCACAGGCGAACTCACACTTTCATCTTTCTTCATACTTGGTAATCTAGTCAAAAAATCTGCTTTATTTTCCTCAGATTTTACATGCTGTATGTTACAATTAAATGACGAAAGAATTAGAGCGTACCTTTGTAACCTAGCTGTAGCAATGGTTGGAATTGATTTATTTTCACTCAATATATGCACTAAAGCTTTATTATCACAACACAATGTGAATTTACGTCCATACAAATATTGAAAATATCTTTTCAAACCAAAAACAATAGCAACAGCTTCTTTATCTAAAATAGAATATTTCAACTGTGTTTGACTTAAGGATTTACTCGCGTATGACACAATACGCTCTGGTTCTCCTGGTTGCCACTGTACCAGGATAGCGCTAATTGCGCTGTGACTCGAATCCGTATACAATTTTAAATTTTTCGTTTCATCAAAGTGTACCAAAACTGGATGTTGAATTAATAATTGTTTACATTTATTAAAAGCTTGTTCATGTCGATCATTCCATATAAATTTATTATTTTTTCTTGTTAACTCGAATAATGGTTGTAGAATTGCTGAGATATTTTCTATAAACCCGCGGTAATAATTAATCATCCCCAAAAATGACTTAACCTCTGTAACATTGCGTGGACTACTTAAAATTAAAATTGCATCTATTTTTGTCTGTAACGGAGTATAACCCTCTTCAGTAATTTTATACCCCAAATACTCAACCTGAGTTCTACCGAAGTAACACTTCTCTTTATTTAACGTCAAACCAAATTCTTTTAATTTCTTTAAAACCTCCCTCACATTCTTATCATGTTCTAATTTAGTTTTACCAAAAACCAAAATGTCATCAAAATAGGTAACACACCCTTTTAAACCCAGACAAACTGAATTTACTACATTGCTAAATATACTTGGCGAAGATGTCAAACCATACGGAAGCACCTTATATCTAAATAAACCAATATGCGTAGATATAACACACAAATCTTTCGATTCGTCGTCTAATAGAACTTGACCAAATGCATTTTTTAAATCTAACTTAGAAAAAAATTTACCTCCACTTAAGGAAGCTAACAAATCTTCAACTTTTGAAATTGGGAAACCGATTTCTTCCAAAACCGGATTCAATGTTTTTTTAAAATCTGCGCATATGCGAACTGAACCATTTTGTTTTTTAATTACTACTATAGGACTTGCATTCTTACTATAATTAACCTGTTCAATCATACCTTGTTCTTGCATACTTTTCAACTCATCTTCCACCTGTTGTCTCAAACTATACGGCACAGGCCGTGGATTTATAAAAACTGGCACATAACCTTCTTTCACTCGAATATTAGCCTTGAATCCGTTGAAACATCCAATTTTATTCTGAAATATAGATGGAAATTCATGAGCAAAATCAACTTCACTTTCATCTGGGACTGAACGAACCTGATTTACTGTAAACCTAACCTCAAAAAGTTTCATAAAATTTCGACCTAACAAAATTTCGTTCCCACTATCTGTAATGATAAATTCACACCTCTTTATTTTATTATTTAATTCTACCATTAAATGAACACTGCCCTTAATGCATAATTCCGACCCATCAAATGTTTTTAAAGTATATGTACTTGGTTTCAACACAATATTCCTACTACAAATATCCACAAAAATTTTATATGGCAAAATATTCAAATGTGAACCTGAGTCTAAAATGGCTTTTAAATTCTGGTTGTTTACTTTAATATCAAATTTTATAAAATCTTCTTCACAAGCGTGAACATCTATATTCGCTACCAACATATTAACCCGTTTGCAAAAATATTCTACATGTCCCTGTTTTTTACATTTCTTACAAATTGCATTTTTAAAACGACATGTATTTTTATAATGCGGACCTCCACATGCGTAACATTCTACCTGTGACCTATTGTACTTATGGGTTATATTATCATTTTGACCTACAAAGGCCTGATTCCTAAAACTCGAATTTGTCGTTGAATTTGATGACGTAGAAAATTTCCTTTTTTGATTATTATATTTATTATAGCTATTATCTGACTCCCTTGAACTATTCGAAGAATATGAATTCTTTCGATGTCTGTACCCCTTATGATCACTCGTTGAAGCATGATTTCTAAAACACTCTTTATCAGTTTCATACTGACTAGATATGTATTCTAGCTGCATAGCTATTTGTAGACAATCTTGTATAGTAACTTTCTCATTTAAACCCTCGGTGAATAATTTTTGTTTGATCATTTTGTCTGATACCCCAGTAATAAACACATCACGTAGATAACTCTCTAAATTACTTTTAAATTGACAAGAAATGCATAATCTTTTTAATCTCAATAAAAAATTTTTGACTGATTCACCCTTTAACTGTTTAGCACGTAGAAAAATATCCCTTGACTCAAAAATATTCTCCACTGGTTTACAATGTTTTTCCAGTGTCGATAAAATACTCTCATATGTTAAAGTCTCAAGCGTTTCTGGAAAGCTGAGATCAAGCACCATGGATTTGGTTTCGTCACTAAGATGACACCACAAGAAAGCACGCTTTCTTTCTTTTGAACCTTGTAGTTCATCATTTAAAACCATGATGGCTTCCATGCTCGATTTAAATAAGCCGAAGTCATGGTCATGAGCAACCGAGAATGGCTCTATGGAACCGACTGAAACTTGAGTCCGAAAACCCGCTCCAGCCTGAGCCACAAAACCACTCCGTTCAAGGACCTTCTGTTCAGACCCGCCCATACCGAGTGAGAACCCTCAAACCCCGAAGCAAAAACAACAAGATCTACTTATCTTTATTGGACTGCTCTGGGACGCTGCTCGGCTGGTCTACCCTGGTCTGGTCTGCTCTGGTCCGGTCTGCAAATTGTGGTCTTCGTAGAATATGCCCTGTTGTCTCGTTGTCGTAGAATTGTAACTGCTCGTTGCCTTCGTAGACTGCGCTCCGCTCCTTCGTAGAATTATTCAATCTTCCTCGTAGACTAAAATGTTTAAAAAATTAATGTAGAAATCGTTAAAACCGTTTGGTCGTAGATATGTTCTTCCAAGAAAAAATTTCTTCCTCTTCTTTTCTTCTCTCGTCCGTGACAATACTATTTTTTTTCACCAAAATTGTCACCCAAATGTCGTTGAAAAAAAATTGATGTATATGTGTCCTCGTTATCCTTTCCAAAATTGCCTTCAACCTCGTAGAAGTTCCAAGTTTGTGTCCAATACTGTCGTAGAATTGCAAATCTTCTCACCAATTATTTTCTTCGATCATGTAGTAGCAAAATCTACAACACCAAAAAAAACTCGTAGAAACACGTAGAGCTGTTTACCGACTGCGCCAAAATTGTAGTGTAGGAGCTTTGATTCTTCTTTAGATTAAATAAAAGTTCTTTTATATAAAATTATAACACATATATTATTTAACACGGAATATAAAAATGGCAAACGAGACTCTAAACTATTAACTGACGGAGACAATTTAATATGATGTTGCTTGTAGATCGGTGCGTCGCGGAGTGTGCCGGCCGCGGGGCGCTCTGTCGAACTTCTTCAATAACACATTCATTACAAATACTGTCTATTAAGAGCAATTCCTTTGTCCCACGAGATCCCATTTTACATCCATTTTGTCTGACAGATAAAATATCATTTTCAATTAAGTATGAATGAATTTTGTTTGAAATTATAGATGTCAAAAGTTTATAAATTGTTGGTAGGCATGTAATTGGTCTAAAGTTATTTGGAGTTGAAGCATTATTGATTTTTGGGATCACGTCGGTTAATCCTTCTGTTAAGAATTCTGGAAAGTTCAAATTTTCAATTGCAGATTGAAACTGTCTTGCCAATATTATATGTGAATTTGTAAATTTTTTAATCCAAAAGTTTTGTAGCCCATCTTTTCCCGGAGATTTCCAATTTTGTATTTTTTTTAATGCAGTTTTAACGTCAATCAAATTTATACTAAAATTTTGCATTTCTGGATGTTCAGAATTAATTTCTTCTAACCAATCACTATTAGTGTTATGGGATATAGAATTCGACCAAAGATTTTTCCAAAAAGTTTCCATATCATCTTTATTAGGTAAATTATCTGTTTTGAAATTTGAATCTTCCAGATTGGTAAAACATTTTTTTTGATTAAAGGAGAAGAGATGGTTCTGTTTTTTCCTTTGAACCCTTTCTTTAAATCTTCTTATCCGTTTAGCTAACGCCAAGACTCGTTGTTTAAAAAATATTATTATAATATTATTAAAAATATTATTAAAATATTATTAATATTATTATTATTTCAAATCATTTATTCATTAAATCACAATATATCATATGAAGTATACATCATTGTAAAAAAAAATTAATAAAATAAATTAAAATTAAATACAATGCTATATACTAAATATAAAAATATCGGTATTATCTCTCATGATACATCACGATGTAATGTAATCATGAGAGATCTTCGAACTACAGAGAAAGGAACCTTCTTAACATCCTACATGAGGACAACAGAACTGCCTTTTGGATGGCATATCTGAGACCACAACAGATGCCAAGTTTCCCTAGATTGTCTTTAAGAGACTTAGGAATAACTCCATTCGTCGATATCACTATAGGTATTATGTACGTGGTTGGTGTATGCCACATATCCTTGATTTCGTGAGCAAGATCAAGATATTTAATTATCTTATCTTGCTCGGCTTTTTTCATATTATTATTATTATTATTGTGTTGTGAAGGTGGAAATGGTCGACACCGGGATTCGAACCTACGACCTCCAATACGCTGTTCATACGAAAATCGTCGACTGATACCACTGGTCTACCAACCACTTCACAACAAAATAACGACAATGCTGTGCTGTTTTAAATGGAACAAACCACTAAGGGCTTACGACCGTCTTCTACTATTATTTCGAAGGCTGGCTTAGTGTGATTACTTTACGTTAACAACGTTCGCCATTAGGTGGTAATGTTTAAGTCTCTCCTAATCATGAAAATTCTTGACATGTTCAACATGTCGAAAAATCTCATGTATACAACAAGTAGATATTAAGAATGTATGAGATATTATAGAGATAAAAGTTGGAAAATATTGAGAACAAGAGAGCAACCAAATTTAAAGACTGCGACAGCCTTCGAAATTACAGTAGAAGACGGTCGTAAGCCCGTAGTCGTTTGTACCATTTAAAAATCGAACATCAGGAATCAATTTTTAGAGGCATTAGGTACATATTCGTTAAGATCTAGTGCTGATAAATGGTCATAAGAATCTAGACAAAATAAGAACGGTGTGCAACTTCTGCAGAGATTAAGCTTTCTAAATGTTTTTCCAAACCATCCTGTCGTGCACAACGATTTTATAATTTTTCAACAATTATGGAACCTACTTTGAATAAATAAATACATTCTATGACAGTTGTTCAAAGAGTATGTACATATTTTGTGTTGTTAAACACATTCATAAAATTTCCTTCTACGATATAATGTATGATTTCAGACTTTTTTATAAAACAAAACGTGTGTTTCGTTTTGTACAAAGACTCATGAGGATATTATAATGTAATATGAAACGTTTCGTACTTGCTACCCATTTTGTGTGATAATACTTAGTAGCAATACGTACCTACATAAGTAGGTAGTATGAATGCGTGGAAGAAAATCTCACTTGTAAGTAAATTGGGGCTGTACCCCGAACAAGTAGGTAGGTACTTTGAGTATTTTAAAGGCGAAAGTCTTAAAAGAACTAAAAAGTAAAACGTATAAAATATTCATGAAATCGTCTCTAGTGAAAATTTGTTAAGTCCCACTCTATTACAACACTCCCGAGTCAGGCATTATTATTTCGTGACATTTATTCTCAAAGGTGATAATAAATTATTATTCTAAGACATTTTGGATTTCTTTACTCTCATTAATGTGACTCACAAAGTACCTACCCTTCTAACTTCTTTAAACCGCAAGTACTGGAATGAAATTACGTGAAATCGAAATCGAAAATTTATCAGCTATCCAACGTAATAGCTAATAATATAAGAATCATTTGACAGAATGACCAATTTCATCTTGCGGAGAAAGTTTGTTGTTCCCTTTTGTCAATTCCAGAAATTTCTTCACAATTAGCGCTTCAGCCCCTATTATTGTGGCTTGACCTCCTCCAACATATTATTACCTATTATGTATTCTGTCCTTCAACTGCCTGCCTGAAGCAGTTTCTCCGCAGCTTTAAATTTAAACTTAAACTTTGCTCAAATCTCAAACTTTGGAGTGTTATGTATCTTGATCTAAGGAGACAGGTTGTAGGTTCCGTTGAGAAGAAATAATACCTACTAGAGAAATAATGTGCTTCTGCGCATGGTCCCAACATGTACCACGTGACTGCTCTTAAACTCATACAAACTGTGAGGTTTGTCGGTAGCGGTTTGTGACACACGATTTTTGTTTTTCATATTTTAGCGTTAACACAGAGGAATGTTATGTTTCAAACATATAATTAGTTAAATCAAGTACCTATTGGTTTTGTTGTATTGTCTTGTGCTTGTGAATGAAAGTAAAATGAATTATTATTGATAATTTATCTTCAGTCACGTGACTGTTGAATAAAGGAACCAGTTTTCAGTTCTGCGCATCCAAAAAAGTTCTCTAATAATATTTATACTCAGTGGGTTGTACACTACTTTTATCTTGTACATTCGTCACAAAAAATCATGTGCTTATAAATGTCCAGTAGGTACCTCTTCGTGCCTCATATCCGTATTCTATTACTGTCATAATTATTTTGGTTTTCGGGATATCGCAAGGTAAGTTAGTATGCATGACCATAATTCTTTATCCATCAAGTCTAATAATCTCGCATCCTTAAACAACTGTATTCAGAATATTCTTATATAGGTAGTTTATCCGTAGTCTGCTCTTTTCAATGTATTTTTATGATGTTAGGATAGCTCGTGCACAGGGTTTTTTTTGTACTTAAAATAATATATTCACGAATTCATAACCTACCGTATTCTTCATTCATGCGAAGTTATTTCTTTTTATTTTTTTATTATTTTCCATAGGTATTATGTAAAAACAACCAGCGGACATATTATTATGGTCGAAAATTTTTTCAAAGATAGGTACTTATGTATTATACGAACAATTTTCAACAATATCGGTAACAATACCGCTTGAAAAACGTTGCATATTTCCATCTGTTAGTATGGGCGAACTGTGCGATCTGGAGTACGCGGACGACCTAGCGTTGTTCAGTACGACAGCGGAGGAATTACAGCGCAGTGTTTCAAGACTCTGCAACGAAACATCACGCCTCGGCCTTCGAGTCAATGCCAGTAAGACGGAGCTCATGGCGAATAATGCCTGCCCCGATAAACAGCTACCGATAACCATCGATGGTCACCAGTTCCCCCGGGTGGATAGATTTAAGTACCTGGCATTCCATTACCACCACTGGTGACCTCGGGGCTGAGCTCCCGATACGTATCGGTATGGCAAGTGGCGCCTTCAACAACATGACCAAGATATGGAAGGCGTCGTTTAGTGTCGAGACGAAATGTAAACTGTTTGATGCGTGTGTGTTGCCCATTCTCCTGTATGGGTGTGAGTTTTGGCACCTGACCAAAGCCCAGGCACAAAAAGTCTCAGATTTCGAAATGAAGTGCCTCAGGCGAATTTTGGGTGTAAGATGGTACCACCGCATCACGAACGACGCTATACGCCGGGGCACCCAGCGTGAGCCCATCACCTCTACCATTTTGGGGAGGAGATGAACTTGGCTGGGACATGTGTTAAGGATGCCGAATGATAGTTGGCCGAGAAGAGCGTTGTTCTTCCTCCCATCAGGGTCCCGAAGACGAGGAAGACCCTCTCACACTGTGTTCCGATCATTCGAAGCAGAGCTGAGATACATGAACATGGTGGGAGGAGGTCATTAACATTGCGCAAGATCGAGCGCAATGGAGAGCTCTTGTTGCCTCCCTATGCCCCTGAATGGGGTGTAAAAGGGAGAATTGAATTGAATTGAGTATGCAATAGTACGCATATTTTTTAAGTTTTTCTATACGATGCGTCATATACAGAAAAGTGGTCAAAAAATTTGAGAGATAAGTACGTAACTAGTAATTTTCATACTTCAAAGTCATTTTATGAGATTCCTATTTCATGAACCAAAAATTTGAGAGATAAGTACGTAACTAGTAATTTTCATACTTCAAAGTCATTTTATGAGATTCCTATTTCATGAACCAAAAATTTGAGAGATAAGTACGTAACTAGTAATTTTCATACTTCAAAGTCATTTTATGAGATTCCTATTTCATGAACCAAAAATTTGAGAGATAAGTACGTAACTAGTAATTTTCATACTTCAAAGTCATTTTATGAGATTCCTATTTCATGAACCAAAAATCATTTTTCATAGATACTCGGATGAGCTACCTATTGTGGATCATCGCATACAATACTTAATCGATAGAATTCACAGAGGATAGGTATATTCACACAATATATAATAATATTTATTGTCAACTCCTATGTCCTATGGGGAGAAATTATGTGGTTTGGATTTGAACATGTGCGGATTTTTTAAAGGTTTATTGACTTTAATTCCAATGAAAAATATCATTTTATGTCAGTTTTAAGAAACTATAATCATTCTTTCCGAGCTTAAAAATACACGTGTAACGATTTTAAAAGTTTGATTGAAGCAAAAATATTAATTATGTATGTATTATGGCATTCAGATTTGTTGGATCTGATCCATAAGATGAGATGAGACTGAGATGAAGAAGGAGTACTGATTTCTTTTCTCAAGGTCGAATGATATTGGGGAAAAATGGTCTTTATCAGAAGATGAGAAACTCTCTTATGAGTTTTGGCAAGATTAAGAATATCTGGAGTACTCACCAACTTGCTTTCACTATTTCTTTATGAACTAGATTAAACAGCTAATAAGGAATTTCACTAACTACCGAAATGAAACTCGATTTTATATTACCAAAAACACAAGCACTATATTAGTGAATTCAAATAAAGTATCACAGAAAAAAAATATATTTTAACTTAAAACTAATTACAATGTTATGCACTGGTAGTGGGTTCTGAAAGGGAAGAGTGATAAAATTGTATATTGAAAAAGTTTTTATAGTTGGGTTATTCACGCAAGATAATCTTTTCCAAATAGGTGATGTGTTCTCCCTCTGGTGTGAAATATCCTAAGTTAGTTGACTTGGTACAGACGGTGATGAATCTACATTGTTGATAAAATACGAGATGTATTCGTCGTATTCCGCTAGATGGCTCTTTATCCTGGATGGTTCCATACACTCGTTGTCATCAGATAGAAAATTAGTTTGTGTGGTATAATTTCCATACTTGTCTAACCGCCATATAGCCTCCCGCAAGAATTTATGGCGTGCTATAAATTCTGATGTGGATCTGGTGATGGAGTGTGGAATGGAACTCTGCAGTCCTCTGGTTGAGCGGTTTGTAGGATGGTACGTACTGGATGTTGACATGGCTCGACTGGGCTGGTCGTTGTAGCGGCTGGAACTTAAGAGAAGTTGGACAGAGTGTTCACGACGTTAGTGCGGTTGCACTGGGGTAATATGATGGCTAAAATAGGTTAAAACAGCGTTGATGTGTTTTACCATATGAAGCGGCGATGTTGATTTGCGCTCGGCCATTAATGCAGCAGCGATGGTGGGTGTGCTGTTGTAACTGGTTGATCCATGTGGTCGGTTGACGAGCAAGGAAAAATGCATCAGTTGTTTTCAGTGGGGTGTAATCGTGGTGTGATGTACGTGTGCCACTGGCGAGGGACAGTAGTGGGGCAAAATTCGTTGGAGAAGTTTGGCCTCCGAGCTACGCAGTCTGTGAGACAACTCGTGTAGTCCGCCTTTGCTAAGTACAGCAGGTGAAGATTGCTACTGAAGGCTTCCATCAATTGGATTGTGGTGGTGTAGTCCAGCGTTGTTGAGTAGTATCGTGGTGAGATAATATGCAACATATAGAATAAACAAAAAAATGTACAATAGAATTGGTATAAGTATATTTTGTTTTGGGGTGGTTCTTGAATTTAAAGGATTGTGAAATACATTTTAAATTTGGATTTGAAATTAAGAAATTATTTGAGTATATTATAAACAAATGTTGATTTTGAAAAAAATTTTACAAGTTATATTTTACTAAGATAATTGTTCTAGGAAAATTTTTCTAAGGGTGTTTCAATGTTATTCTTTGTTCAATATTCAAAATAGAGTTAGGAAAAATTATTAAAAATGGTATTGAGTAGTTATGATTCACAATTGATATATGTTTGTTCTAATATTTATAAAGTGAAGTTACTATGTGAGATCCTTTATATATAATAAAATTTGTTACCAATCTGGTATTAGCAATATACAGTTGGTGGTTTTGTATTGGGATCTGTAATCATTTGTAAAATACATATTAGAATTTTTATACAATAAAATAAGTAAAGAGTAGTGGGTAGACATGGTAGTATAGTTGTACATAGTGTGTTTGAATTAAAATTTTTCATAATGTTATATTTTGTCAATGTATGTGTGTCAATAATATTAAATAAATGTTACTGATTTGGGAAAATTAATATGACACTTTTTAGAATTCTGTTTTCAATGGTCTTTTGTATGAATGTAAATACATTAATTGTCTTTTTCTTAACTCGTTGAGTTGTATATTTGATGGTAATAGATTATACGTATGACGCTGTTGTCATGTGTGTATAATATGGACAATACGAATGACGCTCTGGTCATGTGTGTATGCCTTTGGTAGACTATACGTATGATGCTATGATCATGTGTGTATGTCTGTTGCTCAGTCACTACAAGAAAGCTATTGAGATGAGTATCTCTGCTCTTGTGTGTATGTAGTTAGCCGACGAAATGGGAATTTCGGTCTGAAAATGCGCGCTGCATTGTACTAGACGTGGCGTGAAATACATAGAGCTTTTATGAATACATGTGTATAAGTATTTGGCCGTATTTGCGTATGTAAGTTGACCTCGAATTGAATTCTGACGGAGATTCTTGAGATAGAATTTCTCTAGTCGCGGAAAACGTTAATAGCAATTGGCTAGTAGTAGATGGTAACATAAGATGGTAATTTTACATTGACAATTTAGATAGAATATTTTTATAGACCATTGAAATAATTGTATCGTTGATAAGTTGATACATAATTAATCATTTATTGACCAGAATAAAATAAGAATGTATGGGAAAATTGCTATTTAAATTTCTTGTTTTTCTTTAAAATGCAATAATGCGCTATGAAAATCTAATAAAAATGTAGGTATTTGTTTCGCTTGTTGTTTATATAAAATATAAAAAGGTTACCTCAAAGTTTGGCAACATGAAAACAATGTACTTGTAAATCTGCAATCAGATAATTAAAGGTTATTCTTTTGTAAAAAAATCATTTAAAATTGCAATTCAGCATGCGATTATAAATAGTTAATGTATTAAATTAAGTTTTATCAGTATTTGAAGACATGAAAAGTTTTATGAAAAAATTTCGATGTGACATTGTATCGTGAAAAAATTTTAACCTACAAATAATTGTTCACAAATCTTAAGTTTCTTTCTTTTTTTGAAGATTTTAATATCGATTTCACAGCGTTTGTAAGGCATTATTGATTAAATATGTGTAACATTAAATGGAAGGCAGAAAAACAAGAGGCTTTTAAAATAATCCGATGGGTTGAAATTGTTTGGAAAAAAAAATATGGGCTGAATGCCGTTTTACAATGTTATTTTTAAAGATTTTACTTGCCTGTGACCCATCGGATGACTCATCCCTTCAGAACCAGTTGAATTTTTGAGTTTGCACATGATTTTACCCTATAATTTCATATATTTTGTCTAAAATTTGAATAGATTTATCGCGAACAAAGCGGCTTGTAATGCTATTTTGACATTTGTACTCGCAGTAGAGTGAAGCTTGCGTCGAATGGGAATGTGAGAGACGCGCTTAAAATTTGAATGTAATATGTGAGATGAAAATTTTGAATTGTGGAACAATATTATTTTTTTTTTTTGGCTTTGTGAAAGAAATACTTTGGAATGAATGTATAGAGTGTTAAATATTCGAGATGGATTAGTGGACGAAAGTGTACATGTGACAATTTTGTTAAGATTGTTGAGAAAATTTTGTTTGAGAATGTTAATGGATTGTTGGAGATTGTTGGAAAATGATGGATTAAGTAGATAGTTGAAGGGTAATTTATTATGGTAATTGATAGAAGGGTGTTCGAACGTCGTAGGGTCACCAATTTATGGTGTTCAGATTGACTGAATCTGATCCATAAGATGAGATGAGACTGAGATGAAGAAGGAGTACTGATTTCTTTTCTCAAGGTCGAATGATATTGGGGAAAAATGGTCTTTATCAGAAGATGAGAAACTCCCTTATGAGTTTTGGCAAGATTAAGAATATCTGGAGTACTCACCAACTTGCTTTCACTATTTCTTTATGAACTAGATTAAACAGCTAATAAGGAATTTCACTAACTACCGAAATGAAACTCGATTTTATATTACCAAAAACACAAGCACTAT
Source organism: Mystacides longicornis (assembly GCA_963576905.1). Taxonomy (NCBI): domain Eukaryota; kingdom Metazoa; phylum Arthropoda; class Insecta; order Trichoptera; family Leptoceridae; genus Mystacides; species Mystacides longicornis. The sequence continues at coordinate 9,622,314 of OY756426.1, forward strand.
ATTAGTGAATTCAAATAAAGTATCACAGAAAAAAAATATATTTTAACTTAAAACTAATTACAATGTTATGCACTGGTAGTGGGTTCTGAAAGGGAAGAGTGATAAAATTGTATATTGAAAAAGCTTTTATAGTTGGGTTATTCACGCAAGATAATCTTTTCCAAATAGGTGATGTGTTCTCCCTCTGGTGTGAAATATCCTAAGTTAGTTGACTTGGTACAGACGGTGATGAATCTACATTGTTGATAAAATACGAGATGTATTCGTCGTATTCCGCTAGATGGCTCTTTATCCTGGATGGTTCCATACACTCGTTGTCATCAGATAGAAAATTAGTTTGTGTGGTATAATTTCCATACTTGTCTAACCGCCATAGTATGTATGTATAATAATGTTGGAGGTAAAGAATTAATTTGGAAAAGTGCCTCAATAGGAAAAGTTTCTCCTTGGTGTATGTATTGTTGACTGGACAGTTTCCCAAAATGTTTCACAAACTGAAATATTTGGCAAAGACCCTTTGTTCTTATATGTAGGTACACTTGTGTATTAAATTCCATCTATTTCCGAAAAACACGTTTGTTGAAGTAGGTACTAAGTATGTACGTTTTTTTTATTCCATTGTTTACCTAATTATCTCAACTTTTTAATTTAATTTTTATCAATAACATTTTGAATATTTTAGACCAAATTTATTACATAAATTCTTCATCATTAATCAAATTACCTCACCCTAGATTCCCATTATTGGGAACTCAGCGTAGCTACTTGTACATGACTAATGGCGACCGTTGTTTTTGTAATGTGATCACACTAATGGTATGGGTTCCTATGGATACGCCGCTAATATAAACAGCGGTGAATATGTCAGTTGAGAACATTGTCAATATTGTGTCCGTAGTAACAAAAAACATTGTCATATAATAATTTTGAAAGACGCCGTCTTGTCAGACGACGGACCGTTCCCTAGGAACCCAGTGCATAAGCTCTCGAAATCGAAATGTCTTCTCTCTATTGTATTTCTTGGCTCCTTCTTTCGAGATGCGATTTTACGTATAGGTACCACGCAGCGGATTTGACACAAGAGTGAAAGTAGAAACAAAACGTAATGTTTGGAAAATCTTTGAAAAGGGTGTTGCCAGAATATTTTTATATTATTACTAATGTTACATTTTCCTGGGAACGCGGTTCTGCCATCGCAGCAGTGAAACAGCGGTGAGTGTACGTCAGTATAGAAAGTTGTTTTTGTTGTTACCGCAGCGACAAAAAACATTGTCGCGATATTCTCCCTCCCGAAGCACGAGTATAATATACACATTTTCGGGAGGTATCTTGTAATGTTTTGTCTTAAGATTGTAAGCATGTAATTTTTATATTTGTGTATTTTATCAATAAAGGCTTTGTATTATTATTTTATTATTCATAGACTGCTTTTCAGACAAAAGACTGCTAGGAATCCATTTCATAAGGAATATCGAAAAATTAAGTAAGTAGGTAGGTACCTACCTAAATATTTTTTTATGAAAATTCCTAGTATCAGTATGGTAGGTACTTTAGGTACTAATTAAATAAGCGTTCTTATTCTGTCTGTGAAAACAAAAGTTTTAGTAGGTACCTGCATTTACTTTGAAATTTGTTTTTAAACAACTTCAAAATTTCGAGTTATATTATTTATGACAAGTTAGTCATTCTTTGCATATTAAAATAATATGGCTTAGAAAGCTGTGAAAAATGACAGGTTTGTAATTTCTCTCAAAATGACATCACACCAGCTGTCAAGAGTGTAAACTGGAATTATGATTTTTGAATTCCCAAAATTATTACACCTGGGATGGGAAGTGATGTTTGAGTCGGGACCCTTTCCCGAAATTGAAAAACTTTTTGTTTGCGTACATTTTGTATGTAACCGTTGTTGTGAAAGTCTTTTCGCACAACCTTTCGTTCGTGTTTCGAATATTATTAATAGCGAAATAATTTGTGTAGGATTTGTCACAAAAAGTATACCTACCGATTGTAAACATTCAGGTTATCTGATAAATTAATACGATACAATGCCCGAGGGTAGAAAACATAATAAAATATGTAGATATTGACTGGGTATTGTAAAGAATTTGTGAATAACACACATTACAAATTTTGTTAACAACGATTTCAATATTGCTGAAATTCATATTTCGGATAAAATAATTTATTTTATGGGATTATGAAGATTACCTACCTACGGAGATAATTTTATACATAATTTCATGGGAGATGTAGTTCGTGTAAATAATAGAGTAGGTAGGTACCTATATAAGGAAGATAATTTAAAGGTAGGTATATTATTAGACTATTATTGATAATAATTATTATTGATAAATATATGTAAGCGATTGAGGTTCAAATTTATTTTGTTAAAATTAAATTGCGGTATCTTACTATTTTGGATGTTTTAAACGCAAATTATGTTATTTTTAGCTTGTGCGTACTTTTGCTAGACAAAGAATCTACTTTATGGCTAATTTTCTAAAAGAAGAAGAATGAAGGTTGGTGGCTGTGAAGAAATCTCGATGAACAGAGGCGTTCAAGAGACGAGAATAATTGGAAGTCGGATCTGAGTTTCTTTATCCGAAATGTTGGAGGTTCTTTCTGTCGTGGATTAGTCACCATAGCCACACCACATGGAATTATTATCAACAGAATAACTAATGATTTCCTTTTTTTTGTGTACCTACCTTAACGAGCGATATGGGCTTGATATGATCTGATTTGCTTGCACTCAACAAGTAGGTAAGTTAGTGTAAATATTTTTCATGGATGAACATAACGAGTACTTACTTATAATAAATGTTGTGGTTTTTCCAAAAAAAACACCTTGGCGATAAGTAGGTATATGATTTCAATCAATTTGCAAAAAATGCAATTTGGAAAAAATATTGAAAGTACGAATCACTGTGTGAACGAAAAACTGGCATAAAGAGTGAAAGCACTCTCGTTGTCTAGAGAGGAAGCGATTCCTACATTTTTTGAGTTCACAAACAGACAGTTTATGATGATGAATACAAGCTTAATAAAATTTGTAAGTTGTTGAACATGCATTTTTCTTGGTGGAAGTAATTTAAATAATCAAATTTAAATAAAAAACTTTTTAACTATTCCACAAATTTATTGTACCTGACATGTTTCGAAGGGACACGCCATTTATTTTATGGTCACAGGTTAGTTGAAACTAAAGCTAAGATTTGGTACCGTGATGAGTTAGCGTTGTACTATACATAGATAATAACTTTACATTTACTCACGGCGGCGAAAACATAATCTAACTTATGCGCGGGCAATAGCAAGCTCAAATCCCGACCGGATATTCATAACAAAATTACTCTCTCGGGGAACTGACTGATGTAACTACCTCTACGAATGAAAATTCTACAGTAGGCTTGCTAGAAGGTTCTATCTCAGGCTCGTGATGAGTTAGCGTTGTACTATACATAGATGCTTACATATTATTATGTTAGTATATGAATAGTCTACAGCTGATTTTGAATACAGAGTATATAAACGAATAAGATAAAAATGTGTTAGCAAATAGAGAAATATGAATATGTAACATAATATAATATATTTATTTATTTTTTTATTTTAATTTAGATAAAAAGAATAGGTATACTGTATACTTATGACAATAATATTATCATTTTGGAGTATTAAATGTAATGAGTATAACATAACATCTAGTGACAATAATATGATAATCTTGTCGTTGTAAGCAGTACTTATGAAGGTCAAATTTGGTGAACCGATTCAGAAGTTTGACACAAAGGTCTAAGCCATGCAACATGAATGAGTTATGAAGCAAATTAAAAAGATATTTCAGCTGCTATAATTGGATTGGAATGGCACAATTCTTGAAAAAATTAGGCATTTAAAAAGCAATATTATACTTATAAGTAGATATTATTACCCTTCAACTACTTTCCACATGAGTTTACTCTTTTTGACTTTAAGAGCAAATAAATTATGTTTATCTTAGAAAATTAATGATTCTAGCTGTAATCAATTTTATTTCCAAAGAGCAAACCGATAGTAGATACCTACTTTCCGTCTAAATTAAGTGGGCAATAAAACAAACATTTTGAAAGACATAAAGCAAACTATGTTTTGAGTCTGACACGAATCTGTCACTCCATTCCGTGTGATTTATTTGGTCTATTCGTTTACTTTCGGAAATACGTCAATAATAAGAACAGAGGATAGTGGATTGCCACATTTTGTAGATTAAACGAATGATTTAAGCCTTAGAGTGGTTTCAAATTCCATTTTACTCCTTACATTAGTACGTTTACCGAATTCATAATCTTGCCATTTGAAAACGTTTACTAACAAATCAACGTAGGTACGTTCATCCATCTACATGCTTTAGTTGTAAAAAAATATACATTTTATATAAAATAAATAGAGAAGAAAGAAATGTGCTGAGTTCATGTTCAAATAGGTATACCTACAAACTTAGTAGATCAAGTATAAAAAATCAGCATCGACAATGTGCACCACCGTTACAATACGTCCGAGACTGGCCCCGATTCGATGCGACCTCACGCCTCGAGCAGGTACCAAAAAAGATATAGTGTATAATATAGACAAATGAAAAAGGTTCCTGATGGTATATAGACTACAGGGGCTGGAAGCTATCTTTTAACTATCTAACTCTTGACTCTAAATACCTAAACGTACATGCAACAGAGACTTTAAATAATAGGACAGGATTTTACTACGCGAAAAATATGCCACGGCTAGCCACAGTCAAACAATTCGATCCTGCCTATTGACAATTTCACTGAATACCTTGCGTGTATTTAATGATTATCTATCTCACTATCAAAATAATCGTTCAATTACTTTATCGACGAACTAATCAACCTTCTAGTCGAACTCCGTACGGGCTTTCATTAAATCGCAAGACCTTCCTCATTGGAATTCCAAATCGCTCAACTGCTTCGGTCTTTGCGCGCGACCTTTTCGCCAGTGAACCTCATTAACTGAGCTGAAAAGCTTCCAAACCAGCAACAGCCCATTCTCTTGGACAGTCACGTGGGGACGGTCTTCAGCTTGCGCCAACAGCCCTCCTACACATACCGATTTGATAATAACTTTACATTTACTCACGGCGGCGAAAACATAATCTAACTTATGCGCGGGCAATAGCAAGCTCAAATCCCGACCGGATATTCATAACAAAATTACTCTCTCGGGGAACTGACTGATGTAACTACCTCTACGAATGAAAATTCTACAGTAGGCTTGCTAGAAGGTTCTAAATATGAAATTCCTAACCACGTTCAAAAATAAACATTAAAGATATGTCACACCACTGGTATCGGAAAATGGGGTTACTCGCGAATGACAGATTACAATTCGCGACGTGTGTTTGACAGGTGACGTGTGAAAACAATGCAGGGAGGTACATGCTGCAATACAATAAACCCGATGGCACACAGAGATTATAAATATTCAAAGCAATGCCGTGACGCATCGGCCATATATTATTATCTCTCATCTTAAACCACATCGAGCAACTTGCTCATAAGCATGCTTGGCGGGGCAACCAAGCAACAAACAAAATACCACACAAAAAAATATCTCTCTATGTCCATACGAATTCTAATAGATATCTTAAAAATATGTTCACTCACCCAAAAATCAACATACCTTCAAAATAAAAGCACAAAAAAAATAAAGCACGTCACATCCATAGTTGGAAGTTAAATTATCACGGGGCTGTCCAATCTAACGTTCCACCACGTGTGCCACCCCAATGGTCAGCCCAGTTAAACAATATATTATAATAAATAAACAGAAGGCTTAATCCAAAACCGAATATTCCAAGTTTTATCAAACGCGAATTTGTCAAAAATGTGATATTTTAACATCCATACACACCATTCTTATCGCACGCAAATCCCATATTTATAACAAAACACTAAAACGCACAATTGAAATCTGCGAAGGATATTAAAAATTAATCTACACAAAAGTTAAGAACGTTTTCCATCGGAGCGTGGATTCAGACTAAACTTCTTCAAAAATTATTTGTCCTATCGAGGGACAAATATGCCACCTCAAAACAAGGAAACCTTGTTTTCTCTACTAATCCCTTTAAACAACATTTGTATAGTGGAAATAAACGCCAAAAATGAAAAAAAAATTGTTGAATATGAGGAAATGTTCTATAAACCATTGTCAATAGCCTAAATATTGCACTAAGTCCATATCGATGATCTAAAGACGTAAAAAACAGATCCAAAAATCATCAGTACTATGTCTGTATGGGGGAAAAATCAGTTTTATTAGATTATCTCAAAAAGAAGTTTTTGGCGTTTAGTGCGTATTTTATTTCCACTATACATTTTTTCGAATGGTTTCCCCTTAAATCCATTCAATGTGTAAAAATACCAAACTTTCTAATCTGTCATAAACAAACAACCAACTCTTTCCCACCATCGCATTCTCAAACTTTCAAATATTAAATGACTTAACAATATTTTGAATAACACATCTGAATAAATCCCTCACATCAGGTACTCCCATCAATATACCTAGTATTGGCTAAATAAAATAAAAATAGGCGTGCGTATTTAGACAAAAATATAAGATAGGTACCTAGTTTGTTTATTTAAATTATTTAAAGAAAAGCGATTTTATAGTCTTTTAATTATCGACTGGACGTCAATCTCTCTCGTTCAATCGAATCTATCCAATCGGAAACAGGGTGTCAGAAACTAGATCGATAGGAAATTTTTCATTACTCTGTTTTTTTATAGACGAACTTGGTTTCAGCGAAATTGAACACAAAATATTCACATAAATCTTCATGCAATATATTTTACACTAAAAAGTATAATAATATGTAACGTCACTAAGCAGTGGGATTTGAATTCAGTAAATTTTATACACTTCATACATTTATTTTAATAAGGTGTAGGTATATAATATGTACCTACTCCAAGCTAGAAGCAGTATATTCCCCTTAAATGCATATAAGAAGGAAAGACTAAAGCCACCCATGTGTTTGGTATATTATGTACAAAGGTATGTTCGTTTAAAATTCTAGTATTTTCAAGTAATTAGGTATACTTTATTAAGGCATATTTTTACATTCAGTTGGATCTTTTTTATAAAGTCTTATAATATGCTTTTGTTTATCTGTGGTCAAACTGAGGATAGAATAATAAGAAGAATTGTTTGTTTTTAAAAATAATAGAAAAACTTTGTATATACATATTATTAAAATTTCAAATTTGACGTATATCCATGTCATTGTTTTTGAAAGACTATAATAATTGTGAAAGCCCTCATTCAAAATAATATATTTACGGTCGAATTTCGACCACTCGGTGACCACTAGATATTATAATAATTCAATGAAAGTATAAGGAAATTCTTCAACTAAACCGCGTAATTAATTATTACCGTTTCATCTAGTAACGATTTGTTGAAAACAAAAACTGTATTAACGTGTGATTTATCGACGAACATATTTTAGGAAGTAAAGGAGAATAAGAATTAAATTTTTCATTTCTTTATCTGTTACCTTTAGAAATGTCGGGGGAGAGATCTTATTCATCCGAAGAAAAGGAATGTGAAATTGTATGCGGGAATCCGAATCACTTTAGAGAATTGGTGACAAGCCTCGTCAGCCCTGCCTCATAATAACAAGCAGCCGTCCATATTATATAAGTCGACGTGACTCCTTAAGATTTATCGGTTTCTGCAGTACCGACCTAAGGGTTTGATTCTAAATCCTCGTGTGTGAAAAAGTGGGCATTACTTTATTTTTTTCCCTCTCGGTTCGATAGTTGAACCCAATTTTATTGCTATGACCGAACCTCTTTTAACTCACATTTGGGTAGATTTATTGTTGTAGTTATTTTCCTCAGCATGCTGGTAATGTCTGGTGTAAGAGGAACCCTTAGGTTGAAACGTACATCGCTGGTTCGGAAGAAAAACGCCACAATTTAAAAAAATCTTTTTTTTTTAAACTTAGTATATTTGGACTCTTTATGGTTTCAGAGTAGGTATGTTGTAAAATTCTGAAAGAAAGAAAGAATTGATCTGTTTACGAGTTAAATGAACCAAAATTCATCAATACTTAAAAATTTTTCCCTGAAAAGTTTCTCAAAAATAAAATGGAGTGCTCAGTTGTATCCTAGCGGTTACGAATCCGGCTTTTGTACTGTTTCGTTTCCTGCAGAGGTCGTAAGTTGGATACCGGGTACCGACCATCTTTCTCTTTCACGACACAAGCTTTAAGTAGGTAGCTTACTGTGAAAGAGTTAATGAAAGAGCACAGATTCATTCTGTCTGATGAGATTGATATTTTCAATATCACATACGAACTTTTCTGCTGAGTAGGTATTTGGTGTAGAAATATTGATTATAGCATGATCTGCTTTAATATGAAAGTACTTGTGTTGTATTTTTAGTTTATAACGTTTTTTCTGTTTTCTTCTAGAAATGTGATTTTTCCAAAGAATTTTTGAAGCTGTCAAGTCTGTCTTAGTGGTATTCAACCAAATAAAATAATGAAAGAATAAAGTTTTTATTAAAAAATTAAAACTTTTTTTTTTTCTTTGTAACTTTTTTAAAGAAAGAATCTAATTAAGAAAATGTCATGTTATTTTAAATAATATAGTGACTTTTTTTATGAAAATAATAACCTGTTAAGCTGTAAGTTTGATAAAATATTAACTTGAAAATTCACTGGTGATGATTTTCGCGTTTTCATTCATAGGCACACACTCCCGACAGCGGATAGAGCACAACTGTTTGTGTCTGAATGCACTCAGCACAGTTAATAAACTGCACTTTTTCTCTGTCGGCATACACGAAATTTATACCTAGGCCATAGTTCAAGGACAATGAGAACCATAATATTTTAAAACATTTCGTGTAAATAACTCAAAAATGCAATTTTTAGGTTTGTGTCGTTTTTCTTCTGAATTAGCGAAACAGCTAACCATTTTATTACGTTCTATCGCTAAAATGATCCCAATAACAATATTATTGTTTCTATAGAAAATTTATAAGTAAAGTCAAAGTATTATGCCATATTATTCTTGTTTTGTCTGTGACGTATGCTTTGTGTCGATGTGAGGGCTCTGATATCAAAGTATCATGTTTTATTTTATGTTAGGATTACAACATGATATTTTATTACCCATCTGTTATTTTGACTTCAACTAAAGGTTACAATATAGCTTGTTTGGTTTCTGAAGTATGTTTTTACAGGGCGTGGATATTATTTCACCAATATTCTACGGTATCAAAAACTAACTCAAGTTGTTCAGTACTTATTATATTTTGAGCTGTTATTTTGAAAATCAATTGAGTCGAACAAAAATCTCTCAAATGAGGGCTACTAATATTATGTTGCCTAAAGCCTTTTGATTTTTTAACAAGTGTAAATTAAACCCCACGATAAAATATTTACTACGGGTAGAATATTAAATAGGTTGGTACCTTACAACATGCTGAAAAATGATTCTTGATATTTGATAATAAACTTTAGAAACAAATTAATTGAGATAAAGATTACCTACAATAAAAAAAATGTGCTCAAGTAAATAGCAGTGTCCAGACAGACCGAGCACGGACACGCTCAGACTTCGTGCTCGGCGCGAGCAGTGGCACCCGAGGAAAATTTTAAAGGTTGCGAATGGGCCTCGCGAGCAACGGTGATCCGATTTGAGCATTTACATTATTCATACGATCTTTCCTTTCCCTCCCGCGATCTGTCTCCAGCAATCTTCTCTTTCGTTTTTATTCAAATGATCTGGATCTTTAGAATCCCATAGCATTTTGAAACTTACATAAAGTTGTATCAAACGGATACAAGCTTCTATATCCATAATGTTCTACTGACTTGCGAGTATCGATCAATCCGTCCACACCACTCGAGCACCTTAGAGAATTGGCAAAAACCGACAACGTACGGCTCACGGTCCAGCGGTGCTCGGCCGAGGCAAAGTATCTCTGAGGCAGCCCGAGCCATGTCCACACCGGGCGAGATATTGGCTCGCGAGGCTGCCTCGCGGTCGTGTTCGGACTGTCTAAACACAGCTAATGGTGTGAGCTTGCATTCGCCAGTGCCGCTCTTCATTTTCTAATAAATTGTTTAAGTGCTATGATAGGTAGCAATTTTTTTTTTTGACCTTCGCCTTATAATTAAATACTTACTTGAATTTGTTATTTTTTAATAAAACCGCAGTCATTATTCAACATTGATTTTTGATTAACTAGTGGTCTACCAGTGCTCTAAATTCGACCATAGCTCAATTAAATTATGAGTTTGAACATTATCAAGGTTCCATTGCCAAAGACTGAGCGAGCGCTATTTCAAAGTTTTCTTTCAAAAAACGTTGTTTTTTCAATTATTATTAATGGTAAACAATATAAAATATATACTCTCAATTTGACCACAAATAAACAAAAGAATATGCGTCTGTATCAATGTCAAATACATTGAAGTGTGTGTGAGTATCAAATACATAACGTTACAGTTAGTAGGTAGTGCTTTTAATGTGTTTTTTTTTTTATTGATTTAATCTATTTTTAATGCATAATTAAAATAATAATATAGGTATTTGCCACCCCTTCTCTATATAATCAAGGTATAAGCGGTGGAAATTTCATACTTCTCCGTCCGCACAATTTTCTAAAAGTTTTTTAATAAAATTAACCAACTCGTGAACATGCATTTCTTGGTGGATATATTTGAAAATAATGTTCAAATAAAACAATGTTTAACTTATCCACAAATTTTTATTTTCCCGACTAGTTTCGTAGGTACACGTCCTACATGGTCACGGGAGACTAAGAAACTAAATTTGAAACAAAGAAGGTACAAACACTAGTGAAGATACAGATATTACAGGGGTGATAAACTTTTGGTATGTGATACTTTGATGTTTATTTATTATGGGAATTTATATAATGCTAGTTGGAAAAGAAAAAAAAAAGAGAGAGAATGTTAAATTTACGATTTTGAAATAATGATAGGTACAAATATTTATAAATATTATTTATATATAGGTATATAAATTTAAAAAAAAAAAAATGAATAAAAAAATTTACAGGGAAAATTAAGGTAGGTATAGGTAATGTTCAACAATAAAAAAATTTTACAGGGAAAATTAAGGTATAATGTTCAACAATAAAAATTATGAGAAAAGAAAAAAAAAAATATCTATATACTGGAGGTTCATAATATTGAGTAGGTATACAGTTTTTAAGAGTGAACTTATTATTGATATAAACAATATGTTCTGATAATAAAATTACTAGTTACAAAATTAATAGTACAAAATGTATATGGTTTTGTTTGTTGGTAGGTATAAAATTATTATAATATCGTTAGTGATTGAGTAAACACGATAAATGATCGAGAGTAGTATAATATTGATACATAAGGTATTATACAAAAAAAAAAAAAATGTAAAAACACAACACTATTGCACAAACACAGATTTCAATACACTAAAACAGGGGTAAATTCCAGTTGAAGTCGTTATGTCTCGGCGGCACTCGAACCATTAGGTTGGTGATCTGAAACAAACGAGAATTAAGGGCAGTGGCTATCTCTAAATAATAGATGGGTGTATTATAAGTCGGAGGACAATGGATTTAATGGTTTTTTCTTTTCCAACTAGCATTATATAAATTCCCATAATAAATAAACATCAAAGTATCACATACCAAAAGTTTATCACCCCTGTAATATCTGTATCTTCACTAGTGTTTGTACCTTCTTTGTTTCAAATTTAGTTTCTTAGTCTCCCGTGACCATGTAGGACGTGTACCTACGAAACTAGTCGGGAAAATAAAAATTTGTGGATAAGTTAAACATTGTTTTATTTGAACATTAAAAGTTTTTTCCTTCACGTATTAATATATAGATGATAAATCAGCCCAGATGGGTTGGATTGGCAATATTGAAAAAAAAACAAGGTATTAAGCTAGATAGTTCTGAAAGTATTGAAGTTGAATTGTAAAAGCTCACTATGTAATAAAAGCGGATATTTTATGGGTTCAAAAAACAGATATGTTAACCAATATTGTAGACAACCCACGATTATTTTTTTTTGGCTGGATTCGAGACGAATCATTTATGATAAAACAGCCCGTTAGAATTAAATGTTCATTTGCACTACAAACTGAAAAGCCATATTGAGAGTACAAAGATAGACGATAGGAAGAGGAAGAAAAAACATATGAATGAACCATTTATGTATTAAGTTTGACTTGTCGACTTTGTCCGGAAGAATGTTTAATGTAATTCTCTTGTTTGTTAAGCACCAATATTTTTCAATGAACTTAAACCACCCAATCTTTTATTTCCAATTATTTATTGGAAGCATCCATTATGGTTATTTAAAACGTAGATAGCTTCATAATGTGAGACCTTCTTTTTAAAAATATTTCCACGCATTTTGGGACCTTTTCAAATAAGTAGGCTATCTATTTTCGTATTATCTCTGTCCAATGTATTTATCACCCTTTTTACTACATTCATAAATTAGACGATTCTATGGTGTTTCCTTACTGAAATTATTTCTCTGAAAGGATTTATGCCTATCCTAATGAAATGATTTCAGTGTACAAAAACATTTTATTTTTTAGGAATGGGTAATATTCTCATAATGGCCTCATTTAACAAACTTGCAAAAAATAACTAATGGGTCTTTTGTGGAACGTTAAAATCCTTTAGTTTTTTCAAATGAATTAACTTAATGTTCAAATTGTTTAAGTTTATAATCAGATAATACTAAACTTGTTAATATGAATAACTGAACCACATTTTATATTATCATGAGCTCTGTTAGTTTGCAGAAGGTGGATGAAAGAAATATCTGGACGATTTCAGAAGAGAGATTTTGTTCAGAATGGGACGGAAGCAGCTCTTTAAGTATGTAAGTTTTTATAATTAATTAATAATTTATCAAAGTTTGAAACCCAACGCTTAAATCCATAATAAATCATTCGATTACAAAATCAATCAAGGCGCTGGCTGATGAGACAATTGTTTGAAGGATGAAATATATACGAAATTAATTACTTTTAGATAGTTTGGATAAATATTTTAATTATAGATTTTGAAGATATTACTTTAAGCCAATTCGTAATTTGATAATGGCACTTCTATGCTTATTCAACATTTCCTTTTCTACATTCATGGGTATGGAATGTCAGGCGATAAAACATTGCATGTGTATTGTGTATGCCTCAACCATTCTATGGCTTCAATCGTTAAATTATCAGCTCCTCCATCGCTCCGTTGAATAACTTATGTGTTATTCAACGGAGATCTTGATGCAGGGTCTAGGAATCAGCACAAAATTCACATTAGGTATCAGGGACTTATTCCCATTTATTGTCAATCCAATGTGCTCCTGCTGCATTCCGTTCTGATGCAGTTCAATTTCGCCCATTCCTTGTGACCCTTTTTGTAATATTAAAAAACTAAATTATTTTCCCAGAAATAATGTCACTGTTTGCACAGTATGACTGGCTGTGTATCTTGAAAAAGGGTGCGTAACACAAACAATGCGTAGCTGATGCTACTAATCTTCGTTACCAGACTCTTTTTAGAATAAAAATGAAAGAGTCTTGAAGAGGTCTGTCGCAAAATTTATAATTTAAGCATGAACCGGTTTTTGAAGACTCCAATATTCTATATAAAACAAAATAGGAGTTACATGGCATAAAATTTTATTTTTAAATGGACTATCACCAAGCACCTTCTGTCCAAATCATCAAAGTTCTTCTTTTAAGATAATGACAATGGATCTACTATTTTTTTCATCGTTTTATATTTCTCAAGAACGTTTCCACAATAAACTAAAAGTAGGTATAACAGAAGGAACGTTATCATTTCTTGAGGAAAGTGACCAAAATTTTTTCATTTATACCTAAATATTATATTCAGTGACTAAGTAGGTACTTATTACTTAAATTAAGCACTGAAGTTGTTAGTATTAGAAGTGCTCTCTCTCTCTAGAAAATATTACTACGCTAATAACACAAACATATTAATTCGTATGTATGGACTTAGCTCTGGGATGTAGTTCCCATTATTTATTATACACATGGATTATATTAATACCTTACTCTACCTTATTACCTTCTAATATCTGTAGGTGTAGGAAACTACCTTCTCAAATATAGTCCTATAATAATAATATGTAACGATAGAAGTTTTCTGAAAATAATAATAATATTAATATTAAGAGCCCTACCTAGAGGAGATAAGCAATGTTAATATTATCATAAACTTGGTCTGGCGTGCAAAATCTTGAAGTTAACCCATTTTTCGCCACTCATATAAATCCTTTAAATATATGTTTGTAACTTTGATATATTTTTAAAACAGGTATGAATTAACTATTTTTGTCGAAAAAAGTAATATTTTTTTTCTCATTTTGGAAATATAGAATGTTGCGTTTGCGCAACGTCAGCGTAAAGGGGTACTGTGAAATTTAGTACTACATAGTTATTACACTTTAATTTTTTATTATTTTTATTTGAAAACATTTACACATTTCTACAAATAACAACAAAAAGTTATATAATGCTTAAAGTTACTTATCTAGTTAGTAAAATATTTTTTTTTGTGCTTTATGGAAATTTTCGCTACACTTTGCGTGAAGATAAACGTTGGATCTACCACAAATAAATATCGTTTGGGAGCCACAAACTTTGCATCTTCTTCGGTTTTCTGTTCTCTTGATAAAGTGTGATGGCGATGGCATAGATGAACGGCAAGAATCTACAGAAAAGCCGCTTGGACGCCCTGTCGCATACTGGCCAGATGTGCTTGAAGCCTTCATAAGACTTATGGCTACAGTTCGTTTGAAAATTAAGAATGGCGTTTTTTCTTCCGGGTGAGTTATCACGTATAATCGCCAAGCATTACATAAGGCAACGTCACAAAAGTTGGAGAAAATACTCCACCACCATATTTATGGGGCCATACGGGTTTTGATTCAGATTTCAAAAATTTATTACGATTTCCAGCAGATTTCCCCGTATATACATCAAAGGCAAAAATATAGCCATCATAAGATGCCATTGTCGAAGATTTGAATCCAAATTTAATCGGCTTTCCATGCATGTACATTTTTGAGCTATGCATTCCACGATAAGGTATCATTTGTTCATCAATCGACATTGCATGAGAAAAATATCCAAATTGCTGAAATTTTTTATTCAGGATTGACAAAAACGGACGTACTTTATATAGTTTGTCACTGACATCCATTGTAGAATTATCTGCAAGGTGCAAATTTTGTTTCACAATTCTGTATTTTTGGCTACTGAAGCAAGACCTGACAAATGGATTACATAAATCCTCATCTAACGACCAGTACATCTCCTCCTGTGGAATTTTGTGGTAGCCACTATAAAAAAGAAACCCAACAAAAGTACGAATATCGCACATATCTAAATTAATATTTCGATTTTTTTTTTGTTGGGCGTATAGAATCGACTGTCTCAAAATCAGCTCAAAAACTTGTGCGTCAAAAAATAATTAAAAAAAATCAGCCAATTGATTCCGTAAGTGTTCTCTGTCTTCAGCTTCGTTGTTTTGAGGTGCATCATTATAGGATGGATGAGTTTTTCTCCACGTTGAAGCGATAGGTAAGCTTTGTAAATCCTCTTCCGTTGTTGAACTATGCCCTTCCAATTAACCAACGGTATCTTTGAGTTGTCTTTCTTCCATCACTTCTCCCAAATCATTTTCATCAATGTCTTCCTCATCTGTCAATTCTGATATATCAGGAGGTAGCACAACTAATTCTTCAATCTGATCTTCAATATCGCTATCTTGGTGTTCAGTAATGTACAAAGCGGCTTCTTCGGCGGTAAAAAAATTCTTGCTGTGACTCATAATGTCGTATCTAGGAAGAAAAAAACAAATCTGTGATATCCAACTCATAGCACCCCTTTACGCTAACGTTGCGTTTACGCAACGCCATTATAAATCTATGAATATATGTAACACTAAGTGGAAATAAGTGATTCAATGTATTTACATGCAAAATGTATGCTTTTCTTATAACAAATCTAGAATATGAACTAAAAATATGTTATGGATTTTTAAATATTGAATTTTATAATTCGACATACCTGAGTTACGAAATATGTGTATCTTCAAAGCAGTCCCGACACAAACTAAAGAAACAAATGTGTGAATTTGTATACCTGGGATGATAACGGGATCTTGTTTATGACATAAACAAAGAGATTTTGCCCATGCGAAAACAATAGAACTAGCACTGGACACTTGTATACCTGTTGCGTTAACGCAACGTCAGCGAAAAATGGGTTAAGTAGGTACCTACTTAACTTATTGTGTGAATACGTGAAATTTAAACATATTTACCTACATAAATTTGTTTTTTTTTTTTTAAAGTCGTTTAGCTGCCTAACATTATGAACCAGTGGTCTTTTAGTTTAGAAAGAAATCAAATATAAAATATTCGATGTTTTATGAGATGACAATGATGGGTTGCAAGCTTTGCCGTTGATTTTCTATAAATAAACATTGTAGGCAAAAAATATTTCATTTTTAGAGCCATCAGCGTTCTTAATGACAGTAGACGACGGTCGTAAGCCCGTGGTGGTTTGTTCCATTAAAAAATCGAACTTAGCAATGAATTGTTAGAGTCATTATTAGTTGTTACATATTCAATAAGTGTCTTTGTTTGTTTTAAAATGATTACATCACTGTTTAAACGTTCCAGTGGACAGTTCATTATTTTCTGACTCTACATTGACGAAATCTTCGTTTGTAGTCGAAAGCCAATTTCAAATTGTCTACAGGGGCTGTTCAAAACGCGCTATCGATCGAGAAATCGAAGATGCGCCATCGAATCCGATCCTGTCAATAAATTAGGCAGTGTCGAGAAAAAACATGAGATTATCGAATCAATTATTGAATCACCAAATTATTGCGTAATAATATGAACGAAACAAATTGATATGGTAATTTTCGCAAACCTACTCTACCTTTTGTAACATTTGTAACGAAAGTGGCTGTATTTATACAGCGTGAAATTGTCTCAAATGATATAATAAAAATAATTAAAAAAATAACGTGGTGATATGAAAACACATAAACGGGGGCAAAACGTTCGGAGCAATTACTGTAAACATGTTGTTATAATATTATTTTTTTAAAAATTCAAATGTCATCAGTGGAAACTACTGGAATATTGCATTGCTACGTACCTACCTATATGAAGAGTTGTTGGTAGGTAGGTACTAATTTCCTAT
This sequence comes from Mystacides longicornis, assembly GCA_963576905.1. Classification (NCBI taxonomy): domain Eukaryota; kingdom Metazoa; phylum Arthropoda; class Insecta; order Trichoptera; family Leptoceridae; genus Mystacides; species Mystacides longicornis. The sequence continues at coordinate 9,639,621 of OY756426.1, forward strand.
GACTCTTTTTTATTATGCTCCCTTGTTTCAAACAAATTTGTTATTGTAATATTGTTATTATGTAAATGGTTTTGTGTTATTTTTCGTTCAAAAAAATAAGCTTCAATAAACGCCATATGACGTAGCTACGAATAATTAATATTCCATACAGGCATATCGTTACAGGTTTGTTTTTGAGGCAAAATAACTTTAAACCTACTTTACTACAAAATAAATAATTGTTAACAATACACTTATCTATGACAGCAGTCGCAGTCTATAAGTTTGGCTGCCCTCTTGTTCTCAATAATAATTTCCAACTTCTATCTCTATATCTCATTAATTATTATAAAATACCTATCTACTTGTTGTATATACTTATGGGATTTTTTGACATGTAAAACATGTCGAGAATTTTCGGAGACTTAAACATTAGATACTACCTAATGGTGAACGTTGTTAACGTAAAATGATCACAATAAGCCAGCCTTCGAAATAACAGTAGAGGACGGTCGTAAACCCGTAGTGGTTTCTTCCATTTAAAAATCAGTAATGAATTGTTAGTCATTAGTTGTGACATATTATTCGATACTTATCTATAACATTTTTAGGTTGTCTTTATACTAAAACATTTTTTAAATAAGTACCTACTTAGGGTTATTTTGAACATCTCGATAATATTGAGTAAAAAATGACTCGATGATGTTGAATTGTACCGAAAATTGCATCTCAAAATCGATTCACTCTCAATTTCTTACTTACCTACATAATCGACGTTCGCTCCCAGAGTGGAGCATGTGGATGCCACGAAGTTCGTCGAAACCTCTCTATCTAGCCTTTTGTAAAACTGATAAATTATTTCAGGCTAGTATTTTTTAATACTCCCTAAGCCACGTTTCAGTAGGTATGAACTGGTTGAAATCGTCAAAAACGATATCTCTAATGAAATAAATGAAAACTTAGTCTTAATTATTAATAATCTAAGTTTTCTACTTTTTGATGATAGCGATGATATCTGAGACTCATCGTGTTCAATTTTTAATGGACAATTTACACCGGCTCATTACGTTGACAACGTTCGCCATTAGCTGGTGGTCATACCGGATGGTGGTAGAAATCCATCCGTATTTTCCTACGACCGACGCGACGGATAGTTGTGAATTGCCAATGCGATCACATCCAGACTTTCAGCTGGGTGTGTGAACTGATGACTAGTTGCATAAACCTACATAGTTATTTCATCATTAACAAAATTATGAGATATTAATAATTGGCCTTAATAAGAACTTTTAATCGAAAATTTTGATAGATGGCGCTAAGATACCTTATCCATTTTTCACTCTCTGTATTCAGTATGTCATAATATCCAAGTACCTACTACTTACCTACTTTTTAAAAGAAATATAAATACAAGATACATTCTGAGTTGAGTAAAGGGCAAAAGGATATTTTGTTTTACAGTCGAGTATCTACCTATCTGCTAAATAGCAAAATGAATAATTAAAATATATACATATAAAAAGAGGATGTTTATTTTATAATGGTTTTGTATGAAATAGAAATACGCAATATTTAATTTTAATGTGAAATGCGTATTTACTTATGGTGTAATAAAACACAAAATCTCATGTTTCAATGTTTTTGCGTTCATTGAAAAATCTGAATTATTATAGTTTAGGTATGTAGATAAAATAAATACTAATTGGAAATATTATTAAAAATAAGAGTTTTGTGAAACAAAATTCCTGGAAATATCTTCTGTGGGAGTTCACCAGCCTATCATGTTTCCTAAACACGTATCGTCTCATTAATGAGATCAGTGTCGTCGTAAAATAAATTAAAAATAACCTTTTTTAAAAAAAAAAAAAAAAAACTCTTTTGAGTGAAGAATATCAACGTTGTCATCATTAGTGACACAAATGGCTCAGTGCCCCTTTTGAATTAAATTTATTTCCACTTATAAGTCGAGATGAAAGGTACTTGGAACGTGAAACTGAAGGATATTTCTACTTTTTTCCTGTAGACGAAGTGACATAATTTGCAAGAAAGTCTTTATTATAATTATTAGTTTTGTGACAACCATATTTGTTTAAGTAATTTTTATCTAGAGAAAATATACACCTTTTATACTACTTACCTAATTATAAATAAAAATATTGTGCTTTCCCTTGAAATCATTTACTACATTCAAAAGTCGCATTCCCTCACATAACAGCTAAATCTATTGAAATACATAACAATAATAACTCAATACAAATGGTCAGAAAAGGTCGTCAGGAGCTTTTGCCCTGGGTTTCTGGGAGCGGTGAGTCGTCTGACAAGGCGGAAATTTTGAAATCTTTGAAAATATTGTTTGTCAAAGGTAACTACATAGACAATTTTCTACATAGACACATTCACCGCTGTTTATAACTGTACTGTATTCCTAAGAAAACGGTAGCTTTCTAAAAGCTTTTTTAACACGCTCAGAGCCGGTTACGTGGATTCATGTAGTAGCAGTTCATCCCGCTGTACCTTCTATGTAGTACCTATGTGTTAAGGACTATTGGGAGAATAGAGTGGTGTTTTTCTTCCCATCAGGGTCTCGAAGATAAGGAAGACCCTCTTATACTGTGTACCGCTCCTTCGAGGGAGCCGAGGGATCTGGATATGTTGTGGGAGCATAACATCAAAACTGCAAGACAGCTCTGGTGGCCTCCCTATATTACGAGTGGGGTCAAAAATGGAGAGTTTTTTTAATATTTAATAATGAGGAGATATTGTTTATTGATTGTCTAGATTCTTGTGACCATTTTTGAGGACTAGATCTTAACGAATATGTAAAAACTAAGTAATGACTAACAATTCACTTCTCATGTTCAATTTTTAAATGGAACAAACCACTACGGGCTTACGACCGTCTTCTACTGTTATTTCGAAGGCTGGCTTAGTGTGATCACTTTACGTTAATAGCGTTCGCCATTAGGTGGTAATGGTAACGTAAAATGATCACACTAATCTAGCCTTCAAAATAACAGTAGAAGACGGTCGTAAGCCCTTAGTGGTTGTTTCATTGAAAAATCCAACAATAGTAATGAATTGTTAGAGTCATTAGTTGTTACATACCTATTCAAAAGAAGATAATATCTTCTTCTTCTTATATCACCACAATATCTGTCGGATGTGTGTGACTATCACAGTTTTCACCGATATTGGGCCAGTCAAATATAATTTTAAAGACATCCAAGAAGTAGAGTCCTCATAGACTAGAGTGACTTTTGTTTTTTTTAATTAATTTACAACCAATTACCTACCTTCTTATTGTAGGTATGTGGTCAAATTATTCGGTTCTTGCATAGAGTTTAATAATACTACTTAAAATGTCACAAGCTGGACGATAATGGACTGGACGAAAACCAATTCGGTACTACCTACTTAATTTTTTTTAAAATGAATTGGATGTTGTATTTACCAGTTAGAATTGCTGTCCATTCGTAAACATTTGTAATGTCAGTCAACAACCTATGTTCAGTGTTGCCAGAGTGATAACATTTTAATTCATCAATAATTAATTTCTACTTTTTTTTAGCCAGACTGTAATAATTCGTGTAGACTGTAGCTACGAATTTGATAACGGCTCTAACGCAAAAAACCTACATGTTGAGTTAGTGGAGCATTCATCTTGGGGTGCGATATTCTACTAAGAATATTGTTGTTATGAAAAATTCCCAACTTAAACTAAAATAACTGTCATTCTGTCGATATTAAGTAATGAAATGGGATAATGGAGTCTCAAAAAGCACGACTCGGAAGTTTTTTAATATTGGAAAATAAAATAACTTATTCGAGTAACAAAATATATTACTATGTTTGTCTTCGTACAGCAATGGTTTGATCTAAAACTTTCTCAAGTTTGAACGTACATAGATTTACGTAATGAATAATTTCTCCTTGAGAAAAAAAAAAACCGACGTAAAATCCAATTTATTCAAGTGTCAAAAAAAACGGAATGTCTAGTGATGAGATTTTTAAAAAGTATGTTTTTATAGGTAATAAGTTTTGAAGAAAGTGTTGCCATTTATGACATAAAAAGTTTACACCAACTTAGGTGCATGAAAGTATGCATTTATTATGAAATATTTTCTATGGCTTGTAGGCGAAGCTTAATCGACAATGTATTAAACTTTATCTTACAAAAGAGTTGATGTTATATATTTTACTAGCTTTCCCGACAGACGTTGTCCTGTGGTTCTAGCCCGAAGTGGCCCGTTAATATGTACAATGTGCACTGCGCCCCCGTTAAACAATACAAAATTAATTCGATTGAATTAAACTAATAAAATAATAACATTAAACTATTTCTGAAACATCCCTATTTCATTCGTATTCAAAGCTCTGGCGGGAACAACTTGAGAATAATGCGCTCGCGCACACACCCTACCTCGCCTATTGCCATCATGAATGTGCCCGACTTTATGTGAAAATTTTCTAACACTAGAATCGGTGCGTTGGTGGAGTAAGTGGGATGGGCTACTGTATGAGCGTAGGCGAGAATGAGAGGGAACTAACCGCGATGGCGTGGGCGCGTCACAGGTAACCGTTCCATACAAACTTAAATATTGTATTTTACATCATTTCATATCCAGTTTTAAAACATTTTATTAGTTATTCTGTTATCCGGAGCGGAGAAGAATCCAATAAATCAAACATCAGAAGATTCTGTTGAGCCGATCTCGAGTTATAGTGTTCGCACTAACCCGACTTTAATTTATATATTTTATTATTAAATAAACTATTGAATGATGATGATAATGTATGTTTTGGAGTTTAGTTTGAGACAGAATAATATTTTATAATGTTCAATCTTTCAAGTCCGCTTTCTGTAACAATAATAATATATTATTATGTTTTTGTTTCTGACAAATGAGGTTGTATCGAGAAAAATCCTTGAGCTTTCCAAGAGGATGACAAATTGTACAAAGTCTCGCAAAAAACCACATTAAAGCTTCTTTTAGAAAATCTCAACACGATTCTTTTGTTATATCACAACTATGCTATACTTTGATCGTTTACTCTCCACTAACATTATAATAGTGTTAATTCTTCTCGTGTGTTGGGTATGATTTATTGTCTCAAAAAGAAAAAATAATCAAACACAAACAATTACCATGTAGCAAAATTCGTTAGTTATTCTATAAAATGTGCATCAACGCGCTGTGTTTTCAGATTTCTGACAAGAATCCTCATCATCTTCAGCGTTACAACCCATGGTGGGTCTCAGCCGCCTCTAAAAAGCTTCTCCATCCCGATCTGTCACCGGCTGCCATCTTCCAGTTATGCTGCCCCAGAGCCCGATAGTCCGCGACAACACCATCCAGCCATCTTAGCTTTAGTCTTCCGACGCTTTTTCTAACGATTGTTTTTTTAGGGGGTGTTTTGCGCTACGACCTGTTAGTGGTCTATTTTTTTCCCCTTCTTGCTCATGGTGTTTCCCAATTAGAGCTTACCCACTAATCCCAGATGCAAATAGTCCAATACCGATTGGATTATTGAATAACACATTTTTGGGAGCTCCAGATCCTCTATACGGTGCAAATGACTACGTTGATATCCTGGTAGAGATCATAGAGCTCCGTGTTGTATCTTCTACGCCAAGTTTGACCATAATTTATAGGGCCGTATATTCTGCGTAGGATTATACTTTCAAACGCGTCCAGCTGGTTTTCGTCGTGCTTAGTCAGTGTCCAGGTCTCTGAGGCATATGTTAGGACTGGTCTAATTAATGCCTTATATAGATTGGCTTTAGTCTTTCTGGATATAAGACGTGATTTTAACTACTGTCCAGTGAGACTGAAATAGCTCGGGTTAGCTGAAAAAAATTCTTCTCCGAATCTCATATCATTATCGTTAGTGACAACGGAGCCAAGATATGGATATTATATATCCGACGGAAAAGTGCGAAAAAAATATATTAAAGTAACATGTAACAGGCACCTACAGTTATTGTCTACAAACGGCTGTAGGCACCTACAGTTTGTTCTTGTCTGCAAACGGCTGTAGGCACCTACAGTTTGTTCTTGTCTGCAAACGGCTGTAGGCACCGACGATCGCTCAGTCATTCAATCAGTCATGCTTGGGCTATTCCAACACCACCTATATAAGAAAGCCTTAGAGGAGTGTGACGTCACATTGTAAGGCCCAATATACCTACACTCGCCTTATATCTGTATAATAATAATCTTTATTCTGGGAAAATAGTACAAAATACACGAAAAACAAACACATGCAATCATGACAAAAAAGACAAGCAAGTATAAAAAAAATGAAACATAAAGCCAAGCAAACGAGCGAGAACAAACAAAAAATATAGCTAAATAATAGATAGCCCCTGCAAATTTGTACAGTTTCAAATCTTAAAGAAAACCAAACAGTACCCCCTATTCGGATTTTAGAACGTTCTTGTTAAGAACGTTCTAAATGATTTAGAATTAAGTTCACTCGAACTAAAATTCGTATTCGAAATTATGCCGTGTTCTAAAAACCAATATTAGTTCACCATAAATATTTTTTTGAATTATAATTGTCTATGGATCGAGCATGCGCCTTATTGGTTGATGCTGACAAGCGGACAGCCAATCGGAGAAGACAAATTCAAACGAGTTCCATGTTCCAAGCAAGTTCCAAGTAACATGGTCGCCGGAAACTGCCGAATCAACCCGAAGTGTAACGAAGACGACTGTATGATTGCATTGGTGTTCAATGACAATAATTTTTGATGCTTTTATTTGTATTACTTATAATAAATTCGGGGGAAATGCTTAATATTTTTAATAAAAATAAACTTGTTTTATAATTATTTGGTTAAAAAAAAACGTTTATCATAAAAATATCATCAGATATCTTTTTAGACGCATACAATTAGGTATGTACTAAGATTAGGAACGTTTTGACAGATAAACGCACTAAAATTGACTTAAATAAGAAATCCGAATACCAAAATGAACTAATTTCAAACTAAAGTCTAATTAGGAACAAATAGGAACGTTCTAAAATTTCTCGAATACCAATCCGGCTAACTAAAATTGGAACGTTCTTATTTTAGTTTAGTGCGCACTTAATTAGAATTGGAATAGGAGGTATTGTATGTACTTACCTGTACTCTATGATATCTGTCAAACAGCGCAGCGCGGTGTGACGTTAGAGGGATAATGGCCGCCAGCGCTAAGGCCTTCTTATATAGGTGGTGTTGAGGCTATTCTAACTGTGCGTTTACACCAAGCGAACATGCAGCTGGAGCTGGAAGTGACACATTGTTTCTTGAACGTTGTTGTTGTAACTATCATCGCCCATTAATAACTTCTTGCTCGTTGTGTTTTCTTGGTGACAGTATTAGCGATCGGGAGGGAGTGCTATGTTTCTGACTCTATGTTCATTTTTTTGTAAACGCACCATAATACAAATATATTTGAACCAAAGTTAGGTAAACAAACGACACTTTCCTATATTTTCTTTTTTGACAAATTCAAGGTAGGTATATAAAATAAAAAAACAATTAAAACACTATAAGAAAGGATGTAACATAAAGTACGAACCCATACAGAGAAATGAACAAAAGCAAGTCTGTACGTGCTGCTAGCAATAAATCTATCAAAACATTATTTTATGAAACAACAATTTTAGTTTTGTTCCCAAGTGTATGTACACGGTAAATTTATTATGAGATTTGGAACAAACCATTAGGTACCTACAAAGAAAATTCTAAACTTATATTTTAGTTAAGTTACATAATATTATATTCCTTTTTTCTACCCACGTAGGTACTTACATATATAGTATTTTGGGATAGGGTCAGCGTTTTACGTAGTATATTACAAAAAAAAACAGTGTTCAATATATTTATGACCGTCGTTTGCACATGTTAACCATCCGCAAGCAGTCGCGTATCTCATTATATCGTATCCCCTTAGACAGCAGACTGTAAATGGTCACCCTATTTATATAAGTGGATAAACTAGCAGATTGAATAATATTATTGAGAAGAAAAAAAATATGTGAAAACGTTTTGCAATTCGATTAACTAAAATGTGATTTGTTATTTCATGAGGTTTTTAGATAAAAAAATATATTTTACCAAATTTTTCCAAATATCCGATTTAATATAATTTGGGTGAATCTCCAAGTTATGGCAATATATCTGCCGGAAACGTGCGGAAAAAATGTTATAACAGTCAGCAACAACAGCGAGCTATATACTTCACAACACTGTATCTGATGGGGCAGTTTTTTTTTTAAAAAAATCGGTAAATTATTGAGGCAATTGGCAAAGCACTCTTAGTTACGAATCTATAAAATGCGCTATAACAGCAGACGTGCCGAAAAAAAGAAGGATGTATGATAATGATTTGTGGAACAGTTTAAAAGTTTAAGATTAACAAATCAAATTTGACTAAACGTCGAATGGAATATTTTTCAAACTCAATTTTCTTCGCTTTGTGACAGACGTTAGACAAAATCTTGCAGCATACGTTTATATGATAATATTCATATACCTACGAAGATCTTGGTATAAATAGTAGGTATGTAATCCTTTTAAATTCTTCTCGCTTTCAAAACATGAGTGATGCGACGTATTATGATAGCTATGTATGGAGCTCCATCTATTATTATTCATGCTTCTCTTGTGATTCACATTTCTCTGATAGTAGCATAGCTACCCACTTACGACAAGAAAATATTCCGCTAAATTGCATACTTAAACATAGCACAGTGTCTATAGATATATTTACCTAACAATAACATGAAAATTAGGTTTTTAGATAAATTTCTGTGAAATGCGTTCGGCATTTAGTAAAATTCTTGAATTTTATCAAAACCATGATGTCAATAGACTTAGGTATTATAAGAAATATAAAATTGAGTAGGTATACCAACGCCGTTTTTTTTTTTACCAACGAGCTAACACTGTCCGTGTGGTTTGTTTGAAAATTGAAGTTCTGCTGAATACAGCATTGTTTAATCAAAAGCAGAAAAGACCGCAAAATACAATATTCTTATATTCTTTGTGTTGGCACTTACCACATAATAGATCAGCTTACTGTGGAGATAAACAATTTAGTTCGAAAATAATGGTAAAACCGACATGAGAAAAAAAAATATTTTCTAGATAATACATAATATGTGCTCAATGCTCATGTCAAAATACTCAATGAAAAAAAAGAAAAATAATATCTACTGCAATTAAGAACATAGGTAGGTATCTCAAACTTAAACGGACATGCGCGGTTGTGTTTAGAATCTATCTCTGATATTTTATAGGTAGGTACCTACTGAAATATGGAACATAAATCAATGAGTACTTACCTAGGACATACTCGATTGTATTAAGTACCTAGCAATGGTATTCAAAAAGTACTGCAAAAAGGAACATTACTCATTGAGTGCCTACCTACCTCAAAATTAAACGGACATGCGCGGTTGTGTTTAGAATCTATCTCTGATATTTTATAGGTAGGTACCTACTGAAATATGGAACATAAATCAATGAGTACTTACCTAGGACATACTCGATTGTATTTAGTACCTAGCAATGGTATTCAAAAAGTACTGCAAAAAGGAACATTACTCATTGAGTGCCTACCTACCTCAAAATTAAACGGACATGCGCGGTTGTGTTTATAGAATCTATCTCGATCGTCTATACGTTTTCAATCCGAATTTTTAACATACTTCACAGTAGGTATGGGTTAATAATTGTTGTGTATTAATTTATTTTGAACTTATATCAATATTATACGAGTTGCACTAAGCACTAAGCAGTCACTAATAAAAATTCACAGCAAGTTTTGAAGGACTGAATTGGTGTTTGAAATGTTTTTTTTTTCTAATGTGGGGCATATTTAAATAATTGTAATTTGCCTACAAAATAAAATGGTATGTTGTTAGGAGTTTTAACCCTATCATTAGCGTATTACTTTAATGAGTAAATTAATACACAATACTTGGGCTTTACCTAATCTAAAAATAACATAACATGTATGTGAAAACAAAATCGGATATTATACTTAAAAAAATAGCAGGTCATGGAAACTTAATTATAATTGCGGGTAGGTACTTACCTATTCAACTCAGGTCATGTATGGTGTTGGTAATTTTTCTTTAGCCAATCAAGGCTTGCACACCGTTTGAATATTTTCCGATTTTTTGGCAGAGTCTTTTACAACACGCGAACTCGTTTTTTGTTTCAGTTCATATAAAATACCGTTCGTCCGGTTAAAACTCAAACGGTCACACCACCCCCCTAAAAAGGGGTATTTAAATTAAAAAAAAAAAAAAAACTTATACGTAACCTGTTCTTACTGATTTGTTTTCTATTATCGCTGAACACGAATCACCCCTGATCACGCACGTTCTAAGAAACTACTTCATAGCAGTAATAAAAATATTAATACCTAATATAAAATTCAGCAATTTTCATGATATTGTTTACATTGTACCTCAATGTTTATCAAGCGATCACCTTCTATTTTCGATAAAGTTTATATAAGTTTATATCTTTATTTTAATTATTATTATTATTGTTCTAGCGAAAAAAGTTAGCAGGTATCAAACTTTTCACAAAACTTTTTTTTATAATATCGTTCGTTAAAAATAAACACACACTTGTTTGACGAAGACAAAAAAAAAACACTCACAAAAGTTTTGTTTATTTTTTAGTTTTTATTGTTTGATGAAAGTGTTAGATAATTTTATTTTGTATGTATAATAATGTGTAGCAATGATGTTATAGCGTCACGACGCAACGAGTTAGTTGTTCGCTTTAGCGCCGTCGGTGTCAGACTGGCGCTGTTACAGAATCCCCCACCCGAGCTATATACACTTTGCCTTACACTTCCCAAACAGATGCTGGAGTATCGCTTGTAATAATATCCTGCTTTACAGACTCGGGTTTGCGTACTACATTTTAATATCAAATTATTGTATTTTATCACACAACTAAACGGTGCTTGTGATAGTCAATAACGATATATGTGAACTTATGATAGTAAATAATAACGATGTATGTGAACTTGTAATAGTCAACACCATGAACTTTCAAGTCTGCTAATAAATCACAGCTTTATACGGGCTGGGGCAAAAGTCCCGCTACCATTTTGATTGCATATAACTTTGTTCAAAGATAAGATAAGTAGGTTTGGTTTTCATAAAAAAAATCGTTTGGTCTTTACATTTTTTTCCTTATGATTGGAAAATTATTCTTCAATCGATTCAACATCTTAAAGACAATATTCGTCACGAAATTGAAGGAATTCAGCCCGAGATGTTACAGGATGTCATGAAAAATGCCTTAAAAAGAGCCGAAAGTTTCATAGCGAATCGCGGTCACCATTTAGCCGATATAATTTTCTAATCATAACGAAAAAAAATATAAAGACCAAATTAACTTTTTATGAAAAACAAATCTACTTATATGTTCTTTAATCAAGGTTTATGTAATCAAATGGTAGCGGGAATTTTGCCCCACCCCGTACAATATAATCGGTCGATTTCACTTCTACTTGTAATTTGTTTTCCAAACTCCGCAAACCACTCTTCTCCGTCTTGAAAATTAATTTAATTGATGTTGTATACCATCAAAAGCATGTTGGAACCTTAAAATTTTAAATCCTTATTTAAAATCATTTTTTCTTAAGCATGAGAATGTTCTTGATTGGCTTTGGTACCTATTCCATTTCAATATCAAGCCTTAAACTGTCTTCCTCTGAAGTACCGAGAGTTCGTCTGAGCAAATCATCTTAAAGTTGCCGAGTTCAACATAAATAGTAGAGTTTCACATCCGTTTAACTGATTATACCACACTAAAAAAATATACCTAAAAGTACAAAAATAATATTCTTTCATTATTTCACACGATAAGCGAGTCAAGTGTAAATAAAAATTGAAAGGTTAGAAAGAGTTGGACTTTACAAAGTTCACTGCGATTCGACATTTTTCTACAATATTTTATTTATATATTTATTTATTTCCCAAAGAATACAAAAAAACATAAGCATTTTACAATGTATATACCTATATAATTATTTGTGTATAGGGTTTATTACCTCACTAGATGAGAGTCTGTGCTGAGGCAATACTATACTTAATGTAAAAAGAAACCGTGCAATATCAAACCAATAAACAGTGTTCTGTTGTTTGACCACATTATTTCTAAGCCATGCACCGCTTCTCAGGGATATCTGATTCAATTTTCAAAAAAAAAAATGTTTAAAAAGTTCATACTTATGTAGGCATATCATAATAATAAATAATACTTTATTGTTCAAATTAAAAGTCATGTCACTATACTTGATACTTGATACTCACTCCTGATACAATCAATTCATGAGAGTCAAAGGGCGGACTTATCCCGCAGGATCTCTTCCAGCCAACCCAAAATTATCTGTAGGTAATAATACAACTTATGTATAACAATTTGTAAGACTTTGTTCCATTTGGTTGGAAGGTAGACCAGCGGTATCAGTCGACGGCTCTCAAACGTATACTTACAAGGTACCTTCTGAAGGTCGTGAGTTCGAATCCCGACTGTGCCGACCATTTCCACTGTCACAAATCAAGCTTATTTGAATAATATGAAAGATGTCAAAAGTCTTTTGGTGTTCTCTTCGGGTGTGCCCAGATTAATTTTTTAGTGAAGCGTACCATCCCGAGCAACAATTTTTACACAACAAATTGAAGAAAATAAATCGCAATAAAGATTTTAACGTTTGTCTTATTTTGAGAACATACAAACAAGAACATGACTCTTATTTCTCGTGCAACTATGGTTCAACATTATTTATATTTTCAGTACAATTTGCATACCATAATGTTGGACTCACGATAAAGATAATGGGCTGGTAGGCAAGTACGGATGGCCGAGCATGATGTTACAATAATGAATTGATATCTTCTCTCTACAAAACAAAAAAAAGGGGAATTATTATTATTTTATTATTTTTGTTAAAGTAAATGGAGCGTTATTTTCGTTCGGATACATATAGGTACCTAGTAAGTAAGTTGGATGGATAGGAAATTGTCGAATTTCTGCCGTTTACATGAATTAAATTAGAATATTAATACAATATGTACATCCTATATTATGTTTGAAGCAGTCGAGTTTCATCATCGATCTTATGGGAATATTTAAGGCCATTTTTGGTTCCATTTAACTTGAATTTTTATCAAAAAAATTACCTAGAGGAAAATTTTATATCATTTTTATGTAATGAGAGAACAATATACTTACTACACTGTTGTTTCATCATATTAGCCCGTGATCATCCACTGCACATAGGCCTCCTCATGTTCACGCCACTCCTCTCTGTCTCTGGTCATCCCCATCCACTCTGTCCCAACGGCACGCACAATGTCGTCGCTCCACCTCATCGGCTGTCTTCCTACACTTCTTCGGCCACTTTCTGGTCTCCAATCCGTAACTCTTCTACTCCACCTTCCATCGTCGGAATTGACATGTTGGTTGCTTAGTATTTTTGTCTGTTGTGTACTTTTTTATATTTAATTTTTTTAAAGTCATTGGTTACAGGTTTCGGCTACAAGACATCTTCAGTTTTAACTTTGGTTGGGTATTATGGCTGGTATCTGTAACTGGTTGGTAATCAATTATTTAAAAAAAAAATTCAAACAGTTGTCTTTTAATAAACTCTAGAAGCATTGAAGAATTGTTTTTTTTTTATTACCTGCATCTAATAATTATCTATTGCTATAGAATAATGAGGAGCCAAAAAAGCGCGAATTCATGGCTAACGTAAGAAAACACGAAAAAAATACAAGATAACTTATATTTTTTAAAGATAAAAATGCATAAAAAATATTTTTATTTAACAAACTTTTTACGAATGTCGCTAGATTATTTTTAATAGCCATGACTAAAAGCATTCATTAGTCATTTAGGTTGCGTATTTCAATGGGTAGGTTGGTATCTAAAGGTTTAATACAATTTTCAACAGTATTTTCATATTATTTCGGGCAACGTCATTGGAATTCTTTCAGCGGAACTTGGAAAATATCGGATATCTTTGCGCTGACAAAAGAACGAAAGTATAATCTTTGACATAGTAATAATAATAATATACATAAGCATTTTGTCTTGCTTACGTTTCATATTGTAGGGAACTGAACGTTATCATTGCTAAAATCTTTTACTTTGCTGAGGCCTCTTCTTATTATGTATTAAAGTAGCTGCCTATATACTTGGCTTTATAAAACTCAATTTTGTTCGCTTCTTATTAGAAGGAGAAAAATATTATTATTTTTCATCGAAACAGAGGAAAATTATCCTTAAAGTCTTTTACAGTATGAGATAAGACAAAGAAAGAATGGAACTATGCTACGGCGGATGGGTCAAGAAACACTATCAGGAAAACATAGGCACAGGAGGAAAATATTATCACGCTCAAATTCACCATATAATAACACTGATACAACAAGTTGTATAATATCATCATCATCCCGAAAAAAAAACGGGTACAAAAAATGCTGAACGGAAAGACAAAAAATAAAGGAACGGGCGGAAAAAAGGCGGAAAGATCCTTCAAGGCAGATTATAATATAATACGAGAGAATTTGGTTCAGATGACTTTGCACACAAAATGTGATTTAATATCGGACATTATTTCTGCCTGTAAAGTATGTAAAATTGTACCTACACACTAAGTGCCTTTTATCATTGAAGATAATAATTACAATCTCTCCTAGCTTCAGATTATTTGAAGCCGAATACAAAGTTAAAAAATAAGTTATGAGAGATTGAAAGCATAATAAAATATTAAAAAATATCACTGAATAGGTAGATCTTTGGAATAAATTACTTCAAAACTTTCGCAGGTATAATAAATAATATTTATTGTTATAATGTCGTAGGAGACATCAAAGAATGTCTTGAGAAACTAAACAAATTAATTGTTATTGTTATACTCAGCTGCTGTTTTATATATCTACTAGAAAGGAATGACTTATACTTTCTGAGATGTTCTGAGTTAGAAAGAAAATGAATAATACTATTGTTTTTTATACCCGTTTAATCGGGCGTTAAGTAAAAGGGAGAGACAAAAAATGGTCTGAAAAATAAGTTTTTTTTTCGATGTATACTTCAATAAAGAAGTGGGCGAATGTATCATTATTAGATATAAAACTTATTCCCATTTATCAAATTGAATCCACTCGCTTTGCTAAATTTAATGAAAAGCATTCAATACCGCATTACTTTTTGTTTACAACCTGTTTGGTAATTTATTGTAAAAGTTTATTATTAAGTACCTAGGTACCTACTTTATTTTTCATCCTACCTACTTTTACCGTTTGATTTTAACGTACTTACAATAATTTGATCCCTTATGTTTTTTTTTCTACGTTTGTCGTCGAAAAGTTTAGAAATTATGTCAATTTTTATCTTCTACGTGATTGTAGGAAGGCATAACAATAAAATTATTATTATTGATGAAAAAAATATTATTTTTTAAACCACTCTGTTTTTTATATTATATTTTATAAAAACATTTTTATGAAGATAAAATTTCTTAGTTTGTTAAGATTTTGTCTTCTTTTAATGTGCACTATTAATAATTGTGTCCACTACACGCTGGCAATCACTTTGGGAAACTTTTCACCCCCTAACAGAGCTCCTCATCCGTTCGAATGCCATCAGTTCACATATTTTGATGGCGCTGTCTTACTTACAATTTTTTTAAACAATCTCTCACTGTCTTTGCTTTGCAAGTGGCATTTTTGTCTCGGCGATCAGGTCACCTCATTTCAAGCAATTTGAGATAGATCCACATTTCATTTTCAAGGCGATTCATAGTATTTGCTTTGAGCGTGCATGCGTACAGTTAGACCACCTTCTTCTTCTTCGAGTCCGGACTAGACCACCCACACGTAATATTTTTGAAGATTCGTTGCTTAAGGATAATTCTGTTGCCACACAGGAAATTTTTCATTTTAATAATAACAGGTGTCTCCCGATGTTACAGCAACCTCATGAAATGGGGTTATAGAGATGACGACACCTGTAAGTGTGGCTCTGTTCAGGACAACGCACACCTATTTACATGTCCCGTGATGGGTGTGACATGCACATTACGCACACGAAGACACACTGATGGCAAGTCATAGTGGTATTAGGGTGGCCGAATATTGGGGGTTACAGATTCAATGGTGTTCTGGATACGGAAAGTAAGTAATGATTGTATTCGGAAGACTTCTACTCTTAATTTATTTACCAATACCTAATATAATTATATTTTGTACCACTGTTTCGAAAGAATCTCAATAATAAAATTGGGATGAGTTCAAAAATAATTCTCAAGTATTAGGTATTTAATTTCACGAGAAAATCCGAATGGAATTTGATGAAAGAATTAGTTTAAGCCAAAACCAGATTCCAAAATAAACATTTTTTTAATTAAGAAGCTACTTATTATATTTTTACGAGAAATGGTTATACATATTTTTTTGAGGCACGTGTTGTAGAAGAATAAAAACAACAGTCTGCTATTAAAAAAAATACCCAAAATACTTCGAAAAAAAAGTGACAATGGAAATGTATAAATAATTTATAAAACAAAAGATTAACGAATTGAATTTGGTGTAAGGTAATGTGAATTTATGAAAACCTCCCCTTGTTTTCCCCGTACTTGAAGTTCACTGAGGCATAATGGTTTCCTTAGATAAAAAATATATTTTTTCTTAAGGAAGAATAACTACCTAAATATTATTAAAATACCAACTAATAAAATACCTACCTACTATTGTTTTTTAAACAACTGGAAAACATATTATAAAAAATTAACATTAATCTGTAGGTAGCTAAACAGAAACGAATAGAGTAGGAAAAATCTCCCAAACAAAACAAGCAATAGATACAAAAAAAAACAATAGGTGACAACCTTTTAATTCTACGCGTAAATGAAGGCCAAATAGGTTTATTAATAGAAAAAATGTGTACATAATATCAACATTTCAAAAAGCTGCTAACCTAGGGTAGCCCAGAACTCATAGTATATTATAACAGCCTTTTCGTGTAAAACATATCTTTGTATAAAAATTCATAATTTTACGATTAAAATGAATTTATCCTTGGAATTATTATAGAAACTTTAAAATGATATCGACTTACCTTACCTTACCAGTCGTCGTCCTCAATGCTGATGGTCGTGGCCATCGTGCACTCTGTTGTGGACCATTGCTCGCCAGGATGTTCTGTCGGCTGCCAGATGGACGGCTCTATGTAGTGTCGTGGTGGGAATATTTTGCTTTATTTGGTCGGTCCATCGCATCGGAGATCTGCCTCTTGGTCTTGTACCAGGCGCTCTTCCGACCATGATTAATTTCTCAAGGGTGTCTTCCCCTCTACGAGCTATGTGTCCAAAAAACTTAAGTATGCGTTTGAGACAGAGAGACGACAATCTCACCGTGATGCGGAGTTCTTGAAGAATTGAGATGTTAGTTCTTCTTGCTGTCCATGGGATTTTCAGTATTCTTCTCCAGCACCACATTTCTCCGTGCGTCTATTCTGCCTCTTTCTCTAGCTCGCAGAGTCCACGATTCCACTCCGTAAAAGAAAATCGAGAAAACAAGTGTGCGCACGATCTTAACCTTCAGGTTTCTGGATATGTTCCTGTCCCTCCATATCTTATATGATATCGACTATTGGAGCTTTTTATTATCTGCTTTAGAACTACATATTCAATATTAATCGGTACTTTAAGGGGGACCCACTGAAGTTTCGGACCTCAAATTTTACGTGCTTGTGTCTGCATAAGACCAACCCGTATACCAAATTTTATGAAAATGAAGAATTTTTTTTTTCTTTTTTAGCCTTTTTTCTAGAACAAGTGAAATTTTCTTTGGATATTTTAAGTGGGTTCCCCTGAAGGTACATATCTCAACATTTTACTGACTCGTCTACATCGAAGGGCTAACCGTTCTAAAAATTAAATCCGATCACAAAGACTCATGTATATTCCATATACTATGACTAATTTGACGTAGATACCTATCCATGCCATTGTTTTTGAAATAGCGCTCGCTCATTCTTTGACAATGGAATCTAAATAATGTTTAAACTTATAATTTAAAAATAAGTTATGGTCGAATTTCGAGCACTGGTTGACCACTAGTAAAAGTAAATTCATTTAAATATAAATAGGTAGGCAAAAACTTGGTAAAAATTGTTAAATCGGTATTAGGAAGGTATATTATTTTATTCAAATTTGAATTTCATTTCGTTTCAGAATGATAATTTACTTATAATTAATTCATTCGGATCGGTCACTCAAATGACAAAAGAATAAGGTAGAAACACAATCTACCTTCATACCCTTGAAGAGCTATGAGTGGGAATGTCAGGGTTGATGATTTTCATACTTAATATAATAAAATATTATCAAATAAGTATATTAAAATATCGTAATAATAATTATTATTGATAATATTATTTTCGTGTCACAAGTTGTTGAGATAGGTCGAGCTGTCGGCGACTAGTCGGCAAAAATTGCCGACAATGCGACACCTTTTAACCTTCAGGAAAACAATAATAATATGTATGAATTTAAGTAGGTATAGGTATAACTACTTAATATTAAAATTTATTTTGTGAAACATTTTTCTCGATCGGCCACTCTTTCTTATACACCTTTTCTTTCAGCCTTATGAATGCTCTTTGTCATTCTGTTTGGCTTATGAACTCTCTTTGCAAACAGAATGAAAAGCGTGGCCGACCGAGAATGACGTGGATCGAACACATCGATTCCGTCCTCAAGGAAGGCCAGGTAAGAAGAAAGAGAAATAGGAGAGGGTGTATGAGAAATTTTATGTCGGTGGAAGAAGCGAAAGAAGTATGCTTGGATAGAAAAGAGTGGAGGTCCGTTCTCTCTGCCTACCCCTTACGGGACACAGCGTGATGGGTACAAAAAAAAACGTAGGTATAACACAATAAAAACACTATATTATTTACGTACAATAAATTAGTAACAATGGGCAAGTAGAGTTATAATAACCTATATTATTTTTACTACTATTTATACTCAAGGGTATAGAAAAACTAAAATTTGCTCGATTGGAAAGCAAACGATTTTGCTTCGTATAATGAGCTATTTGGACAAATCAGATACATTTTGGCAATACGAGCCATTTCTGGATATCTTGAGTGCTACCACTCATAGGGTACTCACCAGGATTTTTCTTGTTTCTCTTAATTGCACAACCAAAATCTACCTACATGTTAAGTTGTTGACTCTTAATAGTGATCATCGCGACTGTTATTTTTTAAGCTAAGCATTAAGTTTAAACCGTTGCAACTGAAAACAAAAGTGGACAATTACAATCACAAGGCCGATTAATCGACAATTTGAAAACCGATTAGTCGGCCGACTAGATATAGTCGGCAAACACCCTAGTCGGCCTATCTCTATAGTCATAAGACATTATTATTCCACAAGGGAGTTGATACAGAGTATCAATGTTAAAATGATAACGACGGATGTACAAGGGGGGAATTACAACGAAAATTTCGAGGAGCTCCTCGACTTTTTATTTCGAATGGAAATACAAAAAGTGAAGAAGACGTTGAGGATAATATCTATTAATTCAAAAATGACTTAGTAAGACACAATGATTTATCGATAATACAACGACCACTCGAGCGGGGCTACTCTTGAAATACAATCCCGATTTCAATGTCGCGACCGTCTATACTTTTAGTACTACAAGTAGGTACTTGTATAATGTATAAATCCTTATTTATAATGTTTTTTCGTACACAGCAATTAATACGGGATCGAAAATATGTAAACCTACGTAAAACTATTTTACGATCCAAAATCTTAATATCATAATGAAATCCTTATTGAGATTGCAATTGGATCGGAATTGCGAAGTTAATACAGAGTTAGGCCCCAGGTCCTGGTCGTAAAGCAGCAGTTATTTCCGATGCCTGAGAAACACCGTTTGGGAGAAAAGCAAAATCACATGCTAGTGGTGAGCAGTTAAAATCTATAAACATGCATATTATCTACTTCCCATTATGAATCAAAACAATGTGGTTTTAGAACTATAACAGAACTGTAAAGAATCTCTGAAATCTTACATAAGCAAAAGATTATAAATTGGTATCTAAATCAATAAAAAAATACTAACTTTTAACCCCCTATCTGTCCTATGGATTTTGTCAGTCATCCTACCCTTGGCGCCTCTCAGGTGCATATATGAAAACTTTCAAAATGTACCACTTTTAATTAAATTATCTTTTTTTTTTCAAAGTATTTTGTATGTTTATCACTAAAAGTGCATTTTTTCATATTTTGGATGACAGTTGGTTGGTTTCATCTTCACTAACATTATCGCTGTTATAACAATTAACACTCAAATGATCAGACACCTCATCCGTGTCTCCATCAGAAATATAATATTTTCATATCTCACTGATTTCGTCATTAATTTAAAATTTATAAGCCATCTTTTACCAAACTAAAACTCCGAGTTAATGTACTGAGTTCATACCAGGCCGCTGAGGCGCCAAGGAGAGTTTGACTGACATTTTCAATAAATAAAAGTTAATTTATTCACAAGGGGCCTGGAATATTTTTATGTTTTCTTTGAATTATGAATAAAAACATGGTATTGGAGGAGTACTGAGAAGGAGTGCGACATATTTTAAAAAATAAATACCGAAATTGGCCGACAAATTATCCCAAGCGCCGGAGAGGCGTACAAAGATACATTAACGGTTAAAGTGTTTTTCTTGACATTACAACTCTTGATATCTTTGGTTCCTAGTTAAAACAAATTAAATAACTTTTTTTTCTGTTTATAAAAATGTATAAATGAAAAACAAAAGTCAAGGCAGAAAAAGTATCTGCATTCGAAACCAAGTACCTCAGGAGAATTTTGGGTAGGTATAATATGGTACCACCGCATCACGAACGACGTTATTCGCCGGTGCACCCAGCGTGAGCCCATCACTTCTACTATTATGTGGAGGAAATGTAAGTACTTGGCTGGGACATGTGTTAAGGATGCCGAATGACAGTTGGCCGAGGAGAGCGTTGTTCTTCCCCCCATCAGGGTCCCGAGGACGAGGAAGACCCTCTCATACTGTGTTCCGCTCCTTCGAAGCAGAGCTGAGGAATCTGGACATGGTGTGGGAGGAGGTCATAAACGTTGCGCAAGATCAAGCGCAATGGAGAGCACTTGTTGCTTCCCTATGCCCCTAAGTGGGGTCTTAAGGGAGTTTGGATTGGATTGGATAAAAATGGAGTTCCACAAGTCTCACGCGAATGAGTGTAGGTACTTAATTTTTTTCTGTTTTTTTTTTCTAACTTCTTACCCACTCGCTATTAATGTTGGCGTATAATATAGGTGTCTAATAAAATGGAAAATAAAAAATAGGATAACAGTGTTGGCGTAAACGGTTTTACAAGATTCTGACGAAGCAGGGATAACGCTGTACAACTGGCGCAAGATAGAGGCTTGGAGGAACTTTGAGGCATCCACATGTTCTGTAGAGTTTCCTTAGTAGGAATAAAGGTATTTCAACTGGAGGATGGGAGGAGGCCTCGGACCAGTTGACCAGGACTTTGCCGTGTATAACATACCACCCGGCTTCAACCTACCTAGAAGACACTGGATAGCATTGAACAGAATCCGCACTGCTCACAGCAGATGTGCCGACTTCTTCAAATGCGGATGGCAAGATTCTGCTGAGTACGACTGTGGGGCAGAAAGCAGACGGTACGCCACATACTGTCCGAATGCAGTCTCAGAGCTTACGACGGCAACTTTCTTGATTGAATACTTGAGCATTAGCAATTTTAATTTTTGACTTGGAAACGCAATTCATAAACCTACTTTGTTATTTATTTTTAAATTTTAAACTGAAAATATTATTATTTTTTAAAATTAGCTACTTAATTTCATTATACTGATTTGACAACCCATGGGCGATATTTTTTAATAGTTTTATAATTATTTTCGTCTACTTACTTATTTGCAAGAATTTTCTGTATCAACTTACATGAGATGTGACATACATATTATTATAAGAACATAAATAATAATAATAACTGGAGGATCATTCATAATATTATTATGATGGTCTCGGGTTTCTGTGTAAACAAAATAAACGATATTTTTATTTAAGAAACGATTATCAGCCGTATTGCAAGGAAGAATAATAATCATTGTTGTTTAGTTACAAAAAAAAAGAAGGAAAATAAATCAAAGCGCGTCCTGGCGTAACGCAAATCCTGACTATGTCGCCGCAAATAATCAAGCGCCGTCCTGAATGACTGATTTTATCCCCTTTCTATTCAACAAAAATCCCTTATAGTCCTTTGGTTGAAACGACAAAATACCACTCATCACTTCTGGAGTTATAATATTTCGTCACTGCAATAAAATTATGAGTTATGTGTAAACAAAAGTAGGTAGGTAAGTACTTACACTCAAAATCATAATATTATGATAGGTACTTGATGTACACGAAAAATTAGACTTATTAGGTAATTCAAGTAGGTACATTTTTTGCAAAATAAAAGAAAATTGATGTCATAACTTGTTGGTAAGTATTTTTTAAAAGCACGACCGGTTTCGAGAAGTAGGTACATACCTCTTTTTTCAGGTACCAAACTAATACCTACTTAGGCCCTGTTCTAGCTGGTCGCATGATCGCATGATAGTGCTATTGCACGATGAAAAATTGTGTGTCCTACCTAACTGCCATCGCATGATCGCGCGTCCACTTTCCTTGACAACGCAAACAAATAAATATGAATGTTAGTAAGCAAGAACTTTTGGCAAATAGGTATCGTATTGATTATCGATTCAACAGAGCAAAACCAGGCACCGATCGGACGATCGAATTTACGTCTGTCCGTCTGCCCAGTTAGGACACGTTCATACTATGTTATATGTTTGAACAGGGCGTCCGCGTTCATGAGGTCATCGCAATAGCACTATCGTGCGATCATGCGACCAGCTAGGACAGGGCCATACTCATATCATAATTATGTAGGTAGGTATATTTTTACTTTATTAAACACTAGAGGTCCGCCCCAGCTTCGCACGGGTAGATAGATACTTAAAAATAATTTAGTTTTCATACAGATCCCTAACTTTTACAAAATATTTTATAGCATTTATGTTAATCTGGAATAATTGCATTGCAATGTATCGTGTCACGTCACTTTACCACCGTGACTAAAACTTTGCGCGGTATTTCTACTAAACTTGACACGACTCCCCTCAGCCCTCCCCGGCTCCCGTACGCACTCTGCATCGGATAAGTTGAGATGATAAGAGACTATGCTTTTTTTTCCAATACTCACATTTTTAAACTCGTGATAACTTTCGAATGGAATGTCCGAATTGAATAATTCAAAAAGTTCTACAAACATATTGAAGCAGACTTGAATATGAACTAATTTATTTTAATAAGGAGTAATACCAAGATACCAATAAAGAGCCTTTTCTAGAGGTGACATTTTATTGGGTTTTTTTAAATAAAAAAACACTTATTGTGGCATAACTATAATAGTTAGACATATGCTGTCGCAATACTTTTTGTAAATAATGATGTCTTCTACAAAATTGTAGAACATTGTTTTATTCTATCATCATTAGTTTTCACAGCGTTCGCGATAAAAAGAATATTTTAGGTAAATTTTTTACACCTTGGGTTACATTATTGAAGTTTTCGTAGGTTACCCACTTTTTTTTGGAAATTAAATATAGCCTATGTTCACCGCCGATATTGTAGCTTCCCAAAAGTGAAAGAATTTTTCAAATCGGTTCAGTAGTTTTGGAGCCTATTCGAAGCAAACAAACAAACAAACAAACAAACAAACAAACAAACAAACAAACAAACAAACAAACAAACAAACAAACAAACAAACAAACAAACAAACAAAAAATCAAATCTTTCCTCTTTATATATTAGTATAGACTATAAAACAATTTTCACTGTAAACTAGTCTTCTTTACTTGCACTCAAATCTACAAATGACTCATATTTTTTTTATGTTTAATGACAGTTTGACAAATTTCTTAATTATTGTAGGTAGTCTGTATCTTCTTCTTTCTGGTTGCAATCCTAAGATTGGTCTGCACCAAACATGTAAGCCCCGTTCCTTCGCTCTTCCTTGTCACTTATCAGACTTTTTAGTTTTCGGTAGGTGGACCTGGTCTATATAGTTCAATATTATAGGTCAATATGTATCTCTGGGAAGGCCTCTTTGATTTTTAACTCTCAACTTTATTTTGTATCTCATGACAATACCTAATAATAATTGTGGAAGAATAATAATTACGAATAGATCACAGGAAATTTTCCAATTTGAATCATAAAGTAAGTACCTAGCTACTGTATTATTCAAATATTAAACGGTACAAAATAAATAATGTAAGGAAACAGGAAATAAATTTAATTGTATTTGTATTACAAAGTTACATT
Source organism: Mystacides longicornis (assembly GCA_963576905.1). Taxonomy (NCBI): domain Eukaryota; kingdom Metazoa; phylum Arthropoda; class Insecta; order Trichoptera; family Leptoceridae; genus Mystacides; species Mystacides longicornis. The sequence continues at coordinate 9,664,081 of OY756426.1, forward strand.
ACAAGGACATTTTTGTTGTGAGTAGGTATTTGCGCCCGAAAGATGACATTTATTTTAATAGTTAAGTAGAACTTATAAAAAACCCTACTACTGAGTATTGATATGGTCAGCGATTATTATTTGAAAGTTTTTTCGAAACGAAAGTCTTTCATTGTTATTCTAAAGAATGCAGACTTGAGATATGCGGGCAGGTACCTTTTGTTTTCAAGGATAACAGGTAGCAATAAATACTTTCGCTGATATGAAAAAAATAATATTCTTTTAACTTGTTCGGCTATTTGGAATGTATCTTATCCTATGATTTATGACTATGTACGTATGTCCTAAGGGATTTGCCAGAAGGACAATGAACCTGATGTTTTGAATAAAATTATTACCATGACACAGTATTGTTTTAAATACCCCCTTTCTAGGTCCAACCATTTCTCGGAAGGCCAATGCACTGGTGTAATCAACAGGTACACCCCTAAGATGAAATATTCTAGAAGTTTTTTAATCAGCTGACAAGGATATTTAAGCACACGATCAGTAGGTAATCTCTCTCATTCCTGTCATTCAGCTCGCGACGCGTAGACTTGTTTTGCTATTTGCTGAGTGGTTTTTCGACCTGCATATTTTGGCGTAGCAGAATTAAACGTTGCTTTCTGTGAGGTACCTAAATTATTTCGGGATCCGGTTTCTTATTTATTTAATTTTTTTTGTGTTTGTGCTTACTTCAAATTAGTAGCAGAGAAAACGTTGCTCTTTGCGAGGTGTTAATAATTTTGATTCGCGTGTATAGCTTATTAATTTTGTCGCGTGCGTCGGGGTTCTGTGAGGTATTTAATCTCGGATAGTGAAGTGTGAGGTAATACCTATTAGTGATAGTGTTTTAGTGTTCTGGTAAGGATTATTAACTACATACCATAGCTGCCGATTGGACTGATTGGAGAAAAATTTTGATAACGTACGACCTACGTCATATCACATTAAAGTCTGACTATTAATAATTTAAATCTTAATTATAGAATTTAGAACAAGCTACCTACATTTCAAAATGTTTATGGCTTAAAATTGGTGTGAATTTGTCAAAACATGGCAAAAAGGCAAATTGTAGACCATCCTTAAACCGAAGAAGAAAGCTCGTTTCCGAAACCCGGCTCGCTGTAGGTGAAGTGTTATTAATCTAAAAATCTTTTATTTATAATAGTAAGCAAATTGTAGAGTTTGATGCATAGGTTTTAATCACAACAAAGATGCAATTTCAACGACTTTTTGTATAAGGGGTGACTTCTAATTAATCACGTGAGATCAAATGTGGGGAGGAATGACGTCACGAAATAACAGAGTGCCTAATGTAGGTGTTGTGAGAATGTCATGTTTATTTATTTTTTTGAACTACTAAATCAGAAATGTATCAATCTAAAAAAAAAATCTTAAAACATTATTAACTCATTTTACGTATACCTACCTATTACAAAAATGTATCCTTTTTGGCTGTCATCGTATCACACATGAACTACCGAACCAATTTCTCTAATTGTTTTTTTAATGATTTTTTTTTAACCCACCCCAGAGATATAACAGAGAATCCATAGCCGGGAAGATAGGGTAAAAGGCCCCTGGAGTCCTTGCCAACAGCCAATCGACAGGATATCACAATAAACTTTCTGTAGAGTCGTCGAGATCCAGAAGAGGTCTCGTGACAGTCTGTTGTGATAAAGTAAGTAGGTACGACAAAGTTTTCCCTTAAACCCGCTTATAAATTCCTCTAAGTACCTAATCGGGTAGGTACACGAGGTGGGTATGGTTGACTGGAGACCTTAAGGATATTGCTTAAGATTAAAAATTAATGATCTTAATATCTTATGATAATAACACTTAAGATAAGTTCCTATAGATAGAACATAGGCACTGGAGGCAATAAAAAAGCTTACAAAATCCTATAACCTCGAGTTTGAGATTAATATTATAACAACTCTGTCGAAATATCATAATAATTTACTCGAGCCTCGTGTGGCAAATGGTTTTGCCATCTCGCTTGTCCCGATTGTTTCAATTTAAGCGGAAATAATATTCTAATACCAAGCTATTCTACTCGAGTGTTGAGTAGTTTATAGTCTATTGTTGCTTTGTATGTACAATTTCAGTCAAGAACTTTATTCTTGAACTAGCTAATACCCGTCTTGCCTAACGTATGTAATTCCGATTGTCAGGATTGATTGGTAGGTAATTAAACAGGTTCTAGTCTAGCTTCTCCACAGACTACTTATAAGTATTAAGCTTCTCATTGCTCAACAGACCTCTATAACATAAGCACAGAAAAAGAAGAATTACACTTTCACAATTCATAAAAAGAGAGAAGAATAACACTTTTAATGTTTATAAAAAGAAAGAAAAAAAATTGTAGTCTGCCAATCACATGGAAAAAAACTGCATTATAATAATATGTTACATCTCATACTTGATTCAATTTCACTGTTCAATAGAAGGGAAAACTTTCCTTTATTAATATGCAAGTGTTACTCTCAATGTGGTTTGAGTCTTGACTATATTCCCTAAACCCTCTACCTATGTGTAGAATGGTAAAAATTGAATATTCATTTCAATGTTGATAAAATGTGTTTTATATGGTTTGAATTACATTAATTTCTATTTCAAAACAATCTTGAATCTTTAAAATACATTTTTATTCAGTCAAATTTTGGTTCTAAGCAACATTTACATGAGTAATTTTGTTTTTAAAAGATGACCATCTGTGTTTACGGAGATTTTACTATGAAGATTTTATAATTTTAGAAATTTATTAATTACAGTAAATATACCTATTTGAGATTTTGTAAAAATTTGTATCTTTGATTACCATAAATATACCTGCAAGGATCCACGACGATTAATTAAAATCCAATGCAAAACCTACGGTTTTATGCTCCAACAATATACAAAAAATAAATATACAATATTAAATAAATAAACATTACTGAATTATTATATAGATTATATTTCAAAAATTTGATCAATTATAAGTACTTAATTAATCTAAGTAATAAAAACTGCTGAAACAATTAAAATATCTCTCTCCATTAAAAATATTGACTAAAAGTAGACATGAATTACCATAAATATACCTGCAAGGATCCACGACAATTAAAATCCAACGCAGAACCTACGGTTTTATGCTCCAATATACAAAAATATAAATATATAATAACAAAATAAACAAACATTACTGAATTATTAGGCATGTAGATTATATTTCAAAAATTTGATCAATTATAGGTACTTAATTCATCTAAATAATAAAAATTGCTGAAACAATTAAAATATCTATCTTCATTAAAAATATTGACTAAAAGTAGGCATGAATTTTCTAAAGACTGTTCAAGTTAAGCTTCTTTCTATGGAATTTATGTATATAATAAAAGGAAACTTGTCTTTTCCTATAAATACTACGGTAGTAATATATTAATTATAATCAGTGTAGCTCCTGAATCAATGTATTGTATTACGTAAGAAAGCATCTATAAAACTTTGATTCCTCCAAAAATAGAACCCAGGTCCTCATGATCAGAAGTCGATATCTAATTATTAAAACTTAATGCACACAACTGTTGAAGAACAAATTTCAAGGTGCACGTCAAGTTTTAAACCAGCATCTAGCTCTACATAAACTGATAATTTCCTCTAGATGTGATTGTATATAGAAGAATGCTGAGCATATCACGTATTGACAGGGTGTCTATAGAGTCCTGGAAATGATACAAAAGTAAAAAGAGAGCTCCTGACCACTGTCAATGCCTCATACTTTGGCTAAATTCTCATTACGCTGTGATGAATAAGTTCAAATGTATATACTTCACTGGTGTATGTTTCGTAATATATTGTCCTATTTATGTATCTAAATAAATAAAATATTCCCTCTTCCAACTTAAAATTCAAGGAAAAAAGTGGTTTTGAACAGAAGAGAGTCTTCTGAGAGAAGGCTGGCTCAAAATCATGAAAAGTTTGCAGTGATGGTCACCAACTTCAGTTAGGAGAACCACACGAAGAAGATATTTTTATACGTCGAAGCATGATTAATTTATAACAACTAATAAGTCTAACAATTCATTACTGATGTTAAATTTAAAAATGGAATAAAGCACATTGTGGGACATAATAAATTTATAAAGTATTTTATATGAAATTGACTTGCTAATAAGACCATCATGTTATCTTCTTGCATCTCAAATTTACAGAATATCTTTTTAATAATAATGAAGTAAGTTGTGTTAAAATGTCACATTATTTGATAGTTATTTTAACATTAACATAAATATATTGTGTAAAAATACTTATAAAACTCCATGAATTCTCATAATTTCTTTTTGCTGTTGGCATCATTTTTAAATATTAGTGGTGTTTGAAAGAATATATTATTATGTTTGATGAAAAAAAAAACATTATGTTATTTCATTTAGTATATTTCTGGTTATGAATAAAACAATTTTGTTTATTTCATTTCAGTCATTTGACAATATTATGTCATTGTAAGATCTAACAGATAAAAAAATAAAATAAAAAAATTCCTATACAAATGAAAAAACGGGGTTAGTTGATAGAAACTCGCCCTCTGTATGTTGATTCCGTGATGTCTTTGTTATGTTAAGTTTTTATGTATTGTCACAGCATATCTTATCCGTATGACAGCCAGTTCATTATTACTGATTATGACTTAATAGTTGTATTTTTACATTTCAAACTTGGCAAACATTGAATATTTTTCCTCCTCATTGAACTGGTAAATTTTTAGGTTCTTTAATCTGTAACATAACATTAATGAGTTATACACACAAAATTAATAGAATTAAATAATGATAAGATACTACGTTACATACCGATTTTGGTTGATCTTCTCTTGAAATATGTGTTTTTACGTTTTAGATATTCACCGGTTAGTTGTTATTGTTGAAAATGCTGCCGAGCCTGTAAAAAATATAGTTACACAAAAATTTGTCAATGACATTATAACCATAATGTCAACTAATTATTAATATCCTATTGTTTTGAAACAAATAAATATGCTTACCAGTAGATTTTCCATTAATATTCCTGTTTGTTATTTATAATTAAAAAATAACCAGAAAAATAGAAAGTTTTTTACATCTCATTCGTTTGTATTATTTAATTAGTTTTTTGACAACAAAATAAGAAGTGTCAATGACAATGAATCCATAGGGCATAGACAACGCAACAAAATATTTCTTTTTTAGCGCTTCGTTTTCGAGCAATTCGGCTGGATAATAAAAAAAGTTTTGTAAAAAATACGTAGGTGTGTATCGTAAGTAATTTGAGGTAAGTATTTTTTATTAATTTTAAGAATATATTATTCACACAAAATACACATTTAAAAAATCATTATCTTTCACAATATTTCATTTTAATCATAGTCTATGGATTCACGGTTGTCAATAATTTTGACACATAGGCGATGTAAACAAAACAAAAAGTAAATTTAATAGTCGTTCGAAATTTGAATAAGATTGAATAAATTATAATATAGGAATATTATTGCTGCTGTTTATTTTTTTCTAAGTAGGTACCTACTTTATAATATTAAATTAATGAAACTGCACATAAAATATTTTGTTGTGAATTCTGTGGTGGCATGGTAAAAGGCATTAAGTCGCGTTTTTCAGCATTTTGAGTTATAAGCGCTACATCATACATTATCACAAACAGAACAAAGTTCAAAAACATAAGTTTAAAAAAATCCACTTATAAAGGATTTAAAAGCACTTTTTCATTCCGGCATAACTCAATATTAATTTTATTTGTCAAAGTAAAACGACGCGCGTCGAATTTTGTCTACCACGAAGTAAAACGGTGTTTTCTATGATAGAGCTGCCGTAAGAAGCCGTTCTTTTAAAAGTGGACCTTTTTAAAATGCGTTTTAAATAATGTATTTTGTGAATTTTGTGGCAGGTATCTTCCTTATCTGTTTACAACTTTCGTTGTTTTTATTGTTAAGCTATAGACAATAGATCGGTAATACCTGCATATTATTATTTTTTTTAATATTTTTCATTGCTATTTTAATACTATTATTAATATAATTTAAAGAAAGTCGTGCTAGTGCGAACTATTATATGAACAAGTGATGACTGATTATACAGTTCGATTTTAAAATAGTATGAACAAACCACTACGGGCTTACGACCATCTTCTAATGTTATTTCGAAGGTTGGATTAGTGTGATCACTTTACGTTAACAACGATCGCCATTAGGTCGTAATGTTCAAATTTCCGAATATTCATCTGGTTTGCAATGGTTTGATGTTGGAACCTCCACTGCGCATGATTTTGTGCAGCTTGTATGACCTCTTCCCAAACCGTGTATAAATTCCTCAGCTCTGCTTTGAAGGATCGGTACATTGTGAGAGAGGGTTATCTTAACAAAGGTAATAATACCTATAATTAACTAATTTCATTGTATTATTCAAAGAATATTCTTCATTTATTACTTAAGAATATTACATTCTGAGCAAAAAAATATACCTACTGATGTTCTGGGAATGCTATGCTAGAAAATAATAATAGGTAAGCTAAAAAATAACTAATATTTATGAAGAATAAAATGTAAGTGTTGAAAAATAATAAATTAGCATGTGATAGAGAGTAACTGGGTATATTTCCTTGTAAAATTTGACCTAAGTACAAAATTTTTCAACCTATGAGCCAAAATTGTCAAGGTAAAAAGACACGCATTATAAATAAAGCATATAAACAAAGAAATATTGAAGAAATAAATATGTGTTATCGTATAGTGAACCCTTTTTAACGAAGTAAATGCATCAAAGTTGATCTATTTTATTTGTATTAAATAATATTTGACAAAAATGAAACCTCTTAAAATACTGACAAGTAAATCCGCCATACTGAGAAATGTCATCCCACTGACTTAATGCCTTTTACCATGCCACCACAGAATTATGTAGATAAAAATATGATTTGGCATTTACCTTGCATCTAATGTACCCATGACTGTATGTTTTTAATTTGATTTCTTAATTGTTATTGATTTCATTGTGATTTTATTCATTTAAATACTTTTAAAAAATACCTGTAATAAAAAGAGTGTTGATTTTGGCTACTTATAGGTGTATTATATACCTACAATAACTTTAATTAATGTACACAATATTACATAACAAAAATTATGTGGAAGATGAAATGATATTATATGTCGTATCATAATAATATTGTATTTATTCTAGGATGAATGATTTGTCACAAACCTTGGAGGGTCGTCAAGTAAGGCTTCCAATCAAACCTCTTACTGGCCGCTGTCTTTGAAGAATACTTCTTTTAACACGATTGGTTTAAAGTTAAGTATATGACACCCTATGAATATTTTTTCAAAATAATTTTCACACCAACAATAGGACCATGAGTAGGGCGGGTCGATTTGCGTTTCTTCCACTATTGCTAACGTAATAGTTATATTTTAGTGCTAAATGCTGTTTAAAATAGGTATGCAAAATATTTCTCAATTTGAAGGATATCTTCTGTCTCCGAATTGAGCTCAAAGTTTCAAAAAATTGTTAAATTTATCATATTTTGAAGCAGGTATAAATAAATTAAAAATATATTTAACTTAATATTTTTTAAGATTGTATGTCATAAAAATGACGGAATAATCAGTTATGTATGATATAAAGCATAAAAATGTAATTTTAGATAGCAACAAAGTATATAGAGCGCCGCGAAAAACCAGAGAAAATCTCATGAAATGAGAAAAGGGTTAAAAATACCAGTATTGTGTTTTGATGGCCGTAAAGCCAAAGTTTAGAAATTAGAAAAAGTAGATTAGAAAAAGTGGTATAAAATACAGATGAACAATAATAATTAAGATAGTGTTAAAGGAAACTGATTCTAAATTGATGGAAAATTCGGAAAACCGATACCGATAGAGAGATCGATTACAGATTTCTTTTCAAAAAGCAATATTTCATTTTTGATCTTTTACTTGTCGTCTGATGTGATGAAAAAAAGTGAACGTTAATACCGGAAAACATGATTGAATAATTAGTTTGCAGGAGAAAGGACTAATAAAACCATTAGAATGAATTTTTTGCTTATTGCAAACCACAAGTAATCCCAATTGAATGAGTCGCCGGTAATCTAGAAAAAAACGACAAGTAACCATTATTTAGATTTTTGTATAATGTTGATAGTGCTTTCTCAAATCATCATACGCATTCTGACCAAATTGGAAAACAACTGGAAAAATAAAAAAAAACAATTGATATGTTCCAGGTGATTACAACAGAAACTACTATTTTATCATTTCAAGATCTACGAAAAGATCAATTATATTTATTCCAAATTGGCACAGTCATACCAACAGAAACATTTTCTAATGATTTAGGCAACTGAGCTCCAGGAAAAATATTCCATGTTAGATCGCTAAATTAAGCTAATAGGATTCTGCGACTGCGTTTCTTTCAGAAAGTTTGATGACCTTAACTTATCTTTATTGTTAATGTTTGTGCACCAACTTACCTCGCAACTTATCCCGTTACCTATGGAAGTTTAATTTCTTATCCATATATTTATCAGATGATCAAATAATCTGTTATATAAACTGTAATTACTAAAAGAAAAAGCTATTTGGCTCAAAATACACTATGTAGTAAGAGAATGAACCGCTCGCCGGATAGTGAAAGCTCGAATCACCCATAAACACGCACCTTTGATCCTTGAAGTACCGAAAGTAAATTTTGAAGCATCTTTTACAAGAACTACGTTATAGACAGACAGCAAAATGTAACAGAAACACCAATCGACAAGTATCCGACGAAGATCTTACGGCATTCATTACATACAATGGCGAAGACGAATAAATACAGTTTCCTGAATTTTCCTTGTCATATCCAAGGAGTTTGACGATCTGTGAAATTGTCAAAGAAGCCTCACCAACGTGACGCAGAAATTTATCAAGAGAAGATTATGTAAAAGCTTAGAAAGCAACGAGTAAAAAAGATATCAAACCCAATTTATCAAAAACAATCACTGCAAAATAACATAATTTCATATACTTACTTTACATAAAAAAATGTTAAAGTTTTATTTATTATTTTTGTGGAATTAAATAAATAGAAGAATGTACTTGAATTATCTGTGGTATAATAAATAAAATGAATAAAGAAACAAGGCCGAAATCATTTTACATGATTATTATAAAAATATCAGTTAGTATGGGATATTTTCGTCCCATACAAAACTTCAAGGTCGATTCGGAGACAGAAGATCTTATTTTTTTGTCATGAAATTTTGTAGATAGTTATAATACATCATAAGGCAACAAATTATCACTATTACATTAAGATTAGAAGCACTTTTTTAACTTCCATACTAGAACGGCCCAGCCTAACCATGAGTCCAAATTTTTAACAATACTTTTATAATATGCAGGATAAAATCAATAAGCTAATGTGGTTTTGAGTTTATTTACATACTAATTTAGACACAATGTAATACCGCTGTTGAGTGTGATTAATTTCAATACAAATATTATATTTCTAAATTATTATGTGGATAAAACAAACTGATTAAAATCCTGAAGCCATTTAAAGATTCTCAATTATTGTCAATTTTATTTCTTTCTCTCAACAATTCTGTCAAGTTCACTGTACGTTATGATCTAATTTATCGGCTACTGTTTTACCGACCAGTTTGTTTATGGAATGTTCATACCAATTTCAACGATGATTTTAAATTTAAGGCCCCATGTAACGCTCGCAGAATTTCATATTTAGGTATTTAAGAAAAATTCCAACTACACCCATTTTTGTAACTCCACCCTAGCCCATAAATTATTTACAGATTTACAAAGAACCAGATAGATAATAAGTTAAAATACAAAGATGTTGGTTACTGTCGAATTGTCAAAAAAACAATGGGATAGGATGGCTTATTTGGTATACCTGTCTCATTCCAACTCATCTACAAAAGTAGTCCATTTCATCTGTGTTCATTTTGTGTTCGCAAACAATAGTACCTACTGCCAGGTAGATAACGCAGGATATTGAACTCGTATATAAACAAAATACTATTCCCCGTTACAGGATTGCATTCTGCAGAAGTGCTTGCGGCTTATTCTCATAATATTGTCTATTCTGTAAATAATTATATATAATAATTGGTTACGTTCGTTCGTAACACGGTATTTTTAAACAGTTCCATGCACCAGAAATATTTTTCATACATAATTTCATACCTAAACCGTCCAGCTACTGAAATATTTTTCATACATAGTTAGTTATATTATTAGCCTGAAAGTCTATAGTTTCTATGACAATAATAAAAGATGTCCGCTTCGGGAAATATTGTTCCTATATACAACTATTGCTTCGAAAAGTCCACAAATAGAACAATCGATTAATATGTCAAAGTTTCCTATGGCTGCCGTCCGATAGGTTTTGCTGCTGGTTGGATTATTTTAGTAATTACTATTGGATATAATTATTCCATTCTTAGCCTATTCAGGTCCACATAAATAATCTATTTATAATTAGGTAAGTGATAATATATATTCATTGTAATAATATTGTTACAATATATTTTATTTTACAATATAATATGTACATATTACGTACAATATCAATTGATAGATAAATGCATATTAAACATAATATTATAACATACCTACTCCCTTTTTGACCTCACTTCAATGACCTGCTCGCACACCATTTCGAATCGCCCAGCTCCGGTACGAAGGAACGGAAAACAATTTTATAGGGTCATTGTTTCTTAGGGAGCACTATATAACAGACATAGGTACATCGCATCTGTAAAGCATCGGTAACTTGGTTACCCATACATATATATTAGCAGGTACGTAGAAGTAGCTTTATTATTTAGAAAAAAAAAATCCTTTCTATTATTTTACGGAGACATGGTGTCTGCAAATTTGACTGCTACTTTACAATATTTGACTTGGTACCTGACCAAAGCCCAGACACAAAAAATTATCTGAATTTGAAACGAAGTGCCTCAGGAGAATATTGGGTAAAATATGGTACCACCGCATCACGAACGACGGCACCCAGCGAAAGCCCATCACTGCCATCATTATTGAAAGAGGATAGAAACAGGCCCGTCACTTCCACCATTATGGAGAGAAGATGGACATGTATTAAGGATGCCGAATGTCAGTTGCAGGAGAATTTTGGGTATAAGATGGTACCACCGCATCACGAACGACGCTATACGTCGGCGCACCCGGCGCACGCCCATCACTTCCACCATTACGGAGAGGAGATGGGCATGGCTGGGACATGTGTTGAGGATGCCGAATGACAGTTGGCCGAGGAGAGCGCTGTTTTTCCTCCCATCAGGGTCTCGAAGGCGTGGAAGACCCTCTCATACCGTGTTCCGTTCCTTCGAAGCAGAGGTGAGGGAAATGGACTTGGTGTGGGAAGAGGTCATAAGCATTGCGCAAGATCGAGCGCAATGGAGAGCTCTTGTTGCCTCCCTATGCTCCTAAGTGGAGTTCAAAGGGAGATTTGATTGATTGATTGAATATAATTAAAAACTTAAAACTTGTTTTTGTGAAATCTGGAGATGAAAGGCATTTTCGAAGCAATTCATTTCATTCAACCAATTAATATCAGAAAAAATATAAATATTTATCATAGAGTAAATAAATTAATTAATTAACATTTTTCTATGCAAAGGTGTCAGTATAGCCGGTGGAACTTATTGCCTGAGGCAATTATTCCAGTCAACCGGTCCCGTCCAATCTGAGATAGGCCAACCCTGGGTAAAAATTTCAAGTGAAAAAACACGAAAAACACTGACCCAACCGGGAATCGAACACGGGACCCCGGATCTGAACTCCATGCTATCTACTAGGCGACCGATGTCGGTCGGAGCACGTTGTATAAAAAATATCGACCTTATCTCGCATGAAACATCACGATGTAATTATTATCAGCGGAGGTCGTGGGTTCGAATCCCGGCCGTGTCGACCATTTCCGCTTTCACGACACAAGCATTTGCTTACTGTGAAAGATGTCAAAAAAGTGTATTTGTTTTCACTTCGAGTGAGCACCGATTCTTTTAAAAAAAAAAACATTGTGTTAGGAGGACCAGAGACTGTATATACATATTTGTGTTCACTTTGAGTGAGAACAAATAAATTTATTAAATATAAAAAATAAAATAAACTAATGGTAGGTATACATATAATGCGTATGATAGCGGCCTAATTTTTGGGATTCAAAGTAAACAATAAACAATAACATTATCAGTCAATTAACATTCTCTGTAAAAGCACGCGATTTGGATTACAGTGTTCTCAATAAAACCATGCAATTTGGATTACACCAAGTTCAAGAAAAATAATTCACCCGACCCGACCGAGAACTGAACCCGGGACCTCTTGATCGGTAGAAGTTAGCACCACACCACTAGGCTACCGATAGTGAACAATAAAATCGTGGGGATATTTGCCGATGTTGTAATCAATTACAATCGCTTACAGTCGACCATAAAAATTCAAACACAAAAATATTGAAAAATATTAATTCGTAGAAAGGATTACATGTATAAAACGAAAGCAAAATTATACCTGCAACATAAACAAACGACATACCTATTATTTGGTAATAATACCTACAAAAAAACTCAAAACATGTTTGAATGAAATCTGTAGATAAAAGGCAATGCTAATATTTTCAAAGATCGTAAATTAGTTCAAGCCATAAATCAAAGTATATACAATAGCATTATTTTTGTGGGTTGGTCAAGTAAAAGTCCATTATATGGGACCGCCTATATTAAAATCTTACTAGATATTAGCTTAGCAAGATTTTGGTTAGATTTGAATTAGAATTTAAGTTTTTTTGATTTTCCAGGAAAATAAAGACGAAATTTAAAAAAGTTACACGCTAATTTATTGAGTTGGCTTAATCGTAAAAATATCCAGAAACTTGCGAATCTATAAGTATTGTATTTTTTGAGTTATCTATCGAGAAAAATTTGCGAGATGTTCCAGTAAAATGAAAATTACTCGAAAAGCATGCTTTTATTAAAAAATCTGCCAGCCTAACTTTTTAAGTTAAAGTTCATTCTACAATAAATCGTAACTTTCAGCTTTGTATATTACGGACTTGCAGAGTAATCTATTTGGTAAAACTGCCAAAAACGGGTGTTTTCGGGGAAAGGCCCCTTAATATTTTTCAACGATGAATTTAAGATTTAAACTTTATTTATATTTCAGAAATATAAAATGATTCAACAATTATTTTTAAATTATTTAATACCTATCTACATTAGAATATTATTTTATCAGGCACCTACATAATTACTTATCTATTACAGTGGCTACGACGCTTTGTAAAAAGTATGGCCATAAATTTTCTAAAATATGTCAATTTCAAAATGGAGGAATGATTTTTACAAAATTTTGCATTAAATCTTTATTTATTGAGAATAATAAGATTTGAATAACATTTATATGTATAACAAATCAATCTCCAATTATTTTATTACATTTTCATACAGTAATACCAAGATTCCATTCTACGTTTACATGAGTAATTTTGTTTCCAAAAGATGGCTTACTGTCTTTTGTGAAAAATTTGTATGAAGATCTTAAAAAAATAAAGTTTTTTAAATAGCTCTAAATATATTAATGTTAATTTATCAAAGAGTATTTAAGAACGCTCTCTGGAATTTTGCACGGCTTTTCGCATATTAATATCTGACCTTTACGTTTGTTTTCTATGATTGATGCTGTTACAAAAATATATATATATAAACGGACTAAAATATTATGTAGATATTAGAGTTTGTAGATAATAAGTATATACTTTGTATGATACGAGTAGGTACGCTTGGAGCACATATGTCTGAAGTGTGTGGTAATGTGTTATGTAGGTATATTCAAGTCGAACCAGTCTTATAAGGGTCGGTAATCATGCTTTGACAAACTCGGTGTACCATAAATTTATATGAAGACTAGCTTTCCCGACAGACGTTGTCCTGTGAATATTAAATTCGAATTTGTATGGTAATGAATTAATTATCATTTGACCAATGTGATTCCGACCGATGCGTCTGTTTTAAAACATGCATATTCAACACTCTAAACCTACTTTAAATTTCTCAAAACCAATTCAACTACTTACGGAAAATAATATTAATTGTTCATAGTTAGGTACCAATTGCTTTAAAGTTGTTGCCATGATATACCTACACAGGTGTCCGCGGGATATATGACTGGTATTCTCAAATTCACGTTCCAACTCAACGCAAAAAAGCTCTTGCTTAGAACTTAATCGGTTGCCAGTAGTTACGCAACTAATATATTGGATAAAACATTTTCAGAATACAGAAATGTCAAAAGCCTTAATAAAAATTGGATACGACGCAACTCAATCGTCTGTTTTTCATTTCAGAATTAATAATAATCATTATATCGAAGAAACAATATGTCAGTGTGATTCTCGATCAGAGGCTTCCACATAAGACTGTTGCAACGGGAATATAGGTCAAATTGTAAACTGTCCCCAAAGTACAATTGGGACTCTTTAAGCACTACGGAAAGCAAAGCATACCTTATTGTGTGTTGTCAAAGGGTGAGATGTTAAGATCTGACGATCGAGCATAATACACGAATTTTACTAGAAATGTCGACGACTGACAACAGCTAGGCTACCAATCACTTCAGTTATGTCAAAAAATTCAATATAACGCGATAATTTTTTTTTCTCTATTCGAACTTTCTCGACAAATTTTTATTGACTTTAAAGATAGGTAGGATTTATATTTTCAGTTATTATTATTTTATTACTAGCTTTCCCGACAGACGTTGTCCTGTGGTCCTAACCAGAGGCGGCCCGTTCATATGTATGTGCACTGCGCCCCCAGAAACAAAAATACATAATTAATCTGATTAAGTTACTAATAAAATAATAAGGTTGAAATATTTCTAAAACATCCATATTTCATTCGTATTCAAAGCCCAGGCGGGAACAACGTGAGAATATAATATGCGCGCGCACACATTCTACCTCACCTTTGAAGTAGGTACCGAAACGAATGTGCCCGATAATTTTGTTGACTGCGGTGGAGTAAGTTGGATGGGCTACTGTAAGAGCGGCAATCACGTATGCGAGAATGAGAGGGAACTAACTACTCGCGATGGCGTTGGCGCGTTGCAGGTGATCATTTCCATACTAACTTAAATATTGTATTTTATATCATTTCTTATCCATTTTTTTTTCAACTTTTTATTAGTTATTCTGTTATCCGGAGCGGAGAAGAATCCAATAAATCGAACATTGAAAGAATCGCTGTTCAGTCGATCTCGAGTTATAAGTGTTCGCACTGACCCGACTTATATTAGAGATTAACGGCTCGTAAGACCTAAAGCATCAAATCTATAATATAAAAGAATGTCGGGTTAGTGCGAAGACATATAACTCGAGATCGGCTGAAGAGATTCTTCCGATGTTTGAATTATTGGATTCTTCTGCGCTCCGGATAATAGAATAATTAATGAAAAGTTGAAAATGCATAATAAGAAATAAGTTACTATAAAACGGATTTCCTGCGACGCCAACGTCATGTATAAAAATTCCAAAACAACACATTTTTTATTTACCTGACAACCATTGAGTTTCAAAATACATGTACCTACCCAGATTTTTTTAGTATCTTTCA
Source organism: Mystacides longicornis (assembly GCA_963576905.1). Lineage (NCBI taxonomy): Eukaryota > Metazoa > Arthropoda > Insecta > Trichoptera > Leptoceridae > Mystacides > Mystacides longicornis. Next base: position 9,679,774 of record OY756426.1, read on the forward strand.
AGCTTTCAGAAATCACTCGACAACGAGTGCAAAGGGTTAAAAAATGTTTTTTTAACATTCAAACATAATATTTTAAATTTAATTTTGTATAAATTAATTACAATTATTTGAAATCAATATTCATAGAAAGGACTACAGAACAACTTCTGTCGGGAAAGCAAGTTTAATATAAAAAATATCTTCTCTATAAACTTTAAGAAAAATCTCTAAAACAAAAAACATACGATTTGGGATACCGACTAAGAAATTTCAAACATTTTTCAAGTTTATTGATTTCGAGAACCCCTTTCACACGTTGTTTTCGAGGTTTGAATATTTCATTTGAAAGACAATATGTGTGAATATTTGAATAGGACGGAGATTGGAGAAAGACTTTGGCCAACTTACAGATCCGTGAAGTCCTTTTTGTATTAACGAGTAATCTCTCAATGGAATAGGCGAATACCCTTTGTTCTACACGGATGACACAGCTACCCTTCGTCAAATACTTAACCTAAGGGTTTTTGATTTCCGCATTGGATCTGTGGTAATGGAGAATGGACCAAACTTTGGGTAGATTGGTATGTACCGCACAGTCAATTTCTGTTAAATAAAAGGCTCAGAACATAAAATGAAAATATAGGTAGGTATTTTTGTTCTTGATATTTAAGTTGTGATTTGCAGATCGATTGATTAATTTATCATTCCAAGACAAACCTTCTTGTGCATTTTTCAACTTATTGGCTCGATTATTGTCTGTTTTCTCTACAAACATGACTTCGAACTCATGAGCTTCATAAACCTCGCGTAGACGTTTTCAGGTGATTTATCTAAGAGTGTGTTTTCAATGTGTTTTTTTTTCAGTTGAGATTTCTACTCGGGGTTGGAATCCCGTCTCAGATTTGACGGGACCGGTTGTCTGGTAGAGAATGCTTCAAGCATTTAGTTCCGCCGGCTATACTGACACCTATATATTATAGTATAGTGTTAAAAAAAAGAGTAGGAACGAGATATTAATTTATAAAAGTTTTGGTTAAAGTTCTGTTATTTTGGGCACGCGAGAGAGACATCAATAAATCTTTGTATGAGAATTAAGTATTTAGCGTGGGGTTAGACTGTTGAACAAACCGAACGTTACGAAAGAACTCAATATGATGATGATGGGAACAGTAGCCCTAGTATAAGTTTTTCGATGATCGAATATCGAAACGAACATCTAAAGAGTTTCGAAAATTTTTCATACTAAAATGATCGAATAATTCGATCGTTTGAATTAAGAACACTATTTGCACGCTAATAAGCGCTTATTTGCGTGCAATTAGCTTTCAATAAAAATCGTACTGGCCCAACTGGATGAATACCTTCTAACAAACGGATTTCAGGAAGTGGCTTGATGATAACGATTGCTTGCCTTCCATGCTATTTTTTTCTCATTTGCATGCCAACGCTTTGAATGCCACTGTCCACAAAACTATCCAAGATATACATATTTGTTATTTTAAATTAACTAACCAAACTAAATGTTTTATTTGTTTTTCTAAAGGTCGTCGAAGAAAACCTTCAAAACAATTTCTTCGAGTTATTACTTATACTGAAGCTTACGCCAGGTCTTTGTAAAGTAAAAACAGGGAACAAAACAAATGGAAATTATGTGGAATGTCAAAATGAACATCTTCCATTCACGTAAGGCTATTATTTTCCCCGTAAGATTTTCTATCGTGACGTTTTCAAAAACTGAAGAATGTAAAGCTAGCGGTCATAATAATGGAATTTTATCAAGCAGGTACAGCATATTATGCACAAAGAAGCGGACGCGTGCTCGCGTCACAGAGAAAGTTCCTCTGTTGGAAACGGGATGACTTTGCTAAGATATCCGGCCATGTCGAAAAATATTCAGCTGCTGTTATTATCATAATACCTATCCACAAGAGCAATAATATTTAACTAACAATTGTTCTCTTTCCGGACTTTGAAACTTATACAGAATCCGGGTAACATATATTATTATTATTATATACATTGTGAACAAAGTTTGTTATTTACATAACATATTCTAGTTCTACGAATAGATCTTAATAATGAATAATAATAAATTGTATTGTGCTTAAAACTTTTTAGGAGATGTGCAGTGTTTGAAAAATCGATGTTTATTTTTTTAATGAAAGAGTAAGTAGTCGAAATAATAATGTTCGCAAACATACTCCAAACCATAAGTAGTCGAAAACTGGTTATGTGGCAAGAATAACAGGCATGTGGGCCAAAATGGTAATACAGTTGTTGGTCCATGGCTGGGAAAGAGAAAAAGGGGCCGGCCAATGTTGAGGCTGCCTGAAAACATGATGTCTTGCGCTAAATTCGGATGGGTTCTAGAGGAACAAAAGAGAGAGAGAGAGAGAGAGAGATGGCGACAATAACAAGTCACCGTAATCAGCACACACATGCCCAGCGAATTATCTTTCTGTGTCATCCAGAACCACGAGCTCAGAAGGCTTTCTGACTCATGTCTCCTGAGATAGATACCTATAGGTAGTTAATTTTAAGCCTCCCTTGCTTTCTTTCGACAGTATTAAAAACGTACGATAAAGCGGGCTGAAGACCATAAAATAGCTGGCTTATGTTATGATGAAGCTCTGACATTTGTGCAATATACATAGGTACAGGAGAAGTTTCATTGTCATGGTGCCCACATTCTTCAAACAGGGGGCAAACATAATTATTAATAAGTAGTGTACTATGTGTGAAAAGCTGCTTTTAACATTTTAAATCACACGTTACCTACAAACGTGAATGCTTTTCAATGTTCTGTGCACAAAGTAAAGTATAGTTTGCTGTTCCAGACCTAGTTAGCGGCAGTGAACATTGTCCTGTAAAGTGGTTAGCGGGACATGTAAACACCCCTAACCTATTTATCGAGCCTGGAACGTGAGGAAATACAATAAAACGCTCACCTATGTACTATTTACAAACAGTAACATGGACACCGCTATTATTTTCAAACTAACGGTTTGTTTAAAACGTGCTTTACAAACAAAAATGCAATTTTATATAGGTATTTTTTTAAATTGCATAAATTTTACCAACTCATTAATCTCCATAAAAAATATACCTACGCATGAATTTATGTGTATTGTCAAAGTATTAATTCTCCAGAGCGTTGAAAATCTGAAGTTAAAATAGTTTGAATTTTGTCATTTTTTAGGAAGGTTCAATGCTATGTATTAAAATAAAAAAATGTTTTAAAATTAAACTCGTAGGTATAATTAAAAAAACCCACTGAATCAATTCTTTGAAGGCAGTTTCTTTACCGTATAAGACAAAACAAAAACAATCCCTACCATAATAATTATGTAATGTAGAAATAAATATTTTATTTCTACATGAATTAAGTATACATACCTACTTGAAAACCTTGAAATTATTTTTTTAAACAGAAACACTTCAAAAACATGTTTGAAAACTTATGAATTTTTTTTTTGAAAAATCTTAGGTAGGTTCAAGACAACTTTCTATGTGAAATAGTCATTGTTTAAAAATTGCTCAAAAATAGTTTCAATCTTTGAAAAGTATCCAAAAAGAAGGAAAATATTAGTTATAAGCTTTTTACAATATTTTACCTATTGATTCAGAAGTTATAGAAATAGATGCCTGTTTTATTAGCGAGAGCGTAGAAATTCAATAACAGTTCCAGGTCAAGAGCTTTGGCATAAAGCAATAAAGCTATCACCAAATAATACCTAGACCTTCCAAGCAAAAAAATAAGTATGTGATCCTGAAGATAAAAACTTATTATTACCCATTTCATTTGAAATGTGGGTGAAAATAGATTTAATTTATGTTGAGACAGTTTTATATTATTTACTTGGAAGGTAAATAATTTAAGCACGTGAATAGGATTTTTCATTTAAAAAATTCGTCGCACTTGCCCACGTAGGTAAACATTTTGTTATTCAAATAAAATAGCATAGGTACCTTTTGAATATTATTATGTTTAATTTCATCGAATTTGAAAATGACATATTGCGATAATAAAATTGAAATTTATTGCCTGAAAACAAAATTAAAATATTGACTTGCTCTTTTGATGTAGGATATTATTATTTATTTTCATTTAAATAAATAATTATTTTTGGATTTATGTTTTATGTCTACAAAATTAATGTTTTATAAGAAAAAAGAGGGCTAAAATTTGTTAGTAATATTAACAATCTAATTTAACACCCTGCTAACATACTCGTACACTTTTCTACATTCTTTTTCACACTTCCCATCCCTAATAAATATACTTATTCACTTGCTGTTGAAGGCATTCACCTTCTCTAAAGTTATTAAATAAATAATTTGGTAAATTCGTTCTTGCTTCATACCTCAAAAACTATAAAAACTTATACTAAGGTAAATAATATATAAATTGGTTGTAATTTAAAAAAATAATTCTTCGTATCGAACTTGATTTTTGAATGATTTATGATGCAGAATAACTGAATTTATGTTCAATTATTTAGATTATTTAATTCTTGCATAATATGCTCACTTGAACACTTCTCACCTACCCCATCAAGTTTTATGAGCAGACAAATTACTTTTAAAACTATTTCTTTAACCTTTGTGCACAATCATGCTAATATTATAATGTTGTTACTTGTTAGTGCATTTAAGTCACGTTATTGTTCATAGTATAAAATATTTATTTATTTTGTTGTGAAAAGGCGAGAATGACTTTGAACTAGAAGTTACGGGTAGTATCATCATAGGTATACATACTTATTCCCGTTAAGGTGCCCCACTCTACACAAGCCAGCCCGGAGGAGACCAATCCGCAGCAAACCCGACCCGCACGAAACGACCCCACAACTCAATCAAAGTAATAAAACCAAAAAGCCGGCCCTACACAAATCAAGCCCGCCGCGGATACCCTCAGACCAACCCACAATGCGGGAGGCCTAAGCCCCACTCAGGAGCATAGGGAGGCCTAAGCCCCACTCTCCACTGCGCTCTCAAGGCGTCCGAGGCTCATTATGCCTTTTCTGACCAGTTGAGGTTTAAGGACATGAGGTGGTCAACCATAGGTATAGTATCTGCCTTACTCTGCGTTAACAACGCGACTCCGATCCAATTACAATCTCAATACCGATATCGTTGACATTTATATTTTGAGTTAAAAAGTTTAAAGTTAGTTCGCGATTGATTATTCTGACGGCACGAAAATTTCAAACACAATCGTACGACATTTAAATCGTTATTGAATTTCAAGAGTTGCCATCTTGGATGAATGGATGCCCAATCAGACCGCACACATAGATTTCCAATTATGAACTAAAGGTACTTACATACACATTTCGTTTCTCTAAGGGCGAAAAAACTAACCGACTAGACCCAATCACAAAACTCTCGTCGATTTCCAGGTTATGGACAAAGCATATTTTATAAAAATCTTTCACTCTATGGTTGAGATCGATATTCCAGCTCCAACTATCCGGCTTTGAAAATAGACCGCCATTACCTACTACTCGACATTCACTAAGCATTGCTCATTCAAATCAGCGGCTCACAATCTACATACTAATAAATCGGGTATTGTATAGTGGGTAGCAACCGATAGACCTGGCTGGATGTTGAATGTCTACCTGAGGGAACTAGTGAGCTGAAATTTTGATGTAAACATTCCCATCCTTCCTTCTTTTGTTCCTAATTTGGTCTTTATTTCACGGAAATTCTCATTTTGAAACATGGCTTCCGAGTATCATATGTGGGCGGAATTTGCTTTGAAAGTCTTTGACAAAAACAAATTTTGTAATTAATTATTGTGTCGGTGTTTTTTTTTTGTTTTAATTTAATACTATGTATTTTGTGCCCCTTGTGTTATGATAATTAAAGCAATTATAATGTAATTTGATTGAATAAAAATACATAACACCTAACTGCTTTTGTCAAATTCACGTTCCAACTCAACTCGATTACTGCGCCATTCCCGCGTGACAAAATATGATGTTGCTGACTATAACATTACGATGTAATATAAACAACAGTTAATTATAAAAAACCTTGTGAATCAAACTTCTAGAAAAAAGCTTTTAATTACAAGCATACATTACCAAATTGTTAACTATATATAGGTATAATATAATATAATGTAGGTATCTATTATATTTCTATTTCACAAATTTGTGCCATAATTTTTGGAACTCTAGATAATAACATACTTACTTATATTCCATCAAATTTTTTATTCACAGAAACTCACTTTTTGTTCACCAACACACGTGACAAAAAAAATTTACCTAAAAAACAACAAATTATAATGCGCCTGAATGACAGCAATTAAACGCATTCACAATCGAAACAACACCAAAAAATCTCTTGCGGAGAGCTCAGTAGTTACGCAACTGTTGTGTTGGATAAAATATTTTCAGAATATTAGGTATTATTATTATATATAAATATGGCATTACGTCACAATTTTCAGAATATAGAACCATCAAAAGTCTCAAAAGAAATTGAATACGACGCAACTCAATCGTCTGTTTGTCATTTCAGAATAATAGTCATTGTACTAAAGTTACCAACTTTTATTAGATACAAACAGGTGCCCGCCTATGCTACCACACGTATTTGATCATAACCACAAAATAAAAATATGACATACTTAGGTAGATACTAAAACCAATACAGGATTTTTTAGGTATGTACATATATTGAATAAATCGTTTAAAATTACCGAATTTATGTTAGCACCTTTAAAAAAGCTTCCACGTTTAGATGCTACCTAATCAAGTTAACGTCAAAAAGTTAACAAAGTGACCACCATTTTGATATTTCATGCATGACATTCTAAATCCAGACACGTGGTCACAGTAACATAATATTGGCGATTTCAAAAAGCTAATTTGCATCATGAACGCTGTAGGTACCTACCTATGGAATCTGATGTCAAAGGCTTCACCACATGGAGCCCTATTGGTGTGGAGGAACGGATCCACGCTAGCCGACAAAGGCCTGTAATCATCTTTGGAATTAAAATCTCTGAACAAAATACCAGCGGACGTGGGCCGCAACGACATGAGCGGCATATGCAATATGCATCAAATTGCAGTTTTTATTATTATGTTCGTTTTCTGTTCTCGGAAGCGGTGTCTTTAATATTCAAATATTAAATCAATAGGCGTGTGATTGCAATGACTTGTTTAAACTTTTGAATGATAAAAACTTGTACAAAAATACACACTTATACATATTTTAGCGTCGCCAGATTTTAACATATTATGCCCAAAATTTGTATAAAAACATATTGTGCGTCTTTTGATTTACAAAACAAGGTGTCAAAATGATGTCTGTAGATAATAGAGGTGGTGTATAGTCCAGTGGTATCAATCGGCGGCTTTCATGCGCACGGCGTATTGGAGGTCGTAGGTTCGAATCCCGGCCGTGCTGACAATTTTCCGCTTTCACGACACAAGCCTTTGCTTAGTGTGAAAGATGTCAAAAGTGTATTTGTGTTCACTTCGAGTGACCACAGATTAATAAAAAATAAAAATAAAAAAATATTAAGTTCTTGTCTACACATAATAACACAATACAATTCACCTACTCCCTTTATAACCCCACTATAGGGAGGCAATGAGAAGCCTCTACCGCTCTCGATCTTACACATCGTATCTACATACATAATATACTACTTATCCAACTGTCGATTTGTTGAAGAGAAATTATTTCTCGAGACAGATCGGCAGTATCAAGCCAAGATACGTGAGATTTGTATGGCCAGGTCTAGATTTTAAACGGTTTTCCAAACTTTGACGACGAAAAACACCAACATAGAGGCTTCGCAGCATATATGTTCCATATATGGATTTACTCAGTATTCGGAGGAGAACATTTAGTGTCTGTTTGTAGCTGTGTGGGTGTGTCTGTGTGTGCCCCCCCCCCCTTATAACATTTGATTCGCTTGATGTACAGATCCTAAATTTTCAGAAAATATTGAGTACTTTAAGCCTACAAAACTTGTGTACTCAGAATTTTGAAATTTTCTTTCAGTCAGGTGTAATCAACCTTTGAATTTTTACTTAATTTTTTCATATATCTCTAAAACGATAAAATCTAGAACACTAAAAATGTGTATGTATATAGAAAAATACAATATCCATAAAAAGTTCCAGGGTTTCTCAAACTTTTTTAATAAAGAAAAATATTTTTTTTATGACAAATTTACGAGTTTTAATGCCTATATTTCAGAATTTAATAAAAATATCGAAAAACACCAAAACACATCATTTAGATAATTTCATTTTCTATAAAAAAAATATATATATACATTAAAGCAGTACATCTCAAACTTTTCTTTACAATTTTTGTAAAAACTTAATTTATTGGCGACATTGTTTTATACAATAAACATACCGACTCAGGCCATCGACATCGACAGTTGGATCTCATGTTTACATGCAACTAGTTATAATACAAATTACCAACTCTGTGACAAGGTTTTTGTGTATCCGCCCGCTTCATACAACTGAAATAATACAATATATTTATTTATTTAATTTTAATGATTATATTGTGTCCTTTCACGTCGGGTAAGGTAATGATTGCGTTAGTCGATAATAAGGACTGTCCTAAAAACTCTCCGCTGGATAAGATGGTCGCATAGTCGGCCGAAAATACATTATTACGGAAATAATATAAACATTATGGTGCTAATGCAGTTTATTTTCTTTATAAATTGGAAGAGAGTGCATTTTCATACACTACACGACTGCAGATACTCTTGACGTGGTTAAATAATATTTTGTATCTATTTTAAGTCTCTCCAAAAAACTAGGAAGAAAAATCCTGTTTTTAGATAGGTAAAGGGATGGAAATTTCTTGATGTTAGGCTACTCACACGACGTGGGTTTTATATCTCAATTACATGTCGAATTCTGAGAGCTGACCATCAAAATTATAGATTTACCTACCCATTAACAATCATTTTTGACGTAGAACACAATTGTTGAGAATCTTCCGATAATTAATTCCGACCTACGTAAATAATTTACCCTTGTGGAATTTTTATTATTATCTATTTGTGTTCAGTTGTTGCTGAACAAAACTATGAACACTCGGATCAATATGGCGAAATGAATTAAGTACGCTGGTGGACGTGATTGGAATAAATAAATCGTCGTCGCACACAAATGAATATGAATCATGTGTAAATTTTAGTTATTAATATTAGAATCATGTGTGCATTTAAGACTTCTTCTTGAAGTGCCCAGTCAGGTCCTGTAGATATCTCTTGAGCAAAGGCCACATGACTCGATATATGTACCTATAAATCAGTTCCCTGGTGGCTTGGATTGCACTCCACGCTCTTTTTTTGCGGAGCCATGACACCTGTCTTCTACACACAATATTGTCTTTCCTCGATCGCACCATCGAAAATTAGCTGTAGGTGTTGAAGCAAGTACTTGTCGCCTCTGAGAACGTTGCCAAGATATGAGATTTTATTTTACGGATCTAATGATGACCATATCCTTTCAATGAAACGTAACATTCTTCGACGGTTGGAGAAGCTTATATTTTGTTCCTTGAGCGTCCACGTTTCATTTTTGTCCGGCACATCACAAAGCCCGCTCTTGGACGTGAGGAAGTCGGACTGACAGGAAATGCTGCCGATAAAATGCAAGATGATGTTGCACATTATTTTATAGGAAGGTACCTATACAGGGCCGTTCCATTCTTGAAAACGTTACTAAAATTCAGTTCCATTAGAAGATATCTCAAACTGACACATGACTCATATTGTGAGTAAACGTACAATCAATGGATGATCAGGACGCTGTATAAACATAGGTACCTATATAAATAATTTAATATTGATGAAGAGGGATAATTAATATAAATTCCACAAAACGTGTTTAAAATACCTATTGCATTTTATAAGAATTACTCATTCTTAGCACAGCTGATTACAATTAATATAAAATTTTAGTTTGATTGTACTTACTTGAAGTGGTTGATATACCAGCGGTTACAACGCCGGCTTTCGCACTGTTTCGTGCGGAGGTCGTGGGTTCGAATCCCGGCCGTGTCGACCATTTTCCGCTTTCACGACACAAGCATTTGCTTACTGTGAAAGATGTCAAAAGTGTATTTGTGTTCACTTCGAGTGAGCACAGATTCATTTTATATAAAAAAAAAAAAACTTACGTAATTAATCAGTAAATTTTATCATTTTATAGCTTAAAAAGATTCCGTTAATATAGAGATTAGATGAGTTTGTGATGTGAAATAGTTCTTACGTCAATTCGCATCAATAACACAATGTATTTTTGTAAAAAAATTTGTGCGGAAATCGTGGGTTCGATTTCAGGAGCCAACCATCTTCCTCTTTCACGACACATAATGTACCTACCTACTTTATGGAGCTTACTGTGAGTCAGAGAGTGTATTTGTGTTCACTTTGAGTGAGCACAAGTGAACATAATTATATTCTCGCGTTGTTCCCGTCTGAGCTTTGAATACGAATGAAATATGGACGATTTGGAATTATTATTTTAATATTAGGTATTATTTAGTTAAGTAGTTTATTTTTGTTTCTGGAGGCGCAGTGCACAATGAACGGGCCGCCTCTGATTAGGACCAAAGGGTCTATAGGACAACGTCTGTCGGGAAAGCTAGTAATAAATAAAATTACACATATCCTTACAAAAGTATCAGTATATAGACGGCGGAACTGATTTCCTGAGGCAATTTTCCCAGTCAACCGGTTTCGTCCAAAACAGGCCAACACTGGGTAGAAACTTAAAGTGAAAAAAGGGTAGGTACTTAGAAAAACTCTGGCCTCTGAAAAGCTCCTACTGGGAAACTTGATCTGAAATCCCAACAACTATGCTACCGAGCTCTGTTATATTGAAGAAGATACAAATACATTATATTCAATGAGGCTTTTACATTATGATATAATAAATTATTTAAAGTCCAGTTTCTGTTCTAAAACATCGTTTTTTCTAATAATTAAAATAATAAAATAAAATAATTAGTAATAACATTGTATGTAGGTTGGAATTTTTATGCATTTTTATATGAGAATGTATCGACCACCTATGTATATATTGAGATTCATTTTGTATTTTATGTCTTAATTGTATGTCTGATGCCTATCAGATTTATGCACTCGAATACTTTTGATCACATATTGCGTATGGTAAATATTTTGTTATAAAAATATTCCTTTACTTAACAAAAATTATCGTAGATTGTGGACTGATTGAATCTACCTATTGTCTAAATATGAAAAATATGTATATGTAAGCATGAACATGAACAATATGTACCTGAGTACAGATTATTAATTGGCTCAGATGAATATTCAGAACAACCAGAAAAATAGCAAAAAACATACATTATGTAATCCCTTATTGCTTTTTAGAGAGTGAAACAGTTTGTCTGGCGTTTGTACGGCAGGCCACGTGTTAGAACAAAACCTCACTCCCATTAGCGGGAGAAGTTCGCATTACGTTTACTGTTCAACTCACTCACATATTATTACAGATAGAGGTAGAGGTTATTTTGTTAGGTTTCTCTACGGAAAAGACTTTCTATTCTCTATTTGTCTTTCATACCCAACGCCTTGTTAAATAATAGAAGCTGGAGTTGTATTGTTGTCATTCTTTCAAGACTTTCTTTCATCTACAGCCTACATCAATGCACTACTAAATTTAATATAGATCCCTCAGGTCAAATATCAAGCCTCCCAAATAGCCTCTCGACACAAGTCTTTATATCACTTTCACGACCTTTCCGATTTTGTCACTCTTATCCATAGTCACTATAGAGTTAAATCATAGTGAAAAACCTTGAACAAGCTTAGTCAGTTAAAGTAGGTATGTAGCGATCCCAATGTCTTAGTATGTCATTGTATTAGATGAGATGGTTGTATAAACTACTCATTCAAAATCGATACTCATTATCTAAGAATCAGGATATTTAGATTGTGTCGCAATGGCGATGACAATTAAACACAACTGACAGTTATGCGGTATCAATATACCCATCAAACCTCATACGTATAGAATGGATTAGTCATATTTGCAATAATATGTTGAGATTATTTTGTATTATATCTAGTTACCTAACAAATTATCAATTTAATTCATTTTTTTTTTAATTAATTTGGGGTTACCCAAAGTGAACACAACTACTTACAGTTTTGACAACCAAAGCTTGTGCTGTGAAAGTGGAAATGGTCGGCACCAGTTGACTGGTAGAGAATGCCTCAAGCATTTTTTAATTACCTCCGGCTATATACTAACTCCTGGTTCCAAAAAGTAAGTATGAGGTATTAATATTTTTTTTAAAGAAATACCTACTAAAAAGTTTTTTAACCCTTAACCACCTGACGTCGGTCTCACAGACTCCGGAGATTTTATTTTGTCGAATTATTCAGGCACTGTTCACGTGATGCAACTGTACGTCTCAGTACTTTATCCTTACCCACTTTACTGTCTGTCGTACCCTCGGCAGCACCGGACGCGTGCGCGTTGTGGAATAAAAGATAATACATTATATACTACGTGCGGTCTGTGAGACCGGTGTCAGGTGGTTACGTACTAATTTTGTGGACATTTAATAGTTCCGAAAAGCAAAAAAAACGTAAAACATGTTCGACCTCTGACCCAAAAAAGAAACGTACAACAGTTTACATGTGTTTCATTTGCAAGAACCCAATTTTTATTGAAAGTAGTGAAAAAATGTGATGTAGGTACCTATTTGTAGCTGTAAATTGTAAAATGTTTAGTGTTTGCAATTTTGTTGTATTTATTAGTTTATCACGCCAAAACTTATTTTATATAATAGAGTATCTATCCAAATCTTTATAAATAAAAAGAAAATTTAGGTTTTAGAAAAATTTCATGTTCATGTAAACAATTTTCGCAGATTCTACTTTTTATACCTAAAAATTCAGTATTTTTTTTTAAATGTTTATTTTCCTTATGTAAATTTATATTTTTATAAGGTTTAACAACTGTTTTTAAAAAAATATATTATAAAAATTAAGATGTGATTTAAATGTTTTGTAATATTTCACATAATATGTAGGTATAGGTATTTAAAAATTGAAAATAAGCGAGCGGTCTGTGAGACCGACGTCAGGTGGTTGTGTTACTGAAATACACGTCAGATGCCTAAGCTTAATAAAGCTTTTTGAACACACTTCACCTATCTTAATAGAAAGTGGTACCTACCTATATTATTTAACAACATATAGTTTTTTTTTTTTTGAGGCCTTCCACCCGATATTGAGTGATTTTGGCCATCACAACATAATTATAGTAGAGAATGCTCTTGGTAGATCGTTCGTGCATGCCACTAATAACATTCACTAATAATATTCACTGTGTCTCTTAAACTCAGTCAATGAAGTTAGTGGTTCACGTTTGCATACACAGCTTCAAACTAATTATCTCACAAACGTTATAATTGCCAATAATAGCGGGTGAACTTATTACGAAGTTCTTGTAGTAGACGAACAGTTAAAATCATATTCCGTAAAGCAAATAGAGTGCATAGGACGTGATGGTTTCACCCTATATTTGGATCTTGGCCTTACATTCTTGTCTTCACCAACGCCATGTTACCTTTTCAGCCGCCATACTCCGTCAATCAGTCAGCTTCATCAATCCACTACCTTTAGCTGCTCCATCCAAAAATCTCAGCTTAATGAAGAAGACAATTTTGCATGTTTGGGTTAACAAAAACACTTCGCATGACAAGGTTTCGTATATTTGTTAGTTTTTATCATATACATAGGTAAATTATAAAAAGGATACTAGCAGAATAGAATAAAAATGCATAACTTCAAACACCTACATTGTATTTGGCGCATGAGCTTGACAAAGACAATGACATATCAAAAAAGCCACAAAAATGGTCAAAATTTTGGTATAAACGTCAAAAGGTTGTTGCCATATCTTAAGACCAATGATTTAATGCAACTGTGCTTGCTTAGACTTGTGGTTTCTTATTTTTATTTTAACTTTAGTGACCGCTTGAAAAATGGAGCGATAGGCGTATATGGGTTACTGGGATTCAAGTTACGTAAGTATCCAAGATTCATGATAAGCATAAAATAAAAATAATAACTGAGAAAAACTGAATGATTCTGAGATGAATTTTGTAAACCTCCGACTAAAAATGAGAATATTAATTTGCAAAACTCCACCAGCTATTAATATTTTGTTGAGGAATTTAGACATCTAATCGCTAAATTAAAAAGTTTGTAGCAATAATGAAAAGCCTCTTACGTATAAAAGAGATGAAAACTCTCTCGCAGTTGTAGGAACAAATCGGTGAATATGACAGAAACCCAGTTATAATGAGAATAGATCCCAAAAAGCTGAATAAATATGTAGCATTTTCGATTGCAACAGGCAGAAAACCTCAAGTTAACAACCTAAGAGAGGAATAAATTAACTAAAGATAAACAACAATATGATCCACACAAAGACATGGGAGTGAAAAGTGACAGCAGACAAGGAATTGATTGACTACAAAAAAGTGGCGACTGTTTAACACAAATAATTCTGAATGGTTTCTGATATAGGCAGTAGATATTCATTTATTTATTGGAACAAAATGCTCTGCATTTAGAATTAATATTGGCAAAACAGATTATGAAAACTAGAAATAACCCTCTTATTGATGAACTTTATAAGAATTTAAACTGAAAAGTTCAAATAGCAGAAACAAGGAAAATAGTACTACCAACTGAAACGAACTAATAATCCCTTTCCGTGTTGAACGGCGTGTTCTTGTTGGACGTCACGGGCCGCGGAATGCTAAGACTCAAGATAAGAATAATAACACCCAAAATAAATCATCCATAATAAAAAGTTTTCAAGTTGAAAGTTTGCGTTGATACGAAACGTTTATCGCGAGACGAATGATGTATGGATGTTATTAAGATAATTAATGTTTTTATGGAAATGCTTTAGGCCCGAGGAATGTGATACTCGGGAATTTACATCAGTAACTAGCACAACGTTAAGTAATTAAATTACACTTTAGTCAACTTAATTTCAAGTTTGTACACAATCGTTATTACATAGTACCTACATATAATATACAAAAAAGTCACTCCAAGGATTTAAAAACAGAGACTAAGATTCGAGTAGGTACCTATGTACTTCTTGTTGTATTTATTTCTTTTGTCTTGTTCGAAGATACCGTATGCTCGTTCGAAAATTCATTCAAAGGATTTATCCATCTCCATGTAACCACGGCTGCCCATGCTTCCTTTGAACACATTTTGTCATTGAAAATTATTTATCACTATCTTAAACTAATTTCTACAATATGTATCAAAAAACTTTTTTATGAATTAAATAACACACAGTTGCACTTTCACAAAATTTATATTGAATCTCGAGCGCTTTCGTCCAACTCACGCAGACATTGTCAAGAGACTCTTGACAATGTCTGCGTGAGTTGGACGAAAGCGCTCGAGATTCAATATAAATTTTGTGAAAGTGCAACTGTGTGTTATTTAATTCATAATAATGAACTTTCACTACGTAAATACACAAACCCTCCAAATATTAAAAAACTTTTTTATATCCTTCTTTTACAAGTACCTACAGTAATATTCTTGTTTATAATAAATGCTTTTCCAGTTGAAGTTTGTTGCCCTTTATTTTTCCTTTCATAATTTCATTAATATATGAGGCCATATATTATCTATTTTTTATACTTTCTAGGTACAACTTTGGTAACTATTAACAATCATGTTTTGACGTAAATATGACGTCACGTTTACTCAAGTGTTGATTCAATCCATACAAATTATTGTAGTCAACACTTCGTGTGTGAAAACACTCAACACTTGAGTGTAGAAATTATACTGCATACGGGTGTGAGAGTCCAGCTG
Organism: Mystacides longicornis; assembly: GCA_963576905.1. Lineage (NCBI taxonomy): Eukaryota > Metazoa > Arthropoda > Insecta > Trichoptera > Leptoceridae > Mystacides > Mystacides longicornis. The sequence goes on from OY756426.1 coordinate 9,695,657, forward strand.
CATTTAACAGTACTAGAGTACATAAATAAGGATTTTACTCTTCTTTGTCTTACTTTCTTATGTCACGATTACACAATCTTTGAATTTTGCAGAAAGTCAACCTCACCATTTCACTCGTTTTCATGACCAGAATTTTAGAAGGTACCTAGATTGATCAGAAAAACATCAAAATCATCCCATAGACCATTAAAAATTATTCCAAATTGAACTTTATTTCATTCTTTCGCAAGGAAATTGCATATTTACCTACCTTGGCAAGTAGTGAGTTTTTTTTTTACAAAAGAAGTTCATATTTTTTTGTACAACGTCTGGGTATCAACGTACTTAGTAGTTTTTAGTTGAAGATATTATCGCCTGGAACAGTGTTTGGCTCCCACGCAAAATTACATAATGGGGTCGTGATGTGGGCGAGCGGCGCCTTTACTGACATTGCGGGAACCGGAGACGTGCTTTCTGTTGGCTTTTATTTGCTTAGGTTTTACAGGCAACACAATGACGTTAATTATACACAGCAATCTCATTCTTACTTTCTAAAGTATCCTACAACAAAATGCTTATTTCTTTAATGAGAATAAAAACAAAGAGTTTTTTATTATTTTTCTTCAATTTTTTTTTAAGTTCTCGCTTGTATTTTAAAGACAATAAGTAATAATTGAAGATTAAAGCATTTTGTGGAGATGGTGTGATAAGAAAAAAAGTAGTTCGTTGGATGCAAGAATTTCAATATTCGATTAAGGTACCTACCTACCTACCATAAATAATTTAGCCCTTCTATTTGTAGCACTATGCATCAGAATAATAATTCTTGATTAAAGATTTACAATAGGGCGATGAACGGTTTTACATAATAAATTGATGACATCATTTATTGACACTATCAGTCGATAATAGATAATAATTGTTATCTGGTAGCCCTAGTATAAGTTTTCGATTATCGAAATCGAAACGATCATCAAAAGAGTTTCGAAAAATTTTCATACTTAAATGATCGAATGATTCGCTTCCAATGGTTCCAGATTTGAACACCGTGTGGGGGTCCCTGATTTCGAAGGTGTAAGACCAGTCAGACATTTTAGTTTTTGCGTTAAAATCCTAAATATTAGATTGATTAGGATTAACATTATTGTATTCATACAATAATTATTCGTAATATCTTGTAAGAATATTCTGATACCAATATGAGACTTTATCAACTGTGTAAGTGTCATAAAAAATCTTGGAAATATTCATAGAAGTGGTCATACAATTTATGAATTTGGTCCACTTAACAATATCTAGCCGTCTTTTTTTTCCATTTCTACATAGGTATCTAATAAGTATAACGCCTACAAATACGAAAAATATTTACAAAATTACAAGTTAGTAGGTACGATTTTTCCATTGTCTATCTATTTCTTTTTTATATTCCCCCTTTTTACCCGCAACGCAAAGGGATTTCATTTAAAACAATCTTTAAGATATTTTTCTTCGTTTTAAAACCCCTGTGTAAAAGTGTTGTAGAAATTTTCATTCGACCACCTTTTTATTATTTTACCACCCTCTATACTTTGCTAGATACATCAGGGTAAAATGGTACAAATATGTACATAGGTACACTTACATAATAATATTCTAGCAAAGCTTCAGTTTACGCAACACAATTCGCTATAGGGTGTACACTGTACATGTACAACATGAGTGTCCCGTTGAGAGCAAATAGTAATATGTCAATAATAAATGTACAAAATACACAAACAAGGGTCACTCAAACTAATTTCAAAACAATAGAACGACCAGTGGAAACATCCATTAATATTTAACTCAATTAATACGCTGACAAATTACCTATTGTGAGTTTATTATTTATCTCTTTGACTCTCCTACGAATATGCATAGGTACCAATAATTATGTTCAATGCTTTTGTTTTAATATCTTTCATGCACCTAGGTATATTGAAGGAAGAAAAAATAATAACGAGGTGCAAAAACCACTCTTTTTTGCAGTGTTAATTTCGAGTAAAATTCTAATTTCCTGGATGATACAGGAAGAAAATCATTCACAAAAAAATCAAAGAAAAACATTCGCCAAAAAATTATCAATTTTCAATCTCAAAAATCAATTTGACCCACAAGTGTAGCCTTTTAACTCAAATTACCAACTAAGCGTTCTTATTGGCTAATTTCAAATGCAGGGTTTTTTGATTCTCTTATATTTTGAACAGAGCGGCTTTTGACCGACTTGCTATAAATATCTTCCCGTCGTTTTATTAAATAATGGGATGGAGTTTGATATTTACGAATAGTTTTATGCATAATTTTTATAATTTATTTCTATGATAACATGGCATTCTCAGATAATTTTTTATTAAATCAGTTAGAATAGTTTTTCAACCCAGCGACTCTCGGTTATCGATAGTTTTTTTATATATACAACTAGCTTTCCCGACAGACGTTGTCTTGTGGTTCTAGCCCGAAGTGGCCCGTTATGTACATAATGTGCACTGCGCCCCCCGTAAAACAATACAAAATTAATTCGATTGAGTTAAGCTAATAAAATAATTATATTAAACTATTACTGAAACATCCCTATTTCATTCGTATTCGAAGCTCTGGCGGGAACAACTTGAGAAAAATGCGCTCGCGCACACACCCTACCTCGCCTATTACCAACACGAATATGCCCGATAATATTGTTGACTTTGTATGAAAAATTTGTAAAACTATCGAAACGGTGCGGAGGAGTAAGTGGGATGGGCTACTGTAAGAGCGTTTGCGAGAATGAGAGGGAACAACTACCCGCGATGTCGTGGGCGCGTCCCAGGTAACCTTTCCATACAAACTTAAATAGGTATTGTATCTACATAATATTTGAGAAATGTTTTTTTATTTGCCTTTGACAATACTTTAACCGTATATGTGAACATCACGCTCAAAATACAAATGCTAAGATAGATATTAATATGCCCAGAGCAGTATAAAATGCTGGAGAAGGTTCTTAAATACAATTTGCTGCATTAACTTTAATATATTTAGAGCTATTTAAAAAAACTGTATTTTTTAGTATCTTCATACAAATTTCTCAAAAAGACTTTTGGAAACAAAATTACTCATGTAAATGTTGAATGGGATCTTGGTATTACGGTATGAAAATGTAATAAAATAATTGTAGATTGATTTGTTATACATTTAAATGTTATTAAAAGCTTATTATTCTCAATAAATAAAGATTTAATGAAAAATTTGTAGTTTGAATAATTGAAGTTTGACAGATACAAATCACCCTCTATGGGTGGGTTGGCCAATTAATATCAAAGCAGGCAATGTATGTAGCTAAGATTCAAACCACAGAGCTCTCTCTATGAAAACTTGCAAAAAACTTGCAAATTATGTCGGTAGGTTCGTATAATATTTTTTTTATTATTATAGACCTCCAAAAAAAATAAAATATTATACGAACCTACCGACATAATCAGTATATTTATATTATCTGTGGACATAATTTGCAAGTTTTCATAGAGAGAGCTCTGTGGTTTGAATAGGTTCGTATAATATTATGAGGTCGGTAAAACAAAAATTGTAAAAGTGTCATTCTTCTTTTTCTGTGCTTATGTCAGTTAAAGAGGTATGTTAAGCAATGGGATGCTAGACTGGAATCTGTTTAATTACCTACCGATCAAGCCTGACAATCGGAATCAAAAACGTGAAGCAATACGGGTATAAGCTAGTTTCACATAATTTCTTATCCATTTTTTTTACTTCTTATTAGTTATTCTGTTATCCGGAGCGGAGAAGAATCCAATAAATCAAACATCAGAAGAATCTGTTGAGCTAATCTCGAGTTGAAGTGTTCGCACTAACCCGACTTTAATTTATATAGTAGATAATGGCATTGCATCCAAAAAGAATGATGAAGCCAATGACGCTATTCCAATAAATGTATAAACTTTCTTTTTTCTTCAACTCTGTATAAACCTTTATCAGAAATATCATTTTATATTTTTATAAAATTGAAATGTGTTATCGTGATGTATGTATTAGGCCGCCTACTGACTTGAGTCGAAAACGCGAACCGTTGTTGCATCAATATTATCAATAGGTCAAATGTGTACGTAATTTTGCAAATGGACTCCGTGCTCTCGGTTCAAGTGAGTACGCAGCCATCTATGTATCTAAACAAGGAATATAATTAAATTTTATGATACTTTGGAAAACATAAATACCCCAGATTATTATTATTAAAGTGAAACTTTCAAAGAAATTCTTCTTGAAGGAGTTCTAATACGGACTATATAAAAACGGGCTTTTTTAATCCGCAAACCTTAAGCGAATAAATCCCACTGATGCTTATTTATATCTTTAAGTAGAACTTCCACAACATTCGACTGCGTTACAAGGAAGAATGTTTACCCAGTCTTTCGATACCATTTTTGAGCGTTTTTAACCCATATATGGCAAAGTTTTTTCCTTAAAGATATTTTCATGATTTTCGGGGTTTTTAGATCTAAAGGGACCTCTGGAAACAGAATATGTTGGTTTTGAAAAAAAAATTCAGTAACTTCTGAATAAAACGACCGCCCCATTTATGGGGCGTCGGAGGGTACATGGAAATTTTCATACAAAAATATTGCTTATATGATAAAACCATAATAATTTACATTTGTTTAAGTAGGACGTAGCCTCCGCATAGAACTTCACAAAAAATCAGAATGAAAACCAAAATTTCACTGTAAATTGTCGAATTATGAGCCTCATGGTGCATAACTGTTTCATCCAAGGCGTTTTCTATAATTATTTTTTTAACCTTATTGTTGATGCATTTTCATGTTCTCAATTTTCAAAGGCTGAGAAAAATTTAAGAGAGGAATAAAATTGTTCATAACTCTATAGGTACATATTATGTAACCTGAAGGATCATTTAACCACTTAGATATCATGTTTCTCCCAATAAACTCACTAATTACCGAATAAAACCTTTGTAAACCTTGTTTTTTGATATGGTTCAATATGTCTTCCAACTCATGCTATGCTTGGTGTGGGTGGTAGCTTGCATGAATGGATTGCTGGCTACTTGAGTGAAAGGAGACTTGTGGTACGCATAGATGCGACGAAGAGCAATGGGTTCATCGCTACAAGCGGTGTTCCGCAAGGTAGCCACTTGGGACCACTACTATTTCTCCTTTTCGTAAATGATATTTGTTCCGTATTTGAGGACGTCATCTACCTGTTGTTTGCAGACGATCTTAAAATATTTAAGCAGGTGAATACTATAGGTGATTGTCAGGTATTACAGGATAATTTGGAGAATTTGGGATCTTGGTGTGAGCACAATAGATTGTTCTTGAATATTGAAAAGTGTCAGATAATTACATTCACAAGGAAAAAGAATCCACTAATGTTTGATTATAGATTGGGGAATGATGTATTGGAACGCGTTGATGCCATACGAGACTTGGGGATAATATTTGATCAACGTTTAACTTTCGTCCCACATATTGAGGATATAACTAGTAGGGGAATGAGAATGTTGGGATTTGTGCTCAGGACGACCAGAGATTTCGTTTCAATACCTGCAATCAAGACTCTGTTCATATCTTTGGTCAGGAGTCGAATGGAATATAACTCCCCTGTATGGTCCCCTTACTACACAGTCCACTCTAATAATATTGAAAGGATACAGCGAAAATTTCTTAGATACGTCGGCTATCTGTTACATGTTCCTGTTGAGGAAATCGATTATTCTTATTTATTATCACTTTTGAATATGAATACTCTATCCGATAGAAGGGTAATATCTGATTTGGGCCTATTGTTTAGGATTGTAAGGGGACAGTTGGATTGTTTCGACTTAACCGGGATGATATCGTACCATGTTCCGACAAGAACCACTCGCCAGGTGGAGACATTTCACACCGACATAATGGATACGAATTACTTATATAATTCACCGATTAATAGGTTGCATAGATTGGGAAACATACATGGGCATTTGTCGGATATATTTGTTGATTCTCTCTGTACCTTTAGGCGGAGAATTTCGGAAAGCTTTAAGACTAATATGTAGATTGCAGTTTTTATTTTGGGTGGTGGGTTTGTTGTCTGCAGATCGGATCATTATATTTTTTTATGGCAGATTCAATCACTAAATTTAATTTCTTTTTTGATTTCACCGAATTTATATGACTGGTTCTTGATGCTCGATGAATTTACCATTTTTTACTGACGCTGAATTAATGTTCGTATATATATTTATCTGTACTGTTTTATTTTGTGTTGTTGCTTCCATTATCTTATTTTATATATTATGTTTTAACACATTGACCACTTACTGCTTTTATCTGTTCCTGTTAATCAAATTATTCCGCTTCAACAATCAATTATTCTTATGTGTACAACCATTTTCAAATTTCAAAACCTGCATATCTTTTATTTCCACTTTCTATTTTATTGCTTATGTTCTGTTGATTTTGTTTCATTCTGTGTCTGCCATATTGACTGTTTTTCTTGATTTTCTATATTGTTGTTGTTGCTTTCACTATTTTATTTTATATATGTTTAACACATTGACCACTTACTGCTTTTATCTGTTCCTGTTTAACCTACTTAATTAAATTTTATCAAATTATTTCGCTTCAACTACCTTATTTTATAGATGTTTAACACATTGACCTTTTATTGCTTTTATCTGTTCCTGTTTGACCGTCTTAATAAAATTTAATCAATAGTTGTTTCTATGTGTCCTACCTTTTTCAAATTTAAAAGCTGCATACTTTATTTGCACTTGTTTATTTTACTGCTTGTATTCTGTAAAATTTTGCTATATTATATTTGGCACATTGACCATTTTTGTCTTATTTGATTTTATATATTATTGTTGTTGTTGCATCAACTGATTTGTTTTTTTTTTTTAACGATTTTTGACACATGTTGCATGCCATTTCTGTATTTTTACATTGTTGTATTTGTTTTAAAGGCTATTGCCGTTTAAATATAATTATTATACAAAATAAAAAAAAAAAAAAAAAAAAATAAAAAAAAAAAAAAAAACTCCATTCTCCCGTTGGGAAACATATCCATGTAGGTACTTTGTCGTCGCAAACAGAGAGCCAAGCCACTAGACCATATGAATCGACACTTTTTCATTCTTTTCACAGTTTTTTTTTTCACAATTTCTTCTGTCCTCGGGAGGCTCATATGCCAACCTAGAACCATCTTACCAGGGTACCTACGCATACACAACGCAGCATAAATCTGATGATGATTTGTTGCACAGATCGGTTTTGATATCATTGAAATTAGTATAAATTATACATATTTTGTACTTACACTTAACTACTGTTAGACCTTATTTTAAGTCGACATTATTTAAGTATTGGTATGATATTATTATTATGAGGTTGAGAATTCGATGGGACACCGCATCCCGAACCATGATGCTAGGCCGGCGGTGCACCCGACCAGGACCCATTACTTTAACTATTATGGAGAGGAAATGACATAGCTGGCACATTTTTTAGGACGCCGAATGATAGCAAAGTTGGCCGAGGAGAGCACAGTTTTTCCTCCATTTAGGGTTCCAAAAGAGGATGAAGACCTTCTCACACCGAGTTTCATTACTTTGAAGCAGAGATGAGTGATTTGAACATGGTGTGGGAGGATGTCATTGAATCTGCACAGGATCGAGTGCAATGGATAAATCTTTTGCCTCTATCTTTATGCTCCTAAGTGGGGTCACAGAGGAAGTTTATTGTGGAACATACCCAGCTAGGTACCTACATCATTAATGAAAATTTATAAAAAAAACTGAATCAAAGTAAAACGAAGCTTTTGTCATCATAATAATATTACTTATTATCTTTTTTATGTGTTTATATTTTTGATTTCATTTTATTTTCGTTACCTGTAAACATGTTTTTACCACCTTTCATTCATAAAATAATGATCATTTTCATAAAATCGAGTATTTTTTTTTCAATAACACCCGAAAACCGACAAATCAGTCCATAAATCACGAAATGTCAAAAGTTCACATTGTTTAGTAGGATTGAATTTGCTATCATTGTTTGTTTGATTTCGAAAATAAGTTTATTTTCCAAGAAAATCAACTTGTATCTAGCAACTTAAAATAAAAGACCTTTATCAACTCGAAAGTAAGAATAAAAGGCAAAACAAGTTAAATGGATTTTTGTACTCTATTGATAATAAACTTAAATCTACGATTAGGTTGAATTTTTTTATTTATTTTGCGCCGGTGTAGGCTCTATGTATACGTATATCCAAGCCCTTCCTCATATATTGGAGCTGTCTTTATTTTCTTGGAGCAGGAAATTAGACTTATTGGAAAATGGTTTTTGTTTGTATCTTGGTATTTTGAGAAATTTATAGCTTATTCTCTGTTGAATGTTCATCCTTACTGGAATTTAAACGGAATATTATTATGTAATATAATATTTTGGTTATAATAATACTCACATCATCATCAATCTCTCTTTGAACCTCCAACGAGAGCTCTCCATTGCGCCTTCACAGGGGGACACCATCTGCTGACATTCCCCCTGATGGGATCCAGGCGTCCGAGGCTTATTTATTGTGCCTTTTCTGACCTGTTGAGATTGGAGTCAACTTGCTGATTTGATTTTTCGATTTCCTGCCTCTTACAGGATGCTCGAAAAATCAGCATAAAGACCAGAGGTGCTATTAATCCTACTGTACGAGACAAGTAAAAATAATTAAAATTTTGAAGGTTTGAATAAAATATAGATTTATGTGACGAATAAGTAAAAAATACCTAGTTTAAAATGGTTATTTCTATGTTGGGTATAAAATATTAAAGTAGATAGGTGTAGATATTTTTATGATTTTTTTTTAAGATAGGTACCTACCTATATATCCAAACTCCCTTTACGCCCCACTTAGGCCCGGGGCATAGGGAGGCAACAAGAGCTCTCCGTTTCGCTCGACCTCCTCGCACACCGTATCCAGATTCCTCAGCTCTACTTCGAAGGAGCGGAACACATTATGAGAGGGGCTTCCTCGACTTCGAGACCCTGATGGGAGGAAGAACAGCGTTCTCCTCGGCCAACTGTCATTCGGCATCCTGTCCCAGCACATGTCCCAGCCAAGTCCATCTCCTCTACATGATGGTATAAGTGATGGGATCACGCCGGGTGCGCCGGCGTATAGCGTCGTTCGTGATACGGTGGTACCATCTTACACTCAAAATTCTCCCGAGGGACTTCATTTCGAAAGCTGAGACTTGTCGTGCTTGAGCTTTGGTCAGGTGCCAGGACTCACACCCATACAGGAGAATGGGCAACACACACGCATCAGCAAGTTTACATTTCCTCTCGACGCTTTTCATATTTTGGTCATGTTGTTTAGATACCTATATAATTCATAGAAACATATTGCATATGAGAAAATACCTATTCCGTAGGTCAATATTCCAATTTCAAGCAACATCGCTTTATATATGAAGTCCTCAATAAAATTATTACTCTCTAGTGGTGATAACCAACACCTACCGTACGCAAGGGTTGATAAATGGGGAGATTTACCTTTCTTGACAACTGTCAAAAATTTACAGCCAATGCTATGATTTAGGTACAGAATTAGTTTCAATCAAGGAGAAAGGTCCCAGGACCTTTTCGTCTTAATATTCTGGAAGCTCGTCCTAGCCCACTGTGAATTATTATTGCCGAGTGTTAAATCCTTTAAGTATTTTGGTTTGTTATCATTTAAATAGAAATCTTTATAACTTATAGGTACGAGCTAAATATAAAACATGGGTTCATGTTTATATAATAATTTTATTCAAAACTATGTTTTAAAACATTCATGATTCTTTAAAATATTTGATAAATTAGGATTGATTTAAGTGGGTAATAATTTTAGTTTATTTTATTTATTGTCTACGCAACCAGTGACGATAAACAAAACAAAATAAAATATATTTATTTAAGTAGACATTATAAATCTATCGTGGAAATCATGGAAACAAAGGTAGAAGGTAAAAACGTATTTAAAAGATTTAAGATTGATTTGAAATAAAAATAAATGTAAGTAATTCAAACATTGAAAATGAAAGTACATTTTTGGATTACGTTTCGATTGAAATTTGAGGTCGGTAAAACAGCTGCCGATATCTTAGTCATATAAAATTAATACCATTCCACACGACATAGAGGGTGTAGGGTATGTAGTTTAGACTCAAACCATAGTGGGAGTAAAACTTGCGTATTATGTAGGTAGGTTCGTGGTATTATTTTACCCTTCGATTGAACAGTGAAATTGAATCAAGTGTGAGATGTAAAATATTATGATACCTACATGCAGCTTTTTTTCCATGTGAAAAGCAGACTATAATTTTTCTTCTTTCTTTTTTATAAACACTAAAAGTGTGATTCTTCTCTCTTTTTATGAATTGTGAAAGTGTCATTCTTCTTTTTCTGTGCTTATGTCAATCATAGAGGTCTGTTAAGCAATGAGAAACTAAAAGCTAGAACCTGTTTACATACCACCGTTCAAGCCTGACAATCGGAATTAGAAACGTAAAGCAAGACGGGTATTAGCTAGTGATTAATAATGAAAACAAGTATGAAAAATGCTAACTTATCAGTGAGGATAATGTTTATTTTTTATTATTTCTATAAGTTGAACTTAGACTTTATTAAAGGCATTCAAAAGAATAGGTTACCGTTTTAAAGGATTTCAATCACCTAAATTCCTCTACATTGATGCAATAAAATCAAGGCCGTAGCCAAAAAAATATTTCGGTGGGAGTTTAGTTGGGCCGCGTAGTGGTTGTATTAAACCATAAGCCGACTCAGTGGTACCTTCTGACTAAAAAAGTACTTTTTTTTTTTTTTTTTTTTTTTTTTTTTTTTTTTTTTTTTTTTTTTTTTTTTTTTTTTTTTTTTTTGGCGGCTCATCCAACTGGATGTTATGGCCTTATTAAATCACGAAAATCATACATTCATAAGAAAAGAAAAAAAACGGACAATGATGAGACAAAATTAAATTTAACAAACACTAAATATATATGACTATATTAGGATCATGTTCCTCTGGACACTTTGGAATATAAGTTCGTTGACCTGATGAGAGTTCAGTCCAAGGAGATAGACAATACTTATTGGGTACTCTACATTCTCTAGCAAGAAATAAATATCAATTGCGTCTCTTATTGGGCAACCCAGGATGACATGGTCTGGAGTCTCCTCGTCCCAACCGCATTCGCAGTAGGGAGATTCAACGAGACCAATTTTAAATAGATGTGCATCCAGACGCATGTGGCCAAGACGCAGTCTAGAAATGCAGACAATATGTTGCCTCGATAATTTTTTCCCATGGAACCAAGGATGAGATGGTATGGATAACTGTATTTTTTTTATAATGTGCTCCCTTTGGGCTACTTTGCCAGCATGTATACCAATCTTTTAAGTTGTTTTGTTCTAATTTTTTCAATTCATCACATTCGGGTAGAACAAAATTATCGGGTGGTCTGCCGTGGAGGGCAGCCTCCTTGGCCAATAAATCTGCTCTTTCATTTCCGAGGATTCCGCAGTGCGCTGGTATCCAAGCGATCACCACATCCTTGTCCACTTCCTGTAATTCAAGGAGGAGCATTCTAATATCAATAATAAGTTGATTGCGTGAAAATAATGAATTTGGAGATGCCAGACACCCCACCAAGGAAAGCGAATCAGAGAAAATAATTATATTATGTTCGGTTAATGTTATACATTTTCGTAATGCTTCCCTTAACGCGAAACACTCGGCCGAATACACCGAGGCCTCAGAAGGTAATCTGAAACCTTCATCTATATTAAGCTTCGGGATAACGAACGCGGATCCACTTGATCCGTTAGGAGAAAATTTCGAACCGTCAGTGTAAATCTTCAAATGATTGGGCCATTTTTCACCCACACATGAAAGGAATTTTTGGTTGTAGTTATCAAAATATTGGTTGGATATCTTGTTTAAGCCAATGTTTTGTATGATTTTGGGCAGTGTTTGAAAGGCTTTAAGAGGTAAGTTAAAGATTGATGAAGGTTGTGAATTTTTGGGGGCTCTGTACACACTTTCTATAGTAGTGTAAGCAGTGCATAAAGGAGGGAGGGTTTTTTTGAGCCAATATCTGTTAGAATGATATGAATGATTCAGTTTAATAATATTGTTGAAAAGAGGGTGACTGGAGAAGCCGAAACGTTTGAGTATAAATCTCTCTGCAAGATATTTTCGCCTTATAACTAAAGGCATTTCTGAACACTCAACTTGAAGGGCGTTTATTGGAGTTGATTGCATAGCACCCACGATCAGTCTAAGGCATTTGGACTGAACTCTCTCAAGCTTAGTCTCTAGATGAATTGGCAGGGGATTCAAAAGAAAAGAAGCGTAATCGAGATGGGACCGAACTAAGGCATTGTACATGTTTCTCATAGTAGATGGATGAGATCCCCATGATACTCCAGCCACTGCTCTTAATATGTTCGTATTCCGTTCGCATTTAGAAGTTGTATTATCAATAAAAGAATTCCATGCCAATTTTCTGTCTAGAATAACTCCTAGAAATTTAGTTTCGTCAACCTGGGGAATCTCGTGATCATTGAGGCGAACCGAAATCTCAGGATTCCGGTGTTTTCTGGAGAAAACCATAATTTTTGACTTTGCAGGTGATATTTGAAGCGAATGAGTTAGTAACCATTTATTTAGGTTAGAAAGAGATTCAGAAAGCGTCCTTTCAGCCCTGTCTATATCTTTATGTACAGTGTAGAGTGCAATGTCATCCGCGTATTTCAAGATTTTACAATCCTCAGGCAAAGCAGATTCAGCGTCACAAATGTATACATTAAAAAGAAGGGGGGATATCACAGAACCCTGCGGAAGCCCCTTCCATAATGTTCTAGAAATTTCCTCCCCATCGTTATATACGGTTATTCTTCTTTCAGCAAGAAGATTAAAAATTACTCTCGCTAGAGAACTGGGGATGCCCAGTCTGATGAGTTTGTTGTACAGTGTATGAAGACAAACATTGTCATAGGCTGCATCGATATCAAGGAAGGAGGCGACTAGAAACTGTTTATTTGAGAAAGCCAATTGTACATCAGTGACAAGAGTACTTAGGTTGTCCATACACCCAAGGGATCTTCTGAACCCAAACTGATTTTTGGGGAGTAAGACATTATGTTCCAAGAACCATTCCAGTCGAGTTTTGATGAGATGTTCTAGCAATTTCAATACACATGATGATAAGGCGATTGGTCGATATGACGCTCCCAGAGTCATATCCCTGCCCGGCTTTGGGATTGGAATTATCAGTTGGAACTTCCATTCCTCGGGAATGAAGCCTTCATGCAAAACTTGATTATAAATACTAAGCAAGAAAGGAAGAAACGATTCAGGAAGTTTTCTAAGAAAAGAGTATGGGATCATATCCAAGCCCGGGGAGGAATCCCTGGTTCTGGACAATGATATTTTGAGTTCCTCCAAAGAAAACGGTTGACTTAGATGTGAGTTTGCATTAGGAGCCGAAAACTGGTTATAAAAAGGTATTTGAGTTATGTTGGGGACATATGAGGGAGCCAAGGAACTAACAAAGTCAGAGAGCCATAATTGCATGTGTTGTAATCTGCGAGGAGGAACCATCGAACCTCTAAAACGTTTAATCATGTCCCAGACATACGATGGAGGAGAGTTTGGTGACAGAGAAGAACAGAACTTAGACCAGCCATTACGCTTTTTAAGTCTAAGAGCCTTCTTTGTTTTAGCTTGACAAGCCTTGGCGGCTAAAAAATTTTCATCAGACATGTCATTTTTGTATTTTTTCATGGCCTTTTTACGTTCCTCTACAAGAATGTCGCATTCTTCATCCCACCACGGGGTGTATTTTTTTGGCCTTTTACCGCCTTTCTTCTTCTTAGGAATGGATTCATCTGCAGCGTCTTGCAATATTTGAAAAAAGAATTGTAATTTTCCTGAACAGATGCATTGTTATTGTATAAGTTTCCTCTCACATTCACGGTATCTTCAATTATTTCCCTGAATTTGGACCAGTCCGCTTTGCGAGTGTTATATAAGTTTCGTTGATTGTGAGGTAAATGTAAATTGGTATTATAATTAAAGGTGAAAATAATTGGGAAGTGGTCACTGGAATGTGGATCATGGGAAACAGTCCAATTCACCGAGCCGGCCAGGTCCCCAGTGCACAGAGATAAGTCTAAGGCACTGCGACCCTGACCCGCCGGCGAAAGCCTTGTTGCCGATCCATCATTCAAAATACAAATATTATGGTTATCGATAAAACTCAATAGTTGATTTCCTGCTCTATCTGTTCTTTGGCAACCCCAGGACTGACTATGAGCATTAAAATCGCCCAAGATGAAATATGAAGTAGGAAGAAGAGGTATTATTGCATTCCAAAATCCAATATCAAAGCCTGTATCCGGGGGTATATACGTTGATACGAAAGCTATATCACCAATCTTGATTGCCACTACCTCCAAAAAGGGGTTAAATGGCAAATCAATCTGTGAGAAAGGGAGAGAGGAGCTGACCAGCAAAGCTGTGCCCCCGCCCCTACCTTCCTGCCTATCACACCTTACACAAAAATAACCAGGGATATTATATGTATAGTGAGGACGGATCCAAGTTTCGCTAATGGCGGCAAGATTAATCCTATGATGATTAAGCAGATAAATTAGATCGGATCTATTACTCACAGCACTGCGAGCATTCCATTGTAATACTGTAATATTTTTAAGAGAATCAGTACCTATTTTCCTTATTGACATTTTTATTATTATAAGTGATATTCGTGTGTAAATTCGAATACAACTGTGAGTAGTAATTGATAGTGAGAAATAATTTGAGGTAATTTAATCTGAAGATTCTTGTAGGAGCGAAGACATTTGAGTAAGGACAGATTCGTCATTAATGTTTGACAATAAGTAGGTAAAAATCTGGAACATCAGTTTAATATTGTTTGGATTCTGTGGCGACTCAGAAATAGAATGATTTGTAGAGCGGGAAGAGGAGGGATAAGGAGAGGACGGAACGGAAGGATTATCTTTCGGTTCAGAGGGGAGGGCACATCCGTTTCTTTGGTTTAGTGGTTGACCGTTTGAGTAAGACAGAAGAGAATTAATCGCTTTATAATCGATATTTTTTCTAACAATTTTTTTAGGAGAAGATGGATTTGCATCCACCCTAACAAACGATTTTTTAGGAGCTGATGAAGTGGCAACCACCTCACTAAATGTTTTTTTAGGGGTCATGGATTTCTTAGATGCTTCAACGAATGAAACACCCTCCGTTGCCATAATGCGTCTAATGTCGCGCTGTCTATGCAGCTCGGGACAGGAATTACTGGTAGGCATGTGTTCACCTTTACAGTTTACACAGCTGACAATAGTCTCAGTTTTAGCGCAAGAGTTTGATTCATGACTTTCCCCACATTTCGCACACCTCGGCGAATTGGTGCATTTGTTATGCGTGTGGCCGTATTTAAGACATTTGTGGCAAATGTAGGAGGGAGGTATGTATAAATCAACGTTGATTGAGTTATAGTATAGGTAAATATGCTCAGGCAGTTTTTGCCCCTCGAATGTTACCAGAATTGTTGTAGATGCTTTCCATTCGATCTTCCCGTCAACGTTCATTCGTCTATTCAGTCTCCGCAATCTTACAATTTTTCCGTATGAGTAAGGCACCTGTACATTTTCGAGAATATCCTCATCGGTCAGATCCAAGGGTATGCGTCTGATTAGACCATACTTGTATAACCTATAGTTAGGTATATAGGCCTTAAGGCCATTTGAAGAAAGAATATTTGAGTGAATAAAATTGTTGGCATGTTTGTCTGTTGAAAAGGTAACAATGGTGCGCCGACCTCCATCAGCTCTTACACCGCCAGGGACTATTCCCTCCATCCTTGATTTGGACAGTAAGCCGCCCAAAACCATGGGGTGGATGTGTTTGCCTTTTTCAAGGCTTTCCACAACCACTATGTAAGGTGGCAGTGCCGAAAGAGAGTATTCAGGTTCATTAGTTATATCATTTTGTCGTGTGGGCTCAATGATTGACTCACAATCTAGTTTTTGCTTTTTAGCAGCAGGTGAGATCTTATCCGGGGGATCACCCCGCTCCGGCGGATCACCCATCATGGGCTATGATGACATACAATCAACAAATAAAATATATGTAATAAAATAAAAAAAAAAACAAGTATAATAAATATCTTACTAATATTAAACTAAAAAAAAAACACCTTTACCGTGAAATGAAAACAAAAAAAAAATAACTTTAATAAAGTAAACAAAAAAAAAACAAAAAATAAATAAATTGGTTTCACCAAATCCCTTTTAACGTGCCACCTCTGTGTAACCGATAGCCTGCCGATAGCCCGCTCCGTGAGAGCGGGCCTAACAAGAATCGTGTGACTGCAGCCTTATATTATTGTTACGCGATATTACTATTACAAAAATATTAATTGAAAAAAATGTACAAAATTATTTTTAATAATGAAATATAAAATAAAGTCTTATCTTATATGCAAAGTTATATACGAAAATAAACTCAGAAAAACACAACACTTCGGATTTTGCTAACTTCGAAAAGAAATATAAACAAATGCCGAAATAAAACAAATTAATCGATTAGCGAATATTTTCAAAGCATAAGATACGTCCGCCGCTCAATAATAATACCGCTCGACCCTAAAAAAGTACTTACCCATCCTCATTTATGGGCTGGGGATCAAGCCCCCTCGATCCTCCTCATCTGGCTATAGAAAAAAAAGTTTAATATGCGATGGTCTTATGTTTCATTAAGAAAACTATTTTCATTATTTACATACGAGTACTTCTACTTACATAGACTAGATCCAATGAATCTTGTCCAGTCAACTTACCACATCACTGCTTAGTTATTACTATTTTGCATTCAATTTTCTATACCTTCCGGGATTCGAAAATGCTTATACTCACTTAGACTAAATCATACGTCATACAGTTAATTGTTTAAAAAAAAATAACAAGCGTTGACATTTAGCAGTAGGTAGTAAAAGTATCTAACCGAGACCTATTTCAATTGATACCAGTGGCATTTTTTTGTTGTTATAGGTACACAATAATGGATGTCATGTTTAAAGGTATAATAAATGTCAAAATGTCTAATGACGGAAAATTACAAAGGCAGAGAAAGGTTGAAATGCTCTGATGGATACGGTTAAAAACCGAAAAATAAAAAACACAAAAATAGATTAATGGTATTTTTGTGATGCACATGAAAATATATACCTAGGTATACCTACCCACCTGGCTATATAATAGCTTCATATCAACAAGATACCTAAATATACTTAGCAAACATACCTGTGTATCGTGCTGGGGTGAGAAAAAATGTCAAACGATGTTATTACTTTTATATTTTAAAAAATCATTGGAAAAAAGTTATCTTTTTTATAAAAATTTTTGCTGTCTACGTGTATTTTGTTTGACTGAACTCCTGAGCGACTGGACTGATTTTCGTTTATCTAATATGATTCGATTATCTTGAAGAGTTATTATTTGATCGTTTGTTTTGATAGACAGTTGAAACGTGAAAAAAAAAACTTTACCTACTGAATTTCGTGGGCCGATATGGTCACTAACACGTAGGTGTTGCGAAGAGCTGGTCTTGTGAGAGAATCATTATTAGCCAGCATGAAGAGTAGGAAAATGTCCTACCTGGAACACATACCTACTTCGCAACACCAAAAATACAAACTGTTTCACCTGATAATGAAAGGGAATATATATGGAAGTCGAGGTGTGGGCAAGCGGCAGATATCCTGGCTAAGAAACACAAGAACATTAAAGAAAAACTATTCCAGTTAGCCCAGGACAGAGAAGCCTACGCCATAAAAGTGGTAGTCGACAGCTAGTTTCATGATAAATATATTAAGTAGTCTATTATTATTTTCATTATTTTTTGAACGTGGGGATTTTAACGTCAAAAATGTTATATCCGCGGATTTGAATCGCTGCTTAGATACATAAAGATAATTCCAAAAAGGCACGGGGCTATTCATTTTATCATTTTCTGTAAAAAAAAAAATGTTGCTATGTCGAAAATTTACTACCACGCTTATAATATTTTAGAGCGTTTTATGAAAATATTTTACTTATATTAAATTTTTACTTGTGATTTCATCTTCATTTTCATAAAAATATCTATTAACTTGGAAAAATACAAGATTCCCATACGTAATTTAGAATTTCGACGATTGCGACCAATTCGATCAAGTTAAATGGCGAATATTGTTAAAGTAAAATGTGATCACTTATGGTATGTTTTCCTAAAAATACGGCAGCGCTGAATGTTTCAGTGTAGAACATTGTAAATGTGGTTACCGTAGTAACACAAAAAATGTCACAATCTTCAAAGAAAGCCTTCTTGTAAGACAACGGACCTTTCTTGACAAAAGCGTCACACGATTTTCAAAATCATAATGGAATAGACTTTTCTTATTGTACCTTATGCTAGGTGGGAACCTAAAAAAAACATAGGTCCGTCAGAATTATTTGATATTGGCTGGGTATATCTACATATGGCCTTACACCCTCAAATAATGAGACATTTAATTTTATAGACGACTTTTAATGTCAATTATTTACTTAGTTTCAACATCTTAAGGTTGTGCGGGATTCCAAAGACCGCACCTTTGTTTAGATAGCGTCAAAATTTTAATGGTAGAATAATTACTTCGATTGATTCTTCACTAAAAATATTTTGAAATTAATAATTAATTTCAAAATATTTTTAGTCAAGAATCAATCGAAGTAGTTTTTCTATACGACGAATAATTAATTGTTAGAGAAAATCTTACACAAAATATTATTAAGTATCCACTGGCAGAACAAAATGAATCACAATATCCAAAAATCGCGTGAGATGGAAGCCAGTTGAGGATAACAAATCTATTGAACAAGTGATGGGATTTTTATATTGGATAAGCCATAGTCACAACGAATATTTCTATCGTTAAACTCTGAAACTAATGAAAAAGATTACAGAATTAGCAAATACCTTAGAATTCTGTGAGAAGAAGCTAAAACAAGAGGAGTGACAGTGAGAAAGGTAAATATTTATGCATCTATTCGGCCAATAGCCATAAGCTTTGCTTTATTTGAAAGAAATTAAGACACCAACATTTTGTTGAAATTTAAGTAAAACATTCAAAGATAAGTTTTTACACGTTTAATTGAATCGAAATAAATTGAGTTTTCAAACTTTCTATAAATTAAACAACTTTGTTCTTTGTCTGTAAGAAATATTTAAACGATACAATAATAATTTCAGTTTTTTTTGTACCTATTTTAAAGTTGGAGAAGTTTTGCAGGAAACAAAACTTTGACAATTTCTCTCGAATGCCCTAGAGCTATCGTTCGGAAATCACATCAAAAGGCTTCTCACTTAGCCAAGTTATCTGTAATACTGATTAAAATTGAACAACTGTTCAGCCAGTCTCTTCTGAAGTACCTAAGTATTTTCATAGCGATCCGTTTTATTATTCAAGAATACTTCGTTGATTTTATCCATTGTGTGTCAAACAATTCTTTGTTATTAAATTTTTTGTATGTACGTATAGTTCAACATATCTCACTCTTGCATGAAGTTAGCAAATTTGTGTTAATTTTATGAAAACTGTGGGGCTAGTACGAGTTTCATCGAAAGCTAACTGCACGGTAATAAAGCGCTTAATAGCGTGCAGTTAGCTTTCGATTAAAATTATATTGCCAAAATCAAATAAATCATTAATATTTTTTTGCATGATATTCTTAGTTCTAAATAAATTATGGCCGTTTCATAAATACAAAATTGCCAAGATTCTACACATCGCTTAAGCGTTATTTCCGCATTATTTCAGAAAAGGTTTTCTTTATTTTGCAGTTTATGTTGAATGTCAAAACATGTATCGGTAATACAATGTGCCGTTTATTGACAGAACGATAAAAAATATTGTATAGGTATTCTAATAACTTATTAAAAAAACACTGTCTCTGCAGACAACAAAAGTGAGGGCCGGATTCGCAAACGTCAAACCAAATAATATTATGTTATTTAATGTTGGTTACTATGGTTCCAAAAGTTACTATGGGTTTGGTAAGCGCGCCATTTTGTGCCCCGACGACATTTGGTCAATAATTTGACTGATAGTGTTATTTTATTGCTGCATTTGAATAGTCATTTTATTGATTCATCAAGTGAAGGTCAAGGCACGTTTATGAAATTAATTAATGTATTATTCATATATATCACTAGAAGAAAAATACTTAAGTCAAAAAACGAGAAATCAAACAAACTATCGTTCGCGAAAGGCCGACATTCAGTCAATAGATAATAGTAAATTTTAACCGAAATTTGACCAATGAATGCTTACAAAATCGGGTCTTACCTATAATATGTACCTATAGTTACAATTTTAAATAGACATCCGCTCAGAAGGAATAATAATAGTACCTATGTACCTTATAACAGTATAATTTTATTATAACAAGACTGTTATGTAAATAACGCCTTATTTACACAAATAATAATGTGGGAATTTCATTTCGTTTATTAACATACCTACCAATTACTATTGTATAAATACTACTGTATGTTTAGTTATATTTTCATAATAGGATTTTCATTGAATCTCTAATATAAATGAAAGTCGGGTAAGTGCCAACACTTATAACTCGAGATCAGCTCAACAGATTCTTCCGATGTGTGATTTAGTGGATTCTTCTCCGCTTCGAATAACAGAATAACTAATAAGAAGTTGTCAAATAAAATATGTAATTTTTGTAACTTCATAATCTAAATGAATAAATAAAAATGGATAAAATATAATATTAATATTAATGTTAGTATAGAACGAATTACATGCAGCGCCATCTTTGAAAAAATCTAACAACAAAATTATCGTCTTCTGCACCTGCACCCTCTCATTCTCGCATACGTAATGTGAGTGGCTTACAGTAGACCATTTCACTTAGGTACTCCACCGTTTTGGGCGTTTTAGAAATTTTTCACACAAAGTCAACCAAATTGCGCGCATAGATATAATTATATTATTCTCGCGTTGATCGAAAGAAAAAAATTATTGGTCTGACGTCAAGTGTGTTCTTATAATATTTTCCCTGAACACTATGAGATGAGTACCTACTTTTGTCTACTTTTTTCCCGATCTCATTAATATTCAGTCATAGCACTTGATAATAAAGAATCCTTTGAAAACTAGAGGTTGTTTGATTCGAAGCAAACATTTTTATATATGAGATAAGAAAGTTGAGGGTTTGAAACAACCACCACTTCGTCACGCCATTTTCTTGAAACCCGCCTTGGAAAATTTGAATATTTTTTGCAACATAAAAATGCATGAATGTTTGTTATCTTCTCTTGCAGTACCCAATGCCATAATAAGGACCTACGTGTGCGCTATCTATGGCCAATTTATCTCTATCCCTGTCTGCTTGAAACACTAAACTTAACTCGGATGGTGGTCCACTCATTGATATTCTGCAATTAAGACAGTATTTTCACACCACGTCTCCGAGAGAACCCTGGACAATACATACGTGCTGTTAAATTATTTTTCGATAAAAAAGGGAAGAGGTATACCTACATAATGAGACAAGAATAATTATTATTGTTGTTGTTAACAAAAAAAAAATAGCGAACATCTAAAAGAAAATAGCAAAAAAGGTTAAGCTCAGATTGATTTTATTTTTGATAACAAAAATTTGACATCAAAAACATTACATAATATTTTCTCTTCATGTTTCCGCGTATTGAAATATCCAAGAATGCGAAGGTTAGGCCGGGATAATATTATGTTTTGATATAAAATCAAAGCGGTAGGTATGTCATAATATTATCAAAGATTTAGAAAGATTTAAAAAGAGATTGGAGATGTCTTTGTAATAGAAAAACTACCCAATGGGTTTGTGAAATTTCATATTTAATGGCATCGATTTCTTCGTCTATTTCCTTTTCCATTTTCTTTATCGTTTTCTAACTCAATTATTTGCCTACATTTTTACCCACGCAAGAACGTTAAAGTATGTTTGTATGAATAAAAATTGATTTTCTTGACATTAGATTTTATTCATCGGAGAAAAATAGATTGAAGGTATTTTTATATACGTACTACCAAAATGAATAAATATTTCTATTGATTGTTTTGATTGGTATTTTTTTATAAAGGTATATTCATATATGTGAAGGAAAAACTTTGAGACCGTTTTTACGAAAGTTGCGTCGATGGAGAAGTACGACATTTCGCACACTAGAGGGAGAGGCGAATACTTATTATATTTTTTTAAATTATGTATAAAAAATACAATAAATCAATAAAAAAAACATTACAAACAACACGTATTTGATACTCACACACATTTCGATGAATTCGACATTGACACAGACGCATATTATATTATTTTGTTTATATTATGTGGTCAAATTGAGAATAGATTTACATTTTTTGTTTTTAATGAAATTAAATGAAATAGACTTTTATTTCCATAGGCCCAGTTGGACACTTAGCCATGTCTAGTTACAAATAGAAGCACATAAAAATACACATGAAATAGCAAACAGAAAAAAAGAAAAGGACTGAACTCAACAAAAAAAAAACATCAATCATCACAATAATTAATAATATCAGTATCATAATTAATTATAATAGATCAAATTTGACGTACCCAATAGTATCCATGTCATTGTTTTTGAATAAAAAATGAAATAGCGCTCGCTCAGTCTTTGACAATGGAACCTCAATAATGTTCAAACATATAATTTCGATAAGTTATGGTCGAACTTCGAGTACTGGTCGACCACTTGTATAATTAAATAGATACCTAACTATATTTTAATATTGAACAGGTTTCGGTAATGCTGCTCCATTTAACGAATATGAAACTGGAAAAAATCTCCATCGTAAAGGAGACTGATGTAAAACGCTCGGAATAAAAAGCGATAAAAGTGGTGATTTATCCGAGGCTAATATTTTATTTTAATATCGGATCTTTTGCGCTGGTGTTTGTTTATTTTTATGGTTTCTAGAGTAAGGAGTTCCATTTAGTAACCTGACGATGTTCGGAAGAACCTACTTAATATACCTATCTGTAGATATGTACCTACCTATCTCTAAATTTAGTCTTGTAGAATTTCTATCCATGTATTTGTTTCTATACTTTTTGTGGTCCATTTGCTTATTTATTTATATACTTATACAAATGTGTTAGTATTGCCGAAAGAACTTATTGCCTTAGGCAATCTCTTCCAGTCAACCGGTTCCGTCTAATCTAAGACATGCCAGCCCCGGGTGGGAATTCCAAGTAAAGAAACACCTTGAATAACTCTGACCCGACCGGCAATCGAACCCGCGGTACTGGAACCTGGCATCAAGGATTTGAAGTCCAAGCCTCTTCCATTAGGCCACTGAGGTCACTTACTTACTAAGCTGGATCGAAATATGGACCCTCAAAGTTAATACCTAACATTATCCTTTCTCACTCCTTTGCCACTAGGATATCAAGGTCGGATTATCGACTATGAAGTTACCTTATTTTTATTTTGTTAATTTAAGATAACTACATTATATTACCTATATTTGCAAGGTACAATAATGGACTTATGTACACCAAGAAAACAAGACACTTCGTCATCGAAAAATATAAAGCAAAAATGTACAAAAGAATATTAATCGTTATAGGTAGGTAGGTACCTACAAATAATAATATTTCACAATTCATTTTGTTGCTGAATAAAAAATAAAAATGAAGTAATATCAAAAGAAATGTATTTGGTGAGTGAGATGAAATGTAGGAAAGAAAATTCAATTTGTGTGATAGAAATTCGCTGGTTATACAATTACGGTAGGTACCGTATAAAATCGTTGATTTATCATAAGCAATTTATTATTTCATTTTCTTGACCCATATTATGCCTAATAGTTCACCAAATACAACTTTCAACATAACTCTTTTTTTTCTTACAAAAATTACACAACTAAACGAAAACGAATGTAATATGTAATTCGACTAGGGCTCACCCGTCACCTTGTGACACAATTATTATGAATTTTGACGTGAGGCGAAAATTACGATGTCCGTAAGTCATTATTATAAAGAACTCATTATAACATTCTCTCGTTTACAGGGTGGTTGCTAATAGCCACATAGATATATGGCTGTAAGCACCTAAAGTTCTTATTAACACAAACTACATTTAGCCGAAAATTGGTTCCTTTATCTAATAGTCACGTGACTGAAAATAAACTATTAATAAAAAAATCATTTTACTTTTATCAACAATCACAAAACAACGCTACAAAAGACTTAGGTACCTTTAGCTAATTATACGATTAAAACATAAAACTTCTATATAAATAAAAAAAATCGAATGTCACCCACTGCTACCGACAATCGTCACAGTTTGTATGAGTTTAACAGCAGTCACGTGGTACTTGTTGGGACCATGCGCAATAGCATTATTATTTCTTTCTAGTATTATTTTTTCTGAAAGACCTGTAGGTATTCATATTTTCAATCAATAAAACTCATGCACGCTCCACTACATAGATGCGTGTGTTACCTTTTAAATATCGCTGGGTAGGTGGCGTTAGTCGGTCACTCTATCAGTCAGTGGTTTGGGATATTCTTATATATACAGCTATATCTATTATAACAATGATATACTTTTGGTGTTGAAAATATTTATTGATTTTTTTTCGCAAGTATTTTTCTGAGTTGGTCCGTAGATACTTCAATTCTAAGTAATAATATAAAGCCGTTAGTTTGTTCTCCGAATAATTTATTATTCAATTCGATAAATCTAAAAAGTCATCTAAAAGAAGGTCAGCCAACATAAATTATATGGGAATATTTCGCCGATAAAGCTTTTAAATTTGCAAGCAAATAGGAAAGCTTTTCTTGCGTTGAACTTATTGAACATCGGGACCTAACTTTAACTACTACTATTAGTTTTATTGGAACTATTTCAGGAAGTATTAGACTTTATTCCAACTAGATTGTAGACTGAAAAATTTCACAGGTTGTAAAAGTAAGTATGAGACGATAGCATTCTTACACAAAGGTTTTATTTGAAATAATTCAGTTGTGATTTTCTCTTTGAAAAAATTTTCAAAATATTTTTTTGCTTACCTATAAGTAATCAAAACTGGTTTTTAGTTCGCTGCAGAAATAGTTCTTCTAGGAAAGCTCTTGTTGCCTCCCTATGCACCTAAGTGGGGTCTTAAAGGAGTTTGGTTTGATTGGCAGGAATATTTTGGTTTCTAACCTAGTAAATAAAATATTAGTTTAATCGAAGTGGTTGGTGACCCAGCGGTTACAACGCCGGCTTTCGTACTGCGGACGTCGTGGTTCGATCCCAGGTGCCGACCATCTTCCTCTTTCACGACACAAGCTTTCAGTAGCTTACTGTGAAAGAGTCAAGGAGTGTATTTGTGTTCACTTTGAGTGAGCACAGATTCATTTAAAAAAAAAAAAAAAAAAAAAAAAATATTATGGTTTCTATTTTCATCCTATTGATACTAGCTTTCCCGACAGACGTTGTCCTGTGGTTCTAACCCGAGGCGGCCCGTTCATATGTACATAATGTGCACTGCTCCCCCATAAAAAAATACATAATTGATTCGATTGAGTTAAGTTAATAAAATATTAACATTTAAGGTTATCGGCACTTGATGGGTTCGAACTCTACTACTTAAGTCGGCTAGTGAAACGCTGGGCTACCAAACACTTTTCGGTTTAGTATAAAACTATCAGCTGTAGGTACCTACATTATATCAACTAACAATATGGAAATTTAAATTGACAGAGTATTTTTATTTATTTTTTTTATATAAAAAGTTTTATATCGTCAAAGTGCTTAGGTTAATATATTTTATACAATATATTAGAATCTTTATATTTTTAATATTGTTTTGAATACATTTTTAATACTTCCATAATACACATTCTTTGCAGTTGGGATGTATTTAGGTACAGCTTTACAATTTTGGGCATCAAAAAATCCAAATAACTATAGGTAGAATATTATACTATGGGTCGGTATTTATTTATAGCCGAACTGTGTGTTTTTCATGACACCAAATTTAATTATACGCAACAGCTATGTTGGGAAATTCAAAATCCTTTTTTTAGACCATTTCTCGGCTACGCATTCTGAATATTAAACTCGACCAATAGACAAATGAAAGGATCCATTGTATTGAAAACACAATAAAAAACCTCTAAAAATAGGTACGTAGTGTGACGGGACTAACATTTTAGTAAAGTATTTTAGATTTTATTTATAGATTTATTCTTAAATTATAATAACTTGGAGACGCCCATGGGGTTATACACCACTGTTCTATAACACGTCACAGGTATCTCGAAATATTGCGAAACTTATTTTAATAAAAGGGGTCGCAAATACCTATTTGGGACGGTTCATTTCGAATCTTGGAGCGGTGAGGATCTCCTACTAAGGCGGTCATCCCACAGCTTTCTGGGGCAGTTCATCTCATCTCTTGAAGAGTGAAGATCTCTTACAAACAGCAGGGTCAGTTATTTTCTACTTATGGAAGGGGACGGAGGTCTCCAGTGCTGAACAGATCTATACCAGGCCCAAGGACAATTCAGATAATTATATTTTGTTTCATTAATTTATTTTTTTTCCTAATACAATTTGTTTATTTTCATAGAGATTTTGATTTTAATTTTTACTGATTTAAAATAAATGAATGTTTCGTTGGGTAAATTATAGCGATTTGTTTGGACATTTGATAAGTAAATATTTTAATATATTTTATATTGGTTCCAAATTGATTTCTTCATTGAATAATATATTTATTATTTTGTCTTCTACAAAATAAATAAAGATATTCCCTTTTGTGTAAATTATGATTTGTTTTTAAAACATTTGAATATTATTCTGCCTTTCATTTTTGAACTTGATAAATAATAATTATTATAGCTTTTAATAATAAACTCATCATTTTGTGCCTAATGTATTTATTTATTTATAATCTAAACTTTATGGCAATAATTTATTGATTTATTTATGATATGAATTTAATGGTATTTTAATTAGGTCGTTATTGTGTTATTAAGTGTTGCGTAATATGTCGTAATCAGATAGGTATTGCATAAGTGTTACATCATTAGAGGTAAGCATGGTGAAATAATGATGATACTAATCAAACCCTTCCATTTCAGATAAGGATCCTAGAGAAAGGATTCATTTCAAATTATTATTTTATAATTAACCATAAACTCCTTGATTGTGCTTCGCTACTTTTGCATTTCAGATATTATATTAGATTTTATGTGCTTTCGCTTGCTTGTGTTTGTGTCTTGGTGGAGGGTAGTTAGAGATCATTCTTTATTATTTGAAATAGTAGATTGGTGTTTTAATAATACGCTTTGAGTAGTATTCTAACAATTTTAGTTGCGCTAGTGTGTGGCAAATAGTAGAATATATATATTATTATTTTATTTTATACTAACAATAGTCCTATCCTTTTCTTCCCTAATACAAATTGGGAATTGACTAATACTCTTATATTCGTATTTATACTTATTTTATTTAGTTGCATGGAATTTATCTTTAGTCTCTGCTGGATGTATGTAAGCATGCGTGCATATTACTATATGTGTACTCATGTGGGTAGATGTAGCAGCGAATACTTATAAACTTAACAAACTCAGTCCCTACCTAGAAACGAGAAGCGGTAATCGTTCCATTTTTCGTCATATTTCTAGGGAAGAGTACAGTCAGCGACCGTAGCGATTGCTCGTTAAGGCCCTATTATGAAATATTCTATAATAATTACTAACCTTTATTTTATGTATTGGGTGCATGCTTATGTATTTATGTATACCTTAATCTATGTGTGTTTATCCGCGAATTAGTCTAACAAGCACAGAGATTCAGCACTGTCTAGGCCGGCTGAAATCGAAATAGGCGGGCCGTTGGGGGCCTATTTCCCCCTCCCCCATTAGGGGGGGGGGTGTGGTGTAGATAGAATTGTAGAATTTGAAACTGTGGTTGTGGTAAATAAGTAGATTTTGAATCTTTATTTCTAATAACAGGCAAAATTCTCTCAAGACAATGGATTCACAGCTGACCAGAATTGTCCATTAAATTCGAAGGGCAATCGAGAAAGATATAATTATTTGTTGGAAAACTAATAAATTATTTGCAGAATGACTATAATCACGATGTGACGAGAAATTGTGCAATATTTATCTATTTATTTTATGTCGCTATTATTGCAAATTAAATACAAATCAAGGAAGAAATATTATTTAAGTAATCGTTATTTAAGTATGATGTTTTACCATATTTTATTTCATAACTAATTGGACTATTTTATGTTTCAGGATTATCCAGTTGAATAATAAATTTCTATTAGACTAAAACCACAACGTTTGGGTCCTTAGGTTAGTTTCTAGACGATCACGATATGGCCATTTCGTAGACGGTTGTTCTAGGTTTCCTAGATAGTCTTTCAGATACTAGTAGAATAGAGCTGACAACGTCATATTCAGCTTAGGATTATTCTATAGCTAGATTTAGTAGCCCTAGCTTTGCGGATGGTCTGCTTTGCTCGCAGGGCTTAGGTAGTTGCAAAATATGGTGCAATCGATAGTTTAGGTATAATGGGGTTGCGACATATAATGTCATCGTAGGTTTAGGTATAGTAAAGCTTAAATTTAGCTTAGATCCAGTTAGGTCAGCCTCAGGTAGAAAGCCTCTCGTTAGGGGGGGCTGTGACAGTAGGTATTTAAGATCGAACCACTAAAAAATAAATGAACTCCAAAAAGAACAAATTTAAAAATTTAAAAGTAAATTTTCAACCAACGGTTTGGTATGCACAACAAAGCAATAATTATAAGCGATGCATGTACCTTTATAGGGAATTCTTTTTAATTAAACTTTAAATAATCCGTTTATGTTTGTTATTATCAGTTAACAACTTCAGTTTTTTGTCGTTTAAATCCCATGTAAGTAGGTACTTAGGTACATCTAAATAATTAATAGGTATTTAAGATATAGGTAGGTATATTATTTTTCAGCTAACGATAATTTTATTTCGAAAAGTTTTCATGAGAAATTACAAATCCCTGGAGTATAAAATAATATATTATTCTTCTACGTTAAATAAAAAAAAAACAACCTTAAAGGAAGTTCATGTCATTGTAATTTTTTGTGATATTTTCAAAAATGACAAAATAACACCACATAACTAAGTATTCAACCCAATATTAGGTATTATCTATATATTAATACGTGATGGAAAAACTTTGTGACCATTTTTACGAAAATTGCGCGGACGGAGGAGTATGAAATTTCGCACACTTATAGTTTATATAGAGAAGGAGTGACGAATACCTACTAATATTTTTTTTTAATTAGGTATGTCTAAAAATACGTAAAATCATGAAGAAAAAATAACAACAGCTAATGACTGTAACAATTCATTACTAATGTTCGATTTTTTATTGGAACAAACCACTACGGGCTTACGACCGTCTTCTACCGTTATTTCAAAGGCTGGCTTAGTGTGATCAGTTTACGTTAACAACGTTCGCCATTAGGTGGTAATTTTTGTCTCCGAAACTCCTAATCATGAGAATTCTCAACATGTCGAAAAATCTCATGTTTGCAACAAGTAGAAATATAATAATAAATGAAATATAGAGATAAAAGTTGGAAATTATTGAGAATAAGAGCGCAACCAAATTTAAAGACTGCGACTGATTAAATAACATACCTACGCGCGCCTTCTGTAATGTTGATAGATACTCACACACACTTATGTATTTGACATTGACACAGACGCTCATATTATTTTGTTTATCAGTCGTCAAATTGAGAATAGATGTTTGTTAATAACAAATGTTTGTCTTTATTTAATAATAATAGAAAAAAACTTTGTAGATACATAATATCAACATTTCAAATTTAACGTATTCATCTCATTGTTTTTGAATGAAAGAAAATTATGAAATACCTAGCGCCCGCTTAGTCTTTGACAATAGAACCTTAATAATGTTCAAACTTTATAATTGAAATAATATGTTATGATCGAATTTCGAGCACTGGTCGACCACTAGTTGTAATAAAATAGTCTCTTTGTAGCTGGAATGCTATGGAAAAGAATATTATTATCCACAAACACAATTTTTATCGCATCAGAAAAATGTACCTACCTAAGTGATTTTATCACTTTTATTCTGATGCAACAAAACCGATGCGAAACTTGAATGATTTACTTGCGTGTTATTTATGTGTAAGTTGTAATGAATGTTATTCTGTCGAAGGTTATTTTGTCTCATTAATGTTATTCTGTCGTATGGATCCATGTTATTTCGTCTAAATGGGATTTCACCCCAGACGACAGATTATCTACTCTCCGCTTATACAAATAAACAACGCTTTGTAATTAAATAAAGCAGCGCTGGATTTTTTCCATCTTCAACTTCGTGTTATTATCGTTCATTCATTCCAAGCTGGTTGTCTGTGTAGGATTTATCTGTATACTTTATATATACAAAAATAAGTAATGTACTTACTTTATATAAATATATTACTTAGTTTATCGGGAGCTATAGATTCTTAATTTATTTATGGATTCACTTAAAAACAACTACATCAGTATGAATATTTATTTATATAAACTCCAAACAATACCAAAATATTACACAACAGGATAAATCCATAAAAATGTAAAAACTTGTATGCGACATTTTATTACTTTTATGGAATAAAAATGAAATCAAAACATAGGACTAGGTATATTTTCGGAGTTTTTTTATGTAAGTGTTGGAAATTCTTTTTATCGAAGACAAAAAAATAATACCAGTCTTAAAATGCTTACAGAAATGAGGCTCAAAGCTTGTTTTTGAGCATTCTCCAGCATTGTTTTTTTCCTATTACTCAACCGCTATTACGCATTGATTTTAATACAATATTACTGAATTTGGTGAACCACCTACAAGACCTCATTCTGGAGAATGACGACTGTCGCTGCTTCTGGTGTAGCAAAAATTTTAACAACATAGTCTTAAATTCACAAAAATATTAGGTATGTGCTTTCGTCATAAAGCTTTGAAAATTTCAAAACCCATATTGAGAAAAAATTGCCATATTGACATAACAAACAATGCTATTTATACGCCGGTGCACCCAATGCGGAAACATCACTTCTACCATTATGTAGACAAGATGGACTTGGCTAGGATACCGAATGACATTTGGCCGAGGAGAACACTGTTCTTCCTCCCATCAGGGTCGCAAAGACGAGGAAAACTCACACATACAGTAATCCGTTTCTTTGAAGCAGTATTGTGGGATTTGGACATGGTGTGGGAGAACTTCATTGAAGCCGCGCAGGATCGAGAGCGGTAGAGGGTTCTGGATGCCTCCCTATGCCCCCAAATCGAGAACCTATCTATTCTCCCTTTACTACTTCTACGGCTGTGAATCCTGGTAACCAATCTTAGTTTTTAGAGAAAGTACCTACATACCTACGTACCTCCGACAAATGCTGGGAGTCCAGTAGTTTAACTCTGTGTTGAACACGATCGTTGGGGAGTTAACAGATTAACCGCGTGTCACCAACACCACTAAATTCCTTCGAATAACCTGGCTGGACCATGTTTTGAGGAAGCAGAAAAGAAAAGAAAAAAGCTTGACTGCTATTATTTATTTTTATAAAAATGTAGCTTACGGTCTTACAAATGGAGCTCGTCAGTGTTATTTGTATGAAAACACATTAATCACGGGCCTTTATATCGGTAGTCATTGTTTCTCAAACACTTTGGACTCGGGTATCAACACGACACAACACAAATAACAAACAATGGGTACATTGTGTTCTATGTGGAAACATCTCTCCGTTTAATTCGTTACTCAAAATGCATTCTATTTTTAAATGCACCTCTAACACTGCGATGCATGTGGGTAGGTACTTTCTCAACACTCAACATACCTACCTACATGTAGATATTAACATGTTTCAGCATGACTTGGTACTAATATCTAACTATGTACTTACTTATTTGCATCAGGATATTCAGTTGCAATATTTACTTATTTATTTCAATTTACCGTACTGGCCATTTACATTTTTTTATACAATTGTTATGGAATTCATTTAACAACTCAACAAAGCTTTGACAAAGAGATGGGAGTGTAAAATCGTATTGCCTTAGGCAGGCCTAAGGCGAGGTGGTCTGACGACATTAGACGGATTGCCGGAAATGGGTGGATGCGGCTGGCGCAAGACAGAGGGCAGTGGAAGTCACAGGGGGAGGCCTATGTCCAACAATGGACGAGAGGGCTGAAGAAAGAAAGAAAGAAAGACGATTCTACATCCATCTACATTAATATAAAATTGTAAAATAAAAATAACAAGAATAATTAATAAAACGACACAACAGTAACAAACAATCAAATTATAAAAATTGTCTATTGTCTGAATACTGCTTTTTTACTGCAGTAATTTTGTTATAAAAAACCATACATAATTTAGAAATCGCATCAAAATCTTTGGTTATGTTACATTTTTGTTGTATATTCTATCCCACTTAGGTTTGTTGCCATGCTACATACTTCTTGTGTCCGAGGCAATTTTTGCAATTCCGATATGCAGCGACGGAGATGCTTTGCTTAAACTTTAGTTTCTCAATCATGATGGACACCTCTATAACAACTCTGAAATGATTGCCAGCATAATAGTCAGCCATTCAAAAATTATAGAAATGGTGGACGGAGTAAGATAAATATTTCTTTTTCTTCGGATTCATGCAATTTTGTGAATTGGTTTGGAGCAATTTGAACATCTCCACCTCCACTCGTTTCGGTTCTGCGCTGTTCTCTTCAGTTCGATAAGTGAACTGCATTACATGTCCTGGCATATCTGTTGTACCTACATAAATACTAACATTTCCTCCAATATTGTACCCAGTAAATTTTAGTGTCTCATTACATTTTGCAGCTATCGCACGCGTCTCTCATTTGCCTCTCCTCCCGAACATGAATATAGGTTCTCTCCAAGATTTTTATCATTCGCCTACTGCCACATTTCGAGAGTCTTTTCCATTCTATTTTGCGAATACATAAGGTTTCACATCCATATAGCAAAATACTCCATTCACAGGTCTTACATAATAATTGTTGCAGGGTTTAATGATTTGGATTTTCGATTATGGTAACACTCAGTGTAGTTTGGTATGTTCAACTGATAGCGCGCGGATCACATCTATTTTCAAAGTTTTTTTATACCAAAAGTAAATATGTTACCAATGTTTATAAGATTTTTTTTAGAAATATCTTACTATTTCAATTAATAATATTATTTAATTTGGTAGACTAATTTATCTTGCTTGTTACTTGATATTAATTTTGGTTAATATGACCTCAAAATTATTTATTTTTGATATTTTATTATTTTTATGCTCTGAGTGTGCCTTCGAACATTATTTTGAGTGTACCTTCGAACTGTTCGAAAGAAAAATACCATTATTTAGTGAATTCTTTCGCCTGTCTAACAACGTATTTAATTTTTTTGCAGGTTGGATATTTATTGAGATAAAAAATTTCAAAGTCATTTTAATGCAATTTGTTCGAAGGTACACTACTTGCCCCTATTGATTTTAATTTTAAGATTTCGTTAGGCTTCATTGACACAAAAAGAGCTAAAAGTTTCGCAGTTATCACTGGAAGATTTTCAAGCATAGACTTGGATAGTTCGAGGAGGAAGAAGCGGAATAGTGAGTTAAATGGACAAGATATTTTTTCTTACTTATTTTACCTAATTGATGATCAAAATAAAAATTAAACTAAGGCCACCTACCTCAAGAAAATGATGTGTCGAAAAGGAACAAAAGAATAACTCTTTCTTCAGTAGGTACCTACAAACATTGATTGTTGAATTCAAAAACATCCAAACACACATAAAAACATGTCTTACTATGACGTATTCTACATGTCTTACTCAGTAAGAAAATACGTTAGGTACTATCGTTAAGTAAGCACAGTTGGAAGAAAGCCTATAACTTCAACAACAGTAGACTTACGGTTTATTTACTTACTTGAAATTCGATATTTTTAATATCATAACACGTTACGAATATTGGTTGAAAAAATAAGCCAATTTAATTGGTTACAACGCCACCCCTCGTGGTTCGATCCCAGGTGACGACCATCTTCCTCTTTCATGACACAAGCTTTAAGAAGCTTACTGTGAAAGAATCAAGGAGTTTACATATTTGTGTTCACTTTGAGTGAGCACAGGTTCATTAAAATATATATATAGGTTTCTTGTCTGCAAGTCATGTTGTAAGTATTCTGTTTTGTACATACTGTTGTTTTGTGGGCTGGCTTAGTGAGTCTACGTTACGTTCATCAACGTTCGCCATTAAGGTGATTTAAGTCGTTGAAATTCCTCAAATTCCTCAAATTTCAAATCATGAGAATCTTCGACATTTTCAACACGTTTTCGAAAAACCCCATGTCCCTTGCATGAACAGAAATCGCATTGCTATCCATATCAAGCCACACTACCGACGTCAACTGCCTCTTTCACATCACAAGCTTTGCTTTCTGTAAAACATGGCAGAAGTGTATTTTATGTTCGCTTTAGGTAAGCTCAGAGTCATTAAAAAATGTATTATGGGAACTTACAAGCTACAGAAATGTTCCAACCTAATTGAAATGTTAAATCAGACTGTTGGTGCACAACGTTGTGCACCAACAAAGCCAATATAGGCAATAAAGATGAGACATTAACAAAAATGGATATATTCGTTTTCCGGACAGCAGTCGCAGTCTTTAAATTTGGTTGCTCTCATGTTCTCAATAATTTTCAACTGTTATATTATCTCTATCTCATTAAATATCTACTTGTTGTATACATGGGATTTTTTGATATGTTGAATACGTCGAGAATGATTAGGAGTTTCGGAGACTTAAACATTACCACCTAATGGCGACAGTCGTTAACGTAAAGTGATCACACTAAGCCAGCCTGCGAAATAACTGTCGAAGACGATCGTAAGCCTGCAGTGGTTTGTGTCATTTAAAAATCGAACATCAGTAATGAATTTTTAAAGTCATTAGTTGTTACATATTCGGTAAATCAAAGTATTTCCATAACTCTTTCGTGGAAAGTACCTACTTTCTCAACATTCGATACATTCTAAGTAAAAATAATGCGCATTATAGGTTCTATCTTATTCTTCATATTTATGTGCCTTGTCAAGTCATCCCATCGTTGACCATAACCCTAAAGAATGAAATATACTGGTATATTTAGAGGCCAGGATATTATTATCTACAGTCTGTCCGTCTCTTTGTCAAATTAGTAACAAAATTGTGAATTCATATTAATGTAATGTGTGTTGTGATCTATTTTATTGATGCGATGGAAGATTTATGTGTTGGGCACTTGTTAAAACAAATTAAAATCGGAATTCGCGTGTGCGGGAGGTCCAATGTTCCCGCCGCTATTATTATCACAACAATGAGACATAAATACACACACCAATAAATACGTGACCGATGGACAGTTCCGGATTCCATTTTAATGAAATTGCCTATGAGTTATTGTCATTTGATACGCGATGAAATTGTGGCGTACCTACCTACCTACTACTATAAGTTTTCATCAAAAAATCAAAATTATACCTAACCTACGCGAAAGCTACGAGAAAGCAACGTTTGCAGGAAATGGCCATAGGTGGGCGCCACGGGCGCCTTTAAAAAACTAGTAATATTATAGTTTCGGTTATAATTCATTCATAAGGTTTAACAGGGACGGAACACTGAGTACAAACATTATTAGAGAACTTTTGTGGATCCGCAGATATTATGTAGAGGAGATGGACTTGTCTTGGATATAAGAGCGTTGTTTTTCCTCCCATCAGGGTCTTGCTGCCTCCCTATGCCCCTGAGGGGAATCAAAAAGGGGTCAGCTAGTTATGAGATTAGATAAAATGAGGTGAGAAGTGGCCGTTTCGAACCCCGGTGTCTACTATTTGAAATATTGTTTGTAAGTAAAAAAGTGTCTTGCAAGAGACCTAGTTGAGATAAAATATAAAGAATAACTAAAGCTCTGTTAAGTAAACTTGAATTTGCAAGACCTTTCAAAATCTTAAGTACTCGTGTGTTGAAAAATATTGATTCTTTATCTAGATCTAGTGTATCGCAAGTGTGTATGTCGCAAGAATCCATGTATTATATTTTTTGTAACGGTGAATTTTTCAAGCTCTCATGAATCTGTGTTAAAATGGTGTATCTTGATCTAATTGTGTTAGTTTTAAACATGAATCGTAAGTTTAGGAAATTATTAAGCTGACGGAAACCTGGAACCTGCCAGATAATCGTCACCTTCTATTGAAATGGACTGCGCAGAATCATGCGCATTATAATTTTGGTTGCCCTGTCACGCTCTTATATGTCGGCTTTACTTAAGCGAAAAATTGAGCTCATTTTCTAAAGCTCACTTCTCGCTGTTTTTTACCACTTTAGAAAATAGTGCGATTGTGTAGAATGAAGTATGTTTTTTTAATAATTATGGTCTTTTCTTTAATTTCAGCGCCAGTCGGCAGGCGACCAGCAACACCTCGGTGATGACACCTTCACCAGGTGCAGGGAGCATCCAAGATGGCGAAGAAGAGGTCGCCTTCTCCCTGGTCACTTCTTCGGTTGTCCTACCACCTCCTTCGGACAACTTACCTAGGAAGGCGGATGGTTCTATTGACTATGATGGTGAGTCATATCAATCTGATAAAATAGAGAACTTTTGTGGATCCGCAGAACCGAAAATGGTTCCTTTATAGGTAGGTACAATTGTCACGTGACTGAAGATAAATTGTTAGAAATAATTCATTTTACTTTCATCAACAAGCACAACAACGTTATACCTACTTTTTACGCTGAACTAGATATTTTTTACCCTTTTAACTGTGAACCATAATAATTATATATCTTACGAACAATAAGTATTTTTATTAATAAGCGTATGTCGTAGGTACCTACCTATATCAAAGTATGTTGACAGAAGAATTTTACCGAATATGTAACAACTAAGATTCTAACAATTCATTACTGATGTTCGATTTTTAAATGGAACAAACCACTACGGGCTTACGATCGTCTTCTACTGTTGTTTCGAAGGCTGGCTTAGTGTGATCAGTTTAGGTTAACAATGTTCGCCATTAGGTGGTAATATTTAAGTCTCCGAAACTACTAATCGTGAGAATTCTCGACATGTTCAACATGTCAAAAAATCCCATGTATACAACAAGTAGATACCTATTTAATAATAACTAGTTGCATGTAAACATGATATCCAACTGTCGATGGCCTGAGTCGGTATGTTTATTGTATGAAACAATGTCGTCAATACATTAAATTCTTTCAAAACTTGTTAAGAAAAGTTTGAGATGTACTGCTATAATGTATATACTTTTTATAGAAAATTTAATTATCTAGTTGATATGATTGGGTTTTTTCGATATTTTTTTTAAATTCTGAAATATAGGCATTGAAACTCGCAAATTTGTCATAAAAAAATATTTATCTTTATAAAAAAAGTTTTAGAAACCCTGAAATTTTTTCATTTAATTTGATTTGAGATATTGTGTTTTTCTATATACATACACATTTTCAGGGTTTTGTAGGCTTAATGTATTCAATATTTTGTGAAATTTTAGGATCTGTGCATCAGGCGAATCAAAAGCTATAAGGGGGGTGCGGACACACACACATACACATACACACAGACACACTAAATGTTCTCCTCCGAATCCTGAGTAAATCCATATATATAACATATATGCTGCGAAGCCTCTAAGTTGGTGTTTTTTGTCGTCAAAGTTTGAAAAACCGTTTAAAATGTAGACCTGGCCATACAAATCTCACGTATCTTGGCTTGATACTGCCGATCTGTCTCGAGAAATAATTTCTCTTCAACAAATCGACAGTTGTATTAATGAAATATAGAGATAATTCTTGACAATAATTGAAGGAAACAAAATAATACTTAGTATAAAAAAACTGGAGGGATAGTTGGCAGCCAGCTTCCCAAAAGGACAACATAGCAAGGCAAGAACAGGCCAACAGACCTTATAAAAAAGGAGTAAGAAGAAAAAAACAAAACAAAACTAGATTTCAAAGTTTGTTTTTATTTTCACTCTATTGACCCTGTTATGTTACCGTTTTTAGAGATGAATTCCAAAGATACCGGAATATTATCAAATTTTGCTGTGTGTAACGTTAAAATATGATAGGTACTATTAAAATTTCAAGTGGGTATTATTTTTTTTTAATTAAATAGTAGGTACCTAACTATACTTTTCCATTTCAAGAATATGTTTAAAAAAAAGTTCCTACTTGTGTAAATCTCCATTTATACATACCTACTTACTTACCTTTTTTGCTAAGCATTACCGGATTCTATACGAAGACCTATCGTAAAACTATTTTCATGGTCAGCGATCAGAATCGAATCGCATCGGTATCATTTGGTATTGGGTAGCTGTTGGATCGGTATCGCGAGCTAAATGCATATTAAGACACGAGATACTTTTTAATTAGGTAGGTACTGTACCTGCTTATCTTTTGTTTTATGCATGTGCGTTAATAAGCTACCTTCTTATGAATAAACAAAGTTTCATAAATCAAATTTATTTTCATTAGTTTATGCAAGCAATCATTTTACAAAATATTATAATATGAAAATCATTGGTCAACCAACAAATTTTACATGTTTATTATATACCTACCTACATTTTATTCCTCAGATGTGGTTCGTATAATAATTATAATTATGATTTTACTGATAATCTTCAAATTTGATAGAGACAAAATATGTACTCGTATGTACCTACCTACATACCTAGCTATGTCTTATGATATGAAAAACAGTTAATTATTTTTAATGCAATATGCATCCAATTTATTTTCAAATTAAATGTAGATGAAACCAACCTAATTATATAAATTTCTTGGAATAAATCGTAAAAAAATATTATTCATCATTTTACGCATTAAAAATTATCAAAAAAAAAAAAAAGTTTTCAAAATTACTTTGCATTGTACGAAAATACAGGAAAAAATAAGATTTTAAATAATATTATGTCATGTAAAAATACATAATTTTTTGAACGGAACTGGTTTATTCTCTACTATATAGCTTTCCCGGCAGACGTTGTCCTGTGAACCCTTTAGTCTTAACCAGAGGCGGCCCGTTCATTGTGCACTGCGCCTCCAGAAACAAAAATAAAATAATTTAATAATACCTAACATTGAAATATTAATTCTAAAACGTCCATCATTCGTATTCAAAGCTCAGACGGGATCATCGCGAGAATATAATATTATTAAATGCGAGCTATTTGGTTGACATTGTATGAAAAATTTCTAGTAAGTGAAATGGGCCAATAACCGAAGGCGAGTTCGTTGGCAGACTTGGTGTGGGTAGAAGACTGGTATCATAGCTCTGTAATAATTAGGGTGTGAACTGGACATGGTGTGGGAGGAGGTCATAAACATTGCGCAAGATCGAGCGCAATGGAGAGCTCTTGTTGCCACCCTATGCCCCTGAGTGGGGTGTAAAAGGGAGAATTGATTGATCATACAAAAATGTAGAATGTCCACACTGTTATATTTACCTACCAAAATCCCGGACGTGTAGGTACTGACTTAATCAACAATCCTCGAAAGAATGCACAAACTTCTTTTCCTTTTATGAGGCCTCTTGGCCTGGTGCGCCGGCGTATAGCGTCGTTCGTGATGCGGTGGTACCATTTTACGCCCAGAATTCTCCTTAGGCACTTCATTTCAAAGGCAGAGACTTTTTTGTGCCTGGGGCTTGGTCAGATGCCAGGACTCACACCCATATAAGAGAATGGGCAACACACACGCATTTGTATGATAAAGATAATAATATAATTGATGTGGAATGAAAGTACCTACTTAGTAAAAATGAGCGCGCAAGTGGCAACGCGTGTTAAAAAATTAGAAGGCTGTAGGCTGTATCGAAGTAAAAAAATGCCGGCATGTCTAAAGTTTTCATAAACCCTACCTTTTTTCGCAATGTTTTACATTATATTGTGTATAATATGAACTTTATTCGTTTAATCTTAACCCTAGATCACAAACCTTATTTTACTCCATTATATTATATTTTTTTATTCGTTTACATTATGTAACAAGTGTTTTTATTTTTACATTTTTTTGAGATTTTTATTGCACAAGTATAATAATATTTTAATTCCTGAATCGGTCTTTAAAACAATAACCTATGTTTACAAAAAGTAAACAAATATTTTTTCCTCTATATCATCGCCTCGTAACAAATTTTGACATAATATTGTATCTCTCATAATAAACAATAAAAAAAATTAAAAGATTTTAAAATTAAAAAAAAAAAAGAATTTTGTATGAGTAATTGTTTCATAAATGGCACACAGATAGCACTCGCATACAAAAGAGAACTAGCCGTCGCAATACCTAAGGATTAGATAAGCATGAAACAGCAGCAGGTGGGTGCACAGATAAAAAAATGACAATGGTTTTTACAAATTATTGGCGTTATCATTTTGACGAAGGATTTTGATTTTGCATTCAATAAATAATAAAGTTCTTAGGAAGAAAATGTTGCAGAACTACATGAACAATAAAACGATAGGTATCTTGGTGTAGAAAGTTTACTGAAAAGATGCTGAGGATCATTTCTTCTTCTTCTTCTTGATACCCCATTCCTATCGGAGGTTCTCCTATCGCCAATGCAGAATAACACGCAATAGAGACAAGATCTCTATATTATGTTGAAAGACTCTGCGGGACATTGAGATGGTAAGGAATGAGAGTAATGGAAGTACCTAAGTAGTGTGGGATAGAATAAAGTGTTTTAACAAAGATGGCTGTTTAAAAATTTAAATGGTTTGGCCGTGTTGAAAGAATGAATGCAAATATAATAACAAAACGAATTTACAAAGCTGAAAGAAAAGCTTAAGAAGGGATATTTGAGAAATGGTATGTTGGTGGAAGAAGTGAAATAAGTGTGCTTGGATAGAAAAGAGTGGAGGTCCGTTCTCTCTGTCTACCCCTTAAAAGTCACGGCGAAACAAATAATTTGCGATAATTTTGATAATCAAACAAAGATCATAGTGTACATAATTAACAATCGCACACAATTTTATTACTACGTTTATGAAAACAAAAGAGGTTATCAAACAGTGAATGATTCCAAAAAATCAAATTTAAAAGAAAATAAAATTCATTGGCTTATTGATACCATCACAAAAAATATCTTCAAATTTTTTGTCTTAATAATTATTTCTTCTTAAATTTCAGTGATTTTTTTTTCATTTTTTAAATTTGAAGATAATCTTCAGCCGTATTAATGAACTAATCTCTCTGTTTGAGGGAGGCTTTCTTTCCTTTTTAACACTCTTGAGATTTTTTTTCACAGGGGTGGGATCTTGTTCAAGTCACCATTCTTTCTCCACAATCTGAAGGTTGACAACTTATGTCAAATTCACTGATAAATTTCTGGCTTGTTTTTTTTTAGACTAAAAGGTTTTTTATGTACCTTTATTATTATTTGTTTTTTTTGAGGAAAATAAAATCACCTCAAAAATTAACACCATCAAATTAATTTATCTTTGATGTCTCTCAGGGGATTTTGTGAGAGAGGTCCTCCTTTTATTTTGTTTATAATTAAGTAAAATTTAGTTAGTATTTATTTTAAAATGTTTTTTTTTTACTCATGAAATATTTGCAGATTTACAATTACAAAACACATTTTTGATATCGCCAGTATCTAATTGAAAAAAGATAAAAAAATATATAATTTAAGTCTTGGTAATTATTTCAATATTTGACTATACTGCAAGAATTTTTATTATTATAATTTTTATTAATGCCTGATTATAGAAATAAGTTTTATCTATGGGACAAACTTACTTATTCCATGATATGATGATGAAAATTACAAACAAAAATTTATTTTTATCTCATGTCACTTCTTTTAAATTAAATTAATAATTAATTTTCTTTTATCTGATGCTTTGTTCATCACACTATCTCTTAAAAACAATAGATTAAGGTACAATTTTTCATTAAACATCTGAGGAGATTAAATATTCAATCTATAGATATGACCGCTGTTCTTCCTCTCATCAGGGTCCCGAAGACGAGGAAGACGTCGAGGAAGAAGTGTTCCACTCCTTCGAAGCAGAGCTGAGGGACATGGTGTGGGAGGAGGTCATAAGCATTGCGCAAGATCGAGCACAATGGAGAGCTCTTGTTGCCTCCCTATGCCCCTGAGTGGGGTGTAAAAGGGAGTGTTGTTGTTGTCTATAATATGAAAGAAAGTCGGGTTAGTTCTAACACTTATAGATCGGCTGATCAGATTATGTTGCTTGGTTTATTGGTTTCTTCTCCGCTCCGGATAAAAGAATCTACATAATAATTCAGAAATGTTTGTCTGCTTTCTATCGTATATGTGAACATCACGCTCAAAATACAAATGCTACGTCAGATATGAATCTGCGCAGAGCGGTGCAATTTGCTTGAGA
Source organism: Mystacides longicornis (assembly GCA_963576905.1). Lineage (NCBI taxonomy): Eukaryota > Metazoa > Arthropoda > Insecta > Trichoptera > Leptoceridae > Mystacides > Mystacides longicornis. The sequence goes on from OY756426.1 coordinate 9,738,268, forward strand.
AGGTTCTTAAATACAATTTGCTGCATTAACTTTAATATATTTAGAGCTATTAAAAAAACTCTATTTTTTAGGATCTTCATACAAATTTCTCAAAAAGACAGTAATCCATCTTTTGGAAACAAAATTACTCATGTAAACGTTGAATGGAATCTTGGTATTACGGTATGAAAATGTAATAAAATAATTGTAGATTGATTTGTTATATACCTACATATAAATGTTACTTATTCAAATCTTATTATTCTCAATAAATAAAGATTTAATGAAAAAAAATGCAAAATGATTCCTCCATTTTGAAGTTTGACAGATAGCACAAATCACCCTCTATGGGTGGAATGCCTAATTAATTATCACACATTAGGGAATGTAGCTAAGATTCAAACCACAGAGCTCTCTCTCTCTCTCTCTCTCTCTCTCTATGAAAACTTGCAAATTATGTCGGTAGGTTCGTATAATATTATGAGGTCGGTAAAACAGAAATTGTAAAAGTGTCATTCTTCTTTTTCTGTGCTTATGTCAGTTATAGAGGTCTGTTAAGCAATGGGAAGCTAGACTAGAACCTGCAGCTCTATTCACGGAAAAGTTTGAATCGAACTTCGAACTAAACTTAGACTTAAACTTTTCTAAATATCTAGTCATATAAGTAGTCTGTGATCTGTCAGATTTACTCCGACTTTTCGAACTTATTGAGCTGTCAAAAATTCTGTCTGTTAGATAAACAAAGTTCGATTCAAACTTTTCCGTGAATAGGGCTGCTGTTCATACTCTCTAACGAGAGAACCTGTTTAATTACCTACCGATCAAGGCTGACAATCGGAATCAAAAACGTAAAGCAAGACGGGTATAAGCTAGTTCTTTATAAAATTAATAAAATAAATGGGTACCTAGTATTGTAGTACCTACCTAATATATTTGTTATAGGTAGGTAGTTTTTGCGTGTGGACGGTGAAACCACTAGCCTTGTAGGTAGATTGGTTTCCTAGAAAAGTGGCGCCTTTGAAAGCGGCCGTATGCTTCGAAGGAGTGGAACACAGTATATATGAGGGGAAACAATGTTCAACATTAATAAAATTGATACGTTGCATGCAACGTTACATTGATTATGTTACCACGCGTGTTCAGATGTGTACAGACCCTTTCTAATGACCAATGACTTATCATTAAAACTTATTCCAATGATCCAGCATTCCAAGTTCTTCTGGAACGTAATAATTATTGTGCAATAGTAGGTATCTCGGAGGATCAATAGTAGGTACTAAGAACAACCAAATGTACCTACCTGCGTGGTATTATGTCTAGTAAAACCCTAAGTATAGTAACGTACAATGAAAATAAACATCATTATTGTGTAGACATATCTTACATTTCAGACATATCTTAAACTTCCTCCACACATTCCCGACTGTAAAGTTGCCCGTGTTATTAAGTTGGAGGGTGGTTTCCGCGGAATTCCGTTAATGAGCCGGCCCTGTTCTTCACCTACCAGTAATAGCGGAGGAACCCTTCTGTGTTTACGTTTCGCGTGATTTTTACGACTTGACACTCTCGTGAAGATATTTTAACACCGATATACGTAAACAGAGCTTCCCAAATATTTCCGAGTTGTAAAATGAAAATGCCTACCTTATAGACAATACTAACCAGTGGCGCACCTTAATATTCTATACCTACCTAATAACAACGAACATGTGTGTTAACGGCATTTTTCCAACATCACTTGCAACATTTACTTATTTGCATAGTAGGTATTTGACTCATATGTAATTTTGTTTTAGTTTACATATTTGAGAATTATTATTATTTTTCGTTCCAAACCTTTCTTTACTGACTTTGACAGAATATTATAATATCATCATTGGGATTTGAGCCATGACTATTTATAAGAAGTAAAAAGTGCCTACTTGGTTTATTTCAAATCTTTTTTTCTTGTGGGTAGGTATATTATTTATTGAAATTTGTTGTTTTGACTAAGAAATTGAATGATTGTTGTAAAAAAGCTGCATTTCCAAATACTTTTTCAAGTTTTAGCTAATTAATAATTTCACACAAAAATAATTACTTAACTGTAAATAAATTCAGTCTCGGTCATTGTTTATTTATGACCGCACAAAATGTTTGTTTTTACGGGGACACACGAATAACACAATTTGTTTAACGCAATGGTTTAAAGTTTTCTAACCAAACTTTGAATTTGAAGCATACTGTCATATACCAGCTTACAGCACTGGAAATAAGTTTTTTTTTTATATATTTATTTATTTTATTTTAAGTTAGGCATAAGTAGGTACTAAATAAAAGTATGTACCCACTTAATACGTTATGACTAGCATCTTTTTCAAATAGGTAAAGAGACAACAATTTTCGAAAGTCGGTTAGCTTTCATCATTTTCCAATAACTCGAAATACTGACAGGATTAGTCTTTCTAGGGGCTTAAAATCAAATAAACACTTATCTAATTTTTATTTATTTATGTACAATGATACGTCGCTCAGCATAACAATAAAATACCTTTTCGCTGAGCGCCATGGTTTAAAAAAGTGTCATTATAACCGGCTGACTTTATTATGTAAAGGCGGTTTTTTCGCTTTATTGCTGTCTTAACTTTATGCACAATACCCATACGGGAGATACCTGTTATTGGAGCACTGGAGATCCAGTGTTATTTCATGATTTTTTTTGTTTGTGTTGCTTATTGATCTGTTGATCAATAGTCTACAATAAAAATATAAATAAATAAATCTCTCAATCCTGCATATACCCTTCTGAACCTTTTTTTTCAATTTCGGCATCCCTTCGAGTAGGTAGGTACTTATGTATATACTTCCATGACTCAAAAATCTACGTCCCTTCCTATCTTTCCAGTAATTTGTGCAGCTGAGATGTATTTTTTCATTATAGGTGCGTGATCTTTTATAACAATCTTCTCTATCAGTGTTTGTGTCTCTGCTTTTAAGTACGCATTAAGAACATTTTAAAGTTAACGTTTGAGGGCTGTGATATGCCGTTGACCAGCAGGATATAAAAAATAAGATCTTATTCATACAATCTGCTCAGGTCTACTCTCAATTCTTTGATATCAATGGCAACTTTGTGACTACTACTACTCTTTGGGGTATAATGAGGCAACAATAACAAAAAGCTTACATCTTCCAAAGAGAGCATGAATTTCCTCAATTAAATAAAACACAATAATTTATCATACTACCCCCGTTTTGTGTCACCACTGATTTGAAGGAACGTTTTATTTTTATACCAGGAACATAAAAGGTTAACGATTAATATCAGCAATAAAAATAGATTCTTGCTTATTATTATTATCGTCAATAAATTCATATAACCTCAACTCAATATGTCGTTTGTTTATTGTCGGATAATCAAAACCATCCAATGTATAATCTTATTTATAGGTCATTGCTAACTTCCTAGAAAATAACTATTTTATTTAGTCATCGTCACCAGATGGCACCATATTGTGTTTATGTTATTCTGTTGATTTAAGATTTATTATTTGCGAAACTATCATTGATTTTATGATTATTTTTGAGGTAAAATGGTTCCAACTTTATGGAATCCGGAATCAGAATTTCACGTCTTGTATATTGAAGTTTAAAGTAAGATAACAAGCATTAGGCCCTGTCTTAGCTGGTCGCATTATCGCACGATAGTGGGATCTCGATGATCGCATGAACGCTGATGCCCTGTTCAAACATATAACATTGGATGAACTTGTCCTAACTGGGCAGAAGGACAGACATAAATTCGATTGTCCGATCAGTGCCTTGTTTGAAATGATCGCGCGTCGCTTGTATTGCTCTGTTGTATGTTGTATCGATAATAATTGATATGACACCTACTTGCCAAAAGTTCTCACTTACTAACATTCATATTTTTTGTTTGTCCACAAGTTTAAGTTTTCCAGAAAACAAATTGTTACCCTTTCGAGGATCAGGGCCCTTATTCTCGTAGCGGTCTTAATACGCTCTTATCTTGATTGATAAAATGGCGGATTGGTATTCACAAAACAAGATATCTTAAAAATTTGTTATGTTTGAAATATCAGTATGAAAAAATCATCCAGTTCAAGATAGGATTAACATTAGAATCCGATAGATTTGTGAATACGACTTAATCTTATCGATCGTGTCTTAATCTTATCGTTAAGTGATTTTTAAGTGATTTTTAAAAGCGATTGATTACGAGAATAGCCCTACAGATTTAACCACCACATGCTGGATTCTCATCTGCTTAAGTTGGGTCTTGTGTCTTCCCCTTGGTGTGAATGTGGCCAGGACACGGAATCCTTAGATCACGTGTTTTTTGGCTGCCCGCTGAGGGATGTCTCTCCCTTATATCACGTTTTAGATGTTCGTTATCCGGTTAATATTCTTCATATTTTATTAAGTCTCAATTCTCTTGAAATAAATAGAAAATTATTATTATTTTTTGTTGAAAATAATCTTATCCATTCTTTCTCTTATTCTTTATTACTAGTTTTTTAAAGGCGCCCGTGGCGCCCACCTATGGCCTTTTTATGCAAACTTTACTTTCTCATAGCATAGCTGTGAGCATTCACATGTGAGACTTCAAAATACTTGGTTGATTCAACTCTTTATGAAAACTCAAATACCTACAACTTAAACTTTTAATTACAAACTGTACATTCAAATAGCTTTTGGCATGTGGGTATTTACCGATTTGATTGATTAAACTTTTTCATGTAAACTTTGCATTCGTATTGCCGAATTCTTATATGAGACTTTAAAACACTTGATTAATTGAATTCTTCATGAAAACTCAAAAAACAACGTGAACTTTTTATAACAAACTTTACATATGTATGGCTTTTCAACGTTATGAATTCACATGAAAATCTTTAAAAAATTACTCTAGGTGTGTAAACTTTTTATTGAAAACATGACATTCGTATGGTTTTTCTCCGCTATGATCTCGTGTGTGTGGATTAAAGATTCGTGATTTGGTAAACTTTTTCATGGAAACTTTGTTTTCTTATGGGCGAATTCATCTGTGTGACTGTAAAACACTCGATGATAGATTATAACTATTCATGATAATATAACTATTATTTATAAAAATGCAAAAAAAAACTTTTTATTACACACATTGCATTAGTAAGGGTTTTCTTGGCAATGAAATCGCGTCTGTGAGTTAAAGATCTGATTTGGTAAACTTTTTCATACTTACTTTACTACTTTACTTTTCGTGCGGCATTCGGATAGATTTCTTCTTCGCCCGTGCAGGCTGCGTCGTCACAAGCACCTATAATCTCGGCTCCAGCGCTGCAAGCCAAGCCACCGCCTCCGGTTTCCCCTCGTGGATGTCCTGGATGCTCCCCGAGAACCTTCTAGTTTGGCATTTCTCAACCAAATGCCTGACTGTCTGGACATCTCCACACTCACAATCAGGATTATCCCTCTTCCCCCACCTCCAGAGCAAGAAGTTACAGCACCCGTGTTCCGTTCTTACCCTGTTTTGCTGTACCCAAACCTTTCGTGGGAGATCTGCTCCTGGAACCTTAGATGTGGGATCTGTGATAAGATGTTTATTAGTAACATTTGTTGTGGCCCATCTTTCTTTTTTTTCATACAAACTATGCTTTCTTTTAGCCGAATTCATATGTCAGTTAAATTTTGAATCAAACAAATTTTGAACTTTTTCTAACAAAATATGCATTTAAATGGCTTTTATCATGATTTATCATTTGATTGATTAAACTTTTTATCGCAATGGTTGCATTCGTATGGCTTTTCTCCGCTAGTGTGCAAAATTTTTATTTCAAACATTGCATTAGTAAGGCTTTTTCTCTGCTATGATATCGTGTATATGGGATAAATTTATGATTTAGTAAAATTTTCATGCAAAGTTTGCTTTCTTATGGCCGAATTCATATGTCAGACTTTAAACCACATGATAATAGAACCCAATGAAAATTTAAAAAAAACTTGTACTTTTTATAACAAACGTTGCATATGAATGGCTTTTCAACGCTACGAATTCACATGAAAATCTTTAAAAAATTACTCTAGGTGTGTAAACTTTTTATTGAAAACATGGCATTCGTGTGGTTTTTCTCCGCTATGATCTCGTGTGTGTGAATTAAAGATTCGTGATTTGGTAAACTTTTTCATGGAAACTTTGTTTACTTATGGCCGAATTTATTTGTGTGACTGTAAAGCACTCGATGATAGATTATAACTATTCATGATACTATAACTATTTATAAAAATGCAAAAAAAAAACTTTTTATTACACACATTGCATTAGTAAGGGTTTTCTTGGCAATGAAATCGCGCCTGTGAGTTAAAGATCTGATTTGGTAAACTTTTTCATACAAACTATGCTTTCTTTTGGCCGAATTCATGTCAGACTTTAAAGCACTTGATATTTTTTTTATAAAAAGTTTGAACTTTTTCTAACAAAATATGCATTTAAATGGCTTTTAAAATGATTCATCATTTGATTGATTAAACTTTTTATCGCAATGGTTGCATTCATATGGCTTTTCTCCGCTATGAGTTCAGAAACTTTTTATTGCACACATTGCATTAGTAAAGCGAAGTCCGGCTGTGCGTAAAAGTTTCCTGATTTGTCAATTTTTTGGCTGAATTCGCAAGTGATACTTTACAGCACACGGTTGATTGAACTATTTATGCAAACTTAAAAAAGAAATTAAACTTTTTATTGCAAACTTACCATTCAAATAGCTTTTAGCATGTCATTGGTTGTTTAAATTTTTTGATTGATTGAACTTTTTATTTCAATTATTGCACTCGTATGGCTTTTCTCCGCTATGAGTTCGGATGTCATTCTTTAAATTACTTGAAACCGCAAACTTTTTATTGCACTCATGGCATTAGTGAGGCTTTTCTTCACTATGAAGTCCCGCTGTGCGTAAAAGTTTCCTAATTTGGTACACTTTGCTTTCTCATGACTGACTTCGCATGTGAGTTTTTAAATAACCCGAAAAATTGTTTTTCTCTACGTCAAGACCTTTATAAAAAGGGCTCAGCCACCAGGCATACCTAATAATATTATTATGTTACTGTCAGCTGTCAGCCGTATTAGTAGAACACAATAATTTGTCTTTAGTTGCGAGTGGCGCGCCATCTAGCGGCGTTAATGACATCAGTCAGTCAGTCAGTCAGGCAGTCAGTCAGTCAGTGAGTCAGTGTTCAAGACAAATATTATATAGATATTATGTATTTGATCAGTAGGTACCAACTGTTTTTTTTTATGAATTTCTCTGGGTTTTAAACTCAGGCACAAATCATTCCTTGTGGGATGCTATTGCCGGTAAATTCGAAAAAAAAAAAATTATTTGTTCGCGTTGTCAAGAAAAGTGGACGCGCGATCATAAGATGGCAATTAGGACACACGATTTTTTATCGTGCAATCACAAATTTGTTTATGCGATCATGCGATCATCGATATCGCACGATCGTGCAATCATGCGACCGGCTAGGATAGTGCCTTATGAATTGTAATTTGAAAAGGTCTTAAATGTTGCTTTTTTATGTCGCAGATAAAAGAAAAAAATGTATTAATTTGTTACTTACAACTTTTATTAACTACAAATTTAGACTCGTTTTTTCATGAATAAAAATATCAGCAAGCACGAAGGCCCAAACATTGTGGATTATTTTTTGAATGAATCTGTGCTCACTTTTGAGTGAGCGAACGCAAATATTCGCTTTGACTCTTTCACAGTATCTAAGCTATTTAAAGCGTGTGTCGTTAATAGTAGGTGGTCGGCACCTAGGATTGAACTCACCTCGAAAAATAAGAAAAAAAATAGATTAAAATAAGTTATTCTTCGTTTTTCATTATTAATCTAACTGGTTTTCGAAGACCGAACGAATTCTTCTGTCTGGACATGGTTGGGTTATGTTAAGAACGAAAATAATGGCGTTTAAACGACGAATTAGACTCTCTGTAATCCTTTCCAAATTTTTGAAACAGAGTTATGGGATTGGTGTGAAATAATTTCATTAATACTCTGCAAAATTCATCCCAATGATGGACTTTTTGTTGCCTCCCTATAGGGTGTAAGGAATACTGATTGATTAATATGGTGTAAAAGGCCTTGCTTTTATATTATGGTTTCTCTTTAATATTTTCATATAATATCACAAAATTCTTGGAAATGATCTACCTTGTGCAGGTCTCTAGAGAACTTGATGTGTTAGAGTTGTAAAGCGTGCTTTGAATTTTCTTGCGATATCACTTTGCTATGCACATAACTTTGACACTCAAGACAAACAAAATGGCTCTCAAGATTTTAATGGAGGAATCGTGTTCCAACGTGCATCAACGTGAGTATGAACTAGCTCTCCTATATTATAGTAAGTTATGGAGATTTTGTTTAGAAAAAAAAAACATAAATGGTAATTTATTAAAAAACCAACTTCGCAGTATTACAATAGTATAAGTATAATGACTAAGTATTATAAAGTTGAAAATAATGTGTTTTTTAGAATTGAATGGTGATATAAAAATAATTGTAATTTGTAAAATAAGGAATTGTGAACTTTAATAACACCATAATGATTCTGTTTATTTAGGGAAAATACAGGAAAACGGTTTACTGCGCATATTTTGAGTTTCGTAAATTCATTCCATTCATTATGGTACAGTTAATTTATTCATAACAATGTAACAAGAACAAAATTTCGGTTACGGTTATTTTTCATAATATATTTATTTATTTTTTTATTTATTTTCAACACACGGGTTAAAGCCATTTACATGTTAATAAAGTAATGATTTCGTACATATAAATTTAACAACAACCAAATTTGAACAGATCAAAGGGGGTGATAAGATGATAATCAGGAGTATAAAATCGCATCGCCAGTCATTTTGGTCTAATGCGATTCTATATCCATCGTCGATTAAGATAAAATGTGTAACACATAAAAACAATAACGATATAACAAATAACAAATTATAGTCTCTAGTCGTAATTATCACAGTTAAATAAATGAAATAAATAGAAAGTTAATATTTAAGTCAACGTGGTGAAATTTTGGTCAGATCAAGTGAGAAATAAAATGAGAACAGTCAGTCAGAGTAAAAACTATAATGATGAGTCAGAGGGAATATGGTAAATGTAGATAATCTATATAATAATTTAGAAATGTTTTTTTATTTGCCTTTGACAATACTTTAACCGTATATGTGAACATCACGCTCAAAATACAAATGCTAAGATAGATATTAATATGCCCAGAGCAGTATAAAATGCTGGAGAAGGTTCTTAAATACAATTTGCTGCATTAACTTTAATATATTTAGAGCTATTTAAAAAAACTGTATTTTTTAGGATCTTCATACAAATTTCTCAAAAAGACTTTTGGAAACAAAATTACTCATGTAAACGTTGAATGGGATCTTGGTATTACGGTATTAAAATGTAATAAAATAATTGTAGATTGATTTGTTATACATATAAATGTTATTAAAAGCTTATTATTCTCAATAAATAAAGATTTAATGAAAAAATTTGCAGTTTGATTCTGAAGTTTGACAGATACAAATCACCCTCTATGGGTGGGTTGCCCAATTAATATCAAAGCAGGCAATGTATGTAGCTAAGATTCAAACCACAGAGCTCTCTCTATGAAAACTTGCAAATTATGTCGGTAGGTTCGTATAATATTTTTTTTATTATTATAGACCTCCAAAAAAAATAAAATATTATACGAACCTACCGACATAATCAGTATTATATTATCTGTGGACATAATTTGCAAGTTTTCATAGAGAGAGCTCTGTGGTTTGAATAGGTTCGTATAATATTATGAGGTCGGTAAAACAAAAATTGTAAAAGTGTCATTCTTTTTTTTCTGTGCTTATGTCAGTTAAAGTGGTATGTTAAGCAATGGGATGCTAGACTAGAATCTGTTTAATTACCTACCGATCAAGCCTGACAATCGGAATCAAAAACGTAAAGCAAGACGGGTATAAGCTAGTTATTATATAATTAAATAAAGTTTGTCCATTTTAAGTGATTTCGCAAAAAAAAAATTAAATTAATCCAAGCATGTGTCAATAGGAACAAAAGGGATAAACAGCGTTGAATCGGGTTATTGAGTTGCCCATTGTCATTTATACAAGGAGTGGAAGAAAATATTTATGTCAGATTTGAATTTGAGGAAACTGTCGGCAACGATGTCCGCACAACCATCCACCAGATTTCCAAGTCTATGAATACGTATCATAGGAGAGTGGAACATATAATTATTTCTAGTAGTCTGCTCCCGAAACAGAGACGTCTGTCGAGTTGATTATGACATAACTACTACGAAGATTACAATATAACTTGCCTTCAAGCAATCTCAATGAAAATACGTAGTACCTAGTACCAATAATACTACATACAATCTTGTCTTATACATAAAAATGGAGAACAATTTATTTATTTAAAATCACACACGGCCATTGGCCATTAAAAAAAAGCTGCTAACCTAGGGTAGCCCAGAACTCATAGTATATTATAACAGCCAGAAGACAATAATTATTATCTGCTTTAGAACTAGGTACATCAATATTAATCGGTACTTTAAGGGGGACCCACTGAAGTTATGGACCTCAAATTTTACATGCTTGTGTAGGAGCATAAGACCAACCCGTATACCAAATTTTTCATTTTTAGCCCTTTTTCTAGAAAAAGTGAAATTTTCTTTGGATACTTTAAGAGGGTTCCCCTAAAGGTATAACATTTTACTGACTCATCTACATCGAGGGGCTAACCGTTCTACCAAATTTCAATCAAATCGGATAAGAATTACTATGAGTTATGGGTGCGCACTAGTCTTGGGCATAGTAGTTCGCGACTGAGATCGATCGGTTTAGTTCTCCGCCCCTAAACGAACTAGTTCGCTCTTCTAGTTCGTCAGCTCCCAGTTCGGATCAGTGAAAGGCAGATCGTTCGCTCGTTTTGATACTGCTCTGGCTGCATGTGATAAGACTATGGAATGCTGTACTTTTACTTACAAATTGTGTACTCTAAAAACAGCAAAAACTTCCGAATGAATAGTAGTAGTGATTAAAATACCTTTCTATAATATTTTAAGTTTTATTTATTTATGTATAAAAAAATGAAATACAATAAAAATTACATATTACTATGTAAGAATATTAATTTGGACATTTTATTCGATGACAATTGACAACAGTGTTCTGCGTTCATTGAGGATTTGACCTGTCGCCGAGAAAACGCGTTCGCTCGGTGCTAGTCTTGTGCAGTTCGCGAACGAACTAGGTCGAAAGAGCCGAAGAACGAGACGCGCGTGTGCAGTGAGCGACCGGCGGTAATAGACTGCATAGTTCGCAACGAACGACACACCGGACACACTCTCGCTCATTCGATCACGTCACGAACTAATGAACTATGGAACGGGGAATGAGGGAACTAGTTCGAGTAGTTCACCTGTGGGAGCGCTCTTTCGAACTAGTTCGTTCGCGAACTACACAACACTAGTGCGCACACATTTTTGGTGTACGCGTACGCGGAAATTTTCTTCTTCTAAAAAAATATTTTTTTTTGCTTTTTTGGAATCTACACCCTCGAAAACGCCGAGAAAATTAATTTCAGCGAAATCTATTTTTTTTTTTGAAATCCCATCACAAGACTCATGTATATTCCATATACTATGAGTAATATTTATAAAACATGTTAAAGTTAAAACATCAATAATGTCAAAATTTGTCAATTGACGGAAAGAAACACAACGAAGCTCGCCACCGCAACATTCACACATGCAACTGCACGGTGAGAAGGCAGGATAAGGCACCCGCACAATAATTATGTGCGAATGGGTAAACCATTGACAATAGATAAACCACAGATATAAACATATAAACAATACAACATAGTGTTGCCAGGTTGGTGTCGTCCGCTTGAGAGAAAATAAATTAACAATTTCAATTTACTTATATTAAAAACAACAATACTAAGTTGATACAGTATTATTTTAATAATATAATACTGTATACTTAATATATAAAATATTTCCCGATGTCATCGCATCACGCCTAAACGGCTGGAGCGATTTCACTAATTATTTTTTGTAGTGTAGGCTTTTATCAGGAGAATGTCCTTCTAGAAGAAAAAAATTAAGAAGAATGCACGGAAAATTAGAAAATTAAAGAAAACTCTACGTAGACAACCTTATTAGTACTTTTTAACTTATAATTTTTATTCCAATTTTGAATCTTTGACAGAAATTGTCAATTGGTGCGATTGACAGAATGCGGATGGAATACCTATATGGTTTAATACAGACGCTTCGTTCGGAATCACATTAGTCAAATGATAATCAATTCATCACCATACAAATTCGAATTCAATATTCATATTTAGGAACACAGGACAAAGTCTGTCGGGAAAGCTAGTTTTATATAATTATTGTAAGAATTTAATCATTATAAAAAATTGGTAGGTATATTATCATAAAATCACATAACTACATACAGAAAATGTTTTTTTTTATGGATATTAGTACCTACCTATCTTAAAATATTACAAATGTCTCGATATTTCTTTGAATAATATTTCTAAGACAAAATGAATAGGTTTATTTTCTTGCTAAGAATAAATAATTTGAAAATAATTTGTAGTACCTACCTACATATTTTTTCCGAAGAAACAAGAAGCAAGTCAATGGGATGTTTTTCTTCCTTTCTGTGCCGCTAGAGGCGCCCTAGCTAATCCGGTCTATTGTCAAATTCAGTGTTGCCAAAGGGGGCGATTTACTGCCGTTTGGGCTATTTGGAACTTACTTGCTTACTTACTTAGTTACTTACTTACCCTTTTAGCGACTTTTCACCTTTCCGGATACTAAATGACCTTTTTTTAAGTGAACTCCCACCTCTCTTCGGATACTAAAATTTTCGGAATGACCACATACCAAATTTTCAGTTGGGCTTCTTTGCGTTTGAAAAACAGCGTTGGCAACACTGTTTAAATTAACGTTTATAACCTCAACGGTCCGTTTTGTCTTTCGTAAATAAATACTTTAATTTTTTTATTTATGTATACTTTGTGTAACAGTGAAAATGAAAAAAAAAAAACAATTTACCTATCATTCTAGTTTATTTCAAATTAAACAACTTATGTATTATTATAATAAGATAACAATATGTTTAGAATAATCATTGTCCATTTCTTTTTACATACTATTACAAATAAAATTGTTTATCTTTTTTTATTTTTTTATATATCTACCTAAATACAACCTAACATACCGTAACAGAATACAAGAATATATACAGAACAGCAGCACTGAGATTTTTTTCTCAAAGAGCGGGACTGAAAATTCACCCTTGAAGACAAATACATACCTAGTGATTTTGTTTGTATGTAGTGTAAAAGGACATACTATGGTTTACCTCCTAGAAAAGCCACTTTTGCAATCATCAATAATTAAAACGTTAAATTGTTGAATTGAGTATAATATTTATCAGTCAATGCTAGATGCTTTGTTTGACAACTGTCATAATTTGACAATAATAGACCAGCAGCCCGATTCACGGAAAAGTTTAAGTCTAAGTTTAGTTCGAAGTTCGATTCAAACTTTTCCGTGAATAGGTACATAGACCGTAGATAGTCGCCGCCTACAATTATTATTACCAGCAGCCCTATTCACGGAAAAGTTTGAATCGAACTTCGTTCGAACTTCGAACTAAACTTAGACTTAAACTTTTCCGTGAATCGGGCTGCTGATTAAAAGTTCTGCCACCTAGTGTGCATTGTCGGAAGCTCCCCAGAAAACTTCCCATTCTGCGTCAAAATGTCAATTTAATTATTTTTTCCCGGAAAAACTCAACGTCAAAACTTAGTAGAGCAAATTTTCCATTTAAATTACGTAAGTACCAAACGATACATTTGAAATTTCAATGAAATAGTAATTATTATCATTGATGTCAATATTTGACAAAATTGACAATAAAAAAATGAGAATTCCTGGAACAAATCTGAGATGTACCTACCTACAAGAGGTTTTAGCAATATTGTAGTTATATTAAATATAGGTATAAATACACTTTAAAGTTACCTACCGATTGAAATTAAATGATCAACATTTAAAATATTATTAACTAACTAGTTTTTTAAAGGCGCCCGTGGCGCCCACCTATGGCCTTTTTATGCAAACTTTACTTTCTCATAGCATAGCTGTGAGCATTCACATGTGAGACTTCAAAATACTTGGTTGATTCAACTCTATGAAAACTCAAATACCTACAACTTAAACTTTTAATTACAAACTGTACATTCAAATAGCTTTTGGCATGTGGGTATTTACCGATTTGATTGATTAAACTTTTTCATGTAAACTTTGCATTCGTATTGCCGAATTCTTATATGAGACTTTAAAACACTTGATTAATTGAATTCTTCATGAAAATTCAAAAAACAACGTGAACTTTTTATAACAAACTTAACATATGTATGGCTTTTCAACGTTATGAATTCACATGAAAATCTTTAAAAAATTACTCTAGGTGTGTTAACTTTTTATTGAAAACATGACATTCGTATGGTTTTTCTCCGCTATGATCTCGTGTGTGTGGATTAAAGATTCGTGATTTGGTAAACTTTTTCATGGAAACTTTGCATTCGTATTGCCGAATTCTTATATGAGACTTTAAAACACTTGATTAATTGAATTCTTCATGAAAACTCAAAAAACAACGTGAACTTTTTATAACAAACTTAACATATGTATGGCTTTTCAACGTTATGAATTCACATGAAAATCTTTAAAAAATTACTCTAGGTGTGTAAACTTTTTATTGAAAACATGACATTCGTATGGTTTTTCTCCGCTATGATCTCGTGTGTGTGGATTAAAGATTCGTGATTTGGTAAATTTTTTCATGGAAACTTTGTTTTCTTATGGCCGAATTCATTTGTGTGACTGTAAAGCACTCGATGATAGATTATAACTATTCATGATAATATAACTATTTATAAAAATGCAAAAAAAAACTTTTTATAACACACATTGCATTAGCAAGTGTTTTCTTGGCAATGAAATCGCGTCTGTGAGTTAAAGATCTGATTTGGTAAACTTTTTGATACAAACTATGCTTTCTTTTGGCCGAATTCATATGTCAGACTTTAAACAAATTTTGAACTTTTTCTAACAAAATATGCATTTAAATGGCTTTTATCATTTGATTGATTAAACTTTTTATCGCAATGGTTGCATTCGTATGTCTTTTCTCCGCTATGAGTTTCAAAACTTTTTATTGCACACATTGCATTAGTAAAGCGAAGTCCGGCTGTGCGTAAAAGTTTCCTGATTTGTCAATTTTTTGGCCGAATTCGCAAGTGATACTTTACAGCACACGGTTGATTGAACTATTTATGCAAACTTAAAAATGAAATTAAACTTTTTATTGCAAACTTACCATTCAAATAGCTTTTAGCATGTCATTGGTTGTTTATATTATTTGATTGATTGAACTTTTTATTGCAATTATTGCATTCGTATGGCTTTTCTCCACTATGAATTCGCATGTCATTCTTTAAATTACTTGAAACCGCAAACTTTTTATTGCACTCATGACATTAGAAAGGCTTTTCTTCACTATGAAGTCCCGCTGTGCGTAAAAGTTTCCTGATTTGTCAATTTTGTGGCCGACGCAAGTGAAACTTTACAGCACACGGTTGATTGAACTATTTATGCAAACTTAAAAATGAAATTAAACTTTTTATTGCAAACTTACCATTCAAATAGCTTTTAGCATGTCATTGGTTGTTTAAATTATTTGATTGATTGAACTTTTTATTGCAATTATTGCATTCGTATGGCTTTTCTCCACTATGAGTTCGCATGTCATTCTTTAAATTACTTGAAACCGCAAACTTTTTATTGCACTCATGACATTAGAAAGGCTTTTCTTCACTATGAAGTCCCGCTGTGCGTAAAAGTTTCCTAATTTGGTACACTTTGTTTTCTAATGGCTGACTTCGCATGTGAGTTTTTTAATAACCCAAAAATTGTTTTCTCTACGTCAAGACCTTTAAAAAAAGTGCTCAGCCACCAGGCATAATAATATCATTATGTTACTGTCAGTTGTCACTGCTGTCAGCCATATTGTATTAGAAGAACAATATTATTATTTTGTCTTTAGTTGCGAGTGGCGCGCCATCTAGCGGCGTTAATGACATCAGTCAGTCAGGCAGTCAGTCAGTCAGTCAGTCAGTCAGTCAGTGTTCAAGGCAAATATTATATAGATAAAATAGGAAAAAATATTATAGAGTATATATAAAGAGTAATGTGTTTTTCAGAAAAATATTTTTTATCTCAGAATGCCATCTAACGTGCGATTTTATAAGTCAGTGTTTTTGAACATATTCAACAGAGCTCGAAGTTTCATAAAATTATTATTTCAAAATAAAGAATGTAACCGTCGAATTATATTCAACCGATTGTCGTTTTAAAGCCAAGTTTATAGTTGTTTTGGTTTTCTTATAATGCCAGATTTTTTTAGGTTTCATTAACTGTTTTGTCATATCTCCGGGGAGATTTTGCTTTTAATATAAAGTTTAAATTTATTACAGAGACAAAAAATGACGAGTTTCAATACTTTTGTAGCTGTAAAATACTACTTGTTATGCTTAACCTATTTACACCCCACTTAGGCGCAACAAGAGCTCTCCATTGCACTCGATCTTGCGCAATATTTTTGAACTCCTTCCACACCATGACTAAATCCTTCAGCTCTGCTTCGAAGGAGTGGAACACAGTTATGGAGGGTCTTCCTCTTCTTCGGGAACCTGATTGGAAGAAGAACAACGTTCTCCTCTGCCAACTGTCATTTACCATCCTTAGCAAGAGTCCCAGACAAATTCATTTCATCTTCAAAATGATACAAGTGATAAGCTTCGCCGTCGTGAAGCGTCGTTTGTGATCCGGTGGTACCATTTTATACGCAAAATTTTCCTCAGTCATAAATTTCCGTTTCGAACGCGAAGACTTTTTGTGTCTGGGCTTTGGTCACATGGCCAGGAGCCAGGACTCACAGGTTTTTACAATAAATGTAAATTATGCGATAGTAGATAATATTTACTTGGTAGTAAAAAATTTAAGGATTTTTATTTCATTCATAATTATTTAACTATTATTAATTTTGCCTTTTTCTGCGTATTTTTACTTTCGTGCGAAAAGATTTGATGGTATGTACATAGCTTGGTAAAACATTATTTGCGTTGTTGGTATTTTATTTCCACACATCTCGCTTAGTAATCAACAATAATATCAGTTTTCACGTACCAAGTAGGTACCTACTTGAGAAGCATAAAAAAACGCTTTTTATCTCAATTTATTTAAAAAAAAAAACAAACAAAAATTCTCACGTGCGTTGAAATAATTTATAATTTTATTTACGCTCATAATGTTTTTGTTGTTTATGAATGTTGTCGGTTCATCCTTCTTTTGTTTCCTTCTCTGCGCGGCGTTGACCTTTTGAATTTTTGTTTTTGAACCGTTCTTATGTTCGCGGAGATTCTCTTTTATGTATGCTCAGCCGTGCCGCTATCTTTCCTCTCGCTTTAGTATTGTTTATACAACACAAAGTATCAAATTATTTACAGTCACCTGCAGTATAATTCCGCAGGTAGGGCGAGTACCTACCTGTAATAAAAACGTACACTCATTAAAAGGATGAGCTCTCGACGGTCGTGTAAAAGGACAAAGGACTCGGGTGTTGATTGCAAAACGGGAATTCGTTTTATTACTAGATATTATTATTTTACGCTCATAATATTATCAAAGTAAAACAAATTTATATACTTACTTACGTTGTTTTATCGTAGGTAATTTTTGCGCAATTAGTTGAATTCAACTTTTTCTAGGTGACAAAATACGAAACAATTTTGCGTAAAATATTACTTAACCTTAAATTTTTATCATAACATCTTGTTAAATGTACATAGCTACATTGTATAGTCAACAACTTTTTTTTAATTAGTTATTCTGTGAAAGTCTTCTTTAAGAATACAAAGAGGATTGTTGTTGAAAAATTTAATATATTTGAAGTCCAATGCTGAAACATCAGTGGCAAGGTTCTATAATAGCTTTCCCGACAGACGTTGTCCTGTGATCTAACAATGAATATCGAATTCGAATGATAAAAATGACCTACCCAATGTCATTCCGACCGATGTATATTATGTTGAAAAGCACATATTATTTTCCATCCGAATTCTGTCAAAAGCACCAACTATCAAACGACTACTGACAGTTCGTGTCAAAGGACAATTTGATTTCAAAATTTCACTTTTCGCGTTTTGATTTATAAAAAAATGCGCTTCAATTGTAACAAATTGAAAAAAAAATGCTTGAAAAAAAATTCGATCAAAAATCTGCGTGCCAATATTTTTAGTGTTAATAATAATGGTTGTCAGGTAAATAAAACTTGTGTTTCTATAAATTTTGAGAGATTTCGGGACAGAAAGTCGGGTGAGTGCGAACACTACTTACATATAACTCGAGATCGGATGACCAGATTTTTATGAAGTTTGGTTTATTGGATTCTTCTCCGCTCCGGATAACACAGAATAACAATTAAAAATCAAAAAAATGGATTGAAAATAATATTAAAGTTTGTATGGTACGAAATTCTATAGTGAAAAATGTGAAAAATTATATAGAAACACATTTTTTATTAACCTTACAACCATTAACATTAAAAATATTGGCACGCAGATTTTTGATGGATTTTATTTTCAAGCTTTTTTCTAATTTGTTAACATTGAAGCGCATTTTTATAAATTAAAACGCGTAAAGTGAATAAATATTATTTCGAAATTAAATTGTCATTTGACACAAACTGTCAATAATTGTTTAATAGTGGTGCGATTGACAGAATTTGGAGAGAAAATATGTGGTACAAACAGATGTATCAAAAGTCATTTTAATCATTCATTTAAATTCTTATTCAATATTCTTATAGTAAGACCACAAGACAACGTCTATCGGAAAAGCTTTTTTAAAAATACGTAGAGATGCTGGCCATGAAGCTGAAGCTTTTATCTAACATCAATGCTTTTAACCAAAATTAAATAATGTAATTAACCAAAACTAATTAGATACCTAGGTAATTAATCAGAAGGAGACCTTAACTCCACAATGTGAGCTGCGGAAAACAGAAAATGGAGATGTTTGAAGCTCACAGCTTCCAGCAGTGAAACCCTGAGTTTTAGTAACAAGGAAACCACAAAATGAGAAGAACAAATACAAATATTATTAACTTTTACATAAGTCCTAAAAAAACAGTGAATTAAAGGTACCTATTTAGTTATTTTGTAGTAACATCGATAGTGGGAAATTTCGCTTAATTCGACACCGCGTGGAATTTGCGTCGTTGTCCATCGACATGTACCTTACCCATTGGTATTCGTTTCCCGTTTTCTTATTCATTTAAAATCCAAGCAGTTTTGAACCATTCAGCGGAATGTTCCAGCCAAGTACCTACTTAGTTCTGAGCGCTCATTGCGTATTACTCGCTTCTCTCTTGCTTATTTCCTTCAAATTCTTGTCATATTATCCAATATCACGTTTTCAAACGGTTTATATTCACAGTTATACACCGCTTTTTAAAGAAATTCTTAAAATAAAATTATATTTTATTCCACTTCACTCCTGATTGTACATTCATTTTTTAATTTTTTTTCAAATCATATACCTATCAATATTTTGTGACGATGGTAGCTATATTTATCTTATTTATTAGGTATAACCTTATTATTTGACACGGTAAAAGAGGTTCACTTTTATTGAGCCTGTGTCCTTCCTGTCCTACTGGATGTGAATACTCCTGAGATGTGTGCTCAAAACACATCTTGCTTAGCAGATTCTGAGGGAAAACGCCTCCGACGAATGCTAGGCATTCGTTGGTATGACTTTGTGCCAAACACGACCATAAGAGTTGTTGGATAAACCAAATTTCACCACCACAATGAAATTCCTGAAACCTGGATGGACCATTTTTAATGAGGCCTTATCCTCATATTATGTACTAACCGGTATGAAACAGAAGACGGGGTAAAAAGCTAAGAAGTTTACATGAGATGGATCTTCTCAGAGCCATTTTTGACTGGAATGAAGCAGTGAAGACTGCAATAATTAACAAAGCGGAAAACTGAGTCCACATTATAATGCTACATCTAGAAATTGGACATAGCAAAAGAAGAACTCTGCATAATATTATGAAAAGGCTCTGAAGATTTTATGCATTTTTATCGTGATTTATTATTATAATATGTTTGGTTTTTTCTCGGCGTGTTTTATGGAAAACAGATAAATATTAGAAACCTAGATTTACCCAAACTTAATTTAAATTTAATGCATTCGCCTTTGTTCACGCTTATGTATCACAGTTTGTATCGCGAATGGTCATAATGGTTAGCGTCACCTTGATTCATGACCAGAACTACCAGTTTGCCTACATAATTAGGAGTCAAAAATGTAAAAACACTACTTACTTAAATCCTTCATCTCTTCTTTGATCTAGCTTTTGTCCCATTTACGTGGTGTCGGCTCTCTCAGTCCTCATCCTCCAAGTCCTTTTGTCCCCTGCATCCTCCTGCATCCTCATCCTCACAAATCCTTGCTTTTCTGGACGGACATCCACATAGCCAGGGGTCTACCTGGACTTCTGAGTCCTACTTCTTTGTCCATTATTTTCCTAACCAATTTTTCCTGTGGCATTCTCATTCTCGGTCACGTTTTCTCCAATAGAGCGAGCGACTTTGAAACTACCACAGATATTGTCATTTTTGATCATTTCCAACCAATTTATCGGTAGGTTTCCATTTTCAATACTAATCTACACTACTATATTATAAAGAGGAAAGTTTTGATTGATTGTTTGTTTGACGGGAATAGGCTCCGAAACTACTGAACCGATTTGAAAATTTTTTTCACTGTTGGGAAGCTACACTCTCCCCGCTGAACATAGGCTATATTTTATTTTCATAAAGCCTTTGATCCTTACTAAAACTCCAATAATGTAACCCAAGGTGCAAAAAATTTACCTAAAATATTCTTTACATCGCGTACGCTGCGAAAACTATTGAAGAAAGAGTAAAATAATGTATTACGATTTTGTAGATGAGATCATTATTTACAAAAAAATGTCGCGACAGCATATGTCTAACTATTATAGTTATGCCACAATAAGTATTTATTTATTTTAGGCGTTAGGCGTTACTTGGGGTACGAGCCGGACGGGAGGGGACCATTAGAATGCTACATTATTCCATATTAACATAGCCTATAGAATATTTTGATAAAGTTAGGGATCTATAAAGTTAGGGATCATAAGAAAATTGAATTATTTTTTTAAAATACCTATGTAACCGTGCGAAGCTGGGACAGACAGCTAGTATAATATAAAGAGGAAACATTAGATTTTTTGTATGTATGTTTGTTTGCATCGAATAGGCTCCGAAACTACTGAACCGATTTGAAAAATTCTTCCACGTTTGGGAAGCTACACTATCCCCGGTGAACATAAGCTATATTGAATTTTCAAAAATATTTGGGATCCTTACTAAAACTCCAATAATGTAACCCAAGGTGTAAAAAAATACGCAAAATATTCTTTACATCGCGTGGCCTGTGAAAACTATTGATAATAGAATAAAATAATGTATATAGGCGTCACTGGGGTACGAGCCGAACTTGAGTGGATCATTAGAATGCTATTTTGATAAAGTTATGGATTTATAAAGATCATATTAAGAAAAACTGAATTATTTTTTTAAATACCTGTCTACCCGTGCGAAGCAGGGACAGACTTCTAGATGTTATAAAATCAAAAATAAAAATTGTGTGTGACTGACCGTTAATAATGGACGTTGGCTGAAAAAAAACTGCAACACACGGTACCATCGTATGAACTCAGAATACAAAATACATAGATCTGTGAGTAAAATGACTTCATGCGTGTTGAATATGGGTATGTAGATTTAAATTTTCGATCCTGTATATTTTGTACGGTTACGTAGCTATATACTTCCATACTTATACATACATGATTGTCTCATCTATGGGGTAAACACTTCACCACAAACCCATAAACTAACACCACAGGGGTATAGTTACGAACCAGCATACTTTATCACAGACACGTTTCTTTTTGGTTTCACTAAAAAATGCATAGGTACAAAGTTGCGTTTCTAGTGGGGACGGATTCTCTGAACTGACACTCACTGTTGGTAAGTTTCTCATCCATTATTTAGTTCGATGTGTTTTTACAACCGGCAACTACCTACTGTAAATTTTCATATATTTATGTAGGTACACTGGGTGATTCGATTTTTATTAAACTTTGCGTTCTACACAAATGCAGACACTATATTTTTTTATCGCAATCATACGATACAAAATATGGATTTGGATGGAAACAGATGCAAGAACTTCAGTAGACTATCAGCATCCGAAGTGTCGTACTAAAATTTGAGAAAAAGCTTCCAAAACGAGTAATTATTATATCGAGAATAGTTAACAAAAAAACGGTTCGTGTGGCTAGAGACAGCATTCCCCATGCTACATGACTTTTAGGAAAGCCACTGAAATGATGGATAGATATTATTGGATTATTAAAACGTCGTTAAGAGCGGTACTGTTTGTTTTTGTCTCTGTGTTGTTTTACTTTTTTTTGTGATATTGGTCCATATAGTTGAAATAATATGATAAATATAGTGAAGAAAGTGTGCTGAAGACGATGGTGATGTGATCTCTTTTGTGGTGCTGTTTGTCTTCGAGTGATACCAATAAACTTGTTGAAAAGACGCTTATCTCGATTTATTTGAGTGAACTGAGTGCTTTCCTGGGGTTGAGTGACATCACTGGAAAGCCCGTGAAAAAATACACAAAAAACTTCGCGGGTGCACAATGCACATGACTATCTGCTGAGGTTGTTGAGATATTCTGCGGTACAACATTCCTTACGTACAAGTTCTACTGGAGCGGCGCGAACTACCCACTTTGGCGGGCGCGTAGGTACATGCCTAATTACGCACACAGTGCCGGCCACAAGCGCTCATATTATTATTAGCGCGACAAGGTTACTGTATTATAATAACTACTCACTTTTCGCGCGCGCTGTCACTGTATTTAAAATATAAAATTATTATAAAAATTATTATAATAAATACCAAATAACTGAAATAACAATGAAGTGTGGACATTGCAGTGAAGGTGTCAGTCCCGCGAAGATGATTAAATGCTCGAGATGTTTGATTGCTTTCCACCTGGGCTGTGTGGGAACAACACGGGATAATCTCAAGAAGATGTCTGCAATAAATAGAGCAAATTGGAAGTGTAGTGAGTGTAGGAAGCGGGATCCAAGATCGGTTTCATCTGAGTCCTCGCCGGATAGGTTGAATTCCAACTCTGTGGAGAGCGGTATGACGAGTCCAGCGATCCAGGAAATGCAGAAGAGAATTACGGAGGGTGTCACAAATTTCCTCAGGTCCTTTATTACTAAGGAATTTACCAAGATGAAGGGAGAGTTCGCGACTGCTTTCGAGGATTTCAGAGATTCCCTCAATTTTCTGTCCACTGAATACGAGGACTTAAAAAATAGGATAGTTGCATTGGAAAAGGCCATGAAGAGGCAGGAAGAGAGGGAGATTGGGATGGACCAAATGAGAGGAAAGATTACTGATATGGAAAGAGAAGTGGAGACCTCAAGACAGGAGTCTCTAAGGATGAATATTGAAATATTTGGAGTACATAAGAAGAGTGGGGAAAACCTTCAATTATTTATAAAGAAGGCTGCAGAGAATGTCAACTTCGAGTTGAAGGAGCATGATGTTGATGCTATTTACCGTTCTGCAGATAGACCGGATGGAAGACCCTCAAATATAGTGCTTCGGATGACATCCGCAGCAAGCAGAGACAGATTTCTGACATTGCTAAAGAACAGAGATAGGACGAGGTGTGAGGGTGCTGATAAAGGACTGAGTGGGGTATATTTCAACGAGCATCTTACTTTAAAAAATAAACTACTTTACAAGAATACTAGGGAGAGGGCTAGAGAATTAAATTTTCGATTTGTATGGATAAAAAATGGCAATATATATGCCAGAGAGAGGGCAGATTCAAAAATATATCGAGTTCGATGCAACGAAGATGTTCGGCTACTAACGAGCATCAGTGGCAGAGGAGGGGATCGGGCCCAGAGGAGGAAAGATGCCTGAGGACATGTGGGGGAGGAGAGGAGCACGAAACAAGTGTAAAGCAGTGTAGAATCAGTGTAAAACAGTGTGTACTTATCGTTGTTATAAAAAAGCAATGTAGAATCAGTGTAAAACAGTGTGTACTTATCGTTGTTATAAATGTTCGTAAAAATTACAGTATCACTTCACTGGATGGCGGTCTGTCAACAAATAGGCTCGGTGATGGTGTACTGCGGGATGGTGGTGTGTGCAACCGATGGTCGCGGGTCGGCGATGACCTTAATGTCTCTGTGTTTTTCATCCCTTTCTATGTTGTGATTTTTGTTTTTTCTTCTGAAGTCCTCGCGTTTGTTTTGTGCTTGGTGAAGACCAATGTCACCTTTATCTCTTGCGTGGCGTTGGCAGTGTCGTCTATTGTGTTTGACATGTTCTATTTTGATATGTTTGACCCGTTGTTGTCTGCATGTAGTGAGGGCAGCTGTTTTGTGATGGGTGTTTGTTGTGATGAAGGAAGGATGGACTTTCATAACTTTGGATCATATTGTGTCTCTAAGGTGTCGGGAGATGATGTACTAAAGTGCCCAGCGATGTTCACTATATACAGGTACGCCACATATTTCGAAACATATGTTGATTATTTCGATCTCTATTGTAATGGAGGATGATGGTGACTTGTTTTTTTCGGAAACTGAGATACTAGAGCCCTCAGATTGTAAAGGGAGATACAGTAATTCAAATCTAAAGATGATTCAGGTTAATATTAGAAGTGTAGTTAGGAACTTTGATAACTTTGTGACGTTTTTGATGTCAGCCTCGCTTGACCCGGATTTAATAATTTTGACAGAATGCTGGTTGGAGAACAAAGACTTAAGCATCAGTTTAGATGGATATAAAATGTTCCAATCAACTAACCACAAAAATAGATCTGAGGGAGTAATTGTGTTTGTTAGGGAGTCTTTAGGCCCGATAAATAATGTTGTGAATGCTAGTGTTGCGAATGTGGTAAGTATTACTTGCTTAAAAAGCGGTATATCATTTCTCGGAATGTATCGGTCCCCATCACAGACAGACATGGATGAGTTTCTGAGAATTCTTGACCGTCTTCTGACTGAATTGCCTAAAGGTAAAATAAATATAATAGCTGGAGATTTTAACATAAATATATTAGAGAAAAATAAATATGTTGAGGAGTATAAATGTTTGTTGTCGGAGCATGGTTTTGTGTCGGCGATAAATAAACCTACCAGAGAAACACAGTTTACAAAGACCTGTATCGACCACATATTTGTTAGAAGTAAAATAAATTTTAATTCGGGTATTATCAGAACTTCTTTCTCGGATCATTATACCACTATAATAGAATTTAAAGAGAAAATGAAACCCAATAATAGGAAAACTGTCAATAAAATTAACTTCGATGCGCTTTTAAAAGAACTTGAAAGAGAAAGCTGGTCGGATGTCTTTACTGCCGACGACCCAAATTTGGTGTTGGAGTGCTTTATACGAACGTTGAGTGATCACATTAAACGCAATACATTAACTAAAACAATCCCTAATTCTAAGTTTAAAATAAAACCTTGGATAACTGATGGTCTACTTAAGTGTACCTATCCGAAAGCGAGACAGGCTGCATAGGCAGACAATGAGGTTCCCGTTGAACGAGGAGCTTGCAAGGTATTACTCACGGTACAAAGGTACTTGCCATCGGACAATTAAAACTACAAAAATGAATTATTATAAGAGAAAAATCGAGGAAAGTAATCATCACGTCAAGACAATCTGGAACGTTGTTCGTGAATATACTTCCCAAAGACGAAAGGAGACTGCTGTGGAGCAGCTAAGGATAGATGGAGGATTGATCGATGATAAGATAATGATAGCGGAATGCATGAATGAATATTTTGTGAATGTGGGTTCAAATGTGAGTAATAATATATTAAATCGTATAAATAAGACAGAGGGGGAACTTGTGAATGACTTTGTTATGAATGGGGGGGGTGTCGATCGGGGATATAGTCTAATACCGATCACGGAATATGAAACAATGGCCATAATAAATTCGATTAGAACGGATAGTGCCGTGGGGCCAGATGGTGTCTCCGCAAAGATACTCAAAATCGCCAAACATCATATAGTATATCCCTTAACACATATGATAAACATTAGTATAGGTTGTGGAGTGTTCCCGAGGCATCTGAAGGAGGCGGTCATTATACCAATATACAAGGAAGGAGATTGTCGAGACCCTTGTAACTATCGCCCGATCGCATTATTGAACGTTATTTCTAAAATCTACGAAAAAGCTGTCACAGCAAGTTGTCAAAATCACAGTTTGGCTTTAGAACTGGCAAGGGTACTAATGATGCCATTGCCGAGGTGACAGAGTTCTTGACAAGGGCATTGGACAACCGTGAGAAGTGTATAGGAGTTTATTTGGATCTAGCTAAAGCATTTGACTCGGTGTCGCATCCTATATTAATTAAAAAGCTTGAGAATATTGGTCTGTCTGCCTCATCCTTGAGATGGTTTGAATCTTACTTGACGGAAAGAAGGCAAGCGGTTAGAATAAATAATATTACGAGTCAATATCTACCAGTCCGGTGGGGCATTCCGCAGGGTAGCGTGCTGGGGCCAACATTGTTCATTGCATATATAAACGATATAATAGAGTTTTCATGTGAGGGCCGTGTAGTTTCTTTCGCAGATGATACGGTTTTATTGTTTAGATCGGCAACATGGACAGGGGTATTTGAAACTGCTGAGGGAGCATTAAATAAAATAAAAATATTATTAGATAAAAGTTTGTTATCATTAAACGCAAGGAAAACAAAGTGTATGACATTCAGCATAGACGTCAGGCAGCAGCCTGGTGACGAGCAAACCATTAGGGTGCACGAATGTGGCCGGACCTCGGGTTTGTGCGCTTGTGTGGTACTAGATAGGGTCAACACATATAAATACTTAGGTATAAATATAGATAATAACCTAAGATGGGCCTACCATGTCGATGTTCTGGCGGGGAGGATCAGTCAACTCATTTATGTGTTTCGAAACTTGAGGGAAATCTTTGATGGCAAGAGGCTGAGGGCAATATATTACTCACTTGGACAGACCCGTTTAATGTATGGTATCTTGGGATGGGGCGGAATGGCGAAAACCAACCTCCATCCACTCAATGTGGCCCAAAAGGCGCTGCTTAGAGTGATGTATCGGAGGCCGTATGGATATCCGTCGGACTCGTTATATTTTGAAAGCGCAGTTTTGGATGTGAGACAATTGTATATGAGAGAGTTGTTGAAACATACGCATAGAAATCTCGCAATGTACAGTGACTCGCAAAACTATGTTATAAATATTAACACGAGAAACAGACCGCTGCTCCGGCCGCAACGTGTGAACACGGCATTTGCCCAGCGCCATTTTGTCTTTTTGGGTCCAAGACTGTACAGTAAGGTGTTTCCGACTCTCAGTGAGTCGCTCAATCCTGCCCAGACTAATCTAAAGAGTCTGATGACAAGATGGCTACTGGAGAGGGGCAGGGATGCGTCAGAGAGAGAACTTACATTCATTGAGAGATGAGGGCAGGGGGAGACAGGTAGGAGTGGTCAATTGTTGTGGAATTCGTTGTTTTTGATCTGGAATGGATGTGTGTATTAGTGTGGGCCGATTTCCTTTTTTCCCTCTATTGCTAACGTAATAGTTATATTTTAGTGCTAAATGCTGTTTTAAATACGTATGCAAAATATTTTTCAATTCGAAAGATATCTTCTGTCTCCGAATTGAGCTCAAAGTTTCAAGAAATTGTTAAATTTGTCCTATTTTGAAGCAGGTATAAAGAAAGTAAAAATATGTTTAACATAATATTTTTTAAGATTGTATGTCATAAAAATTATGGAATAATTAGTTCCGTATGATATAAAGCATAATAATACAATTTAAGATAGCAACAAAGTATATAAAGCGCCGCAATAAACAAGAGAAAATCGCATGAAATGAGAAAAGGGTTAAAAATACCAGTTTTGTATTTTGATGGCCGTAAAGCCAAAGTTTTAGGCTAGTCATTAGAAAAAGTGGACAAGAATACAGATGAACAATAATTAAGAGAGTGTTAAAGGAAACTGATTCTAAATTGATGGAAAATTTGGAACACCGAAACCGATAGAGAGATCGATTACAGATTTCTTTTCAAAAAGCAACATTTCATTGGATATTTTACTTACCGTCTGATGTAATGAAAAAAAGTGTAGGTAAATACCGGAAAACATGATTGAATAATTAGTTTGCAGGAAAAAATACTAATAAAACCATTAGAATGAATGCTTATTGCAAACCACAAATAATCCCAATTGAATGAGTCGCCGGTAATCTAGAAAAAAACCGACAAGTAACAATTATTTAGGTTTTTGTATAATATGTTCATAGTGCTTTCTAAAATCATCATACGCTCTCTCTTCTCCCGGGCAATTATTTCCTTAAAATCATCATGCGCATTCTGACCAAATTGGAAAACAACTGGAAAAATAAAATAAAAAACAATTGATATGTTCCAGGTGATAACAAGAGAAACTACTATTTTATAATTTTAAGATCTACGAAAAGATCAATTATATTTATTCCAAATTGGTATAGTCATACCAACAGGAACATTTTCTAATGATTTAGGCAACTGAGCTCCAGGAAAAATAATCCATGTAATCGCTAAACTAAGCTCATAGGATTCTGCGACTGCGCTTCATTCAGAAAGTTTGATGACTTTAAGTCTTATCTTTATTGTTAATGTCTGTGCACCAACTTACCTCGCAACTGATCCAGTTATTTATGGAAGTTTAATTTCTTATCCATATATTTATCAGATTATCAAATCTGTTATATAAACTGTAATTACTAAAAGAAAAAGCTATCTCGCTCAAAATACACTATGAAGTAAGAGAATGAACCGCTCGCTAGATAGTGAAAGCTCGAATCACCCAAAAAAAAACGCATTTTTGATCCTTGAAGTATCGAAAGTATATTTTGAAGCATCCTTTTACAAGAACTAAGTTATAGATAGACAGCAAAATGTAACAGAAACACCAATCGACAAGTATCCGACGAAGATCCTTCGGCATTCATTACATACAATGGCGAAGATGAATAAATACAGTTTCCTGAATTTTTCTTGTCATATCCAAGGAGTTTGACGATCTGTGAAATTGTTAAAGAAGCCTCACCGACTTTACGGAGAAATTTATCAATAAAATATTATGTAAAAGCTTAGAAAGCAACGAGTAAAAAAGATATCAAACCCAATTTATCAAAAACAATCACCGCA
This sequence comes from Mystacides longicornis, assembly GCA_963576905.1. Taxonomy (NCBI): domain Eukaryota; kingdom Metazoa; phylum Arthropoda; class Insecta; order Trichoptera; family Leptoceridae; genus Mystacides; species Mystacides longicornis. Next base: position 9,767,800 of record OY756426.1, read on the forward strand.
AAATAACATAATTTCATATACTTGCTTTACATAAAAAATTTGAAAGTTTTATTTATTATTTTTGTGTTATTAAATAAATAGAAGTATGTTCTTGAATTATCTGTGGTATAATAAAAAAAAGTGAATAAAAAAACAGGACCGGAATCATTTTACATGATTATTATAAAAATATCAGTTAGTATGGGATATTTTCGTCCCATACAAAACTTCAAGGTCGATTCGGAGACAGAAGATCTTATTTTTTTGTCATGAAATTTTGTAGATAGTTATAATACATCATAAGGCAACAAATTATCACTATTACATTAAGATTAGAAGCACTTTTTAAACTTCCATACTAGAACGGCCCAGCCTAGTGTGTATGTATGTGATGGCGTGTATAGGATAGTGTGTGTACAGTTTATTTCATTTTAGAATGCCGACTCCACGTTGTCTGGGGAACCCTGCGTATAGGGTGTACAGGTAATATTAGATACAATGTAACATTATTTTTCGATTTGAAGACGATGTCATCAAACATCAATAAAATGTATGATTTATGTGCCCACAAGCGTGGCTATAATAATACTTGTGATTGTTATCCTTTATTAATACTAACTGTTTATTTTTTCATTCACATGATTTTATGTAATGAATTTCATTAACTTTAAAATTCGTATGGTTATGAACACTATAAAAAGATGATATAGCCGCCGCGAGTTTTTGTCCTAGGTGATTGTTTTTCTATAGTCAACTGACCCTCTCTAATCTGAGACAGGTAAAAGACAAGGTAGAAATTCCATGTATTTACCTCAGTAGATCTATCGTAGCTCTTTTTAAAATGTTCATAAACATTAATTAAAATTACTTCTTTCGTTTGCCCACAAAGCGCTCTTCCTTTACCCAATTTGCTTGAACACGATGACATGTTTGTAAAACACAAGAAATTTCGTTATCATCCGGTATTTTAAAGGAAGAAACAAAAGGCCTTCCACCCTTCCAACTATGCACCTTTGTTTTTTTCGTAATACGAAAGGATTAACCAATACAGTCAAGATCGCAGCGACAACGTGGCGTCGGCAAGGTTAAATGAAATTACCTGTACATGGGTATGTCCTGATCGTTTTCCTTTTTTCATTTTCTACTATTTTGTTTCTTCTGTGTTCTGATTGTTTTGTTTGTGTTTTTTTTTTCTCTTTTTGTGTCTTCCATAGTACAGTGCCGCTATAATTAAAAATTAGTATCACCTCAACACAGGCTGTCGTCTAGTGAGGTGATAAATTCCAAATATGTACCTATATAAATTTCAAATATTATGTACCTATGTAAAAGTTGGAAAAATAAAGAAATAAATAAAAAAAAAATATTGTTGGAAGTCCACGTCACAGAAGAATAATAATAAAGCAAAGGTTTTTAAGTCCAACATTTCTTGGGGGAAAAAAGCCAACATTATTTTTTGTAAGATTGTCAGTATTTTGGAGCAAAAAATGAATATCTTTTCTATCATAGTTCCATAATATAAGTTTGAAATTGTAGTAGGTACTTACTTACAGTTAATAAGTGACAACACATGTGGTGTAGCAATACTGTATCTTGATGAGTATAATATCCGCCCCCCCGCTTAAAACTAATTATTGTTGTCAGATACGTAATAGAAATAGGTTTTTAAGAGAAACAAATAAATAATGAGCGGCTTCCAACACGTTTCAATAATAACATAACGAAAATTTGGTGCTTTATTTATTATGGTGCATTTAAACCGAACGAAAATAGAGCCAGAACGTTAATCTGTTATCGCCCATTTATTATTAAGTTTAGTTCATGTTGACCAATATCAACCATAAAATAAACTAGGTATATGTACCTACTCTGTTTCTAGATTCGCTTTTATGTTCGTTTGGTGTAAACGCACCCTTAGGTGATAACGGTTTTGTTGCCAGGCAATATACTCATCACTCCAAGCGTAAAACTGCAACATCTCTCTCCGCTCGGTCTTCTGTTCGACCGATGTGAATTTAAAAGAGCATAAAGTAAGAAACTGATGGTCTAGCTGGAATAAGAAAAAAATAGTAGAAATTCTGCAGTGTTCACTACAAAATATAGGTAGGTAGATAGCTTACTTTTATAAACACTGCTTATTAAGAAATCTCCAACTGGAAAATGCTCAACTCAAACACATACCTAATAATACTTATCTATGAAGGAAAATTTTTGCGACTTTTTTAAGAAAATTGTGCGGACGGAGAAGTATGAAATTTCGCACACTTATAGCTTATTTCGAAAAGGAGTGGCGATTGCTAATATTTTTTGATTAAAAAAAATAGATTTAATCCATACAAAAATCACTACGCTCACTCCTGTAATGATATGTATTTCATACTCACACACACTTCGATGTATTTGACATAATTTGACACAGATATTTTGTTTATCTGTGGTCAAATTGAGAATAGATTAATATTGTCGGTCTTTAATAATACCTAATAGATAAAAACTTTGTACATATAAAAACGCAACGAATGGATCAGAGACAGAACAAAGGTGACAGCTGATGTGGTCCAAAAAGTTGCATCACTGAAATGGAGCTGGGCTGGACACATGGTCAGAACAACGGACGACCAGTGGACCAAAATAACCCTGAAGTAGAGACCGAGAACCGGTAGCAGAAACTCAGGGAGGCCACAAATGCGATGGTCCGACTGCATAAGAAAGGTGAGCGGACAGGGAGCAATGGAAGTCGGGAAGGGAGGCCTATGTCCAAAACTGGACTGAGGAGGGATAATGATGAGTTATATCTTACCATGTTGGCGACTACAGACAATAATAATATGACGTTTCTGCCCGTAGCAATTATGATTGTGCCAATGTACGGTCTAGAGATGAACCAACATATCCAACACTATTAACGCGTTTTAATAAGGTATTGTTTTAAAGTGTCCACAATGCGTTAAGGGTATTTTTTTATCGTAGGGTAGTTGCAAAATTGCTGTATTGCATAATATCGTGGCTACTATAACAAAGCGCTTGTACAAAATCGTTGGCATTTATGTTTTTTCACAGGAAGTGAGTATATATAATCAAGCTGTACAGTGTACAAACATAATCATGAGTATGAATATCATCATAAAGATTCTAGATGGGAGAAAATGTTTTCTTTGTTTTCCTTTTTAATTATTATTCTTACATTATAAGCTCGTTGTTTTCTTTTCTTTTTATTTGTACTCGTTTCGCCTGTAAATTTCTCAAAAAAAAATAAACGTAGCTTCGAACGTATAAAATTAAGACACCTTTGTTTCAAAAACAATAAACAACGAGTTTTTTTCTCCTTCTTCCTTTTTTTCTTAGAATTTCTTTTATTCGGCTCTTCTTTATGACACCCTATTGACTGGCAAACTTAAAAGCGAGATCATTTCCTTATTTCTTAAGCTCGGATTACTTTGTTTTGTTTTTGTATTTTAAAAAGATTTTAACCGATTGGTGATTTCAAGAATTGTTTCGTTTTGATTCGACCCGAATCTGAAAAACGATTCAATTACGTTCCCCGTCTATTTAACAGTTTTATTACCGAATAGACTTAAATCAAACAAATGGAATACCACTAGCAATAGGCAATGAGATATTATACTGGAGATGCAATTCCATACAATTTTTAGTTTGAAAGTAGCATTATGAGTAAATTTGAAGTTGAACTTAAATAAAAATATGCAATCAAGCATTACTGACGAATATGTTTGTCTTTGTCACACATAATACGCCGAACGGCTAAGTGCTGTCACCTTCTACCGGTACACATTAATAGAAATTTCTTTTTGTGCGCGAGATTTGAATGCATTTGTCAGAATTGTCTAAGAACCTTTTGAAAAAGATCTCTCGTCTTTTTAATGCGAGGCAGACAACGAACAGTTTAAAAGCACATTTATAAAAATATTTTTCGACAATGGAAAAAAATGATTTATTTATTCGAATCAAAATGACCTTTTTTATAAAAACACTAGTTATATTGTACTTCCTTCTAAATTTCGTCCGGCTAGGTAAGGGCTCTTACACACAGCTTAAACGAGAACCGTTAGAAATCCGGCACTGTGGGAAAAACCGCTGGCGATTTCTCAGTTGTATGATGGATTTCGTAAAAAAATTCATTGAAAGTGGAAAACCTCTGTTTGCAGAACATCCTTAAATTCCATATATAATTTTAATTAAGGAGCACTCTGTTTAAATATAAGTTGTATTCTTTTTTCTAAATAAATTGATAAAAAAAACCTTGATAAATAAAAAAAAATTCTAGAAATATATACCTATTCACTGTTGCATACGCCGCGTACGGGTGTATCTTTTTAAATGAATTTAGGCTAATTAAAAGTGAACACAAATACATTTGGAAACTTGCACACACTATGGAAGAGTTGTGTTGTGAAAGTGGAAATAGTCGGCACAGGGATTCGATCCCAAGACGTATGCTGCAGTAAGAAAGCCGTCGACTGAACAGCTGGGTTACAAATTCAAATAAAAATGTAGGTATCTACGCGTTTCATACAGACTCGTTTTTTTTACCCCGCTCGGTATGCACCCGTAGTGTGATGTGGGCCTAACTAATAAAACAAAAATAATTGTCAAATATATTTTTATATTTTAAACATTTTATCACAATAAAATGCACTTAAAATATATAAAATACGTCCTTTTTTTATAAAAGGATTTTCCTATATTGATTTCTGTTGAGGAACGACTTTTATTCACCACAAAATCCACCATTTTCAAGAACACCGTATTACCGCGGACACAACTGTCAATCTCGAGCTGTTGTCAACGACTAAAACACGAGCGTGGCACATTTTCGGTGGTGGCACACTTTTTCACATGCCATTTTTTAGACTCGATTGCATCTCTAGTATAATATCTCATTGAGCAATAGGTAAACCATGCTTCAAAATTGCGATTATATCATTAATTCGGTATATATCTTCAAAATTGCGATTATATCATTAATTAGGTAGGTACCTATATATCTTCAAAATTGCGATTATATCATTAATTAGGTATATATCTTCAAAATTGCGATTATATCATTAATTAGGTAGGTTTAAATCTTCAAAATTGCGATTATATCATTAATTAGGTATATATCTTCAAAATTGCGATTATATCATTAATTAGGTATATATCTTCAAAATTGCGATTATATCATTAATTAGGTATATATCTTCAAAATTGCGATTATATCATTAATTAGGTATATATCTTCAAAATTGCGATTATATCATTAATTAGGTAGGTATATATCTTCAAAATTGCGATTATATCATTAATTCGGTATATATCTTCAAAATTGCTATTATAGGTATATCATTTATTAGGTATACTATATCTTCAAAATTGCGATTATATCATTAATTAGGTAGGTACCTATATATCTTCAAACAAGTCCAAACTATTTTTCCTTTTTGTTTAACCTCTCTTCTCTCATTAACCTTCTCAAACACTTTTCTAAATCGATAACCTCATCAAGCAAATTTCTCACATGATGCCTCCTCAACCAGGTAACTTACTTGATTTTCTCAAACACTTTTCTTACTCGATAACCTCCTCACACAATTTTCTAACTCAATAACCTCGGTAATGGTATTCGAATAACTTCTCAAACAAATTTCTTATTTCAAGCCCAGATTTTTTAACAGATTAACTCCTGAAAGATTTTTTTTTTCTCGAAGACCACACACCTCAAACATATTATTTAAAAAACAGTTTTTTTTTAAACATAATTATGTAAAATTGCGTAGTTAGCATAAAATTTTGAGTAAGTACATTATGAAAGTAACGCTTAAACAATTTGAGACTTATAAAAGTTATTATATTTTGATTGGGTATTATTTAGTCGCTGATTATCGAAGCTCAAACAAACCCCTCCACGCCCATTTCGTAATAATTCGCCGTTGCCAATAGCTAATACCGATATTGCGTGCATCAAAAGATAATATTATTCTTAGTGGGCTAGCCTTCAGCGGGGTAGGTATATTAAAGTAAGACCGAGTTGCCAGTAATTGTGTCTACATTGTAAATAGTTATGGGGCAATCGGGGTAAATGTTTAATTATATACAATTAGACACCCTTCCGTTCCCATAGACTTTATACCTAGCTCACAGATTATCTATATCACTAACTACATGTAAATAGGTACTTATATGGAAAGCCTTACAATAATTAAACTGTGAGATAGGTCGATAGTTTATGTGAGACCTATAGCTTCCTTGTGCTCTAATCTAACATAATGATTTTTAGCCCCCTAAGCCTGTGAAAAGACAAGTGATTTCCAAAAAAAGGTATCAAAAGATACTCGTCTTGAATAGCTCCCAAACGGCTCCCTAAGGGTGGGTTGTTCGATCGTTAGTAACAGCAAAGCGTTAGCAATAGAAAGTAATAGCAACTTTTTAATCATTAAAAAAAAGTCATTTTATCATGATTTTGCATGATGAAAAAAATGTTTTAAGCATTGTGATGTGATGCATGTTACTAATCGGTTACTATTTAATTTGACATTCCTTACACTCGACGAACATCTGATAGTAAAGTATTGTGCTAATACTTTACTATTAGGTACTTGCGGCGTCGAACAACCCACCCTAAGCGGTGCCGGGGGATAGGTGCTAAGGTAAGTGAAAATGAGTTGATTTTTTGCTAAAATAAGTTATTTTTCTTTGATTAATTTTTCAATGGGGGATTCGAATCGCTAATGTGGGCTTTTACGCCTCGCAAACACAGTTTGATTGCTTTGATAAGAAATTTATTTTTTAAAAGACACTAACAGAACATGGTGCGGCGCATAAAATATACCTCCATACACACTGTGCACCCTACAGTACATGTTAGCACGGCGCAGGTTACAAGTATACAAGTATGAAGTATTTTTTTATATAAAATATTTATTTATCATTTGTGAATTTAATATTCGCACACAAATGCCACTGTCAAATGCAATAATTATTGACAGCGATTAAAATACGGAATAGATACCTACCATTCATAACATACTACGGGGGCTTACGTTCTTAGCCTTTTAATGATAATTTATTTATTTATTCAAGTCAGACAAGTCGTTGTAGGTCCAGTAGGTACCCGTATTCTAAGTTTTATCGGAAGGTAGTCACGGACGTAAAGTGAGTAACACGATACCTACACTTTGTATGAAAAACGGCTATACGTATCGAATGCGAGAATCGCTTTTGTTTCTAGAAATATATTATTTGTGGCGGCGCTATACACGTTTTCCATACAAAAAGTATTGTGTAATACTCACTTTACTTCAGTGACTACCTTCCGATAAAACTTATAATAGGGGTACTTTCTGTTCGGTCATGTGAGCCACAGGACAGTGATAAGTACCCATATTGCATTTGTATTTCCCAGAAATGCCCAGAATGCAATATTACCATCTACAAGTTTGAGGTATTCACCTTAAGTGGTGTCAAAATCGCGTTTTATAGGGTTCCGTTTACATAGGTAGGTAGGTACATACATATTCTTAAATCTCATAAGAAATTCTATAATATGTGATTACCTACATCTGTAGTAGGTAAATAATATGTTGGTACCTATACCTACATACAAACTCGTACAATATAATATTAGCATATAAACGACTCAAAAGCCTGGCTTTTCTCTGGCAAAAAGGTTTGGATACGAGGAAGATTAGACGTTTAAAAAAAAAAAGATTAGTTAAGGGCAAAAACGACTTTCCACACTACATGGCGAAGTGTTCTGGCTCTCTTCTATCATCCAATCTGTTTCTTTATCAAAACAGCTAAAATTCTATGAATGCGGGGTTTACCAACATTTGATTTTACGATTGGTACATGGTTTTTTCTCAAAAGATATCCTTGAGGCAATTCCAATACCAATTTGTATAATTATTACCTTTAAATTATTTGAGCAACTATGAAAAACATAATATAGTAGCCATACCTATCTTTAAGTAATTAGTTGTGCTTAAACTTTGCCCGGTGCAGACAAAGATGTTTTGCAAAAAATGGATTTGAGGGACGCCGAAATTTTAACAGTAGGTATATCAATAAAAATATCTTATATAAAATGTGCTAGTTTGTGTGCTTTTGAAAATATCTGATTAATAATAATATAACCTCAGAGCGATGAGTATTGTCATGTTTGTTAGCTATGTTATATTACCAGCAATATTTTATTGACTTATATAGTAGTATAGTAGTCCGAGAAAACGGACGAGACAGTAAAGTTTAGTTAGACGCACCGAGTACTCGGCCGAGAGCACTGTCTCGCCCGTTTTCTCGGCACGTGTGATCAAGGCATCAGGCAGACGATGAAGTGCTTGTAGTAAAATAAAAAGCCGCTAACTTAGGGAAGCCCAGAACTCATAGTATGTTATAACAGCCTTTTCGTGTAAAACATAGTGTAGATGGATTTCTCTCAGGGTCCTCTCCTGAGTCTACTTTAGATTCTCCAGGTATATTCTGCGGGCCCTCCAGTAGAGGTTCCCTTAGACCGTGTGTGTTACACGGTGGTGGCAAGGTGCCACGTTGAGGATCAGATAATCAGAAGGTATATTTAAATGTGAGATAAAATAAATACGTTGAAAACTGAACACTGAATTTATTACAGTAATTTACATATGACAATGAATCGACAAGTTAATATTTGAATTTAATAATAAGTACGAAATCGGCGGAGAGACCCGAGCGGCGGCGTGTTCAAAGTAGAAGTGATTTGACTCCGCTCCGCTGAGTTGTTCGTCACCGCTGCAGTGCTGCGATGCGGGCTTGTGTGACAATAAAAACTAGTTGCCACCGCCGCCCTGGGCTCCACACCAACCTCCCTTCTTGAAAGAAAAGAAAAAATACATATAATTAGCTTTATGACTAGTAAAGTTTGAACTAAGTTAGGGGGGTACCGGTTGTAGAAGAGTAAGGAGAAGACAATTCTTACAACCCGTACTCTGGAATGGTCACTATGCGGTACAGTCCGCATGGTCTAGTATGGTACAACCCTATGGGTGTGTTCCATATGATGTGTGGAGTGAGTGACCTTGCATACAGTGTTTTGATATGATTGTTAAGCATCCGTGGTGTGGATGTATGAAAAGGTATATACAAAAAAATATGAAATCAAAAGCATAATAGGTATGCGTGTACATGTGCTGTACCCTGTTACAAACAAAAAAATATGGAATTGAAATGTTTAGGTATATGTTATACCCCTGTATTATGTACATAATGTTATGCGTCTAAGTTAAAGTTAAATTATGTACAAGTGAAATTATTAACACAGTTTTGCTTGTGTGTCATGAGCTAGGGTACATCCAAAAGAATATATTTACAAAATAATGGATGACCTAGGTGAAATATGAGAATGAGTGTGCATGTCGCACTGTTATATTATAATATGTTACTATGATACAGCTATGTATTTACATAAGTCCAATACCTATTGTCTAGTGTTAGACGAAAATGGTTACAAGTCTATCCTATGATTAACGTTAGCTCTGAAGGCTATGAATTATATTATTTATATTTTTATTTACAAGGTTTGAGACATCGCTGTTGTCTTAGATTTAATACTAATGTAATAATAAAATTAAAAAGGTTTGTGACATCGCTATTGTCGTTTTATCAATATAATGATTGTAAGAGATATAACAATTTTGGGACATCGCTATTGTCCTATGTTGATTTTAGTTGCCATAGTTATTGGATAGATGGCGTTTGTTAACATCGTACTTATTGAAAAATAACCTACATGTATAATAATGACACAAAATAATAAATGTGCGTATGTTAGTAATATAAAAAAACGTACGTACATTAATAGCAATCATTGTGTAAGTTATGTGTTTTTTTTTTTTTTTTTTTTTTTGTATTTTGTTTACACGACCAAGTATATAGCAGTATAGCGTATTTGTTTACTGTTTTTCAGTGATTAGAACCGGAATCTGACGTGACGTTCGCTTCTTGTGATGTACGGGGTCGTCGTCGATGATGTCGGCTCCTCGTGCTTGATGTCTTCAGTGCTTTGCTCGTTGGTCGGTGTGCTGGTGTTTATATTGTCCTTGGAAGTCTTGTAATTTTTTTTTATAGCCGTCTGTCCTGACAAACACAAAATCTGTTGTCTGTAGATTGTGATTGACGAGTATTTTTGGCTGTTTGTGGTGCGCTCTTGATGCGCGTCTATGATGGGCTGTGGTGTGGTTGTGCGTTCTGCTGCGCACAAGTTGTGTGGTTTGATGTGCACGAGCTGTGCGTTTTGATGCGCACGTGTGTTGTGCGGCTTTTAATGCGCACATGTTGTGCGTTTTTGCTGCGTATTTGTTGTACGTCTTTGTTGCGCCTTTGATGCGTACTTGTTGTACGTCTTTGGTGCGTACTTGTTGTACGTCTTTGTGCGCTGATTGCTTGATTTGGTGCGCCCCCCCATGGGCGTCTTGCTGCGCACTCGTTGTGCGACTTGCTGCGCACTCGTTGTGCGACTTGCTGAAGCGGTAATGTACTTGAGACCTGCTTGAGTTTGGCAGTTAGCTGCTGGATCCATGAGCTAAAACGACTGCTGCGTAAGCTTGGAACTTCGTGGCTGCTACCAGGTTGGTACGCGGTAAAGTCCGTGTACTGCTTGTGTTGATGGTTGTTGTTGGAGTTTTCGACCGGTCCTCTTGCCTGCCGTTGATGTTTGCTGGGTGTAGAGGGCCGTTGTTTGTTTGTTGTATTAGTTGACCATGATGTGGTCCAGTTGATTTTGTTTTATTTAAGTTTTATCCCTTACCAGGACCGTATCTCTGGGGTCGGGAGTTTATGTGTGGTCACGTTGTTTTGGTTTATCCCTTACCAGGACCGTATCTCTGGGGTCGGGAGTTTACGATTATTTAAAATTACGATTATTTAAAATGTGGTTGGTTGTTATGTTTTGTTGGTTTGGGGCTGCCTGGTGGTTGTTGGGTTGGTTGAACACCCGTGGTCTTTCCATTTTCCTGTGAAAGATGCACGTAGTGTTGTGTTTGTTGGTGTAAGATCTCCCACCGGTTGAATGTCGGTGAGGTGGTTGGTTTCTTGGTGCCAGCTGTAGGTATTTGTATTGTAGTGCATTCCGGTAGTGATGATGTATCTGCATTCTTGAATTCGTTGATTGTGGGTACGACGCGTCAGATTCGAATAAAGTCGGAATAGATAAATTAAAAAAATTTTTTTTTTTTTTTTTTGTTAAATGTTAAATGAAAGGTATTCCGAAATGCTATTGTGTTGCGATTTACTTGGTTGTGTTGGTATTGCTTTGAGTGGATTGCCTTTGATGCGAATAGAAGAAAAAGAAAAAAAATGTTGAATTAAAATTGTGATGTTCAAAGAAAAACAATTATTGAAAGTAGTTGGTTATCGTTTTAACTTTATGTCGGATTCAAACACTTTAATTTGCACGGTGTGCAAAGAGAAAAAAAAAATAAAATATATTTAAAATGATAAAGGTTTAAATGCAAAGTTTTAAAAAAAAATCTATTATTTAAATCGACGTTCACATCACTATCGGTGCGGCGTGTTTCTGTTCTGTGCGAACTGCCGACGGCTGTGTGCCGCCGTGGGCCGCAGCGTTGCTCCTGGTGTATGCGCACGTCGCCCAGGGCCGCCCGCGTCGCACCCCAACACTCGACAACAAGAATAATAATTATGAGTTGGGCTTGTATAGGCGTTTTATACTACGCCTTCGTCGATTAATGTTATAAGAAATATTATATAGAAATTGGAATGCTGCAAATAAATTGTATAATTGTATAAAAATGTGAATTCAGGATTATGGATGACTTGTTACTTTACGTATTTACGTTATTTTTATAATGCTATAGCTCACTTTTGTATTGAATATTCGTGTTGCAAAATAAAATAATTTGGCAAATTAAATTGAGAGGAAGAGATTGTAAGAAAAAAAAGTAATATGAAAGGGTGATTTGGTTTGATTCGACTCACGGCCGCCTTGTATTAAGGCGTGATGGCTTGGAAATGTTCTGCTGCCACGTGCTGTCTTGTGCTGTCTTCGATGTTGCAGATGTCGTTTGCTGTACTGGATGGCTGCCACGTGCTGCTCGATGGCTGCGGTTGTTGCGTGCTGTGCTGGAAGGCTTCCACGTGCTGCTCGATGTCTGCGGCTGCCCGTGCTGCGTGATGTCCGCGTGCGCCTCGTGCTGCTCGATGTCTGCGGCTGCACGTGCTGTGTCGAGCAGCTTCCGCTTCCTTCTTCTGCTGCCTTCCGTTGTTCGTAGTTGATTTGGCTGAAAATTTCGGAAGAATCAGTTCTTACACAAAAAAAAACTTTCGGCTTTGGTTTGCCGTGTAGAAAATAAGATTTTTAATCGTGGGTACGCAATTTGAAGCATCAAAGAATAATCGATATAGTTAAAGAATAATTAAATAGTTAAGCGTTGTATTGTTTGAAGGAGCTGATTTCAGGGTAGTTCTATTTTATGTAAAAAAATAATTTTTGAAGCTAAGGTTCTATATAACAATTGAAACGATCTTACCCTACCAGGCAGCTCCTGACTTCCCCCTTGAACGGCCGCGCGCTCGGTCCACGTGTGAAGAAAAAAATTATTGTTGCCTCTTGTTGGGAAAAAATTTTGCGTTGCCGTTTTGACACTAAAAAATATTTGAAATGTTGAGATTACCGTGTTCGCGAGGTTACCAGTGTGGCCTTTGTGTACAATGAAGGGGTCACCAGTGTAGAATCCTGCGTGACTCCCGATCAAACGGTGTATTTGGTATGTGCGGATAACGATCACGTCGGGTCACCAGTGTAGAAGTATTTTCTCAGGGTCCTCTCCTGAGTCTACTTTAGATTCTCCAGGTATATTCTGCGGGCCCTCCAGTAGAGGTTCCCTTAGACCGTGTGTGTTACACGGTGGTGGCAAGGTGCCACGTTGAGGATCAGATAATCAGAAGGTATATTTAAATGTGAGATAAAATAAATACGTTGAAAACTGAACACTGAATTTATTACAGTAATTTACATATGACAATGAATCGACAAGTTAATATTTGAATTTAATAATAAGTACGAAATCGGCGGAGAGACCCGAGCGGCGGCGTGTTCAAAGTAGAAGTGATTTGACTCCGCTCCGCTGAGTTGTTCGTCACCGCTGCAGTGCTGCGATGCGGGCTTGTGTGACAATAAAAACTAGTTGCCACCGCCGCCCTGGGCTCCACAATATTATCTTTGCATAAAAAATCATAATTTTACGATTAAAATGAATTTATCCTTGGAATTATTATAGAAACTTTAAAATGATATCGACTATTGGAGCTTTTTATTATCTGCTTTAGAACTAAATATTCAATATTAATCGGTACTTAAAGGGGGACCCACTGAAGTTACGGACCTCAAATTTTACGTGCTTGTGTAGGAGAATGAAAATCGAAGAAAATAGTAAAATAAAAAGTTCGACACAAGCTTTCAGTAGCTTACTGTGAAAGAGTCAAGGAGTGTATTTGTGTTCACTTTGAGTGAGCACAGATTCATTTAAAAAAAAAAAAATTTTTTTTTTTAGCCCTTTTTCTAGAACAAGTAAAATTTTCTTTGGATACTTTAAGAGGGTTCCCCTGAAGGTACAGATCTCAACATTTTACTGACTCATCTACATCGAGGAGCTAACCGTTCTACCAAATTTAAATCAAGTCGGATAAGAATTACTATGAGTTATGGGTGCGCACACATTTTTGGCGTACGCGTGCGGGTACGCGGAATTTAAAAAAAAAATTGTTTTTTTTTTTGGAATCTACTCCCTCCTAAACGTCGAGAAATTAATTTCAGCGAAATCTATTTTTTTTTTAAATCCGATCACAAGACTCATGTCCGAGGGTATACAACCAAAATGCACTAAGTCATTTTTTACGATTTTGGGGTTTTAACACATTTGAACTTATCATTTATCTACACTGCTAAAACGGAAAAAAAGTATTTTTTCTAAAAATGACGAAAATAGACGTTTGCACTAAGTCATATTTGGATTTTAGTTTCTGCCAAAATGCACTAAGTCATTTGTAGTGCGTTTTGCTTGTAATTTCGGTTGCGTTTGCGCGGTATAAGTCAGTTTGGCAGATATAAATGAGTTCTTAGTTGTGCGTTTGGTTTGATATTTGATATTACTTTTGTCAATAATATTGTGATGTCTCAATATTCGAGGGCAATACACCCTGAAGAAATAGGTTTGTCAAAAAAAAAAAACATGAAAGCAGGTTATTACAATATTGTATATTATTAAACGATGATATCAAATTTTGAGTTAATTTTGGTCATTCTAAAGTAATCGATCAACTATTTTGCAAAAAAAAACAAAAAAAACATGTTTTCAAGGTACTGTGAATCAATATTTTGTAAAATATAGTTATGAAAACAGTTTTTAAACACTTTTATAACATTACGTTTAAACTGAAAATGTTACTATCAATACTAAAACAAATATCACGATTAAAAATAAAACAAACGATTTTACAGATAAATTGATATAAAATTATTTAAACGATTTAATACTGTCAGATAAAGTGGATTAAATAAAAGAATCGTCTTCAATAATAATACCACGCGGCTATTTTATTCAGTCTAACAACAAAGATGAAGATGATGTAATAATTAATGAATAGACAAAAGAGGCATAATAATGCATAGAGCACAAAAAGAAAAATTTGACATTGACACTGTAACACTCTCCCGCAATCGTCACATTTTTCATCCCAATGAGCTTCTTCATATCTTTCAGTTTTTCCGATGGTAGTCCCTTCGTCAATAAGTCTGCCTCTTGTTTTTCTGATGATACATATTTAACAAATATTTTATTTTCTTCGACCAGCTGTCTAACAAAATGATACCGTGTCTCTATGTGTTTTGACCTTTCGTGAAATGTTGGGTTGTTCATTAGTTTGATGGCACTTTGGTTATCTATTTTTAATATGGGAATATTTGTATCGTCAACTGCTTTGATTTCCTTTAACAATCTAAATAACCAAACAAGGGATTTTGCAGCTTCACTTGCAGCCACATATTCTGCCTCCATAGATCTAAGTGCAACACATTTTTGTAGTTTGCTCTTCCACATAACAGGACTTCCATACACTTTCATCAATATACCACTTGTTGATTTTCTTGTAATTTTATCACCTGCATGATCTGCATCGCTGTAGCCTTCTATCATTTGATCATCATTACTCTTCTCAAATATGATGCCTTCTGTTATAGTTCCCTTTATGTATCTCAGAATTCTTTTAACCAAGCTGTAATGAGCTATGGTGGGTTTATCTTGCGCTCTAGATGCCATATTGACTGCGAACATTAAATCTGGTCTCGTACCCATCGTGAGATATATTAAGCTTCCAATTATTTTTCTGTAGTATGTAACATCATTATATTGTGGTGAATCTCCTGGTAACCAGCCTGGCTCTATTGGTAACGATAATGTTTTAGCGTCATCCATACTAAATTTTTGTATTATTCTTCTAGCATAAGCATACTGAGTTAATTGGATACCATTATTGGATCTTTTTATTTCCAATCCAAGAAAACATTCTGGATTACTGATTGTAATGTTAAATCGTTTACCAAAATCTTCTATGAAATCTTCTACAACTGCCTTTGGACCCATAATTAAGCCATCGTCTACATGAAAGAAAAGGATTAAATCCTTTCTATGAAACATACATGGATCAGCTGAACTTTCTTGTAAATTACACGTCTTGAGGTAGTCGATAAGACATTTATACCAGCACTTTGATGATTGTTTGAGTCCATATACTTTTTGTCAATTTACACACTCGTCCAGTATTATCATCATAGCCTTGAGGCTGCTTCATGTATATTTCTTCTACTAATACTCCATTAAGAAAAGCTGTCATTACGTCAAATTGCATCATAAACCAATTTCGTTGCACGGCAATACATATTATAGTTCTTACAGTCTCAAATCGCACAACAGGACTAAAAGTATCATAATAGTTTACTCCAAATTGTTGAGTAAAACCTCTTGCTACAAGTCGTGCCTTATGACGTATAACCTCATCTCTTGAATTTGTCTTAATTGAATATACCCATCTGTTATCAATCAATGTACAATTAGGTGGCTTCTCCACAAGTTTCCAAGTCTGGTTTTTATTCAACGAATCAATCTCTTCATCCATAGCATTTTTCCAGTATTGTGTGTCATCTCTTTCAATAGCTTCTTCGTAATTAACAGGTGCGTCTCTAAGTAATAAAATCGTTGGAATATTTCTGAATCTAGCAGGTTTTCTTATCTCATTTCTTCTTCTTAAAGAATAATTGTTAATCATATTGTTTTGTCTTGTTTCTCCCACAGAATCACTGTCAATTAGTTGATTATTATCGTCTATTTCTTCTTCAGCTTGCACACTTTCATTTATTTGATTATCATCTATTTCTTCTTCAGGTTGAACACTTTCATCTATTGGGTTATTGTCATGTATGTCTTCTACAGGTTGAACAATATTGTCTCTTGAATTAACAAAATGAAACAGATCACATGGAATCTTTTGCAAATCTTCTGTTGGCTGCTCTATGAAATCTTTTGTTGGAAATTTTACATCTCTGCACGTATAAACTTTTTTATTCTCTGGAAAATATATTTTCAAACCACAATCAGAGTAACCAGTAACATAACCTTTTTCACATCAAACTTTTTTCATTTCTGCTCTGGAATCCATGCATAGCATAAGGATCCAAATATCTTCAAGTTCTCAATGTTCGGTTTTTTGTTAAAGAATAGCTCGTAGGGTACCTTTTCCTTTTCTCTAGTTGGTCCAGTTCTATTTAAAATATATGTTGCCGATAGAATTGCTTCGCCCCACATTGACTTCGGAAGATGCGAAGCTGTTGCTAGCCAAGAACGAGCCATCTCACATAAAATTCTGTTTTCCCGTTCTGCCACTCCACATTGTTGTGGTGAATAAGGGGCCGTTAGTGAGTGTTTCAGCCCAATGCTCTTTGTGTATTTATGTACGTCATGGTTATCAAACTCTTCACCACCATCTGTGCGAAGTTCTTTAATTGATATATTTGCCTGATTCTTAAACATTTCTACCAAATAAGGTAGCCTTTCTTTGACTTCATCTTTTCTTTTTAATAGATAGGTAACTCTCAAACTTGAATAATCATCTTCGAAGACAAGGTAATAACGGTGTCCAGATAAATCGCTCACCTCCATTGGACCGCAAATATCAGCATATACTAGCTCTCCCGGCTTCGTTGCCCTTTCCAGTCTATTTCCAAAAGTCAATCGATGATGTTTACCCAGTACACATCCTTCACAAAATGTATCTTCAAAAGGAACATGAATACCTCTCTCCTTTAGGAATGAATGCACATATTTCTTATTTTGGTGTCCCATCTTTTCGTGCCACTCTTGAAGAGTTCCATTTTTCTCTGCAGCTACACACACTTTGTCTTTAATTGGTTTCACAACTTTGATCATCATACGATACAATTTTTCATTATCGTCAGATACAGCAATTGCTATTGTTTTGTTGTTTCTCGAAAATGTCCACATCTTCCCTTCGTTTTTAATTAGTTGATCAATTCCCTTCTGGGCCGTCGTCTTAACAGAAATTAAATTACATGAACTTTGAGGACAATACCAAACATCTTCTAAATATTTCTTCTGCCAATTATGTCCATCAAACATAAGCACATCAATGCATCCACTTCCAATAGCCTCAATTTTTACACCTTGACGGGCACTCTCCATTGCTTTTGGTTTTGGAAATTGATTGTAGGACGAGAACCAATCTCTTCTGTTAGTGATATGGTGTGATGCGCCACTATCCACAAACCATTCGTCACAATCATTACTATAAAGTGAGGTTAGGAAAGCACTCTCTTTATAATAATAATAATAATAATAATTGGACAACTTTTATGGCGCCGTTTAGTGAAATATCTTCACCTCAAGGGCGCCTCACATAAAAAGAAAAGTAAAGAGTAATAATCACCAATTAGGTTTGTCAAAACATAATAAAACAACAAAAATGGCAATAATCCCACAAGGTTCGTCATGTTGTAAAATATGTGAAATCATCATAGATACTTGTAAACAGTCAATATGGATTGGAATAGTCAATTGGATTGGAAGAATGCAAATTTAATACAAAACATCAGTAAGACATCCGAAAAAAATGGGTCTTTAAGAGTTTCTTAAACTTGTCAACTGTTTCAGCCTGCCTTAAACTCAGAGGGAGAGCATTCCATAGTTTGGGCCCCACCACGCACAAAGCGCGATCACCGTAACGCGTAGGGTTTCGTCTGCGGACCTCCTCCAGTTCAGAGAAGAGGCTCTGGGCCGACCTCAAAGTTGCGCGCCTTTCTGTTATAATTTTGGGAGCAAACATCTCCTCCAAATATGAAGGAGAGATATTATTAATTGCTTTGTAAACCAGCACACATACTCTGAAATCAACCCTTGCCCACATCGGAAGCCAATGCAAGTCTCTGAGCAATGGTGTAATATGGCAGTATTTAGTTTGATTTGTTATTAGCCTGGCTGAGGCATTCAGAACAGACTGCAGTCTATTAATATGAACATCTGGCATATTTGCATAAACTGTACCACAATAGTCCAGCCTGGACACCACAAATGAATTCACCAATGTCTTCAAACTGTCAGTACTGATGTTTCTTTTGACAGCTTTGAGCTGCCTCAAGAAGAAGAAACCGCTCCTTACAGTGTCACTTATCTGCTTATTCATAGATAGATCACTCTCCAGATTAACACCCAGGACTCTAGCAGATGTAACAGGCTCTATATTTTTGTCGTTTATTCTGAAGGTATTCTGAGGTATAAGATGTCCTCTTCTTCTGGAAGCCATCCACATAAACTCGGTCTTTTCTGGATTCAGACATAATCTATTGAGGCAAGTCCATTTGAGTATTCTGTCAATGCATTGCAGCAGTTGATGCTGGAGAGCA
Source organism: Mystacides longicornis (assembly GCA_963576905.1). Classification (NCBI taxonomy): domain Eukaryota; kingdom Metazoa; phylum Arthropoda; class Insecta; order Trichoptera; family Leptoceridae; genus Mystacides; species Mystacides longicornis. The sequence goes on from OY756426.1 coordinate 9,786,737, forward strand.
CGATGCTGATCAGGCTCTACAGACGCATATATTTGAATGTCATCTGCGTAACTGCACACTTTAAAGCCACATTCAGTCACAATCTTTTCAATCTCCGAGACATACAAAATAAATAGCAGTGGCCCCAGAACCGATCCTTGCGGTACGCCCGTCTTCAGCAACCTGGGTTCCGCTTTAGAACCATTGAAACAGACTGTCTGGTATCTACCCGATAAATAAGACTCAATCCACTTTAGAGCCTCACCTCGAACTCCAAAATACAAATCCAGCTTCTGCAGCAATATGTCATGATCCACAGTGTCAAAGGCAGCACTCATGTCCAATAGACATAATAAGACAATTCTTCCTTTCTCGCACTCACCAACAATGTCAGACAAAAGCCTGACAACACTAGTCTCGGTTGAGTGATGCCTCCTGTAAGCTGACTGATACTTGGGCCACAATGAGTTTTCATCAATGTGTGCAGTAATTCTCCTTGAAACAATCTTTTCCAAGAGTTTAGCCAGGTATGGTAAATTTGATATAGGTCTGTAATTCGTTTCATCATTCGGATCTCCATCTAGCTTCTTGAGTATTGGCGTCACTTGCGCACATTTAAGACGCTGAGGAATCTGACCCTCAGATAAAGACACATTCACAAACAACACAATGAAATCAATCAAAACCCCAAGACACCTCTTCAAAAGCCACATAGGTATTGGATCCAATATACATTGTTTATTTTCACTATTCATGATTATGGCAGACAATTCACTAGATGTTGTCAAATCAAAACACTGAAGTGAATGCGATGCGAACTGTCGCTGCCCACACGTCCAAGGTTCATCCGTCAGTTTGTTCTGAATGGTGGCAATCTTGTAGTCAAAGTAATTTGCAAGCTGTTCGGGAGTCTTATCAGATTTAGGAATATTCTTTTTGTATTCACATACAGTTTTGAGTGTTTTCCATAAAGACCGAGGTTTAGTCCCTTCAGATATAATTTTTCCTTTCCAGTAAGCTGACTTCTTTTCATTGATTTCCCGCCTGTACTCCCTCTGTGCATTCAACCAGGAGACGCGGTCATCCTGACCACCATTTTTCCTATACACACGTTCTTGTCTTCTCATGTGTCTTTTCTTGGCACGACACCCATCATCAAACCATGGGTCCGATTTACGTTTTACCCTCCTCATAGATTGGAATGGAGCATGTTTGGTATCAAGTAAAGTGGTCAATGTAGTATTGTAAATCTCCACCAGTTCATCAGGGTTGTTAGGATGACCAGAGAGGTCTCCACATATAAGGGAATTCCTCAAATCAGACTCAAAGGAGTCATAATCGAAGTGTCTCCATGAGCGCTTGAAAGACTCTAGGTACTCTGGGACGCAAGACATCATTCCCACATCAGCGTAAACAAGCTTGTGATCAGACAACCCAACATCACGCACCCGGGTTAACACTTTGCTCTCCTGTTTAGTGATCATGACGTCAAGCAGTCCACCCCCACAGTGGGTCGGCTCAACCACACTTTGGCACAGTCCGAAATCATCCAACATTTCCAAAAGCTTCAAGGTGTGTGCATTTTCATCTCTGTCCAGCCTTATATTGATGTCTCCAGTAATAAAGATCTCACAAGAATGCATCGACATTTTTTCTAAGAATAATTTAAATTGTTCATAAAATTCACCCGTTACTGCTTTTGAACCAGGTCTGTATACACATGCAATAATTATCTGTTTTTGTTGTATTTTGATTTTAGTAATAAGGTACTCAAACTGAGAAAAATTTTCAGATTTAACTTTAGTTATCTTGATGTCAGATCTGCTGATTAACATGACACCACCGTAGTTATGCCAGTTATAATCCCTTGAAGTATTATCATCTTTTACTGGCCTCGCTTCCTCAACCACATTATAGTTTAGGTTCTGAAGGGCTCTGACAGGATAATCGTGCAGACCTTCATGCCAAGTTTCTGTAAGGGCCAACACTGCCAACTTCAATTCTCTGAAAATTGTGTGTATTTCATGAATTTTATTTTTTAAAGAGCGTACATTTAAAGTGGCAATTCTTTCAGTCTCTTCTTTCATATGAACATGTCTCTCAATATTCACTTTAATATTATTACTATGCTGAATTGATCTCACATCTACACTTTTTATTCTAATTGCTGATATGTGCATCGGAATCACTCTCAAGGCGTTTCTCTTTCTACCACCTCTACTTCCTCTGGCTCTCTTTTTATATTTTATATCCTTTTTAAATCCATTTAGAAGTGACAATGCCAACCTCATGCGATTATCTAAGGCATAATGCCCTCTCAGTGAGAGAAGCTCTTCAACCGTATAGGATATCATCATTTGCCAATATTTATAACATTTTATATAAAAGTTATTATTAATTAAGTAATTACATCCATGAATATCATTTTGTCCTCCAATCCATACACTTTAGTCTGCAACTGATCATAAATTAAAATTATTAATGATTTTTTAAATTGTTGAACAAAATTAAGACAATATAAAATAAAATTATTGTTACATGATTACAAGAAAATTTATTTGGAATTTAATTTAATTATTTTTAAGTCATATTATTCACTATAGATCACCAAACCATATCACAAATTATAAAGATTTGACTGTTATCTCAGTTTCAACATGATTCACCAAAGATTCTTCAATATTTCCAACACTTTTAAATTTAAAATACAGACACAAAAAACATGTAGTGTCAGCTGATAAAGCGCCATCTACACTCTTTCTTGGTTTCTTTATTCATACCTCCGGCACATTCAGTTGACTTATGTCCTCTTCCCTTACATTTAAAACAAACAACACCATTCCTGCATTCTTTTGAAATGTGACCCTTTAATCCACATGAAAAGCATTTCACATCATTATAAAACTTCTTATTATAATTTTCTTTAGGTTTGGTTTGTTTCTTCGCAGTATTATACGTCTTTGATTTTGATATCATGGCACTGGCTATCATAGCGCCGTGCCCGTAGAAAAAAGGTCCATGTGATCATAGGTCGAAAATGAGTTTTTAATGCAGTTTAATTAAGTATTAAAAGCTCTACAAAACTGTATTTTTAGTTTTTTTCTATCGTTAATAGTTTCTGAGATATTTTTTTATAAAACGTCCTATGTGAAAAAATCTCCGAAGAAAAAAGTGACATGTGCACTTAAGCAGTTTTATTGTGCTCATTTTCATACCAACGATGCATAACTGTACGACCCATGTACACATGCGCACTTGTTCGTCGGAGTCTATACGATGCGAACGCTCATATATTTCTCATGAATCTTTTTAACGCAAACTTGTTTTGTATCCACATTTTTTTAAATATTTATCTGAGTTTACAATGTTAGTTACACTTGCGATATTTTAAGATATAAAAGAAAACAAAATTTGTATTATAAATGTCTTATGAATACTATTTTGGTGCAAAGGATTGGTTCAGCGAAACCGACTAAAGTATTGATAATTATTAACTTCAGATGAGAATCAAGTGAAAAATTGATTGGAGAAGTAGAAATTAAACATTATTTTATAAACTATTTAAAATAATTAAAATTTAACCAAAATTTGTGAAGTTATAATTTATTTTAACAATATTCCATTCAAAAACTTCCGTTGTGCACATAGGATGATTAAAATGTGTATTTTTTAAAAACATCGTTATCCACCTTTTTTGAGTTGTATTCATTGTTTTGATTGAAAATATCGTAATATTTTTACCGCTGGAGAATTATATATTTTTTGCAATTTTTATGTCCTAAGTGCAGATGACCCGTTTTTCTAGGGATACCCCACTACCCAATGTGTAGATGTTCCTTTGTTCTACGGAATTGTTTTCCATTTTCATAGTCCTATCTTCATAACGACCTTTTTTCTACGGACACATTTTAACATACACCTTTTTTCTACTAACTATTTCCGTTATTATATATATTTTTAAGAATGTTTTTATATTAAAACTTGTATATTGGTGGGGTGTTTCATTGAGATAAACTTTTTTTACAAATTCAAACGCATTTAATATATTTTATAATTTATATATAATATTTTATGAAACAAATCACTCGTATGATGCTGCAACTAAAATTTCGTAAATATGTGCCATTAAGCTACTAAATACATTTGAATATATATACGGTTCATAAAAAGGTACTAACATAAGCCTAAGTTAATTTGTATGAATACGTGGTAGTTTTTAAGACACTTACTTTAATAATTTTAATTAAATTGAATGTTATACGTTTTGTTTCTTTTTTTTATAATATGTTATTTTAGAATAAATATTTCTTAAAACATTCCACGAAAAGCTAAATCTATTTAAAATGCTTGAAATATAAACAATACCTAAAACTAGGACTTAAAATGCATCAGAAGTAGAAAAATAATATGAGTATATTGTGAAATTACAACTAGTCCTATAAATACATAAATCCTGTTGAAAACACAGTTTAATAAAAAAATTACATCATATTTTATTCGAATAAGTATAAGAAGTATTAGCAGTCTAGAAATGTTTAATTTGTACAGTGACTGATGAATCAAATAATCGTTAGAATTAATTCAAATCTAAACACTAAAATAGTTTCCATATAAATGCTAACTTTCATAAATGGTGCAGAAACACTAAAATAAAAATATCTAAATTAAGAGAAAATCTAAATTAAGCACATCACTGATTAAATAAGAGTACTTAGATAATATATTGCATCTCAATTGTAAACTATCTACGCGAACATAGCTTTAAACCTTACTGTTAACATAAAATACTTACAAAATTTGTAAATATGCAAAAGGATTCATCATAATACACATTTCATGTGGAAAAGCTTTGTGAAACAAGAAGTACGTAATTTAGAGTGTTGATGATGTTAATATGACGTGATTCTTTAGTAAATAAGGTTCCAAAGAGTTATGACTTAAGTCATATACTTTATTGTTTTCCTTCCAATATCATAACGATGAGGTAATAGTTTTCACCATGAGTCCTCATTCCTGTTGAAAGCAGTGTGCCAAATCACCCTTTCCAAAAGCAAAAGGTGTAGATTCAGTAATTAAATATAAATGCCTATGTTTTTCAGAATCATATGCAGATAAAGTAGATACTTAACACCAGAAATAAAAAAAATCTTATAAAATTGACCAAATATGTACACTGTATGAACAGAAAGAGAATAATTAGATTCCATACATTTAAAATATTAATTACAACTTGAAAGTATATATAACGATAATAGCTAGAAACATTTTTTGAACATGAATAAGCCCCTAATTAATGCAATAAATATTTATTTATTGTATTATTAATAAAAAAATAACTTGTGTTTGACATCCTGAAAGCATTACTGGTACCATAACTGGTATTCCACCATTCATATCCATTGGATAGCATCGAGGAACATATACTTGAAATAAAGTACCTCCATTTATAATACGTTTTTATCTTTAATGGTTCTCGTGTTAACTCTATTATATTTTTTTTTTAATTTCTGTAATTCCACTCACAATTGAGTAATTTATATTTATTTATTCATAATATTTTACCTTTTGAAAATGTAGAAACCCATCTATTAGGTAGTCTATATCCGCGAAGGGGTTATCTAAACAAAACAACAGATCACCAGGTTCCAAAAAAAGAAGAAGAAGACTTTTCTAAAATTAACACACATTTAAAACCTGATATTTTTCAAAAAATAACATGCTTATAAAAGTGATATGGTATATTATGTGTTGCATCATTTTATTTGAATACATATATATTTTTTGCTATTTTATATGCGCGTTTGATAAAAAATAACCAAATCATAATGTGAGTATTATTGAAAGTACGATATTTTATGTTTATTTTAAAGAAAACGATGATTGTTGTACTTAGGACTGAACAAATAAACAAATATTTCCGTAGAATAAAGGTACGTCGTAACATAGGAACGAGATTTACGAGACGAAGTCCGTAGAAAAAAGGAACATCTTCACATAGGCTGAAAAATTTCCCTAGAATAACTGCCTATGTGATTTTTCTAGAAAAGTATACACTTTAGGGAATTTTTTAAGATGCTTAATATTAAATAGTTTTATTTCTATTACAAATTTTAAGTTTGAAGAAAATTGCTCAAATAGTTATGAAGGAATCTCAAAAAATGTGTATTGGAATCTTTAAACTGCTCTCCTGTAAAATGGACAAAAGTCACATAGGCATTTTTTCTACGGACCCGACGATAGGTTCTTCTCGATTTTTAATTCTCAGTTCATAATTAAGGAGTCGCTTTTGTAGTTTAGACCATGTCTTATCATCTTTTGATAAATCATGCCATGTGATGTACACATTGTCAAAATCTTTGGGTAATGTTTGTAAAAGTCTGGCACACATGTCACCATCATCAATGGGTTTTCCTAAAGCTGTCATCTTATTCTATACTTCTTCAAATTTTAATAAATGCCCTTGAATTCCACCAGAATTTTCCCACTCAATATTGTGAAACTTATGTCTCAACAGATCAATATTCTCTTCCGATTGTCTGTCATATAATTCACCCAATTTGTCCCATATATCTTTTGCTGTGACACATCCAGCAATCCTCAGTAGTGGTCCATTACTCAGTGACAAAACTAGTGACTTCTTGGCTCTAGCATTGTTTTTTATCCAATCATTCAATTTATTCTGGTCATCACCTTCTGGTTTTGCATAAGATCCATCAATTATGTTTAATACTCCATCACTCTCTAAACAGGTTTTCATTACGATCTTCCATGTTGTATAATTATCTTCACCAGTTAGTTTTTCTAACTTTTCGTCCGACATTCTGATTTTTACGTCTAAATTCGTCTTCAGCACGTGGTATTTCGTCTACAATCGCGGCGCGGCGTCTAACCAAGTCTGATTCACAAAACTTGTAAAATGCACGATTCGTCTATATTCTTTTATTTTCACTAGATTTCACTTCACTTATTATAAAAACAACAACACTCTGCTAACATGTCAGATAAAGTGGATTAAATAAAAGAATCGTCTTCAATAATAATACCACGCGGCTATTTTATTCAGTCTAACAACAAAGATGAAGATGATGTAATAATTAATGAATAGACAAAAGAGGCATAATAATGCATAGAGCACAAAAAGAAAAATTTGACATTGACACTCTAACAAATACTTTTGCTTGGAGAACAAAAATTATAATTATACTTTATGTTTTAATCTATTGAAGAGCCTATCCTCATTCATATAAACCATCAGAAGTCAGAAACGCTCACAGAAGTGACTCAGATATGACAGGGCCTGGATTCAATTATTTATATTAATTGAAAAGTTATTAGACTATATTTTATTAGATATTCTACTACAAGAATAAAAAAAAATATCGATATGTACTTAAATATTATGATAAAAAAAAATCAAATAACCGGTGAATAATCAACAACTAGTCTTACAACTGAAAGCAATTTCAACACATCTCAAAATGAAGATGTAGGGTAATTTTAGAAATATTTTTTTATCATTTCATACAAGAGAAAGTGTAATGGGGAAGTATTTCAATGAACTGATAATGTATAGATATTCATTCTTTTACTTTTTTTAATTAAGGACACCTCTCTTCCTCTGATAAACGAGAAAAACATCGTCCTTATAACAAAACCAAAGATGAAGATATTGAGCGTGTCAAAAGTCACATTGATTCCTTTCCAGTGATGTCAAGTCATTATACAAGGAAAGATTCATAAAAAAGTACCTGGAATCAAACTTTTCTAGTAGAAAAATGTATAGCTTATACAAAATACAATGTGTAGAAGCTTATAGTGAAAGCAATCACATACCGCGGAATATTTTGTACCTACAAATTATAATTATTCATTTTTAGGCCTCAGATAAGACAAACTACGCTAAAAATATGAATCCCACCTAAAGAGGAAGGAAGGTAGTTTGACGAATAAGAAAATCCAAACAGATATTTCTGTTTAGCATGGACAAAAGTCAATTATTTAGTCGTCCTTGCTAATTTATGTTGTTTATTTGTAAATTTTTATCTACAAGATCTATTACTTTTCATTTTGTCTTTCCAAAAAGTGTCAAAATTTTGTAAATAATTAGTTTTAGTAAGAAGTATAAAAAATTATAAATTTATTGTATCAAAGTATAAAAATAAATCATGTGTGGCTTATTATTATCATCCACTTAAGAAGCCTCATAACTTGAAAGAAATATTTTTTTGTAGTAAGTGTTGGCATTCCCAATATAGTTTTCAACAATGTTTTTCATGTCCTGAATATGAAAAAAATATTGTATGTCATTATAATCTAGAAGATGTGAAATGCAAAAATATATCATCATAATAAGTGACTTACAACAAGATTTTTGTGTGAATAATACAACTTTCATACAGCAAAAACGCACTAAGTCAGACTTGTGCTACAAAAGTTACCAAAAACTATAAAAATAATGATTTTTTTCCTATGTTTGTATTTGTTTGCATAGCTTAAAACTCAATTAACAATGTATCATCTAAATTAAAGTTCAAATAATACACAGCGAATTCTTATTTATTTTAACAATTTTTTTTTTCACTAAACTGCCATTATCTCAAAACTATGAAAAATGACTTAGTGCATTTTGGTTGTATACCCTCGGATATTCGATATTATACTATGAGTAATAAAGCACTAAAGAGACAGTGTGAGCTAGATGTTTAGTGTTATTAAGCGTAGCTTGGATACCATAATAAATAAGACGCTCACCGAAACACAAACGTAGTGAAAAGGTTAAATAACAAAACTTGGTTATTTTGAAAATTAGACTTTTCTTTGTATAGCGGCCATTCAATTAATTGGGGAACGATTTTCTAGAAAATTATGCATAGGTAAGTGATGGGTGCTTTAAATAAGTTGCAATCTAAAGAAGAGTGAAGAAACATAAGGTTAAAAAGGTAGGCTAAATTACCTTTTAACATCTTGGAAACTCGGCAAATATGGATTTTATAAGTAACTATAGGTTAAAAATATTTCATTTTATCGCTTCTGCCATTTTTCAAACGAATATGATATCGACAGTAAATACTTACTATTTATGTATTATAATGTTAGGCTCGTATGAGTACCTACATGGAACTAAGTATCGATAAATTTATTTTATATGTTACCTTCTCAGTGGTGTAAACATGTTGGCTTATGAATTATGCCTTTTTTTAAGATTACCATTTTATATTACAGACACACGAGCGAAATGTCTTTGGCTCATGGCCAGACCACAAACTATGTCATATTTCACGATATCATATTAACAACTGCGTATTATACACCCGAGCATTTAGGTTTGCTAACTGTTATACCAGCAGATGTAAGAATTATTAGTTTTATGTTTCCCATGTGGAATGTTATTACCCACGAATTGAATTGAAAATGTTCGCAGAAATGTAAATACCTATTAGCATACCTAAATCGATGTTTTTTGTAATTACATACTTGAAGACTCGGTAAACCTCGATCACTTATAGAGACGTATCCTAGGTATACTTACTTTATGCCTAGTAAATAACAATAAAAAAAAATAACGACCATGTGTTTGTTTGAGAAACATACCTAAATGTTATTTTCCTTCCAATATTTCTATATTTTATCTTCTTCTTCTTCTTAGTTTAGGCCTTGTGGCCTGTAAGAGGTGGGGTTTGCCTCCTGCGAGGTCGACTCCCAGCTGTCCTTCCACCTCTTTGGTGGTCTGCCTGGGAGCCATCTTCCATGGGGTTGACCGTGCAATGCCATGTGAGGGAGTCTGGAAGAGTCCATTCTACTCACATGGGCATACCAGAACCTTCTTCGTTGCCTTCCCCATCTTACTATGTCCTCGACCTCGCATATTTCCCGTATCCTCGTATTTCTTATTCTATATCTGAGGGTCTTCCCGGCTATGCTCCTGATAGTGTTCATTTCTGAATATCTCAGCGCATTTTTGGTCGCAGTGGTATCTGTCCTGGCCTCGATCCCCTACGTCATTATGGGTCTATCACGGGTATTATATATTTTAACTTTGCTGCTTGTTCTCATATCGGGGTTTCTCCAAATTGAGTTTCGTAGGCACCCTGAGATCGCAGCAGCCTTGTTAATTTGACCCAATATCTGTTGGTAGATCGGTCTGCCCACACAACTCCACTCCAAGATATTTTATTTGGTGACCTGTTCCACGGAGACACCTTCCACAGATAGGTCGACATCCACCGGAGACCGCGAAAACACCATGCTTTTTGTACTTGCCACAGAGATCTTCATATTGTGATCTTGACTTGCTTGGTGAAAAGCTTGCAAAAGTGATTGCACCGTTTAAAAATACCCTGAGCTTATTCGAATACTAATAATTCAAAACCGAAATAGTCAAATCGGCCCAGTCGAGTTTTAGCGAGACAAATTCAATGGATTTTATATATAAGATTAGAGTTTTCCTTTGCTTTAGTTTATTAAACCAGGTAGGTACTAGTCAACTTTCCGGTTCCTACATAGATAAAAAAAAATGGAGCAGGAAAAGCAAAATCAAATTTAATATCACTGATGATATCAAAAGATGAAGAAAAAAAGTCTTTCTCGCTAGTCACAATTTCATAAGGGAGTTTATAGGCGAGAAAAATGATAATGTTATTATTGGTTTCATAATTGAGTTTTTCATAATATTTATAGCGCGAACTGACTAGTTACTATTTTTGTTGTTTTGATGCCAAGAAGTTTCTTGTTTACGTATGTTTACTAGACTTGTATTATATTTGGATCTCTGTAATATAATAATATAAAACGCTAAATTTGTAATAGGTATAATATACCTACCCTTTGCGTCAATACTGTGGATGGTTAGCGTTTTGACTGTTATGAATAATTAACATTTAACCGTCTTACATATAAAATTAAAATTAAAATTCGTTAATAACTCACCGATCAGTTTTTACTTAATTTATAAAAAATATATTTCATCCGAGTTTGTTATGTATGAAGATGACATTTCATGCAAAATTTTGTAAACAAACAAAATAGTAGCCCGGCAACGCGAGTGCTTACAGCCGAGATGCGCTATGTCAGATTTGAATGATTTCGAGTAGGTGCAGAATAGGTGCCAGACCTTATTTTTTTTTATATTATCAAAATATTTTAAAGTCCTTATAAAATCACACGAAACCTTTATGTTTTAGCCAAAATGAACGAATTTAAGTTTGATCACTTAAATTTTAATATTTTTACCTACCTACTTTGAAAGTACTCTTTGAATATTTTCTTCATTAAGTATATTATTTATAATAAACTAGCTTTCCCGACAGACGTTGTCCTGTGATTCTAGCCCGAAGTGGTCCGTTAATATATGTACATGATGTGCACTGCGCCCCCGTTAAACAATACAAAATTATTTCGATTGAATTAAACTAATAAAATAATAACATTACACTATTTCTGAAACATCCCTATTTCATTCGTATTAAAATTTTTCGAAACTCTTTCGATGATCGTTTCAATATTCTATTATCGAAAACTTTTACTAGGGCTACAGCTCGCAATCAATCGATATGGGTTAAACTACCTCGACGACGGCTTGATCGCAAATTTTGTACTGCTGAACTTTTTTTTTCCACTGATCAGAGTTTTTAAATAAAGCAGTAAATGTTTGCCATACGATGGTCAGATTTGTATAGGTCTTATCTATAAATAAATAAAATAAATATAACTTTATTGTGAAAAATCTATTTCATTGGTCTCCGTTCAAACCCCCGAATGTAGATATGATTAAAAAAAAACTCATACTGTTGAAATATTACAAGGTTTTCTAGAAGAAGTCCTATATCGAATACCATTGCTCATCAATGGCTTAGGGTAACACAAACTGTGTAATCCGTGTAATCAATTATAATATTAACGTCAGATCTGTTTTCCTATATTTGCAGTAACGTTAATATTAATCATTTATGTGTGTATCTATGTAGGTTCTAAATCTACACCTTCTGCCATCGTGAACTGACGTCACCAAACAATATATCAGTTATTGGGACATTTTGATTTATTATGACTGCAGTATCTTGTTAATTTATTCCTATATAGGTACATATCGATTAGGTAGTTTTGTTATTATTTGATGTAATTATTATAATGGACATGTCAAACAGGTAGTTCTAAGATAATTATAGACCTTAATCTCATAATTAATAGACAACATTTATTATTATTAATTCGAGACTATTTGGACAGGAATCAACATTTTTTCATATTACTAGCTTTTCCGACAGACGTTGTCCTATGTAGTTTCCCTAACTATGAATATTGAATTCGAATTTGTATAATGATAAGCTTATTACCTTTTAACCAATGTTATTTAGATCGATGCATCTGTTTCAAACGATATATTTTCCATCGACATTCTGTCAATCGCATCAACTATCCTGTCAATCTTTAAATAATTTCAATTTATCAAATTTGATAAATTTTCTTTAATTTGAATGATAATTGGTAATTCCACCAACCGTGGTTATTAATGAATTCCATTTATTGCAGTACAAACAATAATATTATTGATTCTTAAATTTATAATCAACTAGAGGTCCGCCCCAGCTTCGCACGGGTAGATAGATACTTAAAAATAATTTAGTTTTCATACAGATCCCTAACTTTTACAAAATATTTTATAGCATTTATGTTAATCTGGAATAATTGCATTGCAATGTATCGTGTCACGTCACTTTACCACCGTGACTACAACTTTGCGCGGTATTTCTACTAAACTTGACACGACTCCCCTCAGCCCTCCCCGGCTCCCGTACGCACTCTGCATCGGATAAGTTGAGATGATAAGAGACTATGCTTTTTTTTCCAATACTCACATTTTTAAACTCGTGATAACTTTCGAATGGAATGTCCGAATTGAATAATTCAAAAAGTTATACAAACATATTGAAGCAGACTTGAATATGAACTAATTTATTTTAATAAGGAGTAATACCAAGATACCAATAAAGAGCCTTTTCTAGAGGTGACATTTTATTGGGTTTTTTTAAATAAAAAAACACTTATTGTGGCATAACTATAATAGTTAGACATATGCTGTCGCGATACTTTTTGTAAATAATGATGTCTTCTACAAAATTGTAGAACATTGTTTTATTCTATCATCATTAGTTTTCACAGCGTTCGCGATAAAAAGAATATTTTAGGTAAATTTTTTACACCTTGGGTTACATTATTGAAGTTTTCGTAGGTTACCCACTTTTTTTTGGAAATTAAATATAGCCTATGTTCACCGCCGATATTGTAGCTTCCCAAAAGTGAAAGAATTTTTCAAATCGGTTCAGTAGTTTTGGAGCCTATTCGAAGCAAACAAACAAACAAACAAATAAACAAACAAACAAACAAACAAAAAATCAAATCTTTCCTCTTTATATATTAGTATAGATAAAAACGTGATTTAATGGAAACAATACCATAATAGAATTTAAAGGAACATTTGTAACACAGAAGATGAACAAAAACGTAGTTTACTTCTATGGGACCTTTGGAGGGATAATAAACTTTTAAGATGGATTTGCATGGAATCGAAGCCAAAAACAATACATTATTATTATCAGGCTCCAAAAATTTCCACGTACATAAAACTGCCTTGTTGAGATGGGCTGGACATTCAGGTGTCCACAAAAGAATCTTGAGTGGAAGACGAGTCGGTAAACCTCGGCTGAAGTGGGAAGTAGATGTTGGAAAAGATGCAGCGCAGATCATCCAGGTGGCGAGTTAGGGAATGACGGCAGGGGACAAAACTTGTTGGGGGCGAATGCTAAGGGAGGCCAAGATTCAATATAAACTGTAGCACCATTGGCGAAAGAGTGGAGAAGAAACTAAGAAAATAAATGAATATTACTTTGGAAACCAGGGAAACATCAACACCTTGCTCTCCAACTCTTTTGTGGGCTCCTTCCTTCTGGTAGTTTTATGTCAAAATATTTTTAAGAGTCTCTCCGAACCAAATTTTTTGATAGAATGTCCTCTGCAAATATTATTTACAACAGATTGTTATGATCGGTTGAGGCGTTCAAAAATCTGTTCTGAGAAGTCTCACAGGTTGTTGTTGAAAGTGTAGGCTTAAAGGTCCGAAAGATAAGAAACAATGGATATGGTTTTTACATAGTTAACGCGGCGACAGTTTGTCCCTAACATAGTCTTTTGTTTAATTTTAAATCACAATATTCTAGTGAAACGGGTTTTTTTGGATGCTTCGAAACACCGTAGATAAGGGTAGCTCTTTAGTGCATGGTATTGTTTTGGCGGATTAGAATAATGAAAAAAAAAACCCTTGTAATAAAATATGTTTGTTATGATACATAGAATTGTTTAGAGGGTATTATGATTATTATCAAACTAGGTATGTAGTTGTAACTGTAAACGAACATAAGTAGGTATGTTGTTGTTCTATAATAGACTATGGTTTAAACAAGACTTAAATACTGAATAAATAATGTGTAGAGATTATAATGTTGTTTTGAAATGATACATATGCTTAAGGAGTAATATAAGATATTATAAGACTATTAGATTAATTATTGATTAAGGCACGTTAGTTTAATTACTGATAAGCATCTTAATTAAGATGGAATATACCTATGTGTAGGTTAAGAATTAACTAAGATAGAATTGATTAATGGCCAAAATTTGTAATAAGATTAATAATAATTAATATTAAGAGAATTATTAAACATGTCTAGTATATAAGATTTCCCTATATTCATAAGGTTGTAATTAATTTTAAGAATTAAGCTTTTAAAAGATTATTATTAAGAAATGTATTAAATTAAGGTTTATGAAAAACGTAGATCATAATACTAACCTATCAGTTAAGATGAAAAATCATGTATAAAGAAAAGATTTATTGATTACTAGGTATGAAGATACATACGGAAAGATATGTTATAATTATATTATTTTATTATATGTTTCACGCGCGTAGACATTTTGTAGTGGTCACAAAAACAATTACCCTGTCTCCCTCGCACACTACATCACAGGCGCCTCCACCAATAAGATCATACTTTGACTCCATTTTTTCCCCCTTCCTTGTCCTGACTCCGCCTCTCGGAAGCTTTCTTAAAAATAGCTGTATGGCACGGCGAGCCCTCATAACACGCTTACACGTAGCTGCACGCATTTATACTTACGCTACTAATCTGTTGCCTGAGTAGAGTTTTGACGTATTTAGTGTTATTTCGAGCGTATTCGTAATTGTAAAATAACTAGTGATTGGTGAAAGTGTAATTTCGGTTTATATTTGGAAATAAGCGTAGAGTGGTGTCGGGTATACTGTAATCGCGTAGTGACGTATTAAAATAAACAAGTAGAGATAAATAGTTACATCTAGTGATTGAGTTTATTTGCTAGTAGTGTTTAAATAAATAATAGTTGTTGTGTAGTGATACCTAATTGGATTAATTGGCTGGTTGCAGTAGAGGTTTGAGAGTATCTAGTTTACTAACCATAGTATTTGTTCATACCCAAGTTCGTATTGTGTGAGGATTTAAATTTTACTTGTTTTGTGTTGCAAGTTACACAGTCGTGTAACCATTAAATTAAACTCATTAGAAGAGCCTCTGAAAGGATTACTCAGAGGGGTCAGGGAGGGCATTCCTCACACAATACCTCCCACGGGTTTTAGTATACTAACCGAAGTAGTTTGAAATTTTTCTGTTTGTTTCGCTTATAGGTATTGCATAATATTTTCATGTTTTTGTCTCCCGAGCCCTATAGGCGTAACAACTTGGCGCCAACGTGTGTTTAGTTATATATTAAGCATTGACGAATTCACCCTGAGACGAGTCTTCAATTTTCATTATTTTTATAGTGATTTTTGTAGAAATTTCGAATATTTGAACACGTGGAGACCACGCGGTTTATACTAGAATCCAATAAGAGTTGTCTTACTATCCGTCAATTTCATTAGTTTAAATCCTATTTTACATCGACAAGTAAAATGATTATTTTCAATTGGTTCGAGTTATTACTACGTGTTTGTAAACTCTTTATTTTCGCGGTGGTCACCAGAAATGGGGCTGCATCGGCAGGTTCGTTAGGCGTTGACGAAACGCCACCCATTTCGTCACATGACGATGATGACTACAATGTGCCACCAGCTGACACATTAGAAACGAGGGACAGGATCTTCGATACAAGGCCACAGATTGTTTATGTACGAGATGAAGTTCTCAATGAGAACTTCTTCTTTAGCGGCTTACCTCAGGAATGCCCTAAAGCATTCATTGACGATTGCGAAGAATATTTCGCTTTGCGCAATATAAGGGACTCAGAGAAAGTCAGATTGGCTTCTCTGAAGCTGCGCGGGGACGTTAAAATTTGGTGGTCTAGTCGCGGAAATGGGTTGATTAGATGGTCGGCTTTCAGCTCTCTGTTGTTGCAACGCTATGGTATTGACAATAACAGACTGGCATTGACTGGTCATTTACTCTCCCACAAACAGCAAGATAACGAATCGGGTTCATCATTTTTAAGTAGGAAGACGAAAGTTTACGACCGGGTGTATGGGAATGGTGTTGCGTACTCAGCGGAATTTGCGTTACACTTGCTGAATCTTATGTTACCGCGGTATACAAATACTTTACGTAGAGAATTCACCAAAGATGACATCACGTTTGACAGTTTAGAGAACCGCGTCTCTGAAATTGATTTCCCGACGGAACTGGTATACCCTGTAATAAATAATGAGCCACAACAAGCGACACATCAGCCTCAAAGGCGAACTTCTAGCATTTCATGTTATAACTGCAACGGGCAGCATGTACAGAGAAATTGTCCATTGACTAGGAATAGGAACGATAGGAGTTTTGATAATAGGAATAGCGACGGACAATTCCATAGGCAGGGAAATAATAACAGGGGAAATTTCCAGTCAGATAGGCAAGGAGATAATAATTATTATCAGTCAGGTAACTTTAGAAACTCTAATAGTAATTTTAATCAGATGAATAATTTTGAAAATAGGGGTAATCAAAATAGAAATAACTTTAGAATGGATAATAGGAATCATGATCAGAATAGGAATAGAAATACGGTTAACAATAATAGACAGGATAGTTATAATTTTAACAATAATCAGGCAAGGAATAACTTTGATAATAGACAGGAAAGGAATAACGTTGATAATAGACAGGGTCAAAATAGGAATAATAATAACTGGAATAGAAATGGGCAAGGACAGAATAGAAACAATTTCAATCAAAACAGGGGTAGGCAAAACGGAAATCAGAACGCGAATTTAAACGCTCAAGGCCCTGGACGGAACGCCGGATCAAAGCCGTCTCAGGGCAATCACTAGAAAACGGATTAGAACATAGGGAGGTTGAATCAGAGTTACGACCGACTATTCAACCTGTAGCAAAGGTCCTTGATAATGATGTGAAGCTCAGGTCTAGAAACATAGTTTCTAAACCAATTTCTAATAATAATGAAACGTTAGATGAGGTGCTAATATGGGAAGATACGGGCGATAGTAGTGATGGGCCAGTCGAGGTTCAAGCGTGCTTACATCGCGAAAGTAGCGGTAAAGATGTTGAGCGCGATAATTTTAGACTTTTGGGTTCAAATCCTGAAGAAGTAGAGAGTCCACAACGTAATAGAGATAGGGAAAGGTTATCGGATGTAGATTTAGATGCGATAGAATTTTTTGAAGAACCGCAGTGTGTAGCTATTGTAGATTCGGGAACGCCATTACTCCCGCGTATTAGAGTGTCGTTTAATAATATAGAATGTACGGCTTTGGTGGACTCTGCATCTTCGTATAATATTGTATGTAGCCGATTAGTTAGAAATTTGCGTAAGCAACAGACCCATATTGACAGATTATATTTAGCAGAACAAGGTGCTTACATGGAGGTAACGGCTAGACTTGAGACAAATATTTTAGTTCAGGGTATAGAAGTTATTTGTGAGTTTTTAGTCGTAGATAAGCTTAGGGATGATGTTATTCTCGGAGTGCCGTGGATGACGTCACAAAAGTGCGTTATAGATTTTCATAGGGGTTGCCTTCATTTCGGTAGAGTAGAAAGAGTGACGACGCATTTGATACCGGTACGTGGGGAAATGAAGTGTGATGTCGAATTGCCAGAGTTGCAATCCGATATACCTCGCGGACACCGAGAGAGTCTTATAGGTATTTTAAATGATTTTAAAGAGGTATTTCTTCCATATTCTGGCCCTGCTCCGCTACAACCTCACGAGATTAAGCTGAAAGATGCACGCCCGATTCGTTTACCTCCGTATAGGCTCTCTGATGAGAAAAAGAAGCATCTCTTGGCCCAGCTGGAAGGCATGCTGGCTGATGGCGTGATCGAAAGCAGTAGATCATGTTATAGTTTTCCGGTAGTTATGGTCCCCAAGCGAGGGAAGGATGAATATCGCTTTTGTGTAGATTATCGTAAACTCAACGACGTCACTGAGGACGAACCATCACATTTACCCATTATTCATGAAACGTTAAAAGATTTAGGTAACGCGAAATATTTCTCGTCATTTGATTTACAGAAAGGATATTGGCAGATCCCAATGTCTGAAGATTGTAAACATTTAACCGCTTTTTCAACCCCTGACGGAGCTAGCTATCAATTTAGAGTTATGCCCTTCGGTTTGAAAGGTTCTCCAGGAACATTTCAAAGGATAATGAGTCAAGAGGTCTTGGCTGGATATCTACGCGATTTTTGCCTTGTGTATCTCGATGATGTGATCGTTTATTCTAAAGATTGGGCTTCACATATGTATCATTTGAGATTAGTTTTAGAACGGTTACAGCAATATAACTTGCGGTGCGCTTCGGATAAGTGCAAGATCGGTACCACAGAATTAGAATTTTTAGGTCACGTAGTTTCGTCTAGTGGTAACCATCCTCAGAAGTTACATGCAATTTCTATTGCAAACTTCCCTGTGCCTACTTCAAGAAAGAAGCTGAGGTCTTTCCTCGGCTTATCGAATTGGTTGCGCGAGTATCTTTATCGTTTTGCAGAGATAGCAGCTCCGTTAACTGATTTGTTGAGCACGAAGAGGCCCTTCAAATGGAATGCCTCAGCACAAAATGCAATGGATAGCATTAAAATTGCTATAAGTAGGCCACTCTCCCTATGCAGGCCAGATTTCGAGAGGCAATTCGTATTGCAAACAGATGCCAGCAAGTTCGGCGTTGCCGCCGTTCTATATCACGAACGACCTGATGGCGGTCGTGATATTGTCTCTTACGCTAGTGCTCGTTTTTCTGATGCAGAAAAACGCTGGCATTCGAATGAACAGGAAGCATTCGCGGCTGTTTGGGCGATAAAGAAATATCGTCAGTATTTGGAAGGTACACATTTCATCCTACGTACAGATAACAAAGCGTTGACATGGTTAGAGCGGGTTAAAGACGAAAGAGCTAAGTTAACTAGGTGGGCATTGTTATTACAGGAGTTTAATTTTACGTTAGAACACTGCCCAGGTAGGAAAAATGAGTTACCAGATTTCTTGTCGAGGAATCCGGCCGAATCGAATATTACTGAAGATATTGATTCGTTAGATAGGGGAATGTACCCCAATGTTAGCCAGGAGGGCTGGAAAGCAGATAGAGGTCTACCTCAGGTGACGCTCATTGAGAACGGTCTGGAGCTTCGGGACGCTGAAGATCAGCAGTCTGGAAAACTGGCAGATCGTGTGCGTGGGGCCCAACGCACCGATCAGCGGTTGTCTCGAATGATAAACCATTTGGAAAGCTTACTTTCTGCCAACAGTCCACCAACAAATGCCCGTGATAGGCATTGGTTGGAGATATATAAATTAATTGATGGTTACTTATATAGACAGGTTAGCGGAGATTCAGTTCCGAAACTGATTGTACCGAAATTTATGATCCCTCACGTTTTAAATTTTTATCATAACAGTAGGCATGCTGGCCACCCTGGTGAAAGGGAAACGCTTAGAGCGACTCGGAGATATTTTATCTGGCCAGGGATAAATAGAGATGCGAAAAGGTTTGTCAAGAGATGTATGACTTGTGCTCAAGCGAGAGCGTTACCAAGTCGTCCACGCGCGCCTTTAGGATCATCGGTAGCACAAAATCCTTTTGAGATTTTAGCTATTGACTTGATGGGCCCATACCCTAGATCAGCTAAGGGGAATACGGTTTTATTAGTAGTTACAGATATGTTTACAAAATGGGTAGAAGCATTTCCTATGCGATCGGGGAGAGCACCACAGATTGTAGGCTTGTTAGAGAAAGAGATTTTTTCACGGTATGGGTATCCTAGGGCTATTCTCTCAGACAACGGACCACAGTTTAGTCACGAGTCTTGGAACTCGGCAATAGATAGGTGGCAATGCCAGCATTGGACCACAGCGATTTACCTACCCCGTGCTAACATAACAGAACGCCGAAATCAAGAATTAAAAAAATTGCTCCGTGTTCACCTATTAGGGCGTGAACACAAGCGTTGGGATGAGCACTTAAGCTCAATTTTAGAGTCAATTAGGGGAAGACGTAACGACGCGTCGGGAATGACTCCAAGCCAAGCTCTATTTGGCTACGAAATTAAACGACCTGGCGAATGGTCGTCGGTAGCCCCAAATACTAAGCCGGAAAGATCAAATAGATTAGATATAAATAAAAATATTCGTCAAAACCAGGACCGGTATAGAAGTAAATACGCCCAGACCAACGGAAAGGTCCCTGGTTATGTCACTGGACAGAAGGTTATGTTGAGAGAACATCCACTCTCAAAACGCGTAGCGGGTTTTCATGCTGGGTTTGCACCAAAATACTCCGGTCCTTATACGGTTCTATTACCAGTAGGACGGGGAAACGTTTACTGGATAGATCGTAAAGGAAAACCTATTAAAGTACATTCAGACGAATTAAATTTAGCCCCTGTTCAACAGGAAGAGGTCCAGGAAACTGAACCTTAAATTAAAGTTTGAGTTTCTTATCGATCGGAATATAGGCTAAGTAGTGAAGTAAAATAAGTTATATTAGAAATATAGGACATAGTTAGAAATTATATATTATAAAATAGAAAAAAACAAAAAAAAAAAAAAACAAAAAAATACAAAAACAAAAAAAAAAAAACAAAAAAGGTTGTGGGTAGAACTTAGAAGTATTTAGTTGGTAGTGGTAAATACGTTTAAAACATATATAGAATTGTATTTAATGGTGGTGTGGGATGTTTTTTTATTTTTTAAACTAGGATAACTGGCTTATACATTCACAGCTATCCTATATACTTATTACCATTGAATGTATTGGCGCCCTAGAAGGTTACATTAAGTTAGTTTACAGTTATTTAAATAACAGATTTTGAACGTTTAAGAGGGGGCGGATGTTATGATCGGTTGAGGCGTTCAAAAATCTGTTCTGAGAAGTCTCACAGGTTGTTGTTGAAAGAGTAGGCTTAAAGGTCCGAAAGATAAGAAACAATGGATATGGTTTTTACATAGTTAACGCGGCGACAGTTTGTCCCTAACATAGTCTTTTGTTTAATTTTAAATCACAATATTCTAGTGAAACGGGTTTTTTTGGATGCTTCGAAACACCGTAGATAAGGGTAGCTCTTTAGTGCATGGTATTGTTTTGGCGGATTAGAATAATGAAAAAAAAAACCCTTGTAATAAAATATGTTTGTTATGATACATAGAATTGTTTAGAGGGTATTATGATTATTATCAAACTAGGTATGTAGTTGTAACTGTAAACGAACATAAGTAGGTATGTTGTTGTTCTATAATAGACTATGGTTTAAACAAGACTTAAATACTGAATAAATAATGTGTAGAGATTATAATGTTGTTTTGAAATGATACATATGCTTAAGGAGTAATATAAGATATTATAAGACTATTAGATTAATTATTGATTAAGGCACGTTAGTTTAATTACTGATAAGCATCTTAATTAAGATGGAATATACCTATGTGTAGGTTAAGAATTAACTAAGATAGAATTGATTAATGGCCAAAATTTGTAATAAGATTAATAATAATTAATATTAAGAGAATTATTAAACATGTCTAGTATATAAGATTTCCCTATATTCATAAGGTTGTAATTAATTTTAAGAATTAAGCTTTTAAAAGATTACATATTATTAAGAAATGTATTAAATTAAGGTTTATGAAAAACGTAGATCATAATACTAACCTATCAGTTAAGATGAAAAATCATGTATAAAGAAAAGATTTATTGATTACTAGGTATGAAGATACATACGGAAAGATATGTTATAATTATATTATTTTATTATATGTTTCACGCGCGTAGACATTTTGTAGTGGTCACAAAAACAATTACCCTGTCTCCCTCGCACACTACATCACAGGCGCCTCCACCAATAAGATCATACTTTGACTCCATTTTTTCCCCCTTCCTTGTCCTGACTCCGCCTCTCGGAAGCTTTCTTAAAAATAGCTGTATGGCACGGCGAGCCCTCATAACACGCTTACACGTAGCTGCACGCATTTATACTTACGCTACTAATCTGTTGCCTGAGTAGAGTTTTGACGTATTTAGTGTTATTTCGAGCGTATCCGTAATTGTAAAATAACTAGTGATTGGTGAAAGTGTAATTTCGGTTTATATTTGGAAATAAGCGTAGAGTGGTGTCGGGTATACTGTAATCGCGTAGTGACGTATTAAAATAAACAAGTAGAGATAAATAGTTACATCTAGTGATTGAGTTTATTTGCTAGTAGTGTTTAAATAAATAATAGTTGTTGTGTAGTGATACCTAATTGGATTAATTGGCTGGTTGCAGTAGAGGTTTGAGAGTATCTAGTTTACTAACCATAGTATTTGTTCATACCCAAGTTCGTATTGTGTGAGGATTTAAATTTTACTTGTTTTGTGTTGCAAGTTACACAGTCGTGTAACCATTAAATTAAACTCATTAGAAGAGAATCTGAAAGGATTACTCAGAGGGGTCAGGGAGGGCATTCCTCACACAATACCTCCCACGGGTTTTAGTATACTAACCGAAGTAGTTTGAAATTTTTCTGTTTGTTTCGCTTATAGGTATTGCATAATATTTTCATGTTTTTGTCTCCCGAGCCCTATAGGCGTAACAAGATATATCGCTCGGGATTGTATTGGTTATATAAGAAAGTAATGAATTAATGATTATAAAAATAGGAATTCAATAATGTACATACCTATAGCTAGGACAGGACAACGTGTATCGGGCAAACAAGTTTATAAAATAAATGAACAAAATATAAATAAACTTTGCTAAGAAACTAACCAGAACAAGGTAACAATATATACCTACCTACTATTTATTTTCATTCAAACAACCCAGAATATTGGGTGTTATTTAAAGATTCATTAATTTGGTTAAATAATGTCTGGAAACTTGATAAAATAAATAAAAAAAACGCACTCTGATTACATTTTTCTTCCTTTTCTTCTTTCAACTATTTTCCCATGATGTGCCTTCTTACTTACCCGTCCTAACCAAACCCATATAAAAAAGTGCAATTCTGGTCCATTGCCTGATATTTCTTAGCCAGAACATAATATTGCCGTCTACCCACACTTCAATTTTCCGCTTCATTATCGGATAAAACAATTTGTATGTATTTGGTGTTTCAAAGTATGTACCCCAGGTTTGTATAAGCCAAGTAGATAAAATATAACAAACTGAATTAATATAAATTAGCTTCCCCGACAGACGTTGTCCTGTGATCTAACATTGAATATCGAATTCGCATTGAAAAGAATGATTAAAATTACCATTGTCATTCCTACCGATGCATCTGTTTTATAGCGGATATTTTCCATCCGTCAAAGAATAATTTGATTTTAAAATGAGTTTTATTCACTTTTCGTGTTTTAATTTATAAAAAAGCGCTCCAATGTTAACAAATTTGAAAGAAAAAATAACAACTAACGACTCTAAAAATTCATTACCAATGTTCGATTTTTAAATGGAACAAACCACTACGGGCTTACGACCGTCTTCTACTGTTATTTCGAAGGCTGGCTTAGTGTGATCACTTTACGTAAACAACGTTCGCCATTAGGTGGTAATGTTTGTCTCCGAAACTCTTAATCATGAGAATTCTCAACATGTTCACCATGTCGAAAACTCTCATGTATGAAACAAGTAGAAATTTAATAATTAATGAAAAAATAGAGAAGAAAAGTTGGAAATTATTGAGAACAAGAGAGCAACCAAATTTAAAAACTGCGACTGTTGTCATATATTTGGCGCCAGGATATGACTATATCCATTTTTGTTACTGTCTCATATTTATTGCCTATTGGCTTTGTTGGTGCACAACGTTCTAATTATGTTTAGATTCTTGTGACCTTTTCAGGACTAAGATCTCATATCTGGGTCACGTTTTACGGGGAGAAAAATATCGCCTGCCCCGTTTGATTTTGAAGGGAAAGATAGAGGGTTCCAGGTGGGCTGGTAGAAGGCAGATCTCTTGGCTGCGCAACATAAGAGAGTGGACCGGGATTGGAACGGTGGAGGAGCTAAACCGGACGGCGTAGGATAGAGAGGGCTTCGCCAGAGTTATCGCCAACGTCGGGGGGACCTGACAGGGCACATGAAGAAGAATAAGATTTTTGCTACCTATCTATTTTTTAATGTTTTATTATTTATTCTGTTATCCGGAGCGGAGGAGAAAAATAAAACAAATAATATGATGAAAATCAGTTGAGCCGATCTCGAGTTATAAGTATTCGTAATAACCCGACTTTCTTTTGTATTATAAAATAAGCGATAACAAAATGTTGCCTGTAGTAAGTTAACAGATAGGTACTGAATAGATTAGCTCAAGCTTTGATTGTATTTATTCCCTTTTATGTTTGTTATTATTTTTAATACTTTCTCCCCCGCGTCTGGCGTAAGACACGTTTGATGAAACGGTATATTATTTTTTGTTTATTTTTTTGTAAACTTCTAAATCATTGATTCAACAAGACTCATTGTGTATCCATAAATCTTCAAAGACATTTATGTATTTAACTTGCAGTCGGTAAATACAACACAGAATTTTGAGCATTAGTATGTAAAATCTGAATTGTATTTAAGTTCATAAAAAGTTGGTAAAATTTACATAACAAACAACATAATATTATTAGTTAACAAATGTTAGATAGGTGCAAGTGACTTTCACATATATTTTTTTAAAATTGACAATCACTTCCTTAGTAAATCTAAGAAAAAGCTTTTTATGCTAGAGGTGTTATATCAATCAGAACATTCACATTTTTACTAGTAAAGAAAGAGCTTATAACAGTCCCACAAAACCGCGTTTCGAACAATCGTGTAAGCACTTGAGAAACGGGATCTTTGTAGGTAGGTATATTGTAGGTACTAATAAATGCATTAAAAACATACCTACATAAAATAAGTTTGATTTTAAAATATCAGAAACCTATCACAGCAAAAGTCAAAGAACATTGGTAAATACGGAATGTTTTAAGACAATGTGCAATGTACAGAAGTGAGAATAATAAAATAGTGTGTAATTCGGAAGAAATGGTATTAAGATAAAAAACACATCATGAATGATAAAATATTATGGTACCTTTCGACATAACAAGGAAATTTAATTTTAAAATACTTCAACTTTTTATTAAAGAACATAATAGGTAGGTATCTATCTAATTCGTAATTGTAATTGTAAAAGAAAATTTTAAACTCTTCAATTAAGAAACGTGTGATTGTATATTATTATCAATGAAACTGCATTATTTACAATAATGTCTTTTTCAACTCGCAAAAAAAATTACGTGTGCTTTAGTATTTCTAATCAAAATGGGCGTTATGTTTCTCCTCCAAACCCTAAAGAGAGATTATGGAGATGCAAAAACTTAAAAGAAAAAGCCACTTTTCTCGAGTAGTGCCACCCAGCTCAATTAATTATTGGATATTCTTTAGTTTTAATGAGTAATTCAGGATGTTCTTTGTGATTTTGTTAAAATGGGCTAATTAATAATTGAACAAACCAACTCAAACAAGCAGCCAACTTATTCATTAAAAGTATTTGAAACAGTGATAAAAATCTACGGTACAAAGAACCCATCGCGTATATTTTCTCCTCTCCCTCTTCTTAGCTCGTCCTACAGAGTAGGATGTTTGTAGCTACCTCCGTGAGCGTCGTGAGATTGATACGAAATTAAATTATCATTTTTCTTTGATTTTCAATTTCCCATTTCTCCCAGCACCAACATAACATTCTCCTATTTTTGATATGGTCGATGGGCTAATCCAGAAATTTTATGATTGCCTAGTGAAAGTTTTGTTAAAAGATCTACTATATTTTTCAATGATTCTTTTCTTCTTCATCTTAATCTAGGACTTGCGGCCTGAAATTCAAGAGGTCTCTTGCGAGGTCAATTCCATGCTCTTTCTCTTTGGTGGTCTGCCTAAGAGACATCTTTCATGACCGTGAAAGACATTTAAGAAAGTCTGGATGAGTCCATTTTCCTGTGCATACCAGAAAATTATTCTGCGTTGACTCTCCCGTTACTTTGTGTTCTGTAAAATCACTCTGAACAATGCATTGCTGCAACAGTTCAACAATGAAAAAGTCATCTACACTAAACTTGTGACCCTCGTCCACTCACGAATATTTTGAAGCCAGGATATCTGCCGTCTGCCTGACACTGGTCAACTATTTATTTTACCCTTAATAATTAAGTATTAATTGCTGCAAATAGTTTGTTTTCCTCTCTAACTACATTTCCTAATTTCGACACGTTTTTTGACCTTCATATATGCCAGTAACTCTCTGTCAACTTTATCCTTTTACAGGAAATTTCTGTTGCTGACCATGTCTGTCTATTGTATGTGGAGCGTTCCCCGGTGTACCCATATCTCAACGCTTCTAATGGGTTCTGGAACTAACTTTTAGAGTCCAAGTTGTGATAATATTCATTGTACATACCTACCTACTTTTGTCTACAACTGCTAACAAACCATTATTTAATTAACTAAGATATTTTTCGAACGGTAAGCTATGTATCATGTCTGCAACATTTCCAATTTCAATGGGTATTACGTAGTAGATTCATTTTTCACCATCCCTACAAGAAATACAGCTCCGATAGCTACTGAAATCAAACGCTCGTACTTGATGGTAGGTAGGTACTGAGCAAACATGAACATCCACTAATTTTCAATATAATTACTTACACTTTGGCATTTACCTATTTTATATTAATATTCATCGTCGTAGCACAAAACACTGCTGCATTTTCAAAATATTATATTATAGGTAATGTCTGCTATTCAATTAATATTTTATTCGTAAGCAGTGGCTAAGGATTTAAATTAAACATAAATCAGGAAATACAGAAAGAGATAGTTACTTACATACTTACATTATATTTCTTTCTTCTTTTAAACAGAACATTCTAAACTTGTAAAATCCCTATCCACGTTGGCATCTACTTTTTAAAATTGAGAATATTTTTTTGGGGTAAAAATCGTTACCTTGAACATAGCGACAAAAAACATACTTAACTAAATATAAGTGAAAATTACATTGGCGTAATTTTCAAAAACAGCTGTCTTGTCAGACGATGCATTATCGTACTTGCTTCGGCAGTACATACGAGTATACTAAATTATCCCTAGGAACCCAGTGCATAAGAGGGTTGTGACAACATAAGAAGACAATAATTCATAGTGGTTTTTCAAAATTGTAAAAAGTTGAGGCCGTCAGCTAAAAATCAATATTTTGTTTAGTATAACAACCATGGTACACGTTTTAAAAATTTATTATGTTTTTTAAAGAAAACTTTATAAACTAGATATTATTTATCATCATTTTGATATTCTAAGGTATAGTTTGTTATTATGATCTCTTTATTGAAAATCCATTTTCATGTATTTAAAACTTATTCCAGATTAGCCCCGAAGATCCCGAAGTTAGACGATTTTTATCGGTTAAAATCGAACACTAATTGAATTGTATTTAACATCGAATTGTTGGTTCTACAATATTTTAAGATCTTGCCCAGAAATAAAAAGCAAAAAACCATAAATATTTGAAAAGCTGCGTTATAAGAATATAATTTACCCTTTTGCTTAGTATGAGATAAAAATATTTTCTAAAAATTTGGGTACCTACATAATTTTAACTTGCTCGTTTTAAAAATATGATAGTCATTCACACTTTTCTTGAAAGTTGGGCATGGTCTATAATATGTGCTAGGATAAGAAACAAAGTAACTTAAGTTGTAAAGGTTTACCATATTTTGGTTTCTTTTGAAACCTCTAAATAAAATAAAAGAATTGTCTCGAAATTAAAACAGAAAACAACATTGCTTTGATGATAATTTCTTTGAAAGTCATTCATTATTCTTACGAATCTAGACAACGGCATTTCCAAGTCATTCGGTATTACACATTGTCTTTTGTTATGGGCTTACAGTCGGCGGAACAGTACAGGGAGACACCTCGAATAAAGGGGAACTGAGGTGATAAAGGAGGTACGCCCTATCCTCCAGAATAATGTAATTACTGCTCTTAATGTCTATGCTCACAGAAAAGACAAATTTATGGTTCCAAAAATGGGATAAGGTCTCTAGTGGAAGTAATCTCCACTGAAATGTTGGCACACTTTAAACTAAATAGTCCGTGATGAATCATTCTTTGGCGGTGGTGTTATCAAGGAAAGTAATGCACACTTTCCCTTTTAGAAACAATTTTATATCATCGTATGAATCACTTATTTTAACAGTGTTATAGAATGACGTACGTTGTATTTCCTGGTTCATAATATAGAAAGAAACGGTGGCTCTAAAAAACTGGGTTTTATAATTTTCGAAATCTTTGAAGTTTTTAAATATGTTTTAGTGGCATAGGTACAACCATTTTCACATTCATATATTATATTTCAAAATGAGACCGGGTTAGGGTAGGTACTCTATAGACATTTTTTTTTCTTTTATAGATCTTCTTCTTCTGCGGTCTCAATCCTACGGATTGGTTTGCAGCAAAGATTTGAATGTAATTTTCCATCTCGTCCAATCTTCCGCAGACCTCTTCAGCTCTATGTAGGATGCGCAGCTCGTGTGCCCATATTGTTCGTGGTATTTATTTTATTTTTATCTAACGGATGTCATCCAGCCAACCTAAAAAATTAAAGCATTTAGTGGAATTAATACGCAAGGTACAAACTGTTACACCTAAACCACGAAGATCTGCCATATAGTAATTATTAACTGGACGAATTATGTTTAGACAATAATCATAGGCCCTTCTCTAAGCTGTCTGTATACGTAATCAATTTAATAACGTTAATCAAATCTATTTGAACCATACCCTTAAATAAGCAACATTGTGATAATTTGTAGCTAACCATGTGTGTCTAATTTTCGAGTTCATTGAAATCAATGTATATCATCACGTTTTCATATAAACACACATCGAATCATTTTGCCTTAATTAGACACGATTATTTAACTTTTTTTTAAATTTTTTTATTACCCATCACGCCGTTTCCCGAAGGGGGTAGACAGAGAGTACGGATTTCCATTCTTTCCTATCCAAACAAATCTCTTTCGCTTCTTCCAAACGCACAACATTCCGCATACATGCTCTCCTATTTCTTTTGCTCCTGAGTTGGCCCTCCTCTAAGACTGAACCGATGATGATGATCGGACCATGTCATTCGAGGTCGACCTCGTCTGCGTGCACCAACAATTAAACGCAATGTGATTTTATGAGATCTAGAAATTTTGTTAAAACCACAAAGTGTAATAATTAATAGCCATGTTCACTTACCTAATAATTGATTACCTAATGTCTATCAATATAATTGGAATTCATCTGTGAGAACAACCAAAGCATTATGATAAACATACCCACCTTTTTCTGCCAACCGTTGCGAATTTGTTTCGTAATTATTATTTTTAGGAATGACTAGCATACCCCCTATCCCTCTCGTGATCTTCTCAGTGGTCTACGACTTACGTCTCTCAAAATCTAGGCAAGTTTCTAGATTCATTGCATTGCCTCGAAACTTCAGCAATTAGCAAAAAAAAACATCTTACACAGGTCACACTGCAAACTTTTTTCAACGACTTGAGAGAATCCACCCAATACCTAAATAGTAAAAAAAACACCCTTGAACATAGGTACACTAAGTTGAATATACGAATATACAAATATTGAAAATACTCGATGAAAATTGCTCAATAATTACGTAGCATCGATAGCAAAAAAAAAACAAGTTTTATATCTATATTATATTTTTTGTTTTTTTATTTCAAGTTCAACTTGAACTTTTTGTTACCCATAATGAATGTTCAGGTGTAGCTACCTACCAACCTTTATTGTTTCAAAGAGTACCTACGCCATTTCTTTTTTCTTGTATCACTTTTAATTTAACATTCAGTTGCTAATTACCTTCGGGCAATTAATCCCAAAGGTGATATTTTTGCATTTCAAAGAAGGTCATTAGTGAAAGAATACCCACCCAGCTACGAATAATCACAAGTTTTTATCAACAACAAAAAAAACCAACCCCGTTCCAAGATGATTTTTTTTTATTCGAGTTTCTTTTGATTTGCACATTTTTACTCATCATTAAGAATATTATTATAAAACTTTGGTATTCCTTTTTTTGTTTAATTGATGTTCAAAATTAATATTTTTTTCCAGCAAAAAACGACTATTTTTTTTATTTGGAATACAGTTTATGTATATAACAAGTCTGAGCATGATTATCAAAATGTCTTAATAGCAAAATATCTATCTCTAAATTTTCTTTCATATATCTGGTTTCTCGTATGTCGGATTAGATTGCACTTCAGAATAGGTAGGTAGGTATTGAGTTTCAGGTGCTTTAATATCCCTATCTCCAGTCTTTCTAGATAATTAAGACAAGACAAAAACCCAGTATGGATTAGTTATGTAGTGATCTGATATGAGCAATTTCGTTAAAAGTTAGTGACAGTCTTCGAAGGGAATTTTTCACTAACGGATGTTGATTAAAATTTGGCAGTGGTGCAGGGGCGCACCCTGTTTGTCAGTGCGGCCCCTGAAAAGAAAATAAGCAATTTTGAACTAACATCAATCCGCACTTTACAAAAGTGGACACTCACATTTAATTTGCAATTTAAACTCGCAACTCGCACCTGCAATTTTGACTTATTACTAAGCAAGTAAAAGATAAGTCAAAATTGTAGTCTTAACAGAGTGATAACGGCCCTTAACGCAAAGCTTGTTCCGTTAAATATGTAATTTTTTGGCATCAGTGATCGAAGGCTTCTTCAATATGAAAAAAAAATGTTAAAAATGGTTGAATATTTCTGTATAGGTACTTACATGATAGTTTTGAAATTCTTGAACTTATCTACTGTGTGCTGCATATGGAATAGGTAGGTATATGTAAATATATTAAGAGATAGACATAACTTAAAACTGTTTCTTTCCTTTAATATTTTTTAATCAGGGTAGAAGTGGTCGGTGGCTTAGCGGTTACGACTCCGGCTCTCGTACGTGCGGAGGTCGTGGGTTCGATCCCAGGTGCCGTCTTCTTTCACGACACGAGCTTTAAGTAGCCTACTGTGAAAGAGTCAATAAGTGTAATTGTGTTCATTTTGAGTGAGCACAGATTCATTTTATAAAAAAAAATGCAATAACGTTAATGAAATAAAAATGCTTCTTGCGGAATAAAAAAAAACTATAATCGAGTGTGCTGCATTTTGATAGGTATCATAAAACGTAATTATGATTAGATTTCCCTTGCAATTCTCCAGCGCTTAATGTCAGCTAAATAACTTGCAGCGTAAGTAAAAACTTGGAAGCGACACTTTTTTCCTCTCGTGTAGTATGTTAGCTGCTGCGGTATCCAGCCAGAATTCCTGTAGGATTGCAACGCTTTTAATGAAATATTAGCTACCGCGCGCCGTAGTAGTATCGCACGCGCGGTCATTGTTTCGAACTGTTTGCTGCATGGGAATTCTTTCTTTGGTTTAATTTCCATGCAAATCTCTGTACATTACCAGACCTAGTAATATCAAATTTTTCCGATTATTTTTTACACATACCTTTCTTAAACCTACTTTACTATGAGATAATAATACGATCATCATTCATATATTTTCGTTTATTCTTAACTAATGTGCTTCAACAAATTTGAAAAGAAAATGGTTTTTCTGAATTAAGACGATAAATAGTGGTGTTATAGACCCATCAATTAATTTTCAGAAGAGCAGTCGATTATGGGTAGGTAGCTACGTAGGATTGCCGAAATAAATAGTTAAAAATACTGTCCCAGGCTTGAAAATGCTGTAAAAAGCCCCTTAAATCTCGTTGCCGTAAACTACAAAAAAAAAAAGGTTTAAAAGTATCATGTTGCTAAAGGTGCGACTTGCTTGTCATACCGATTCTTATCAAAAGCGCTATTTAAATCGAGATGGGCACTATAACGCTCTATAATTAATAGCTGTGAGTATCTTTATTTAATATAGGTAGGCAAATATTTTATGTAGTACAAATATAGATAATCAAGCATTTATGAAACATTATTTTTAATTAAAAAGTTCAAAGCGATGTTAATTAAAAAGAGAAGTAAGGTTTTTCTTTATTTGGCGGACAGTTAGGTAAGTCAAATTCAGAAGACGAAAAAAACCATTGAAATTAAGTAAATAAAATAAAAATATTTTTTAATTTTTTGTTTAAAGATACCTAGTTTGTTTTTACGATTGCTATTAGCCGAAATATGTACCTATATAGGTATAACCAACGAATCGATAGGTACATATTTATCACACTCTAATTAAAAGTCATGTAGAACATAGCATTGCGTCAACATTATTAGGCAAGTATTTCTTTCTTTGATATTATGTATTGATTCGTTCTCCTTCCTTTTGTCATTTAATCACATACAAATATTTGCACAAAATTATTAATCGGGAGAAATCATCCAAACGGAACACAAAAACCGCTTAATTGCGTTGTTTTTTTTTTCGGGTCGTTTTTGTGCCGTGTTATTATTTAATCGGCCCGAACTAAGCACAACTCAGCTCGCCTTCACTCCACTTTTTTGAATCATTATTCTTTATTTATTAGTCTTGTCACTAGACATTATCCATTCTCATCCGACCCATTCATTAAACATTAATCAGAGACCGACCAACATTCTTTTCGCTATTATTATACATCACCATGCATTAGTCATATTATTATCGCAACCAAAAATCGCAGTTCTTTTCATGTATTTAGAGCGAAAAATAATACATATCATTATATTACGGCTTTTCCAAATAAAACTTAAAAAAAAGGTAGGTAGGTACGTTTTGTTATAGATGTTTTTTTTTATTTGCATAAAAGTTGGTTGTTTTTGTTGGTTAGGTGTCGCTTAAAAAAAAATGAATATTCCTTAAAAAATAGTTTAAACAAACACACTCTTTCACAGTAAGCTACTAAAAGCTTTGTTTCCTGAAAGAGGAAGATGATCTGCACCTGGGATCGAACCCACAACCTCTAGTACGAAAGCTAACTTCGTAACTGCTAGACTACCATCAGTTGAAATGATTATGATCGTGTAGGTTGGTATTTTTTTACCCCTGGTTGTTCTTTGCTATTGACAAAAAAAATGTTGTTTGTTTTTTTTTACTGTTTATTTATTTTTATGAGGTAGGTTTCTTTACATTTTTATCATACTTTTACTAAAGAATGATTAGAAGCTTTATACAACCTAGTAGGTATCCTCAAATAAAACCAAAACTGAATTATATGATACAGAAGAAGCTGCATTATAAATGGATTGTATCACTGGATGAATAGAAAAAATGTAATAATTATGATTACAAAACCTATATAAAAGATTCGATTTGGTGTGTACCTACTATAAATTTGTGATTGTGATTTCATACTTCCATAATCACAGCCACAGCTAGTTCCTAGAACTTTTGATAAATTGGTTAGAATTACATTGCAGTTAACACATTTCTTTCTTATCCTGGCAGTTCGTCCTCTCTCTTTCGTTCTCTTTCATTCGAGAGAAAAGGTTGAACCATAGAAAAGTGCAATAAGAATCAGAACGAAACAGTTAGTCTGGGAGGTTTTTTTAATGAAAAAGAGATCAGCACAATAGAAGCGGTGTAAGTGTTGACAAAATAAGATTGATTATCGAATAGTTCAGCTGTTCAATGTTCCAGCATACGATAGCGCACATTTTTTGTTGCAAATATCTATGGCAGAGCTATGAAAGACAATAGTCTAATTGAAAATCGGAATTAGCTATTAATTTAAAGTTTTTACATTCTGACTTCTTACCACTAAAGAAACTGGTTTTTCTGAAATTTCATAAGAATTTAATTAATCCAAGAGGTACTTAGGTCTTTCATATAAAAAAAAACTTTTTTTGTTGTCTCCATAATAATATGCTGTATATTTATTTATTTATCTTATGGTCACAATGTAGTACATCACAACAAAGAGATATTCAGCACAAGTATGTTTGTCAAAAATTAAAATTTCCTTTTCAGTATGTTCGCTTCTGTAATTTCGGAAATCTTACGCTCTGTTGTTGTGACTTATGCCAGGAGATAGTTGACATTTATTATCTGGCGACCAAAGTGCTAGTTCATTCAGCGTTACCCAGGGTGCACTACGAGGAGGCGAACTAGCTTTGCACCCCAATAAATAAATAAATAAATAAATATGCTGTATAGTATTGCTGTATTATTGTATTGTATTGATTAAAATATAGTAAGGTAACACTGAGGGGTCATTTTTGTTTGGCCACACACTCGTCATAGCAATCAGTTGTGCAACTTCTTTTGAAGAATGACCAGAAGGATGCAGTTCTCATTTCTCAATTCTTGGCATTTGAGACTGGTTAAAGATGAGAACAGCGGAGAAACTGTTATGTGTCACGCTTCTTTTCAACAAAAATCGTTATTTATTATATATTATCTTATGAAATGGACAGTATATTCTAACAAATCCTGCAAGTCTCCGAAAAGGAAAATTGTTTAAAGAAGGCGAAAATTTAATGGACTCTGCGAAGGGCTTAAAACAGGGGTTTGCTTATGTACTTCTAATAATATCCTTTCTAATTCTAATAGATTTGACATTATAACATTATTATAAAAATCATTCTAAGGCAAAAATTTTAACAGAGTAACTACCAACTGCACATTTAAATTTCGCAAAATTTAACTGTATTGAGTGCGCATGAGAATATAGGATCTTGTTATGGGAAAGATTTTACTCTCATAGAATGATGGATTTTGATTGTTCATAAGACTGAAGACTATGGAGGGAAATGAGTTTCAAATATATTTTATACTTAATAATGTAATGAATAAATTAAAAGGGGAGCTTTGTATCCAGTGATGCCGTATTCATTATGAAGTCCAAAATGTAGGTAAGTTTCGATATAAATTCTTAAAATGACTGCGTACCTCTTCACTTATTACTTTGCAGTTTATGCATGAATAAAATCTTAGAAAACTTCACGGTTGCTAGAGAATAAATTTACAGTATATTTTAAAACAACTTTATGTTTATAATGAAACTGATGAAAGATTTCCTCTGATTTCTTTTTCTTCCATTAACATAATAATATTATTTTAGTTTCTTCAAGCAGGTACATTTTTCTTAACGTAACATCCCATATAAGCCAGCTTTCTGTCGTTTCTGACTGTTCTCACATTATGGTCACACTTTTCCAACTACCCACTCAAAGCTGCTTTCTCACCTTTATACTCTCTCATGTCTGGCGTTTTCCACATTCTATCTTCATCTTGCTTGCTGGTTTGAGCAATCTCTATGAAGCGGCGTAATAGCTTATATAGGTATATTTTTTTCAGTTTCAGTAGTCAGTTAGTGAAGAACATGATTAATTTTCTCACTTAGTTAAGCCTATTAAAGATTAAAATACATACTTAACTACTTTTGAGAAAACGGCAAAATACACAGAAGGAAATTATTTGAAACAAAACGTTTTCCACTATAGTTTAAGCAATTACACTGTTCATATTATTAAATGTAGGTACGTAATTAATAATGGACCTAAACAAACCTTTCTTATACAATTACATCACGCATATTCGAGTTTAAGACACTGTCGGTTAAAAAAAAAAAACTTAAAATACAGATAATGTAGCTGAGACTCAAAACATGTGAGAAAAATAAACAGACAAGCTTTTTATAACCTTAGAGGCTAGACAAACCTCTTCAATATTCAACGCTGACTTTCCGAATCAACAACGGAGAGAAATTCGGGTATCAACTAGTAAGGAATACGATAATATGTAGGTACAACCAAACAGAATAAAAGCAAAAAATATAAATAGGTGCAGTTCCGAATCACTCGAAAACGAGTACATTACTAAGAAAAATAAGTAGGTACCTACAGTTTTCTTTGATATTTCAGGTTTCAGGCAAAAGGTGCTTGGTTTTGTATAATATGTGGGGCGAAGAGTCTTGTATAATAGTTCTTTCACAAAATTTGTTGAACAACCATAAACCGGTTTTCGGATTTAATTTTAAAATGGAGACGGAAGTGTCCGTAAACCGGTTAACGTTTGAACAGTAAATTTCTCGAGATCTGAGCCCCAATTCCGAATCTCCGTGACATTTACGCTAGCGTAAATCAACAAAATTTTGTATGGAAATGTGTATAGCGCCACTACAGAATGCTTCGAAAAGCTCCGCAGTCCATACAAAATTTCGTAAATGTCACGGAGATTCGGAATAGGGGTACTGTACTAGACTCTTTATTTTTATTTATAAATACAGTGACATTGTTAAGGAGAGATAAGTGTAAAGGGTTTGTACGTATATAATATTATCTTAGAAAAGAACTGCAAATTCCTAATAATGTTAAACAAGTGGTCAGTGTGAAAACGTGATACCTACTCTGCAAAATTTCTGACCACGATGCACCTTCTGCGGAGAAAAGTTCTGTTGTTCAATACAGTTTCTTCTCAAACACGATTGCGCAAAGTTTTCCATTTTGTTTAAAGCAATCTTGGAATAATTCTGGTGGGATTTCTGTAAGACTCATATGCGCAATATTGTATGAAACTTTGTATAGTGAACTTTCTTTCATTTTAGATATTATATTATTTTTATAGGTACATTTTAATAGACACAAGAAGATAATTATTTATTTTGGTATTTATTTATTATATTTTTTTCTTTATTTAGAAATGTCAGACTTTAAAGAGACAATGTTATTTTTTGCCACATGATGTAAATGCTATTTTTTTTAAAGTTTCTTATGATAATACATTAATAATGTATAGGTATTTAATCATGCTCTTTGGAATATTAATCTCCTTTATATGCTGTATGCAATGAATGCCTTGAATAACTGAACGAGTATAGGTAGGTATTTATTTATTGGGTCTGTTTTGATGAGATGTTAAGTATAAAAAATGAAACCTTAGAAAATAGCAGGGTGGATGGGCACAATGATCTATTTTTGAGAAACAACAGCGCCTCACTACAAGGTAAAAAGAAAGACCAAAACGACCTATCTACATAATAATATGTGCATTAACCCCATTTTTACGTGTACAATAGTATGTGTCAATGATAAGTCTGTATCAAGACTCATTGCAATTGACCCAGGAAAAAGATAAAAATCTTATTATGAGGCAGAACCTTACTGACGGTTTTTTTGTAGTACCTACCTACCTAACTATCTGTTTTTTTTTCGTTTTTTTTTTCAAAATTATAAAAAAGGTAAGTAGAAAAGATATTATACGACACGTCTGTGTCTATTAAAAAACTTTGGTTGAATCTCTGCGGTCTTTAGGAGTGTTCGTGTTTATGAATAAAAAAAAAACAAATGAAAATTTTGATTTGGCCATTTTCATTTAATACTTATAAAATACTGCCATTTAAATAATGGTATTATAATCTTTTGGTATTTTATATCCGTTAATACCGGGTACTTTGGCAAAAAGGCGAAACTAATTACACCAAGAAGATTATAGCGAAATCGGTAAAAAATCCCCTTGTGCAATAAACAATGGCCCGTTAAATCCTAACTCGATAAAAAACTGTATGAGAATTAATTATGATATCCATTTTACGGCTTAAGGATACATTCGCTGGTTTCTGTATATTAAAATAAATTTGATGACGGTTATAAATAAAATTTAAGAATTTTCGGATATTACGTCAAAACCAATTCAATAAATTATTAGGTACATTTTTTTATCCCCAGAGGGTTGATAATAACGAACATTTTACACACCCCTTCATGATGGGTATATTTACTCCTGTTTTAAATTGACAAAAAAATCATGGTTAATTTATCATGGATTTGGTTGGACAACCTTTTTTTTGTTGAAAAAAAATATTTTTTATATATGAGATCGGCTGAACAGATCCTTCTTCTTCTTCTTTGTCAGCCGTCCCTCCACTGCTGGATGTAGGCCTCTTCCAAAGTTTTCCACCTCTTTCTGTCCTGCGCAGTTTTCAACCAGTTTTTCCCCGCGACAGGAACCACATCATCGACCCATCTCTTTTGCGGTCTCCCAATTGGTCTTTTATTTTCATAGGGGCGCCATTTTGCAATTCTGGGTGTCCATCTTTCATTTCCCTGTCTCGCCACATGTCCTACCCATTGCCATTTCTGTCTCGCCACACGGTCAACTATGTCTGCGACTTTTGTTCGTCGTCTTATCTCTTCATTTCTTATTTTGTCTCTAAGACTTACTCCTAACATTTGTCGCTCCATAGCTCTTTGTGCGCATCTTAACTTACGTATTGTGTTGGCTGTAAGTGACATTGTTTCCATTCCATATGTCATCACCGGGAGGATGCATGTTTCGAAGACTTTCCTTTTCAGGTTCATTGGGATGTCCTTGTCTTTAAAGATATGGTCCAGTTTGCCGAAGGCCCAGCCCAATCCGATTCTTCTAGGTATTTCTCCTGTTTAGTTTTCTTTCCCCAATCTAATTTTATGTCCCAAATATGTATTCTTCAACAGCTTCAACTGTCTTGTTGCTTATTTTCAAGGTACTGTTGTTTGGACTCAGTATTTTAGTTTTGGAGATATTCATTTCTAGACCCACTTTTAGGGAAGCGTCATGCAGTTCTTTTATCATATCATTCAATTCTTCCCGGTCTCCGCTAATGAGAACAACATCATCTTCCTTACGAACAGATCCTTACGATGTTTGATTTATTGGATTCTTGCTCCGGATAACAGATTTACTAAAAAAAGTTGAAAAAATGATAAAAATATAATATTAAAGTTAGTATGGAACGGATTCCCTGCGACGCCAACGCCATCTATGAAAAAATCTACAACAACAAAATTATTAGTAGTTTCCTCTCATTCTCGCAAACGTAATTGCCGCTCTTATAGTAGCCCATCTCAAAAACTCCACCGTTTCGAGCGTTTTAGAAATTTTCAAACAAAATGCAACAAAATTATCTCGCAATTTCAAATGTGCACACGCAGCATGCACAGCAGCAGCCTTCATAGGCGAGTTAGAATGTGTTCGTACGCATATTATGTTCTCGCGTTGTTCCCGCCTGAGCTTTAAATACGAATGAAATACGGATGTTTTAGAAATATTTTCATGTTATTATTTTATTAAATTAACTCAAAAAATTAATTAGGTACCTATGTAGTATTTTTGTTTTTGGGGCCGTAATGCACAATATTCAAATATGGACGGGCCGCCTCTGATTTGGGCCACATGACAACGTCTGTCGGAAAAGCTAGTTGTAATTAAAGATAATACAGCTAGACCAAAAATTAAAAGTATTGCCTTTAAATATGTCCTATATCTAGCAGTAGGTATATGTAACTCAACGACCATAACATTGGCAGTTGGAACTCTTCAAAAATTTTCGGAGCCAAGATCATACATAAAATATTATTTTATTTTCTTCTCCGTTTCGTATCTCAATGAAACAGGCGTTTTCTCTTTACCTAAGAAGGTACCTATGTATGTCGTGCTGATGCGAAAACCTTTGAACTAAAAAGACTATCAGAAAATTGTTAAATTCTCGTTTCCTATTTCGAGGATATTTTTTGCAACATTCATAAAAAACACTACCTACTATACATGAGTAGAGTTTTTAGAAATTTGTTTAGTTAGAAAAATGATGATTCTCTTATATAAATATAAATTAATCCCTATTTTCCGTGCTAATCTCATCTCGCGTGAACGGCTAAGCCAATTTCGCTAATTCTTGGTAATGAAAAAAAACCTAGGTAGGTAGGTATATGGTTTAAAACAGATGAATTACGTTGGCTAAAATGTAACTAGTTTATCATTATACAGATTCGAATTCATAGTGAGAACCACGCGACAACGTCTGTCGGGAAAGCTAGTCATTGATTTATCGTGTTTTTACTAAGCGGAATATAAAAAAAAAAATATTGTATACCTACATTATAATTAAAATACTTGTATTAAAATTTTGATGATAAAAACTTATGACTTTATTTGTCTGTTTACAGTTTTTGGAACCCCATTTGGAACGATCTTTCCATTTTGTTACCCAACTACAGTTCTAATTCAAAATATATTTTAAAGTGCTGTTTTTCAGGTCTCGAAGAAAAAAATATCATCTCATACCGTGTTCCTTTCCTTTGAGGCAGAGCTAAGGGGTCAGGATATGGTGTGGGAGGAATGTCATCGAAATTGCGCGAGATCGATCGCAGTAGAGAGCTCTTGTTGCCTCCATATACATATACAAGTAGGATCACATATATATGGACGTATGTCCTTATGGTATTTTTATCTACATGTGTTACCTAAGTGTTGTTATACGGTTGTGAATTCTGACAAGGTAAATCCATAGTGTTGAGAATAGATTTTTGCAACAGATTTTGGGGATAAGGTGGTACCACTATGTCTCAAATGAGACCGTACACGCCAGAACAACCAAACAGCCAATCACCTCAGTAATCCAGAATCGCAGATTCAATTGGTTTGGCCATGTTCTCCTCATGTCCCCCGAGAAACTTGAATATGCAAGTCTTTTCTACAATCGGATGGGACAAGAAGGCGAGGCAGGCTGAAATTAACAATCAAGCGGGCATTCACTGCGGTTCTACAAGATGCTGGACTAAGCTGGGTGAAGCTGTGCAACTGGCGCAAGATAGAGAGACTCGGAGAAACTTCGTGGCGTCCATATGGAGCTAACGTGGATTAAGTAAGTAAGTTAGTTACCTAAATGATTATGATCCATGTAGGTACATAATATTATTAATTTTATTTATTTACTTTGACAAAATTCATTACAGAGGACAACTATAAATATACATTAAAAGTAAAAACAACGGAAAGGTATGAACAGAAACCAAGGTGACCTCCATTGAGATGTGTGACATGTTACATATATTATAATTTTGATTTAAACAGTATCATAATGGGATGTTTTTTTTCCTTTGTGTCCCGCTAGAGGCGCCCTTGCTAATCCGGTCTATTGTCAAATTCAGTGTTGCCAACGGGGGCGATTTACTTCTTCTTCTTCTTATGGTTGCTCAAAATCTAACCTCCAAAATATCATTCTAGTTTATTTCAAATTAAACAACTTATAAGTAATATATATATTATTATACATGATAACTTACAATAGGTTTAGAGTAATCATTGTACATTTTTTACATACTATTACAAATAAAATTGTATACCTACCTAAATACAAATTAAAAAAATACAGAACAGCACCCCAGAGATTTATTCTCAAATTTATGTGCAACAAAATCAACAACTTCTTAGCAACGCAATGGAAAACAAACTTCCCAACGTTGGCATCACTGAAAAAAACATCTCTACGTTGGCAGCACTGAATTTGACAATAGACCTGATTAGAAGTTCTGCCACCTAGTGTGTATTGTCGGAAGCTCCCCAGAAAACTTCCCATTGTAAGCGTTAAAGTACCTACTGTTTTTTTAAATTCCAACATGTATGAAAATTCAGTACCTACTTAACTACTTACTTAAAATTTTGTTGCCATAAGGTTAAAAAATATTGATTACATACATAATAGTAATAAATAAAGATTTTCGATTCACGAAATTCCCGAAAAAATATAAAAAGCACGATTTATCAATAAATATTATTCCATCCCCTTAGGGAACAATTTAGTACAAGTCTTTTTGTAATACTTTATCATAAACGCCATAAATAGCGGGTCAATGGGAGTAGAGGACTATGTATACTAACCTACTCTACATATTTTATATCAAATAGTAAACCCGCAAACTTTTTTATTCTCTCTATAAGATGAGCGTTCGAAAAACAGGAGACAGTGTTGCATAGGTACATAAATATACATCCGTGGTGAACCCTGTGAGTCCTGGCCTCCACATGAAGATTATGTACTCTTGCCACCCTGTTCTCCGCCATGCTCCGCCAATCATCCACCCCCAGCAGTGTGAGGTTTCTCTCCGCTCTGTCCAGCCATCTCAGTCTGGGTCTTCAATGCTCCTCCTTCCAGCTAGTCTCCTTCAAAAAATTTCTTTGAGAACGGCCGGCTCCTTCGATCTTTGAACATAGTCCAGCCAGCGGAGTCTGCATAACTTTACAAATTTTGCAGCGAAAGTGTAGTCAAACGATAATGTTTTTGAAAATGTTAAATGTCAATAGCCTTAATATGGAACTGGGTTTTACAAAGGGAAAAAAATGACTGCTATTCAATTTCTCCGGTTGCCTACTGATACAGGCCAACTTTGGGCAACAATGTATCACCTAAGTTCGATGTTTATGATGATGTAACCCACCGCATAAATGTTGAGTAGTTAAAACGGGATCATATTTTGCAAATTATACAGTGAGAGTAAATAGTTTAGTATAACGGACCGCAGTTCCTTAATATAATGTTACTGACACTATTATATATTAGCTCTGAATGTCAGGAATCTAATCAAAACCCCCAACAAAACATGGTCATTAGGTACAGATATGAAGCTGTTGGAGTTACTAGACTAAAACGCAGTGTGAACCGTCTAAGTAAGTGGAAGCACCAAGATCGCTTCCATGCCCGAAATGATTGCAGAAAACAAATCGGTAGGTATAGCATGGCCATATTTTGAGGCGATAATAGGACAAAAATGATCGAGAGAGCTATATTATGTTCGTGTATTTTAAACTCTCGCCCGGAGTCCAGACAGACCACCAGCTATGTAGGTACATGTTTTTCGATAAACAAAAAGGATCTCAAGGAAAACGAAAAAGAACGAGAGATGACAAGAAAATACTTAGAAAGAGTTGATAGTGGACGAAAAAGAAGGGCGAAGAAAAAAGTTATGAAAAAAGCACCATTAAAATCAAATATTGTATGTATGAATATTGAATATGAACTTACTTTTATATGTTTTTTTTTTAAAGTGGAATTAAATTAAGGCGATGATGTCAGAACGTTTCAGGCGATCGTTCTCTCAGCGATTACCTAATTTCTATTCAATTCAATTTTAAAGTGATAAAAAAAGAATTCCCTCTTGAGAACATTGGCGTTCAAAGAAGAATGACAATTTAATGGATTGAATCAAAAAGCTTTCTCTCATTCTGGTTCGTTTTAAAACGTCTTATTTGAAAAAAAATTAAATTTGATTATTTTCACAACTAAGTAAAAAAAATTTTTTTTTTAAATAATATTTTGAATTCAAAAATGCACCAAAAGGAAGAAAACAACTGTCTTAACAGATTAATGGTATCTTTTAATAGAGAATTCTAT
The DNA here is from genome assembly GCA_963576905.1 of Mystacides longicornis. NCBI lineage: Eukaryota > Metazoa > Arthropoda > Insecta > Trichoptera > Leptoceridae > Mystacides > Mystacides longicornis. The sequence continues at coordinate 9,830,389 of OY756426.1, forward strand.
ATTAGGTATCTATATTATTCTCATAATTCTTAACAGTTCAATTCATTAGGTATTGTGGGTAATTTTTTTTTTTTAATAAAAATGAATCTGTGCTCACTCAAAGTGAACACAAATACACTCCTTGACACTTTCACAGTAAGCTACTTAAAGCTTGTGTCGTGAAAGGAAGATGGTCGGCACCTGGGATCGAACCACGACGTCCGCACCAAACAGTACGAAAGCCGGCGTTGTAACCGCTAGTCTACCAACCACTTCAAAGTATACCAATATTACTTATATACATAAATAAATTTGAAAAAAGTGTAGTTTTTAACGTTTTTCGTTTTGTGTTGATAAAATGCTCTTAATTTATTTTTGGAAAGTAACAGTTTAACAGTAAGATGAAGTTAATTACATTTTGTATTACTTTAGGTAAAATTTTATTACAAAAATTAATTGAGTACAAAGGGTCAGTTACGGGTCATTAGAACTGATGACATTATTTTATCCTTGATGGATTGATTGCTCTTCGATTGCTACGAGTATAGTAGTAATTAGACTTATTATTTCGAACCAAGATTTTTTTTGGATATAATTGTAATCGAAACCTTAACCATCTACTTACATAATTGACAAACCGAAGATTGAACAAAATCCATATATTTGTAAATATAGATAGGTACCTATATTTAGTTTATGTAAATAAAGCTATATGTATGGCGTTTTTAGAAAATCAGTTTTTTAACCGATCCTAATATAGTAGGTATGTACCTAATGCAATGATACGAAAAAAAAAATAAGAAACCTACATAATAGGTTTAGTTTTATGTAAAAATGAATAAAAGGATAGATGATTCAGTAGGGTTATTCTCGTAGTGGTCTTAATACGCTCCTATCTTGATTGACAATATTAAAATGGCGGATTGGTATTCACAAAACAAGATATCTAGCAGATATCTTAAAAATTCGTTATGTTTGAAATATTAGTATGAAATTCTGTGTAATCGGCATTCCCGTAACTATCTTACAAACGTCAAATTCAAGGGCGACCTGATTGCGATCATGTCTTAATCTTATCGTTAAGTGATTTTTAAATGCGATTGATTACGGTAATAAGGCTCCTGCAGTGTTAAGTACAAGTAGATATTAGATAAAAAGAGGTATAATGTCTTCAAAATTGGCGACGAAATTAGCGATAACTTTACTAGAAAAAAGGTCTATCATTTTAATACTAAATACATATTCCGATCGATTCTTGTTTTAATTATAATCAATTTTGAAATAACAATACATGGTCTTAGACTTTTTGATCCCTAAAATCTCGTAGCGATCCCAACTAGATTAGGTACAAGCACTCGACCTCTTTTATCCGAGCACAACCTTTTCTGTCTAATTTGCGTCGAATGGTGGTAGTTTAGATAATCAGCCTGAAAGAGAGTTATCTGTGACCGGCAAATAGACTGGAGGGAAATACTAATAATAAGAATCACGCGCACCTCCCCTACAACAAAGCCACATCTTCGGAACAAATAATTTGTGTTATTTTACTTTGATTTGAAAAGTTCGACAACTGCACTGCTGAAAAAAATTGACGCATCGCATGGAAAAACGTTGAATATTAGGTAGGTACATACTGTTATAATCCGAATTTTAACCGAAGTATCTCAAAAAAAGAGTCGGATAACAGTTAGTATGCATCAAGACATTTTAATCCTTAACAAACGAATGTTTAATGTGCTGTGTTTAAGTAAGTAATCGAGCAATTTCATCAGAAGGTTTGAATGTAGAAACTTTGTTAAAGTTTAAACATTTTCATATCAAATCAATATAAATAAAAGAGTCCGTTCGTATATATGTAACGTCCTTTATAGACGGCTAAACTAGGGATACCAGAAGTAAAGTAATACCCTCTATAGCGAGTCATAATACCAGTGGACGTTTAAGGCTATGAATATTTGGAAAATGTTATTTATCGATAAAAATATTAGATTTTTTCATAAATCTCCCATACAAATTAAGATTTTCATCCTGCCATTTTGTCAGAATCAGGTATCTTGAAACTGTATTTAAATCTCATTTAGTTGCACCGTCGCTACTCATGTACGGTTTTGTTTTAATCTACAATGCTTAAACTTTCTATTTATTTCAAAAAAATTTCCTCTATAGAAGTAAAAATATGGCAACAAAGTAAAACAATTTAGCTTATTTTACTTATGAAATGTCATCATATTCCTCCATATTGTGAAAATTTAGGGAGATTTAGAGTTGCCGTTGTAAAAAAAACTTGTGGAATATAATAATAGAGGTCTGTATTAATATGTAGGTAGGTATTAATATTGAAATGCATGAATCTTAGAGTAAGAGAATACTATGGAGGGAGCACAATTGCGAAAAAATGAAGCCTAAAAATGGCGGACAGGGCCATAAAAAGTGATAAAGTGAAGTTGGCTACAGATGTCATCGATGATCAATGTATGACACAATTACATCGAATTTCATAGCCCATTAAAAACCATCGTATGAGAACGCTTATATCATAAATTGTTTTTGAAATAAAGTGCATAAGTAATTTTTTTTTTGTTTTCACGTAGGTTATGATATGATGTTAATTTTGTTAAGAATTACTTCACAGCGTGTGTGTGTGTGTTATCAAAAATCTCACGATGCTTTGACAAGCTCAAGTGAAAGCAGGCTTCACACCAAGGCAGTAATGAAGATGATGAGTGCTTGTCGAAACGTGGCGGAATTTTTCATCCTACACATATTATGTACTTAGTTTAGAAAACTGAAATGCGTAATGGTTGTCATTAATTATAAGGTTATGAAAAATAAAAAAAAGATGTCATTTTATGGAAATGTTTATATTCCTTTGATAATTAATGTTACAAGAAAAATCATTTTATTGTTACAATGCCAATTTTTGTATAATATATCCACTAGGACTAGGGTGGATATTTGATGGATGGAAGTGTACGGACCCGACGATATACATGAAGTATGTTTAGGTGTCCAATGTTCCCTTTTTACTGCTGCAATCCATTGCCTTTGCCCATCATCCATCATCTTTGGAAAATCTTAAAACATACAAACAGATAGAAAATAAGACAAGTGTATCATTTATATTCACATTCAATATTGTTTTCTGTCATGATATACTAAAATGTTTACACAGAATCAAGCTAACAAATAGCTCATTATGTCGTACGAAATTACTATTTTTTCACAGAAAGATAAATATAATATACATATTTTATTTTAAATATACAAATGTAATTCAATATCGATAAGTAAAGCTTTACAGGTCAAAAAATTATCAAAAATAATTATTCGATTATAACATCGATGAGCCGTTTTGGCGTCACTACACATAAAATGTCATACACACAACAAATCATTATTTTAAGTAAAATACTATTTTTAATTCAATTTTTCAATAATAAATGACGTATAACAATAAAAGAATACATCTTTATATATCAGGTTTATGAAATATTAGAGAAAAGTTGTTATATATGATAATATATTACAAATAAACTTCGATACTCACCCTTGCATGGAAATACCCATTTTTTTATCTTTATCGCCGTTTGTTCACCCAAAAACACTACATTTCCACATGATGTTTAATTTTGAATATTAATTCACAAAATAATGCAAATAAATTTATGTTTTGGAGAAAAAAAAACAGCTTTTATCATGAACAAGTCACTTTGACACAACGCACTATTCAAATTGATTCAAATATCGCTCCACAGACTGCCATAAAAAGTACAAGAGTGAAGTTCGTGCAGGTCTAAAAATCGGCTTCATGCGAGAACAATAGGAAATATACCTATCGCTCCCTCCATAGTATTCTCTTACTCTAAGGCATGAATGAAGCAGGTAACTACAAAGTATATCGTCGGCCTAATTATCAGAATGCTTAACTCCTTCTGGATGAACTTTACAGGAGCAAGTAAAAACTGTTTAATTTCACTATGCGTCGGAATTATTTTAATGCAATCATGAATCTAGTTGTAAAAATGCTCAATGAATTTAATTTTACGTTTTATTTTTGGATTTGCGAACTAGATTAATAAAAAAATGGACTTACGAATTTTTCTTTGCTGCACTACGAAACCTTGTTTGGAGTTACGAAGTGCAAGTGGGTATTTCTATTCATAGAATGTAACATTATACAATTTATCACAAACAAATTATCCGTATTAAAAACTGATTTATTTTAATTTTTATTCTAAACTATCATTGTTCATTTAAGACCAAGTTTTAAACTTACTTGGAGTGGAAATATGTATTTTATTCCGTAACCTTATAAAATAGAATACGACAGAGATCTTTGATAAGTCTATATGAAGTTTTTAGAATCTATCTAATGGTTTAAGAATGAATTAATTAGGTATTTGACTACGCACCTGCTTGCGCTAGTTGCAATGGCAAAAAATCAGTCTCTTAAGTTTTATAAACTGCTGTTTATACACCAGTTCTTATACAATATACTTAGAAAAATAATGTTTTTATTTTATTTTTGTATTTCTATTTTGTTATGTACAGCCTTCACTGTACAATATCAGTTCCTGATCACCACCTTTCAGATTCTCGTTGATGAATTTACCTAGAGCAGTCATGATTATTTATAGTAGAAATATCGTTACATATAAGTTTTCCTTCAGATTAATTCCACACGTAACCCTTTCCCTTTTCCCATTCCATTTGTTTCGTTTGACATAGGAAATTTTATTTATTTATACTTTACCGTACATTTTTTACATATACACATAAAAACTTAACATAACAAAGACATCATAGAATCAACATACAGAGGGCGAGCTTACCACAATAAAGTTGTGGTTTCTAATAACTAACCCCATCATATAAGGTGAAATTGTGTATTATTAATTTTGTTGTAATGACTGCAAGTCCATAGTCAACACTTGGTTGTTTGAGGCTGTGTCTTTACAAACTTCTGTTTTCATGTAATTATGGATCTTGTATTTCGATTCAGTGATATTTCCAGTTTTAAACGACTCGAAAAACGTTGGAAAAACTTGTTATGCTCAGAGGTTCAGCTTTTTCTTTTCAACAGAAATCATCTTTAATTAGGTAGCTTGATTTCAATAATCGTAAATACATGTGTGTAATTGAACTAAAAAGTAGAGTCCTTAAATAAGTATTCTCTTTCAATTGGTGAATGATCAGTTCAAATCAAAAGTGGATAATATAAAACAAAAAACTGCCTTATTACTCGATGAAAGTTTGTTAAAAACAACGTTTCTTCCTAATCTTTATGATAAAAGGGCGTAATTTCTTACGAGAAATTGGCATTTTTGCTTTAAACAAAACAATAAAACTTCCTAACTCCAATATTTTCTTTTTGAAATTTGTTTACTGCATTGAAATTAATATTTTGATCTTGTTGTTGATAAATTACAATATACAATTACTTTTCAAAATAAAATATCGAATATTACTACAATAAACATTGATTTTACTTAGTTTATTAGTCAAAACAGCTAGCGTCCTCATTACATGATAGGCGAAACCATACTGAAGTTAGGAGTTACGCATTTCGCGTATTACAAAATGGTGACTAGGAGATACGTAGTATTATTTTTAACTCATAACAAATTAGCAATATTTTTGTAGGATTTAAGAAGTAATCCAATAGATAGGTTTTAAAATACTCCACAAGATGGCATTAAAAGTCCAATTTCGATATTTTGTGGAGTTACGCATTCTGATAATTAGGCCGACGATATGAGTAGTTTCAGCGTGATGTAGTAACGCATGAAAATAACAACAACATTTCATATTTATAATAATTAGAAGATAATATATAAGTAATAAATCAATTCTTCCTAAGCAGGAATAGCTTTATCATTCTGTAGATAAGTAGAATAATTCTCAGAAGATCAACGCTTTAATGGTAGAATGATCTCTGTGGGCTCCGTTGAAACCAGAATGAAAATGTCAAAGTTTGGACGATAATGGCTTGGAGAATATTCTTTTAGGTGGCATTTTGTGGCCTTCATAATTCAACCTAAAATAAATAAATAACATCAGAATACAATTTTTATAATGATTATGTATGCATGTTTAAGGGGGGAATATTATTTACTTATATGGAAATTTATCATTTCATTAAAGACCACAGTTAATATACATGTGTAAGTGAAATGAATGATTCATTTAAATTACTATAATAATAATTATTATAAGTATTTAACCTCATATTAAACATTTTTCCTGAAGGTATACTGTATAATGTTTGCAATAAGTATTGTTTGTTATAAAATAAGTCTTTAATAAACATAAACACAAAATATAAGTACATTATTGAAGCAAAAGTAAAGTTGTGCAATTAGTTTAGTACCTACCTAATAAAAATAAAAGGAAACATAATGCATTAATTGAATTTTGAAAAAGGAATTGTGATTTTAGAATTTTGTTTGACGCTTAGATTAGGAAAGATAGGTTTGACGTCTATAAAAAGTTTGACGTTTGGCGATGGCAACCACAGACAATAGAACTACCATAAGAGAGAACAGCAAAAAAAAAACGCAAACGTAATGATCCTGTTTTTTTTAATCCTATTTTTACATTTCGTGTACAGAATGTAATACAAATAAACAAACACCTAATTTTTTAATGATCTTTCGGATTATTTTAATATATTCCAAATATATCAAAAAGTTTTGAAAAAACATTATTTATTAATTGAACATTTGAGTTTATGGCAGGGTGATATGCCAAAAAGAAGAAAAAGAAGAAGCTACTGACGTCTACGCGCCTAATAGCACATCATCACACATGTCAAATAAAATATACAGTACGAGTTATTACAATCATAAGAATAAATAATGGATTATAATGTTTAAAAGAAAAATCCACACGAACTGGTAAGTAAAATTACACGGGATAATAAATTATTATATAAATTGTGTTTTCAAAACTAATGTTTTATTATCATCGTTTACAGAATCGTGAGTGTTTACCAATAATTATGAAAAATCAAGGATATTTTGCACTGCAAATTATGAATGGAAAATACCTATCCTAAAGATTTAAAGGTAATTTTATTTTATACAAGCATGTTATGGAGTGATTTGATAATACTTGAAGCATTTTATCAACCAATTTTTTAAATAAAAATCAAATATAAACGTTGCATATTTTCTTATACAATCTCTTGATTCTGAATTTGGTGTTTTTGTTTAAAAAATGAAGATATTGCTGGCCATTGTCATTTGGTTATTCTATTTGGATAAATTAAAGGATTTGATAACATCTTCGAATAATAATACTACAATTTCAATAGGTTAATTTAAGATTGGAACATAGTTTTTAGGGAGGTTTCTGGACACCTCCTCTGGACACTTTGTTAGGTTAAAACATATTCATTTAGGAGGTTTTTTGTCAAATATCAAAAGAAGCCCGCAAACTTAATAATAATTACCATTTTTTGTTTTCATACACAAAATTTAACAAATATTAATTTAAAAAGTGAGAATTCTGTCACTGTTTTTTTTTTTTTTTTTTTTTTTTTTTTTTTACCCATCACGCCGTGTCCCGTAAGGGGTAGGCAGAGAGAACGGACCTCCACTCTTTTCTATCCAAGCATACTTCTTTCGCTTCTTCCACCGACATACTATTTCTCATACAGCTTCTCCTATTTCTCATACTTCTTACCTGGCCTTCCTTGAGGACGGAATCGATGTGTTCGATCCACGTCATTCTCGGTCGCCCACGCTTTCTTACACCTTTCCTTTCTGCCTTATGAATTATCTTTGTCATTCTGTTCGCATCCATTCTTTCCACATGCCCAAACCATCTCAACTTATTAACTTTCATCTTTGTCACAACACTTACTTCCATACCACATTCTTTCCTAATATTTTCATTCCTTTCCATATCCCATAAAGTTTTTCCACATATTCTTCGTAGAGATTTCATCTCTACTGCATTTATACTACATTCTTCTTTTTTCGTCCATGTCCACGTTTCACAACCATACATCATCGATGGTAGCAGGATTGCGTTATGCACTAGTTTCTTTGCTTGTAGTGAGACGTTGTTGTTTCTCATTATAGGTCTTAGTGCACCGCCCACCCTGCAACCAGCAACTTTCCTACGTTCGATTTCTTTTTCACACTTTCCATCACGACTAAACATGCTTCCTAAATACACATACTCATTCACTTGCTCAAGACATTCATTTTCTATGGTTACTTTGCAATTCGTTCTTGCTTCATCCCTTTCAAATACCAAAACCTTTGTTTTGCTTACATTCATTTTTAGACCATTTTTTGCACAATTTTCAAACACACTTGACACAAGTTCTTGCAAATCATTTTCACACTCAGCCATAAGTACTAAATCATCTGCATACATAAGCGCACATACCTTTATTCCATTTAGTTCAACCCCTATATTTATATCTTTTAACCCACTGACGCAAAAATCAAAGAACAAATTAAACAACCAGGGTGACATGACGCACCCTTGCTTCACACCTTTCGTAAGATAGAACTCCGGTGAAAGGTGACTGTTCACCTTCACACACGCAGTACTTTCCGAATATAGCGAAGCAATGGCACGAATCAACCGGTTATTCACTCCATAAATTGATAGAACTTCCCATAATTTATCCCTGTCTACCCTATCATATGCCTTTTCCAAATCTACGAATGCACAGAAAAGCTTCTGATGTTTACTCAAAAGCTTCTCCGTAATCATCCGCAGAGCGAAGATCTGATCGGCACACCCCCTCCCATTCATAAAAGCCCCTTGTGCATCCCAAACTTTATTTTCAGTTATTGTTCTAACCCTTTCTACTAAAATTCTACTGTATAATTTACCCACGTTGCTCAACAAGCTGATTGCACGATAGTTGCCACAGTCCAACCGGGAGCCCTTCCCCTTGTACAGAGGGCAGATAATGGCTTTCCTCCAGTCACCTGGGGTACGGCCTTCCGTCCAGCACAAGTTGAAAAGCTCCAGGCACCACTGCAGCGTCACTCGGCCGCCATACCTGATAAGCTCCGTTGCTACCCTATCGCAACCTGACGCTTTCCCATTTTTTGCTTTTTTAAGCGCATTCATAAGTTCATTCATACTGATTTGCTGACTCTCATCACCCTGTCCATTTATACTTACTTGGCACAAACTGCCGCATCCATCCTTGGTTTCAAACAACTCTTCAAAATACTCTTTCCATCTCAGACCTATATCCTTTTCCTGTGTCAGCATACATCCATTTTTATCTTTCAAACAATTCACTTTCTCATCCTTCCCAGACCTTTTCCTTTTCACTTCCTTCCAAAAAAGCTTTAAATTGCCATTCACATTCGCACTTAATTTTTTACATTCATTATCCTCTAATTTTTTCTTTTTCAAGCTCACAAGTTTCTTAACTGCATTCTTCTCTTTCTTATAAATATCATACATAACTGTTTTGTCGGAGTCATTCTTCGCACAAACTACATTCTTCCACGCATTCTGTTTTTTATCCACAGCCGCTTTCACTTCTTTGTCCCACCATGCATCACCTTTTTTCCTACCCGTTTTAGATTCCCCACATACTTTAATCGCACTATTTACTAAAGATTGTTTTATAATTTCCCATTGTTCCTCTAAGCTATAATTGATTGATTCTAAGTTGTTCAACGTGCTTTCAATTAATCTTACATATTCATCCTTACAATTATCCTCATTTAACTTTTCGATTCGTATCCTTTTGGAGCTTTCCACTTCTCTCGGTCTCGATCGCCAACCACGGAACAGATCAATTCTTGCAACTACAAGGAAATGGTCTGTCCCTAGTTCCGCACCTCGAAAAACCCGAGTATCCGTGGTCAAACCCCTCAGTCTAGAATCCACGCACACTAAATCAATCATACTTTTTTCATCCTTTCTTTGCCACGTGTATCTGTGGATCTTTTTGTGTGCAAAAAACGTGTTTGCAACAAAGAGATCCATTTCTAAACATAAATCCAGTATCCTATTTCCATTGTCGTTAACCCGTTCATCCCCATATGCACCCAGAACCCTTTCATAACCCTGTCTTCTAACACCAACCCACCCATTTAAATCACCCGCTAAAATTAATCTTTCGTTATCCCCTCGGTTTTCTGCAATATCACTAACGTTTTCCCAAAACTCATCCTTTTCAACATCAGAGACGCCATCACAAGGAGCATATCCTATTACTAAGAAAATCCTCGTAATGCCTATTCTGAAACGGATCCAAATAAGCCTGGGACTAACAAATTTAAAATCTTTCATACATTCACTCATTCTTTTTGATAAAATAGCCCCAACACCTTGTTTCGCATGCTCCGACTCAGGCACACCAGACCACATAACATTCAACCCATTTTTATCAATCATACCACAGCCTTTCTTCTTTGTTTCATTCAGACATACAATATCCAGACCTTTATCATTCATAATATCAATAACTTCATTAATTTTAGCATCCATGCATCCCCTGATATTCCACACACCAAACCTACACTCGTCCGCTCTCCTCTTTGCGCCTCCCCTACTTGACACGACATGATGGGTGGCGAGCCTCACCGATGGTGGGATTGTCAAATTGGGGTTTACTTAGAGACTAATTACAAACTAAAAACATTCGTCATACCTCAAACTTAAAACTAACTATAACTACAATTGGCAACTAACCTGCTCAGGAGGTCAAGGTCAGGCATGTCAGGATAAAAGTGGCCCTGCGGGCCGGCACGATGCGATGTATGAAAACGAGAATCTAGCCGCCGATGTCTGTCACTGTCTTCTTTATAATTCCACTATTTCATTAAATATTTACCAGTCTTCAAAACCCAACAAAAAATATGTGTTGCTCATGGATTCTGTGTTTATTTTAATTGAATAATATTTTTTTACAGTGCATCGGGATCAATATGAGTCCTTCAACTGTTGCCGATGAAAATGTTGGATGGTCAAAGTGGTCCCGTTCGAAGACAAATATCTTAGATGCCCAACATGAGAGATTGGACTGGACCCTGAACAGCGGGGGTGTTGAAGTAGTGGTTGCCAATGTCGTGAGACTCGATACGACACAAACAGAAGACAGGCCAGCAGCTCTTCTTTCAATAGGATAGACAATATAATAATTAGATAGACTATAAACAGCACACACTGTACGCTAAATATTTTATTCGTTAAATCTTTTCAATATGTGTAATTGCATATAATTAGCTATAGTATTTCACAATCCTATATGTTACATTGTAAATATGTTCAAAGAACAATGCTTTATTTTTATAGATATAATAATATAGTCTATCACACCTTACATCTATTCAACTTATAGGAACCTTTTTTTTTCATTACTTTTATGGATACAAACCTGAGACTTCATAATTTAGTTTAGTTTAATATTGCGATGATGAGGTTATGTAACTAGGACCACAATGTATCCTTAAATATTATATGTTCAATTTTCTTTACACGCCTGTTATCTTATTGTATTTTGTTTGTGTCTTTGATTTTTAGCTAAGAAATAGGACTAAATAAGTGCACTCTTTCTAATGATTTGGAATATTATTACTTCAACTTACTACATATATTTTTTTGTATTTTATGCATAGTCACTATTGAAGTATGAAAAATTCAAATACAGGTCAAATTTTTTTATTGCGAATACCGAAGTACCTAATGAAATTTCCAGTATAACGAATCGTCAATTTGTCCCTGAAAAACTTCCATATAAGATGTGCTGAACCAAAATTTGTTGTAACGAAGTCGATCTCAGTATAGCGAACTTTTTTGTTTAAAAGTTTTAAAATCAATTGGCAATAAAATTTCTTCAGTTTGTCCTTGGCATTGGTGAGTTTGAAAGTGTTTGCCGAACATATTATTTCCTTTACGTGATTAATGAATCCTTCAAATCTGTTTTTGTTCTCACCTAATAATAGCAATTATATTTTATTTGACATCAGTAGGTATAATATGGCGACACAAAAAATTAAATTTTATAAGTGAAATTAAGAGTTTCATTTAAAAACCAACCAACCAAATAAAAACAAGCAACAATATGCCTTGCCCAATTTAGCATATTCATAGATCCTGGGAGCTTTGTAAACATTGTAATGCTCATGGTAAAACCATACTCTCTAGGATTCTCTATCGTTCGTGGGCTCCAAAATCTTACGAAGCATTCTTCTCTCAAATGTGTCCAGCATTTCCATGGATTTTGCAGTTATTTCTCATGCTTCCTATACATATGTCATAACTGTTCTTATAATAGTTTTGCATAGAGTGATCTTTGTTTTTCTATGGACACTTCTTGACTAGAGTACAGGCAGTAGAGTAGAGAAGAATGCTTTGTTTTCTGTTGCTATCCTTCGCTTGATTTCTATAATATGTCCCAATTCCTTTGCTGTTATTTCCAAGGAGTCAAAGACTTCTCTTATGGCTATCAGGAATCGTCCTACTATGTTGAGGTCATAAGCATATCTGATGATTTGGCTACTTTGGAAATAAGTATTAGGATTTGTACTGTTGTGGTATGTATGTGAGGGCCAGTCAGTCACCTTGCTTGAGACCCTGGCCATCTAGGAGCTCATCTGTGAGTTCTTCCCCGTTTTTGCATTTGGTTGCCCTAATCAAACATAACTTCACAGGTATAAATTGAAGTATCATGGTCATAATGCACTATTCCTGGGCAACGCACGGGTACTTAAGCTAGTCTATAATATATCTGAGTAGGTACCTACTTAATCAGATGACTTAAGTATCTTAACTCATTATGAAAATGAGAAAAAAAATTAGCTTCCTGTTATTGCATTTTATCCCTCTTTCATTATTTTTTTTTGAAACTCCAAGCGACAAGTCTTTATGAAGAATAATTTTGACTGTTAACTACCAAACTTTTCTATAAGTACATGAAGTTAAGACATATTCTTGCTTTTTTTTCCTTTCATTGCAAAAAAATAATACTTATCCGATTTTTATACATTTTTTTAATCAAAATTATGTTCGTACTACATTTTTTTAAATGAATCTGTGCTCACTCAAAGTGAACACAAATACACTATTTGACTCTTTCACAGTAAGCCACATAATGGTTGTGTCGTGAAAGAGGAAGATGGTCGGCACCTGGGTTCGAACCCACGACCTTTGCACGTCAACAGTACGAAAGCCGGCGTCGTAACAGCTAGGCGACCAACACTATATTACACAACACCAGGTATAATAATACATTAATTTACTTTTTAACTGCGTGCTTATTATGTGTTCACAAAACAGTCCATAGTTTTTTTTAATACTACTAAGATATTTCGGAATAAAGGTGTGAAGTACAAAAATGAACACTTCAAGCTATGACAACGTTCGACTTGGCAAACCATAATTTATATTCAGATTATCATTTGGATCTGGAACCTCGTGATGTTTAGTTAGGAAAGTTAAGTAAATTTTGTCAAAATATAACCGTCCAGAATTGATGTTATCAACGGAATACGTTCACCCTCATTACTGCGTAGGCACTGCGTGTATTGTGTTTGTTGGCCCATCGGTTATGTTGTTAATGTTTCAAAGTGGTCAAAACAACTCGGTTCTGGGATCTACGTGACGCAAAGCAACAACTGTTTCTAACCACTAAAAACCAATTGTTTATGAAAACAGTACAACATTATGTTTGAATTGAACATTATAATGCCAGCGAAAAAATGTCTCCAGACAACTGCAGATAAAACGAAAGCAATCTAGCATTTAACATAACTACATAAATTCTATAGATAGTGTGAAAACACAAAGATCGCCATTTCCAATCGGTGCAAAGAATATTTCCATGCATTTGAATGGGCATGGCACAGCAAAAGCAGGAACGCGCTTTCAGGTAATTGCCCGTTTAAACGCATTGAAAACATTCTTCACGGCGATCACAGCGTTCTTTGTGTTTTCACCCATACTTGTAAATAACCCTCGTATTTTGATACTCTGAGAAGGTTTTTGACTTCAACGAGATCCAGGGCAGTCGTCTATACAACTGACAACATATACGAATTTGCAAAAAATATTTATAACGCTAAGTGACAATATCTTCAACAACTATTTGTTCTAATTAGCGCAATAGATCGACTCTCAGATTTTTTAAGCCTACAGAACTACCCCTTTTACTAAATAATTATTATACACTAGCTTATACCCGTAATGCTTTACGTTTTTGATTCCGATTGTCAGACTTGATCGGTAGGTAATTAAACAGGTTCTAGTCTAGCTTCCCATTGCTTAACTGACATAAGCACAGAAAAAGAAGAATGACACTTTTACAATTTTTGTTTTACCGACCTCATAATATTATACGAACCTACCGACATAATTTGCAAGTTTTCATAGAGAGAGCTATATGTTTTGAATCTTAGCTACATTCCCTACACCCATGTGTGATAATAAATTAGGCATTCCACCCATAGAGGGTGATATGTGCTATGAGTATAAAAGCCGCTGTCAAACATCAAAATGGAGGAATCATTTTGCAATTTTTTTTCATTAAATCTTTATTTATTGAGAATAATAAGATTTGAATAACATTTATATGTATAACAAATCAATCTACAATTATTTTATTACATTTTCATACTGTAATACGAAGATTCCATTCAACGTTTGCATGAGTAATTTTGTTTCCAAAAGATGGCTTACTGTCTTTTTGAGAAATTTGTATGAAGATCCTAAAAAAATAGAGTTTTTTAAATAGCTCTAAATATATTAAAGTTAATGCAGCAAATTGTATTTAAGAACCTTCTCCAGCATTTTGTACGGCTCTGGGCATATTAATATCTGACCTTAATGTATGTTTTCTATGATTGATGCTCTTACAAAAATATAAATAAACGGACTAAAATATTATGTAGATTTGTAAACCTAAGTTGTGATGCCTTTTTCATTATGTGCCTACCTACGTTATTTATACAAGTTGCGAATAATCGAGGTTCTGTATTATTATTCTTCTTATCTATATAAATACGTGAAGGAAAAACTTTGTGACTTTCTTTACAATAATTGCGCACACTTATAGGTACTTAGAGAAGGGATTGCGTATGCTATGTTTTTTTAAATTATGCATAAAAATAGATTGAATCTATAAAATAACACTACGCACGCTACTGTAATGTTGTCTATTTCATACTCACACACACTTCGATGTAGGTATTTGACATTATTTGACACAAATCTTATTTTGTTTATCTGTGGTCAAATTGAGAATAGATAAATATTTTTTTTTGTAAGTATTAAATAACCATAGAAAAAACTTTGAACATAATCAACATTTCAAATTTGACGTAACCATTGCATTATTTTTGAAATAAAATTGTGAAATAGCGCTTACTCAGTCTTTGCCAAAGCAATCTTTATAATGTTCAATGGCCGACCACTAGTTCTAGTTTCAATTAATATGGCAATCTGCTCTCAAGAGACCTTATGTTAAGCACCTCGACATTTTAATTCGGGAAATATGCCCAGCTTTCAATTAATGTATGCATTAGAAGTTGGATGCAGTCCGAATCGCTATACATTTCCTGTACACGGTTATCCTTATACTAAATAGACAGTGAATTGATCCTGAACACCTAACTTCAACACTGTCTGTTCAAATAAGTTATAATAATAGTTGTTTCTGGATAGTTCAAAATAATCATAATATGAATTTGCAGAGTTTGGATAGCTAGCGTAGTTGTATGAAGATCGAGTTGCATAATAATTAAATTGCAAGGAGTATTTCCTGGTTTATAATTTAAACATTAATTTAACAAGTTCTTTATCGCAAAGTTCAATGCGGGAATGTTCGAACAAAAGCTCTATTTTATTGATTGCAGATATAAATTTAGAAAGTTTGGGTTTATCAATAGTTTTAATGTTCTTTTTAGCATTGCATATACCCTTATTACCAATCATTTTCAGAGCGATAGAAATGTTAGATAGAATGCATCATTTATTATTGTACTAGCTAATACCCGTCTTGCTTTACGTTTTTAATTCCGAATGTCAAGCTTGATTGGTAGGTAATTAAACAGGTTCTATTGTTCTAGTCTAGCTTCCCATTGCTTAACTGACCTCTATAACTGACATAAGCACAGAAAAAGAAGAATTACACTTTCACAATTCATAAAAAGAGAGAAGAATGACAGTTTTAATGTTTATAAAAAAGAAAGAAGAAAAATTATAGTCTGCCACATACCTAGGTACATGGAAAAAACTGCATGTATCATAATATGTTACATCTTACACTTGATTCAATTCCACTGCTCAATAGAAGGGTAAAAAATTCCTTTAATAGTAATATAATACAAACCTACCTAAATAATATGAAAGTTTTACTCTCAATATGGTTTGAGTCTTGACTACATTCCCTACAACCTCTATGTGTGGAATGGTACAAATTTTATGCGATTGGCTAATGATAAAGGCAGCTGTTTTACCGACCTCAAACGTTAGTCGAAAAGTAATCTGAAAATGTACTTTCATTTTAATGTTGATAAAATGTGTTTTATATGGTTTGAATTACATTTATTTTTATTTCAAAACAACCTTGAATCTTTTAAATACATTTTTATTCTGTCAAACTTTGGTTCCATGCAACATTTACATGAGTAATTTTGTTTTCAAAAGATGGCCATCTGTGTTTACGCAGATTTTACTATGAAAATTTTGTAATTTTAGAAATTTATTAATCACATTAAATATATATGAGAAATTGTAAAAATTTGTATCTATGATTACCATAAATTTCTTTTCCATGTCTGGATACATCAAACTCAAAATAATCGCCACAAATTGTTGAAGAGTTTTGCATCTAACTTGACATCAATGGTTGATGTGTTATAACTTCAAGATGCAAGTAACAACATCTGGTAGATTATTACTGAGCGAATAAAAATCAACTTGATTATGCAAATAAACTCACCTACATAGATTAACAATACTCTCTATTTTGGTGGTTCAACTTATAAATCTGCAATCCCCAGACTCGTCACAGGAAATTGAAGAATTAATTGCCCATAGTAGGATTCGAAACCTACCGAGATGCTCACTTTACGTCAATAGATGTTGTATTATTATTATGTTATAGGTGAAAAATTCTATGGCAATTAGGCAAAACTATTTAATGTCATTTTGAGAAAGGCATTGGAATCAAAACAAAACTACACCACTACAATATAATTTAAAAAAATATGTGAAGTTACCTATAAGGAAATTTTCAATGAATCAATGCAGGTATATCAATATCCAATTTAGGTATTTCTTCTTCTCCTTATCGATAAATGCCATTATCTATTAAAATTAAACAAAATTTGAACCAAAATGTACATAGGAAACAAATTCAAATTTAAGTTATTGGCTTCTGAAAAATGTCAAGTTTTTCAAGGTAGAACCATTTTAGTAGTAGTATTATTTATGAGTATGAATGAATGAATGAAAGAATTTTTATTTATTTTTTTTCCAATCATTATTTAATTCATAAAACATAAAATCAACAATTGAAAAGCTATATAAAAAAAATAAAATATGTATAATCTCAAAGTTTTATTGTTAAATCAGCAGAGTAAAAAAAATATTCTCCCAAACAAATGGAAACCAGAAAAGATATTCCGACCCACCATTATATTAGTTATTCACTTCTTAACCCAACATTATATCATTTTTATTCCATAACCGAAATCAAAAATTTAAAGTTTAAATAAATCTGATGCTAGAACACAGAATTCTATACAATAAAATAACGTAGAATCCCGATTCGCATTCAAAAATGAAGCCGAAATATTGCAACTTTTGACAGTTTGGTTCCCAAAAGAACGTGGTACGGTGTATATTTATTCAGTCGATTTTGTCGTGTTTTTTACAATAAAACATATTTTTACATTGAAATACCTAAGTGAAATTAGATCATTTTTAAGTATCTTTATAAATGTCAACATCATTTCTTACGTTCCGTTTTGACTACTGTACTGTCAAAATTGCCGGCCAAATCGGCTTCACTTATTTACTATGAAGAGCTATTGGAGTACTCCATCTCGGTAGTTATATATAAAAATCTATTTGCTAGAAACACACTAATTGTATCAGCTTGTGTTGTGTCGAGCCAGAAGCATTATTGTTTTTATATAATATGGTTTAAGATACATTTAGACTCTGTATGAAGCTGATAATATGCTTTTAGCGGGCCACAACACAAAAGAAGAAAGAGAACTTATTTATAATGATATGTAGTAAAAATTGATAAAATCACTGGCACCCGCAAGAGTCTGTTATTGATTATGGTCAATCTTCTTTACATCCCATAAGCTGCCATTGAATATTTTTTCAATACAATTATTTCCCTTCTCAACTAAATGGGAAATTTTAAGGAACTCTCTAAAATTATTCATCTGCAACATAATGTTTCTGAATTAAAATACACATAAAGAAATTCAAGAAACATAATTAATGAAATTTTTACATAGCTTACCATTTTGTTAAATAATGTTGTCTTGCAAAAATAAAAATTTTGAGTTTGTTTAAATAGAAATGCACTTTATCAATCAATTTGATCATTAGAAGTATGTACTTAATTGCTATGTCAAAAAGGTGGGATGAAAGCAATTAGTCTTGTTGAAAACACGTTTGCCAGAGGAACCTGAAAAAATATAAACAAAATTACTACTACACTTTGATCTTAGCCAACAGGCCGAGAAGCGATATAAACAAAATTAATTACTTTAATTACTATTAAGATCCTGTAATTTCGGTACTTTCCGCCTTATAACATAACTATTCTGCAATTTGCAACGCATAAATGTTTGAAGTTATGGCTTAAGCTTACAAATATTTTAATCAATTAATGACTTACCAGTTTTATTTTCATTAAACACAATTGAAAATAATTATTTTCAAAATCGAACCGTAACTTTCGTTTGACAACAAAATACGATTTATTGTGAAGTGTCATCCTGTCATCGTGGTGTGATCCATGGATAACAAAAGATAATTATTATTACAATTCAACATTAGTTAGAATATAGGTATAAGTACTATAAAATTATTTTATGGTATAATAATATTTTGATTTACTTTTATAATGGCCTCTTAAAATACTTAATTCATTCAAAAAAATATTTTTTACACATAAACCACCTTAAATGTGAAAAAAAAATATAAAACATTCAATAAATTATATTTTTTCTCGAATTACTTATATAATGGCCTCTTTAAATACTTGATTCATTTAAAAAAATATTTTTCACACAAAAACTACATTATTGTGTAAAAAAAATATTATAAAACATTCAATAAATTATTATAAAAAATTTCTTCATTCTTTTTTGTTTTCTCGCTCACTATCTATGGCGACCGCGGACCGATTGTCATTAGATTCAGATTCTGACAGCTCATACAAACAAAACGAAACAGCGATTGAATCCCAAATTCAAAAACATTGTAAGCTTTTAATATATTGAAATATATTTTTCTAAGTAGGTACCTAAGCTATATATAATTACTAAGATTAGGCTATTCATGAATTGTAAAGATATAGGGGCATAATATGTGATACTTTTTGAATTTGCTGTCCCTGTAACTAAAATATGACAGGTTTTGAAGATTATTTTGTATACTATGTTCTAGACATGGAGTAGCAGCTTTGAAATAATAATACCTGGTACATTATGCAGTCTAAATAGATTTTATGAAGATCTTTAAAAGGTATAAATGCTACACTTTCAAACAAATAATGAAAGATTCCAAATCGCCGTGCCCGTAGAAAAAAGGTCCATGTGATCATAGGTCGAAAATGAGTTTTTAATGCAGTTTAATTTAGTTTTAAAAGCTCTACAAAACTGTATTTTTAGTTTTTTTCTATCACTAATAGTTTCTGAGATATTTTTTTATAAAACGTCCTATGTGAAAAAATCTCCGAAGAAAAAAGTGACATGTGCACTTAAGCAGTTTTACTGTGCTCATTTTCATACCAACGATGCATAACTGTACGACCCATGTACACATGCGCACTTGTTCGTCGGAGTCTATACGATGCGAACGCTCATATATTTCTCATGAATCTTTTTAACGCAAACTTGTTTTGTATCCACAATTTTTTTAATATTTATCAGAGTTTACAATGTTAGTTACACTTGCGATATTTTAACATATAAAAGAAAACAAAATTTGTATTATAAATGTCTTATGGATAGTATTTTGGTACAAAGGATTGGTTCAGCGAAACCGACTAAAGTATTGATAATTATTAACTTCAGATGAGAATCAAGTTAAAAATTGATTGGAGAAGTAGAAACAAACATTATTTTATAAACTATTTAAAATAATTAAAATTTAACCAAAATTTGTGAAGTTATAATTTATTTTAACAATATTCCATTCAAAAACTTCCGTTGTGCACATAGGATGATTAAAATGTGTATTTTTTAAAAACATCGTTATCCACCTTTTTTGAGTTGTATTCATTATTTTGAGTGAAAATATCGTAATATTTTTACCGCTGGAGAATTATATATTTTTTGCAATTTTTATGTCCTAAGTGCAGATGACCCGTTTTTCTAGGGATACCCCACTGCCCAATGTGTAGATGTTCCTTTGTTCTACGGAATTGTTTTCCATTTTCATAGTCCTATCTTCATAACGACCTTTTTTCTACGGACACATTTTAACATACACCTTTTTTCTACTAACTATTTCCGTTATTATATATATTTTTAAGAATGTTTTTACATTAAAAACGTGTATATTGGCGGGGTGTTTCATTGAGATAATTTTTTTTTACAAATTCAAACGCATTTAATATATTTTATAATTTATATACAATATTTTATGAAACAAATCACTCGTATGATGCTGCAACTAAAATTTCGTAAATATGTGAAATTAAGCTTCTAAATACATTTGAATATATATACGGTTCATAAAAAGGTACTAACATAAGCCTAAGTTAATTTGTATGAAAACGTGGTAGTTTTTAAGACACTTACTTTAATAATTTTAATTAAATTTAATGTTATACGTTTTGTTTATTTTTTTTTAATATGTTATTTTAAAATAAAAATTTCTTAAAACATTCCACAAAAAGCTAAATCTATTTAAAATGCTTGAAATATAAACAATACCTAAAACTTGGGCTTGAAAAATGCATCAGAAGTAGAAAAATAATATGAGTATATTGTGAAATTACAACAGGTCCTATAAATACATAAATCCTGTTGGAAACACAGTTTAATCAAAAAATTACATCATATTTTATTCGAATAAGTATAAGAAGTATTAGCAGTCTGGAAATGTTTAATTTGTACAGTGACTGATGAATCAAATAATCGTTAGAATTAATTCAAATCTAAACACTAAAATAGTTTCCATATAAATGCTAACTTTCATAAATGGTGCAGAAACACCAAAATAAAAATATCCTATGGAGGAGAAAATCTAAATTAAGCACATCACTGATTAAATAAGAGTACTTAGATAATATATTGCATCTCAATTGTAAACTATCTACGCGAACATAGCTTTAAACCTTACTGTTAACATAAAATACTTACAAAATTTGTAAATATGCAAAAGGATTCATCATAATACACATTTCATGTGGAAAAGCTTTGTGAAACAAGAAGTACGTAATTTAGAGTGTTGCTGATGTTAATATGACGTGATTCTTTAGTAAATAAGGTTCCAAAGAGTTATGACTTAAGTCATATACTTTATTGTTTTCCTTCCAATATCATAACGATGAGGTAATAGTTTTCACCATGAGTCCTCATTTCTGTTGAAAGCAGTGTGCCAAATCACCCTTTCCAAAAGCAAAAGGTGTAGATTCAGTAATTAAATATAAATGCCTATGTTTTTCAGAATCATATGCAGATAAAGTAGATACTTAACACCAGAAATAAAAAAAATCTTATAAAATGGACCAAATATGTACAGTACACTGTATGAACAGAAAGAGAATAATTAGATTCCATACATTTAAAATATTATTTACAACTTGAAAGTATATATAACGATAATAGCTAGAAACATTTTTTGAACATGAATAAGCCCCTAATTAATGCAATATATTTATTTATTGTATTATTAATAAAAAAATAACTTGTGTTTGACATCCTGAAAGCATTACTGGTACCATAACTGGTATTCCACCATTCATATCCATTGGATAGCATCGAGGAAAATATACTTGAAATAAAGCACCTCCATTTATAATACGTTTTTATCTTTAATGGTTCTCGTGTTAACTTTATTATACTTTTTTTTAATTTCTGCAATTCCACTCACAATTGAGTAATTTATATTTATTTATTTATAATATTTTACCTTTTGAAAATGTAGAAACCCATCTATTAGGTAGTCTATATCCGCGAAGGGGTTATCTAAACAAAACAACAGATCACCAGGTTCCAAAAAAAGAAGAAGAAGACTTTTCTAAAATTAACACACATTTAAAACCTGATATATTAAAAAAATAACATGCTTATAAAAGTGATATGGTATATTATGTGTTGCATCATTTTATTTGAATACATAATATTTTTTGCTATTTAATATGCGCGTTTGATAAAAAATAACCAAATCATAATGTGAGTATTGTTGAAAGTACGATATTTTATGTTTATTTTAAAGAAAACGATGATTGCTGTACTTAGGACTGAACAAATAAACAAATATTTCCATAGAATAAAGGTACGTCGTAACATAGGAACGAGATTTACGAGACGAAGTCCGTAGAAAAAAGGAACATCTTCACATAGGCTGAAAAATTTCCCTAGAATAACTGCCTATGTGATTTTTCTAGAAAAGTATACACGTTAGGGAATTTTTTAAGAAGCTTAATATTAAATAGTTTTATTTCTATTACAAATTTTAAGTTTGAAGAATATAGCTCAAATAGTTATGAAGGAATCTCAAAAAATGTGTATTGGAATCTTTAAACTGCTCTCCTGTAAAATGGACAAAAGTCACATAGGCATTTTTTCTACGGACCCGACGAAATGAAGGTTTTATGCAGAGCATATATCAAATATGGTTCATTATGCAGTCTAAATGGATTTTATGAAGATCTTTAAAAGGTATAAATACTACACTTTAATATAATATGAAGTTCTTAAAAGTTTGATATACTTTCTAAATCCTTAATATTGATTCTAATCAAATTCTCACAATGTGTATTTTTAAAACAAATCCCTGAAAAATGCAAAATTTTCTAATCTTGTCTTATATATTTGCAACCATGTAATCACTTTATTTTGCTTTCATATATTAAATGAATTATGTTTTTTTCTAGGTCAGAACCTTGCAAGGATTTTGGATATGTCAAGAAACGCTGCCAAATTTTTACCGGATGCTTCAACATTCAACAACATGCTATGTTTATTAAAAATATTACCCACCTTGTTTTGTGATGAATGTAACATTAAATAAAATAAGTAAAAGGTAAGAGAATATAAGTTTGCATTTATCTACATAAGAATTTTGAGCTCGATACAGTTTCGTGAATTCATATTCTGGTAATGTTTTGAGATTTAGATGTGGGTAAGTACACACTACGCAAACTGTTTTACCATCCAATTCTTGCTATTATGGATGTTCATACAAATTTCAAATTAAATCTTCATTAATATATTTTATTACCTTAGCTTTATTATATTTTCTTTAATATTTAATACATTTTCTTTAATATTTAATATGATTTTATCTGGTACCCACATAATTACTCATCTATCTGGCTACGACAGTTTGAAAAAAAACTGTGGCCATAAATTTTTTAAAATGTGTCAATATTCAAAATGGAGGAAATATTTTTCCAAAATCTTTCATTAAATCTTTATTTATTGAGAATAATAAGATTTGAATAACATTTATATGTATAACAAATCAATCTCCAATTATTTTATTACATTTTCATACAGTAATACCAAGATTCCATTCTACGTTTACATGAGTAATTTTGTTTCCAAAAGATGGCTTACTGTCTTTTTTGAAAAATTTGTATGAAGATCTTAAAAAAATAAAGTTTTTTAAATAGCGCTAAATATATTAAAGTTAATATATCAAAGAGTATTTAAGAACGCTCTACGGAATTTTGCGCGGCTTTTCGCATATTAATATCTGACCTTAACGTCTGTTTTCTACGATTGATGCGCATTCAAAAATATAAATAAATAAATAAACGGACTAAAATATTATGTAGAATATTGATTTCATTGTGATCTTATTCATTTAAATACTTCAAAAAAATCTCTGTTATAAAAAGAGTGTTGATTTTGGCTACTTATAGATGTATTATATACCTACTATAACTTTAATTAATGTACCTACATGATATTACATAATGTAAATTATGTGGAAGATGGAATGATATTATATGTCGTATCATAATAATGTTGTATTTTTTCTAGGATGAATGATTTGTTACAAACCTTGGAAGGTCGTCAAGAAAGGCTTCCAATCAAACCTCTTACTGGCCGCTGTCTTTGAAGAATACTTCTTTTAACACGATGATTAAGTATACGACACCCTATGAATATTTTTTTTAACGAATTGAAGGTAATTATGCTAAAGTGGTTTTGAGTTTATTTACATACTAATTTAGATACAATATAATACCGTTGTTGAGTGTGATTAATTGGAATACAAATATTATGTGGATAAAACAAATGTTTTATTAAACTGATTAAAATCCCGAAGACATTAATTTAAAGATTCTCAATTATTGTCAACAATTTTATTTCTTTCTCTCAACAATTCTGTCAAGTTCACTGTACCTTATGATCTAATTTATCACTGTTACCGGCCAGTTTGTCTATGGAATGTTCATACCAATTTCAACGATGATTTTAAGATTTATCTTTTTCAACAATGATTTTAAGATTTAAACATTATTTATATTTCAGGAATATAAAATGATTCAACAATTGTTGCTAAATTATTTAATACTTATCTACATTAGAATATAATTTTCTCAGGTACCTACATAATTACTTATCTATTACATTGTCTACGACAGTTTGAAAAAAAACTGTGGCCATAAATTTGCTAAAATGTGTCAGATTTCAAAATGGAGGATTATTTTGCAAATTTTTTCATTAAATCTTTGTTTATTGAGAATAATAAGATTTGAATAACATTTATATGTATAACAAATCAATCTCCAATTATTTTATTACATTTTCATACCGTAATACCAAGATTCCATTCAACGTTTACATGAGTAATTTTGTTTCCAAAAGATGACATCTGTCTTTTTTGAAAACGTAGTATGAAGATCCTAAAAAAATAAGAGTTTTTTAAATAGCTTTAAATATATCAAAGCTTATGTAGTTAAATATATTTAAGAACGCTCTCTGGAATTTTGCGCGGCTTTTCGCATATTAATATCTGACCTTTACGTTTGTTTTCTATGATTGATGCTCGTACAAAAATATAAATAAACGGACTAAAATATTATGTAGATGAGAATTAAATTATTGACAGGCCTAATGCCTTGCCTTCAGTTGGACGTGCGTTAGTATCTACAATTTTTTTAAATAAACGTAAATTCCCAGAATCCGACTCAATACATACTTAGTAAATTTCTATGTTATTGATCATCACCTGCCTTAGGTCTTTTGCGAGATACTTCGGTTCATCAATCTTTTATTTTTGTATTAAATTCAATTTCAAATGCAAAGTTGCATCAAAACAGTAGGGACATAATAAATTATTCCAGAAATTTACCAAGGCTATTCAATATGAGAAGAATGTAAAGGGTTCCTCTGGAAGTACGTCAAACACAATATGGTCAAAGTTAAAATAAATAATTAAAAGAACAACATAATAATATTAAGACAGGCAATTGTATTCAATAATATCAATTAAAGTTCAAAAACAGAAATCTACAATGTGCATAAAAGATGAAAAATGAAAATATCAAGAATAGTAGGTAATTATGATGGTTTAGGCTTAGGCTGAAAAGATATTGGCAGCAAATTTAAGTAAGATAACCCAAAAAAGTGTTTAAATAGGATATGAAGTCAATCTTTACGCTCATACGGAAGTATGTGTCTCTAATTTAAATGAAAGTCGGGTTAGTGGGAACACTTATAACTCGAGATTGGCTAGATTCTTCCAGATTCTAACAGATTCTTCCAATGTTTGATTTATTGGATTCTTCTCCACTTCGGATAACAGAAAAA
Organism: Mystacides longicornis; assembly: GCA_963576905.1. Classification (NCBI taxonomy): domain Eukaryota; kingdom Metazoa; phylum Arthropoda; class Insecta; order Trichoptera; family Leptoceridae; genus Mystacides; species Mystacides longicornis. The sequence goes on from OY756426.1 coordinate 9,856,545, forward strand.
AACTAATAAAAAGTTGAATAAATGAATAAGAAATGATATAGGTAATATAATATTAAAGTTAGTGTGGATCGGATTTTCTAACCGGTACTGCCACCGATGGTTGGGGAAATAGGGAGATGTCTGGTAGATTGATATTTTGGTAGAAGATTCTATAGATCAATGTTTTTCCTTTGTTTCTACTGATGGCGGTAATGTGAGCGACATTGTAATTGTACATTATAACCACATAACTTTTGATTTTTTCACAATGAGTAGTCATGTAGGTATGTTAGATATGTTATGTTACCCAGCAAATTTTTATTGACTAAGGCGGGACGATATTCGATGGGTCAGCTAGTTTTATTTTTCATAATAACTAGCTTTCCCGACAGACGTTGTCCTGTGGACCCTTTGGTCCTAACCAGAGGTGACCCGTTCATTGTGCACTGTGCCTCCAGAAACAAAAATAAACTAACTATCTAAATAATAACATTAAAATATTAATTCTAATACGTTCATATTTCATTCGTATTCAAAGCTCAGACGGGATTAACGAAAGAATATACTTATATACTTTGTATGAAAAATTTCTAAAACGCCAGAAACGGTGGAGTAAGTGAAATGGGCTACTGTAAGAATGGACAATTACGCATTCGAGAATGACAGGGTGCAGGTGCGGAAGACAATAATAATTTTGTTGTTAGATTTTTTCAAAGATGGCGTCGCATCATATTCGTTCCATACAAACTTTAATATCATATTTCATATTAGGTATTTCTTATCCATTTTTCAACTTTTTATTAGTTTTTCTGTTATCCGGAGTGGAGATGAATCCAATAAATCACCCATCGGAAGACGCTGTTGAGACAATAATTACGAGTTATAAGTGTTCGCACTAACCCGACTTTAATTTATATTAGAGATTAATACAGGTAGCAACTTCTAAAAAATGTTGTGGAAAAATAAAACATGTAAGTAACCTGTTTATTAGCGTGCCTAAAATTAGCGTACAGTTTATTTTTAGAAAAGCAGTAGTGATTAATTGGACCGATTACTCCGTGAAACCCCAAGCATGTTTTCACTCTACTAATTTCCGAATTAATTAGGGAACCTACGCATGTCTGAGCTTTTCCGTACGTATTAACTTAATTAGATGTATGAAGGTACAAGGGGGACAAAATTCACTATATTTAGTACCACGTACCTCATTATGAAGAACAACATTCAAACCTTGACGACTATCACGTCACTGATTAACCTCCAAAGGAGTCAACATCAAAAATTCAAAGTCTTTAAATTGACTGTCTTATACCTAATAGTAAAGCTTTTTTTCGTTTTGTTGAAATTTCAAAAACATCTCCATTGCTAAAATTATGTCTCATAATATAAAAGATAGTCGGCATAGTGCGAACACTACTTATAACTCGAGATCGGCTGAACAGATTACTTTGATGGTTGCATGGTTCATTGGATTCTTCACCGCTTCGAATTACAGAATAACTTTTAAAAAAAGAAAAAAATTGCATAAGAAAATAAATAATATAAAATATAATATTAAAGTTATTATGGAACGAATTCCCTGCGACGCCAACGCCATCTATGAAAAATTCTATAACAACAAAATTATTGTTTACCTGTTAAAAATATTGGTACGCAGTTTTTTTTTTGGGACCAGGAGAGGAGGGAGCTCGCCGATCGTCTCAACTCTGACATAATTGGTAGACCGCATGGTCGTAAAACCGGAGTCATGGAACGCCTTAGACGCATACATGGAGAAGATAATGTCGGCTAAGAAAGGAACCAGCGATAAAAACGACAGCCAGACATTCTTGTGTAGACCGCAAGGTAAGGTAGGGACCGAGTCTGCAGTGAAGAATGAGGGGTTTTAGCCGGTGGGACTCCGGCACTACGTACATATCTAGAGGTGTCCATAATGTATTTCCCCCATAATAAAAAAAAAGGAAACGTTTTTTGATGGAATTTTTTTTTCGAGCTATCAGAAATATTTTTTTAACATTATAATAATATAATTTGTATAAAGGGTTTATTACCTCACTAGACGAGAGTCTGTGCTGAGGCAATACTACTTAATGTAAAAAGAAAAAGAAACATTCAAACATACTTTTGTATAAATTATAGTATGGAACGGATTTACTGACAACAATGCCATCTGCGAAATATTCAATAACAACGCAATTATTATTTACCTACTCGTGTTTCAAAACATTGGTACGCAGATTTTTGATATAATTTCTTTCGAGCTTACAAAAATATTTTTTTAACATTCAAACATAATACCTATCTTAAACGTATTTTGGCAAATATTACAAATTTGGAATCAAAACTCGTACTAAGGACTGCAGGACAACGTCTGTTGGGAAAGCTAGTCGTGCATAAATGTTTAATTTAATTAATTATTAGTGTATTTTTGTTTTTGAGATACGAATGTGAAGGACTTAGGATTAGACAAGGCAAACAAAAGAAAAAAGAAAACGATGTGATGGTAAATACTTTCTAATAATGTAGAAAGCTGTGTCTTAGACACATTACCTATATCAATTAAAAGTAAATTATATAATACTGTAATGTACTTATTTAGATATTCAATGAAAAGAGCTGCCTAGTTTTATTTATTATCATCAATGGAATAAAAAGTTTCATCAACAAAGTACGACTTAACTACACTCTCAAACTCAGACTCATCCAGATTTCGGATACTCTCTGGCAGAACATTCGGGCACTCTGGCAGTTATGACTCTTAAATGATTTGGTCAATCTGTACTTGATGAGCCTGATGTTGTGTTTTCGTCTTGTGTCGTAGTTATATGCATCGCCATTCTCAGCGGTTTATTTCGGGCTTAAAATACTTATTTTATTGCCCCGATTTTAACTAAGGCATTTGACTGCGTAGAATCCTGATTCAGAAACATTCATGACATGGATCATATCTCCGCAATAGAAACCGACTAACCGAAATAAGCAATGTGAGATCTAAGATAAATGTTACTAGACATGGAGTGCCACAAGGTTCGATTTTGGGGCCTTTCCTCTTTCTGATTTATATAAATGACTTGCCAGAAGTAGTAAAAAATGAATGTGATATTGTAATGTTTGCAGATGACACGTCACTTTTAATAAAACACGATAAATATAAAGAACCCATATGTCAGAAGAAATATTCAGAATCTTAGAAGACGTGAAGGGGTGGTTCAATTCAAATAATCTAGTGCTTAATGTAACAAAAACGAAAGCTCTTGGTTTCTCCCTAAGGCGAGATGAAAATAACCTGTCTATGAAATCGCCTGTCGACAAACAACTGATTGTGTAAAAATGCTGGAGGAAAAAACCTTTCGGGGAGCGGTCAAGGAGTATCTCGTCGCAAACTCTTTTTATTCTATTAACGAAATGTTGGATAAGACCATCCCTATACTATTGTATTTAATTTATTTAATTTAATTATTTAACTATTTTATGCTTAGTGGAGTAAAGTAGTTGAGTGGGTCGTGGTAATGGTTTGGAATGTTGACTGGGCTTCATTTAGGACTGGGTCCACGTTGATATTCTCCCACGGGAGTGTCTCCCCTTGGTGATTAGCATAATACACTTTGACATTCTGTGCCGATTTTGTTCGTTTTTTTTTTCTTTTTTTTTTCTTTTTTATTACATTATACTAGACAATATGCTGATTGGACTTCTACACCTATCAGCATTGATCTACCTTGTCATTTTGAGAAAATTTTGTCATCTTCGCTATCTGTTATCCATTTCTGAAGTGCGGTTTTATGAACCTAATATGTAAATTTTTCATGCCCAAATATTGTAGGTACTTAATTGCTGTAATTATTTTGACCCCACTAAGTGCCCTTAAGGTCCCATGGATTGGGAAATAAATTATTATGATTATTAGTAATATTAAAATATAGTTTGGTACTCATATCTTTGAGTAGGTACAATTCCACCCAAAAAAATGTTGCCGCCAGGGGGAACGTAAGAAAAAAGAAGAAATATTTCAGATACTTATATAATATTATATTCATCTATTAAGAAGTGGATAGGTAGAGTTCATCGTTGCCCACAAGATGTACAGCATACAAGATAATTTCTCTAACATAATAATATGTATAAAGGTTGCATGGGGGTAATATCTGAAGTGATCAATCATTGTAAACATCTGCTTTGTTCCTGTTAGGCGTGATTACTCTCACATACTCCTGGCAGAGGTTACAGCGTGTGGGATCTTCTTGCCATTGATGGGGAACAAAATATTATTACCTACTCGTAAGTCTGGTGCAATATCCATGGATATTTGAAAACTTTAATTTCCAGTGATTTTTTTTAAATTTATTTTCCAGCTTTTACAAAGGTATCTATTTTTGGTAAGAAGATTGATCGATTGATTTGATTTAACAATAAATAAAATGATAACGCACTTCTTTGAATGGAAAACTGCGATATGAGCTTTATTTTCTAAGAATAAAATTCTTTGACGATATTGTCACATTTCATATTTTCAGACACTTCTTCTGTTATTACTTCAGAATTCCGTAACATATAGTAAACTGTATTATAGCATTCTTTGATATTATAAAACCTCACATGCGGAAATAATATAGTATACCTACACATAAAATACAATGACATAAACACCTTTCGAATTTTAAAATAATTGATTTGTCATTTTATCTTCATAATAAAAACATTATATTTGATTTACGAATGTTGCTCTTTAACAAATCTAAAAAGAAATTCGGGTTACTGCAAACAGTTATAACTCGAGATCGGCTGAACAGATTCTTCCGATGTTTGATTTATTAGATTCTTCTCCGCCCTGGATAACAGAATAATTATTAAAAATTCGAAAAAAATGCATAGGTAGCAAAAAAAATAAAATATACCTAATACTAAAGTTAGTATGGAACGGATTTACTGACAACAACGCCATCTGTGAAAAATTCCATAACAACACAATTATTATTTATTTTTATACATTACTGAACATTGTTTACATTTTTATAGGTACACATAAAAACTTAACATAACAAAGACATCACAGAATCAACATACAGAGGGCGAGCTTACCACAACGAAGTTGTGGTATCTAACAACTAACCCAATTTCTATTTACTTGACAACCGTCATTGAGTTTCAAAACATTGGTATGCAGATTTTTGATAGAATTTCTTTCAAGCTTTCAGAAATATTTTTTTTAACATTCCAATATAATTTAAACGTATTTTTGTATGAATTACAATTTTGAAATCATTATTCATAATAAGCACTACAGGAACCTACATCTGTCGGGAAATCTACTATCAATATTACCGGTACCTACACAAAAATAACGCCATTTTTTTTCTTCTCGTAAGTAAGTACCTACCTAGAAAGGATACTGAATTTACACTAGCTTGTTGGATCATATTGCGTGATGACTTTTATTCTTTCTTATCATCCTTAGACCATTAGTTTGGCACTTGGAATCGTCAAATTATACAGAAGTAAACAATAAAAATATAATAGGTAGGTACATATACATAATAAAAATACTATATACATAATTTCCAACTTGCAGGTTCAGAAATATGAAGAAAAAACACATTTAAAGATTAAAGAATATTTTAAAAGCAATTTTGAGTGTAAAGGGCTCAAAATAGCTTTACGTCAACAGATTAAATTTTCTCTTAAAAAAGAGAAAAAAAATAATCCAACAAAGGATCGAGGCGACTTTAAATTCTTAGTAGTCAAGTCTTAGACGCGATATACTTTTCTATGAAGAAACACAGGGAAACTTTTTTCCCTGAAAACAAAAAAGACACAAAAGAAAACCGATTCTACAAAATTTAATTTAAAGTACATTTATTTCTGTCTGCTGAATGTCAGAACGTTTTACTGTTTTGTAGTAGGTACATAAAGCCTAAAGCTATAAAAGCTGCATGAAATCATTTCCTTGAGGGAATTTGTTAGCATACCTGAACCAAACAATAATATTCTGTATGAATGTTCATGTGGAAATGGAATATCCGTGTAAAGCTCTCTTTATTGACATGCGACTTAAATCGTGACATTTCCCTCTTTGACGCTGCAATAGTTTAAAGGAGAAAAGATATTTTCCAAGACTCTTATCAACAGTTTTTTAAAGAATACTAGGTACATACCGTGTAAAGAGTTCTTCCGTTTGATACTGTGCATGGTGATTTTACTTTAGACAGTGCCCTTATTATTCTCGTAGCGGTCTTAATATCTTAATACTCAATAATAATCTTGATTGACAATCATAAAATGGCGGATTGGTATTCACAAAACAAGATATCTAGCAGATATCTTAAAAATTTGTTATGTTTGAAATATCAGTATGAAAATGATCCAGTTCAAGATAGGATTTAAGATTAGATTCCGATAGTTTTGTGAATACGACTGCTTGCGATTGTGTCTTAATCTTATCGTTAAGTGGTTTTTAAAAGCGATTGATTACGAGAATAGCCCTACAGATCACGATTGAAGGTGTTCAAGACAATCAATAAAAATACTTAATGAGATTCTCTCTCTCTAGGTAAAACCAAACTTCAGACATCCCTCTTCATCCAGGGCGTATGGAACCTACTCACGTGTACGTTGCTGAAGTTTATTCAGTAGGTACTTGCGTTTGCTGTTTTTTTTTTTTGAGAATTATAAAGTTGAGGTTTAATGACTACCTATTAGACACATTTCTTAAAAAAAATGAGATAAGTACCTATAATTATCAATTATTCTTATTACCGATCTGAATAAATTAAATACTTTTTTCTCAAATCAATTTTGTCATCTTTTAAAACTCTAATAGAGTTTCCCAGAGAGAAGTTTATTCTAAATTATGATTTCAAAAGATACCTACACAGTTGGGTTTTTACAAAAAATTTTAATCTAACGCAGATATTGTAGAAGACTCAAATCATCGTTCATATAGAAGCTCTTTCACTTCATAAATCAGTACAACTTACAAAAATTACCTCATCAGGGTGCCTAAATATTGCCGTAATCGTTTAACCGAAGAATCAAAGATAGTATCGTTCCAGGAAAATGTAGGATGTTTAGTTGGTTATACGTTTCAGTACGGAAATAATTTGAGATGAAGGTGGATCGCCGGTTCCCAGTGAACAGGTAATTCTGAACACTCTGATAAACCTCCAATAACTCTCCTCATTGGGTCGTGTCAAACATGGTGGTGATGAGGTCACTATCAGACGAGCGGCAGACAAACTTTGATACAATATCGCACAATCACTTTCAGGTTTGTTTGCACCTCTCCACCACTGGAAAAGGAAACTAAACATTTTTCGACTAAAAAATATTATTGAGTTACAATCTTCAATTACTTATTAGTATCAAAATAAATATACTTTTTTAGTTGAAGTTATTATTTAAGATATTTTATTTTATTTAATAAATTCCACGCAACAACAATGTTGCTTTTACAAAACATATTAGGTATATACAAATTTAACAAATGACAATATTACTGAGAATAATAAAATACAAGATCGAATGTGTCACAAGCAATACAAACAAATTACATAAAATAAAACAGCAAATAATTAAAATGACTCAATAAAACCATAAAACAAATACTTTAAAACATGATAAAAAAGATAAGATAATAATATATTATTGCACTGTTTGTGAAACAAAATAAAACATTAAAATCAATTATAACAGATACACTTCACCATTTAGGGTACCTACGGTGATTGGCGATATCGATTCAACGTATAAAATGACAGCTGTAAGTATGTAGGTTCCTTACCTTAAGTTCCTTTCTACACCACATTGAAAATTAGGTATCTGACATTTATTTATTTATTTATTTATTTTCTGTCAAAATTAAGCATTGCTCACCATTACAGAGTAATCCTTTGCGGTGAGCAATGCACATACAATACATAAGAACACAATATATTAGAAACATATTTTTTCTCCTTAAAACTAAAATAAAATTAACACAAGATAGAAAAAAAAATGGACAATCCATAGACAATACAACACCATGGAAAGTCTACTTCGCCTATTCTACTTATGTGTATTTAAGTATTTCCAAACAACAGACGCCGTTGATCGGTATTCATCAGTAGGTATTCTGATCTAAACAATCAAACGAATTCCGAACTAGGTATTATGTTTTTATGATACTTGTCTATTGCATTAACAACCTTCTTTCATAGCGATTTAAATCAATGAAAAAACAATTACCGCATTTCGAATAAGATAACTAAAATGCGGTTTAAATTCTTTGTATCAGTTACTTCCCTCTTCACTGTCGCTATACAAACGGGTCCATTATTCTAAGCAATGTAGTATGACAATGTTAATGTGTTCCTACCCACCAACTAGCTATCATTAGCCTCCTAACAGATAGGTGGAGTATGGAGATAGATACTCGCACCACCCACCCATTGTAGGGACAGGGTTAATTTCATGTTAAACCATGCGTAAGTTGATCTCTCTTGAAACAACCCGGCCTTCCCTACTATTATGATGGTAATTATATAATGGTTCATAATATCATTATTATATCGTCTACTAATAAGTAGGTATCCATCTATTGTTCTATATAATATTAAAGCGTAATTATTATTATTATTATCCCGCAGTTATTAGTCGACGTACGCCAACAATAATCTCGGAAAATTAGGTAGGTACTATAGGTATAGTTTAATTACGTAAAATTTATTACTACATAGGTATATTATGACTAATACAAGATCACGCTTTACTTCAAGTGTAAGAAAACCAACTTTGATAATATCAAAGGATGAAATTAAGTAAAGTAGACTGTAAACTTTTTAGAAACCTAAAATAAAAAGTACCTATAGGTATATACACTACCGCCTATTCGTATTTTAGAACGTTCCAAATGATTTAGAATTAAGTTCACTAGAACTAAAATTCGTATTCGGAATTATGCCGTGTTCTAAAAACCAATATTAGTTCACCATAAATATTTTTTTGAATTATACCTAATTGTCTATGGATCGAGCATGCGCCTTATTGGTTGATGCTGACAAGCGGACAGCCAATCGGAGAAGACAAATTCAAACGAGCTCCATGTTCCGAGTAACATGGCCGCCGGAAACTGCCGAACCAACCCGAAGTGTAACGAAGACGACTGTGTATGATTGCATTGGTGTTCAATATAATAATTTTTGATGCTATTATTATTTGTATTACTTATAATAAATTAGAGGGAAATGCTTAATATTTTTAATAAAAATAAACTTGTTTTATAATTATTTGGTTAAAAAAAAGGTTTATCATAAAAATATCATCAGATATCTTTTTAGACGCATACAATTAGGTGTGAACTAAGATTAGGAACGTTTTGAAAGATAAACGCACTAAAATTGACTTATATACGAAATCCGAATACCAAAATGAACTTATTTCAAACTAAAGTCTAATTAGGAACAAATAGGAACGTTCTAAAATTTCTCGAATACCAATCCGGCTAACTAAAATAGGAGCGTAGGTACTTATTTTAGTTTAGTGCGCACTTAATTTGAATTGGAGTAGGGGGTAGTAACAGTTACTTACTTTGCGAGGCTATAATAATATACTCTATACTCTACCACTCCAATATGCGCTTTAATTCAGGTCACCAGGACTATAATATAGCTCTCCCGCATCAGCGGACAGATCCGAAGGCGACTGCTATCCTGGATTGCTCCGCATTCTCATCAAATGTCATCATTTTTTGGACGTTTTTTTCTGAATCTCATGACACCCACTCTCAATCTATTAAGTCCTCCAAAATGGATATGACAGATGTTCGCCAACTTCAATTCCTCTATCTATGGGACCGTTCCTGGTTCCAAATTCCATAGCTCCTCTCTCTAGACCCTAGAGTTTAAATTTAAATAGATAGAAGGATAGTAAGTAAGGAGAGAAAAAAAAATATTTAAGAACTACAAAGGTGTTTGTTTATTATTTTTTAAGCTTTCATAATTACCAACCATAAAAAATAAATATCATATACCTAGTAAGAAGGTATTTAAGAAAATTTATTTTCATATTAAATCAAATCAATATTGGTTAAGCATGCGATATTACTATTATCTTCTTGTTACAATGAAAGTTTTCGGAATATTCTATTCAGGCAGAGCCATCTGTTAATTTTTTATTGAAACAAAATCACGGGTGAGGCCGGTGTTAATGTTCATGAACTTAAATTTAGGTTATTGCTTTATTTTCTTTCAGGCCCAAAACACACTTTCTAACTGTCGATAGATTCTTTCACACACTGTTTCGTTGATTAAAATTCTACCTAACATCTGCTTACTGTCACCTCATTTTTTGTATTTTTTATAGGTATACCTACCTGCATAATTATTAAATAGGTAGAGAAAGTGCAGCATAATTGGAATACCATTTAGGTACTTTTAAGCAAATAGAAATAAAATTAATGAAGGTTTATGTTTTTTAAAACTTTTTTTTAGCTACTTATACCTACCTATTTAAAAAAAAATTGATTGAAAGATTTATCTTACATTCCAACTTTTATCTCTATATTTCATTAATTACCTATTAAATTTCTACTTGAGAATTCTCATGATTATGAGTTTCGGAGGCTTAAACATTGTTACCACCTAATGGCGAACGTTGTTAACGTAAAGTGATCACACTAAGCCATCCTTCGAAATAACTGTAGAAGACGGTCGTAAGCCCGTAGTGGTTTGTTCCATCGAACATCAGTAGGTAATGAATTGTTAGTCATTAGTTGTTACATACCTATCCGTTAAGATCTAGTACTGAAAAATGGTCACAAGAATCTAGACATAATTAGGTAGGTACTTACATTTAAAAAAATTGATTGAAATATTTATCTTACTGAGTAAAACTACAACGAATTTTTCAAAAAAACCAGGGATTCGAATGGATATTAAATTATAGGTACAGACCCTTTCATATTTTTTTATAATTCAACCAGACGGCTAAAATCACCTTATTTTTTTCTTTGCGCTGTGTTCTTAGAAGGCTTCTGAATGTTTCACAACGGTAGGTAGGTAATATCCTTTTAAATAATTATTTATATTAGGAAATATATAGGTTTTTTTTTTAATAGGTACTCTTCATTCTTAAAAAAAAAAACAATACAAGTCCTGTTAAGGCTTTTACAAGTCTTGTCAACAGGTTCTTTACATAATTATTACAAAATACAAAAATAATTCGATTGTTTGATTATCTTATAGATTATATTATAGTTTGATTATATTACACATTATATAGGTAGGTACACATTCTATTGCACGTCAAACATTGCCAAATAAGTACAAAGATCTATATAGGTACTCTTCATGACTATATTTTTTTATTGTTTACTTTAAAATAAAATCTATCACACATGTTACCCACCAAACCAAAGTTAGTTTTTAAATAATTCTTTCATCTTCTTTTTCACTTATTTTTTAAAACTAACAAAATTCTTATGATTGCTAGCAACTGAAACTTTTTTTTTCAAGAATAGGTAGGTACCTACCTATTTTTTTAAACTATTTTATATTGGTAGTAAAGTCATCAAATAATAAGATTCCACTTGATGTCAAAAGGAGGTAAGATAAGCTGCTCTATACTGCGCTCAATCTTATATCTATAGGAATAAGTACCTCTCATATTTATTTATTTTATCAACCAACTTTATTTCATACTTTTTTTTTTTTCAAAAAAAAATATTTTTCTCCTATCAAAGAAGGTGCACTTTTAAAATATTTTAAGTGAATAGGATAAGATAAGACACATTAAGTTATCTTGAAAATGTCTGGTGCACCTATGTAAGTTGTGTCGCCGTTTTAGCTTGAAAATTTCACACCCCTTTGTCTTACCCGCGTTGCACGTCACGCCCATTACAAATTCATCAGGACAGGACGCGACATGCTGTAGAATGCTGCAGTCGAGCTGAGCTCACTTGGGACGAAGCTTGTCCGATACCACCAAGTTACCTAAGTACATGAAGAATGTAACATATTAAGGTTCTTAATTCTTAACATGTTAAATTTGTTAATGTTTTATATTGTTCCATGCTTCTAAAAGCGATTTTCATTTATTGTAATATCTTAGTCTGTTTGAATGACGTGATTCTTTCTGCATTTGGTGGTCAATTTTTAAATTAAAGAGACATAAGAATTCAATTGAAGTGGTTGGTAGCCTTGCGTTTCAGTCGTCAACTTTTGTTTTGTAGGTCATGACCGTCGTCCTTTTTCCTCATTCCCAACACAAGCTTTGCTTTCAGTGAAGAAAGTCAAAGAATGTATTATATAATAATACATTTGAATGTACTCGTATATGGTCCAAAATTTTTTTGTCTATATAGAATTTTTCTCTTACTCCCAACGAAAATAGATCCGAATATAGAAACAGAGCATAAGTACTTTTTTTATAAAAATGAATCTGTGCTCACTCAAAGTGAACACAAATACACTCCTTTGACTCTTTTACAGTAAGCTACTTAAAGCTTGTGTCGTGAAAGAGGAAGATGGTCGGCACCTGGGATCGAACCAACGACTTCCGCACGAAACAGTGCGAAAGCCGGCGTCGTAACCGCTAGACCACCAACCACTTCCTTTTACTTTCTTTTATGGTTGATATTGGACACCTTGAAAACAATATCAAGCAAGAACTAATAATAATTAATGGTTGATGACAGTGATTAGTGTACATAAATAAAATAAATATCAACGATCAAGAAAATATAGGTAGGTACTCTACTGTCTCTACTCCAGCTCTGGCTCTATACTCGTTTGGTGAAATCGCACTCTAAGAAACCAGAATTTTTGGGTACCTACTCAGCGAATCAGATTTCCCTCATTTTTAAGCTTTTATGTTTTTTTTATAGATTCACCTTTTTCCTTGCTATCAATTTTTAGCTGAAGTGCCACCTTGCCCACCAGATTCCCCCGACTACGTTGGACATCACTTGGGTTATTAAAACCTCCCTTTATCAAGCTGCATGAATAAGTTCCGCCACTATCCATTCCATTCCACTCCCTTATAACAGACGTTTTCCCTCGATATTGCCCTTGATACTTTTTATTGGCTCTAAGGTCGAATATAATAGATTCACGTAAATTATGGATCGATAAATTAGTATATTCGCAAAAAAGACACAATTTTAACTGTGGGAAAATATTACATGAGTGGAAAATTAATTTGATGTTTCAATGCCCTAATGGGCTCTGACTTTATTGACACGAATGCTAATACATAACTTAATCATCGTCGTATGGACGGCGATGCAGTCAGACGCATATCATGGCGTTCCCTGGACACCATGCAGATATCAAATAATTATCGTTTGATATTCGTCAGCCACACACATCATAAAGCAGAGTGAGTAATCTGTAATTTACGAACACGATCATAATAAACACCTAATTTAAGCCATTCAAAATATATGTATCATTTACCAACTTAATTTTGAAATGGATATGCATAACCTAATATTATTTTACATTCAAATATGTGACTTTTTTCAAGTAGCTTCCATTATAAATTATGAAATATTGGAAGGTTACGTAACTGAAACATTACTTATAAACTCCTTACCTACGAATCACTTTTAAAATAATTATGATAATTCGCCATTAAATACGCAAAAAAGTGAATAATCATTGGTGTGAATAGCCCCAAATTCAAATTTTTTTCTTCTACTATTATGCAAGATCTATTAAAACTTTGTCTGTAACTGCCTTTGTATATTGAATGAGAGAGCATTGGAAATGTTTGAAAGAAAGATATGGTCCATAACACGGAACACCCCACTTTTGTCAAAGAAATAAGGATTGTGTAAGGCTCAGATCCGGACGGGTACATTAAAAGACAGTGTGTTGGATATGAAAAGGATGACAAAAAAACCATACCTATAGCATGCTTTTAGGAGGGAGAGGATCAGGAAGACCAAAGATTTGGTGGCTGGATATTGGATAGTGAGGTGTGATATACCCGACCAAGAAAATCAGCACAATAATTCAGGACAAAATTCCTAACAGCTATTTTCAAACTCGTGATTGATTAGAACAGACTTAACCGCAGATAAACACGCTTTCTATTATGTTCACGTGTTTGTATTAGAATTTTGCCATGTTTCTTCTTTTATCGTACCTAATTATTGTTGTATGCTCGCAATTCTCGGTGTAAGGATTGTAAAGTGCACAACAATACGTGATGGGAGATAGTGGAGTATTTGGTACAAAGTTGGAGAGAGATAGATAGCGTACAGGAAGTCACGCAAGGAGGGATAATTTCCTATGCACACAACGTACGTAAGATCCCACTATAGGAATAATCCTCCAACTTTGAAACAATTGAATCAAATAAACGACAAAACGAGCTATCCACCTCAATTGTTTGAAACAAAAGAATACTACGGTTAGCTTCTTACTAGAACAAACAATGCATTTGGGACGGCTATATACCTACTGGCAGTATTGTTTGTGAATATAGGTAGGTACTGGTACTATAAGTATACGTGTTGGTATTTGCTTTTCAAAGATTCCTTTGAGAGGCATTTTAAAGCCGATAAAATTCCAACTATAGAATCGCAGTTTGAAATAAACCTTAAATTAAAATGGTTATTTTAACTTGATTCTGTAATTTATTTGGATTGAATTAAATTTGTGACTTAAAATCAAATTTTTTATTATCAAATTGGAGCATAGACATACAAAAACGTCTTGGCTGTTTTGCTTTCTCGTTTTAGGCTCTTTTGAAGTGATTTCATCTCCACATATTTACCATTTATAATATAAGAAAAATCGTAAAGAGAGTTATAATTATTATTTACTAGCTTATACCCGTCTTGCTTTACGTTTTTGATTCCGATTATCAGGCTTGATCGGTAGGTAATTAAACAGGTTCCAGTCTAGCTTCCCATTGCTTAACAGACCTCTATAACTGACATAAGCACAGAAAAAGAAGAATGACACTTTTACAATTTTTGTTTTACCGACCTCATACCACCTTACGAACCTACCGACATAATTTGCAAGTTTTCATAGAGAGTTCTGTGGTTTGAATCTTAGCTACATTCCCTACACCCTCTAATGTGTGATAATTAATGAGGCATTCCACCCATAGAGGGTGATTTGTGCCTGTCAAACTTCAAAATGGAGGGAATCATTTTGCAAATTTTTTCATTAAATCTTTATTTATTGAGAATAATAAGATTTGAATAACATTTATATGTATAACAAATCAATATACAATTATTTTATTACATTTTCATACCGTAATACCAAGATTCCATTCAACGTTTACATGTGTAATTTTGTTTCCAAAAGATGACTTACTGTCTTTTTGAGAAACTTGTATGAAGATCCTAAAAAATTGAGTTTTTTAAATAGCTCTAAATATATTAAAGTTAATGCAGCAAATTGTATTTATGAACCTTCTCCAGCATTTTGTACGGCTCTGGGCATATTAATATCTGACGTAGCATTTGTATTTTGAGCGTGATGTTCACATATAAGGTAAAAGTATTGTCAAAGGCAAATAAAAAAACAAACATTTCTGAATTATTATGTAGATTTATTTAATTCTTTATGCACATATTAAAAAATCAAATCAAAATCAAAACTCTCTTTGAACTCCACCTAGGAGCATGGGGAGGCAACAAAGGCTCTCCATTGCGCTCGATCTTGCGCAATATCAAAAAATAGTGTATACAAATAGTAGGCAATGGCGGGATTATAGCCGAAGCAATCTTTTCACAAAATAAAAAAAGTGTGAACATTCTTTCTATTTAATATGCTATCAGACAAGTCCCAATAAAATAAGTAATTATTGAAATTCTCAGTGGCGTAGGTAAAATATTTTTTTTCATAAATTACATTTTTGAAATATTATATTGTGCAATAAGTTCTAAGGAGAGAAATTTGTGACACTGCTAGAACAAAGTCCCGATTGAGAAGCTCCGAAATGAAGACACTAAAATAAATAAAAATAAAAAAGATGTAGGTATGTATGTATAACCGGAAACACACTGCGAAATCACATTAAGGAACAACACTATCCGCAAAATGTGCAGCACACAGGATATTTTCAAATGGGGAAGGCAAC
Organism: Mystacides longicornis; assembly: GCA_963576905.1. Lineage (NCBI taxonomy): Eukaryota > Metazoa > Arthropoda > Insecta > Trichoptera > Leptoceridae > Mystacides > Mystacides longicornis. The sequence goes on from OY756426.1 coordinate 9,872,601, forward strand.
GAAGGCGACACTGGAACGATCATGTGAACAGAATTTCAGACGACAGAACTCGTGTCGTCTTCAAGGCTACCCTGAAGGAAGAAGACCCCGGGTAGACCACCAAAGCGATGGAGAGATAGTTGGCAGTCGACCTCCCAAGAGGCTGAAACAATGAAGAACATTTTTCTATTGAAGACATTCTTGGTGCATGTTATTTAGCACAGCAACAATAAATACTGAGTTATACGATGAAAAAAAAAGAATATGAAACTATAAAAAGTCTCCGACCCTGTATGGGCATAAAGGAGTACCTACCTACTCATGATATTTGATTTGTGAGATGTCGAGGACAGTGGTCAATGTTAATAATCGCGCCATCAATATAAAGTAGAGCTGGGAGCAATGTGGTCACTACCCGGCCCTTATTATTAGTTCACCGCCCTTGTATAAATAAAATCAATCAACCTTTTTACTCGCTCCTCCATTTGATGGGCACACAACAATATTATGATCTGATAATAATACATCCATCTCTATATTCTGAACATGATAATTTTGTTACCCTTGTTAATATTGACCACACACAATACGAGTGTGTTACGGGGTATGTCTCTTTCACACCCTGCTAAATAATTGATGTATTTATTTATACTCCCATATGATTATTTGGACACTTACAATGTTCATAATAAGCTCACTACGGTTAATAATAATCTATAGCAGGGCTATGGAAAGGTGCGCTATTGTAATTACATCTTCATTATTTTTTTCTTTTTCCTTCATTGATCTTCATAATATTGGTTTTACCCCTAATCTTTCTAAGTTTTTGGCTGTCGTGTTTTGTAAGTACTTATGCAATGTTATCTTTACGGAATCTAATCTGAATAGTCATTTTCTATATGATTATAGTAAAGAACAATATACCTGATGCTTACCTAAGACATATGTTGTTATTTTCCAAGACAAATCAGCTTTTTATATAAGATACTGTTTCTTAGTATCCTGTGACCATGTAGGTTGTGTGCCTACGAAACTAGTCAGGATATTAAAAAATTGGTAATAATTATTACATTGGAGTTTAGAGAAGGGGGAGGTAGGAATGTTACGGTGCGTTGGGTTGGGGGGGAGGGATTTAAAAAAAATTATCGGTGAGGTACCTCTGAAATTCCATGATTTGGTAGGTGTACTTACCTTGAACACAAAAAGTTTGCGGAACACTGATCCAAAGCAATACCACCTGTATATAAGAAGGCCTTAGTGTTGCGTCACATCGTGAGGCCCACCGTTCGCTAGTCTATGTCTGTATGTACTTACCTGTACACTATGATATCTGTCTACACGCCGGCGGCCGTGCCGCGAGAGGCCAAAAATGGCCACCAGCACTAAGGCCTTCTTATAGGTGGTGTTATCTAAAGTATAGGTATTTAATTACTTAACTCATCCAAACCAAAAGTTACTCTTTTTAAATCATTACGAAAAAATGCAGCTACCAAGTGCCTGAATATACAATGCACATTACTGTATATCTATTATATTTTGTCACATCAATTGGCGATATAATTTGTACTATTTTATCACATGAATTGGCGATGTATGTCTTCAAATCCGTGTCACGTAATATAATCACAGAGACGTAGAACGTTCGAGTGATTTACCTTATTACAAATGAATGCCACGAACGAAACATAAATAATAATGATTCTCCCACAAGGATGCTATTTATATTATTGTATATAGACAAGTTAGGAACCTTTTAATAATAATTTATCAATCTTTTAAACCCTAGTAACGCATCATCAAATTTGACAGGATACATTTTGAAAGGAGTTAGGTAGGTTCGTTTTATGTGAGGATCCAGGTACATTGCCATCTCCCAGGGGCTTTCAGCTTTCAACCTTTCGCGTAGGGAAACATCCAAGTTCCGGTGTTGGTACTGAATTTATTATTGCATTATAATACCAGGTTTAATTCCAAAATGATTTCACCCACAATGTACCTGAGATATTTCAAAGCTTCAATGTATAATAGATATATTATATTATGTATGATATTATGTAATAATATTTGAATAAAACTTATTTTTTTTAGAATAAGTATGTCAGAATTTAGACTGTTGAAACTGTATTGTTCTTTGGAAATATTTCTAGAAAGATGGTTAAAACAAATCTCGGTGTCAATTAATTTATAAATATAAATCTGTGCTCACTCAAAGTGAACACAAATAGGTACACTCTTTGACTCTTTCACAGTAAACTGCTTAAAGCTTGTGTCGTGTAGAGGAAGTTGATCGGCATATGGGATCGAACCCACGACTAACCGCTAGACAACTAACCACTTCAATTATTGTGGAACTGTGAAATCCGTAAATCGTGTTTTTTTTCTCATTGGTAACCTTCAACTGAGAATGATACAAAAAACTCCTTCTTTTTGCAAAGGTACAAAAGGTATGATTTGAATTTTAATTTTAACGAGCTAGTAACCAAAATAGGTAGGTATTATATGGTAAAACCAAAACCACATAATACGCTTGACAACTCTCCTCAAACGACGATGTTTTAACAAGGGAATGATGGAGACCGCAATTAGTTATAGAATTTTAAATCAATTTAGCACGTAGGTACTTATTCGAATTAAGCACTATTAAGCAGGTTCTAGGTTGAACAGACAAGAATTATTTACCTGCGATTGTTTTCTTTGAAAGAGTTGCGGTGGATTCACCGCTGTTTGTATACCGTAAGCCGATCAGGAACACGTCCTTAATAGTACTACGGTTAACCGATCTCCTTAATTAATTATTTTATACAACAACGTTTTGATTTGGTATCTTCTTACCAAACCTATTATTAATATTAATGGTTAAAATACGAAGTGCTAATATCAGTTCCTGCCTATTTGACGTCGTCAGTAGTCTAGAAAATTAGCTAGGTATTCCAAAATTCTTTATTTTAATTCAAGGTAGTTTTTTTTTTTTTTTAAACCATTAACTGATTGCTCTATTTGATATACTTACTATCAAATTGATTTTTTTTCAATATTCAAAAATTTCCCCAAATCAGGAAATTTCGATCAATACTTACACTCAAAATCAAAGTTCAATCAATCTTTCTTCTTCATAATATAATAACGCCGTATGTCAGATATTCCCAACGTCAGCGATTACTGTGGCGAATGTTTTTCTGTCCTTGGGGATTATTCCGGATTTCAAACTCAATAATAATAATATAACACTTTTTCTATACAAAGGTGTCAGTATAGCCGGCGGAACTTTTTCAATTGCGCTTTTCCAGTCAACCGGTCCCGTCCGAATCGGATTTTTAGTCGCGAAAATCTTCCAAAAGTATCCGCATGGAAATAGCGCCACTTCTTAATTTCAAAAATACCAATTGCTGAAAAGTAGCAACTTTAGTATCAAGGAATACTTAAGAAAGCGTCAGGAATTGAGTTTCAGGAGAAACCTCCTTATTTGAATGATTTCGGAGTATTTAATACCTACGTATTATATGTCTATCAGTACTCTAACAGTGATACTACCCATGCGCCAGTTCCAGCGATAGACGAGCAGAGGTCTAAGTACTGAGAGTGGATCAAAACAAATAAGAGCTTTCAGCTATATTAATAAGCTCCAAATACGAATTTGAATTGATGGTATGGACAAGCGTAGAAGGAGGCAAATAGATGGCAGAGAATACAGCATTGAGCTTAGCAAACTTATTGATAGAATAACCGGGATTAACCCCGTAATCATCTCATACTAAGCTTTCATCAATAAACAAAGCACGATAATAATTATTATTTGACAATTATACCTAATTATTATTATCCAGTATCCTTACATATAGGTATTAGGATATAATGAATTCATGCATAATATATATAGTTAAAATGATTATCAAATACTATAGGGTCGTATTAATTTACTGAACTTACATACCCTCATGTACGCTTAATCCGCACTTTAACACTTTGATCGTATTCAAATCGCGATTTTGAAAGCTCAAAATAGGTTGTTTATCCGCTTATTATATACGAACGACTAATTAAGTTATTTAAGTAGGTAGGTAATATCTATTTCAAAGGGATTAAAGAGTCACTAAAATTAAAAAAAAATAGGTAATAATTATTATTTATTTAGCGTATGGCCATTTCATCACAATAATGCATGCTCATCATAAAACTTTTATTTTGAATGATTCACATTAAAATAATATTTATTTATCTTCTTCTTTTGTAAGGACTAAGCCATATTTTATCCCTTCATGTTCCTAAGATAATGTTCATTTGATGACGTGATGATTAAAAAAAGCAAAAATCAATCAAAACTGTTTTGTAAAAACTTTTTTGTTTTTGAGAGATATTTAAACTAGGTACGTGTATGTCCACAATAAAAAGGGACTTCAGGGAGGCATGGCTTCGTGAGGAGGATGCGATGTATAGAAGGATTTGGAGGATGAGGACTAGAAGAGCCGACCCTGCGTAAATGAGACAAAGGCTAGGGCAAAGAAGAAGAATATTAAAATGAACCTGGTTTTTTTAATCATTCACACTAACCTAATTTTAATAAAATATACTTACCTGTCTACGAAATTTGTCATCAGTCGCTATATAAAATACACACCATTTAGTATTATTCACTCTATGGTAGTGTTTCACCAATCTAACCTATAAAAGCCATTTATTCGACTTGTTCCAGCCTTTAGAAGTGCAGTGAATCTAACACGGCTAATGTAGCTGCGATCTGCATAATACAAGTGAAGCTAAACAGAGGGCAGATGCTCAGCTCTACCAATCACACGACCCAATGTAAATTTTAGACCTTCTCCGATGCGCGAATCCCATAGATAGTTACTTAAGGGGCCTTTCCCCGAAAACACCCGTTTTTGGCAGTTTTACCAAATAGATTACTCTGCAAGTCCGTAATATACAAAGCTGAAAGTTACGATTTATTGTAGAATGAACTTTAATTTAAAAAGTTAGGCTGGCAGATTTTTTAATAAAAGCATGCTTTTCGAGTAATTTTCATTTTACTGGAACATCTCGCAAATTTTTCTCGATAGATAACTCAAAAAATACAATACTTATAGATACGCAAATTTCTGGATATTTTTACGATAAAGCGAACTCAATAAATTAGCGTGAAACTTTTTTCAATTTCGTCTTTGTTTTCCTGGAAAATCAAAAAAACTTAAATTCTAATTCAAATCTAACCAAAATCTTGCTAAGCTATGTTCTAGTAAGATTTTAATATAGGCGGAACCATTTCATGGACTCTTACTGGACCAACCCACAAAAATAATTCTATTGTATATACTTTGATTTATGGCTTGAACTAATTTACGATCTTTGAAAATATTAGGATTGCCTTTTATCTACAGATTTCATACAAACATGTTTTGAGTTTTCGTGTAAGTATTATAACCAAATAATAGGTATGTCGCATACAAAATATAAAATACTGCTCAGTGCGCTTTCATAGTAATTAGGTATGTCGTTTGTTTATTTTGCAGGTTTCAAGTCTATAATTTTGCCTTCGTCTTATACATGTAATCCTTTCTACGAATTAATATTTTTCAATATTTTTGTGTTTGAATTTTTATGGCCGAATGTAAGCGATTGCAATTGATTACAACATCGGCAAACATCACCACGATATTATTTATCGGTAGCATAGTGCTGTAAGTGCTATCTTCTCCCGATCAAGAGGTCCCGGGTTCAGTTCTCGGTCGGGTCGGGTGAATTATTTTTCTTGAACTTGGTGTAATCCAAATTGCGTGGTTTTATAGAGAATGTTAATTGACTGACGTTATTGTTGATTGTTTACTTTGAATATCAAAAATTAGGCCGATATCATACGGCATTATGTACAATTAATTTATTTTTTATATTTAATGAAAATCACTCGATATCGGGTGGTAGGCCTCAACAAAAAAAAAAAAAATATTTGTTCTCACTCAAAGTGAACACAAATATATACAGTCTCTGGTCCTCCTAACACAATGATAATAATAACATCGTGATGTTTCATGAGAGACAAGGCCGATATTTTTTACACAACGTGCTCCAACCGAGTTCAGATCCGGGGTCCCGTGTTCGATTCCCGGTCGGGTCAGAGTTTTTTGTTTTTTTTTTTCACATTAAATTTCTGCCCTGGGTTGGACTGTCTCAGATTGGACGGGACCGGTTGACTGGAAAAATTGCCTCAGGCAATAAGTCCACCGGCTATACTGACACCTTTGCATAGAAAAGTGTTTATTAATTTATTTATTTACTCCATGATAAATATTTATATTTTTTATTCTTATATTAATTGGTTGAATGAAAGGGATTGCTTCGAAAAAATTATCGCCAATATGCTCTCTACTTTTTTTAATATTTTACAATGTAGGTATACTTGTGATCCCTGCATAAAGTACCTATTTGGTAATGATTTATGGCTTGAATTAATTTACGATCTTCGAAAAAAATATTAGTATTGCCTTTCATCTACAGATTTCACAAAACAAGTTTTAAGTTTTTAATTATATTAGGTATAGTGTATTAAAAGTTTAAATCAAAACTCCATCATTTGAACCCCAATCAGGGGCATAGGGAGGCATCAAGAGCTTCCCATCTTGCGCAATGCTTACGACCTCCTCCCACACCATGTCCAACTCCCTCAGCTCTGCCGGTTTGAGACTTCAAGAGGGTCTTCGACATCTTGATGGGAGGAAAAAAAGCGCTCCCCTCGGGCAACTGTCATTCGGCATCCTTAATACGTGCCCCAGCCGTGTCCAACTTCTCTCCATAATGGTGGGGGTGATGGGCCTGCGCTGGGTGCCCCGGCATATAGCGGCGTTCGCTATGCGGTGGTACCATCTTTTACCCAAGATTCTTCTGAGGCACTTTGTTGAGGACTTCCCGCAGCAATAGTTGTATGTAGGAACAATATTTCCCGAAGCGGGCATCTGTTATTATGGTCATAGAAACAATCGACTTTCAGACGAATAATATACCTACCTAACAGTGATATGTTATAATACATGTAAGTATATGAGCAATAGGTACAGTACAAATATAAGGAAAAAACGTGCAATGATTTTGATGATCTCCTATGAAGTTGAACTGCGAAAATAAATAGGTGGTGTAATTTACGCTGAATTGAGTCATCTCTGTATTTGTACACTTCTAACATCCAGTAAAGTCAAAGGGGTGTGATATATTCCCTTCAATCTCTTTGTCTTTTTAACAATCACCATTCCTTCCTTCAGGTAAAAAATAATTTAAGTCATATTCATAAAAAAGATTTACAACTTATTCAAACACGGAACTGAAGAATGACACAAAATGGCCCTTTTTATAAATTTGCTTTTTTTGGTGAACAACTTTAAAACGCACACACTTAGATATTATTATTGAAATAAAATTCCGGGTGAATGACTTGGTTTCATTATTTATGCCACTTTTACTTTCTATTTGACAAAAGACAAAGACAAAAGCAGCTCTAGTAAAGATTGTCTAAAAGTGCACAGGTACCCGCGTCCCGCATGCTCCATTTCTAAGAACAAAATTACCCTGTTATAAAATAAATAAACTTCTTCCCTTGCCTATTGTAAGATTGGATCGAATTCACATATTTTTTTTGGAATCTTTCGAATTCAATATTCAGCTCGGCTTGAGACTTGCCGGTTTGAGACTTCGAGACCTTGATGGGAGGAAAAAAAAGTGCTGCCCTCGGGCAACTGACATTCATGTCCATCTTTTCTCCATAATGGTGGAAGTGATGGGCCTGGTTCTATCTTCTTTCAATAATGGTGGTAGTGATGGGCATTCGCTGGGTGCCGTCGTTCGTGATGCGGTGGTACCACATTTTACCCAATATTCTCCTGAGGCACTTCGTTTCCAATTCAGATACTTTTTTGTGCCTGGGCTTTGGTCAGACTCACACTCATAGAGGAGAATGTTTTGTTTCAATAAATCAATATTGTAAAGTACCTACCTATTGCTCAAAGCAGTCAAATTTGGAGACACCATGTCTCCGTAAAATAATAGAAAGGATTTTTTTGTTCTGAATAATAAAGCTACTTATAGGTACCTGCTATTATGTATGTATGGGTAACCAAGTTACCGATGCTTTACAGATGTGATGTACCTATGTCTGTTATAATATGGTCGCTAAGAAACGGAAGACTATATCTATAACATTGTTTTCCGTTCCTTCGTACGAGAGCTGGGCGATTCGAAATGGTGTGCGAGCAGGTCATTAATTGACTCGTGTCTTTTTATGTCCCTAAGTGGGGTCAAAAAGGGAGTAGGTATGTTATAATATTATATTTAATATGCACTTATCTATCAATTGATATTGTACGTAAAAGGTACATAGTATACTGTAAAAATAAATAAATATTGTAACAATATTATTACAATGAATATATTATCACTTACCTAATAATTATAAATCGATTATTTATGTGGACCTGGATAGACAGTGAATGGAATAATTATATCCAATAGTAATTACTAAAATAATCCAACCAGCAGCAAAACCTGTCGGAAGGCAGGCATAGGAAAGTTTGATAAATTAATCGATTGTTCTATTTGTGACTTCTTGAAGCAATAGTTGTATGTAGGAACAATATTTCCCGAAGCGAACATATTTTATTATTGTCATAGAAACTACCGACTTTCAGGCTAATAATATACCTACCTATGTTTGAAAAATATATTTCTGGTGAATGGAACTGTTTAAAAATACCAAGTTACGAACGAACCTAACCAATTATTATATGTAATTATTTACAGAATAGACAATATTATAAAAATAAGCGGCAAGCACGTCTAAAACGGCAAATTTCTGCAGAATGTTCCCTGTGACGGGGAATTCGTGTAGTACCTAGTCAATACATACGAATTCAATATTATTATCCTGCGTTATCTACCTGGCAGTAGGTACTATTGTTTGCGAACACAAAATGAGCACATATGAAATGGACTAATTTTGTAGATGAGTTCGAATGAGACAGGTACACCAATAAGCCATCCTCTCACATTGTTTTTTTGACAATTCGACAGTATCCGACTTCTTTGTATTTTAACATTATTATCTATCGGGTTCTTTGTAAATCTGTAAATAATTTACGGGCTAGGGTGGAGTTACAAAAGAGGGTGTAGTTGGAATTTTTCTTAAATACCTAAATATGAAATTCTGCGAGCGTTACATGGGGCCTTAACACGTTGAATGTCTCTAGTGACAGGAAAATACTCTATACGAGCTCTCTACATTCCGTACAACAATTCGAAACGATTTGTACCTGTATAAAATTCACGAAACTGAATGCAATTGCATTAAAATGTCTAAGCTGATTCCTTTAGATTTAACCTTTAGAAAATTATCTCATTTCAACTACAATAAAGAATGAATACCTATAATATTGAAAAATCTTGTGCAACTCTGTTACCCTCTTTAAAATTCTACACAGACGGATAAAAAACATGCTTGGATGCAACAAATAAAAGTTAAAAAATCACGAATGTGATAAGTATTTTCTAATTCTTTCATCTTTGTAAGAAGGTCTCAGGAATAGTAAGCTTTCATTGCTTTAGCTGGCCAGTTAACCATATGTTAATTATGCTAATGCTAATGAAAAAAAAATTTAATTACAATAATTATGTACTTAATGATGAATCAAAGAACGAATTTATCCCGAAGGATATCCAGCTAACCCATAACCATCTCGGTTTATTTCGATTATAATATTTTTACTGAACTTCTGAAAAAAAAAACATTTAAAATATCATTATGATTTTTCCCAAGTCGTTCCCAAGTCCCCTTAGCCAAGATTTCTTTTTTGTGCCTAATAGGAAATGAAAAGTTGATACCACTAAAACATGGCTCATACGGAACAATAATTAAGCAAATCTAAGGTTCACCGAACCCTGCAGAGTAATGTTTATCATATCTAACTGATGATTGTTTATAAGAAGGTGTACATATTATTTTGTTATTACGTCATTATAGAAAACAACTGAAAGTATGTAGTAGTAAGCAAAACCGAAGTGTTAGCTGATATTCTATAAGATCATTACATCGTTATGGAGATGGATTGATATTAAACAAAAGTAATGTCTCTCGTTCGACGGGGATTCCTTGGGACTTCGCTATCGAGTGTGGATGGAAGCGACAGATTCACGCCTTTGTCACATTTTATTACTTTCACAAAAGAACAATGGAATTCTCTGTGTTAAGTTTCATATAATTTTCTACTATTATTAATACAATAACAATTCAACACAAGCGGTGCTTACAAAGATAAACTTGTCTATAAGCCTAGATCTTAACTGAAAAGTCTATTCTTTTTTACGATAACATTCTACATTTCCTGCCACACTTGTCTTATTATTGTGTTTTTGTTGTCCTATTATAATATGATAATGTTATTATTGTGATATCATTATTTCGAGATTAAACTACCACCATTATGTCAACATATTCTTAAACAACAATACTGTATTTTTATCATATAATTCAAACGGATAGAATTAACAAAAAGCAAGCAAACAATTCGGAAGGCTGCGAATATCACAAACTGCAATCGTTATTGTTATAGATAGTATTTAGATAAACCATATCTACAGCGCCATATTGCGAGGAACTCGCCAGGCTTGACGCCTTTCAGGATCCAGCGCAGTGAGTCGGGGTTGCGTCGAATTAAGGGTGGTTCGATGCCCAATGGGGGGCACTTGTATCGGCACTGCGCGGGTCCTGAAACAGGGGCATGGTTGCGGGAGAGGGGAACGGGGTAATGCACATAGATCAGTTGTTGTACCTACAGTGGGCCTAGACAAAATCGCATTTGGCGATCGACTACAAACGAACTTTACGCCAATGGGTCAATTTGGTAGACAAAACCACATAATGACAGTTCATTAGAAACGATATTTCGATTTCGCTTCCATGACGTCACGATTTCTTTCGACGCTCGACGACGCCATACATTTTGTACGTTCTTCGTAGACAAACACATTTATTTTGACACTTTGGCGAAATCTTCGACAAATCGCCGCCATCTTTGCGACGATAAGAATTATTTGTAGAAAAATAATATGTTGTTTTTTCAGCATTCGAGACATATTTATTAAATTATTTTAAATTGAAAATATGTAATAATATATAATTTATATTTTATACTTCCATTTATCGACGCTTTATTAAAAAAAATAACGTCAGTTTGTATTTTTTAGCATTTACTATATACTTAGTAGTTTTAATCCACAACTAGCTGACCCATCGAACTTCATCCTGGCTTATAATCATGAAATGATTTTCAAAGAACTCGTCGTGAATCATCAATAACATATTGTTGGATAAAATCAGGGTTATCAGGTTTTTTTCCCAAAAAATAGCGAACCAGTGTTCCCACTTGGTATCTGAAAAGAATGAAAGTTCACCATAAAAAAGTGATTCTCAAGATTTGGTATCTCCAGAAAGATGAAAATTCAGTAAAAAAAGAAAAACGTTATTCCGAAAATTTCGGAAAGGACTGGTTGGAAAATTACTTGGAAAAATATACCGTAAAATTTTCTTCATAGCGAACGCCGAACATGGTTCTAAAATACCGAAAAAAATCGGTAAAATGCCGAACACCTGGCAATCCTGATTAAGAGATGAAAGATGTCAACGGTGTACATATTTATATTCACTTCATTTTAATTTTTATAAATATAACATTCCTGACATAATATGCACCATTGTCGAGAGTCACCATAGATTTTTATATATAAATACTTTCATTTCGCATGGAATTTGTTTATCAGCGAACGCTTTGTTTCCTTGACAATATTAGAAAACGAGTAAATTATTATCGCCACGACGAAATCTTCGAAAACGAAGTACAGTTTCGTAGACAAACAGACTTCGTTATCTACTTTCGAATTTTTCTCTTTGGCGATGCATCGGCAGCGTCGATTCGACACATTACGTCAGACAGCGTCGTTTTTCTGAATGTTTTTTTGATTCTTACGTTGGTACCACTCGTGTTGCCGAGCTACTATTTGTTTGTTTACAAAATTTTGTATGAAATGTCATCTTCATACAAAACAAACGCAGATTCAATATTTTTTTTATAATTGAAGTAAAAACTTATCAGTGATTTATACGTAATCTTACGATGAACCATTTTTTCAGAAGTAAGACGGTTAGTGTTTGGATTTTTATTTAAATTGATATTGTTGAAAATTCCGTTCAATATGAAAAATAATTTCGATATGACGAAAACAACCAGCAAAATTATGTATTTTTACAAAAACAATGTCACTACTGCTAAAAAATCGTTAAAAATAAAATGTATTATTTTTTTACAAATTTTTACGTGGTGCATTAGAATGCTAAATGGAACAATCAATAAAATCGGGACATCCAAAGACAACGGATAAATTGGAATTTATTAAACATTCCCACTTCCAATGTCCGTCAGAATTGAGCCAGATCAAGGTTGTAAGCATTTTCTGTACAATAATATTTTCTTCTTATTTTGCAGATCAGACAATACCACATCCATGTGCTCTTCTGTGATCATTTTATTTATTTCAAATTCAATATGTACAATATTAATAAACACAACACAATAATAAAGCTATAGAACATTATCTAATTGTTTTATTTATTTATTGATTCTTTACTGTACATTAATAAGCATAAGAAACAATATATCTGTGCATTCAAGAGGTTTTCGAAGAAGGTCTAGAAGCTTTTCAGATTTTGATAGGGCTAACAACAAGTTTGCGACAGTGGAAAACCGTAGCTTGCAATTATAATAAGATAGGAATAGAAGGGAATATGAATGGAAAATGGCGCACCTGGATATTTAGCGAAAACAACTATAGACATTTACGCAATTTAATACACACATAGGTATGCTATCAACATCTTTCAAGAAAATAACAGATGTTCTTGTGAAACAAAATAGAGAACAGCATCATAAATGGATTAGTTGTTGCTAGTTCATTTATTAATCATTTTACAACTGTTTTGATTTTCAAGAACATTAATTATTATCTCTTAAGTGTCGCTTTTAAAAGAATTAGTAAAGTGTTCATTGTTCCTCCTACATGTTCTGTTTGTGAACTTCTATCTTTAGCTCTTTGGAATAGAACAGGGTTCCACCTATGGACCGTGGCGAAAGCAATCAGACGGCTTCCGTTATTATGTATTACCTCATGACGCCTGGTCCATACTGGGGGTCGTCAGGACCGTCAGTGTTTCGCCTGTCATCTTGAAGGACGCACTCATCAGGCGGTCAGAAACAGGTTCCCAATCAAGAAGGCGAGTGAAGGCATATTTACTTAAAAGTAGAGCGACGCCACGCATCCGTGCAGTTCGGTGACCAGAGTGCAGCATGACAAAGTTGCCAGCGTCTCTCTGCCCCGCCCTAGGTTGCATGCCTAGCTCATCCCCAGGATACCCAGTCCATAGTCTCCCACCAACTTGGCAGCAACAAGCTCCCCGGCCGCCCTCGAGTGCGGAGTGCGGATATTCAGGGCTCCGATCATTACGCCCTTGTTCTTTAAACGATCCGGGGTCATTTCTGGGGGAAACGAGCTACCTGAACCCCCCCCCCCTGGTGGGGTCCAGGCAATGGGGTGGGATTTCTGAACAATGGGGTGTATAATTTATTACCTTTATTATATTGTAAAACATAATTAAAATGTTAGTAAATATTTTATTTTAGAAAATTTCCTTTCAAAGTGTCGCATTTTTAACAAAAAAATTATTTTTCTTCGTTATCTACAAAGATTTCTTATCGTCAAAAAGATGGCGGCGAAGTCGAAGAATTCGACAAATATTGACGAAGAATTCGCCGAACTGTCAAAATTAAATGGGTTTGTCTACGCATTACATATATGATTTCATAATATATATGGCGTCGGCGCGCGTCGAAAAATATGGTGACGTCATGAGATATCGTTTCTAATGAATTGATTAGTCTATGATTCGTGATAAGTAGGGCCAGGATTAATATGTAAATACATATTATTATTTTCCATATTTCATGGTTGAGTCCATATTTGACAAAAATATCACAACCGTCCATATTTTATGATTTTTTTCACAATCTCACAAGATAAAAGCACTAGAAAATCCTTCAACATCGGTAAATGAAAACCTGAAGATTATATTGAATGAATATTGTATTGCTAGTGCGGTGGTACCGAAGACCTAAATCATTTATTTATTTGAATATCCAATAATAATTCCTGACAGGTTCCCATTATTGTTTTTTTTCGAATCCGATCTATACTTTGCCACAACAGTAAGCAGCGACAGTCATCGCCTTGTCGTTTGCCAGGACAAAGTATTGCAGGCAACAACTTCCCCCATCAATGGGCCCATTATTGAATGAACTAAGATGCCGCGTAGAATTCCGATCTAATATTTCTATTCTTTTATCAACCGACAATACAATCCTTCTTAAAATTTTATTATCTTGCATTAAGGCCAATATTAAATAGTTACGCATCTTATTCTGTACGTATTTTTCTAAATCTAACTTTAATAAAATATAAACACAGCAATTACTATAAACAAAGATTTTGATATTTGTCATAATTAATATACAAGAGATCATGGCATGAACACCCTATTTTTAGAAGTAATATGCTAAATTAAAGAAGAAGAAGAAGAATATAATGACATATCGACCATAGATCAACGACAATAAATGAAATGGCTGCCAACGTAACAATTAAAAATCATAGAAAAAAACGACGCTGTCTGACGTCATGTGTCGAATCGACGCTTTGCGTCTTATCGCCACGGCGATATAGAAACGGAGTGTGTTTGTCTACGAAACCGTACTTCGTTATCGAAGAATTCGCTTTGTCGATTCGAATTTACGATTCGCTTTCTAATGTGTTTTGTCTAGGCCCACAGATTTTGAAATGTATCGAATCACTTGCCCGTAAGAATCAGACCATTAAACAGTAAACACGACATTGAAGATTGCGTGTTTTTCTGCCTGCACATTCCCGAGACAGCTACGGCCGCTTACCCATAAAGAGACGGGGAAACGCGTCCAGTATTGTTTTCGCGTTGGTGTTCTCTTTTTAGTTTATTTGTTTCGTAACTGCCAAGCGGAGTGAAAGAAAGTGATATTAGTAAATATAAGAGGTAAAATTCATTGGACATAGCTACATTTTTCTGACTGCTGAAAATTTAAGGAAATTGAAGTGTTTGTGTATTCATGAACTTAGTAAAAGTTCATTTTAACATATTAAAACGACGTTTTGCACTTTCACGAAAAAATTTCTGAGCCCGAGCACTTCCGTCAAAGTGCAACTAGGTACGTCGTTTTAATCTGTTTTTAATGAAACTGAAATTAAAAAAAAAAACCATTTAAAGCAGTCTTCCACACTTTTACTATTTTTAGCATGACTCGTTCGTATTTACACATGATTTTCGTAGGAATATTTTGCACGCTCCTATGGAGATTCAACAAAGTGCGGTTTAAAAAAGAGTGTCAAAACCAACACCACCTATATAAGAAGGCCTTAGCGCTGGCGGCAATTTTTCCTCTAATGTCACACCCGACCCGTGCTTTAAAATGATAGATATCACAGAGTACAAGTAAGTACATATTATACAGATATAAGCCATGTGCTTGTGCATACTGGGCCTTACGATGTGACGTCACACTCTCAGCGCTAAGGGTTTCTTATATAGGTGGTGTTGGTCTAAACACTATCCGTAAATTTGAATATCGTATTCTTTAATGTTTATTGTTTATGGATTACGTCAAAATTTCGGATGGTTTAAACGAAGAGATGAATTAAATTATAGCCAGAATAGCCAAAGCAATAATTATTGCTATTATAGTGAAGATTTCAGAAAGAAACAGACTACTGATTACCAAAAATATGAAAGGAAAAATGGGAAGTAGATAGACTTCTTTTTCCAAGTAAACATTTAGTTTTAGTTCCCTTGTCCTAAACGTGTCTAAGACATATGAAAACAGCAAAAAGAAAATCATCAAATTTAGTGACAATTGTGGGTTTCTCTTTCAAGATATGGTCTGTTTTCCTGCGGATACGCCGCAACTATAAACATCGTTGAACATGTCAGTTGAGAACATTGTCAATATTGTTTCCGTAGTAACAAAAAACATTGTCATATAATTTTGAAAGACTCCGTTTTGTTAGACGACGGACCGTTTCCTAGGAACCCAGTGCAAAAAGTGATTTAACTTTGTGATCTTTCATTTACACCTACAAAAATAAAGCAGATTTTGATAAATGTGTTTTTATTATTTGAGTGTGAAATATTCGAGTTTTTAAAGTAATTTATTCGTCCATATAGCCTACAGTTAATATGTAACTAAGGAGGTAACATACATGGAAGGCTCTCTAGGATTGATACGGATTGGTACGGCAAACACAAGGTTCTTAAAACTAGTTTATGATTATTTTTACTGTTGATTATTAACTGCTGGATATTGCGTGTGATGGAACAGTTCTGCTTCATATCATTCGCAAAATATAAGCGTTTCCTGTCAATGAATACTATACCTACTCATTATTATTGCTACATATAATAGACTTGTAGATATTCATACGTATAAAGCCAGTAAAACTTTAATAAAAGCTTACATATTATTATTATCTACATAATCTATACCTACTAATATGTACATAACTTTGTGAACATTTTTACGAAAATTGCGCGGACGGAGGAGTATGAAATTTCGCACACTTATAGTTTGTATGTATAGAGGAGTGACGCATGCTAATATTTTTTTATATTGTGTATAAAAATAAAAAAATAGGTACCTACATTAAATAAATTAAAAAAATAATACAAACACTACTGTAATGTTATGAATTTAATAGATACTCACACACACACTTCGATTTATTTGACATTGACAAAGATGCATGTATTCTTTTGTTTATCTGTGGTCAAATTGAGAAAATATTAATATTGTTTGTCTTTAATAATAGGTAGGTACATAATAGAAAAAATAAATATCAACATTACAAATTTGATGTATCCATTTCATTGTTTTTGAAAGAAAATTAATTGTGAAATAGCGCTCGCTCAGTCTTTGACAACGGAACCTCAATAATGTTCAAAATTAAAATTTAAATTAGTTATGGTCGAATTTCGAGTAAGTACTGTGGGGCTAGTAAGAGTTTTATTGAAAGCTAACTGCACGCTAATAAGCGCTTATTATCGTGCAAATAGTGTTCGAAATCAAACGATCGATTCATTCGATCTGTTTTGTATGGAAATTTTTCGAAACTCTTTCGATGATCGTTTCGATATTCGATAATCGAAAACTTATACTAGGGCTACTGGTCGATAAGTTTCCCTGATTGCCACTGTCGCGCGGATCACTATAACGTGACATCGCCCACCAGGTGAAAATCAATCACAAAACTTAATAAATTCAGTTGAAAAATGCATTTGTTTTTGTCAAAGTGAGTATTACAAAACGTTTTAACACGGAATATTTTATCAAAACAAGGACTTGAATATCAAGGTGCACTTTTTAAACTTTCTAAATATTTATAGCAGCCAGTTAAGTCCCGATAAAATGACAAGAAAACAGAATACTGTAAAACAGAAAATGCAACACTCGAGAACATTATTAACTGGATGCTTTCGTTTGAATGCAAAATGTAAATGGCACTTTCTGGGTAACAAATGGAATAAATCTGTTTGAAGAGAGAAAATACAGACGATATTTTCCTTGCTTTAAAATTTTCACAGACATTTTATTAAGTTTTCACCGTCTGAATTCACACTATATTTATAGATACAAATACCGACTTACACTTCAAACGTATAAAACGATAAAAAATATTAAATTATTTATAATTACTTACGTACATTCAATATTTTTTTCTCAACTGTCATTATGACTTTTCAGAATGAATCTTCAAGTTTATAACCAAAAACAGAACCTGAAAGAAAAAAATAAAACAACGAAATTCCAAACGTCAATAAGTAGGTATAATATACAACTAACAACCATCCACTTTCTTTTTTTAATAAAAATACCTACCTTTTTAGATGACTCTTCAATATCTTAGAATCGCCAATCAGAAATTTACACTGTATCTATGTGTACTGTGATAAACTACAGTACGATTTTAGAGGACAGCCGTGTTAGAAATTTAAGTATGAGGCCCTGTCCTACTTGAAAAGTGATCACGCGTCCGAGCGTCGAGCGATCAAACAATGTTCTCAATTTGAACGGTCCATCCGCGTTTGAGTATATACGACGCTCGACGCTCAAACACTTTCCAATTCGGACACAAACTAATTCAAACATTCTTATGTTATATATGTAGGTATATACATATAAAAATAACCACCTACCTAGCGTAATCCAAATGTCGATTTGTTGAAGAGAAATTATTTCTTGAGACATATTGGCAGTATCAAGCCAAGATACGTGAGATTTGTATGGCCAGGTCTAGATTTTAAACGGTTTTAAACTTTGACGACAAAAAACACCAGCTTAGAGGCTTCGCAGCATATTATAATATGTTCCATATATTAATAAAAATAAATACCTACCTAGCATACATTTTGTAAAAGACAAAGTGAACTTTTTCAAGCAATATATTTATCAAAAATGTAGGTGAGTTGGTACATGAATTTCCAAAGGGATCTACATTCCTTCTAAAGCTACGAGCAGCTATAGAAACTGTGCGAGTGAGAACGTGTAACGTGACAAAACAATGAAGCGCTTGAGCGAATCCAAGCCGTAGGCGATGCACATGTGCTGCACCATCAGTATTTGAAGCGGAAACGAACTTCTGTATTGCCGACAGTTATGTCTTAGGAGAAGTTGGATTTGCAGTAAAGTTGTCTTGTAACGATTACACTAATGAGGATGAGCAATACATGAGGGAGTAAAATGATCAAATAAGGATTCGGTTGTATATTATTTTTATATCTGTCAATTTCGAAGCAAAATGAAGACGCCACTTTATCGCTCTTGACCTTTCATAATGTCAATAACTGGTAATAATAATTCAAATAAACTGAAAAATGGGCAGTGTTGCATACTTACAGAGGATACAAACGACAATTATTATAAATAACAGTAGAAGACGGTCGTAAGCCCGTAGTAGTTTGTTCCATTTAAAGAATCGAGAATCAGTAATGAATTCTTAGAGTTTTTAGTTGTTAGATATTCGTTAAGATCTAGTCCAAAAAAGGTCACAAGAATCAAGACATAATTAGAACGTTGTGCACCAACAAAGTCAATCGGCAATAAAAATTAGACTTTACAAAAATGGATATAGTCAATAATCATATCCTGGCGCCAAATACATGACAGTAGTCGCAGTCTTTAAATTTGGTTGCTATCTTGTTCTCAATAATTTCTAACTATTATCTCTTTATTTAATTAATTATTTAATATCTACTTGTTGCGTACATGGGATTTGTCGACATGTTGAACATGTTGAGAATTCTCACGATTAGAAGTTTAGGAAACTTAAACATTCCTAATGGCGAACGTTGTTAACGTAAAGTTATCACACTTAACCAGATGTTTTCCAAAACAAGAAAAAAAAACACAAAATAGCAGCTATATTTTTAATTGTGCATATGTACGGCTTTTTTAATACAATACTTCTTATTCAACCAAGTAGTTAAGCACGGAAAGAAATATCTACAGAAGACTATTTTTTTAAACTAGAATAGAAGACATCAGAATTATGTAGGTATGTGTGGAATGAATTGTATGAATAAAGGAGTGACAAAGTTCATCGAACCTATTCCATTAACCGTAGCTCAGCGCTTTGTTTGCTTTGTTCTTCGTAACAAACTCGTGAAATCCTTTCACATACTCGTAACTTTCTGAAACAGCAAATCTCGCAGAGCCGCATCAGCAAAGCGACTTCTGTTAATATACTTAATGTATTACTCAGTGTTATCATTAGAATTTGCAAGAATTAACATAATTATATTATTTACTTTATTTTAACAAACCGCTTAGGAAAATTTTGGGATAAATACCCACGCCATGTTTATTCAAAGAATTACCCAATCTTTTTTGGCATAATGGTTGAATCATTCGCAGTGTGAGAAAGTACCGTTAAGAACGGATTGAAGACTTACGAAGATTTATGACTTTCTTTTATATTATAGAATGATAAGAAAACCTTTGTGTTGAAAGAATTATTTTAAATTAGAAATTAAAAGTTTAATTTCATACTAGGTAGGTACTTAATATTTTAAAGGTACATTCACATGTACTTTAAGAATCTATCGAATGGATCTTAAAATTATAGGTTTTGCTCTCAAGTGTTGATTTACAGGGGCGTCGCGTGGTTTTAAGGCGCCCAAGGCGAGGCTTTAATCAGCGCCCCCTCCCCATAAAACTTGTAATTTTGTTCATTCCAGTTTTGGTTCGGGAGGATGATACCCTAGCTCTTTAGAGCCACTCCATTATCCACATCCTATGGACCCGCCGTGTTTCGGGTTGGAAAAACCGGCAGCTATTATAAAAAAACAGTATCACGGACCACCCACCCTCCACTGCATATTTTATACTAGCTGATACCCGTCTTGCTTTTCGTCGTTGTTTCGGATAGTCAGGCTAGATCAGTAGCTGTTTGAACATATTCTAGTCTAGTTCCCCGTTATTCAACAGACCAAGATGAAAATGAGGCTTGAGCAGATTATAAATGTCACACACCCAATAATTGAAAACCTGTCGCTCCGCCTGTTCTCTCTATTTTTATTCTGTGCTCGCTTGTATACATTACTGACACTACTGCCATAGAATACAATAATATATAAAAATATATAAATTCTATAAAAATCTAGCCGTTTTCTTTGTTACCTAACTCCTCCTTTATTACTGGACGGATTTCGATGAAAAAAATTGGAGATGTCGAGGGTTACCCGAGGATGGTTTAAATGAAAACAAGGGCTTTCTAGATACTATATTTCTGTTTTAATTAATGTTTTTAGTTTTTGCATTTTTTGCTCCCATTTCAACTTTTATCTTACTCTATAAAAATCTAGCCGTTTTCTTTGTTACCTAACTCCTTCTTTATTACTGGACGGATTTCGATGAAAAAAATTGGAGATGTCGAGGGTTACCCAAGAATGGTTTAGATTAAAACAGGTGCTTTCTAGATACTATATTTCTGTTTTAATTAATGTTTTTAGTTTTTGCATTTTTTGCTCCCATTTCAACTTTTATATGTCAAAACAAGATCGAGTAAAACAACTACGTTCGTAAAAAGGGTGATTTTATTTCTAAAGAGCGTACATAAGACCTAAGAATCGTTTGTGTTTTTTTTTAAAACGTCTTAAAATTGTCGTTCGTTTTCTAAGCAGGTAGGTACTTATTATGTTAAGGTTTTTTTCTTTATATCGCGAGAAAGATATAGGTAGGTATGTACAAAGTACGGTTGTAAGTATAAAATATTTTTTTTTTTAAATGAGTAAACAATTATTGTGCAGATCTAAGATTTTCGCAATATTAATAAGTTTTGATAAATTCGATATTTTTAATGACTTTTTTTTTAAATATGAATTCTGTTTTCGATTCGAGAAAATTTTTGGAAATGTAGGTATTTATTTTAACTTGAAATATATATTTATTAGGTATGTTCTACAAATATTTTGTAAACTTACAGAGATTTTGTTAGGTTATAATTTTTTATTTTTTTATTTATTGAATCCACGCAACAAGGTTGCTTTTACAAAATTTATTAGGTACCTACATAAAAATTTTAACATTGACAAAATTTCTGAGAATAACAAAATAATCGCATGTTTGTAGAATCTATATATACCTACTGATATAGGTACGTTAATATTTTAAATGAAATTATGTTTTTTCAGTAACTTAATCCCTATTTTGGCCATAAAAGAGCTAATAAAAACAGTTTATTTATTCATTTTCGAACTTATTCTAATAATTTGTGGGTAATTATCGATAACATCTCTAACATAAATTAAAGTCAGGTTAGTGCGAACACTTATAACTCGAGAATTATCCAATAAACAGATTGATCCAATGTTTGATTTCTTGGATTCTTCTCCGCTCCGGATAACGGTTGGTAGACCAGCGGTTACGACGACGGCTTTCGCACTGTTTCGTGCGGAGGTCGTGGGTTCAAATCTCGGCCGTGCCGACCATTTTCCACTTTCACGGCACAACCATTTGCTTAGTGTGAAAGATGTCAAAAGTCTATTTGTGTTCACTTTGAGTGAGCAAAGATTCATTTAAAAAAAAAGTTGAATAAATTGATAAGAACTTATGTAAAATACAATATTAAAGTTTGTATGGAACGGGTTCGGTATCGGTACCGCCACCAACATCAGTTGGGGGAAATAGGGAGATGTCTGGTAGATTAATATTTTGATAGAAACATTCAATGTTTTCCCTATTTTTCTACAGATGGTGGTATAATAATGATTGAAATTAAAAATATCGTTTTTGATGGTACTTTTCAAGCTTTTTTATAATTTGTTCACATCTATAATTTTAAAAAAGTCGTGTTAGTGCGAACACTTATAACTCGAGATCGGCTGAACAGATTTTTATCGTGTTTAGTTTATTAGATTCTTCTTTGCTCCGGAAAACATATTATAACATGGTTATTCGGAATAACCATGTACTTCTCGCGCACTGCAGCCACGTTCAATTTTTTTTTTTTTTTTTTTTTTTTATTTTATTAGATTTAAAACGAATTATTACAAAGTTAAGGTACAATAATGAAGTCGCGCCAAATCCATACAAATGGATTTGTCGGCGCGTTCTTCTACAGAAATAAAAACAATAATAAGAAATAGTAACTTAAAACCTAACCAACAGCAGCAAACATAATATTATTCATAATTATTTACAGATTTTTCAATTATAAACAAATCCACATTTCAAGAGCCATTCCTTGACAAGTCTTTTTGTTGCACTTTTACTACCACATTTCTTAATAGATGTCGGCATCATATTAAGCAATTTAGGCACATTATATTCTAAAGTTTTCTTAATTTTATTAATATTAAATTAAAAATTAAATTTTATATTAATATTAATATTAAATTAAAAATTAAATTAAAAAAGAAATTAAAAAAAAAAAATTAAAAAATATTAGATTCTTCCTCAGCTTGCACATTAGAAGACTGGGTTCTGAATAAGCAAAATTGTGATTTAAGAGGCGATTCTGATGTTGATGAAGATTTTTCTCGGTAGATCGGAATATGATTGGAAGTTATCCAATCTTATTCCGATTCTGAAAGCAGTTTGTCTGATATGGAACTGGAAACTGCTCAAGATGTTCCTCAAGAGATGGAAAATGATGCTGGCACATACATGATGGAACGTGATACCATAAAATTGTCTGAAGTTTAAGTGCTCTCATTTTTTTAAGTGATCTTATTTTGTGAAAATTTAGACTGAGTTACAAAGATTAGTCATAAAAGTATATAATTATGTTATTAAAAAAATATTATTTCATCTTAAATTTTTTTATTAGTATATTCACAAAAAAGTTCCTTCAATTGTTGTTTTTTGTTAATTTACCTAGAAAACCAATTAATTAAGAAATTTATCTCAACATCATTTGTTAAAATGTAAGTTTGTATTTCATATTTTTATATAATAAAAAAAGATATTTCAAAAAAAAAATTTTTGTAAAAAAAAATCAGTTTTATTTTTGGGAGTCTCGTGGACCTATATCAGTGATAATATTACAAAACAAGGTGTCAGTGCTTAAGGGTTAAATTTAGTTAGAGTTTTTTTGACCTGACTGACCTAGCTGGGCCACGTCTTGAGGAAGCCTACGGATGACATCACGCACCTGAGCCTCGACTACCACTCGGAAGGCAACAGAAGGCGCGGTAGGTAGTCCCTCCAAACGATCAGGAGGCTGTACGAGACTGATCTCCGGGGTGCTGGAATTGGCTGGGACGAGGCGGTGAGGACCACAGGGAACAGAGTGGTCTGGCGGGAACTTGTGGAGTCCATATGTTTCAACTAGGGAGCGGACATGGTCGAAGAAGAAGAAGAGTTTTTTTAAGATTTAAATTTAAAAATTGATCAAACATTTTATTGCAAAAATTGCATTCCTTTGGCCTTTCTCAGCTATGAGTTCGCATGTGAATCCCTGGACTGTACTACAAACAAAATAGAATTTGTTTTAACCACGGCGGCGTCCTCTTATCGCGGCGCCCAAGGCGACCGCCTCGGTCGCCCCATCCACGCGACGGCCCTGTAATGATTTGTTATTAATAGATTACGAGTATAAGGTTATTTGTCAAATTATTTTGAACATTAAAGTTAATTTTACATACCTTGATCTTGTAGTACCTATTCATATTTTAATGAACACATATTTTTAGCGGGTCTTTTTTAATAACCTATTAGTATCAAAGAAAAACGTTTTTTTTTTTCAAACGAAACGTGTACCTACTTATGTATAATATTACTAGTGAAGTGGTTGGTAGACCAGTGGTATCAGTCGACGACTTTTGTACGTACGTACAGCGTATTGGAGGTCGTGGGTTCGAAACCCGGTGCCGACCATTTCCACTTTCACAACACAAACTTTTATTCATGTGAAAGTGTATTTTTGTGTTCACTTTAGGTGAGCCCAGATTAAGGAAAAAAATATATATACCTATATGGTGATTCAAAACTAGTAGTAATGGTACCACCGAAACACGAATGACGTTCTACGCCGACTCGCCATACATGTCTTCACGTTTATACTATCATAAAGTGTTTTAACATTGCTACATGGGACATATTATAATTATGGTAAAGATGCAAATGCCTGGCGAAGGAGAGCGCTGATCTGCTCTTGTCCCGAACATGAGGAACACCCTCTCATTCTTTGTCCTATTGCTTCGAAGGAGAGCTGAGGGATTTGGACATGTTTGAAAGAAGGTCATTAAAAATATGCAATTGGAGAGTTCTTGTTGCTTACATAATATTACATACGCCTGTTATTGTGGTCCTAAGAGAGAATAATTTATAATATTATCATATTATAGCTAGTAATAAAATTAGGGTAAATTATTACACTCACAACAAAAGCATTGCAATAGGTGCATCCCTATAGTATTGTCTTGCTTTCAGTTAACATCAAAATGTAATAATCAATTTCCTCGCGTTCTGCATCTTATTGCTAGGAGGATATACAATATCGTTTTGTGTACAAATATTTATATGCGATCATAAGTTATTTTGATAATCTCATAGTGAATATCGAAACATTGCGGAAATCCTTGAGATATTAAAACATGCAATTTCCTTTCAGATTCAGAGTAAATATAATTTTCATTTGTACGTTAACGAACATGAACATTATACAAGGCAAGTTGAACGAGAATTATCCAAATTTTCATCACTTTTTTTATACGAACACAGTACACTCGTAGCTACTGCCTTTTTCTATATATTATTTTACATTACAAAAAAAAAATCTTAATGAAAAGAATCCAGAAATAAACAGATAAAAAATCCTTAAAGGCTTTTATCTTGTAGAAAATAAATATATATCATAGTCACTTACATAGGTATTTCTTATGCCACATTCCATCTTATGAGATGACTAGAGAATTCCTCATTAACATTTGATTTCCAACTACATATTATGTAATATATTATTTTCCCCAGCTCTGGCAGTGATTTTCTTCACCAATTCACTCACATGTGAGTAGGTACGTACTATGTATACATTTTGTTTTTGCAGGGTGATACCCATCCTATAACGTAGCCTTTGGAAAAATAAGAGTCAAACCATACTGTATGCTTTTAAAAAATTCTGTTAACCCAGATATGCCTATCGTCCTTTTTAGAGGACAACGGGACTATCAATAATAATTTATCTCGTGTATCTGTTATTCTATTGTTTTCAGCTTGGTTTAATTAGTGTTTATAAGTTAGTAACTTAGACATCACTCCAACAAATTAGTAAGTTATTTACCATCTGCTTTTTGCCATGTTTGGAGTGGGTCTTTGTGAACTTTTGTATGTCTTTCGACAAAAACATCGTGTAGGTACATCTTCAACACATGAAAGGCACAATAATAAATTTTACTCTAAATTACATGATTACTAATGTAATGAAATGTCCAAGAATTAATATTAAAACATTTGTAAAAGATTTTAAAAAAAAAAAACAATGTAGCTATTCAGGTTTAAACTTAACTGTCCTTTTAGAAGGACAATAGGAACTGAGGCTGCTAATTTTTCCACAAATATAATCATATAGGTAATGTACCGAATGAAATGTTGATAAAAAGCGAGTAAGGTCACTAGTAAACTCAATTATTTTTAGAAACATTGTAATATTATTGTTAGTTATGCTGTATTTTTTACATATATAAAAAAATGCTGTATTTTCTACATATATATCTACTTTAAAAAAATAAGTTTGAATTTATTTACAAAAAAAAGATGAGTTCTGTCGGTCGTAAGTCCGTTGCACCTAGTTCAAATAATAGTGTAGGTATTGTTTTTATGTATTAACATAGCAGTGTGAATGTTTCTCAAATCATGCTTTAGTTTACTTCACCATTACACCCATACCGTGTTAGAGATTGCAGATGAATCTAAAATAACATATTTGATGCAGTGCATAGTCTCAATCGTACAAATTAACACGTTTCTCACTAATCATGCACATTCAGGATACGTTAGTTGCATAATTAATATGCAAACGTGCATTATGCTGTTGTTAACTATGTAGAAATTATGCGATATTTTAAAATTGTTGACTATGTTGAGTATTTGGATCGCACTCCGAAATAAATAACACTGAAAGATGAGCTGTGAAACAGAAAGCATTATGGACCGTGAGTGGGAAAAACCAAACGGATGATGTGGTGGAGTGATAGGGTGAGACGGATATAATGTACATCAGTCCAAAATTCAATCACGTCTAGCCATTCTTCCATCACTCCAAACGG
This sequence comes from Mystacides longicornis, assembly GCA_963576905.1. NCBI lineage: Eukaryota > Metazoa > Arthropoda > Insecta > Trichoptera > Leptoceridae > Mystacides > Mystacides longicornis. The sequence continues at coordinate 9,899,500 of OY756426.1, forward strand.
ATCGTCAATGGGGAGTGGAAGTGGTCTAAGTCGTCTCGTCACTTGATTGTCAGTGTGAAAAACTTGGTCCGAATTTGTCACATTTAGTCATCATCCTTTCATCAGGGTAGGTATACTCTTGCTGTTTTGGTAATGATGCAAAATAGGTGTAGTGAAACATAGGTTATATCAACAACTGATGACTGACTATCGATGGTATGAACAAACACTACGGGCTTACGACCGTCTTCTACTGTTTTAGTGTGATCACTTTACGGTAATGTTCAAATTCCCGAATATTATGAGAATTTTTTTTTTTACCCATCACGCCGTTTCCCGAAGGGGGTAGGCAGAGAGTACGGATTTCCATTCTTTCCTATCCAGACAAACCTCTTTCGCTTCTTCCAAACGCATAACATTCCGCATACATGCTCTCCTATTTCTTTTGCTCCTGACTTGGCCCTCCTCTAAGACTGAACCGATATGATCGGACCATGTCATTCGAGGTCGACCTCGTCTGCGTGCACCCATTCTTTCAGATTTATATATCCTTTTTGTCATTCTTTCCTCGTTCATTCTCTCTACATGCCCAAACCACCTTAATTTATTAACTTTCATTCTAGTCACTACGCTAACATCCACTCCACATTCCTTTCTAATATTCTCATTCCTCACCTTATCAATCAGTCTCTTCCCGCATATCCTACGGAGTGATCTCATTACCACAGCATTCATTCCAACTTCCATATTTTTCGTCCATGTCCATGTTTCACTCCCATACATCATGGATGGTATCAGGAATGAATTGTGCATCAGCTGTTTGGATTTCAGAGATACGTTCTTATTTCTCATCAGAGGTCTTAGTGCACCGCCAACCCTTCTGAGACATTGAGAAATTTCAATGTGGAAAAATCCCACGCCCCGGGCCGGATTCGAACCTCCGTCCCTCGTGGTACCGTGCCGAGACGGTAACCACTGGGCTAACTGCTCCGACTCTAATTTCTTCATAATACGTGTATATAACAAGTCCAAATCCAATCCAAACTCCCTTTACGCCCCATTAAGGGGCATAGGGAGGCAACAAGGCTCTCCATTGCGCTTGAATGTTTATGACCTCCTCCACACCATGTCCAGATTCCTCAGCTCTGCTTCGAAGGAGCGGAACACAGCATGAGAGGGTCTTTCTCGTTTTCGGGACCCTGATGGGAGGAAGAACAGCGCTCTCCTCGGCCAACTCTCATTCGGAATCTTTAACACATGTCCCAGTCAAGTCCATCTCTTCCCCATAATGGTAGAAGTGATGGGCTCACGCTGGATGCGCCGGTAACAAGTAGCTGATGTTAATGAGATATAGAGCCATCTGTTGGATTTTTTTGAGAACAACTAGAGCAACCAACATTTTATGCAGCTACTGCTGTCATTTAGTTGCCGCCAGAATATGACTTTATCCATTTTTGTATTTGTCTCATCTTTATTGCCTACTAGGTTTCCCGACAGACGTTTTCCTAACTACGAATATTGAATTCACATTTGTATAATAATAAGCTTTCACCTTTTGACCAATGTAATTTCAATCGATGCATTTGTTTCAAACTATATATTTTCCATCGAAATTCTGTCAACTATCTAACCACTGACAGTTCCTGTCAAACTTTAATTTAATTTCAATTTTTGCAAATTTGGAATAAAAATTATATTGTTAAAAGTAGTAAAAAGGTTACCTACTTAGAGTTTTCTTTAATTTTCTAATTTTCCTCGCAACTTTCTTAATTTTTTCTTTCATCAGAACCTGATTAATGCCAACACGACAAAAAAATAATTAGCGAAATTGGTCCAGCCGTTTAGGCGTGACGCGATGACAACGGAAAATAGTTCTCCATTTTTATATATAAGCTAAGATTGCATTGATTGGTTAGTTACAAGGATTGAAAAAATAACTTAAATTTTACATACGTCTCAACGGGTGACATGCTTTTGTAATGATCGTGAATGTCGGGCTTAGGTGAGCAGTATTGAAAACAGTTGAAGCTGAAGTTGAAGATTAATGCAAATTGTGTAATTATTTCTCACCATAGAACAGTAGGTATAGAATCAAAGACACCAGAACCATTCTATGCGGTTTGGAATGGTTTTGTGGTGTTGATATGGAATGTACATAGTGTGACGGGACTAACATTTTAGTAAAGTATTTTAGATTTTATTTATAGATTTATTCTTAAATTATAATAACTTGGAGACGCCCCTGGAGTTATACACCACTGTGCTTAACACGTCACAGGTCTATCTCGAAATATTGCGAAACTTGATTTAATAAATAGGGGTCGCAAATACCTATTTGGGGGCAGTTCATTTCAAATCTTGGAGAGGAGAGGATCTCCTACTAAGGCGGTCATCCCACAGCTTTCTGGGACAGTTCATCTCATCTCCTGAAGAGTGAAGATCTCTTACAAGCAGCAGAAATTCTGGAAGGGGACGGAGGTCTCCAGTGCTGAACAGATCTATACCAGGCCCAAGGACAATTCAGATAATTATATTTTGTTTCATTAATTTATTTTTTCCTAATCCAATTTGTTTATTTTCATAGAGATTTTGATTTTAAATTTTACTAATTTAAAATAAATGAATGTTTCGTTGGGTAAATTATAGCGATTTGTTTAAACATTTGATAAGTAAATATTTTAATATATTTTATATTGGTTCCAAATTGATTTCTTCATTGAATAATATATTTATTTTTTTGTCTTCTACAAAATAAATAAAGATATTCCCTTTTGTGTAAATTATAATGATTTGTTTTTAAAACATTTGAATATTATTCTGCCTTTCATTTTTGATCTGATAAATAATAATTATTATAGCTTTTAATAATAAACTCATCCTTTTGTGCCTAATGTATTTATTTATTTATAATCTAAACTTTATGGCATTATTTATTTCATTTATAAATATTATTATATTTCCTTTTAATTTAAATTTGGTAAATAATACTAATTTTATAGTAGTTTAATTATTAGGGTCATTAGGATTATGTTTTTCGATAATATTTTACTTAATTTATGTTTTCCAATTGGAGTGATAAATTTAATTTTATATTTCCCTTTAGATTATCTTCAGCTTTTATAGTTTTAAATTGTGTCGATTAGGATTATGAATTTATTGATTTATTTATGATATGAATTTAATGGTATTTTAATTAGGGCGTTATTGTGTTATTAAGTGTTGCGTAATATGTCGTAATCAGATAGGTATTGCATAAGTGTTACATCATTAGAGGTAAGCATGGTGAAATAATGATGATACTAATCAAACCCTTCCATTTCAGATAAGGATCCTAGAGAAAGGATTCATTTCAAATTATTATTTTATAATTAACCATAAACTCCTTGATTGTGCTTCGCTACTTTTGCATTTCAGATATTATATTAGATTTTATGTGCTTTCGCTTGCTTGTGTTTGTGTCTTGGTGGAGGGTAGTTAGAGATCATTCTTTATTATTTGAAATAGTAGATTGGTGTTTTAATAATACGCTTTGAGTAGTATTCTAACAATTTTAGTTGCGCTAGTGTGTGGCAAATAGTAGAATATATATATTATTATTTTATTTTATACTAACAATAGTCCTATCCTTTTCTTCCCTAATACAAATTGGGAATTGACTAATACTCTTATATTCGTATTTATACTTATTTTATTTAGTTGCATGGAATTTATCTTTAGTCTCTGCTGGATGTATGTAAGCATGCGTGCATATTACTATATGTGTACTCATGTGGGTAGATGTAGCAGCGAATACTTATAAACTTAACAAACTCAGTCCCTACCTAGAAACGAGAAGCGGTAATCGTTCCATTTTTCGTCATATTTCTAGGGAAGAGTACAGTCAGCGACCGTAGCGATTGCTCGTTAAGGCCCTATTATGAAATATTCTATAATAATTACTAACCTTTATTTTATGTATTGGGTGCATGCTTATGTATTTATGTATACCTTAATCTATGTGTGTTTATCCGCGAATTAGTCTAACAAGCACAGAGATTCAGTATTGTCTAGGCCGGCTGAAATCGAAATAGGCGGGCCGTTGGGGGCCTATTTCCCCCTCCCCCATTAGGGGGGGGGGGTGTGGTGTAGATAGAATTGTAGAATTTGAAACTGTGGTTGTGGTAAATAAGTAGATTTTGAATCTTTATTTCTAATAACAGACAAAATTCTCTCAAGACAATGGATTCACAGCAGACCAGAATTGTCCTTTAAATTCGAAGGGCAATCGAGAAAGATATAATTATTTGTTAGAAAACTAATAAATTATTTGCAGAATGACTATAATCACGATGTGACGAGAGATTGTGCAATATTTATCTATTTATTTTATGTCGCTATTATTGCAAATTAAATACAAATCAAGGAAGAAATATTATTTAAGTAATCGTTATTTAAGTATGATGTTTTACCATATTTTATTTCATAACTAATTGGACTAATTTATGTTTCAGGATTATCCAGTTGAACAATAAATCTCTATTAGACTAAAACCACAACGTTTGGGTCCTTAGGTTAGTTTCTAGACGATCACGATATGGCCATTTCGTAGACGGATGTTCTAGGTTTTCTAGATAGTCTTTCAGATACAAGTAGAATAGAGCTGACAACGTCATATTCATCTTAGGATTATTCTATAGCTAGATTTAGTAGCCCCTAGATTTGCAGATGGTCTGCTTTGCTCGCAGGGCTTAGGTAGTTGCATAATTATGGTGCAATCGATAGTTTAGGTATAATGGGGTTGCGACATATAGTGTCATCGTAGGTTTAGATATAGTTAAGCTTAGGTTTAGCTTAGATCCAGCTTAGGTCAGTTCAGGTAGAAAGTCTCTCGTTAGGGGGGGCTGTGACAAATGGTGCCGTGACCAGGATATCACTTTATCATTGTAAAGTGAGATTTGGGTTGCTGCGGCGGCTTAGAATATTTGGGGAAGGGTGAAGAATATGGAAGAAAGTGGTAGGCTAATAATCATTCTGGGGATGGGCCTATTTTGCAAATAAATAAAAAATTTGCTTAATTTTAGCCAGTTCAATTCAATTTTAATTAGATCTAATAGCTTATTAATGTAGGAGGGCGGAGTACAATAGCCATTTTTCGAATAGATAGTAATTTAGCTAGTTTGATGTAGATTTAATAGCTTATTTACAAAGGGGGGGGGGGGGTTACTTAGTAATTTTCCTAATAAATAATATTTTAGTCATTTAAATTTGATTTAATGTAGACTTAATAGCTTATAAATGAAGGGGGCGGGGTTTCTTAGTAATTGTGCAAATAAATAATAATTTGGTCATTTAAATTTGATTGGATGTAGATTTAATAGCTTATTTACAAAGGGGGGGGGGGGTTTACTTAGTAATTTTCCTAATAAATAATATTTTAGTCATTTAAATTTGTTTTGATGTAGACTTAATAGCTTATAAATGAAGGGGGCGGGGTTTCTTAGTAATTGTGCAAATAAATAATAATTTTGTCGTTTAAAATGTGGTTTGATGTAGATTTAATAGCTCATTAGCAAAGGGGGGCGGGGGGCTTGGTCAGTTTGAAACATTAAATTCACTTTTGAGCAAAATGTCTTATGGATTTATCTTTGGTTGACAGAGAAGAATGAGACTTTATGAAAGAGTGGAAGTATAGTGTTAGACAGGAGAAAAGAAAGAAGATTTAAAAGCTTAGTGTTAGATAAGTACCTAGTAGAAGAATGAGTTAGTATCGTAGGGGAGGAAAGCATAATCATTTTTCTAACTAGAATGAGTTTTGTCTTAGGCATTAATTTAGATCATTAAAAATATTAAATAGTCGTCGTATTTTATAGGATAGCATCAAAAGATTGTTTTTCTATAGGTGTGATCGGGGTTGTTCGACGCTGTAGGGGCGTCGGGGAGACTCGGAGAGGTGGGCAGCCCACCCCGCGACCCGTGGACTGCGTGTAAGGAGGTGTGCGGCCGTCGTGAGTTGGATGTTGGTCCCGTGTTCGTGGTAGCGTATTGTGCGCAGGCGCGTTCGTTATAAGGGGCGAGGCTCTGCGCGGTCTAGGTGGACACGAGACAGCTTTCGTTCGGTTGCGCAATTCTATAATTTTGTTTCGTACCCCTCGATTTTGTTAGTAAATAAATTGATAGTAAAATGTTTTTTATAGTATTTGGGTTTTGTGTCCTTGTTTTGTTGTCGTTTGGAACTCAAGGTGGTAAATAATTGAGGTTGGTATTTATCTTTGTGCAACGAGAGCGAGCGGTTTTGACAGGAGTTGGGGAGGGGGCGTTTCTTGCCGTGTTCTGTTCCTTCGGGGCGATGCTGAGGATTTTATGGATAGTGTGGAAGAGGGACGTTAGATTTACGCAGATCGGGAACAGTATAGGGCTCGTTTTGGTTGGCGTTTGTTGTCGGTTGCTGTCTTCTGTTCCTTCGGTGCAATGCTGAGGATTTTATGGATAGTGTGGGAGAGGGACGTTAGATTTACGCAGGTCGGGAACAGTGTAGGGCCCGTTTTCGTTGGCGTTTGTTGTCGGTTGCTGTCTTCTGTTCCTTCGGTGCGATGCTGAGGATTTTATGAATAGGGTGGGAGAGGGACGTTAGATTTACGCAGGTCAGGAATAGTGTAGGGCTCGTTTTGTTCTCTGCACCCTTGATTGGATTCAGAAAAGGGGGACTGCTTGTGAAATGTCTGTTTAGTTTAGTTTGGTTGTTTTAGAGAAAATAATACTTTGCTTTTAGTTAGTAAGTGGTCCTCTTATGTTTTAATGTATTTTCTTGTGAATTAAAATACATAAACATTCTATTTGTAGTTTAATTGAATCGATCTCGGTAGATCAGTGGTTTAGGCTTGGACTTCAGATTCAGTGTTCCCGTGTCGGTTCGCGGTCGGGTCAGGGTTTTCTCGCTTGTTATTTCTACTCGGAGTTGGCCTGTCTCAGATTGGATGAGACCGGTTGACTGGGAAGAATTATTGCCTCAGGCAATAAGTTCCGCTGGTTATGCTGACAACATTGTATAGGGAAATGTTGATTTAGTTATTTATTTATTATGCATGATAATATTCAGTGAAATTCTACTTGGTAGTAAGGTTGTCGGTTGCAAGATAAATTTTTGTGAGGCTCGATTTCCGGACGGATTGTTAAAAAAGTTTTTTTTTTATATATTATATCTTACTTTCTGTTGGCGTCGGTTTTTCTCAAGATTACATTAGAAGACAGGTTGTGTTGTGTGTTATTAATAGCTAAATTAATAATATAACAATACATTCTTTTGAATATTTCATTAAATTTTATTTTGTATCTATGCACGATAGTAAGTTAATTATTTTTTTGTTTGGGTTAGCAGTAATATAATGAAATTAGAATTGAATTTATTTTATTGAATTTTGTGTTTTTAAAGATAGTGTTTAATGAAATACTTTTAGGTACCTATATGATTATTTATCTACTCTCATTAATTAGTAGGTATTTCCATAGTGTGCATTTTAAAGTAGTTTTTTTTTTATTTTTATTGTGAGGTGAGCATTATTTTTCTTCATAACTTTTGTTTATGGGAAGTTTTTTTTTAGAATGTTAGCATAGTTCTTCTTCTTCTCACTTGTGTTGGATAATGGGAATGTTTTGATGATACGCCGGGAATTTAGTATATAGTGGGATTTCTTTTGTCATTTAATATCTAGATTAATATAATATTTTGTATTCCTTATGAAGTGGGTAGTTATCAACATTGTAGTCCTAGAATGACTACTGTAGAGTCCTGTTCTGAAGAATAGTGTTGAAGTTTTGCTGATACATTTAACTTTTGCTGAGGTCTGTGAGAGATCAGATTTGGCTTATCCACTTCCTGGATGATCCAATCGTGCTCTCTCAAAGGGGGGTCTGTGACGGGACTAACATTTTAGTAAAGTATTTTAGATTTTATTTATAGATTTATTCTTAAATTATAATAACTTGGAGACGCCCCTGGAGTTATACACCACTGTGCTTAACACGTCACAGGTCTATCTCGAAATATTGCGAAACTTGATTTAATAAATAGGGGTCGCAAATACCTATTTGGGGGCAGTTCATTTCAAATCTTGGAGAGGAGAGGATCTCCTACTAAGGCGGTCATCCCACAGCTTTCTGGGACAGTTCATCTCATCTCCTGAAGAGTGAAGATCTCTTACAAGCAGCAGAAATTCTGGAAGGGGACGGAGGTCTCCAGTGCTGAACAGATCTATACCAGGCCCAAGGACAATTCAGATAATTATATTTTGTTTCATTAATTTATTTTTTCCTAATCCAATTTGTTTATTTTCATAGAGATTTTGATTTTAAATTTTACTAATTTAAAATAAATGAATGTTTCGTTGGGTAAATTATAGCGATTTGTTTAAACATTTGATAAGTAAATATTTTAATATATTTTATATTGGTTCCAAATTGATTTCTTCATTGAATAATATATTTATTTTTTTGTCTTCTACAAAATAAATAAAGATATTCCCTTTTGTGTAAATTATAATGATTTGTTTTTAAAACATTTGAATATTATTCTGCCTTTCATTTTTGATCTGATAAATAATAATTATTATAGCTTTTAATAATAAACTCATCCTTTTGTGCCTAATGTATTTATTTATTTATAATCTAAACTTTATGGCATTATTTATTTCATTTATAAATATTATTATATTTCCTTTTAATTTAAATTTGGTAAATAATACTAATTTTATAGTAGTTTAATTATTAGGGTCATTAGGATTATGTTTTTCGATAATATTTTACTTAATTTATGTTTTCCAATTGGAGTGATAAATTTAATTTTATATTTCCCTTTAGATTATCTTCAGCTTTTATAGTTTTAAATTGTGTCGATTAGGATTATGAATTTATTGATTTATTTATGATATGAATTTAATGGTATTTTAATTAGGGCGTTATTGTGTTATTAAGTGTTGCGTAATATGTCGTAATCAGATAGGTATTGCATAAGTGTTACATCATTAGAGGTAAGCATGGTGAAATAATGATGATACTAATCAAACCCTTCCATTTCAGATAAGGATCCTAGAGAAAGGATTCATTTCAAATTATTATTTTATAATTAACCATAAACTCCTTGATTGTGCTTCGCTACTTTTGCATTTCAGATATTATATTAGATTTTATGTGCTTTCGCTTGCTTGTGTTTGTGTCTTGGTGGAGGGTAGTTAGAGATCATTCTTTATTATTTGAAATAGTAGATTGGTGTTTTAATAATACGCTTTGAGTAGTATTCTAACAATTTTAGTTGCGCTAGTGTGTGGCAAATAGTAGAATATATATATTATTATTTTATTTTATACTAACAATAGTCCTATCCTTTTCTTCCCTAATACAAATTGGGAATTGACTAATACTCTTATATTCGTATTTATACTTATTTTATTTAGTTGCATGGAATTTATCTTTAGTCTCTGCTGGATGTATGTAAGCATGCGTGCATATTACTATATGTGTACTCATGTGGGTAGATGTAGCAGCGAATACTTATAAACTTAACAAACTCAGTCCCTACCTAGAAACGAGAAGCGGTAATCGTTCCATTTTTCGTCATATTTCTAGGGAAGAGTACAGTCAGCGACCGTAGCGATTGCTCGTTAAGGCCCTATTATGAAATATTCTATAATAATTACTAACCTTTATTTTATGTATTGGGTGCATGCTTATGTATTTATGTATACCTTAATCTATGTGTGTTTATCCGCGAATTAGTCTAACAAGCACAGAGATTCAGTATTGTCTAGGCCGGCTGAAATCGAAATAGGCGGGCCGTTGGGGGCCTATTTCCCCCTCCCCCATTAGGGGGGGGGGGGTGTGGTGTAGATAGAATTGTAGAATTTGAAACTGTGGTTGTGGTAAATAAGTAGATTTTGAATCTTTATTTCTAATAACAGACAAAATTCTCTCAAGACAATGGATTCACAGCAGACCAGAATTGTCCTTTAAATTCGAAGGGCAATCGAGAAAGATATAATTATTTGTTAGAAAACTAATAAATTATTTGCAGAATGACTATAATCACGATGTGACGAGAGATTGTGCAATATTTATCTATTTATTTTATGTCGCTATTATTGCAAATTAAATACAAATCAAGGAAGAAATATTATTTAAGTAATCGTTATTTAAGTATGATGTTTTACCATATTTTATTTCATAACTAATTGGACTAATTTATGTTTCAGGATTATCCAGTTGAACAATAAATCTCTATTAGACTAAAACCACAACGTTTGGGTCCTTAGGTTAGTTTCTAGACGATCACGATATGGCCATTTCGTAGACGGATGTTCTAGGTTTTCTAGATAGTCTTTCAGATACAAGTAGAATAGAGCTGACAACGTCATATTCATCTTAGGATTATTCTATAGCTAGATTTAGTAGCCCCTAGATTTGCAGATGGTCTGCTTTGCTCGCAGGGCTTAGGTAGTTGCATAATTATGGTGCAATCGATAGTTTAGGTATAATGGGGTTGCGACATATAGTGTCATCGTAGGTTTAGATATAGTTAAGCTTAGGTTTAGCTTAGATCCAGCTTAGGTCAGTTCAGGTAGAAAGTCTCTCGTTAGGGGGGGCTGTGACAATAGGTACAATCAAGGGTCAAATTAGTAGTACCATCTTAAAATAAATATTTAATTAAGTTAGGTATAAATATATTCATAAAATTTATTATTTATTTAATTTCACATTTTACAAGGGTCGTAAACAAATTGTGAAGACCATAATATTATTAAAGAGACGGGCCAGAGGCGTAGGCCACATATTACGCCACGACAACCTCAAACGGAATGGAGAAGACGATGCAGATCTTTGCTGCAAACCAGGATTTAGAGCAAAGAAGATGACGCAAATTATACATTTGATACTTATAGGTACCTAATAAATGCGTAGGTAAGAAATTTTGGGAAGGTAAAAAAAGTATCTTTTAATTTAGGGCTTGAAAACATTAGGTACCTACCCTGTTACTTGAAACTGCCTAGTTCAGAGGGGTTTGAACAAGCGTACCGGCATTTTCCAAACATTTCAGACCATTTTGTAGATTTTTACAATTTCTGGACCTGTGTTATCTCATACAACTTATGATGATGAAAATTTTCGTAAATGCAGTACAGCAAAATATTCTGACAGAATTTTGTATATTAACTTCTCAAGACCCTGAAAATAGTGACGATATTTTGTAAGAAAATATGAAAAGATAATATGAAGAGTGTTCTTAAAATATGAAAGTTTGTATGTTGATGACATATTTTAAAAATGTTAACAAAATGATAAAAATGAATTTCAGCAATCAAAAAAAATAAAAGGCTTAAGGAAAAGCTGAGATCGGTTACATCGATGACGTTCAAGTAGACGGATAAAAAGAGGCTAAAAAGTATAGCTGTATTAGAAGTATTATTCTTGTAACTGGAAGAAGCGAAAAATAGAGTGAAGATCTTTTTTCTTTGCCTATTATGTTTTGACGTTTCTTTTGAATATCTATACATTTTATATGGGCTATCATCGTATTCTGGGCTATTCAATTTTACACTGCAGTTTCCTAAGAAAACGAAACCATTTTGTGATACTTAGTCTTATAAACCAAAAAGCGTGAAGTTGATTATTTTGCTTATCAAATGCCTTTGGATAATCATGAAAAACTCTATTCACACTTGAATAATAAAACTTACTTGTAATATTTTACAAGTTTAAAGTCAGTATTTGACTTAGTCACCACCTACGAGAGTAGAGTTATTAAAACTATTTTATGTAAAATTCTTTGAGCTTTTAATAAGTTCATCAAAGTAGGAATTTCTCTGTAAACAGCAGACTCTCAGTTAGCTTTGACTCAGACAACAACTCACTGCCAACTAAAATTTGCATAATATAAACTGAACAATGTTATTGCAGATCACACTTGCGCAAGTTTGCTTATGTGTGATTGTTAAACAAGTCTTCGGGCGATGCATTTTCATGCAGATATTGCATAACATTAAGTCTAAATTATTCGGCTTCTGACTGAGAGACTGGCAGAAAGTCTTCTTCGCGACTTCTTATAACTCACACATACCTAGTTATAATAAATTAATTTAATATGTACGTAATGAGTGTCTTCCATTAAAATATCGCTTCCATCAGCAAAAACACATCTAACGTTTTAAGTAATATGGCCACACTCGATGTTAACATGAAAATATTTTATAAGAAGGTTGTAGGCACGACATAAATGAAGACTTTCCAAGCCATTTTAGGAACAAGACTCCGGGACAGAGTTAAGGAACTCCGGTAATGGAGGAACCAGCGATATCCAGGATGTTGTACAATGTTGTAGTTCTAAAAGGCGTCTCTGGAAAACCACGTAGAGATAGGGTATACGTACATACAGTAACTAAATTCTTTGATAAACACAGATAATTTTCTCCCATTTCTCGCATTGGAGATCTTGCTCAGAGACAGAAGGAGAAATAGAGACAGAACGGTCGAAGCGTTTTATGCAGATGCTCTTGACTCAAGTGACGGGGAAAGATACTTACTCTCGAGTCCAGGTTTTTTTAGGGGATGTTTTGCGCTCCGACCTGTAGCGGTCTATTGTGCTTCAAATTCCTTTCCAGCAGGGTTATTCTCGTAGCGGTCTTATTGCAATCTTATTGAAAGATATCTTAAAGGGCGGCTCGGATAAGGATTGGATTTAAGATATATTTTCAATAAGATTGCAATAAGACCGCTACGAGAATACGGCCGCAGGTTAGGGGGACACAATCTTAGCGTAGACTATCACTCTTATTATCTATCCCATGTTTTGATTGTTTCAAACAATAATTATTATGAGTACTTTCCTATTCCGTTTCCGTTAGATACCTATTATGTATGTAGTAAATTGTTGTTATCAACTTAGTGTAGGTAGGTACTTACTTATTTACCAAATAGGTAGCTTTTGAATGCGGTAAGCTCGCCCTCTGTATGTTGATTCTGTGATGTCTTTGATACGTTAAATTTTATGTGTTCATAATAGCAATGTACCAACAGTAAAGTATTCATAAATAAATAAATACATTTTGAATTTGCGTGAAGGATTCCTGTTAGTAAAAAATAATAATGACATTGTTGAATCCAACTGATGCGATAAAAATCTGTTCACACATAATATAAATAATAACTGTTATTCATTATAATCAAAATTAATTTTAAATTTAAATGCATGGGTGATAATTAAAAATGATAAATAATATGATTTTATAAAATGTCTATTTTATTGCATAACATAAAAATATCTTTTGATTACATTTCAAAATATACCTTCATACATGCGACAGAATTATATTGAAACATGTCAGTATAAAAAAAATGTGGGATTAAAAGAATAATATATTTCTCAATCGCACTAGTTGTTAATTTAGAGTTGGTTTTTTATTTATTTATTTTTATTTCCATCCAAGTACCTAGGTTTTTTATTTCCATACAATTAATAAATATTCATTAAGAGTCCACTGCACTCCGTTCAATCACTACTCATAATAATAAATTAAGGTTCAGTTGTTTTTAATTATTTGGATTTGTACTTATAGGAGGACCGTGATACCTGAGATCCAACGTGTGAATAATAATAATTATTCCTACTTATGTATATTTTTGTATCTTTATCAAAAAAAATTTTTGTGCTTTAGTCCTCAATCAGTTTTGACTGTCTACAGAATTCTCCGCCATCCATCACTTTTATCCATGTTCTGTCCCAAGTTGGAGCTTGAAGCATATGGCCTCCGCAATCATCGCAGCTGTGCCTCATTCGCCCTGAAGGTCAGCTTTGAAGAGACTTCCGCGTCCCCGTATCCTTATCAATATATTTCCAAAATAGATAAACATATTTTTTGTTGTTGATAATATATCAAACCGGAGAAACATAGTTTTTATTACATGTTGATTTTCTTACTACTTAGTGACTGACGATCACTTTTAAATCTAAGCGTGACATCGTGATTTTGAGTATAAGAAGAGTGTATGTGTAAGTAGAGACACCAGTCTAGGTATGTACCTATAAGTGAGACACGGCAACGCTGTCAGAGTGTTTTTAATTGCTGCTCTAATGCGTTACTAACCAGACGACGGAAAGCATTATGTAATTATGCACGCTTCTATTAGGTCTGTAATTCGTTGTCTTCAAGTTCATAGGGGATGATGTAATTATTACTGGTGATAGGGATACCACAAGAGAAAATTATAACAACACAATGAGTGCATGAAAAACCTTAAATTTTAGGCCTCAGACATCAACAAGAGAAGAGAAGAGTAGTTGACATATTTTCAACCGCTTTTGTATATGTAATGATTTTGTAACTATTAGTTTGTTATTTACTGTGATAATCTAGCACGGGTCACAGTTCGTCGTCCATTTGCAAAGAATACTAACTGAACAACATCAATTTGTAAGAAAATACCTCCAATTGAGTATTTACAAAAGAACTTGGTCGGTATGTTTTACTATTAACAACACAATCCAAACTCCCTTAACGCCCCGCTTAGGGACATAGGGAGACAACAATGCGTTCGATCTTGCGCAATGTTTATGACCTCCTCCTCAGCTCTGCTGCTCAGGAGCGGAACACAATATGAGAGGGTCTTCCTCGTCTTCGGGACCCTGATGGGAGGAAGAACAGCGCTCTCCTCAGCCAACTGTCATTCGGCATCCTGAATACAATACGTACCAGCCAAGTCCGTCTCCTCAACATAATGGTAGAAGTGATGCGATGGTAACAACACAACATCAATAATTAATTGATAAATCTATGAAACAGGATTTCTTATTAAATTGTGATGTAAAAAAAACTCACGTATTACCATTCATGCGGGTATGTATGTAAGTACTGTTTACATTAATTGCGATAAGTTTGCACTTAGCTCAAAATGCTATAAAATGAGCAGGCACTTTATCTCGTTGCTATATTGGTTTCCGCCTTTCATTGCTACAGTGTTCCTTTTGAAATTAAATTCACGTCATTTGGTTTACAATAAAAAAAAATATTCTGTTATAAAATTGGTCCATCGACCAGGATATTATAATATGCGGAGAACAATTCAAACACACTACGTAACATGTGTTGTAAATATTAAAACATGCAACAGTATAATTTCATAATATAGGTATTGTATAGAAATAACCTTCATCTACTATTCAAAGAGCTTGGAGTTCTTGAAAATGTTGTAAATAGATTTCAGAAAGCTGAACATCTTGACTACTTTTTCTAACCCGATGTGCTAAAAAGGTACCTATATTATTATTATTAAGCATGGATTGTTTTGCATTGTAGGTACCTATTGAACTTTTAGTGGTTAATCTTCATCGTCGGCCAGATTTTTTTGGTTTCGTGGACAAATTAATCGCTTCAGGCTATTTATTTGAATTAATTGTTGGCTCCTTGGTTGAGATAATTTATTTAAATAGGTACTCAGTGCCTGGACTTTTCTCATGACCTCCGATACACGGTACGAAATTTGACTACCAAACTTTTAAACTACCAACCACTGCATTTCATATCACATATTATTTTCTCGTCTATGATTGATGGGACGAATGCCAGAGGATGTCCACTTCGAGAGTAAGTATCTAGAAAAGTACCTACTAAATATGAAGACATGGGTAACAATACCAAAACTGAAAATTTTGCGGAGAACCAGACAGAGAAAAGAACGAGATGCAGATCTTTGCTGTAAGCTAATACGCTGGATTGATACCGAAGAAGAAGATTTTAAGTATAAGAAAATATTCAAAAATCGACCACCAAAGTTTAATACTATAACAATCACCACAATATTATTTCATTAAAAATGTTGTAGAAGGAAATAATACTAAAGGTATCTAAATAAAGAGAATTTGCACAAAATAATCACGAAACAGCCCTACTGTTAAGTAGTCGAGTTCATAAATTATTTCCCGACATCCCAAGTGACACCCCAGACGAATAACTCTAGTGAATTTCTCCCCTGTAACCCTTACAATTTTCCTTTTCTCTGTCGTGAATTCTCTTTTTTTTCACCTCCTTTACTTACATAGTGTTAAAGGCCGGCAATTAGTTACTTTATCATCGCAATTTAAAAAATTAACACTTTACACGAAAATAAATTAACAAATAATACACGAAATATTTCAAAAAAGCTCGAGAGTGTTTTTTTTCCGGAATAAGTTCTTGTTCATTTCAAAATTTGAACCATATAAGTCTCTTCGAAGTCAAATACCTATATGAGAAATCATCACGGTTGACAAGAAAACGGAGCTCAAAAGTAAGAACTTAATGACGGATTTTATTTATTTATTAAATCATTCACGGCGTTAACGCCTTTTACATATCATTCATTTATTAAGAAAGTGAACAAACAAAAATATACCAACAAAAAAAAAACAACAGATTGTTCTGGAGAAGACAAAAGTGTTTCAAATTAGGTATTTCTAGTATTTAAAAAAATAGATGTAGGTACCTACATAAGGTAAAGTCACAACTTTTCAGATATTGGATCGAGTGTTTTATAGTGCTTTGAACGCATTTCTTAGTGGGTAAGTACTATACGGTGACTGAATTTATTCATGTTAAGATGTTATTTGGGCAAACAACATCTTAAAAATATTAAATACCCAACCATGATTTGCGGTAAACAAGAAATTTGATATTTTCCAAGAATGCGAACATTAAGGATAATAAAAATAGTTGCTTGAACTAAAAGCCAATATAGATATTTAAGTAAATCACTAACAGTATGTACCTACCTACCAATAATTCTTCTTCTTATTCTAGGCCTGAAGACCTGTTGTTAAGAGGTGGGGTTTGCCTCTTGCGAGGTCGACTCCCAGCTGTCTATCCACCTCTTTGGTGGTCTGCCTGGGAGTCGTCTTCCATGGGGTTGGCCGTGCAATGCCATGTGAGGGAGTCTGGATGAGTCCATTCTTCTCACATGGTGTATACCAGTATCTTCTTCTTCGCCTTCCCCATCTTACAATATCTTCAACCTCGCAAATTTCCCGTACCCTGTATTCCTTAAGTATTCTATCTCTGAGGGTCTTCCCAGCAATGCATCTTAGAGTCTTCATTTCTGAGACTCTTAGCGCATTTTTTGTTATTGTGGTATCCGCTCTAGACTCTATGCCGTACGTCATAATGGGTCGCACACAAGTTTTATATATTTTCATCTTGCTGCTGATTTTCATGTCGGGGTTTTTTCCATATTGTTTCTTAATCAACCCGATATGGCGGCAGCCTTGTTTATCTGACCCACTATTTCAGCTGGCAGATCCGTTTGTCCACATAGGTCAACACCGAGGTATCTAAATTTTGGTACCTGTCCCACGGAGATACCATCAACAGATATGCTGCAGTTAATCGGTGACCGTGTAAACACCATACTTTTTGTTTTCGCCACTGACATTTTATCATATTATATTTTTGGCTTAAGTAATTGCAGATCCGCTTCATTTTAAGCAAAGATGACTGCGTCGTCTGCATAACATTCCAATAATTGTTTAAATGATATAACTTTTTGACCCTTAAACATTTGCTATTGTTGATTCCCAAACGATGAATAATTACTATTTTAGTCTTCTTTCGAGAACCCACTTTGGAGCAAAGTGAGGCACCAAGGGCTCACTACTACTGGCCTCGATTTTACTCACACCACACTCGCAAGGACATAATGAGCCAAGTCCATTTAAATCAATGGTTCTCAACCTTTTTTTTCGTCGGGCCACATACCTACATATATTTTAAAAGTTACGCGGGCCGCACCGCAATGATTTATACTTGAGTTTCATAAAAATATAAACTAGATTAAGGATGAATAAAATATTTATATAACCTAGTTGATAAGCCAATTTAAAAAAAAATCCACTTAAAGTAGGTATTGTTAGCAGCAAATGGTTGATTGTAGTATTAGTTAAGCAAATGAGGTATGCCCGGGATCGACTTTTTGCGTATCCAAAAGGGTTTTTCAATAGGAACATCCGAACGAACGCGGTCATTATTTTGCTCTAAAATGAGAGCCATTTTGAAGTGAAATACATCAAAATGGCTCTCACTTTTTTGTTTTTACTTTGCCAAATTTAAAAAATGAATAAAATAATAATATGTGCATGTTTTATCCAAAAAGGTATCACGTTCTGTCAACATTCGCTTTTATTTTACAGTCATCACCTAGCTAGAGAGCCATACGCTCACTACTGGATGAATGAGTGTAAAAACCCTATATTTTGACAGGTAAGGTGACTCGTAATGACAATCCTCTTCAGGTTTCATGGAATGGAATTGCGAGTTTTTTAAATCATATTTCGGATAAAGTGTGCCGGGCCGCGCAGTGAGCTCGGCGAGCCGCATGCGGCCCGTGGGCAGTAGGTTGAGTATCGATGATTTAAATTATGTTATCTATTAATAATAATAATATAACACTTTTCTATACAAAGGTGTTAGCAGAGTCGGCGGAACTTATTGCCTTAGGCATTTTTTTTTCTGTCAACCGGTCCTGTCCAATCTGAGACAGGCCAACCCCGGGTAGAAATTTCAAAGTGATAAAACACTTAGAAAAACTCTGACCCGACCGAGAATCGATCCCGGGACCTCGTGATCTGAAGTCCACGCTGGTATAACTAGGCTACCGAGGTCGGTAGGCTACCGACCTATTTACCGTAAAAAAAATATTTTTTTCTCCCACATAATATCTACCTACATCATTTAAGGGGAGCTATATAGAGCATCTTTATAGGGAGCCTATTTTTTAAAAAATATGTACAAACTGAATAATTTTATTTCTTATATTGGTACAAAATATTATTGAAGTTTTTTTTTCACAAAATATTATTAAAGATGCAAACCCTCAATTATTGATAATAAAATAATAATTCAACAACAATAATAAAATTGTTCTCACTAAGAAACGACTGCCATCGCCATCTAACGAATTTATGTAGAAACTGTTAATGTATCCTGTAATAAGGAAACCACGTTACACGCACCGATATCACAACACTGAATCTTAACATAATAATTCTGAAAAATTGGTTTAAATGGGTCAATTCTTTCGACTTATCTATACAATACGCAAACATACATCACATGTTATGTACTTCCTACTACACCGCCATCTATTGGATTTTTTAAAAAGTAAAGCAATTAAAGAGGAAATGTTTTGATTTCAAGCTTATGTCCCATCGTACGTCATCCTTCACCCGAATCAACGATAACTTAACATAATTCAATAACTTATAAGCTAAAATTAATTAAGTTTTTACATCGTTAATTGCATTTTATCTACATAATAATCTTCTTCTATATAATAATTCAGAAATGTTTGTCTGCTTTCTATCGTATATGTGAACATCACGCCTAAACGGCTGAACCGATTTCACTAATTCTTTTTTTGTCGTGTTGGCTTTTATTAGTAGAAGGTTCTTATGAAATAAAAAATTAAGAAAGTTGCGTGGTAAATTGGGAAATTAAATAAAACTCGCATTAGCCCCTCCTTCTCTATCTAAATAATAATTTAGAAATGTTTTTTTATTTTGCTTTTTACCGTATGTCATAGCATCACGCTCAAAATACAAATGCTACGTCAGATATGAATCTGCACAGAGCCGTGCAAAATGCCGGAGAAGGTTCTTTAATACAATTTGCTGCATTAACTTTAATATATTTAGAGCTAATTAAAAAACCCTATTTTTTAGGATCTTCATACAAAATTTTAATAAACATTAAAAGTGTCATTCTTCTTTTTCTGTGCTTATGTCAGTTATAGAGGTCTACAAAGCAATGGGAAGCTAGACTAGAACCTGTTTAATTACTTACCGATCAAGCCTGACAATCGGAATCAAAAACGTAAAGCAAGACGGGTATAAGCTAGTACTGGATATTATAGGAACCAGCGTTTCCACTGTATTTTATCTAGGTAAGTATAGCTTTTCTGTAGGTGGGTATGTTTACATACCTACCTAAATACCTATGGCTAGTTACAACATTGTTTTTTTTTAAGCAAAGGCATATTTTTGTTCTTCTTCCATAATATAATAATATTCCTTACATGGAAAATATGGGGTCCACAAGTCCTGACTATGTCTTACCACTCATATTTTTTTCCCATTTCATCTCAATCTTTACCTCTCAATTCTCAATAGTTACCCCGAAGATTCGCCTTGTGGTGTATTTATATGTTTTCGATGGTTCTTCCGTTGTCCTTAAGATGGTACTTGAGACAAGCGATTGAAATCTTCTTTCAGCATCCTGAAGATATGGCCCAACCAGGTTAGTCGACGGAACTGTATTATTTAGTATACTATGAAGGCTAATAATATTTATTGTGTAGAACTTGAAGAGAATGACCATGGATTTGTATCAGTGCTTGATGAGGACACTTCTATTCTAGGTGAGTCATTTTGATGCAGCGCCAGTTATCATGTTTTTCTTACACCAATAGCAGTTGACTTAAAGTGCATTTATACCAAACGAACAAAGACCCAGAGCTTGAAAATATGAGACTATAGACAGGTACTTACATATTTTTCTAATCGTTAATACTGGGCAACGCGAGTGGTAACTACCAATATTCGCTATGTCAGATTTGAACGAGTTATTGATGCAGATTAGGTACCTTATTTTTTAATTATTTATTTTATATCTCCTCCCCTTTGGGTATAAGATGGTACCACCGCATCACGAACGACGGTATACGCCGGCGCACCCAGCGTGATCCCTCTATCTACTATTATGTGGAGGAGATGGGCTTGGCTGGGACATGTGTTAAGGATGCCGAATGACAGTTGGCCGAGGAGAGCGCTGTTCTTCCTCCCATCAGGGTCCCGGAGACGAGGAAGACCCTCTCATACTGTGTTCCGCTCCTTCGAGGCAGAGCTGAGGAATCTGGACATGGTGTGGGAGGAGGTCTTAACGTTGCGCAAGATCGAGCGCAATGGAGAGCTCTTGTTGCCTCCCTATGCCCCTAAGTGGGGTCTAAAGGGAGTTTGGATTGGATTGGATTTTATATCAAAATATAGTAAAGTCCTTATTAAACCATACGAAACCTTTATGTTTCAGCCAAAATGAACCAATTCATGTTTGATCACTTCAATTTTAATATCTGTACCTACCTACTTAAAAAGTATTCTTTGAGTATTTTCATCAAAACTTCATTATATTTCTTTTAAATTTAGTTGGTGCATCATGGTTGTAAGACCTCGATGATTACGGGAATACAATATTTGCTTTATTTGTTTAAAATTAAATTTCTATTATCAAAATGATAAACCAAAACAAAATGGACCAAACTATGAAGGGAGCACCTAATTGGACGGGAAAAAAACTTAAAAACGGTATATTTATTACAGAAAGCGTTTTTGTACACTTGAAACCATTGTCAGTTGACATAAAATCCAACATGGCGGGCTAAAATCTACAGAGATCAGCTCACAATCAAGCTATATGCGTTAAACTATCTTGATGACAGCTTGATCGTAATATTTTCTATCGCTGATATATTTTTTCACGGATCGTAGTTTATAAAATAAAGTAGTTATTGTTCTGAAAAATTCAAAAGTTGCTTCATATTAAGCTGAAAATGAATAACAATTATCATAATAAGAATATTTTTCATAGGTAGGTACCTACCTATATTAATTTTATTGTTATCCTAATGATTTCTCAAGAGTTTTGTTGTTGAACTCCAGAACCCGAATGTGCTCATAAGGACTTTCATTTTAATTTTATCTCAACTCTAAGGATCCAATTGCAATCTTAATAATGCTGTCATTTAGATTTTGGTTGATAAGCACAAAAAAGTTTCAAGTAGGTGTATTTTGAATTCGGAACCTACTAGGTACCTACTTATTGCTTTACGAAAAAAATGTATAAATAAGGATTTATACAAGCACTAAACGTAGGTAGCTACCTGAGGGTAGGTGATAGTGTGTTGTTATGTCGATGTACACGCGGACCTATCTATCCATTTTTATTTTTAAACTCTTTTAACCCGTTTAATTAAAACTTCAAGGATTCTGAGAATCATTAATCCCTTATTGGTTAACAATTTTAATAATTCATAGAAATTCAACCTAATTTCTCAAACAAAAATTTCCCAATATACTACCTGATAATATCAGTTTAATTTACATTTACATTTTGTATCTATATGTAGGTATGTTAGAAAAAGAGGACTGTACCTTACTTTCAAGATTTATAAAAAAAGAAAGAAGAAAAAATATGGTCTGGCATTAACATGAAAAAACCGTCCTCATCAACTTTTTATTTAAACGATATATCAACAACTGATGACTGACTAAAACTGTTCGTTTTTTAAATGGTAAGTATAAACAAACCACTACGGGCTTACGACCGTCTTCTACTGTTATTCCAAAGGCTGGCTTAGTGTGTTCACTTTACGTTAACAACTTTAGGTTCACAGTTAAGATCTAGTCCTGAAAAATGGACACAAGAATCTAGACAAACTTAGAACGTTGTGTACCATAATTTAAAGTTAAATCAGGATTTGAGTCTCAGCTACATTATCTTTATTTAAAGGGCACTGTTTTTCCAAAGAGATTGTTGTTAAATCATTTTTGTGAAAATTTTGGATTAAAGTTCTAATAAATGAGTTTCAATAAATGGCGTAAACTGTTTTTCAGTACGTTAGATTTTGTTTTGCGTTGATGTGTGCAAAACATTATAGGTAAGTGTTTATCGCAACAATCAACGCAAAATAAAACCTCACGTAATCTCTATATTTTTTTACCCTGATGAAAATATGAAGTACTAACCTGGTTAGTGGTTACGACACCTGCAATTTACTACATGCATAGAAAAATAAAGGTAAAGAGATCACAGTTTAGGAACATTGAGTAAGTTTGGCGGTCTAAAATATAAAAATATCGCACGGGATGCACTCCGATGTAGTATCATTATGGCGATGTCTGACTCCCGTTTTGGCCTGATTATAATGCGAGTAAAAAGGAATCTCTTAAATTTACTTTATGTAGATTGTATATTTCAAATTTAAATCTTACTTATAATATTCCGTTATACAAAACGTAACTAGGTACATAAATATTGTATAATTGTATCATGACCTTATACAAATATAATTACTTACGTAGAAGAAGTTATGTAGCGTTAAACAAATCATACGTGTAGGATAAATCATAATTCAATTTCCGTTTGAACCTTCATAGCAATAAGCGGATTCACAAGCCCATACTCAGCCGCTTTGTTTGAACAAGTTCCTACCTACAAATTATAATATTATAGATCGTCAAACCATGTACTTAGCAAGTATTAATCTGTATTTTATGTCGCAGGTGTGGTCGTGGGGCTGATTTCTTACATTTAGGGCAGGGGTGCTCAAACGGTCGATCGCGAGTGCTTTTTGAGTCGATCTCTATAGAGAGAAAAATATATATAAAATATAATAAAACTATTCACAGATTTTGTTTTATAAGGTAGGTACTTAAAACAAAATGTAATTAGGTAATAAACATGAAGTTTAACATGGACTCATGTTCTGTTGAAAACGAGTTAGTGCAGATTATATCTGATACCTCAAAGCCACGTCATCTGATACAAAATTCTGGCGTTTTATATCTGAAGAGAAATATCCGAATCCAAGGCAAATCGCCCTTCAGCTGACGGCAATGTTTGGGTCGACTTACTTATGCGAGTCTGCATTTTCTGATATGAATTTTCTGATCATAATTAAGTCAAAATATCGCAATCGACTCACTGAAAAACATGTCATCATGCTTGCGATTAGCACTCTGTAATTACGTGCCATATTTCGAAAAATATGCTGAGGATATGCAGTGCCACGCTTCATCATCCAAAATCACTCTTTAGCTTAGATAAGTTTAGACACTAGAACTTGTAAGAACCAATAAACTTGAATTTTTGAATAATTATTATGAGTTTTCATTGATATTTTAGAGCAGACCTACACCTTGACAAAAAAATGCATATTGTGCGACTAATAAAAATGCATATTGTGCGACTGTGGGGGAGCTGTTCCAGACGGCGCAGGATAGAGAAAGATTCGCCTTAGTGATCGCCAACGTTGGGGAGACCCGAGAGGGCACTTGAAGAAGAAAATGCCATGATATACCCTACCTAGACGACAATCCTGCATTTGGAGCCTCTCATAGTCGATCGATCGTTGTCTAACAATATTGAGGTAGATCGCCAGCAGTTCAAGTCTGAGCACCCCTGATGTAGGGTAATAAAGTAGAATGATATATTTTAATATAATATTATTTATTATTAAATACCTATGATTACAGACGATTGTCAACTTCGGGCTCAATAAAGAATTTCTTAACTTTAGAATTCTTCGTACAACCAAAACTATATTTTTCAAAACCGGCATGCCTCTTTGTATATAATCTAATAATGTTTTCGTTTCTCATAGGAAATGCATCATTACCGTCCTCGGTATTCTAATGGTATAGGCGCTAACTTCAGATCAAGATGTCTTGGTTTTGATTCCCAGTGTGAATGTAGTGTTTTTCACTTGAAGTTTTCAACCGTGGTTGGCTTCTCTCAAACACTTTTCAGAGTATTCCAGGTTAAAGACAGATAGCCAAATTAAACCCTTTTTGCGTTCGACCTTGCGCAACTTCAAATCCCCTGGCCAGAAGAACTTAATATGTGTCAATACTGAGATAGTTGAGTATTATAGCAGACAGACCTTCCTCTTTTTTGTTTTTGAGCGGATTCTCCAGTTCTTCAGACACATTGCCAGACGAGACGTGGACAGCCAGATAAAAATTCTTGGAGGTTGGAGAGGGATAGGAAGAGCACCTACTAGATTTGACTAGATGGACAGACCAAAACATGGCTGCTGTGGATACTACAGTTGTTGGAGCAGTGGGGACGGCGATGCGCCGGGAGAGATGGAGGACAACCATACATGGTGTTGTTGCAGCGATGAGAGTTCCAGGTCACGAACCTCAGTAGTGAGGAAAAACGACGGTTATGATGAAAGACATCTGTAGAAAAATTTACGTACCTAGCCATACTTAAAAGTTTTTCAGTAACAAAATATTCAAGTGCTACACTTTAATGTCAAAGGCTTCACTTACTAATTATTTATTTACACTAAGTTAGTTCATTCACCCTCTGGTTCTACACAACTAGTAGACTATACCTACTTATTTAATAGTGTATGTTATGCACTGGTTTTGTACTAGGTTTTTTTATCATCAGCTTTTATGAATAACTAGCTAGTTACCCGTGGCTTCGCTCACGTGTTACTGTATTTGCTTTCTCTTCCTAAACAATGCAGAATTAATTATATTCGCATCAAAATTAATAATAATAAGAAACATCATCAACATTTCTTTTTTTAAATATATATTCTAAAATTTCCATTAAATTACTATAGTTGTATTTATATTTGTCGTTATTAATCTGTATTTAAAAAATATGTGCTTCTTATACAAATAGAATCAGCCCGCGAACTTAAAAAATTCGCTAACTTGACTGACATTGTTCTATGAGAATCCCAAAAAATAACTCGAATAACTTTTATTCCATCAAATGACGTTATTTGAAATCAATTTTTATATTGCTGGATATGAATAAAAAAATATTCAGGTCTCGAAAAGCAATGAAATTAGTGATCTTTAAAACACTTATTTCTATCTGCTTTGGGCATTTTTCAAGCTACAGACGTTTTTTTTAACATTTCAATTTATATCTTTCACGTTGATTTGTTGTTGTTTGTCTGGTCGTAGGTTCGAAATTTAGTTTTAGTTCATAAATATCTTATCCTGAGCAAACACGACATAAAAAGAATAAACGATATCGGTCCAGCCGTTCAGGTCGAAATAAATAACGTTAAACGTGAAAACTGTTAACGTTCCGAACGTTAACGTTTACCAAATTGAAAATGGTTTCCAAACAAAAAAAATGCGTTTCGTCTTCAATATAATAGCAGCGTCGTAATACTTCCAAAGATTTTGAGGTAACGTTTAACGTTAATTTTGAATAACTGACAGAATTATTTTTTTGACTCGGAATTTGGAACAGCATTGTTTAACGCACGTTGAACAACAGTTTTTACGTTATCTCTATGGAAATAACAACAAATTGTTAACGTTGGAGCTGTCGTTAATATTTCGACTTGGCCTCCAGGCGTGATGCGATGACCACGTAAAGTAGGTCTCCATTTTTATAATAACGTAATATTCTCCCTTTTAAGCCCCCCCGCTCACCGCAAGCCAGCCCGGAGGAAACTAAACCGCAGCAAACCCGATCCGCACAAAGCCAAACCCTAGCCCGATTGCCAAAAAGCCAGCCGCACACAAATCAAGCCCGTGGCGGTTCCCCCCAAACCACCCCATAATACGGGAGGCCTTGGACCCACTCAGGAGAATAGGTTAGGCATAAAGAACTCTCCATTGCGTTCGAAGTCGTCCGAGGCTCATTGTGCCTTTCCTAACCGGTTGAGTTTTAAGGAAGTGAGGTGGTCAACCTCAGTATTCTAATGGTATAAGTAATTGGCGTTCGACTATAAACGAATTTTCGACAATGTAGAGTAGGAAGAAAATTAACTGTCCACTGTTTATATTTTTTATTAGATGAAACGGATATCGGCAACTATCCGATATCCGGTCTGTCCGGCGGCGTAAATAATATCCTGCCGGATACCGAATAGTAAAAAGAGACATGTTTGGATAACTCATTGATTTGTTTATTAAAGTATCACTTAAGAAATACACCTTATAATCACAAAATAAATTCTACAACTTAGAAAATTGATTATCAAGCATAAGGTAAATTATGGAGAGTAATTCTATATAATATTTCGTTATATAGACTATTAGACTATATAGAGGAAAACAGCAGCTTTGCTGGTCTTCGTAAGTAAGGGAAGTTTAATAAAACAACGTTTCGTCATATATCATCCTGGCTGAAGATGCAGATAGTTTCCGCGATTTTTGGAACAATAACGTTCCGGCAACGGAGTCAGTCCAATTTGTTTATACCGCCTACGTAAGCATAATTCATGCGTTGTACCCATGGTAATTTACGCACTGGCCGGGCTCTAGTAAGGACTTCTTTAGCATTCTACGAATTTTATAAATTTTTGAAAATTAAAACACCGATATTTTAAGGGGAGCGCTTTTCTTCCTCCCGCAAGGGTTCCGAAGATAAAGAAGATCTTCTCATACCGAGAGGGTCTTCCTCGTGTTCTGCTCCTTCGAAGCAGAGCTGAGGGATCTGGAAATGGTGTGTGAGGAGGTCATAATATCCGGCTAACTGCTATCCCTTTATAAAAATTAACTGTTAGTTAATTTTTTCGCACTATACAGTGACGAAATGATATGGTCATTGACTTGCCAGTGTTTTCAAAACAATTATTTACGATCTATCCTAAAATGATGTGAGGATTTTGTAGATAATTTTAAAATTTAATATTTTGCACTTTTACTACATTTGATATAAAATAATTTACCTATTGACTTCATAATACTATTTACCTTTTTTCAACATAATATTATATCAACTTGCTATTCATGGTTTACGCAATAAATTCAAAGCAAGATTACTCACATAGTTTTTTTTTTGCTAGTGTTTTTATGAAATGGCTTCAAATATTTTGACAGATCAAGACATAAAGAATTGCAATACAATCCAGATTCTTTTCGTGAACTTACCGTAAATTATTTTAGTAGAGATAATAAATTACTAAAATAGGTACCTAGGTACCTACATAATTTAGACCAATAAACTGCTTACCAAAATATGAGCAAATCCTTGAATGTATTGTAAGAGACCAGTTGTGCGAATATGTGGAAAAAAATAAAATATTAACGATAGAACAATCAGGATTTAGAAATAATTTTTCATGTGAAACAGCTCTAAATAGTGTTATTGACATCTGGAAAACAAATATTGATACGAAGAAAGTAATAATTGCTGTGTTCTTAGACTTAAAAAGAGCATTCGAGACAATAGATCGATCTCTTTTAATAAAAAAATTACGAAAATACGGAATTAAAGAAAATGAAGAAAAATGGTTCACACAATATCTGAGTGCAAGAACACAAAAAACTAAGGTAGGAAATACAATGTCTGATGAACTGGAAGTTTCATTAGGAGTTCCACAAGGCTCAGTACTAGGACCATTACTCTTTATAATATATATGAATGATATAGTGAAGTGTTTACAAATGTGTGGAATCAAACTATTTGCAGATGATACTTTGATTTATGTGATAAGCGATAACGTTAGTGACGGGTTACGTACAATCCAACGTGAGCTTAATATCGTGGCCGAGTGGTTTAATAAAAATAAACTTAAATTAAATACATGTAAGACAAAAGCGATGATTATAGGTAAATATGAAGAGGACACGGTAGAGGCATTAAGTATACATGGAAAAGAAATTGAATTCGTTAATGAAATGAAGTACCTAGGTGTTATTATAGACAATAAATTGGATTTTAAGTCAAATGTTGAACATGTTATAAAAAAAATTAGTAAAAAAACTAGTTTCTTCCTGAGAATAAGAAAAAAATTAGATTTAAGTACCAGAAAACTTGTTGTAAACACTATCATATTACCTCATATAAATTATTGTTCTACATTACTGTTTTTAAATAATGAAACTCATTTAAATAGATTACAAGTAATTTTGAATAGATCGATGCGCGGAATTTTAGGTTATAATAGATATGTAAGGATTAAATTTATGCTAGAAAAATTAAACTTTATGACAGCTAAACAAAAAATATATCTGAACACATTAATTTTTATATATAAAATTGTAAAGGGTATTCTTCCTAGGAACCTGGGACATAATCTAACATATAATCATGAGTATCACAGATACCCTACGAGAAGGGGAGGAGATATCAGAGTACCAAAGTAAGATTAACGGGAACATCGAATAGTTTATTCCATAAAGGAATCAAAATGTATAACGATCTTCCTGTGAACCTGAAGGAAGCTCGGACAATATCCTCTTTTCGCAGGCTTTGTGTGATATATGTTAAGGGTAATTTTTAAATTCTTCAAACTTTGTAATACTTCGTCTTTAATTTTTAAATCTTTGAAATGTAAATAAGTTATGCTAGGTAGTAATTATATAGAATTAGTTATAAGAAGTAACTAAATTATTTATAAGTTAGTTCAACTGATATTTATGTTAACCTTTAAGTAGTGACGTGGGTGTCCCACAGACGGCGCTGTCACATATTTGGACATGATTTCGTCATTTTAAATCATTTATCCCCGCGCCTTCCGCTAGCTTCATGATTTGTGATCCTGATTTATCACTTACGCTTAGGCTCGCGTCGAGTGAGTAGTTTTACGTGTACGGTACTCCGGTGTCTCTGAGACGTGAGGTCAGTATTAGTGTTTGTATTATTTTGGACGTCACGTGAAATCTTATAAGTGTATTATTTTAGATGGACGAACCAAGTACTTCTGGAAATAGTGCTAAAAGGAGAAGGATGGTATCTAACAGGGTTCCTGACTTTGACAACACGATACAGACATGGTGAGAGCAAAAAATAGAGGGTGACTTCAGTGATGCCGATGACGATCAAGTTGATCCGGATTTTCAATTGTACAGTGAACATGAAACAGAATCTGAGCAATCTGAGGTTGAAGATGCCTCTAATATTACAGCTGCCGCCTACGATTGAAGAAACACCAATACATTCAGCAAGTTTTTCTAATCAATGTTCTGGTAACCAAAAATATAATTATGGCAAAAATGGTTTCAAGTGGTCAACTCAAGAACCTGTCAGCAGATCTTGTCGTTCTTTGAGCCACATCTAGGCCCTAGAGGAAGGTTCCTTCAAGATCTTACTCGATTATTTGATCGACCTCATCTGAATAGCAGAGTGTACAATGATCGTCCGCTAAGAGAACTAAGATTGACAATAAAGCGTGTTCTTGGACATGATTTGCCCCACAATCTGAAAGACCTCCACATGCTGACACAGAAATGGTAAAAAAAATCATGCAAAATATGACCATCGCTACCCAAGAGGCATATTAAGTTCACGTGTGTAACATGTTGCAAGCCAATCTATCCCGGATGTTGTAAAACTATTTGCATTGTTTGCGCTGATACTATTAACATTTCAGGCTAATAAACAAATACTTATTTCTTCCTAATATTAATTCATTAATATAAGAGTCATTTTATAGCATTTCCAAGCTTGAAAATTCCTATATAATGTTAAAAAATTAGAATAAAGATAAGTCAAAATGTTAACACTGTTATTTGGTAAGGTTTTAAAAGAAGCCAAATAAATACTAATTTTGAATATATTTCTTTCGTTTTTTTTATTCATCATGTTCCTAAATATTGTTAAAACATATTTAATAATTCACTGAATATTATCCATATGAAAATATATTAAATAATACCTACTACTAAAGGCCGTCTGTGAGTCGTCACATCACCATTAATAACCTAGCCTAACCACGTCAGTACTTAAAGGTTAAATTAAATATTAGAACATTGTAATATATGTTTTTATTTTTTTATTTTTTATTTTTTTTTTTATTTATTTATAAGAAATAACTAAATTATTTATAAGTTAGTATTATGAAATTCAATTGATATTTATGTTAAATTAAATATTAGAACATTGTAATATATGTTAAGGGTAATTTTTTAAATTCTTCGAACTTTGTAATACTTGTAACTTTGTAATACTTCGTCTTTAATTTTTAAATCTTTGAAATTTAAAAAAGTTATGCTAGGTAGTAAGTATATAGAATTAGTTATAAGAAGTAACTAAATTATTTGTAAGTTAGTATATATCAATTGATATTTATGTTAAATTAAATATTAGAACATTGTAATATATGTTAAGGGTAATTTTTTAAATTCTTCGAACTTTGTAATACTTGTAACTTTGTAATACTTCGTCTTTAATTTTTAAATCTTTGAAATGTAAATAAGTTATGCTAGGTAGTAAGTATATAGAATTAGTTATAAGAAGTAACTAAATTATTTATAAGCTAGTATTATGAAATTCAATTGATATTTATGTTAAATTAAATATTAGACCATTGTAAAAAGTAAAATTAAGTTATAGAATAAAAATTAATTTTATAACTTTATAAAATAAAATAAATAAATAAATAAATAATGATTTTAATGTCGATCGTAAAAAAAAACAATTCAGAATCGCTGTACAGGATGCATGGTACGAAAAATATATTGAAGTAGGTAGGTACGTAAAGTGTTTGTCTGAATTCACGGAAAGTGTATTATTTATCTCTTATATAAAAATGGAACGCTAATTTGCGCGGTCATCGTATGGGTAAGAACACGTTGAAAGCCGATTACGATCCGCGCCGACCAGCTCAAAGATTGTTGTCTATGGTTTCCATGCATTTAAATGGGCATCTCGGGAAGCGGGTTCCTGCTTTTTCTGTGGGTTTCCCCATTCAAATGCATAGTAACATTCTTTGCGCCGGTTGGCGCTAGTCAGAATCGGCATTCTACGTGTTTCTTACCCTATGAGAACAGCTGAACTTATATCGCCCATTTTTTTGTCGTGTTTGCTTTTGTCTGAAGGGTCTTATGAAAGAAAAAAGTTGCACGGAATAAAAATAAAACTTCCATATTATTATTACATTTTTTCTAATTTTGAAATTAAATCAGGCGTTTGACAGGAATCAGTTGTTTGATGAATGATACGATTCACGGAATGCTTATAGTAAATAATATAATGATATGTTTTATAACAGATGCAGCGGTTACAGTAGTTAAAAAGGTAATAATGAATTGTATCATTATACTAATTCAAATTCAATAATATAAGGACCACGTCGTCGTCTGTGTTAAATAACTTTAAACTGAAATCAACTTAAAGTTATACATAAAATCTCGAACATATTATTTATATTCCAAGGCGGGACGAAGTTTGACGGGTCGGCTAGTTCAAAACTATATTATTATTATTATAGATTACGCAATAGTTTCGTCACGTGTATCGGAGAAAGTAGGTTGGATTGGGTATACCTACCTACGTATATATTCATACACGCTTCACCGGACCAGCTCGCGGTGTATGTATGTTTATTGTATGAAACGATGTCGTCAATAAATTAAATTTTTACAAAAATTGATAAGAAAAGTTTGAGATGTACTGCAATGATGTATATATTTTTTATAGAAAAAAAATTATCTAGTTGTAGCGTTTCGGCGTTTTTCGATATTTTTATAAAATTCTGAAATATAGGCACTGAAACTCGTAAATTTGTCATAAAAAAATATTTTTCTTTATAAAAAAAGTTTGAGAAATCCTGGAACTTCTTCATTAAATTATATTTTAGATATTGTATTTTTCTATATACATACACAATTTTAGGGTTCTAGATTTTATGGTTTTTGAGATATATGGAAAAATTAAATAAAAATTCAAAGGTTGATAACCCCTGACTGAAAAAAAAATTCAAAATTCTGAGTATACAAATTTTGTATGCTTAAAGTATTCAATAGTTTCTGAAATTTTAGGATCTGTGTATCAAGCGAATCAAAAGTTATAAAGAGGGGACGGATACACACACATACACGTTGGAAAAGTGCCCCTCACCCCCTACCCTCTAATTAATGATATCTTTTGAAAACGAAACAGTATAATTTGACTCTTTCTGAAGAAATCATTTTTTTGAAATTTCGATAAAACCAGTTTTAAACTTTTTAGGAGGCACTTAAAAATCATCCCTTTTTATATGTGCCCTTTTTCGTCCCTTTTAGTTAAATTTTGGAAAAATTGCCAAATACGCTAACACTCATTTCTATAGAAGAATTCATATGCCAAATCTCAAGTTCGTACCATGTCTAGTTTCCGAGATATTCGCATACTTTGAAAAACATTCAACCCTTATTTTCACCCCCTTAGGGGTGGAATTTCCAAAAATCCTTTCTTAGTGGAAGGTTTTGTATTGAGACCTACCTGATTTCCAAATTTCACTTCTCTACGATTAGCCGTTTGGGCTGTGCGTTGATGAGTCAGTCAGTCAGTCAATCAGTCAGTCAATCAGTCAGTCAGTCAGGCACTTTCCTTTATTATTATAGATTAGAGAACGCGTCACATATCAGAAGGGATTTCAAAAAGAAGTGGTGCATATTATTATAATGAATTTTTTAAATTAGAATATTTTTTCTTTGATGTTTCGTTAGTCTTGCACATTTAATTTGATGAGTTGAAAGTTTTTTTTTTATTGTCTTTTATAATTTAACCACAGGTATGTAGGTCCCTATGTAAGGTAGCTATATATAGAAATGTAATAATATATTTTATTAACTTCCAAGATTGTTTTTTTTTTTAGAAACATTCCGGTACGTACAAAAAATGCTGATAAAACTATTTGAGGTCGTTCACATTGAATGTAGGTACTTTAAAGGCTAAATTAAAAAATAACGGCCGTTTGGTTAGGGTCCGCTTGTCTAAAAAACGATTGCATTAAAAGGTCCCAATTTTATATTGTCAAGCTGGGGACTGCGGACAGCTTGACATTTCTTCCCACTCCAAAAGTTGTAGGTATACCTATAGGTAAAATTATTTCTCGCGGAGATCTTTAACTGTTGTCATAAAAACTCACAGACGAAAAATATATATTTAACAAATCATTTGCCGTAGTTGGATGGTTTTGTCATTTTGTTTAAAAAATATGCATTAAAAATATGTTGCATAAAGCTCGAATGCTTCAACGAAAAAAAAAACGCGTTACGGACGAACTTATTCAATTATTATATTTGATAAGTACCTATCTAGATACCTACTTTTTCAAACCATCCTTTTTTATTGTTTGTTGTTATCCAAATATGTTGAATAGAACTAAATAAAGAAAGTCGCTCCCTCTCTCTTTTAAAGATTTCGTCTCTAAATGTTAGTATAATATTACATAGAGTGAATTCTCAGCGAGACCAGTAAAAAAAGAACATTGAATATAATGTTATTATACAAAGACAAAAGACGGAAAATAATTGAATCCTTGGTAAGTATTTCAGAAAGTAATGAAACAATGTACTACTGTAGGTATGTATATATTTCTTTGCTGAATATCTTCATAATATACCTATTTGCTCTAAATGATCTCTTACATTGGACTATTTATTAAATATATATTTTTATAAACATACCAGCTACCTAATACAAAATGTTTCGTTTGAGTTTTGATTTTTGAATAAACGTTGTTCACATAAGAAAGGTTTTCATATTATTCTTTTATAGTCGGTACGTAAAATCTTCATTGTATCTGATTTTTTTTTTAAATTTCGTGTTGTCTGTGGGTAGGTATGTGAGTGCCTAGTTGGTCGTCCTGGAGATCTTTTTCCTCCTGGCGAATCGGCATGTTGATACTGGGTGACGAGATCGTGGAGAAATGCTATTGGTGGATGATGTCGTCGTAGAAAACATGACCACTACAAAGGTATGTATATAAAGGAGATGATAAAAAAATGTTATGCGAAAATGGTAAAAGTTTAAAAACAAACTGTTTACATCGTATTGAACCGACAATGTTATTTGCAGAAATCTCTGCTGAATAATATATAAATATTCAGACCCAAACACATCTACCCGATAAAATAATGTGGACATACACACACCCACACACTCGAGCTTGCAATGTGTTGTTCCACAGTAATGGCGTATATGGGGGATGAAATTTGTCCGTCAGCTGTTTTTGGGTGTGAGGTCAAAGTATTATCAAACAGTTGAAGGTGAATTGGGAGGGAAGAAACTGTTGTTGAATCTATGTATGTACTAGGCACCTACATAGGTATGTACACAAGGGATAGGTACAACAAGGTAAATATAAGGTAGCTTTCAAATGTATAGTTCAAATTTATATGTACGGTTGTATTTGTAAGACTAAAATATCAGAATAATAATAGTCAGGTATCTAAATATTTAGACATTTTAAGAATTTTAAAAGCAATGCGACAGATGAATATTCAAAATATTTTGAATAAACAGAGAATGAATGAGATTTGACATAAAAGAAAAAGAGATAATAATTTTTGGTTTATTTCTCACTCATTTTACTTAAAATAATATAAGAAACGAACAAAAAAAAACGAGTGAAAGGCTTAACAAAAATAATAATAATATAAGTAATCTCCATCTAGGATTAAAAATGAATATTTTTCGATAAAATATTGTCTATTCAAAACGAATTGTGTGCATTGCTTCTACGTAATGTTTTGATAACGACTTCCAGTAGTCTTTCGACCAATTTTTGAGCGTTTTCTTGTAAGAGTCATGATGCCTTAAGTTTTTCAGCTGTCGTCTTTATTATATTATTACCTATGTCTTGTCATCACCTGCAGTTTCTTTATCAACAAATTTTCCATGTCTTGACTTACATAGTTAGTCAATATTAAGCGAAGTGGTTGGTGACCCAGCGGTTACAACGCCGGCTTTCGTACTCGGACGTCGTGGTTCGATCCCAGGTGCCGACCATCTTCCTCTTTCACGACACAAGCTTTCAGTAGCTTACTGTGAAAGAGTCAGGGAGTGTATTTGTGTTCACTTTGAGTGAGCACAGATACATGTATTAAAAAAAATCACAAACATTGTTAAATATATCAACTTTGAGGAGCATCTTAACGAACCTGCTTGACCTATTTATTGGTTGATTGATTGGTACATAATTCGGATATCTATGGAAATAGATAATTTAGAAGACAGTCACCTTTCAGAAATGTATCACATTACAAATTTGATATGTAAAAAGAAGAAAAACAAAACGGATTAGTCAACAAAACCATCAAACAGAATCGGAGAGATCCTTTTAGATAATCTGGAAGAACTCCCTGATTTAATCAACTCGGTTAAGAAGAATAATTAAAGAGGTGTTATTGAATGAAACCACCCAACTACCATCCCTCAAATAAGTACCTACTCCAGACTTAATTAATAGAGATCTGTCCAGCGGGTATAATATAACACCACAACAAGCAAAACACTCCGAGACAGATGTTATTTCGTTTAATAGAAAATCTCTTCTTAAGAAGAAAATCTTTTTCCACCAAACTTAAATAACAAACTTTCAACCGACGAAAAATTCATTATGGGTTTTTATGATGTCGTGTATTTTTTTTCCTTCTTATTCCGTCCTTTTAAGAAAAAGTAAGTAAATTGACAATGAGCCTTTATACTACTTGCGTGCCTAAGCTACGTATGAATACTTCTGAAGTAGCTTCAACTCTGAAAAGAAAAAGTTTGGAAAAAAGTTATCAGCGCACATATGAGAGTTTAGTGTTGGAAGAATAATGTTTGTTTGTGACACACATAAGAAGATTTTTTTATATTGTACTTTCTCAGATTTTGATGTTGATAGAGTCTGGTTTTGTCATTACACGTTCTTCTTTGAAAACTCGTGAAAGATCGTTGTATATGACCACTTTACTTTTCAATTTTTTTGACAAAGATTTATAAGTAGGTATCTTATGAATTTATAATTCTCAGGTGTTACTCGATCGTAAGCAATATCAAAGTAAATAATAATCATTTAGTAGCTTGCATACCAACATCACAATGCTTAAAAACATTTTTTCATCAAGCAAAATTATTATGATAAAATGTCATGTTTAGCGGACTAAAATATTGGTAGGTATTACTTTGCTATCGATAACGCTTTGCTATTACTAACGATCGAGTAACCAATGTCACGTTGCATGTAACGTATCAAATTTCCATAGTACATGGTGGTTCGTGACGAATTTTGATACGTTGCATGCAACGTGACATTGGTTAGGTTACCGCTTGTGTTCAGATGTGTACAGGCCATAAGATGTTTATTATATGTACCTATAGCTTCGATCCTAGCAGAATAGCCAAAGATTAATGATTTTCATTCGTTTTTCATATAAACATACGACTACTTATAATGTATAATATAATGGTATACCATGCGGGAGATACCTCTGTTAGGTACTGGAGCATTGGAGACTCTATGTTAATTTTTCCCTTTTTTTGTCTGTGCTGTTCAATGTTCTGTTGGTGTCTCTAATAAAAATAATGACAAGCACTCCTTTTTCATTATATCAGATTTATTATTTGTAGGTTTTATCGTATGAAGATAATTTTTTTAATAAAATGAAGATCTTCCGAGTCATGGGCTTATCTATTTCCTCCCAAGAAGACGGAACATTTGGGGCTAAGCTTTATAAGAGAAAGCATTTTTCGATAACAGATTTTTCATATTATGTCCCAGTATGATCTGCGAGTACGAAGTTGGAACTGGGCACCATCAAGTGCATTGATGTCTTGCTATGCCCCTAAGGGGGGTCTCAAAGAGAGTATTAATACTTACTTACTAAGTAAATGGAGTAAATAGAGTATTAATGCTTCTTTTTTTATTCTTGTTTCCAAAACATCCCTCGTAGGTATTATCTTAATTTATTTTATACCTATCATATTTTAACCAAAACATATTATTATAGAAAAAATAACAACTTACGACTCTAAAAATTCATTACTAATGTTCGATTTTTAAATGGAACAACCCACTACGGGCTTACGACCGTCTTCTACTGTTAATTCGAAAGCTGGCTTAGTGTGATCACTTTACGTTAACAACGTTCGCCATTAGGTGGTAATGTTTGTCTCCGAAACTCTTAATCATGAGAATTCTCAACATGTTCAACATAAAGACTGCGACTGCTGTCATATAATTGGCGCCAGGATATGACTATATACATTTTTGTTACTGTCTCATATTTATTGCCTATTGGCTTTGTTGGTGCACAACGTTCTAATTATGTTTAGATTCTTGTGACCTTTTCAGGACTAGATCTTAAAGAAAAAATAACATTAAATTATTATATCGAACATGTAACAACTAAGACTCTATAACAAACCACTACGGGCTTACGACCGTCTTCTACTGTTATTTAGAATGCCGGCTTAGTGTGATCACTTAACGATAACAACGTTCGCCATTAGGTGGTGATTTTTATGTCTCCGAAACTCCTTATCATGAGAATTCTCGACGTGTTCAACATGTCAAAAAAAATCCCAAGTATAGGTACAACAAGTAGATAAAATAATTAATGAGATATAGAGTTGAGAACAAGAGAGCAACCAAATATAAAGACTGCGACTGCTGTCATGTTTTTGGCGCCAGGATATGAATATTTTTGTTAATGTCTCATCTTTATTCCCTATATTGGCTTTGTTGGTGCACAACGTTCTAATTATGTCTAGATTCTTTTGACCATTTCTCAGGACTAGATTTTAACGAATATGTAACAACTAAGACTCTAACAATTCATTATGATGTTCGATTTTTAAATGGAACAAACCACTACGGGCTTACGACCGTCTTCTACTGTTATTTCGAAGCCTGCACTGAGAGAAAAGTAAGGGGGAAAAGCTCGTATTTCTTGAGTTTTTTCTCGTAAGAACTGTTTTTTTTTGACTCAGAGTGAAGCATTGGTTTTTTCAATGCTCCGTCATTGAATTTTCATACGAGGTATTTTCCCGTACGGTTTACTGGAAATTAGCACGTATTGGAGAGGAATTGATCTATGCAATGTCATTGAATTTTTAAATGATAGTTCATTGGAAAAAGCAATGCCGTTATGGCATTCAGATTTGTTGAATCTGATCCATAAGATGAGATGAGGCTGAGATGAAGAAGGAGTACTGATTTCTTTTCTCAAGGTCAAATGATATTGGGGAAAAGTGGTCTTTATCGGAAGATGAGAAACTCTCTTATGAGTTTTGGCAAGATTAAGAATATCTGGAGTACTCACCAACTTACTTTCACTATTTCTTTATGAACTAGATTAAACAGTTAATAAGGAATTCCACTAACTACCGAAATGAAACTCGATTTTATATTACAAAAAACACAAGCACTATATTAGTGAATTCAAATAAAGTATCACAGAAAAAGAATATATTTTAACTTAAAACTAATTACAATGTTATGCACTGGTAGTGGGTTCTGAAGGAAAGAGTGATAAAATTGTATATTGAAAAAGCTTTTATAGTTGGGTTATTCACGCAAGATAATCTTTTCCAAATAGGTGATGTGTTCTCCCTCTGGTGTGAAATATCCTAAGTTAGTTGACTTGGTACAGACGGTGATGAATCTACATTGTTGATAAAATACGAGATGTATTCGTCGTATTCCGCTAGATGGCTCTTTATCCTGGATGGTTCCATACACTCGTTGTCATCAGATAGAAAATTAGTTTGTGTGGTATAATTTCCATACTTGTCTAACCGCCATATAGCCTCCCGCAAGAATTTATGGCGTGCTATAAATTCTGATGTGGAGAAAATATCTTCCTCCCTGACCTGGTGGTGGAGTGTGGAACTCTGCAGTCCTCTGGTTGAGCGGTTTGTAGGATGGTACGTACTGGATGTTGACATGGCTCGACTGGGCTGGTCGTTGTAGCGGCTGGAACTTAATAGAAGTTGGACAGAGTGTTCACGACGTTAGTGCGGTTGCACTGGGGTAATATGATGGCTAAAATAGGTTAAAACAGCGTTGATGTGTTTTACCATATGAAGCGGCGATGTTGATTTTGCGCTCGGCCATTAATACAGCAGCGATGGTGGTTGTGCTGTTGTAACTGGTTGATCCATGATGTCGGTTGTCGAGCAAGGAAAAATGCATGAGTTGTTTTCAGTGGGGTGTCATCGTGGTGTGATGTACATCTGCCACTGGAGAAAAGAGACAGTAGTGGGGCAAAATTCGTTGGAGAAGTTTGGCCTCCGAGCTACGAAGTCTGTGAGACAACTCGTGTAGTCCGCCTTTGCTAAGTACAGCAGGTGAAGATTGCTATCGTAGGCTTCCATCAGTTGGATTTGTGTTGGTGTAGTCCAGCGTTGGTTGAGTAGTGTCGTGATGAGATAATATGCAACACATAGAATAACAAAAAAATTTACAATAGAATTGGTATAAGTATATTTGTTTTAGGGTGGTTCTTGAATTTAAATTTTGTGAAATACATTTTAAATTTGGATTTGAAATAAAAAGTTATTTGAGTATATTATAAACAAATGTTGACCTTGAAAAAATTTACAAGTTACATTTTACTAAGATAATTGTTCTAGGAAAAATTTTCTAAGTGTGGTGTTTCAATGTTATTTTTTGTTCAATATTCAAAATAAAGTTAGGAAAAATTATTAAAAAAATGGTATTGGATAGTTATGATACACAATTGGTATATGTTTTAATACTATGAGTGAAGTTACTATGTGAGATCCTTTATATATAATAAAATTTGTTACCAATCTGGTATTAGCAATATACAGTTGTTGGTTTTGTATTGGGATCTGTAATCATTTTGTAAAATACATATTAGAATTTTTATACAATAAAATAAGTAGAGTAGTGGGTAGACATGGTAATATAGTTGTACATAGTGTGTTTGAATTAAAATTATTCATAATGTTTTATTTTGTCAATGTATGTGTGTCAATAATGTTATATAAATGTTACTGATTTGGGAAAATTAATATGACACTTTTTAGGATTTTGTTTTCAATGGTCTTTTGTATGAATGTAAATACATTAATTGTCTTTTTCTTAACTCGTTGAGTTGTATATTTGATGGTAATAGATTATACGTATGACGCTGTTGTCATGTGTGTATGTCTTGCTCTAGACTATACGTATGATGCTATGATCATGTGTGTATGTCTGTTGCTCAATCACTACAAGAAAGCTTTGAGATGAGAATCTCTGCTCTTGTGTGTATGTAGTTAGCCGACGAAATGGGAATTTCGGTCTGAAAATGCGCGGTGCATTGTACTAGACGTGGCGTGAAATACATAGAGCTTTTATGAATACATGTGTATGAGTACATGTGTATAAGTATTAGGCCGTATTTGCATATATAAGTTGACCTCGAATTGAATTCGGACTGAGATTCTTGAGATAGAATTTCTCTAGTCGCGGAAAACGTTAATAGCAATTGGCTAGTAGATGGTAATATAAGATGGTAATATAATTGTTTTACATTGACAATTTAGATAGAATGTTTTTATAGACCATTTATTTTGTCTAAAATTTGAAACTATTTAACGCGAACAAAGCGGCTTGTGATGCTATTTTGACATTTGTACTCGCAGTGGAGTGAAGTTGCGCCGAATCGAAAATTGTGAGAGACGCGCTTAATTTTGAATGTAGTATGTGATATGAAAATCTTGAATTGTGGGACAATGTTATTTAGATGGCTTTGTGAAAGAGATAATTTGGAATGAATGTATAGGGTGTTAAATATTCGAGATGGATTAGTGGACGAAAGTGTACATGTGACAATTTTGTTAAGATTGTTGAGAAAATTTTGTTTGAGAATGTTAATGGATTGTTGGAGATTATTGGAAAATGATGGATTAAGTAGATAATTGAAGCAATTTATTATGGTAATTGATAGAAGGGTGTTCGAACGTCGTAGGGTCACCAATTTATGGCATTCAGATTTGTTGAATCTGATCCATAAGATGAGATGAGGCTGAGATGAAGAAGGAGTACTGATTTCTTTTCTCAAGGTCAAATGATATTGGGGAAAAGTGGTCTTTATCGGAAGATGAGAAACTCTCTTATGAGTTTTGGCAAGATTAAGAATATCTGGAGTACTCACCAACTTACTTTCACTATTTCTTTATGAACTAGATTAAACAGTTAATAAGGAATTCCACTAACTACCGAAATGAAACTCGATTTTATATTACAAAAAACACAAGCACTATATTAGTGAATTCAAATAAAGTATCACAGAAAAAGAATATATTTTAACTTAAAACTAATTACAATGTTATGCACTGGTAGTGGGTTCTGAAGGAAAGAGTGATAAAATTGTATATTGAAAAAGCTTTTATAGTTGGGTT